>MUAA02000030.1:0-1403697 GCA_014180765.2 Marchantia paleacea
TCTGTCAATGAACTCATCGAAGGTCCGTCGGGTTGGGTATCCAGCACAACTGATTCTCACCGCTTCAAGAACACCCTGTATGTGGGGAGAAAATGTCATGAACACGGCCACAACATCTAAGCGTATGGAAGACCAATTCTTCAAAGAAAACTGCGATATAAGTAAAGTCGCTAGACAGGAGAGTTTCAAAAGTAATCAAAGCAGTAGACTACAAGAACTAGTTAAATAGGTGTGAACCGTGTTGATTTTCAAAATGCAAGGACTTGGAACTCCCAAATGAAGCCCTAAAAGACTAAGCTGAGTCGCCAACGGTTCCTACATATGATGAGACTTGCAAACCAATTTAAGAATTATTAAGCTCATTGAAGTCAATATTAATGAAGGGCTAGAACTAGTCCTTCATTTATAGTCATAAATAAATAATTCGAAAGGATAAAGAAACCAGAAGAGCACTTACACCACATCGAAGTTGTTGGAGCACATTCACGTTCTCAAACCGACCAGGTTTGTTGACCATGTTTGGTTTCACACACCGAATGTAATGTGGTTCAGTTTGATTCAAGGTCTCCATGAGCGCTTGCAGTTGTTGCTGCATATATAAACGATGTTAGAATAGACGGCACACATGCAAGCAAGGATATATACATCACCATGTACACAAGAAATTTTAACCGATAAGGGGTCGAGTGATCAAGCTATTATCTCCACCACATCGCTAAACAACAAATCCGATATGGGGAGGAGAAGAACTAAAACACTATGCATGAATATCCTCGCCACTTATTGTTACATGGGGAAAAAGTCGGTGACAAAGCCCACCTTAAAACGTGTTCCGATGGATGAGAATTTGTACGACGACTTTGAAGATTCGTCCGAAGGAGGAGGAAAGAGGCCAGCCACGAATGAACACGAAGAAGATCCCAACAAAGCTTGATGCTCTGCAACCACGTAGTCCTTGTTCTTATCCAGAAACAGGTCAGTCTGATACGTCACCTGCAATCAAAGAAAAAAAACAGCATATCAACGAAGGATGTGGATTAAAATCAGAACGCGAGAAATCTCCAACCCAACAGCAAAGCGGGATTCAATTCCAGGAAGTGCCGAAATAAACTGCTTACGTCGCCAGCATAATGACTGATTGTGAAATCAGTGCGAGAAAGCTTGGGCTTGCTGAAGCGCTTGTTCCTGTTGAAACTCTGGAACAGTTTTGTCGCGAACGTTTCATTCGTTGACTTGGGAAACATACTGTACCACGTATGAAATGGAAAAATCAGGTCAATTTTTCAAACATGAGGTAAAACGTTGCGTTCAAGTAATGCATGCCGTCATTCTGTCATACACATTATATGGAATTATACTTTGTTTAAAGCTCGGTGGAACTGTAGCATGAAGGTGATTATTGTAGAAACATATTACCAAGCTTCGTCCAGAAGAGCTATGATCCCGACAGGCTTCTGCAAATGTGGCCACAAGACAGACAAACCTTGTAAGTGATCGCTACCAATTAGCTACACAGTCCAGAAAACTGTAAAATAAGGTCAGCCACGGAGTCTATAATAAATTTTGCAGTATTTAGTACGTCCGACGGAAATACTGCCAATAACCACTGGAACTAAGATCGTAAACCGTTCTCTTCGCTTGAAGCACTCTTCCGTGTGATATTTTCATTAAGTTCCTTAGTACGACCTCTCATCCTCGGTTCCATATGAAAAGAAGCGAAGGGAGAAACTGAACCCAGATGTTCAAGTTACCTTAGCCAACTCGACAAATATTCAACTAGATATTCAGGCTTGACTACATAATGAGCTGGGGATCACTTCATTTGTTTCTTCATTATTAAACGTTCGAACTTACAACACCTTTCAGCCTCAAAGCCGTCAGATGGATGAGCTCAAGCAACGAGGATGTATGACGAACAGCACCTTCTCGATGAGATCAAGAACATCTTGATTGTCGACAAACTCAATGTAGCTCCAGTTGATGGCCTCCTTCGTGTACTCTTCCTGCTCCATCTTGAACACATGCTGTAGATGGAACACGATACTTCAGCAACAAAACGTTCGATTCTCGGACATTTACCAAAATTTGGTACGCTAAGATGAGCGCTGTAAGCTCCAGCACAAATGGAAAGGTTCCAAGTAGTTCAAATTTACGGATACACACCTGATTGAAGTGTTGCTGCAGCTTCTCATTGGCGAGATTGATACAAAACTGCTCAAAACTGGCCGCATTGACAAAAAGAAAATTATTAGAGGAGTTTATAAAGACGAACTTTACATCAACTGACCAGCACCGCAGAAGTAAGTGTAAGATGAGCCCTGTATCCATAAAACATACCTGTTAACCTTGAAGCTCTCGAAACCATAAATATCAAGGACTCCCACCAAAGTGGTCGAATCTGGATCTTGTCCAATAGATTTGTTGACCTTGTCGACCAGCCTGCAAGCACGGGTATCATATATTCAAATGTCGACATAAAAGTGAAGACATGTTGCACACTTCGAACAAGGGTTTAAATTGTTATGCAGGTGTAAAATACCAGAAAAACACAAACCCAAATCAAAGTAAAAATAAGTGAAAGAACCTAGGTTGCAGTGTAAGAAATGCGCTGCTTACCAGTCAAACAATCGCGAGTAGATCGTCTTCGCCAAAGTGTCACGGTTAGTTGTAGCAGAGTAAGCATCAAGAGTTTTGGTGATATTCTCATCACGTGTAACGATGATGCGCTCGCACAACGAATCAAGTAAGCTCTTGCTGTTGCACCTGCAACAATCCAAAACACGCGTTCGTATGTTAGCATAATTTGCAGTTATCAGAATCCAAAATGAGATACAGCTCACATATCTATCGCTCGTCGAAAATCTGGGACTCTTCAAAAACTCTTATGACTCAATTTCGATAATTTTATGGTGACAAACCTCAAAAGCTCCGCAACCACACTCAGATGAAATTTGGACTTCTCATCCTTCGGTACTGATGAGTCTGCCTCCTTCCCTGTTGTAAATTCCACGTTTCCCAAATGCAGTATGGCAGCCACCACTCGAAATATTGCTTCCTGTATTTAAGTTAGAAGTGAAAAATGAGGTGGAGGTTTCAAACCATGAAGCCACTAAACCACCACAGCACACCATAGCGCTAACCATTGACATCATTACAGATTCTTTTCAGCTTTCATATATTGCAAAGAGAGAAACACTGACACAAATCAGAGCAGGTAAAAGATGTAAGACAAGTCTGCGAAATCTCTGACTGCCGTGTTCAAACGTCCACCGATAGACACGAAAGTCATCATTTAAAATTAGGCAACTACAAAATGTAACTGATCTTTGGTCGAAAGGATGGCGCTTGACTCTAGCTGCGATTAGAGGCTACACCTACCTGTTCCTCAGGGCTGATGCCGACTATGTCCATAGCCCTCCTCGTCTTTATGTATTCCCGCCCGTTGTTCACGTTGTTCAAATCAAAGACTGGACTCTGATTTAGATAATGGAAGCTCCTCGGATCACCAAGTCTGTACTTTTCAGAATCCTGGATAAATTACAGAATAGAGGTCAGCACGGACGTCAGTGACCACCGGCAAAACCAATGTGTGAAGAACCCACAGCAAACCCACTTATGACAGGTAGACCTACCAGATATTTGGAAAAACTTCAGCATTTTACCTCTGGAGAAGCACATAGCTGATAGAAACAATGGTAATTGCGCTCTGGATCTGCAATCTGTACAACACGAGATCTTTCTAGTAGATATGTTCTGACAGCAGCTCCGGATATCCTCCCATTACGATCAAATTGTATCTCCACGAACTTTCCAAAGCGACTGCACAGTTGCCCAGATGTCAAGTCAGAAATTGTCTGCAAGACAAGACCTACGTCTTCGGCCTAAATTACTATATCAGCTGGAGACAACTGAAACTCACTTTGCTTCATAAGCAGCCAAACGGCAGAAAGATGAACGTTATTGAAAGACACAATCGACAGTTCAAGTCCTCACCTAGAATTGTCATTGCGAGAAGTCTTCGCATTTCCAAATGCTTCGAGAAGTGGATTCGACTGCCGACAGAGAAACATCCGTGTTAGCTGATTGAAATTTCGAACAGAACGAAAAGGTATACTGCACTACATTTCGAGAGACAATTTAGGATAACCTTCTGTATCCTCCTGTCACCAACTTAATTTTTCAAAGCTCCACATACACTCTCCCGCTCCGCTTGACAAGATGTGGGAATGCACGTTCCGTGCACTATCAAGCACCTACCTCCAAAACTTGTTGCTCCACTGTCCTTCCATCAGTATTTGCTCTCCCACCCATGTAGGCCAGATATTGCATGATCAACTTCGTAGTTTCAGTCTTTCCAGCTCCACTTTCTCCACTAACCAAAATAGATTGACTCCTTTTCTCGTTGATCATTGCTCTGGGTGACAGCAGAAAACGAACAAATACTTCTCAGAATTACGACTAAAAAGGGACTCACAGCGAGTCATCAGAATAGACCACACAGTCTATCACAACAGGAGGAAGAGAGGCCGAGACAAGGCAGCCGATAGTATAGAGGTGGCTGACAACATGCGCGTGAGGCTCGTAATGAAAATTTCTGCAGCAAAAATGCACTTTCTTCTGTACAATAGAAAATACAATTACCTATAAGAACTGTCGGCAACTGCAAATACGTGCGGACTCAGTTCTCCCAGTGGAGCTCCACGATATTGCTCCATCATGTGGTTGTCATAAAGATGAGGAAGCTTTGCAAAAGGATTTACAGCTATCAATATATTCCCTGTATATGTCTGTAATGACCACAAATTGAAGGTTAGACTGTACTAAAGGAAGAACTTCCGAGACAGAAAGGAGTATGCAGTAAACAGACTCGACAAAAAGGACGCTCATGCCAGCCAGACAGGCCGTCCAATGTTCTGATAGCAGCTCACTGAAAATCCTCGAAATAAAACTAGATTACTCTTTCAGGTATAATTAGAGTATAACGTTGACAGCATTGGCAAATGACAACACAGGCACATGGCAAGTCTTCATATTCAGGCACGTTACACATGCGACCTCATCAACTCAACTGCTATAACCTCCATAATTCAACTCGAAAATCCAAAAATTCGACTACATTCTTTTCCAAGTACATCAACATGAGCTCAAGTTTTGTAAGATCCAACTTTTCAAGTTCTAGAGCCTATACACTCCGATTGATATCCTGAAAGGCAACCTGAGCAGCTATACTTACATATATTTCGTCAAGCTCATATCTACTTGCAAGATTGTACAAAACCCCTGGTTCATGCAAGTATGCCAGTTTGGTCATGTCATCCACTCCTCCTGGCTGGGAATCGGAATCTTTGGCATGTACATTGGAAACGGAGGCCACGACCTGCACGAAGCCCGGAACATCATTTATTTCGAACACAGAGCTCGTGAAACGTAAAGAAAAGTCTAAATCATGGATGGCGGAGAATTTATGTGGACCGTGATTTCGACTCTAAACCACTTCGTTTCAATCTTGGGGTCAAAAGACTCAAGCTGGAATCACAGATAACGCGATAAAGAGCAGATCCAATGACATTAAACTAATGTACCAGAAAGCAATACTAACAAATATTAAGTTTCTTCAATTTCCACTCCAGTGCCTTCTTGTATTACTTTGAAAGGGTAACCTGGCACACCAGGAGCAAAACTCTTACCGTCGTCCCATGGATGGTTCGCGCCTTGACTTGCTTGCCATCAAAATCCAACACCTCAGCCTCCACCCAGGCCAGGTTGGAATCTTCTACCCATACTTGCGACCCGATTGAAATATTAGCAGTCGCCTGCAAGATAGTAAAAAAGGTTACACGAGTTGAAATGAGAGAAAGTTGGTCAGGACGGAATGATCATTCATTTCCCCTCAACCAAGATATATGTGTAAGGGGTCAAAAGTCTGCGTAGAGCATTCTATTTTCTGAAGCTCGGGTAAGCTCAAATTTGCGAAACCATGCACCAGGCAGGGACAAGACCATTCGGGGACCTCGGATACAACATAACCACCCTCGATCTGCATGTGATCCAGATGGAAATGGCGAGATTGTAGATAATCAGATTAGGTACAAAAGTCCACTCCTGTGATAATTTCAACTCTTATACTTCGTTAGCCCACAAGAGTTGACTACACTGGAACTAGTATTGTTGAAATCTTTCGCATGACCCATGACCCGGACCTCATGGATTGACATTCCGAGTAGCTGCTACTCGGACTAGCGCCGTAAGCACTCAAGATACAATAAGATCCTCGTGAGTTTCCTCCCAGGCACAGACTGCTACCACTGCATCTGTCGCCTTGTGCGAAACGTGATCAAGCTGAGCTCTGGTCCTTTCAGAAAACTTGGATCCTTCGGTAGATGCATAGCAACACAATACGAGCCCACATTTGAGAGCAGGCAAGATCGCGGATTCGAACAGTTTTTACGATCGCCTTCAAGTGCAAGCAAAGAATGCACCTACCATTGAAGGTTGATAACATAAAACTACTGAGGGAAATATGA
The DNA here is from genome assembly GCA_014180765.2 of Marchantia paleacea. NCBI lineage: Eukaryota > Viridiplantae > Streptophyta > Marchantiopsida > Marchantiales > Marchantiaceae > Marchantia > Marchantia paleacea. Next base: position 6,525 of record MUAA02000030.1, read on the forward strand.
GCATCGCAGGCAAATGACGCAGAAACCAACCATGCCGTGGATTGGTAAAGTTTGAAGGAAAACTGTCTCGGTTGCCAAATCGGCCACGCTAGCGGGGTGTAAGCTCTCAGTTGGGAAAAATATCACTAGATGTGGCGTGTTACGTGGAGTCACCAGATGCATTGATACATCTAAAAGGTCAGGGAAATTGCGATGAGCTAATCCGATGAATCTAATGAACTCTTCAATCTAAATGGGTCGGAGATCAATTATATTCACGAAACTGCAAGGGTGTACGACGATGGGGATCCCACGATCGCGCAAGGTAACACAAAATCCACGACCGCCGGCTGCCACCTCCGTAAATGGTAATGCAACCAAACTCCGTCGACAGAAATCTATTCGCGGAACCTGCTGTGTGTCTTCAGATGTTTTTTCTAGCTCAAATCACGTGGATTTCTGATCTCCTTCCTCGTAGGACAGGGACGCCGGCGCCCGGTCGTCAGGAGGCGGGAAATTAATTGATGCAAACATAAATTGTACAAAAGCACTCGGATCTCTCATCACGGGAATCCAGTGCACCCTTATGGCACCGAGAAGCAGAGAAGTGGAGACAAACGAGAGAGGAGTGCTACTAACCATAGCTGATCTACAAGGTGGCTGCTGATGAGGATTCAAATCAGATGTGCCTCAGCATCAGGGATGTAATACACAACGCGCAGGATGTAGGTCGCCACGGTCCCTGCTCGAAGAAAGACACGCGCTACTGCCCGTCGGATGCACCCAAACTCTGTCAGCCACCTTGAACTCCAAAGACAGTGCAGAAGTGTCAAGAGCTTTCTTTAATTGACCGATGTCTAGGGCAGTCCCGCCCGGGCGCGCAAGGTTCCTATCCTGGGACTGAACACGAGCTCCGAAAAAACGAATCACAACCGATCGAAGCGCTGTCTTCTCGTCGTAGTAGTTGGAACCTAGTCCAGTCCAGCTTCTCCAATATCCGCTCAAGCCTTGCACCAATAAAATCCGAGTATCACCAATGCAATCCCAAGCGGCACGTTTGCCATTTTCTTTGCAGCTCCATCACCTTGTCTTGCTAGAGGAAAACACAAAACTAACACTCATCCACCTGCGTGTCGTCTATCTACACACCAATTCCAGAAGCCTTCAGGCACAACACTCAAGCGCACTCTCACACTGCCTCTCACTCGCCTCTTTTCGACCTGCTCCACTGGCGTGCTGTTCGTCCCATGCCGATCTCAAAGATTGGCTTTGCCTCTCTCGTTTTTCCTCTCGTGGAAGTTCTCTCCTCTTTTCTCCTCTTCGTCTTCTCTCTCTCTTCTCGTCCGGTCCGAGCGTTCCTTCGTTCCTCGCTCCTCCACCTCCTCCCTTCTCCTTCTTTCCTTCGTTCGATGAGATGACTCCCTTCGCCGAGACTCCACTCTACCCTGTTGTTGTATCAGGATGGATCTCTGGATCTCTCTCTCCTCTCCTCTCTCTCCCCTGGAGTTCTGAGATCGATCTCATAGCTGCAAGCGTTGTCGTGGTAAAAGCAACTGGACCCGAGAGACAGATGGGAGAGTGCCGCAGGCGAGTTCCGAACTTCCCGTTTCGAAAATTAAATCCTTTTTAAGCGTGGTCCGAAATGATTCACTCTTGACCCCGTCTTCTTCTCCTCCCCTTCCCTCTCTCCCTCTCTCCCTCTCCTCGTCTTCTCCTTCCTTCTCCTCCCTTCTTCCTCCCTCGCCGCCCTCTACAGCCTCAAATCCTCTCCCAAAAGACGCTTCCCCACAGTCTCCCAGTAGGCCTCCAGCTTTACTACGTCCGTGCCCTGCCCTGCCCGCGCAATCTACCTCGTTCGCCGTTCTCACCAATGAGCGCCCTGCGCCTCGCGTTACCTCCGTTGTACTATACGCCTCCCTCCTCCTCCTGCTGCCCGCTCTTACGACGATCACGACCACGCCGACGACCACCACGACTACCCCGACGACGAGAGAACTACCGACCGACGGACCGACTGACCGCACAACTTTCAGATTCCTGTCACTCACAACTTTTCCGCCACCTTCCCCACTTTTCCCTCGGTCGTCCCACACCTCCCCTCCCCTCGTCCTGCTACTTCCACGTTCACTCGGGCACATACATACATGGTCATACTACACCACGCTCCCACCATCGGCACCACTCGCAACCCGCTCACCCTCGGAAGTGTTCTCATCTCGGCTCGCTTTACCCCCGTACTTAACTCTCGTTGAGTCCCCCGTCACCCCGTCAGTTGCGCCATCTTCACATGCCCTATTCTGCCATTCTGACTTCTGCAGCGCTCTCCGGCTTCCACGTGTCGGGGGCGAGTCGTCCATCACTAGGGTTTCCACCCGCATTACGCGCATTGCCAACGCCTTTCATCGACCAGACATGGATGCCATCTAGCGGGCGGGCGAGCGAGCGCCCGGGCGGCCGGCCATCTTTTTCCCCTTTTGCCATTTCTTGGTGCCCAAAGATTATGACGCAGCGAGTAACATGGAAGGTCAATGTCATTGCTCGCAAGTCGCTTGGGCCTTGGTTTGGTTTCCCTTCGCTTGCACCTAACCTAGCCACTTATTACGACCGATTCCTTTTCCCTCTTTTTTTCTAAGTTCTCGCCAATTTTCTGCTTCTGCTGCTGCCTTCCTTTCGTTTGACGGAATTCGCCTTTGCTTTTCCTCAGAATAACTTTCTGATGTCCACTTGAATGAATGACAATGGCAATGTGTCTGGTAGTTGTATCTTATTTTTTTGGTCGGAAATACATGGTGGCAATGGGGTACTGAACTATGCAACTGGATTTTTTCATGAGGATAGAAATCGAGATAGGGAAGGGAAAAAAAGAAAAATTCCCAGAGAGGTGGGAACCCATATTTACCCTCCCGAGATTAGATACGAGTTACCGGGTGCAACGTGCTGCAGTAGGTAAAACAAATCCACCCATCGGTGGAGTTGTACATCATGAACGGTGATTCTGAAACCTGGCACGTGATTTCGAGATCTCCAACCTTTCAATCTCCCGAGGTTTGGTTTGTTTTCCTTGTTTGTCAGAACGCTCTCCTCTCGTACACTATCTTTTCTTTTTTTCTCCTCACATCCTGGAAAATGTTATTTGCGTAAACTAGACAAAAGATAGCTGAATCGTTACTATTTTGTCGGAGAATCCTAATCAAGAATAAAATATTAACTTCTATAAAAGCGATGTAATGGATTCCGAAACGTACTTCATGCATTAAGACGTGAACGTAAGAAGAGTTCATTTCTCTCTCACTAAGAAACTGAAATCTAGCTATTGTACTATGCTTTTGTTCCATGCGTCGCCGTTTCTTCCGTTTTCTAAACTTTTGAACCTCTGTTGCACTATGAAGTAAAGACTCTTTTCAAGGCTTGCAGAAGTCTTTCCCCCATAGAAACCATTGTTCTTTCTCACTGAACAAGTTCACACGAAGGAAACGGAAGTCGGAGTTATGTTGACAGCTTGCAGGATCTAAAATGTAAACCTATCAACATATACATTTTGATACGTTTTGATGGGGTCTTCCCATCCGTTTTGTTATTATACTTTGTCCCTCGTTATGAATACATATATATACAGGGCTTTTGCAGTATTTGTAACGTTCGTTCCTCGGCTAACACCCTCTGGATGGTAAAAACCAAACAAACCAAACTCATCGATAGAAGCATCATACAAATATTCTATACATTAGAGCGATTCAGTCTAAAGATATAAGGTGTATTATACAGTCCCATAAAATAATTATAAAGAAATTCGCACATAATTTTATAGGTAAGCTAAAAGTCTGAACTTTATTCATATAAAGTTCAGACTCGCTCATTTTATTACACATGCTATTTTTTAACTGAAAAAAATTATTATATAATTGACATTGAATACACATATAATTTATATTTGATGTGCGTCAGGGCACATCCTTTCTAAATTCATAAGAACATCTTTGGCAACAAAAATTATGTGAAATTTTCACTCTCAAATCAGAATCAATGAGATCCATTTCAACATTTTTTCTTTTATGATTATTGGTGTTGTTGAGTATATGGGAGTAATCATCTACATGTCTTCACTGTTTTTTATTCATAAAGGAAAAATAGTTGAGGTTGTGCGGCATGGAGATAGAGTAATTGTGTTTGTCTAGTTAATCCATTGTAGGAAGGTTTCATTGGTCTACACATAGCAATGATACTTCAGCAAGGGTGTATAAATTTTGTCTATAATTTACATAATTTATGTTATTGACTTGGCAAACGTGTAAGTACGTGCTGGAGGATTACTGTAGTAGTAACCTAAAATTTATTCAAAATTTATTGATAAAAAAAAAATATCAACAAATTTACACACATATGAATAGATGAGCTTGACAGGTTTAACATGGCAGACTCTAAAGGAGTGTGGACTCCTTTGGCGACACATTTTAAGCTTGCTTCGACTCACACTGATATGTAATGGTCGAGGTCCTCTTCTACTTTGTAGCACTCCAGATATCATACATGCACAAAGAGGACCATATTTCAAAACATGTAATTTAATTGTCATAACTAACATATATTTTTATACACAAAATATTATGTAATCACATTTTATAGTTAATACTTGAAGTTTGTATTATAATTATTATTAATCAACAAAATAAACATGATATGTATAAATAAATTATATCTTTGTGTACAATGATCAATAAAAATTGCACAATTTGTATTATACATTTTCTTTTAATAATTTGATCATCATGACAAAATCATGATCTGAAATTTTGATTGATAAAATCCAATAAAATTTGCATATAAACAAATTTATACAATTGTTAAACAATGTAAAATTTATGATATATTATGAAAAAATTGATATATTTTGAAATCTAGATCAAACAAATCATCACCAATTGTATCTTTAAGTAAACTTACACACATATAATATGATTTCATATCAAAAGTTTACTTGATTTAAAAATATATTTTTGTTTGAAATATGTTTGAAACTACATATAAAAAATAATATGTATACAAATATATTCATATTTAATACAAATTATATACAAAATTAAAACACAGTTTTTAAAATTATATATTTTACAATTAAAAATAATTTAAATTTTTTTAATGAAATTTTAAATATAATTCAAAAAATTTACTAAATAAGAAAGAAATAAATTTTATATTAAATTTATATCATAAAGCAAATACATATAATACATAGCTCTTTTAATCAATATGTTTTTTTTAATACAAATATATTTGTTAAATGATAAAAAATATTTTAATTAACATATCATAATTTATATTTGAAATTCAATTCATAAATACACACAATGAATATTACAATGTTGAGTATGAAAATCAAAATGTAAAATAATTAACATATCATATTAATAATTTTTAACTAATATTTTAAAATGTATATAAATATAAATAAATTATTATTTGTTTTAAAAATAAATATTTTTATTTTATAAGCTAAAAAATACAAAATAATTGTGATATTTGGAAAAAATGAATGAAATTTTTGTCCTTTTTATAAATATAAAATAAAAATTCTATATTTATTTTATGTCATATATATTTCAATCAATATAATACAATAATTTCAATAATTGAAAAATGGCATGCCTTTAATATGTTGTACAGATTAAAAAACACATTTAAAAAATATATTTTCATCATTAAAATATGTCTGATAATTTTAAGTTGAAAATGTGATAAATATTATATAATAAAATTTAAATATAAATGACAACATTAAATTATCCGAGATACTTTAAAAGTTTCATAATAATTATAGAATAAAAATATATTTAAGACATTAACTTTATTTAAGTTTCATGGTGGATTCAATATTATAAAATAGGGAAAATGAGAAAACTGTAGGTTGAGGCTTGAACTTGAAGATTTCACAATTTAATAAATTTATATGTCTTACGATGTTAGTATAAAATTTTGAAGAAAATCATGTAAAAAATGTGGGCATTATACATTTGACTACTCAGTAGATTTTTAGAAATATAGCCAAATGCCTCACACTATAGACAGGTGCAGATTAGCAATTTGAAAATATAGAAGATTCAAATTAATTAAAATTCAAAATGTCTAATCTGCTAGAAAATGGTTTAATTCTTATGTAATATACATTTTTTTATCCATAAGATTCCAAATTGCTTAATGTGCCCAAAAGAGAACAATTATTATAGTCCAATGCTAGAACGTCTGCATTATTTTGAATCAAACATGCTTAAAAAGAACTGATTTGTTCCTCCTTTTAATTATCTAAAATTTTTGAAGATTATCTAACGATTTTTTCCAACTGTATTTGAAAAACTGCATATCTATATTTATCTTTGAATAAACACAACTCTAATAGTTGTGTTTATTCAAAGATAAATATAGATATGTAGTTAATATAAGTAGCAGTGAATTAAATACATATAGGATGAGATGACTTGGATACGCGTAGAAATATATGAGATCCATGCAAAAATGAACACAAAAATCAGATGAGAATTATTTACGAGTAATTTTTATCATTTATTCTAGAATGGACCGAAACTATTTTGTGGAGATTTCGGTCACCGAATATTTTACAAGAAACGTTCACTTATTTCGCAAGTTTAATCCATTTTACGTTATACCTTACTGTTTTTAAATTGGGTACTCCAATATACTCCAATAAGGTACTTTGTAGTACCTTATTGGAGGTTAATTGCAGTCATCATGATTTACATTGAAGTCATGCAATTTTGTGGTAAGTGACGGAGCAGCTAACTAAACCAAACTTGAATTCAATGTTTCACACTATTAAACTATACTGTACATGCGCATGTCATGTACAACTAGATATGTTTTATTAATCCAGTTGTGTCTGCGCTTCGTATCGTGACTCTGCGATATAGTCGCAGAGTTCATGATGCCCATATAGCAAAATAATTACATTTTATCATGAGTTTGATAATTCATGTTTTACAAATAAAATTCTGAAAATTTTCCGTAACTGTATAACTTTGAGACAGATTTATAGGAAAACAAAATTTCTCAACGTAAAGGACTGAATATATTTTTGACTTTTTGAATATGCGTTGACTTATGTGTATGATATCATATTTTAAAGTACAGCTTGGAATAGATGCCCATGTTTTCTACCTAGCTCCATAAAGAAATTTTAAACTATATGGAATACTCAAAGCTAGCCTGTTGCTTTTTCTTCGATTTAAGGAAGACCTATTTAGCAATCAGGAGCCTACCAAAAAAGGGAGTAGGGACAGTAGGCGGCACAAAATCCGGTGACAGTGGCGGAGGTAGAGTCGATAATGTCAACAGTGAAGTCCCACGGCCTTCCAGCAGGCCACAAATGTTTTGTGGACGGGGAAGCCCTGCTATGAAACCATGCACAGCAGACCAAATAGTACCGGATAATCCCGATAACTATAACACTCACGGACGTTGAGGGGATGACCTCACACTAACCCGGTGAACATTGCTGGACTCCCTCGGACGCATGGCCGAGGCTGCAGTGTCTGCCTACCAAAAGATGCTCCGAATTTTGCCAGCCACTATAACCCCTTTGTCGGCTTCTGACCTCCTCCTCTCAGTTACAAAACTCTCGATATAAGAGATGCCTCGTCCGAATCTCCGCATTCAATACAAGAACACCTGCTAAATTTCAAGATATTTCAAGTTAAAGTATTGTAAACTTCAACCTGAAATATCTTGAACTTTAGCATGAAATACCTTGTTGCACGAGCAACCAAATGTTTTATAAGTAATGGTTTTGGAAAAGCTATGAGAAATGTCCGAAATTTCCATATAAAAGTTTCATACCGTTATTGAATTTTAGGGTTAAATTATGTACGTTAAAAAAATAATTATGGATGAATATTAAAGAATGAAATAAAAACTCTCAAAACACAAAAAAGGAACATTTTGAAATCTGAAACTTTACCATAAAAATTTACGAGAATGAGCATTTCCCATAAATCTTACAGGGTACGTGCCTTTTCTCCCGTAGACAGTAAAAAACTATCTTGAAAACCCCTAATGCATGTCCAGTTTGCAGCAAAAGTGGATTGTTGTAAAACAAAGTATGACTTATATGTAGATATTCGAATAATGTGTAGGGATATTTTTTGGAAAAATTATATCCTTATTTTATTTGATTTTAATTAGCTGAGGAGATGTGGATACACAATATTTAGCCCTTGTTAACGGAAGTTCGAAAGGTTTACTGTGTATCATCACCATGGCATCAAGCATCTGAAATGGGCCATCCCCGATATGTTTTTATGAAAATATGAGGAGGTTTGTGCTAAACATTTTGTTGCTAGTGCAACAGTAATAGTTTTCCAAAACCAATTTCAACTGCCGCGAGTTTCTTGCGTGAGCAGAAAGTTTTGGGCTCATTATAGTTACCAAGTCGCTTGATCTTTCGTAAGATTTCCACATTATTCTAAATTCCTATGTCATCATTGGACCAACATCCGAGGCATGTCAATTTAGTATCTTACTTACATCGTCAGGTCTATGACAAATGGACCATCTCCAACTGATGTCGCCGAAACTTCAGATCTGTCACTCGTAGAATAGCTCTTTAAAATCTCGTAACACATGAGTTATTTTTGGATAACTTTGCATGGTGGCTTGCATTGAAGGATAAAGCTTCAATGTCGGGTCGTGTTGTGAGCAATTTGATAGATAATATTCCTTCTCTCATGACCGGACTTGCTACATGCACCGAAAGAATTTACGGTCCAGTATCAATATAGGAACTCATTCAACGATGCTCATGGCAAATATATTAAAGGTCCTCTATTATGCTTTTTGTGGGGGTTGAATAATTTGTGATTTAGATTGCTCCTATGACATGATCAGTGATAGTGAAAGAAATCAATGGTCATGTCATGTGCTCACTCTTCTAATCCCCCTGGTAAGTTTTGATGTGAAGATTTATATTGAAACTACCAAGACGATGGGAAGATTTACATGTTTGAGTAATGTGCAACTCAACCCAAACAAGAACCAACCAAAGTATTTGAGCACATCCAATCCGTCAACAATGATTTTTGAATATAGCAAGGACCAGTTTTTAACGTGTTCAATAAACCCCGTATCGAAGATAGAAAGACCATTTGTTAATGGAGAAGTATCCTTTGAATATCTGAAATAAAAATCTCTTACTCGTCCGGCCTCGAGGACTGTCTACAAAACGATGGCAATTTCAGTCATAATAAACTTAAGACCTACGTTATAAATAAATATCCATAATTAGAAAATAACAGGAACGGAACTAAGAAAAATAAATTATCCGAGTCTCATCCCTTCAACGACTGAAATCGGAGGAAAAATAGTAGAAAAAAGCCCGATGAAATAAGCTGTTACTTTACACTGACGTGTAAGCAACAGTTCTTGTAATGAGTCGTGACATCCGGAAATGTCAAGGACTTCTCTTCTAAACAAAGCCTCTGTAAGTACTGCCGTGAGACGGTGTACAAAGTACAGTCCCAACTTAATGTGCACATGAAGGTTAAATGCCGATTTGTCCCATTCGCAATCCCTCCTGCCTTTTGGGAGGAGCTTTGATCTAACCACGGTATTCAGTTACGAATGTTTTTATCCTTTTCCATTTTGATTTTTGTGTCGCCCGAAGTGTCAATCCGATGCAAAAATAGAGGATATTTATTGGATACGCAAAGTATCCAAAGTTTCAGAACCATGTGAGAGGTTTTCGCGACCCGGAAGTGCCAGCAAATCAGAATACGCAATCTAGGCTAGGCAAGAAAGGCAAGACGGCGACTTCAGAGTCTCCGTCGCGAAGTCGAGAACCACGTGCCAGGTGGCACCAACAAGAAACATAACCCGGTCTACGCCGACCGACTCTACGAAATTCGCTCCGTGTACTCCACCCTACGAAATTCACCCGTCGCCCTCACTATCCGGAACCTGGATCCAGCGGATGCCATTTATATTGATCGGCCAATAAGCAGTGCAATGTGCGATCCAGATGACAGGAGAATGAGCTTGATCACCGTAATCTCGCTGAGTGCCCGATCAACGACACTCGGCTGCCAGGTGGCAACAGTACATTATGCGGCAATACGAAGGACCAAACACAGCATACCGTTGATCGGGTGCTCAAAATTCGAATTTCGCTGGAGCCCAACCGGCCCTCGCTATTACACCACCAATACCAGGGCCTACTTAAAAGCTGGAAGCTTGCGATTGATCGCGGAGTTGTGCGTGGGGCCCAGCGCTATAATGATGGCTACGTCGAACCCAGTAGGCATTCATACTAACGAACTGCTAACTAGGTTCACGACCATCGACTAGGTGGGGGGTTATGGCGCGTTTCCGTGAGATACAACTCACGTCCTGGACACAAGTCGACCGCGTGTTTGATATCAAGTTGTTTGTGTGGTATTCGTCTCCCGCCCAGAGGGCCCCCCCTTCATTCGTTGTGGTAATGGAGGTAGACGGTGTACAGACTCTACAGGCAAGGGGCTCTGGAAAGACGGTTCGTGCTATTTATTCAAGTGCAGAGCTAGCGCAGCGGCAGAGTCCAAATGACTTCTTTTTCCCGTGCGCTGGAGACAAAGCAGTTGCTTTCCTACTCCTTTTTGCTATATTACTTGGTTCCATTGCTCCGATCGCATGTCGTTTCATAATAGAAAAAGTGCGGAGCCTATCGAGCAAAGGTTCCACTCAGCCCCATTCGTGACGACCTGTGATGCTTCATAGTTGAGGAGCGTATTGAAGCAAACTTGTGTATGGTATTGAACCCTTCCCAACCGGAAACACAACAGCCATTCACGGTATAAGTTCTTTGGTGACATTAGAACATATATGCAGTTAGAATTGTATGGTGAAACATACAAATTTTTAGGAAAAGTATTTGTAATTGTATGGTTTATACTATACTCAGTTATGGTCAAACTGGGGCTTTTCAGAATCAAAAGACTATATTTTTATTGATGTCATTATAAGCAATAAAATTGCACGTAACCAACAACTCTATTTGGAATAGTCATGTATAGACTCCTTCAATTAATTTTATAAAACTAAATTGTACCATAGCTAAAATCATGGGTAAATCTGGCACATGCTATCTTGGATTTGCATAAAGAAATTAATGTATTGCACGAGAAAATAAAGCCTTAAAACTCATGTGCTGGAGGAAAAAAGAAAAACCCTGAAATTATCAGTATTTTGTCATTGAACTGTAGAGATAGTGACCATAAGTAAAAAAAGTATTTATCAAAAAATCACATGTATTTTTCATAAAAAAAAATTCATTTATTTCATCTTCAAAATTAAAAAAAAAACGTTAAAACATGTACACATTCATTCCAAGCTTGTAACCATGGATGGGGATGGTTTTGAACAATTTTATGATTTTTTAAAAATCAACCAAAATAAAGATTTTCTTCAAATTAATATGAATTTTTTCTACTTTAAATTAAATACTGAAAGTTCACAACATGTCATTTCAATAAAATATACATAAAAAAATATAACAGATTTTTTTTATCATTTTATCAAATTATAACTGTCTATATTAAAATATCTTATATTCTATGTCAACTAATTGACATATACTTTTATTATTTTGCACTCCATATATATGAGAAGTATTTATAGATGACAATATAGTGTTCAAGCCAATGTTCATTTAGAATTAAACTATGTAGTAGTGAAATTTTATGTTAAAAAATATATATATAAAAGGAGTTTATATAGATTGAATGCAAACAAAGTGGAAGATTATAATCAACACGATCAATTTTATTTTATTTCAACAAAGTTTACAAAATAAATATTTTTATTTAAAATGATCATATACATCATATATAACATAAGCTTTCATGATTGGTGATATATTCTTGTGATTGAGGGTGACAAATTGTAGAATCTCTCTAATTATAATACAATTTTTTTTGTAAAAAATAAAAACAAAAAACTATTTATAATTTTAAACAATACAAATAAATTGAATTTATTTAAATATATAAAAAATATTCTTTCAGCATGTATAGATTTATTATTTATGATATAAAAATATAATTTTTTATTACAAAAATGTATGATGATTTGTAATTTGATGATAATCATGATTTGGTTAAGAATTTATATTATAAATTAGTCATTGAAACAAGATGATAAGCATATGTTGTAGCAATATAAGATCAATCTTGTATAATTTTACATATTAGATTATTTTACATTTGTTAAGATGTAGCAATCACATGTTATTGATAAACCGACTCTTCAATAATCACTCCAAGAAGAGGAGAGCACACCAAAGGGACAAGAAATAGTGTACATGAATGAGATAGAGAAGGCTTCGCCTTCCCTTGTATATATAGGGTGAATACAGGGAAACCATAATTTTGGGTTAGCCCTAAACAGATATGTACCATCGGTACGTAACAACCCTAGTTCTAGGGCATGTAGTCATCAGACACGCATCGACCTATATCAACTCGATGAGCTTGGGATATTAACACATGTAATATGTTTCACTTTCAGTGTAATTGAACTTTCAATCATGGAAGACCCAACATGATTATTTTTTAATTTACATTACTTCCTTTTTAATTTAATAATTCAGCTACTTGTAGATTAAAATTAGTTCACAACAAATCAAATTTTTTCAAACAAAGCTTGTTAGTTCTTTCAAATAAGTTGTTAATTTAAGCTCTAATTTTATCAATAATTAAAATTATATCCATATTTTTTTTTATAATTTTATATATATATTTTTTCCTGTATATATAGGGTGAGTACAGGGAAACACTAATTCCGGGTTAGCCCTAAACAGATTTGTACCATCGGTACGTAACAACCCTAGTTCTAGGACATGTAGTCATCAAGCACGCATCGACCTATATCAACTCGATGAGCTTGGGATATTAACACTCCCCTTCAAGCTCAACTGTACATCCTGAACTCCTAGACAATATCGAAAAATAGCAAACAACTCTCTAGGTAAAGCTTTGGTGAAGATATCTGCAACCTGATCTCCTGTATGTATATATATCAAAGATCTACTACACATGAAAGGACCTTCTCCCTAACAAAGTGATAGTGCACCTCAATGTGCTTTGTCCTAGCATGAAAAACAGGATTTTTAGCTAACATCATGCTGCTAATGTTATCAGCTAGGATAACTGTAGGACTAGGATAATCTACTCCAATATCGAGAAAGCAAGGGCGAAGCCAAACTGCTTCACAAGTGGCATTCATAGCACCACGATACTCTACCTCTATGGAAGACAATGCCACGGTCGGTTGCTTCTTAGAAGCCCAGCTCACAGCCGCACTCCCAAGTCCAAACGCATATCCAGACGTGCATCTTTTGCCAAAAATATCTCCTGTCCAATCAGCATCGGTGTAGTCATGCAGGTTCAGCTCACCTCCAAATTTGTATCGAAGTCCAAAATGAAGTGTGGACTTCACATAGCCGGGAATCCGCTTGACCGCCATCATATGCGGTGCACTGTGGAGCATGCAGAACCGATCGACTAGACCAACATCATAGCTCAAATCTAGTCTAGTGATAGTCAGATAAATCAAACTCCCAACCATCTGTATGTATAGGCGGGGATCTGCAAGTAACTCTCCATCGTCTAACTCTAGCTTTAGACCTTGTTGGAAAGGAGTGTCTATTGGTTTACGATCAGACATCTTGAACTCCTTAAGCTTATCTAAATCATATTGGCGTTGTATTAGCCACATATCCTTTCCCTCTGTAATAAACTCCACACCAAGAAAGAATTTAAGATACCCTAAGTCTTGTATCTCAAATTCGGAACATAAGATACTCTTGATGCGGGAAATCATCTCCTCATGGTTCCCAGTGACAATAAGATCATCTACGTAGATGGAAATCATCACTACATGAACTCCCCGATCTCATGCAAGTATAGCGATGAGTCGGAATGACGCAATCACAAATCCAAGAGATCTGAGAAAGGAATTGATCTTCTCATACCATGCCTCGGAGCCTGTTTCAAACCATAGAGGGATTTCCTTAACTTACAAACGCGGGAAAGAAACTTCGGATCTTCGTAACCATGTGGTTGTTGCATGTAGACTTCCTCGTCGAGATCTTCATTGAGAAAGACATTCTTGAAATCCATTTGATGCATTCGCCATCCCTTGTTGACAGCAATAACAACCATCGTACAAATCGTTGTCATCTTGGCAACTAGACTAAACGTCTCTTTGTTGTCCACTCCATGCTGTTGTGCGTAGCCCTTGGCTACCAATCTGGCCTTGTATCAAGATACAGTCTGCCATCCGAAAGGCGCTTGATCTTGAAGACCCACTTGCAACCAATCGCTTTCTTACCTTCAGGTAAATCCACCAACTCCCATGTTTGTTGATGACGTAGAGCAACAAGTTCTGTCTCCATGGCTTCAATCCACTCACTTTTGTGCATCGCCTCCTCAAAGCGCACTCGGTTCGGCTCACAGCAAGAACGTGAGTCATGTATGCATGATGATCGGCAAAGGAAACTTCCATGCATAAATCTCTAAACCGGATGCCGAACTCTCTCCGATTTACGTAGGGCGCATCGATGTACTTGTTTGTCTCCCCTTGCTTTGGATCCGAGGTACCAAAGAACATCGTTTCGGGGACGCTTCATCCAATGGATGAAAATCGATAATCCGTGGTGAGGACATCATACGTTGCAAAATAACATGATCCTCAAGACTAGAGTCGGTTTAGATGGTGCTTTCGATGAACTTCATCCGTAGCGACTCCAAGCACAAAGCTAGGCGTGTGACTCGTAAAACTCCACTCTGTAAAGTTTCAATGGACGGACTCCTTGGGGCGATTTAATTTGGAAGAGTGGGTATGACCGAACAATCGCAGTGCATACCAAGATTGCAAATCTTCAAATACAACATCTCTTGATATAGAATTGCCTAGAGGAAGTATTATAGCATCTATATCCTTTCGTATCTAAGGCATATCCAAGGAAAATACACTTCTCGCCTTTCGGATCTAGCTTCTTTGCGCTTTCTCATCGGAATGTGTACATACCAGGATGCAACCGAAAAACTTTCAGAAATGAGTAATCCGGCTTGTGGCTTGTGAATACCTCCATCGGGTCTTGTTGTGAACTGCTGCAGTCGGAGTTCGATTCATCAAGTACACCACAACGAAAACAGCTTATGTCCAAAACGGTCTAGGCAAGTTCTTCTCGTTCAACATAGCTCGAGCAGCTTCTGCTATGTGACGATTCTTCCTTTTCGCAATGCCATTACGTTGTGGAGTATAACCGCAAGTCTTCTAGCGTTGTATGCCATGCTTACGTGAGTAAGCGGTGAATTCTCCGCATTTAAACTCGCCTCCTCCCGAACGTAGACAAAGGATAGATTGTCCAAACTGTTTCTCCACCAAGGTGTGGAAAGTCTGGAAAGCTGACAACACATCTGAAGAGCTCTTGCTCTTAAGGAAGTAAACCCAGGTGTAGCGAGAAAAATCATCAATGAAGGACACGAAGTACTCAAAACCAGATAAACTTGGTTGAGAAGAAGTCCATACACCTGTGTGCACTAGCTCTAGAAGCTTGGTCGCTCTCCTACCTAATCCCTTAAAGGGTTGTCTAGCTTGCTTGCCGAACTCACAAGCGGGACACACTGCAGTGGGCTCAGCAGAAGTAAAGTTGGGCAAACCTGCGACTAGATCTGAATTCGGAAGAGTCTTCAGTTTCTGAAAGTTCATATGCCCAATTCGCTTGTGCCAAATATCTATGTTAGATACTACAAAGCCACTTTCTGTAATGATAGGAGTTGGTTTTCTGACATTAACTGTAGCATCTAGTTTGAACAATCTACCACTCCTGCTACCTTGAGCTACGACAGTACCTGTGGAGTCTTCAACGACGCATCCATCTTTGTTGAAACGCACTTGGAAATTTTGTTCTACCATTTGTCCCACCGATAATGTGATTTCGAGTCAGAGTAGGAACATGTAAAACATTTCCAATTCCAGAAAGATTAGATCTTGGAATATCAAGCGGAATTTTACCCTTATGCTTGATCTCGTGCTTCGTATCATCTCCAGTCACCATGAATTGAGGAGTCTCCACAAAGGTCGGCGACACAAACCATTCTTGATGGCCATGTGGCGGGGTTGCTCGAATCGATCACCCAATTTGTATTAGGTGCTTTAAAAGCAAAGATAACTCCGGTGTGTCACAATGAAATGTTCTTCTCAAAGAACTACATGGCCCTGTTGGCCCCGGCCAGATCGTTTTTGACGCTTGTAACAGTCTTTGGCAAAGTGGCCATTCTTGTGACAAATAGTTGTAGGTGGTAACCTGCCTTCTGGTAGCCGGTGGCGCACCTGGCTCGTTGGGCGCTTTGTTCTGCACACGACCTCTACCACCATCATATCTGGCTCCTCTACCTCGACCTCTACCTCGACCTCTAGAACCTGCAAAAAATACACATTCTTGCGGGCTAGACGAAGCACTAGTGTTGTCTAGAATTCGCACTTCTTCTCCCAACATCATTCGGACCAGTTCGTCAAACTTCGGAAGAGGTTCTCTGGTTGAAATTGACGTAATGAACTGCTTGTACTCAGCGGGCAATCCTTGCAATGTCACACCGATAATCACGATCGGATCAAGTTGAACATTGACAGATGCTAACTGATCTGCCAGTTGCTTGATGTGATTGATGTAGTCACTGGCACACATCGGAGCCTTTCTTGATATATATTGAATTGCCGCAAGAATCGCAGCTCCGAGTTTTCGTTCGATTGGAACATCTGTGACAACGCGTCCCAAGCTTCCTTGGGTGTGTCACAATTTTGAATATGACCAATCATCGAGCCTGAAATCGTGAGCGCAATGTAGTGGATGGCTTGATACGATCGCTTTCTCCACTCACGCTATTTGTTCAGCCACCGCGGAGATCACCAGAACCACGATTGGTGCTTTCTCCTCCACGATCACAAGCTCCCATAGCCCATGGCCTTGAAGTAAGGTATTCATTCGAAATTTCCACGTTTGGAAATTGTTCTTGTCGAGTTTCTCTCCAATGATAATGCTCACTTCTACTTCAGGTAGAGACCCTCAAACCTCTAAAAAACCTCATTTAGGCCTCCAAACAACTCTTTAAAGATTTTGGAAAAGGCGATAACTATCATCAACAACTCCAAATCGCACGAAAACTTCATAGCTACCAAATTTGACCATTCTGCGCAAGACAACTGCCTTTAGTGAGTTGGGCAATCAGAAATAGGTCGAAAAAGATCATCTTGACCTCCGAAAACGCGATTGAAGATTCTCAGAAAACACGAAACGGTTCCCCAACAATCTAATCGCTTCAGCGGGACAGCCTCCAATTTTGAGGCACACTCCTCACTGATCTCCAACACTCCTCTATGTCTAATCTACAAAACTAATGCTCCCACAATGCTCTGATACCATGTTGAGAAATCGACTCTTCAGGAATCACTCCAAGAAGAGTACAACACACCAAAGGGACAAGAGAGAGTGTACATGAATGAGATAGGGAAGGCTACGCCTTCCCCTGTATATATAGGGTGAGTACAGGGAAACCCTAATTTCGGGTTAGCCCTAAACAGATATGTACCATCGGTACGTAACAACCCTAGTTCTAGGGCATGTAGTCATCAGGCACACATCGACCTATATCAACTCGATGAGCTTGGGATATTAACACATGTAATATATTTCACTTTCAGTGTAATTGAACTTTCTATCATGGAAGACCCATCATGATTATTTTTTAATTTACATTACTTCCTTTTTAATTTAATAATTCAGCTACTTGTAGATTGAAATTAGTTCACAACAAATCAAATTTTTTCAAACAAAGCTTGTTAGTTCTTTCAAATAAGTTGTTAATTTAAGCTCTAATTTTATCAATAATTAAAATTATATCCATATTTTTTTTATAATTTTCTAAATAATATACACTTCAAAAGCTTATAAAAATATTTTTTTCAAATTATCATTGTATCACAAGGTAGAGTGAGGACATTTATGTATAAATAACATTGTAATATGCAATTTTATATTCCAATTGATTTTAAATTTTGCAATTTTTTTTGAGAATTCAAGTCATATTGTTGAATTTTTTTTATTAATACTTTTGAAAGACAAAAATATAGTTGAAGATATATAACAATCAATTTAAATTTAAATTTTAACTAATGAAAAATAAGAATTTATTATTTGATAAAAAAATATTTAATTTTTTTTTATAATAGAAATAAATCTTAAAAATTAAATCCAAATTCATTTACATATATATTTACATATTAAATAATAATAATGTAATTTTATTTTATGATTATTTAAAATAATTTGAGTAATTCTAATTCTACTTCTAAATATAATCTTTATCATATTCAATTCTACTTTCAAATACAATCTTCATCATAATCAATTCTTCATAATTGATTAAAAACACATTCAAATAATCAAACATTTCAGTTTATTCTATATATATTGTAGTGAAATCTTTCATTTTTTCTCAAAATATTATTTAAAAAAAAATTAAAAAATTAAAATCAGATTATTTTTACTAATTCAAACATCATGATCCGTAATAATTGTGAATAATCTTTTGTCTATGCTGGAACTACATCGAATCAAATTCAATTACATTACTGAACCATCACATAAATCATGAACATTCTTATCGATATATAGTTAAAATATTACTATAACATGAATTAAATATAATAAAAATTAATATTCATACAAACGATATTAAATTAAAAAGAAATTGGTTAATATCCAAATTACATTGTGTTAGACGATGGAGAAATAATCAAGTTTGATGAATTTGTCAGCTTTAACCAAAAATGAACTTCAAAGTAAGTGATTCTAATAAAAGTATTGAATGTTGATCATAAACAAATTCGACGTCTTCATATTAAAAGGATTAATTCATCTTCCATTCATATCTTATATTTGTTTCATGAAAATAAAATAAAATTTATTGCAAGCAAAGCAATGATATACTTCTAATTTTATTTTATTTATCTTTTATCCCTCATCACTCCTTAATGCAATAAGGTGCAATATTATATTTGTTGTGTACACACATATTATATCATAACATACATTATTGTCACATTAAACATCACATTATATAGATCGACATACATCATCAAAAGTATAGTATAATTGTCCCAGTATTTTCAACTCTCAAAACGTCCACAAAAATACTTCGCTCATAAACATAGCATAAAAGAGAGATTATAGTGGAATCAAATCCACTTTGAGCTTCAAAAAATTCATGTTCATTTAATAACTAATATTCCACCATATCCATACTCTCAAAGTCTCAACTTTAAAAATTGCTCTCCAATGAATCCTAATTTAAACTTTATCTCTTGAGCCCTATGTCTCATAATGTCATTATCGACATGAATGGAACATCAAAGATGAATGTTGTCACAAGAACAATTTTGAAACTACCAACCTTGTGCTTGACATCTCAATACTCACAAGATAATTTATATCTTATATGATCCCATCAAATTTTAGATCAAATGGACAATACATGACAATCATATATCCCCCACTTCTATTTTCGACCCAAAAACTTCCATACATCAAATCTTGTACTTCAAGCACTTCTGTCCAAATTTTTTTGTTGGCTTATCTTGATTCTAAGCACCAAACTAACTATGAGCATTGACTTACTTCATAACTGATAACAATGTACATCGAGCCACTTCATCAAGTTCACCAGCGCTTCCGCCTTCCAAATTCTTGATTTGGATTTCAAACACTAAAATAGAAAATACAGAAATTCGAAATTGATCACATCAACTTCAAATCGAATCTACTTCTAGATAGCAACCATATTCTTCACTCAATTAATACCATGCATATTCTACAATAAAAAGATTGAAGCTATTGAGGATCAAAACTCGTCAAAATACACACTCTCTACACACGCTCTAAGAACTCACAATTGTCACAGTTCTCACTACATAATCCAATTTGAGTTTTCAAAGTAATATTTTCTACTCTCTAAACATTCACAATGACATTATGCTCATAACCATAACGTAAAAGAGAGATTAGAGTCAAGTGAAATCCACTTTGACTCAAGGATCCCGCACTTGTTATTATCCACCATAGCCACACTCTCAAAGTTTCAACTTTGCAAAATGCATCCCAAGCAGCCTTAATTTGAACTCTACTCTTGAATCATAAGTCTCCTAATGATGGTGTCGGCCCTAACGGTAATTTTAATACAAACATATGCTCATATGTGCACTCACCTACCTAACTAGGGATGCCATTACATAAATCATGACAACCGAAAAGTTTATAACTTGAGAGTTCTACTCCTCGTCAAACTTCTTTACTATCAACTTCATATGACTTACTTTTGGTAAACAATAGTCATAGATTGAAATCCATGTGTTGAAAATCATCATCAATTGAAAGTTTAGATCCATAATGTACAAACTAAATCAAAATATATATTATTAGGTCCCAAATCATGCCGTTAAAACAATAGGAATAATAATTGGATATGAAGTTCATCATTTGTAGCATAAAGTTATCTCCAAGGTGATATTCTAACCATGCATAAAAGTGATCACAATAAAGATGTTGGATGTTGAAATGGATTTGGCATTGATATATTTTAAATATCATGTTATTCTCTATCCATCAATCACATTGGCTCCACTTTGATAAGTTCAATAATCAACCAAATGATGTTCATGATCTCCATCTTCACCTTTGCATCATGATAACTATTTATATTTGATAAGGTCCAAGATAATATCTTGGAGTCTTATAAATATTCTCATCGTATAAAATCAATCCTTTTAACAATCTTACAATGAACTGTCAATTATCTTGACCTAAAATATCATTGTCATGAAAAAAAACTTTAAAGATGAGACATGTCATCATCTTCTTATAGTAGCCATTCATGCATGTTTTGGAAGATTATCCGTTTGTTTTGATATATCTAGTCATAACAAACCTATTCATCAATATATATTTTGTAGAATGTCCCCTTGTTGGTTGATCCATGTGTATGAGTGGTGACAAGAGAACATCACGTGTGGTCATGGATTGGACCAATATTATTGATGGATGTAGTGAGATTAGGATCTCATGCACATCATCCATGTCTATGATGGACAAACCTTCTTCCAAGGAAAATTTTATTACGAGCATATGATAGAGTGCATAATCCCTCATGTCTTATAGTGTAGAGTATTTTGGATGTGGGTAGACACTACGATGCAGTAATCTATACTGACATGTCATCTATGATAGTGTTGAATCTTGTGGGGTAGCCAAGAGTTGCATACCACATTGTTGAGTTATCCAACTTCCCATGTCTAGATGGAGGAAGGATCTTGAATTGTATGGGATTCTCGTTTGAAGCGGTTGATGGAACCCAATCTTGATTAGAGAGAGCGAGCTATGGGCTTTTGTATTGATAGTATAGTAGTACCTACATTTTCAAAGTCATCACGAGGTCATGTGGTGGGTGAGGCTATGAACCTAGACTATTTGACATGGATTGTGATCCTTGGATTGGTTGAGCGAAGACGCATGTGGTTCATAAGTGTGATTGTAAGA
This sequence comes from Marchantia paleacea, assembly GCA_014180765.2. Lineage (NCBI taxonomy): Eukaryota > Viridiplantae > Streptophyta > Marchantiopsida > Marchantiales > Marchantiaceae > Marchantia > Marchantia paleacea. Next base: position 28,135 of record MUAA02000030.1, read on the forward strand.
CCATTGGTAAGTCTTTTGTCTATTGAGAAAGTAAGGACAAAAACTAGAAATAAAAAGTGCTCAAGATCTCCTCCTTCATCTTATGGGATTGTTAAAGAAACAAGGATATAGTCTTTTTGGAGTATGGTTGGAGATTTTTTGTGTGGAGCAAGCGGTTGTTACAACTACATAGCTGTATGATACAACTTAAGAGGTTACAACACTGCGGCTCAAGTTGTTCACTTTGAGCTTATTGAGCCTGATATGAGAGAGCAAAAAAAACTTCATGATCAATAGGTTGTCATTTAATGACCAGATATTATGTATTCTATATCTAGTGTCAATGGAGAAGGGATTTGGAATATTGAGATTGATCTCAAAATGACAAGAGGAGAAAGACATATGATGTGGAGATTTTTGAGGATTTTTATAAATTTTTTGTGTTGAGTATGAAGTATTAAGATTGTTTGAAGGGTTATGATATATATATTAACTTGAAAATTGATGCATTAGTCTTTTGTCTTCCCTCTCGATATAAAGATATGGAGAAAAATTTGATCCAAAGTAGGTGTCAAGATCTTCTTGAGGTTGGATTAATGATCATATCATATGGAGAGGATGCTTATGTTGTGTTGATGTCAATAAGGAAGGATATACATGGCAATAATATAGATAGACGTATGTGTGATGACTATTTATTCCATCAATTGACATACAAGATCTTTTCAATATGATTTATTTACACCTGACGAGATCTTTGATGTGATTGGGCATGCACAGATTTTTAGTACATTGGATTGATAAATAAGATATCATCAATTGCGGATTCAAGACAAGGATAAGACCAAAATGATCTTTTGGAAATTGATTTGCATGACAAGGACATGTTGTATTAGTGGAAGTCTTACCGTTTGGACTGAAAAATGCACATGGTGAGTTCAAGAGAGTGATGAATAAGACTCTAGCATGACTTGATTATGCTTGAGCCTACATCGATGCTAATTTGATATATAGTATTATAGTGATGGAGCATGAGAGACATTTGCATGAGATATATGATGGATTGATTGTTCATGGTCTCAAGTTGGATCATAGAGAGTGTAAGTTCTTTCAAGAGCATGTGATTACTAGGGTCATACCATATACACATTGAGGTTGTGAATTCAGCAAACCAAGGTGGAGGCAATTTTGCATATTCCACAACCCTAAGATGTGAGTAGTGTGCAAGACTTCCTTGGACTTGAAAACTTTCATAGTTGATATGTGTGAGGATTTAGCAGTATTACCAAAATCTTAATAAAGCTCACACAACTAGATCAAGGGTGACATTGGGGATTTGAACATGAGAGAACTTTTCTTGAGTTCAAGGAAAGGTTAACATATGCCTCTATTTCAAAGAGACAAGTGAGAGGTTGTCCCTTTCAAGTACATGGTGATTGGAGTATGTTGGATTTGGGAGCAATGCTTATCTAACATGATGATAAGGGATGGAGTTTATAACTTATGCAAGTCGCTCTAGCAATGCATAGGAGTCAAATTATAGGTTTTACAAAGGAGAATGTTTGGTAGATCTTTGGGCTATGACACATTTCACATGTTATTTGTTTGGAAACTCCTTCACTCTCATCACTAATCATCAACCATTGAATTGGTTGATGATCAGACAAGCTTATATGAAAGTTTGCAAAATTGGCTCTTATTTTACAAGAGTATGATTTCACGGTTGTACATAGACATAGAGCAAATGGGCTAAGTCAAAATCCATGTACAAGTCAAATTGACAAAAATGGGGCTCGATGGCATGGTGATAGCGATGAGGAGATGATGTCGGATTGACATGCATATGCTTTTTTGATTATGTTGGCACTTGAGAGCTATGTGATATCTCTCTTGAGTTAGAGGATGGATATGTTATCCTTGGACGCTGAGACTAAGGATGGTTTAGTGGTAAGCCGAGACATCCATGATAATATTGTGGTGTTGGAGTATCTTTGTATATGTGCTTTGATGGACATTTTCATTGTCAAGGATCGGGGTTGAGTTCTACAAAGAGCACGGTGATTCAAATCGGAAGGTAGATATCTTCTTCGTGTATGGGGAGATGGTAGCATTCGTGTTGTGCCACTTCCATCTTTGAAAGCGCTTTTGGTTAGACATGCTCATGAGGAGTTAGGTCATTTTGGAATGAAGTTGACATATAGCTTATATAAAAGTCAATATTGAAAGATATGCAAATTGAGGTGTAGCAATTTATGGCTATATGCATGGTACATGATCGTGTTCGTGCATCATTCAATGTCCCTACAACATAGTTACATCCCCTATCGATTATGAGACTTGGTTATTATTGGAGCTTGAATTTTGCATGACCTTTTTCATTGATTATATGATATCATTGATATGTGTTGGTTATGTTAGAGCATTTTTCCAAAAGGATTGAGTTGTTGTCATTGCCTGACAAGTCAAATGAGGAAACAACTTATGCGTTCTTAGCTTTAGTGCTTAGCCGATTTTATGCACCATCTAAGGTGTTGACTAATCAGGGTATTGAGTTTTTGGATGAGTTTTAGGCTTTATGTAATTGAGTGTTGATTGATCATCTTACCATCTCAAGATATCATACTAAGGCTAATGGTCTAGCTAAGAGAGTTGTTCAGACAATGAAGAGAAAATTAAGAAAGTTTGGCTCGGAGAAAGGTCATTTGGGAGACTTTGATGTCCAAGTTTCCCAAATGGTTGGCCATGGGTTATCGATTCAGCCGGCAAGTATCCATATCACCATTCTCACTATACTTTTGATTATATGATAGAAATCTATACTTACTTGCAGCTATTGTTGAAAGTCAACTGAAGCCTTGTACTTAGACAACCTTGATATTTGGATTATGTTATGTTCTCAAAGGGTATAATTCTTTCATAAAGTAATACCCATGGCATTTGAGAATTTGATTATTGCTTAGCATAGAGATAATTTTTGTTATGCTACCATCCCAGGAGATGGATATCGAACCTCAATTTACAAATTTCATGTTGTCGATTATGTTTACTTGCAGCATAGTATACCAACCATAGTGGATGTTATGCTTGCCGCACGATTTTATGGATATGTAAGGTTTTACCTTATGGAGTTTTGGTATTAGAGGGTCGTGATTGTGCGATTTGGAAGGATCATGTGGATAATTGTGCGTCGTGTCACCTTCCAAACATTGATGGTACCATGGATCCAAGCCTAACAGTTGTGCGGGCAGGATTGAGATGTATGTTATGTGGATCAGTTGATGGAGCAACCAATATGTTGATTTTTGATTCTTGTTCGGGAGGATGCTATATGTCATGTTTGACATCTCCTCTCAAAGCGGTGTTCAACAGATGGTGAAGATATCCTCGATGTGATTAATTGATAAGCTGGTTTGACCATTACATGGTATGGATTGCAAAAATACGTCTAACGATGGTGCATCATAGCACCCGGCCTCCTAATCTTTGTTCCACGAAGGGCATATCATGTTAATGCACTAGATGACTACTTGATGTGAGAGTGATGTTACCACCAATTAGGGAGCGATTGTGATACACTTGTGTTTGTGTATGATAATCTATATATTGTGATGTTATAATGTATGTGCACAATAGCTGCACGACTTATGTAATGACACTCCTAGTTAGGTAGGTGTGTGCATGCAAGAGTATATACAACAATTAGAGATGATAGTGCAGTTAGCGTCGTTTGCGCATCGGACCTACCGTTAGGGCCGACATCACCGTTAGGAGACAGGGCTCAAGGGGTAGAGTTCGAATTAGGACTTCTTGGAATGGAGTTTTTGAAATTGAGACTTGAATTAGGGTTGCTTGGAATGAAGTTTTTGAAATTGAGACTTCGAGAATGTGACTATGGTGGATAGAAGCTAGTGCTAAAACATAGAATCTTTGAAGCTCAAAATGGGTTTGTCTCAACTACAATATCTCTTTTTAAATCATGGTTATAAGCACAGTGTACTTTTGCTTGTTTTGAGTAAAAAAAAATTATTGTGGTACACTTGTGTTGGTGTATCGCTTGCTTGTTTTGAGTATAAAAAAATTATTGTGGTACACTTGTGTTGGTGTATCGCAATCTATGTATTGTGATGTTTGATGTAATATCGATGTATGTTGTGATAAAATGTGTGCATGACATGGATTTAAGACCGGACCTTAGAGTGAGAGTTAAGTCTAGACAAACAAACATAGGGCGTTTGAACCTCTTAGAATGGAAACCCCATGTCAATGAATGTATGAAATGTCCAACCGCAGTGATAATTAACTTGCTTATGTTAGTGTTATGTGAAAAATAGACCGAGGATTGAAGTGAGTACTAAAATCTACACTCAGGTTGAACATATCCAAACAGTATCTAAAGTTTAACAAAATCTAAAACTTAACGCTACCCTCGAACTATATGATATCGCAAATTGGTACTAAGTTCCGACTCATAGTAGAGAATTATTACCTGTTCTGAAATTTCTAGAACCTTACATGAACGATATTATAGTATGAAAATCTATACCATGATAATTTCAAATAAAGTACATGCGGAAAAAGAACTACATACACGTGAATGTCACTTTTTGTTACAATTTTTTTCTCAGCAGAAGTTGAACATGTGAAATATTTGAAGTCGGGAACTATAGAGTTTTTATATTAATTCTGTTCATACAACGACCCATTCAAAGGATTGCAGATCACAATATCTCCCGACAATGTGTACGGAACCCGGCGATACCTGAACTTTTGTAGCCTTCCCAGTACCACTAACAAGATAAACAACCACTGACTACAGTCGGTGGATTGCAGTGGAACACTCCGATAGATACCGCATGAAATAGAGGGCCGAATTAATGAGAGGCTCGGGCTCGTGACACACACAGGACTTACATACTGCACTGACACGTACCAGAAGCAAGTAGACCGCGCGTTTGACACTTCGTCGTTTACGCAGTACTTGCGTCCCGACTCCCGTCCTCAGCACCGACCGCTATTTGTGCTGGAAGCGAAAGGTGAAGACAGGAGAATTTAACTGAAGACACAGAGCGAGTACCATTCATGTGCAGGTTGCAGAGGCCAGTGCCAAACAGCTTCTTTTGCCTGTACATTGCAGACAAGCAGTTGTTTCCCTCTTCCCTAAGCCTATCAGGATGCCTTTTCACAACAGAAAGAACGAACCTATTACGCAAAGTTTCCATTCAAATTCATTAGTGACGACAAGTGATGCTACATCGATAAGGAGTATGTGGGGTCAGAGCTTGTGTGCTGTGACGTTCCCTGATATGTTCCCATCAGCATCTAGTCACAGTGGAAGACGAATGTTCCTCGGTGGTATTGACGACTTGCCATACACTAAGAAGCTGGTTAGTTGTACTTGAAGTCCTAACTTGTCCTCATGTACCGAAATAATCCTCCAAAGTACAGGGCATGCTCATACGTTCGCAATGCAGGATCAAACGGCTATATTGTACAGGTCTGACTACCGTAGCTTACGCTGCCAAAAGATGCTGCGTGGTGACCTCAGTGCGCAAAACATTCATTAGACTGAAACGCTTTCTCAAAAATTGGTGAAACTACCTCGTCGTTCGTCACTGGGAAACCTAGCCAAGTATGCAATGAAACCGTTACATAGGAAGGACTGCAGGATCATTTCGTCGCGTCAATTGCGGTGGCTTCTTCTGTTAAAGCTGAGACTAAAGTCCTAAACTGGGTGGCTGATTTTGAGAAGCCAGGACCAAAAGACTCTACGAGCGGCCGACCACAGGATTCAAATTTGCCTGTGGTCCGCAGCATGGAAGTGTTAATTTTACAAATGTAAACCGTTATGAAACGACTCACTCGTATCAAGGCGTTGAGTGGGTTATGATACAAAAGATACAACAGCGGTTATGTCGTCCATCTTCCCGCCACTATACGAGTAGCCGACGGCCTGCGCTTCCTTAGCAAAAGGACTCATTCCTTCCTGAGTTGCTCCGACTTTGTGTGCAATATTAGCCAGCTCCTTAGCCACAGTCTGCGCATGGAAAGAAGCAGGTCAGCCCTAAATCAATTAGATACATAATAATTAAAGAGGAAAGAAAACTTATTTCAATATTCCGTTTAAAAACTTGTAGTATGCATCACTCTCTGCCAACGAAAGTAACTAAACATTATATCTTCATAACACTCATAACTGCCAGTGTTAGAATCTTGGATCTTACTTCGGGTTCAGATTTTAATTGCAAAAGTTTGCCAACAATCTCAACAATCTGATTCTCGAAGAGGTTGTCAAACAGGCCGTCAGACCCCAGAATGATCACATCTCCTTTCTCAACAGGTACCCGATACACCTGTTCAGCAAAGAGAACGATGGTTTAGAGCTAGGAATATGCACCAAGTACAAGGAATGATCCTTTGCCATCTTGTAGTTTATCTTGAAAAAACAGGTAGTCATCCACAAGTATTCAGTACTAGTGTTCTCTCACGCAGTAAACATTAGAATTACCTCTGCTAGGAATGGATCGTCGCCCACGCTTCCAATTTGGTACGGGAAGTTAAAACCCCGTTGCATTGGTGTGGACCGAGCTACTGCTTCGCCGTCCCTTACTACCAGAAAGCCAGTGTCTCCCATATTGACCACGCTAAGAGTCTGCGAAAACCAAATAGCAGGAAGTGAAACCCGAAGTCCTAACGGCAAAACTATTCAGTCTTTCAACTGCTCTCAGTTCACCATGTCAACTATTGCCATCAGTCATAAATGTTTACTCCTTCCTTCTCCCACTATAAGAATAAATCCCTCCCCTCTAGTATGCTCCATTCCTGCTCTCGTCCCTCTTCTTCTTCCTCGGTCACTAGTACCGTCCAGCGACGTTGCAGATTCTAAAGTCTTCGGGTTAAGACAATTATTCATGATTATGCATACAGCAAAGGCAAAGTTATAGCAGACAGAAACCAAACAGAATTAGAGAATGTGACTCATCTCGGCTATTTCAATCACTCATAAGTACATATATGTCAAGGGCATAATTATACACAGAAAGAAAACTATATATTGCAAGGGAGAATATTTCAGCAACATCTTCAATTGAAAAATCATGAGAGCAAAAGTACAGGGGGAACAAAGGTTTTTCGTGACTCCATATAGCGATGAGCTAAAAACAGCTTCTGCGCAGAGGCTACGAAGCTCATTGAACACCTAATTCGAACTACTAACGGTGCTGAGTTTCACGGTCCTTCACGTTTTGTTGTGTCTTGTACCTCCTTAAGGTTGAGATGATCACATTACCTGCATGGAACTGGCTGCTTTTCTACATGATTACACGTATTCGGATGTCGAGCTTTGTGACAAACCTTTACTAATGAATATCAGTCTCGGTGTCTATACAGACAACCGAATGTGTTATCGAGAAGAAACGATAAAAGACGCAATGCTTGAGATTAGGCCACTTTCAAAAAGTGTCCCTCGTGATTCGACGTCTGAATCCTTCCAAATGCCCGTCCGCATAACGGCAGTTCTCAAACAATGAGGGGGCAGCACTGGCATTTAGCATTTCAAACAAGACATTTCGGCAGCCAAACTGCTAGTGCTGCTATTTTCACACCAACTCCTTCGACCAGCTCTAGCGAACCTAGGCAGACGCTTTGGGCCGATCATCAAGAAGAGAGCACGCAGGATACCATACGCAAGAACAAGTGGAAAACGGGGCGGAAACACGAAAAAAGAAAAGGTACAGATTGTTTTGGAGATAGCAGGCATGAGAAAAAAGACCTGGCCACTGATGGAGGCTACTACAGCAGTTGTTGATCCCATGGCCTTTGTTCTGGAAAAGCTCTTCACAAGCAGAGATTTTGGATCAGCATCCTTATCACTTTGTCGAGCAAGCTCCGCACAGTGCCACATGAGCTCTCGTGCATAGTGTCCTGCATTTATCCCTGCATCAGCACCAAATGTATCGTCAGAATCTTACTGGGTTCGACCGACAGTTGATTTAGCTATTGCAAGCATCCACACATCTTTTTCTTCCCTTCCGTGACACCAATTACATACGACTGTCTGTAATTGCAATTTCTGTCACGTGTGTATTTGACGAACAGACCAAAGATAGTCTCACATTGGACAGCTGAAGCCCGAATTAACCCCACAGATTTGATTATACCAGTATTGAAAGCAAAAACCTTATTAACAAACTATTATGATACTAACGAGGTGACTTTGAACATATTACAGACTCTTCGAAGAAACGGCACAACGCTCGAGAATAGGAGGAGGTTAGAATTAATGGAAGAGGACACCGCCGTATGGTAACTGACTTTAGGTAGGAGTACAAGCTAGCTGCATTGATAATAACAAACCGGTTCTCTGGTACTCTTGCTTAGCGTGGGAGGAAAAAGTTGTATGTATGAACAAGCGGTTGACGAGCTGGTATGATAATTAAGGTGTGTGTATGATCTAAAAGTAAATGCATACGTCAGAAAAGCACGAGGCTAAGAGTTTCACAGCCAAATGTGGAACGCTACGAGAAGAACTGGTGTGCGACGACCTACAACAAGAATTGCAAGACCAGCCATCCAAGGATGTCCTTCATAATGGTTGTACTAATTAGTATGTGCTTGACATAGCCTGAAGACCATAGACCCCGCGCCTGGCTCAGCGGTGCTACTCTTTTACTAGTGCGAAAAGCATTCAATGGTACCAGGCTCTGTTTTTGAGGATGTACAGTTCGGGTTATCATGACGACAGGAACTTCAAACTTTTGCAGAACGTTTAGTGGGAGAATTTTGTGGACTTGATCAGTCTCTGCTCTTAACCTAGGTGTCATTTGGGCTAGACTCCCTGTTTAATATACTTTCGCAAACGTGGGTGACCTAGAGCTCAGGAACTATACGGAAACAATGGCGAAACGGTTCCCATATGTGAATGGTTGAACAAACTGATCATTGCAATTTTGCTTCCCCTCCATATGCACAACTCGGAACATCAGATATGTCTACCTGAAAAATTGTTCACTCGTCCTAAAGTTTATGAACACTAAGAATCCACATCCCGAAGATTCCGAGCAGATTACCTTCAAGGGCCCAGCCCCCAACCCCGTCTGCAACTCCTATCCATTGGCTTCCTTCAATAAAGTATGCATCTTCACCACCACGTGCAGCCTGCGCAGACGATGAAACGACATTGAACACGAGTAGCTTGGAAATACGTGTTTCTTTCCCTAACAGTTCATATTCTGTTCTTCTAGTGCTAACAAAATATCTGAGAAGAAGTCAAGCTCCTGAATCTGAGAAGCAAACAGTAGAGAACCGCAACCCCAAAACAGCTTAGACCTAAGGCAGGCGACTTGAGCAACCAGTACAGAATCTCAACCTATCCCAGACCTGCATGATATGTAAATGATATACGTGGGGCGTTTACTTCATCTTTGGCCCTAATATCTTCCGTTCTGGTTCTTTAAGTACAAATTACCTTCTCAGGATGTGGAATCATGGCAGCTCCTGAGCTGAAGCGACAACTTGTCAAATCTTTCGATTCGTCACTCTTGACCTGAGTAGGTTCTTCGCTGTGAAAAAGATCATTACAGTTACAGACTCGTCAACATAGGAAAGACTTCCTGAGTCATGGATGAATACACTATACATTCGATAAAGGAACACCCCTGCCGAATGGTTTAGGATTGACTCACATATCTGGACTACGAACTCAAAACTTGAACTCACAGAGGGGAACCAAGAAAGATGGTAACGAAATAAGATTTAAAGAGATGTAGTTCGCACCTGATCGTTTGAGGACTCGTTTTTAAGTCAAAATTATCTACTGTAACCTGTGTCAGACCCCCATTGTTGTATGTCAGAAAGAACAAGAAAGAAAGAGAAACAACAAGAAAGGGGTGCATGCTTCTCCACCATATACAAGAAGAGCAATTCACGGTATTTTGCTGAGGGCACTTCGTAGTCCATCTTGCCTTTAAGAGATTGTTTCATCACACGAAAGATCAATGTCTGAGGGAGACTTTCGTAGATGTAGATAGTAAATTGAGGATTTTGCTTAAGTGACTATTGGGCAATATCTGCATGCAAACCTTCTCCAATGTAGAATTTAAAATTCCGAAGCACCGGGGAATTCAATGAAAATGAGGAAGAGTACCTCCTTACGGCTGGACTTCTTATTTTTCACTGGATCCACCTGCTGTTCTCCCAATTCGAGGTCAACAAATTGCTGCTCAATTTCACTACAATTTGTGTCCGGGGTTGGTGAATCCTGTTCTACAACAGCGTCAAGCTGTGAAGTTGGAGAAGCCGATACACCCGCATCGCTCTCTTCATGGTTGTCAGGTGGACCTTGTAGCTGCTCGACGTCTACAATAAAAGAATTATTCAGTTCTGTATTGTCCAGTTCTTCACCTGCATCAGCGTCTTTGGAATCCAGGTGCTCATTCGCGGTTATCATAGCCTCTTTTTGTTCAGGGCTCCCGAACTTGTACATGATGCTTCCATCTGCACACTCTGAGAGTATACGGGTGAATATTAGTAAGTGAGAAAGTTGAACAGATCAGCCGTTTTTTTACATCTCCCATTTTTTCTTTTCACATTTAGCTGAGGTCATTGTGAGAATCATTTGGCCTCTAGTCTTACATTTCATGCCAGCTGTGGGTCGTGAGGATCTTCTAAGTACCACAACATTTTTTCAGTTGGAATCCATCCAAGTTCTCTGTGTTGACGATGCGATACAAAATCAGATAGTAGCTTTCCCGAGGAGATTCCGCGAAATTGATAGAACATTTGTTCTGAAATACGTGGGTGAGACTTGATAATTCAAAACGAATTTCCTCTCATCCTTCATCCCTTTCACAATACAAATGCTGGAAGTTAATTTATGGTAATGTATGGGTGCACCTCTAGTTTCCAAAAGTACCGGATTGGCTGCTCCATACGAAGGTTCAGTCGATGCACATTGCCTCAAAAGAAGCAAGCTGGAACAATTTCCTCTTGAAACCCGTCCCGGCACTACTTGCTGCCTCAAGGGCAAGTGCAACGCAGGACGAACTGGCTGCAGTGCAGAAAAAATTAAAGCAGTACTCGCCATCTTCACACAAACGTCTCGATGCCATTGCTTTATCAAGCCCCTCCCCAGGGCTCTTGCTCCGACTTGTGCCATCCTTCCCGTTCTCCAACCCAAAACACAATTGCTGCTCACTTGCATCTCTTCTCAGACGTGTCCACTTACGGTAACTGTTACGACCATATCTTCCGGTCCCACTCCTTCGACGGATTAAAGTTTCTGCTATACGCTTCAAAACCTCCAAAACCCTTAGGCTAGCCCTTCTTCACTTCAGCCTTCCCTCCCTGCAACAGACAAACGCGATTGTATGGATTCAGAAGAATAAGCAGAATGCCAAGACACAATCCACGCGCTAGGTTGAAGTCTGAGTTCAAATTCTCTTCATAACGAACAAATTCTCATCGAGCGGCTAAAGGCTGAGACACAAGAAACACCACTTGAACAATGAGGAAAGGTTTGAGGCCCACGGATACGCCCTCTCGTCAAAATCACGACTCTGGTGGCATGAGGGACTCAGAAAATGAAATCAGTAGCTTACATTCACAGCCACTGCTGCACGAAACAGTCTTCTTTGTAGTCATGCCAATTGCCCCAAAAATGTCAATCTTGCTGAAAACTAGTGGGTCCACTCGGAGATAAAATACGATTGACATTTACACGAAATTCTCATGGACGTTCTTTCCAGCGTACTCTCCCCCTCGCTCTCTCTCGCTCTCTCCCAATCCCCACCATTCTTGACACTGTGCAGCAAACCATGCTGGAATTCCTTCCTTCAAGCCGCAACTGACAGAATTCTAGCTACGAACGAACGATTTACTCCTCCTCACAACATCCGAGCAACTCTTACCGCACGCTGCCGTGCCGCAATCTGACTCGGAACGCCTGCGCCAGACAACAGATTGGAGATGGCTCCGCCTCAACGAATCTCCACAACAAAATCCACTTGTTGTGCGCGAGTTCTCGATTGAATCCGATTGTCCAACTCCCGCGTGGGTCCATACAGCCAATGCCACGACATGACCAGATTCCGAGAACATTCCAAAAATAATCGCTTTTTTCCCTCCTTTTTGCTTATCTGGATGTAAGTCTTGAAATTGGAAAAAAAAAAAAAACCTTTGGCCTTGTCACGTTCATCCTTTTGGTTGGAACTTGAACACAGTATTCAATTTAACAATTTGCAGTATTAGTTTTACCAGCATTCTCTAGAGCAACATTCTCCTTCATGATTCAAGAACCCTTTGAAATTCAGAGTTTGGTTCCCAAAGTGGATTTCTCCATTTGTGGTGTCACTTTTATATTCATCTTGAGTGCCACCTAAAATGCCCTCTTTCCTACACGAGTTGGTTAGTGGACGTGTGAATAACAGACTTGCAAAATCCTCGAGGAATAACATGCAGCAGAAAATAGTGTGTTTCTTGTGTGGGCAACGTGTAAATATAATTAATTAGATCTTTTAGATCCCATCCCTTTTGTTATTATACTTTGTCCCCTTCCTCCATTAATTAGATCTTTGGTATGGTTATACATTATGTATAAGTATATCAGAATTCTATTGTTGTTCTATACAGTTGTTTATGTATTTACAAAATAAAATGTATTGATCATAAACATTTACCAAACTAAAATTTATTTTATATTGTAATAATAAAAATATATCATTTTTTATTCATTTTTGGAACATATTTCAAATTATTTCTTGTAAAAAAAATGTACATTTTCCATTTTATAATTTTTTTCTCTAAATAATAAAAAGGTCCCTGGGGGTACTGTCCGACATGGCCTAGGGGACAGGGCCTAGGGGACTGTTAGACAAAGAAAGGAAAAAAAATCTAAATTACCAGGATAATGTCCACAAATGTTGTTGCATAGCTATCATATTTATAATGATTATAGATCTTGTCTTTAATTTTTTTTGAAATAAGTTGAATACATCCAATTAAAAACCTTAATGTATGTTGTTTTATTTTTATATAAAGCATTTAACTGCATAAAGATTCATGATGAATAAAAAAAAATTTGGTGCTTATTATTTAATGAAATTAACGTGTTCAAAATTTTGACGTAGTTAACTTATATCTTAACTTTTAAGATATATATCAATTTTTTTTATTATTTATTGCAAAACATCATTTTTCTAGTAAATTGAGGAATGTATTTATTATTAAAAAATAACAAATTCATTTTTATGTAAAAATTAAAAAAAAATATTTGTAGTTAAATTTGTAAATATAGAAGCCAATATCTTCTTGAAAAATTATTCTAAAATTATAAATATTTGAATTTTTTGTATCAATTAGTGTAATTTATATTGATTTGAAACCATTGCATTGTGTTTTATTTGAAATGATGAAAATTTTTTATTTTGTGAATAGTTTGTTTTAGTTTGTATGAATGTTGTTATCATATACATTAAGTGGTATTAATACTATGTGTAAATGAAATTTAATCATATGAAATAAATCAAATATATATTATGATATCAAATTATATGATAATTGAACAGATGATGTTATCTAATGAACGAGTTAAAATCTAAAATTATCTTTTAAATATACATTTAATTATTAAATGTATGACTCTTTAAGTATTAAAGAGTCATAATTGAATATTATACTTCTTTCATGAAACCCAAATGTTAATGGAACAACTTTTACATACGTCACATATGATTTAAATATTACAATTTAGTTATTTATCATTTTATGTTCTAAACAAACATAACATAATGTTAAAAATACTTTTGATAATAAATAAAAAATAAACTTTTTTTTTCTTAAAAAAAAATTCATATTTTTTTATCATAATTTATTAATGTTACTTATAATTATTGTATAGATAAGATATATTTATATTTAAAACATATATGTAAGATAAGATATGACAAGACTGTTGGTCCGAAAGACAAGAAATACACAGAGAATCAACATGCAATCAAGAGACGAGACAAGAAATACGTGGTTCACCTCCCTGAGGCTACGTCCACGGAACACACAGAGTCACTTTACTAAATAATCCTAATTTGTGTTCTGAGAGAGCTCCCGACCCCTCTTATATACTAGTACCAGCCCTAGCCCTAGTCTAACTAAATATAGTCAAACTAACCAAAGTTACTCAAGACTTGAGTTAACTCCTAACAATCTCCCCCTTGACTCATGTCTTGGGGTGTCTAACTCTTGTCACCATATACATACTCCGCGGGAAGTCCTAGAAGGAAACCTAAAGCATAGGCCCTCCTGTAAACAAGGATTAACTAGAACTAAGCCGTAGCCTAACTAAAAAGGCGTAAAGCATATACAAGAATCAAACAATTGCTAGCGTAACTCTACTAGTGCTCCTTGTGCAAAACCTGCATAGAAGCACAATGCCTCCTGAAACTCTCTAAAGGAATAACTTTGGTCAAAGAATGAGCTGGATTGAGTTTACCGTCAATCTTGACTAGCTCAATAGAGATTTGCTGCAAGATGTAAGGCACTTTGACTATCACAATAGAGATTTACAACATACTGTTTCAATCCCATCTCAGTGATAAGTCTATTCAACCAAATAGCCTCCTTTGCTGCTTCCGCTGTTGCTACATATTCGGCTTCCGTAGTTGATTGAGCTATGCACTTCTGCTAGGTAGATCTCCAACTAACGCATCCACCTCCAAGTGTAAACACGTTCCCAGTTGTAGACTTCCTCTTGTCCATATCTTGTCCATAGTCAACATCAACATAACCCAACAAGGATTTGGCATTGTCCGATAAACCATCAAACAAAAGACCATTATCCTTAGTACTCTTGAGGTACATGAGAATCCACTTCACAGCTTCCCAATGCACCTTCCCTGGATTTGACATATACCTGCTCACCTTGCCCATAACTAGAGCAATATCAGGTCTAGTGCACACCATCAAATACATGAGGCTGACCACTGCCTTGTCATAGGGAATTGACGACATCTTTCCTCTCTCAGTTGCATCAATTGGACATTGAGCTGCTGAGAGCTTAAAATGTGCCGCCAAAGGTGTCCACACTCCTTTAGAGTCTGCCATGTTAAACCTATCAAGCATACGTTGAATGTACTTACCTTGACTTAACCATAGCTTCCTCTTCTTCAAATCCCTATGAACATCCATACCTAATATCCTCTTGGACTCACCCAAATCCTTCATCTTGAATGCAGATTTCGGTTTGCCTCTTGCATCCATCAACGTCGGATTGTTCCTTTGCCAAAATGAGCATGTCATCCACATAGAGTACCAGAATAATGAGGCTAAAGATCTCATTATTCACCTTCTTCATGTAAACACATGGATCAAACACACTCCGTGAAAATCCTTGTGCTTTCATGAACTCATCAAACCTTGCATTCCATTGCCTAGAAGCTTGCTTCAATCCATATAGAGATTTGAGCAATCTACAAACTAACTTCTCCTGACCTTTCTTCTCATAGCCAGTAGATAATCTTATGTAGATTTCTTCCTCCAAAGATCCATATAGAAAAGCCTTGACAACATCCATATGATCCATAACTAGACCAAATATCGGAGCAAGTGCAAATACCAGACGAATTGTAGCATACTTTACCACATGAGAGAAGACTTTGTTGTAGTCCACACCTTTCTCTTGTGTGAAGCCCTTAGCCACCAACCTGGCTTTGAAGATCCTCTTCTCTTCATCCGCTGGATTATCCTTCAACTTGTACACCCACTTGCTATCAACCAAAGGTTGACCCTTTGGAAGCTCCACCAACTCCCAAGTCTTGTTCTCAACAAGCGATTGCATCTCACGCTCCATAGCAATGTCCCACTCAAGCTTATTGATAGAGGCTTGAGCTTCTCTATATGAACAAGGTTCTCCTTCTTCCAAGATCAACGGATTGGCATCATCATTCTCAGCTTCCATATCATGATCCTCAAGAATAGATGAATCAGCCCATGTTCCATACCTTTCGGGAGCTGTACTAATCCGATTTGATGATCTTATAGTAGATGGTCCTAGTTGATCTCCATCGTTTTGTGCTGTGTCTTGAGGCTCAGCAACGACAACTTGCTCCTCCAATTTCTGTTGTTCAAGAATTTGCTCCATCTGTTCTGGAGCTTCTCCTTATGGCGTATCATTAAACCCATAATGATCAATCTCCCCCTCAACAACATCAGTGAGTGGAGATTTGCCCTTGTCAGTACGGGGAGTCTGAGATATCTCCCCCTCTTTCAATGATCTGGGCTCATCGAAAGAAACATCCCTACTGACAATCACCTTACAAGCTACAAGACCCCATAGCCTATAACCTTTCACACCACTTGCATATACAAGAAAACGACACTTCTTGGATGTAGGATCCAACTTGGTCCTATTCTCCTTAGGTATGAGAGGATAAGCCGTACAACCAAAAATTCTCAAACGACTATAATCAACCCTCCGTTTGTGCCTCAATTCAAACGGTGTTAAGAAATCGATTGCACTTGAAGGAGACAGATTTACCAAATACACTGCGGTATTTCTGACTTGATACGAGAATTCATATGGTAAACCAGATTGGCTCAACATACTACGCACCTTCTTCAATACTGTTCGGTTGAGCCTCTCAGAAATAGCATTTTGTTGCGGAGTATAAACGGTGGTGAGATGACGAGTAATCCCCTCCTCTTTGCAGTAACTTCTAAACTACTCTGAAGTATACTCCCCGCCATTATCCGAACATAGATATCTCACCTTATGACCAATCTGAGTCTCAACTTGGGCTCTCCAACTTTTGAAAGTTGCAAAGACTTCAGACTTGTGTGTGAGAAAATAGACCCACACAAATCTCGAGTAATCATCAATAAACGATACATAGTACCACTTCCCAGAATGTGAGGTTTTAGGAGAGGGTCCCTACACGTCACTATGTACATACTCAACTAACTCTTTGGAAAATGAGTTCCAACACCAAAGGCTTTTCTATGTTGCTTGTCCATGACACAATGTTCACAAAATTCCATGTCAACTTGACCTAAACCAGGTAACATGCCCTTATCTCGAAGGAAGGTCAAGTACCTGTTACTCATGTGTCCCATTCTAGAATGCCAAACATGAGCCATCTCCGGGCCGAGATCGGTAAGATTGACTTCACCACAAATGGTATTGCCCTCTAAAGACATACTGATCTCTATCTTGTGTCTTTCTTAAGGTAGTCTTATCACCTATTCTCACCTCAAGTACTCCTTGTTTAGAACTCCACTCAAGGCCTTTTGAATCTAACATTCCAAGAGAGATAAGATTCTTTCTCATTTCAGGTATAAACCTGACGTGAGTCAATATACGTTTGACTCCATCAAACATGTGAATGCATGCGGATCCAACACCTTCAATTCTACAGGGTTGATCATTTCCCATAAGAACTAAACGGTTTGATACTGAGAAAGTATGAAAAAACTCTCTAATGTAACAAATGTGATAAGAACAAGCACTATCCAGAATCCATACATCACCACTAGCATACCTCTAGCTTCATAGTCCATCTTCGAGCAAGTCATCCTCATCAAAATCTTGAGCCACATTGGCCAAAGGAGGATCAATAGCCTTGGTCTTCACACGGCATGCCTTCTTGAAATGACCACTCTTGCCACACTTCCAACAGACCACCGTCTTCTTGTCTTGGGATTTACCCCTAGACATGGATCTACCTCTAGATCCAAACTTCTTCCCATTCTTCTCATTCCTTGATTGTGACCGTCCACGGATCACATTCAGTGCCGTACCAAATGAAGAGGATGGAGTAGAGGGCAACATCATCTTCTGTTGTAGGTCATCAGTCAAGAGAGCACTTATGATTTTTTTAAAATAAATAATACTTCAAGATTATAAAATTGATAATATTACCATATTGATCATAGATTAAAAGTTTAATAAAATAATAATAATTTTTTTTTTAAATACAAAGATGTAAAATTATATCAAATCAATCTAAATTATAATTTTCAATTAGTTCTTATAATCAAATATCAACATTTTATATAAATAAATTATTTATTTAAGATTATTTGAATTTTAATTAAAAAAAAGAAATGATACAAAACTTAACACAAAATTTAACAATTTACTTTGATGAAATATTGTTGAACCCACGAACAATTGGAAAAATTATTGTAGCAAATATCTAATTTGGATTTGAAAAAAATAAATAAAAATATTATTCATAAAAAAACTAATTGAAATAAAAGTTAAAAATTTAATATAAAATTTTCATTAAAATAAGTATTATAAATTTAATTTAATTTAAAAATTAAAAATATTTTAAATATGTTAAAATTATTAAAATTTAAACTATAATTGTATGAAAAATAATAATAACAAATCAGTAAAGTTGATAAAAAATTTAAATTAAAGAAATAATTTTATTTCAATAAATTTTTTAAAACGATGATTATTCAATATTTCTGAAATAATATTTTTTAAATATTTTTAAATTATTTTAGAAATATTTCAATTTATAAAATAAATTGAACAAATTATAACATGTGTAATTAATAATTACATGATAAATAAATTGTTTATCTTCAAATTATTAATCTTGAATTTTTTATATAATTAAAATTTGATTTATTTAAAAAAATTTTAATTTTAAAATTTTTATATGTTTTTAAAATTTTTATATGTTTTTAAAATTTTTATTTTTAAAATCTGCAAAATTGATTGATTTGTGTGATTATAGGGGGTTAGTCATAAATTTAAATATTAAATTTGTCGTAATTTACATATAGGCTATATTTGATTATAATAATTTGATTTTTTCAAGAATTTGAGACATTGTAAATCCATTTTTTTTAAACTTAAATTTTTTTATTTCATTTTATTAAGAGATTTTAATATTTTAACTTGTGACCCAAGTTAGTAAAGTCATTTTCATTTGACTAAGTGTTAATATAACTTGGGTGTCAAATACGGAATGATTAAAGTAAAAATATTGAAGTTTGAGAGTTAAAATTATTTATATTTTTTTAAATAAGTATAAATTTATTATATAAATTTATACTTAAATATAATATTTTATTTTCAAATATTTATTATAAAATATTATCCTTTGAAATAAAACATGATTTGTTTGAAATTATTTATTTGTTAAAACAAATGTGAATTTTTTTTTATTTAAACTTAATTCATTTTTATTTTGATGTTTTTTAATTTTGAAATAATTACTTTTATTCAAATTTTAAAAATTATATATTTTTATAAAGAGATTTATTTTTTAATTCAAAGAAATTTAATTTTTGTCAACATTTATTTAAATTTTGTTTTAAATGAAATAAATTAATTTCAATATATTTTAGAATAAATTGGAATTTTGAAATAAAATTTTAATTAATTTTTATATGAATATTTTTTATATATATTTTTTATTTTACAATTGAATATACATTTTGTGAACACTTTTTACATTCAACTCTTGGTTTATAGATTGTTAATAAGCTTTCTAATTTTTATAAAATTAAATTAAATAATTGTCAATGTTGTTGATAAACAAGTATAATAACATGAAATTAAAGAAGAGTATGTTGTATAGTTAAAGAATATTTGAAATGCTTATTTATATTATAATATATTCTTCCTAATCATTGAATCAATTTTGTCGATATTATATACCTTGATTATCAAATTTATAAGCTTTGTAATAATTAATTTACATTATTCATACTTATTTTTTTAAATAGTTATTTATTTATTATTATATTTAATTTAATGATATTTTTTAAGCTGAAGAAAAGTTTCATTCATAAATTATTATTAAAAAAACAACATTTAAATTTATATATTTGAAATTTTTTTAATTTTTGAATTATTTATGGATATAATTTTTATTTCAATACAATTTAATATTTTAAAGTTTTTTATTAAGTTAAAATATCATTGAATTTATTATTTACATATTTTTATATTCTATTTTTCAGAAATTATTTTTTTCATATTATATTTTTTAAATATTTAATTTTTATTATATGTATGATTGAATATAAATTATATATGTTATATATAAAATATAAAATTATTGTATTTATTATAGATTTGTATCTATGAAACTTTTTGGATGTATTTCACTTATTATCTAATTTTATATTATCTTTGTTTGGAAATTTGAAACTCTACTTTTTTATTTAAATTTTTTTTCATTTTTATTTAATTTCTTGCATAAAAACTCCTTATTCTTTATAGATTTTACTTGAGTTCATCATGCTCAACTCTCATGTTTATTGTATTTGAAGTCTTGTTTTTTGGATGACTCTAAGGATAAGAAGTATATTAACTTTAATATTGAAGAATCACTAATTCTAAATATAATAATATGATACATTCATGACAAAATTAATCCATCAACTACCCTTTTAGGAATCATAATTCAACTTCAAAAATTAATTTTAGAAACCATAATTCAAACTGTAACCTAATGAGCATGGGTCTTTTAATGACATATTTAGTGCAAACGGTGCTAAATACACTAATGGCTCTCATTGTTGCATTTATTCCTCCATTAAAACATATATCTTATTAGGATGTCGCTACATAAGTCATGACATTAGCCATTGTGATGAGTCTACCGGTCTTATCTGGAATTAGGATAAGTACATGGTTGTAAATAAGATTTAAGAATCACATAGCTCTATTTGGTTTAAACTCAATTTCACTCATAAAGTTTTATTTGGAACATATTAAGGAGTAATTTTAGTGTGTCTTATCGGTCATTAGAGAAGGTTTAGCAATCACTAAGCTCCATTTGATTTATACTCACTTCCAATCATAACGTCTTTTATGAAAGATATCATAATGTATTCTATGGAATGTATTAAGGAACCAATTTAGACAATTTGCACCTACCACCACATCACACACACTCAGTATGTTGGTCATTGCTTCCAACCTCACAATAGGAGAAATTTGCAGCACCTATAATGAAAAGGAACCACATCAAACACATTAGATCCACACATTCGGCAACATCAACCTGATGTACAAATAACCATCAAACCATGGAGAGTTTCCAATGCTAATAAATGAATGAAAAGTCTCCAGATTTTGATGACCATTAAAGTTGAACCATATATCATATCTAAAAGATTTAAGTGAAACCATTCGAGTTGCATCCAACTATAGCCTTCAGCATCTATTGATGCATTAAATTCTTATTGAATTTTCATCCTTACTTACAAATAGAACTCACTAACAATATCTTCATATCCAAAAATTGCCATTATCAACACCAACAACAACCTATGACGTACTTAAATTTCACTTATTGAATCATTCAAATTGAAATGTTTCATATCTACTAATCTTGATCCCAATCTATATTCTACAAATTTTTAGCTCATGTACTCCCATGATTCACTCAAAATCCCATCCCTTATACTAAAATACAATTGCAACTTTTAGAAATACTTCTCACCTAGAACGGCAATAATGACTTCAATTTACAGTTAACTTTAATCATCATATTACTATGACTCAATTAATCATCGTATATCCAAGAACAATTAGAATCAATCAAAAGTTGAGACACCAACCATCAACATAATGGCTAGTGGCTTCTAATCCAACAATCAACTTGCACATATAAATTTTTGTTTGCTAATTTTGAGAGGACAAAATTAATGAGCAAAAATTAGAGGAGTTAAAATATAATTTCAACCCCCCTTTACTTTGATTAACCATAATATTCCTCCCCCTCCATGAAATAGATTGATTCTTCATTTGAAATTGTAGCCCCAAAAATTGCTTATAAAACTCTCTATATTTAATCTTATTTCTAAAGAAGTATCAAGTTTGAATCATATGTTAGAGGTAACTTTAGAAAAAAAATTAGATTCATCTTGAAGTCAACAAAGTCAAGATGAACATAGTAAGGTCTCATTGCACATCATGCACCACCATCAGAAGAATTATTGGGCTTGGAGAAGCTATCATTATTCCATCCATACTCTAAAATAATTTTGCGATAAAAAATAAAGCTACATGTGAAATAGATTGGCCAATGGAGTAATCACAACATGAAAATGTTCATGTTCATCCTTCATAACTCGATTGTCCAAACTCATGTCATCAATTAAATGCTCTAAATTTCCTTATGCCTCCATCAAAGCCTAGCTCATGTTTAAAAATCCTCTTACATGGAGTAAAACAAACATATAATCTCTTAGATCAATCAACAAGAAGTACATGAATAGTCAACATGGGCATTCATCTTATTCCTAACATTCATCTTATCACTAAAGGTTCATGAAATGAAACATATGTATAACCATATAGACTAAAACAAAAAAAATATATATATATTTATATTTATTTATATTTATTTATTTTCACCTCCAATCAAACCACAACATAGTATGGACAACTCTTTGTGCTTAACCATCAACCTCATGATGATCTCTTGAGGTGGGACGTTGATTGATCAATACTCAATCACACAAAATCTAAAAACTCAATACCCATGAGCAATCAACACCTCCGTTCATGCATCAAATTGACTAAGCACCTAAGTTAACTAACACCAAGATACCATCGAACCAAACTTGCTAAAACATCCTCAATGTTCACTCCACAAAATTAAATGAGAGGTTTTGAAGAAATCTTCTCCACTCTCAAAATGTCAACAAATACACACTTTGCTCAATATTAAAGAGAGATAATAGTTGAGCCAAATCGACTTTGACTCCAAAGAATCCAAGTTCTTATATTAGCTAATGTTCTAGCATAGTCTTACTCTTCAAGTATCTCATTCAAAAGCTACCCATCTAAGAGCCCCAATTTGAACTCTAGAGCCCTAGATGTCCTTTTGAATCTGCAAAATCAAACTAGAGCGAGACTGCTATAAATCAAACTCTACCCATTGAACCTTAGAATCACTAACTGTTTTATATGCACCTAATTAAGTATGGAAGGTGCTACATAAGTCATGACATGGTTTATCTCCAAATTCATGTTGTTTATTGCTTTTATATACCCTTAATTTATTTTATAAACCCTGATATTTATTATAATCTTGTCATTTAAAATACAATGACCGGATGGCACAATATGTTTCAAAATGTTACAAAGAAAATAAGGAAACTTACCACCAAACAATTTTGTGACACGTAAAGCTTGTCGCCACGCTTGCAAACTCAACAAAGAACATGTGTCCAAACTGAGCTCGTCGGTGTCCAACGTGCACACATGAAATATAATTTTATGAGGCTTTGGCGGTGCATGATGGAATCGAACCATGTCTCCACGAGACATGCTTCGATTCCAGTCAGACCTTTTGTAGACTGGAGATGAAGACAGCCATGAATGAATCAGCGGGATAGATATTTACCCGAAGTACCCCAAAATCCCTTTCCTTCAACTCGAATTCTCACCATCGAATCACACTTGCATTGTGAATCAATGGTGGTGAATTCGTAATCTCATACTTACTTCTCATCCTCCTAAGGCAATTCAATCTCCAGGGTGGAAAGGGTTGAAGAAAGCTATGGTGGTAGAGAGATAATGAACTTGGGATTAGAATAGGGAACAGTCGTGAGGCACAGAGGAAGTGGATACATTGGTTAGGATTCCGTGCTACCTTATTCATAAACAAAGTGTCAATTTCTCGAGGGCCGGGTTTCTAATTCATCTAACTCGTAGTGCATATTCCCGGTGTTCTAAGAGAAACACTCACGAAAGAATCCCGCAATGGTTGGGAGCTAAAACTAACCCAACGCAAGGCCATTCAGAAGGAGCCAATCAGACCTTAAAAGTCCCATGCAGCCAATCAGAGTCATCCCACAGGAGTGATCGAGGAAAGGCAGCGATAGATATTTCAAAAAGGGATACAGGAGAGGGTATCTTGAAGTCATCACAGATGAATGAGTGAGAACATCATGCAGATTGGAATGGTGGATTCGTTTGAGGAGTTCGCTCGGAAAACTCATGAAGCAGCAAGTACCACTTACGTAGCAAAGGCATCAAAGTCATCACAAACGATCGAGGGAGAACATAAGCTAAATTGAAATGGTGCAAGGTTTCCACGGAATTTGCCCAATCTCAAGATGCGAGCAAGTACGCCGCTTGTGCAGCAGCAGCACAAGCGGCAGCAAAGAGCATCAAAGGTGAATGAGTGAGAACATCGGACAAATCGAAATGGCGCATTTGGGTCACGGAATTCGCCCGCAGACTAATGGAAGCCAAGTACCATACCGAGCCGTTGTACGAGTGACCATCAGAGGAAATATCCCTACACATACAACGAAAGAACAGCAAAAAGTAACCTATCACGAGCTTCTCGACCGCGGTACCGCAAGCCCGCCGAGAGGTACAATTGTAAAGGATGACAACAACCATCTGGAGCGAACTCAGCGAAGTCTGACTCGTAAAGATCTATCCATCTATGCATCTATCTCTTGCAACTCCCAGAAGTTAATCCCCTAGGAAGAAACGAGACTTTGCCCATGCGAATACCGTAGAATCGCCTATCACAGTACAGTAGCGGAAGCAAAGGTTCGCCCGGTGTGACTCGTCACGGGCGGTCAGTAATAATGTAGATCTTACAGTGAGATCACTGCAAGACCTGAATAGAGTTAACCGAACAATTCCAAAATCACGGTAAATTCATGCTGTCAGGCTCCATAACTGTTCAAATCGAACGATGGCGATGGCCAGGCCACACGCCGGCCATATAATAAAATTAGGTTTCTGCCGATATGGTCTAAGACGACAACGAACGCTGTCCTTTCGGGCCCGGATCAGCTCTCAGTCCCCCAGACTCCCCCTATCCCCTACCTTACCGGTACGAGGCGGTAGCTATCAAGCGGATTCTAGCCCCGAGTCCCGACCCGACCGGACCCGCCACACACCCCTGGCGTCGCCGAACCACAGCTTTGCGACTGGTGCCCCGCCACCGTCTTCCGGTCACGGACCGATGGATCAAAAGTGGCTGTCTGTCTGTCTGGCGACGGACGGACGCGACCGACGCCCCCTTTTGGCCCCGGCCTGCCACCATTAAACCGCATACGCACACCCACGAGTTAGTTATACCTGGTGAGCCGTAAGCCCGTAGGACGCGAGGGTGGGGGCGGGGAGGGGTAGAGATGAGCAAAGAAGGGCCCGAGGGGGGATTGGCACGGAAAAGATAAAGGATGACCGGTCAAAAAGCTGGAGGCTGGCCGCTGGCCGCTGGCCGAGGGCTGGCGATTACTCTGCGAACTCTCACACGTGGTCTTTGAACTAACGTACTTGCCTTCTTCTTTTCCCTTTTCCTTTACCTTACCTTCCGCACTCCGACCACGTTAGCAAATACTGTGAACGGGGTAACTCAGTGCAGTACAGTACAGCGCAGTAAGTGGGAGGGGAAATCTCGGATACACCGCTCTTGGTCAGGTTGCGGGACGGACGGACCTCGGTTACCAAGAATCATCGGATGGGAAAATATCGGCACATGAGATGAACGATGCTTTTCTATGCTGTGACTCGCTCTCCGCTCATGCTCATGTAAATGAATGGATTGGGTACGGCAGGGGCGAGCGACCGGGGCGAGCGACCGGCAGCCCCCTCCTTCCCTCGGTCCCTCGTATGCATGTTCTGCGACGAGTGAGAATTAGCAGACAATTACCGGACGGATCAGAGCGGCAGACCAGAGTCACCAGACAGTTGCGTGGACCTCCAAGGCTTCTCCTTATCTTTCGAGGGGTTAGGACATGATGTAAGTCGGTCAGGACTCAGGAGGGGGCCTCTCCGACTCAGGGATAAAGGACCCGTTCATCAGTGGACCCGCTTATTGAAAACGTGGGTCCTTCGACGACGAGTCTAATTCATGAGGCTCGTAATCTCGCCCGTCAGACACCTGGGTCGCCCGTCGCCGTCGATGTGCTTTCCATGTGGTCCCGACTCCCGTCCAACTCATGGCCCCGTCTCGTCCAATCGACGACATTATTATAATGGATGCCGACTTCCGTTGAATTATTCGTGACTGTCATTCTTCCGTCCCCGTTATGCCCTGGCCTGCAAAGTGCGCGTAATTTTTCCTCAAGGGATAACAAGAGCCGCTGTGATACAAAACTGATGTTGCGGCATTCGCCAAGAGGACAAAGTTTTGATGATCTCCAGACGAGGAGTTTACTCATGATAACACGTTTGATCACTAGCGAGAGGGGGTTAGAATAAGGCTCTGCCATTTAGCTGGCTACATGTCTTCTTGCATAATTGAAAGAGCAAACTACAATCCAATGGTTTTTACTCGGATGTAAGGACCAGGGGTAGTTGATATCTTGGGCTTTGATGGTCCGCCCTAACCCCGAGTGCTTTTGGAAACCAAAAATGATTGTGGCCTAGCATAGCTGAGGTGGATGGGGGTATGAAACAAAGACTCGAAGACAGATACCACATGTGTGACAAACTTTGCGGAGATATGGTTGCTCGCTCATGATCCAGATGGCTGCAAAAAGCAGGAGTTGAAAAGTGTCAGATGACCTTTCTAAGTAGGCGGTATTGCTGCAAACAACGAGCAACGAAAACCGGTTCCCGCTCGGTCTCGGTCAATCATTCAGTCATATCCGAGAACTCCCCAGGGCCCCAACCCCTCTCCTCCTCAAGCCCGAGCCCCCAGTGGCAAACCCACACTCCTCTTTCGTAAAGATATCTCAGGTGCAGTAGACGTATTTCCCATTGTGATGTTATTGGGGCCTAGCCCCATCCTACCCCTTTGGTTTCATCCCTGTACGACTTGATGGGGTGTCCCATCCTTTTCGCTATATTACTCGGTTTCCTTTTTCTTTCGTAAAGTAAGCGAAACCTGGGACAGCCACACTGGTCCCCGTCCTGATGCAGCAGCTGCTGGTGGTGGTGCCCCAGCTGCCGAGTGCCGACTACATACGAGGGTCGCAGACAGTACACCAGAAGCAGTAGAAGTAGAAGTAGTAGTAGTAGTAGTACGAAGGACTCTCCCGCCGATCAAATTGTACTCTCTGCAGCCCCCGATTTCTGCACCATCCATTTGGGGAAGGAGTGTGAGTGCTTACCTTGGTTGACGTCACCTGGGGCCTTCCCGTTTCTCACAAGGGAGAGGGGCTAAGCTTTACGGGCAGCGGCAGTCCTGACCCTGGCAGGTCGGCGAGCATTTCTACAGGCGGTCTTCAATATCGTAAAGTGTGGAGAAATTTTCAAACCCCGTTAAGATGGTACTCCATTTTCAAGAGGATTCCCTCGGCCCTAACTTCTCATGATTTTCACTGAAACTCGCTGTTTATTTCAAGGCCGAATAAGAACACGAATAATGTGAGGATATTTCGAGCGATTTATTGTCAGGGTTAGATTCATGGCTAATGGAGAATAATTGGCATCACTTTATGAGTTTTCTACATCGGCAGGAAGAATTGGACGTGAATTAACTAATTTAATAGATGCAAGGAGATCACCCCAAGCCGCAACTAGGCACAGAAGATCTCGAAGATGCTAAGATGCCAGCTAACAACGCAGTGATATGGACTCATTGCTAATCGTCACAAGATGCTAATTCACCACGCTCGACTATTACCACAACAATTCGAGCCAGCATTCTTTCGATCCTATGGCTTAATGACGTCCAAATCATTCCCCATTCAGAAGTCAGGCTCCTTCCGAAGTTCAAATCGAGCCCGAGGTTAGATGAGAACCGTAGGGGACAGAGACTGGACGGAGCATGTCCTAAGTCGGTGACCAAAGGCGTGCTTGATGGAGCAAAGCTCGAGAGAGAGAACGAAAGACATTCTGATTTTGTCTCCCTTGGATATGGGAAGCACAAGGAAATGGAAGGGATGCTGAGCTCCCAAGGAAATGAAGGGAAGGGAAGTGAACAGCGGGAGGGACTGCTGAGCTGAGCCGAACTGGTTGCAGTTTAGATGATGATGGGATCGGATTCTTCGCTGGGGGTTCTGTAGCTGGATGATAGCATGTACATCAATGTAACATATCAGATTTAACGGCAGAAAACCTGGGAGACGGTAGCTTTGAAGGCAAGACTCTCGGGAAGAGTGTATAAAGTTCGCCCGAGCCCCGTCTCACTAATCCACACTTGTCTTATTAAGCCCCTGTCCATGGCTGACTCTTCCTGCTCCCCCACCAAGCCCCAAAGAAAACTCTGTAGCGTTCACGATCTTTTGACCTTTACAACTAAGTTCTCGCTTGCTTCGCAGGTCTATGCTGTAGCCAAATGGCTTCTATTTTAGGGCATCAGTGTGGAGGCATCTGCCCTCCCCTCCGCCACTTGAGTTCAGCTACGGAGTGATGTCTCATGGACCAGTGCCTGCCACAGCCCGTTCTGAATGCCGGAGACCTCGCTCTCTCGTTGGATGCCCCGCATTCGCTGAGACGGGTGACATCGGGCCGAGATCCGAACAAGAGAATTGAATCGAATCCCAGACCCGGACAGCCCGAAACATTCCCAGGGCGAGGATGGGTGAAAGTGAATTAATGTGATTTTCTTTGTCTGCGTAAATTGTCAGTGGAAGTAGGGTCATCCGGCAGCCCAATACTGCAGGCGATATCGGACACGTTACCTGAAAGTGCTACAGGGGTTTAAAATATGAGACACAATGTTGGGCTTGGGCATGGCTCGGCTGCTGCTGTTGATGCCGGACACAGAAATTGGCGTCTTAGCTTCGGGCGGAGTCCGAGATCTGAATTGGGTGGACCAAAGGCGAGTCCGTGTCATCGATCGTCAAACTATCTTGCGTCTGTCAATACCCACAAGTAGCGCATGTTATCGGACTGTCTACCCTTCCCGCCCCTGCTTTTCGGTTGGTCACTAGGCCCGACCCATTAGCCCTTTTGGTGATGGGGAGAGGGAGGGGGGTAAAGAGAGAGAGATTGACGATCGAAAACTGAAAGCAAAAGCGGCTTTAGGCTCGCGATCGCTTTTGGTTGGCTTCTTTCGCAGATATATCAGTACGAGATAAAATTGGCAGCGGGGAGGGCCCCTCGGCCCGACCCGACGCTTTCCGGGATTTGACTCCTGCCTTCATCCATCAATGGAACCAGCCAGCCAGTCCCAATGGAAGGGGGCCTACCTCGACGACTACAGCCACTGCCGCTGTTT
This sequence comes from Marchantia paleacea, assembly GCA_014180765.2. NCBI lineage: Eukaryota > Viridiplantae > Streptophyta > Marchantiopsida > Marchantiales > Marchantiaceae > Marchantia > Marchantia paleacea. The sequence continues at coordinate 57,216 of MUAA02000030.1, forward strand.
CGGTAACCCACTCCGATACACTCCGCCAGACTGTCCACTTTGGAATTTCAAAAACGATCACATTGTATCTTCGCCACTGATGATCTCCGGTGGTGTACTATGAAGGGACGGGGCCTTGGGAGCGCCACACCGATCACAAGTCAGTACGTGGTACGACAGATCGATCGGGGGTTGGAGACATACTCGCCCTCTTCCGTCTGCAAGCAAAGCAAAGCGGACTAGCTGATGAGGTTGACCGCAAGCCAGAGATTTGACCAGCGTCTTCGCTTGATAGGTGGAGGGAGTGGGGAGGGATGCGAGAAAGGCAAGTCTTTCCATCTCACAGGTAAAGTGGACCTGGGCCAGTTGGGGGCGGGGAGAGATTTGTCCCATCGTAACTGGGTTTTCCAAAGGCAATACCACGATAGCAACACGCAACATACATGGGCCACCACACGACGTGACGTACTTGAAGCAATCGCACGACCACAATACGGTTCGAGAGAAACTTTTGCCATCACAGAGGCAGATCGTTACATCAGAGAGAGAGAGAGAGAGATGGAGAGAGGAGGCGGATAGAAAATGTGGAATCACCTGGAGCCAAGGGAGCGTCACACGAGGTCATCCATGGAGGTCTAGAGTTGGGCAACTTTCAGGCAGAGTAACTCCACATTGAAACTTCATTGAAAATCATGAGTCACCGGAGCCATCACAACCGGGGTCTTCCAATCAAACTCTACATCGGAGCGACTTGGAGGCAGCAGCTCGTCAAAAAATAACACTTGAAGAAAAAGTTGCGATTTCACCGTAATCATTAACCTCTACCCTACAATGTTTTATTGGTTTTCTTCGTCTATAACATCTTCAGCATCCAGGCAGAATCGCTTAGAGAAAACTGTAAGCCCAAATCTTAAGGTGATTGATTCATCGAAGCTAAACGAACACCCGACTCCTGCAAGAGGCGGGACGAGGCCCCGGGACACAAGCACGCAAGCAATCACGACACACACACCGAGCTGCTGGTGCCACCATGGTGCCTGGTGCCTCCGGGGCCTGTCCCGAAAGGTGTTAAGAAGCCCACGGGCTCGCCGGACCCTGTGAAGCTCTGCCGAAGATCATCATCATCCTCTCCCTCCTGCAAAGAGAAGATAGTAAACTGGATTCCGTGAAGCCCAACTGAGACAGAAGGATTTCTTAAAAGTAGAAATATGGACATCAATTATTGCATCGACGTCCCGCATTCCAATCGTATATTTTACAAGCTGGTACCAGCAACTGGTAAGGGTGTGCTCGATTACAACACCACCACAACTTCCTCAACTTCAACCAGCAGTCATGACAGAATGTCGCTGATGAGCACCCACCCAGTCTACTATTTGTGATCGATCGATCAGCTTAAACTAACCATTATTGACCCGGCGAGCCGATAGCCAACTCGCCATCTCTAAATCTTGCTTGCTTGCTGCTTGCATCATCATCATGACTGACTGACTTTAATTGACCGTGCGTCTCAAAACTTCTTCACATGATCTGTTTGTTGTACAAGGGGATAGCTCGGCGAAAAGCGAAGCCCGTGTGTAAGTGTGAGTGATATGAAAGAGTGACGAATTTCATCTGGCCCGTTGCGGCCTCTGACAGACACAAAACCAACTTTTAGGCACAAGCGCGTCGAGATCAATGCCAGGCCGAGACTCCCATCAGCGGCATGCCGTGCCATCCCAGCGCCAGGTACCCGCACTCGCTCGTGTTCAGCGTGTACCCGTTCGAGTAGTACAGATTCAGTAGCAAATTCGCCTGCGACACGGCGCGGCTGCTGAGCGAGATGTTGCGGAAGTTGGCCGTCTCCATCCGCTTGTGCCAATATCTCATCGTCTCGTGCCCATCCACGCGAGAAGGCCCCTCGCAGGCAATAATGTTCCTAATCTTCTGGGCTGCGAAAATCTGCTCCATCTTCATCCGGGCGGGGGAATCCGGGGGCAGCGATGCGTCGAACGCGTCGAACACCGCCGAGTAGTATCTCAGGCACTCCACGAATCGCGTCAGGAACGACGGGCTGTTGTGATTGCCGTCGTTCTCCGCGAAGGCCACCACCCTGGGATCCAACTGCCGCAGCCCCCGGAGGATTTTGGTCAGCAGATCGGGACCCTTGTTCAGCAGGCAATGGAATTGCACGAAGCTGTTCACCACCAGCACCTCGCCCCGCCGCACGTCCAGCATCCTGGGCTCGAACTGCACCAGCTCGGTGATCAGCGGGCAGAACTCGAACGGCACGTTGAGGTTGCGGGCGCATTCCTGCAGCTTCTCGCCAGTCTCCTCCAGGTCCTTGAGATTGGTCCCCAGGGCCGACATTCGCAGCTTGGGAGGCCCGCCCGGGCGCAGCGCCAGGGCTTGCAGGAACGCTGGCCACTGCATTCCGTGCCATATCTGGAGATCCAGCACATGGACCGTCCTCTCCTTCTCCACCGCATCGAGCAGAATCTGATTGCAGGTCAGATGGCCGAACTTGCCGATGGGTATGCAATCGTAGAACACACTGAAAGCCTCCAGCACCTCGGCCTGGGGGATGCTCTTGTCTCCCGTGAGCCCCTTGAATATAGGCGAGGTGTTTTCCTTCGTCAGCCGAGCTCGGAGAGCCTGCTCGAAATAGGCAGCCAGGCGCTGCATGGGATTTCCATCCGGAAGGACATGTCCTCTGAGACGCACCAATATCACTTTAGCGAGTTCCAGGTTATCCTCTGCCACGGCCTCGGCGCACGCTAGGAGCAAATGCACGAGCTGCAATCCGGTCGCTGGCATCACGGACCCCGGCGAGGGGAGGGAGTTGTTCAGAACCGGGTGTCCGCTCAAGTGCAATCGCCCGATGTCGGGGTGTTGCTGCTGCTGCTGCTCCTGGTGTCCTACGTTAGACTGTAAGCTGTGCGACGCCAAGGATTGATTCGGCCCGTAAGCGGAAGGGGCTCGCGGGTACTGGAATGTCGGTGGGTCTATGTTGTGGTAGCTTCCCCCGAGCCCGGCTGAGGTCATCGCGTTCGCCTGCTGCTGCTGGCTCGAGCTCTTTACAAGAAGCCCGGCGCCTTGCAGCTTCAACGACTGATGCTGCTGCTGCTGCTGCCATCCCCCTGTCGAAGCCCCCCTCGTGGCCGCATCCAAATAACCGCTGTGCATGGCTGCCTGGGAAGCGCTACCGTAGATGTACGGCGAGTTCTCGGAGTTCATGCTGCAGGTGTCGAGCGTCGAGACGGGCTGCGAGCTCTCGGACATGATCTCAACCTGCAGCGACTTGGCGAGGTCCTCCACGGCCTGCGTATCCTCCATGGATATCATGTTCAGGGGGGCAAAGGGGTCCTGCGCCACCGGCCCCAGGCCAGTGTGGCCTCCACTGTACAGAATTTGCTGCTGCGGGAGCGATATGAGGTCGCCGAAGAGCGGATCCATGTCTAAGCTATGGTGATGCTGCTGGGGTATGTCGAAATTGCGCAGGATGCCATCTATCTCTTCCAGCACGCCTCCGGGGGCCGCCCCGGTGGGGTTGTTGTAGCTGGGGGCTGAGGACTGCGAGGTCATGAAACTGGTGGCCGGGTTAAGGAAGCCCTGGTGATGAGATCCCCCTCCTATGTTGGAGCCCACCTGCGTGAGCGGATTCACATTCATATACTCGTACTCGGCCGAGGAATTGGAGTGCGGGGGCTCCGTTTTCTCGACCTGGTGGTACTCACTCATGTCGAAGGGAGATTGCGGGGAGAGGGTGTAGGGATGGTGGTACATATCTGCTCCTTGCGGGACGTAGGACGGAACTTCCTCATTGTGATTCATGCCTCCCCCTCGCCCCATTCCCCCCGTGCCGTGGGACGACCAGTCCATCATGTGATGCTGCTGCTGCTGGGCGCTGCTCTGATGTTGCTGCTGCTGCGTATGCTGCGTATGCTGCGAGTGCAGACTGAAAATCGACGATAACTCCGGTTCGACCATTGCCATTCCTCGTCTATAACCGTCCTCACTATCTTTACCTCACTCTACCGGTAAACCTCCCTGTTCGACCGACCGACCGACTACTGCTGCTGTTGCGGCCCGACCGAGCCTTGTCCCTCTCCCTGACCTTCACTCGATACCTGCTGAATCTCTTCCGTGACAGCTTTGCTGCTGCTGCTGCTCGTCGACGTAGTCCTCCTCCTCCGCGTACAACTTCAATCGAAGTCTTCCCCAGTCTTCCCAATCTGGACAACCCTATATTGAACCATGAGCTCGCCTCTGCTTCGTCGTCGTCGACGACACAGCGCGCCCGGGGGCTGACTGAAGGCAAAGACGACCGAGATGCGACCAGATGACGGACGAGCCTGGGACGGATTGGCAGGCGCGAGCAAAAGAGGATGTGCACCGAATGCGCCACGAGCCGTCTTCGGGTGGGCGCTGGCGAGCGCGATGGAGGTGGTGTGGTGGTGGTGGTGGTGGTGCAAGCGTTTGCGAGAGGAAACAGAGACAAATACACAATCAGGAAAACCTGCGCAATCTACACGAGGCGAGGACGGACGAAGAGCTTGACTGCTGCTGCTGCTGCTAGCACGGAACTAATGTCAGGTTATCGAAAAAGTATGGGGAAAGTTGAGGAGGTGAGTCGAGGGGAGGAAGGACGACGAAGGGCGAAAGACGGAGATAAGATTGAGGTCTGACTGAGAACGAAAAGTGTGCGAGATATGTTCAATAAAGAGACCGTAAAGACCGATGCAGCATCGTTCTACTTCTGTACATCAACATAGCCTCCAATTACACTCTCAACTCGAAGGCCAGCATCTCAGGGGATGTGAACGACAGACCTAGGATTGACCGACGGGATAGCCTCGAGGTAACACAGACAGAGAGAGAGAGAGAGAGATGGGAGGGCAACCAAACATATTCCTTCGTCTTCTTCTTCTTCTGCTGCCTCCGTAACCCGGAATTCTAAAACTGCTGCTACTGCTCCCCGCTGATGCCGGTCGGGGTCTTCTTCTGCTGCTGCTGCTGCTTCTTCTATCTACCGTGATACACACTCTCGGAGTACGCTCACGTACTTACTACTGGGAACGCTACACTACACACAAACACAATCACACACTCGCCCACGCAGAAGAAACGCTGGCTCTTTTTCTCTTTCTTCGCCCCTCGTCAGGGAAGGTCTGCAAAACTCAGGGAGTGCAGCGACAACAGTGCAGGGATTGCAGTGTGCAGAGCAACAGCCAGTAGCGAAGCGTTTGTCTTGTTAGTGTCAGACGGAGGTGCATAGCATCCTCGTCACATCCTTGGCCCCCTGTTCATCCCCTCCCTCCACTTCATTTCCTCCCTTTCTTCCCCTCATCCCTTCACCCTCTCTCGCTCGCCCTCTTCTCCTTGCTTCTCTCTTTGAGTCCCCCTCTTCTCTCTCCTCTCCTCTTGCCCCCTCCTGCCTTTCTGCCCTTCCTTATTCAACCCCTTCCCCCCCGCTCAAACCCCCTTCTGGCCTGGGATCAGAGTGAACCCCGTTCCCTGTTCTAACTCACTGCACTGAACTGGCCCTTCTCACCAGTGCTCATCCAACCCCCCCTCCCTCCTTCGTGCTACACTGCTTTCGACTTCAAAGCCAGCACTCCCACAACGACATCCACTCCTGTGTCATGTCCACCCGCCTCCCTCCAATCCTCCCCTCCCCTCCTGCTGTGCTCCTCCCCTGTTCTTTTTCCCTCTTCCCGTTCCTTTCCAATCTCCTTGCCTCTCTGCATGCCTTCCTGCCGCCCCAGTTTCGCTCCAGTTGCGGACCCCACCCCCTCCTCCTCCTTCTCCCGTACGTTCCGCCCTCTCTTTCTCTCCTCATCCCGCACCCCTCCGCCCCCCCATCCCCGCCTGACGACGCCCATCCACATTCACTTGTTCGCCCCTCCCCGTCAATCCAATCCATATACTGGTAATAATACAGAGTCTGCTTCTACGACGACGACGCCTTCTCTCTTCTGCGACTGCTGGTAAGAAAAAGACGAGCCCGGCTGACTGGCTGCCTGCCTCAGAGGGAAAGCGAGCGATGAGCGTGTGAAAACGGGAGAGCCCTGCCAGCCCAGCTGAGGCGAGGATGGGAGGGGCCGAGTGGGGGGGTGAGTTGCACTCTGCTGCAGCTGCTGCTGGTTCACTGTAGCGTCGTAGCCTCTTCCTCTTTGAAGCAGATCATATCACCACACCAGGTCTCACCTAGTTCACCTAACCCACTCACCTCTCACATCACATCCCATCACCTCTTTCGGCTCAGATCGTCAGGTCAGCGATCGCTTCCTTCCACAGTCCAAACAAAACAAAAAGACAAATACCCTCCACTCTGTAGCACCCACCAGCAGCAGCGCCCCCCTCCATCCAATCTAATCAATCGCCCCCCTCTTTGTTTGCTTTTGCCCGTCGCCGGTCTCTCCCTCTCTCTACTCCCCCCGCCCGTCCATCACTTTTTACTTTACTCTACTTTACTCCCCCTTCTCCTTCCTTCCTTCCTTCACTTTGCCCCCGCCTTCCCCCCTTCCACCTTCCCTTCCCCTTTCCTCCCCCTTCCTTCCCTTATTCCACGTCCACCATCTCGACCACTTTCATGCCTTAATTTTCCCTTCCCTCTCGTATTTTGCTTCCCTCTCCCCGGCTGGGCTTCGGCCTGGGCTTGTACCTTTTCGACTACATCACGCGTAGGTCTCACAGGTGATAGTAACAAGTAAAAGGGGACCAGCAGCAGCTGATCGCTGCTGCTGTCGCAGCGCCAGCAACTAGCACCTAGTTAGCTACCTAAGGGGCTTAGCGAGCGAGCGAGCGGGCGGGCGGGGCGGGGTGCCAGCAGCAGGCAGAGCCGAGCCGAGCCGATCAGCAGCAGTAGTAGCAGCAGCAGCGGCGGCAGGAGCACTGGGCTGGCCTGCGCGGCACTGCTGATACGAAAAGATGAGAAGGAAACAAAAGAAGCTTTCTCTCGCACCTCATCATCCCCTCCCAACACATCCCTCCATAACCATCACCGCCCCCACCGGCTCCTTTATGCAAGCATGCATGCATGCATGGTGTTGTCATGATGTGGATGTATGCGCATCCCATCCGATCTTCTAGATACACCGGCTACGTGGCGACGCAAACATTGATCATTTAAATCCTCTAGATGTGAGTGTATGGCCGGACAAAGAAAGAACGAAGGGAAAGACGAAGGAGGAGCGAGAGAAAATGCAGGAGACCAAAGGAAAGGAAGGCATGGGCAGGAAAGACGGACCATCGGTCCACTCCCCCCAGTCACCCAGTCCCCCACTCCAGTCCTCTGCCCGTCCGTCCTTTTGGCCTGCGACTTTTTCCAGCTGTGGAGGTGAGACGAGTACATGCGGCGATTACCGTTTCCCGTTAAAGTAGAACACTCACTCCGCTGCCCTGCCCCGGCCTGCCCCTGCCACAACCCCGACTCACCCTGCCCTTTCCACCCCATCCCTTTCTCCCCCCGTCCGCCGCTTCCTTCTTCGTCTTCTGCTTCTTCATCGCCTCCGGTCATTTATTATTTTTTTCGCCACCTCAGTTCCATGTCCTAAGCAACATCAGCTTTGTCAAGTTTATCGACCGGTTTTTTCTCCCTCTTATTTATTATTATAAATTCCCATGTCCTAAACACCCCATCCCGGGGAGAGCGATCCCACTGTCAATAGAAATTTAATAATGTCATGTCCTAAACACCCCGCGCTTTCCCATCTTTTTGTAAACAACTGTCATTGGTTATATCCAACTATGGCCTCGGCCAAGTTGTTGTTGTCTGTGGTGGTCGAGTCCATGACAAAGGAGGAACAGTGATTCGGGGTCTACCAAAGACCGGACTATTTTAGCCAATCTATAGTGCCCACGTCTCCGGCGAGACTAACCAGGGCCAAGTTTAGCCCCACGGTCAAGTTTCTGTTGCTGTCCTTTCTAGTCTTGTTAATTACAAAACAGGACCACCTTTAGTCCACCCAAATTTCTATACTATTTTCGCCGTTCCATGCCGCTGCACTTTCTTACAAGATAAATAAGCCCCATGTTTAGCCCTGGGTCGACTTGTCGTCGTCTCGGATGATGGTCGCCGAAGCGCTCCAGTTTACCGGCTGGTAAAATCCTGTGAGCGAGTCCAACCGCAGGGGCCAGTTTTTCCTGCCGAGTAAAGGCCTGGGAAAGTTACTGCAGCGGGAGTGCTATTAACTCGCGAGTTGTACCCATCATCATCAAGTTACTGATGCTGTCCCTTGTGCTCGCTCTATACTAAAAACACCGGGTTTAAGTTTATCCACATTTGACCGGCTTAGCATGTAAACAGTGCTTGAGCACGAATTAGTTGCCATTGAGATGATTGTCAATGGCTCTTGTTTGATGCTGACGAAAGCTTGAGCTTGGCCGTTTCACACCGCGCCAATTAAACTAATCAACACGTATTATCTAAGAGTCGCTCTTCTAGATCTCGAAAGACTTTTTCCCTCCCCTCACAGTGAACTTTTGAGGGGCTCCAAAGATATGTTTGTTTTCCCCTCGCCCTCGACCTCCCTCCTTCCTTCAGCGGAAGACTTGCCCCCCATCGCTTTCCCTTTCACTGTGCCGCCTTCGATGGTCCTCGGAAACATGTCTCGCTATTTTATCAAATATTCGCCCCGACGAGAGATGTGTTTTCGAGCCATGTTTTCTCAAGGTTCCGCTGCCATGTTTGATGTCCCGGTCCAAAATGCCGAGGCTATCATTCCTTGCGTCCGGTTCCTCCGCTGCCTGCACATCGTCCTATGCGACCAGGGGAGGGACCTTGCGGGTTTCTTGAACATTTCTTCTGAAATTATTCCGGGCTAAGCACCGGTTTCGTTAGAGACTCTAAAGTAAAGAACTTCAGACTTCCCTCTATGAATACTTCGTCGAACACGTTTGGCCTGATTTTTTGCTTTCTAAGTCTACAATATGCAGCAAACTCCCATTTAGAAGTAGTCTACTAAATAAATAATCTACGTGTATAATGACATATAGAACCCTTTCGGTCAATATTGTGTCATGGATTTGTAGGAATTTGGAAGGTGGACATGTATACAGTAAGTAGTCTTACTCGAGAACTTACTTCATTCGACGTATACGTTTTTGGTCACTTTCTCAAAAATTGATTGTTTGCATTCGAGTTCAATTCTAATGGAGAGATCGAGGTTCACTGCTACTGGCAGTGGATAAGAGGCTTCATGAGTCTTGGACCGGACTTATGGAGGCCAGACTTCTCAAGCGGTGTGGTCCGTGTGAATAGGGTTCACTACATGAAGAGCCCTTTGAGTTCATATTAAGAAATTATATTGTGAGCAATTCAAGACACATGATGTGCACAGACCACGACACTCTTGTTTTAATTTAATGTATCCATATTTGTTTTTGAAATTACCTGTTTTCATGTTTCCCTACTGCACACTTATACTGATCATATATTGGTATTTAATACATTAACTTCTTTTTTTTTCCTGGTGCCAACTGAGCTTTGCATGAAACAATAAGTCTAACAGTAATACTGCTGATCTACAAGACCATTTCTTCAACTGAATAAATTCCTATTAAATGCATGCGCTATTTTTAACCATGGATTATTTTCTCTATATAACGATATGTATTATAAATACTTATATTTAATATTGAGACCCTCGTTGAAAACAGGAATTGCTTCAGATCAATCTAAATTCTGAATCTAAAAATAGAAATCGTATAACACTGGACGTATAACATGCATCATTCTATAATCTAATTTATAATGCATAAATTAATTCATAATTCAAATTTTCTTATAGCGAAAAAATTTCAATATGCAGTTCAGAAACATTAAATATTCATATAATTTTATACAATTATACAATGGAGGATATGTGTAAAAAAATTTGAAAATAATACTTTAAAATTTCAACTAAACAATCAGTTTCTACTTTGATCATTTTGATGCACATTGTATTGCAGATTGTAATACTCATGTCATATTTCTATATATGTATTCACCATAAAGTCACTAATTTGAGACTCATAGTTAAATTGCCTTTAAAATTACCATTCAATGATAATTTTTTAACGAAATTATGTAAGCAGGGGAACGTAACCAGTACGTCCAACTCTAAATAGGTCAAAGGTGCAAACCTTGCAACAAGCATGTGTAACCAGGACATTGATGTTCAAATTATAAAAGCGACAAGCTCTAAAGAAACTACTGGATATAAAAGGGAAATTTCAACAATTATCAAACATATTTTATTTTGTAATTTTAAAAATTATTTTAGTTTCTATAAATCAAAAGAGTGTTGAGATATAAAAAATAAAACTTGACTTTGTATCATACATACTGACTTTTTTGCAAATAATTATTTTTTCTATCATAAAAATTAAACAAGAAGAAATGCTAAAAATATGATTCTCTGCAGTATATTTAATAATTTAGTATTTAATTTTATTTAAAAGATAATATATAAAAAATTAAAAATTATCCCTATTGATATATAATTTATATTTCATTACAAATGTAAATAATTATGTTTTCCGAGGTGCCTTTTCTGAACGTTTTTGAACTTAATCATCTTATTGTTGTCAACTGAAAACTAGTTTCTATGTTTCAGTTTATGTCATATTTGAAATAATTTCACAAGTAGTATTTTTAAAATTAAGATGTCTCATGTTGGATGACTGTTGTAAACGTATGCCATATTTAATTTTAGTTGGTAAATGCATATAAGGAAGATGATTGCGGACGTCTTAAATGCAGGTCAATAGAAGGTAGATACAATTTTTGGGGTCAGAAGATCATTCTAAAATCATTATTTGGTCTTAGTTGTTTAGAGGAAAATATTGATATTAACATGATATTTTCATCTGAATGATTTTATTAGTTAGTGATAAAGGCTATTTAGTGAATCAAGGCTATTGAGTACAAAAAATTGACTAAAATGGACGCTGGTGGCACCAGAATAGGAAAAAAACCAAAAATCTTAGTAAGGAGGCGTTCTGAATTTTAAATGCAATCTACTTATAGTTTATCCAATTATATCATTGTAAGCGAAAGAGGCACTCACAATCTAGATGAAAGAAAACAAAACATTTAACACGGAGTCTACTGTACCAAGGTACATCCCCATGATTATCATCTTGGAAGGAATTTATTTGTTTATCAAATTAAGAAATATATAGATTTTATATTCATGTGATACACAATGAGACATTTCGGTAAGTGGGTTGGCTAGCAACTATTATCAATTGATGTCCAAAGTATTTTGAAACAAACAATAACACTATGGTGGTATTCAAAAATGCCCATCACTCATAGAATACGGTTGAAGAATGTTCATAGTGCTCAATTTGCAATTTTTTGTTCATACTAGATTTTCAGCAGTATGTGAAGCTTCCTATGTTTATAATTTCATGTAACTTTTTGAATGGGACAGAGCATGTCATAAGGGCAGTCCCCCTACCATTCTCACATAGTGGGCCAGATATTTATGAATACATATGAATATTTCCATCTTCATGGTTTCGTGACATATGAAGATGGGACTATGTTCATAATTTCTTGTAACTCATGTTCATATCGGTGCAGGGGCCAGATATTTATGTTTTACATCTGAAATTGATCATGAATTTATTCACAGATAGAATTGTGAGATGATCATTATTATTGACGTCATAATTCGGTGTGTCGGATTTATCTTAAATTTTCATCACCTATAACATCTGGAATTTAATGAATTTGCGTCCATTTGACCAAGATTGAATTCGGAGATGATCATTGTATTTGACATTGTAATTCAGCGCTTCTGATTATATAACAATTCTCACTCCGGGTTTAAAGCATGTATTAGGGGGCTTACACATTTTTAAGGAAAATTAAAATAAGAGCAATAAAAACACTTGCTAAGAGTACAAACTGTACATTCATGAAATCGCCTTTGAATTCTCGTGAAAAAACTATCGTATTTTTCTATAAAATGGGAGTTTGTTGAGCTAATCTGATATATTTAAGCTAAAAACTTTAAAGTATCCCCAACGAAACAACTACAACAACTATTATATTTGTTGTTGTTGTTGTGGTTGAAAGTTTCGTTACACACTTTAATTGTCGTTCAAACGACGTCTAAGTAGTCTTCGCCTTAGCAAACAGTGAGTCATACCCTAAAGTCAGTTAAAGTGTAGATAGGTGGGAAAATTCTCCAAAACATCATCACAAAGTAAAGAAGTACTACACTTCAGGTGAATATAGTACATCTCACAAATAATCAATGCAGAAGAGAGACCTAAAAAGGGGCTCCGACTCTAAAATATTCAATAGCAAATACACAAAAGAGACTTTCTCCACTAGAGTGATGAATATCATCATCTTTATGTCTTTTACAAAAAATGCATGACAAGCGAGAAGACAGGCAAAAACCTCACCATGAGTTAGAAAGCGAAAGAGAAAAGAAGCCCAAGGGACATACATAAAAGAAAGGGGACCTCCCCCACTCGTCCTCCTCCGAGTAGTAGCAGTCAAACGAGAGACCGACCATGGAGTGGCAAAAAATAATAAGAATGCCAGAAAACTCGAACGTGAGGCTTTGCAGGAAGGTGATGATGGTGCTGATGATAGAGATAGATGTCACGGCATTCTACGAACAACCACTCAAGAAGAAGAAAGCCCCTACAAAACCCCAGAAATATCTCGTGGCCTACAACAACACCCCCTCCCTTTGAATGATCTCGCCAGAAAATAAATCTGTGGACCGAGAAATCTCCTCCATGGCAAAAAGACTATTTCCTCCAGCGTAAAAATACAACCCCCGCCGGTACAGAAGTACAATATGGTACAGTCCAGCCCCGTCCTGTGGGTACTTGAAAATGGGGAAAAAGGACGCGAAGCGGGTGACAAAAATGTACACCGCTGCATCAGATCTACGAGAAAGGGGAAAAGATAAGAAGGCCGAAGAGTCAGTCCTCGCACTCTCGGGAGATCCACTTTGGTAAAGACAAGGGGGAGACCAGAGTGCACTTCACTGCACCGGACGGACCCGCGATGCAAGAAAAATCCCACCAAATCGACCTGTTGAGTACTGCAGATACTGATCAATCCTGTCACCTTATTTTTATCACAATCAATCGCGCAAAGTATCTTATCTGTTTGTAACTAGAAAAAAGTGACAAATGCGAATTTTTACAGAAAAGCTGGCGCAATCTGGGCTCAAGACACACACTCGGCCCAGGACCAGGCTCGCGAGGGAGAGCAAGAGAACACCACAAGGCGCCAAGCTGGGCATTAGTTTAATTGTTTCTCGTGAAGAGAACAAGGCAGCACACGGTTCAGATATTCAGTGGCAGCGGGCACTGGCTCCGTCGCGATAGAAAGTAAGTGACAACGGGCCCGGAAAGTGGAGGCGAGGGGAGCAGGGAGAGCCAGATAAGCATGCTCCGCCCAGCTTTGCTCCTGGAGGAGATGAGATCAGAGGCCCCAAAAGAGAGCCATGGTGGAGTAAGCACCACTGGAGATGAAATTGAAGGGGCACAAAAGTGGACAAGTAGACGTACAGGAGAAGGAGACAATTATCGAGAAACCAAAGCTTTGATACGATGGAAGAAGAAAAGGAGTAACATGCTCGCCATAAATTATCACGTTGGTGTTGTCATATTGCCAAAGGAATTGCCTTTGCAAAGATCGAGAAAATCAGTAGGAGGGTTTAATTTCTTTATTATACTGTTATCACATTTGTCAAAATATTTAAATCCGTTAAAGCTTTTTTCACAGCAAACGTTTTTGCTAATGCCTGACTTGATGTGACATGTCAAGAGTGCATCCCAGAACACCCTCCGCTGACAGGGCACTAAGAGAGTAGTAGGGTGTTGAATTCATGGTGTGAAAAAGGAGGCAAACTGCATGCATAAATTAATAAATAAATATGCATACTGACTCAGACACCATATACATGCACCGCATATTTCAAGCTGGACATTATGGGGTTTATTTATTTACTTTTAACTTTACGTTCCTTAGATTCTTCTACTGTCCTTCTTTTTATTTCTTTAATAAATTTTTATTTCCAATTTTTTTCTAGGTTGGGCAATTATATCGTCTAATTACATAATCATGCTTTGGGTGCGAGTAGATACTTCCATCACCTTCAAAGAAACTGCCAATCGAAATAAAACATGTCAGCAAAAAAGAGACCCAGTGCCACCAGAATTTAGACCACTTTAACCCTTAAACTGTACTTTAATACGAGGTTAAGCTCGAAGGCGCAAAGATAAGGACACACGGCACCTAAATTCTCTGCAAATCATACACGTCTTAAATAAGATCTACAAAAACTGAAAGAAAATCCATCCATGGATAGTAACAAACCAGGAAAGGGAAAAGGCGTATTAGAGAGAAGAGATTAGAGGGGGAGAGAGAGAGAGAGGGGCGGGGTTGGAATGAAATCCAAGCGGTATACTACAAGCGTGCTACTCGCTGGTCGTGAGCAGAAGGAGATGATGATGAGCGATATACGTTTCGAAAAGGTCCAGGCGGCTCAGAAAATGAAGCTCAAGCCCAAGGCTCGAAGCTGACATGAGCCTCCCCGCGCCAGCCCGAGCCTAGCGTAGGCCAGGCCCACTGTGTTTTGTAACGGTTCGGATGATCTTAATGACCAGCCTTATTGAATCTTAGAACACGCCTACGTGTCATTAATCAAACCCTCGAACAGAAAAGGCGTAAGTTCACAAGATTCATATACAAAATTCATCCCCTCTCTAGACTGTTTCCGTTTGACAACCGGGCTCTAGCAACTGTTGGCGACGCAGCAGGCAAGGCAAGGCAAAGCAAGCCAGCTCGCCTCGCTCCTTTACACATGTGTGTGTGTGTGTGTGTCTACCCATGTACCCCCTGTACTATGTATGCATGTTCTTGTAGCACATTCTTTTGGGGTTTCGTAAAAATATCATCACTTCACTGTACTCGTACCGGAAGAAGTAGCGGAACCAGCACCCCCTCTCACTCTCTCTCCCCATTTTCTCTCGTCCCCTGCCCCTCTCCGTCCCTGCTCCTGCTGCCCCTCGTCCTCGTCCACCTCATTAGTTTACTGTATCCGTGTACCCCCCTGCCCCCAATTCCCAAACTCCTACAAGCGAAGATGGAGCTCTCTTGGTTTGTTTTACCCACGAAGGCTAAAATCGCCCCGCGAGTTTATCCTTTCCACATGAATGATAAACGTTTTTTTCCTGGTGAACAATGCTCTAGATAAGGTGGTGATGATGCATGAGCAGTGTTCGTTGTAGTGTAGAGGAGATAGATAACAGTCCTCCTTCCCTCCCTCCCTCGCTCTACTCCGTCTGTCCACTTGGGCCTGCACCAGTCTTGCCAGCATGGTAGTGTAGAAGTATTACAGACGTGTGCGATGAAGTAAGCTCCGCTGCGGGGCTGCAGCTGGTGCAGCTGGGGGGGTGAGTATTTTGTTTGCATCTTATCTAATCTAATCTAGTAAACTGCCAATCACTGTTGGAAACACGTCTCATGACATTCTTTCTTGCTTCCTCGACTTCCAAAGCGCTCTCATTCATCTCTGCTTCTGTGCCCATTTATTTCTTTAACTGTTTCTCTTTACCTCTCGCCATGGAATGCGGCTTTCACATATGACCAGCCCCCTTGGACTGCGACGAGTGATCGGCTTGTAGGAGGTTGCGGTATGGGCCCCAATGATTACGCTCGTCTTCCTCCTTCGGCCGCTCTGAGAGCGGTTGAAGCCTTTCGCCAAGTTTATCAAGGTTTCCACGACAGTAGACGCTTGCGCGAGGGTCCGCTTAAACGGGCGTTCAGATGTCCGGTGTCCAGATGTTATCATTCCATATTGGTTGTATTTGATCTGATGAATTGATTTAAAGATCTTTCATGCACTATTGGGAATTTTGTCTAAGATTGAGAAACTATGATACATACACCTATTAAGAAAAGCGATTCCTCTTACAACAAATAGAACAGAAAAGACGTCGTAGACTGCAAAATCATTACTTCAACAGGATTTATTTTTTATACTTCTTTCCTTAAGAATCGATAATCATTGCAATATCATCTAATCTGACATGTAATAACATATTCAATGTTCTTGATCAATTTAGAATATTGAACAAAACATGGGAATATAATGCTGTAAAGAAATCATCGGGAAGAAAAATAAGGTCGTCTTTTTTTCAAATACAAAAAAATTTATATTAATTTCATTGTTCCAAACAACGAGGCGTCAAAATCAATACTTTAGTTTCTATCCCGTCAAACAGTGCAACAAATCTGTCGCCCGAAATCAATGGACATCATGCAAACTAGAGTGTGCGACACACTTTGCTCACATCATACCTTGCCTTTCCGTCCGCATATAATCTTGGGACGGATGAGTGTAGTGTTTTTATAGAGAGAAACACAAAAATGGGAAGCATGTAAATCCAAATCACAGTCGATCTAGAGAATCAACAAATATCAAATTGGTTACTTCATGAAATAACTTCTCTCGAGTAAAATCAAAAGAAGATGAGGTGCCCAATATAGCACAACTAATACCCCAAACCAATAATGGGTAACAAAGCTTGAACAAAGCATTTGAGGCAGAAGAAAGGCCACAATAAGGCTTTCTTCCATCCCTTCACCGTGTCCGTAGCCAGCTCCAGGCCCAAAAACATTAAAAAAGAAGAAGAAACCCATGCAAACATGTCACATACAATGCTCGAAGAAAGCTTTTATAAAAGAGCAGCGGACATGAGAAAAGAGTTTCATGCATGCATAGAGTTAATGATGACTCGAGAACGACTTTGAGTGGGTGATATCCACTACAATGAATCCCAAAGAGTTGGTTTAAAGTAAAAAGTCCAAAAACATGCCGGAACTCCCATTCGAAATCTCATGTAGTGCTTGCTTTCCTGCTCCAGGACTAAAGTCACCAATCGACCATCGGTGCATGAAGGGAAAGTATTAAAACATCAGTCTATGGATGGAAGGATGATGGATAGCACCTTTGCTATTATAAGCCTCTTCCATCATAAAAAAAGACTCTCATCCTCATGACTCCTTTGTAACGACGGTAGATGTACACTTGACATACTAGTATTGATCTATTGGAGCTGTGTCGAGAGCTTGAGTTGAAGAGTACCAATGATCCATTATTTAAATCCACTCCAATATGTTTGAATAAGGTGGGGCTACTGGCCCCTTTTTTTAATCATCTACAAGTTGTTGTTACATACATGACTCACAACAATTTATCTATTCCCTTTATCTACCCAATCTCATTTCTACCTTCTCGAAAATATCTCCACCCAGAATTGATATATCTTTCTAGGTTGAGTAAAGGGTTTCACCCGATGCGATAAAGAATGTCTTAATTCTTGATTGGTGGTGTACATTATAACCATTCATGCTTGAAATTATCATGGAAAACAATTAAATTATACATTGCCCACAGCTCTGAGTTCCTTACCATCATCATCATCATAGAGGCTTTTAGTACACATAGTTATACCACCTGCTTCATTCAAGATTTGGCTTCCATGAATTTTCATGCAAAACATTAACCCTAAAATCTAGTAATTATTCCTCGTACAATGTCATCAAGGAGATTCAAGTAGCTCATACGTTTCTCCGAAGCATGTTCTTAGAAGGTCGATCTTAATGGCGACCCGCAAGTTTACCTTCTTTGCCAATTCCAGATTAGAAACAAATACATACACTGGACGGTATGATCACATTTATTGTAAGCACGTTCGGGGGCGAATGAAAGTGAACTGCAATGCTGCATATGGAAATGATGTAGAACAGCTAACACACAATTGTCCAAAAGCACTCATGGCACTCGAGCACGGAATGATTCATAGTCCCAGCAGCAGGAGCTGGCTCCGGCATGTAGATAGAGCATTCTATGGGCTTTCCACATCTTCTTACCCTCCCATCATCAACTTTGGAATGGGTAGCCGTTTCGCCAGGAAGCACTGGCTCTTTCCCTCTATACCGGCATCCGGGTGTCATCCCGTAACATTCCCGAGGTTATCTTTCCAGCTTCCTCGCGAGGTAGCCACACTTCGGAAGTTCTGCTTCACCTTTTCAGCGCGCCAGGTGGAAAGAGCATCCGGCGATGGGAAATTAATAACGTCTGCATTTTTCTAGCGTTGAAAAGGAGATTTTGCCAGGATTATGTTGATCAGTCTTTTCTTTTCTCTGTGTTCGTGGAGACGTTCCGTATTTACTTGTGGCAAAAATGACGGTGATGTCTATGGTGACGAAGAGGTGCACCGGATGGTAACGTGGTCAGAACGCCCGCCCGTGGGAGGAACTTGGTTGTGAGTGTGGTAAAGTGTGAACGTAGTAAGGCCTTCTTTTTTCTTTGGGAGCGTTCACTAATGTGAGTAACTTAGCGCTGAGTCCATACCATCGTAGTCAATGACTTTGGTTAGCAGTTAACACTTCTGAACCGCAGTTCTGATCATAGATTGCCTAAGTACATGTACCACATTCCGCCCATGAAGATGTGGTTGGCTGCTAGATCTCCGCTGTGTCAAGTGAAATTGTGTGTAGAGTATATCGTTTGAGATTTTGGGTTTGCTGAAGCAACATGAGGACGAATCATTTGATAGCAAGATCTTGTATTCAATCTACGGTAGTAAGTCCACAAAATATATACTTTGTGGACATGAAGGGTGGAGGATATTCTGGTTTACATGTCAAACCGAGTATTTGAGAGACAGAATGACAAACGCAGACGATAACAACCTACGAGCTATTGAGCTGGGTTTAATAATTAGAAGAAATAATATGTAATAATTCATTTTCTGGATATGTGAGAGAATATTTTTACATGTGTGAAATTTTTTTTTAAATGTTTATAGCCATAATATTTTTATGAATCAAACACATGTGTCTGATGACTGTGTTCATGAATAACTGATTTTGTTCAGATATCGAGACTTTATATTAATAATATGAAATCAAGGTTTAGCTTTTTGTACAGAATTAGCACATAAGAAATCCTAAAAGAACTCGTTCCTAGCAGTTAAACATATGGAATATACTGCATTTTTCACTGGTTTGAATTATTGACATTCTGCAGACTGTTATTCCGATGGCGTTTTCCGACAAATGCAATCGTTCCAAATTCCAGTTTCGCATTCCCAAATTTGCATTTCAGCTTTCTAAAAATGACTTCGATTAATATATTATCGATAGAGACTGTCATTTTTATAACATTGTTAAAAAATCTAGGAAGATTTGCTCAATTCTGCTGACATGTACTTTGTTTCCTAGTAGCAAAGAAACAAATTCAAAAGATGTAAAATTATTCTCAAAATAACGATAGGACATCTACTCCACACTGTAATTTTATACTCATGTGTATATATTTTTGTACAATTGTTTTTACCAGAAGAACTTCCAACAAAGTCCTTCATCGTAAGTCCATAGACCACCGGAAATCCCCTGGCTTGCCTTGCCTTGCCTCTGCACGTCTTCGTTTCCTTTTGATTTTTAAGGCCTTATGGAATTACAATACTTTTTGGAATGTGTTCCTTCCTTTTGGCTTTGAAGGGATCTCTTCGCCCACTTGTGGTTTTACTTCACATGCTTCCAATCTGCTGCTGCTGCTGCTGCTGCTGAAGTGCAAATCCTCCGTTGGAGAAGTTTTGACCTCCTTCACTCGCCCTCCCCCTCTCTCTCTCTCTCTCCCCAACTCTGCACATAAAAATCCCAAAAGGTCCATGTCTTCATCACAAATAGCAGGCCAAGAAGAGCGCTGAAGTCACAAGTGGGGCTTCAAGTGTTGGCCACTATCTCAATCCACCATACATATCTCCATGGCTGCGGCTTCAGCCTTCCTCCCTCTAGGGCCCGTGGAAAGTACTGTTTCTGGGGTCTGCTGGCCTCCCCTTTCTTTCCTTTGACCTGGAATGTTTATTTCCTGGGCTGTGGAGAAATTTGCCTTTTTCACCACCGGAATGTCTTTCTCTCTCTCTTTCTTTCTTTCTCCTCCTGCTGCTGCTCCTTTTCATTTGTTGCACGTACACGCCTGCCCTCAAAATTCTACGTTTGTAGTTTCTTTTGCATGAAGGCCTTTTGATTTGGTCTAAAGCAAACATGGACATCGAAACGCTCGTGCAAGTGGATCGAGCTCGTCTAACAAGCACGTTAAGAAACCAAACAAACGGGGGCCGGGGAAAAGGTGGTCACCGGAATATAATAAGCCAGCACCATCACGATCATTATTATGTTTCATAGAAAAAAAGCTCAAATGATCACGGAGGGTGAACCTGCCAACTGGAAAAAGAAGTACCCGGTCCATGGGCAATGGAGCAAAACTGTAGAGAAGCGAAACAGAAAATCAATTCTAGAATATAGGCCCCAGCGCTAGAGAGTGAGCACTGAGCGAGCAAGCAAGCAAGCCGGGGGACCCGAGGGGCGAGTAGGCACCAGGTTGTCCGTGTTCAGCAAGAGAACGACGAAATAGCTTGACTCCTAGGAACTTCCAGGGATAAAGAACTATAGCCCCCGTCCGTCCCCGTCTCTGATCCAACGGCGTTCTCCCACTAACTTACCAAATGTGCATCCGAGGCAAATGTGAAAACAAACTCCTGCTGAGACCTGAGTCCTGAGGTCTCTCCAGCTGCACTAGAGCCGGACAATAGAAAACAAAAACTGTTCCGGGTAGGTGACATGCTAAAGAGCAAAGGGATACAGGTCCATCCAGTGAGGCGTCTGTGATCTTTCGAGCATTGCAATTGACGATCAACATCGGCAGCAGGCGCAGCAGCGATGGATAGGACTCCCTTGGGTTCTCGTCTCTACCCTAATCCGGAGCTGTTCATCATCCTGATGGGGACAAAGGCTCCCGCATTCTCAGGGTTTAAAGATGGCCTGGGGCTTGCAAGTGCTTTCGCTTTAGCTCTGCCGTGAGACATCAGTGATGGACATCATGCTCTGCAGTTGGGGCAGCTCAGAGCTCAGAGGTCTGAGCTCTGAGCTCAGTCATCGTTTGACAAAACTGGCGGTTGTAAGGTATTAGTAGGCCACGGGTGGAGTCCTGCACCCTACGCCTACAACCTTCAACGACATCTCGGTCAGTTGCTGGTGTATCACGTCTGTCTGAAGACAACGTTCTGATGTGACAATCGCGATTGTGTGTGGATGGTGAAGCTCGACTATCCTCAGACAAAGGCCTCACTGATCGTAGATTTTCAGAGCAATCTGTTCTGGTTCTGCGTTTGGTGTAAAAAAATGACGAACTGCTTTCTTTTCCATGTTAACTTTTAGAACCGGTGTTCACTCGGCCGACAAACAATTGAAGCACTCGGTGAGTTTCATTGGTCAGCACTTTATAGATAAGGGATAGAGAAGGGTGTTGGAGCGTTATGGTAAATCTTTTGATGAACTGATGGGGCAAGGGCAACGCCCTTGACATTCTGCAAAGAGCAGAGAACCTCAGTTGTCACAGAAGCAACAATTTCTCACCGAGGTGAAAAGATGGTGTGACAAAAAGATTCAACACTGCAGTATGACAACGCTATAAGCGGTCAAAGTGGTTGCTGCTTCCATCATCATCAAGACGTAAAATGTCTTCAAAATGTGGGTACCTCTTACAGCTATCTCTGACTACAGCTCACACACACACACGGGATTATAAAGGCTCAGCTTTGCCAAGCACAGAAATGGGAGTGATGAGTAGCAATCTACATACCAACCTTTCGGTCGAGTAAGATTTTCAGTAAAGGATCCATCAAAATTGTTGTCGCCTGTCATTTACAACTCAAAGTAGACATTTGGCAGATTGTGGACCACCTGTAGGAGCCTCGTTTCTTCTGGTAAATTGGCAGGTGACATACTCTTTCAGGCGAGTGGTCACCCTTCTATCCTACAACCGCCCTTCACCTTTTCGAGCTTTTCTCATCTCATTGAGAGGTGAAATACTAAAAGTTACACCTATCCAGTGAATACACTACGTATCATCTACAAGTCGAAAGCCCGCTTTGCAGATTCTAAAGTGTTCTGCAAGAGCATAGCGATGGTCATTGGCCCCACTCCTCCTGGAACAGGAGTTATTTTTGAGGCTACTTTAGCAACCTCTGGGTAGCAGACATCTCCTACTAATCGATAGCCTTTCTTTGCAGAGGGATCCTGCAAGAAATCGACAAATTTGTTAGAAATGAACACAATCAGAGAACAGTTACTCGCATGTGTTGTTGTATACCAAGATTTAAGAGCAGGGGAAATTCGACGGAACAATCAAGGCAAAGTCAGAAGCCTTTCACGACCTCTAAACTTCGAAAAACCCTTAAAAGATTTGTTATTTGCAAGAATAAGAACAGAAGCAGATAAAATGCACTGAGACACTGAGTTTGTTGTTAGATAATTCAAGAACGTCTTAATACGAGCTTGCTTGACAACATCAATGGGCACGAATTGCGAAGATAAGGAAGTACGGTTGAAATAGAAGAACCAAACCTACAAAAAACAGGTGAGCTATCACAACCGGGCGATTTCTTGTGTTCGATCGGAATAGCATGAAAAACACAAATCTTAGTAAAGGCCCATTCCTACCGTCAGCTTCTAAGAAAGACTTTGGACATGCAGTTGGAGTATGAATGGATGAATGGAATTTAAGGTCCAGCTCAGAAAGGGCCAAAGGACCATGAAACAACAATGTCAAGAACCAAGGGAAAAAGACTACTAGACAGATTGCAGTACTTCTAGGCTTGACTAAATGTATGGAGTGACGAGAAATTTGCAAGCAGCGGAGCCACACCTTGATGATTATACGTAGAGAGAGATGAAGAATTACTCACCTCAACAGAGTTAATTCCTACATCAATAACTACCGCACCAGGCTTGATCCAATCACCACGAACCAGTTGTGCAACCCCAACAGCTGCTATGACAATATCTGCAGATCTAGTCACTTCGGCCGGATTTGGAGTGCGTGAGTGCACAGTAGTCACAGTCGCGTTGTGCCCCTATCATATTGTTGAAACACATCAGTATAGACATATGCACGGAGGAAGTAACATAAAGTAACTACGAAAGCAGTGCAATATCCGCAGTTGCTCGATCTCCTCTCGGACCCTAAATCTACATAAACAAGAAGGTTGATTCTGCTGGGTTCTTGTTCAAAATCTGAAAACTGCCAATTTAAAATATGAAAAACCATAAGGTCAAGTGTGATCATGTATCACAGAAAGCTCCTACTGTAAACTTCCCCTGTTTAGCTGAGTTCGTTAAAAGCTTCTGACAGAATGTTACAACTATCTCAGATCCTTCGATCCATAGCCTTCTCGTTTCTCGCAGATTTTTAATGGCATAGATTCACACTCTCGCAAGGCAAATTTGCATCGACTCCGAGATAGAGCAGATTTACAAAGCGTAAGGTTCCCTGCCAGCGTCTAAGCATATTCAAGCTTTCTGCATCTCAGAGAGTTTCAAAGTATATATGCAGATGCTCCTTCTAACTGACTCCTGTAATGAACAGGAGAGGGATCGCGTGAGTTTAGTCATCAACCACGCGCATCAGTAGCAGGAGAGAAACACGGACCTGAAGCAAAATTGCTGCAGGCATTCCCACAACGTTGCTGCGTCCGATAACAACAGCATGCTTGCCTGCAATTTCGACTCCAGAGCGAAGCAGAAGCTCAATGCAGCCTTTAGGAGTACAAGACACAAAGAGCGGTTTCCTGCCTTGTAAGGCCAATCTGCCCACATTCAAAGGATGGAATCCATCCACATCCTTTTCCACGCTAATGGCCCCAACAACCTTCTCTTCACTCATATGCTGCAGAAACACAAAGAACTTTTAGCCCTCAATATTTCACCTACAATCACCTTCTTAAATATCGACCTGAAAAAAGTATTGTACCAAATTCGGGTCTAATGGTATTTGAATGCCTGACATATGCATTCACTAATTTTATGGCAATCTTCAGGGGGTTCTACCTCAAGTACAAAAGTATATAGGATCTACACGGCAAGAAACGGGCCTAGTCTGAGGAGCAACGAACGGACCACAGGAGCTATGAAAGTTCACTCTCGGTTGATCGGTAAACTCCACTTCAAACTCAGCATATCACAACTCATGGCTGTAACAACAAAGACAGTCCAAAACCTCGAGTAACGGGCCTTCGTTCCAATTCAAAACACGATAAACCCTCGTTCAAATGAAAATCTGTGAGCTTCCACTACCAGAAATCTCCTTCTCATCTTAGAAGATTGTTATGATCACACCTGGGTTTGCATCATCTGGTAGAAGGTCCCGTACAACCTTGCAGCGAATTTACGTAACCTTACTAATGTGGGCAAATACCTTAGGAAGAGGAAGTTGCACAAGTATCCCATGAACGGATGGATCATCGTTGAACTTGCTAACAGCGTCCAGAACCTCTTGTTCACTCGCATCTTCAGGCAGAGTAACACCGAACGACGCAATTCCAACTTCTTCACAAGCTTTCTTCTTACTGCGTACATATGTAGCAGAATCTGTGCGGTCACCTACTAGCACGACTGCAAGCCCAGGAACCTTCCCCACTGTCTCTTTCATCTTCAATACCTCTTGAGCAATCTCCCGTCGAACATCCTGAGCAATCTTCTTCCCATCGATCACTTCCGCCGTTGCTTCCGTAGCAGTCACTGCAATAATTAATGTGTGAACATATTTATGAATTCGGTGTCTTCCAACATCAATTTAAAAAAAAAAAACCACCAGAAATATGAAAAGGTACTGGACTGCTATAAAAACGGAAAATTCAGACAATTATGTTCCTGTTCGTACATCATCAACAATTTTTCGTTGGTATGTTCCACTGCGTAATTCCTTAAAAGTTCTTAGACAACAATTCCTTTACTACAGAGGAAATGTCCAACTTCCGAACCCACCTACCATCGTCCTGAAGAATTGCACGACTGGGTTGAAGATCGTGTCTGGAGGCCCAGTGATCGACAACATTCAGCCCGTAAATGGTATTCCCGAGCAAAGTATATTCCGACCTTTTGACTTTCTCCGCCGTGTTATCGAAGCCCCTATAGCTGTGCGCCAATGCCACCCTCAAACCACAAGTGGGAGAATTCACTGGAACCGCAGAGCGCCATGAAGCATTCATCGCCTTGGTGACGCGATCCGGCCGGGGCGCCAGAGCCAGCGTCGACTGATTCATCATCGCTCCCCTCACGCACGCCCCCATCATCAGCAGCCTCGCTCGCTTACCACCCAGCTTTCCTTCTCGCCAAATCGACCCGGCCACAAATCCTCCCTCTACCTTGCGCTCAGATAGGCAATGAGTTCAAACACGAGTCCGAATCTGTCACATTGACTTACTTCCTTCCTTCCTTCGTCGTCTGAAATTCCCCGAATTCTCATGGTCATGTTCCCGTAACCAAGTTCAAGTAACAAGTAACCATGTTCTTCTGATTTCCGGAACATGGAAGATCCTAAACCCTAGACCCTATGTCTTGCACTTGTACGAGGATAGTTTCACGCTTTTAAACGTACATCCATTTTTAGAGAGATTAGAGAGGCGGTGTACCCTATCAAGTTCCTTTCGTACGGTATTGAGAAGAATGTGAACTGTAGAAATACAGTTCACATTCTTCTCAATTTTCTCAACATGGCTTTCCGAGGAGAGAGTCACCGTTCTCCAGTCCACCGCTGACACTCGACAGTGAGATCCTTTGGAAGGACCCTATTTGCCATGGCTCATTATAGAGCTCTATTGTCTACTGCTTTGGCCATGCCCGGTTGTGTGTTCCACTCCTTAGCGGATGATACACACATTGTGGGCCCTGTAGACAATATTAGGCAAGCCTTCGATTACTTGACTACCGAGCTTCATCTTGTAGGCTTGAGAGTCAAGGTGTCAAAGTGTAGGGCTTGGTCTCCTTTGGGCATTCCGTCTCATCTTCAGCTTCCATAGGGATGCATGACATCGACAGATGGTTTACGTATTCTAGGAGTGTCAGTAGGGTCTGAGGATTTTGTTTCACGCTACCTTGACGTTGCATTTGCCGAGGATGTTTTGCATATAGACGACCTTCCTATACTAGAGGATCCGTAGGTGGCGTTTGGTATACTGTCATCTAGTATTGCTCGTCGATCCACCTACCTTCTTCACACGGTTCCTCCATCACCTACATTCATATCACGTTTGGCAGCCTTTGATAGGAGGATCATGGACGTCTTTGGTGACATCATCGGACCAGGGACATTCGAGTGTGTGACATGAGATTTGGCAAGGAGACAAACATCTTTGCCAATTTTGTGTGGAGGGATAGGCTTATTATCGATGGAGGAGACGGCACCTATTGCATTCTTGGCGAGTTGGACGCTCGTTGCACATTTGTTATCTTCTCAATTTGTGATCGCATATAGACCTATCTTGGAGATATATGCAAGGGACGTGGATACATGATCATTTCCCTTACATGTATTATTACGAAATACGAGAGATGCTTTACCACGGGAGGTATGACATGAGTTTCCATCTTTTTCCTCTTTGGCTACCGATTGGACTAGAGGTCAATAGTCTATCTTGATGGACCGAAAAATTCAGGAGGCTCTCTTTACATTCACTCTTAGTGAATCCGGCCATTCCTCGTACTACTAGAGCTCGTCTACGCTCTTGCTTGAGCAAGGGTGCAGCTCGTGATCTTGGCTCGACCATGCATCGTGGCTTTCCCGACTCGCACTGCCTACCTACTTTCTCCATAGCGATGAGGTTCCGTCCATCTACATCTTCATTACTCACATGTGAGTGTGATATCACTTTAGATGCAGCAGGTGTTCATATGACTCGTTGTCCATTTAGAGGCACAGGATAGCTACCCATGATGCCATTAGGGATGTGGTATTTGCTATGGCGAGAGTATGGATATCTCACATGGAGAGTTGGTATGCCTTACAAATGACTAGAGGACAGAGGAGACATGTACTTGGTTCGGGAGGACCATGTCACTGTGGTAGATGTGGTGATTACCGATCCTACTAGAGACACAGTTTCAGAGGGGGTGATCACCCATCCTCCAGGATGGACGGTGAGTGGAGCGGCAGCAGTCAAGGTCTCCAAGTATAGAGGTATGTAGAGAGATCACCTCTTTGTTCCTCTAGCTTTGGAGTTATATGGAGCTATGGACACCGACTTTGACATATTCCATACTAGGCGACATGGGGTATCACTTTTTATATATCAGATAGCCTATTTTAGGCAACATGTTTCCATTGCTCTACAGAGAGCACTAGCTGGTGCAATCCATAGGAGAGCAATCACGTTAGGTGATGCTTCTTCAGATGCTCTTGTTGTTTGTAGACCGTTTGATCTAGATAGTTCAGATATCTTAGGTGCTGTAAGACATATTTCCCCGTGTGATACTATTGGGACCTAGCCCCATGTTACCGGTTTGGTTCCATCCTTGTACATTTTGATGGGGTCTTCCCATCCATTTTGTTATTATACTTTGCCACTGTGACCCTATAGAACACTGACTCGGATTCCTTTGTTGATTGGATTCGTTAGTTATTTCATAGTGACGCGCTTCATCCTGAGTTTGTTCATACTTCGTGGGAATCTTTAGAATCTCATTGAGTTTCTATTATGAGTCATTTCAAGACTAGTTGTCAAGTCCAAAATTATTCCATAGTGACTTTCATGATGGAGTATAGATGGGAACTCCATAAAGGTTGGCATGCCATCCAATGGATGAGTTAGCATGGTTTTTGTTTTTTTTACAAAGAGAGATAGTGGTTAGATTTCGGAGATTCCGAGCAATAGATTGGGTTATATTGTAGGAATAGTCCGTACTTGACTCATAGGTTAGGAGTCAATTCAACTATCTGATACTTTAGATTCTGCTCGATTACAACGGTGTATAATCTTGGGATAGGCTGGGGAGTATAGTAGAGTTGCATGAGCCCTACATACTTTATCTATGGCTTGTCATAATGAGGAGACTATTTCCCCTTTACGTCTTTTACATACACTTATGGATGAGGAATACCATCACAGGTCTTGGACAATTAGTCGGAGGAGCCATTATGTCTTTATAGATAGCTCTTGCCCATTCTCTATGTATAATCCCATGACTCTCTTTAGGGGGCTTGTCAAGGATGGTTTATGAGCATATTAGAGATTGCTTTGAGACATATGATCCATCTAATGGTTTCACGTAGTTGTTCAAGGTGGATACATCAGTTGCGAGAGGGGAGATTCCTTTTTCAATTAGCCAGGTGTCATCTTAACCCTTTGGTTTCATCCCTGTATGACTTGATGTGGTCTTCCCATCCTTGTTGCTATATTACTTGATTTCCCTTTATCTTTGAGTCTAATGCATATTATAATGTAATCCAAACACTTTGTGATGTAAAGCACATCTCATATCACCACATGAGTATCCATGGTTGGATGTGATCCGATTGTATTTGAGTTATATGGTAAATATCTTGAATTTTGTTGACATCCTTTTTGTAACTTGATTTTTTTCAAAACTTATGTTTTTAAACATCTCATTCTTGGATCTCAAATACTTTTTTTGGGTGATTGCACTTACATATAATCTCAAGTCTAACAATCCCTTGGATATGGAACACAATACATTTTTTAGAATTTAGACCATCTTTTTAAGATGACTAAACATTGGGTTGAAATTTTAAACCATTAGAATATGATGTAAAAATATTTTTTCAAATAATATTTATACTCCACTTCAAAAATGTCATTCACTCCATTTAAAAAATACATATTTGTCTTGTGGAATTTCTACAAGCATGCATAAACTTTAAGTTCAAAATCATTAATTGCAATTTTTCACTAATAATGACAATGAACTCTTAATATCAAATTTGTACATCATATACATGAGAGGATTCTACCGTAAGCTTTAATCATTCTCCCAAATGAGGTGTCATTTTTTTGACTTTTTTCACATGAAGGAGTCATTAAAATATAGTCCATTGCTAATAATCGACAATAAGATGCTTTGGGAGGACCCTTATTTATCACGACTCATTATAGAGCTCTTATGTCTATTGCTTTGGCCGTGTCAAATTGTGTGTTTCACTCCTTAGCCGATGATACACACATTATAGACCACATTAGTCAAGCCTTTGATTACTTGGCTACCAAACTTCATCTTGTAAACTTGAGAATAAAGGTGTCAAAGTGTAGGGCATGATCTAATTTGGACATTCTTCCTCATCTTTAGTTTCGAGAGGAATATATGACATCGACAGACTGATTACGCAATTTAGAAATGACAGTATCATCGGAGGACATTGTTTCAAAATACATAGACACAACACTTGTTGAGTATGTATTGCATGTAGATGACCTTCTTCAACTAGGGGATCCACATGTGGTATTTGATATACTCTCCTCTAGTATTGCTCGTTAACTCACCTTCCTACTTCACATGATTCATCCTTCATCTGCGTTCCTACCACACTTGACAGCCTTTGATAGGAGGATTATGGGCGTTTTTGGTAACATCATCAGACGAGGGAAATTTGAGTGTGTGACATGAGATTTGGCACAATGACATACATTTTTGCTGATTTTTTGTGGAGGGATAGGCTTATTATCGATGGAGGAGATGACACATATAGCATTTTTGGCTAGTTATGCACTCTCTACACCTTTGTTATCTTCCAGATCTTTGATTACAGATAGGCCCATCCTTGAGATTTATGCAAGGGATGTGGATGGGGATCATTTCCTTTACAATAATTATTATGCATATGAGAGATGTTTTCCCCCGGAGTTACGACATGAGCTCTTATTTTTTTCCTCTTTGCCCATTGATTGGACTAGAGGCCTACTATCTATCTTGATGGACCAACAGTATGAAGAGAGATCACCTGTTTGTTCCTCTAGCTTTGGATTGTGCAAGAGCCTACCATACTAGGTGACAAAGATTATCACTCCCTTTAGTTTATTGTATAGCCTATTTTAGACAATATGTTTCCATCTTCCATCGCTCTATACAGAGCACCAGGTGCAATCCATAGGAGAGCAATCACTTTAGGTGATGATTCTTAGAATGCTATGTAGTATGTAGAGCGTTTGACCTAGATAGTTAGAATATTTTAGTTGCAATAAGACATATTTCCCATTGTGATGCTATTGGGGCCTAGCCCCATCTTACCCCTTTGGTTTCATCCATGTAGTGCTTGATGCGGTCCCATCCGTTTTGCTATATTACTTGGTTCACTTTCCCTATTTTTGTGTGAAAATTGTGACTTCTGAGTTTCTTGAGATTCTTCAACAATTTATACTAGATCAACACCGAAAATTTCCTGAAATCAGAATCACCCAAGTTGTGTGTTAAAATCATGATGTGCATTGACATTTTATAATATATTCGCGGCAAAAGACACAAGACTCCCAACTTTCCACACCTTATGTTGAGATTTGTAAACAAGTAGAATCCACAACTATTACCAAAGTACTGCAACAATCAAGTATCCTACGTACCATGTCTTTTTCGACAGATAGACTAATGTAGCCCCCATCTCCACATTCTCGTAACCCTAGTTCAGTTAGCACCCACCGAACTATTCTATTCGATCCACCGATGGACTGCCGGGATACAAAGAAAATCCTCATCCCATAGTATATCTCCCATGCGGTAACGAACTTCTTTGCGGGCTAGGCTTTCCTCTTCCTCTAGATTGCGTAGATTCCATCATAGGCTAGAGCAACCATGCCAAGTCTAGTATTGGCTGCTCCCCCATGCTCTGTTCTAACGAGGCACGTTGAAATTCTCGCGAGATATTTTGAAAATTAATGTACTTTTGCTAGTATCGCATTCCAGCTCTCTTTGGTCTCAACTAGACATGTTAGTGATGATAGTCGATGTATCGGGAGATTAATATTGATTCGGAATCTTTAAGATCTTACGATTTGCACGCAGTAGGAGATTTCACACTAATAATAGTACAGAAAATGATATATTAGGAGTATGATTATCCTTTTCTACCTTTCGCCTTTGGGCTGGTATCCCGGCAAAGCTGGTGGCTTATG
Source organism: Marchantia paleacea (assembly GCA_014180765.2). Classification (NCBI taxonomy): domain Eukaryota; kingdom Viridiplantae; phylum Streptophyta; class Marchantiopsida; order Marchantiales; family Marchantiaceae; genus Marchantia; species Marchantia paleacea. Next base: position 88,173 of record MUAA02000030.1, read on the forward strand.
ATAGACGTTGTGTCCTCTGACCTTCTGGATCATCACATGAAGGAGATAACAGAGTTCCAGTTAGTGAGAGTGTGGAATGTCACGAGAGGATTCAGCCCTTTGCGTCCGGGGTGGATTTTCGTTGATTTCCGTGTCCTCTGTTTTGTACACTTTCCGAGAAATTTTGCCAAACATCCTTTCTATCCCGGTTTTACTCTGGATATAATATTTTCCTCGTATCAGAAGAGATGAGTTTACTACTCGGGAAGAGTGTGTAACATGAAAGCCAAAGCTTTTCTTTATCCAGTGAGAGTATTACACCGACCTTACTTTTCTCAGAACTTAGCGTTGTAAAAAGTAGGCTCTAGAGTGCATGAAGCATGCAGGTAGTTCCTGCACGAGCGCTGTCATTCCCAGCCTTTACAGCCACATGTTGCTGCCGGCAATTTATTTAGTGACATCCAAAGAGACAGTCGTTTTGCCGTGTTGGCAGACACAACGCAAGAAATCTCGTTCGTTTGGAGGCGAAGTAGACGAAGAACAAGGGGAGAGACAAACAAGTTTAGACGATGTGTAGAACTTGCTTGCAGATTACTTTTGTCTGGCGTCAGCTTTTACAAATGACATTTCTCTTCGGCGAAAGGTTTAGGAGATGAGAAGCCAAAGAATCATATTCGATTACATGGTTCGAATGCTAGCAGTTCCTGTTGCAACTTCCTGGACTTTGATGTCCCTGTACATAGCAATCAATCTACTGTGGCTGAACAATTTATACAGTTGTACGTTTTACAGAGAGATGGTGGTGGGCCAGTTCTTGGAGTAGTTTGGTCTCAAATGTTTTGCGCATCCAACGATTCGATGAAGGAGAACATGCATGTCCTTCCAGGATCATGGTTTCATGCGTGTGACAGTAACAATTTTACCGTCGTCAATATGATATATAATTCCAAGTCTCGGCCGTGTACGATAACATTGAGTTTGTTCAGGTTTTATGGTGGGCATGCTCATATCTACCATGGACGGTCAAGTTAGGTTGCGCTTTCTGCACAGAAACATAAGCCGAACTTTTCTCACCAGTTGGTCTGTCACGGCGTCCGTGTTACGATATGCCTGATCCGTCAATATCTTCTTCACATTCTCTTTGCTTCTAAACCTGCAGGTTTTATGGGGGAGGTGCAGATTAGCGTATGATGAGCAAGAGAGGAAGAAAAAACGAGACATATACACACTGACACGACCTGCAGAACAGGTATGAATGTGATCGAAACTCACCTGTTGAACAGAAACTTGGCAATGTCTGGCTTTTGGAGAAGATACTCTACAGCGATGAAGATGGGGGATATGATGCGGAGAAGAACACCGTCTTGAGTCAGCCCTTTCCGATTCATGGCTCCGGCACAGTTGAGAAGGACCACACCTCTGAATTCACCAAAACCACGCTCAGCAATTTAAGACGAGCTCAGCAAATTCTGCCCAGGCAACGAACACAATGGAGACCGAAAACTAAATCTCCGACATATTTCGACAACATGCTTTTGCCACTGAAACCTGAGTCAAGCATATAATTCCTCCGAAGCCACATCCAAAGCTCACCTGACAGCTTCGTCTCCCATCATGGCTGCTGCAGCCAGGACTGTGAGGGAACCGATAGAGTTTCCCACAAGTACAGCACCCTCCCCGGCGAATTCATTTGCAAAATCTGCATAACCATGATCCAGTCTGTCAAGTTCGAGAAACTCGTCGGTGGCATCTCCTCCATACTGTGCAGCAGTCTTACTGCAAAGCACGCAGTAAAGGGGATTCCGATTCGACAGATGTTTGGTTTCTGAAACAACAAATTCTTAAGCCCGTTCACAATCCACGAAGTGCCAAATTCCTTTCAGCCCATAGCCATTTCAGTAGCATTACCTTGAATCTGCTCCCCCCATAAATCCGGCCCATAATTAGCCTCAAGAGGTTTTTCTGAGGCGCCAAAACCCAGAAGATCCACCGCATAAACCCTATGCTCTTCTGCTAAATATGATACAAGCCTGGCGAAATGCCCAACGTTGCCACCTGCACCCCAGAATAAACGTTTTCATTGAAATAGCCGTTAGTATTGATGAGTGACTGCAGCCTTCCGATAGATGACCAATCTTAACGCCATAGAGTCGTTCATCGGTTCAGGACGGTTGAAAGATAGAACTGCAGTAAGTTCACTAGTATAAATTCGCGGAAAATGCTTACCAAAACCATGCACCAAGATAATCGGCTTGCCGCAGCCTGCAACTGCGTAATTTATCTTATGGCCCCTGCACATATGCCATTTTGATGAACAATGGGTTTTTGACGTTATCACAAATTAGCAAGAATTATGGTATTCGGGCTATAACACGTAAATACTAATGACTATAGTTTTGACGAGATATCAGCAGTGTGCTAAATTCACCTCCTCGTTGTACCAGCAGGAGATAGGTGGCAGGTGTTTCAGGAATGACTACAGACCTCCATAACCACGTGTTACTCTTGAAAGGCAAGACCAGCAGACTGCTGTCGAGATCCTGTATTTCTTGCGCAACCTGTCTCAATGTGACCCTGCTTTCGATTTCTATCTGTACTGAAACTGAACCTCCTCTAAGACCACCGACTTTGATGGGTCCCACCCAGAATTTTACGATTCCGTCTATACCCTGCAGTTGAGACTCGAGCCTGCATGCAACAAAAAAAAGAAAAATTCAGTCCTCTGTGACAATTGTGACTTCTGATCCACATATCATAAGTTCTGCATGTTATGGAGCTCGAGCTGGAAACAACCAGTTTCATGGAAGAGCTCAAGACATCTAGTTTTTTAGCACGTGCTCAATGTAAGCAGACAATTTCCACTTCAGCCTGCTGGTTACATAAACAATAGGTGCCAAAACTTATTTCCTCCTAAGAAACAAGAAGAGGGACAAGGCATGAATGGTAGAATACAGGTTTGAGGTTGGCAGATTTGACAGATCATCCAATCAAAGAGCTATATAGCACCCACTGCAAAAAATAGACATCCAAAGTTTCTCAAACCCTTTTCATGGAGGTGTCGAACAAGTGTCGGAGTCAGGCTTTGAGGGCCTTTGACTTGAATCCATCAAGACGTCCCACTATACGAGAAAGAACATCTATTATTCATGCGGGTACTTCTCTCTCTCAACGAAGGACACACCGACAAAAGCCTTCAAGATAGTTTCGCGCTGACCTACTTGTGACTGCTGGAAAGAAGAGAACAAACGTTTAGGACGAAGACTTTCTTACCTTCTGCTGTCATTGTCTGTTATTACTCCGTGAACCCTGCACGGTCGATACGAGCAATATACGATTTAAGACCTTCATACTTCATTTTTCTTCTCATACTCCAGAAAAAATCTATCAGTAGGAAAGTTCGAAGTTTGACCCAAAACACTGATGGCATCTCGCAACACATACAGATAACTGTTCAACAGAAAAATTGTAACCTATGATTATAAACGTTTTCCTTCATACGTCTGTACTCGATCATTCAATTCTAGAAATTAGAGCAGCAATAGAAGAAGACAAGGCTCGTACGTTATAGTAAACATCCGGGTGTCAGACGATAAACCCAAGCTGGTTGGCGGCGTCAGCATCTCCTCCAAAGAAGGACCAGAATCCGCTGCCTTCGATTCATCTGCAGTACTTGCTTCTTTATTCCTAGCCGCACCTGCACACGGGTAAAACCTGAGCTTTGCAATAGATTTGATCTAGAAAACATCACGAAGGGGCTCTGATCGACATTTGAATATGGATGTGATCCGTTGGTTACTGGATGACTCCGGTTCCAGTCAACATGTCGTAAAGGTGCAAGGAAACCTTCACGAACGTTCAAGATACTTATTGTGAGTACATCGAATACAGTACCTCTAAAATATTCCCTCGTAGGGACTCGTGTCGACGGAATGTCACGACCTATAGATGTCCAGCAGCGCCTTCTCGAAATTTTCCTACTCTCAAAGACCGGGCTCCTACTAATTGCAACACTGGAGCTTGGAAATCTTGCGCTACATGACTGAGACTTCTGGCAAAAGACAAGCTTTTTTAGGTCAGTCTGTCTCCCAGCATCTGCGGCTGTAGGCCTCCTAAACACTGCAGAAAACTAGAAAATATCCGTCGAAAAGAAGGTGTTGCAATAGGCTGAGCGTATATCAATCACAACTGCATAATGTCCCAAGAAATCATCACAAATTGAGCTAAAGAGAAGATTTACAAAAGCAATCAGGCAAAACGTATAATCTGGTGATTGCAGGAGTTGAAAAAGAGTCGGGTACAGAGGGTTAAAACAATGTGTACCGAATCAACCACCAAACTCACTCTTCCAACTTTTACAACACGTGAGCGCTTCACAACAGCTAGTCTCTGAGCGTCGCCGAAACCAGATTTTTCGGATGAACAAGTTGGTCCTAGTACTCTCGAGGTATCATTCATAGAATAAGGAAGTGCCACAGCCAATACTGCCATTGCGACTATTCCTTGATTTTTTTGATCGATTACAAATCCGTCTTCTGCTCCTGCAAGTCAAAGAATAAGAAAATGAGCTCAGTTTATAGTCAGCTGCTTTTGTCGTATAAACTACAGCGCTATCATGTTCACTCGAGTGAAAGCAGAAGGCCCTTGCATCTTACATAGCTTCATGAACACATGAAGCACCATAATACTCCACTGATCATTAAAAAAGACACAAGTAACACTCCGTCGATACCATGTCGAAAGACATGGTATCGACGGCGGCTCGCCATCATCCACCCAACAACCGATCATTCCGAGCTACATAACAATCTGTAGGCTATGGTTCTCCCTGCCTCTTGTCTACACCTACCACAGATAATTATGAGTAAATAAAAAATGGAGGGCTTGCAGTACACGGGATCCCGAGAGGAGTGTGGGAACACAACTTACAAAACAGTAGACAGGTGGAGTTAACTAATAGTGTTGTACACTGGATGAATGACAGCAAGAAATTTAAAAGTCCTCGGGTATCGAGCTGGATTATAGAGCTCAATCGAAGGTCGAAAGTGACTTCAGCGAGTATTGAGCTCACTCGCTAGCCAACAGTCAGATTAACCTCAGATAATAATCACAATATGTAAGGCAAATTCTGCCTTACATACTCAGATGTATTTGTAAAAACTAGAGTGCTCTCGAAAGAAGCTACAGGTCGATCAAACTGTTCTGGATCCTAACTTCAGGCAGGCTTGATGGTGCTTTTGTTCACAGACGACTCAGCATACTCTGGATCGCAACAACCACGGATGACGAATAAGGCCGGACGTGGCTAGCACGAGACAGCAACTAACGAACGATTCACTCCCGACCACGACTCTTCTTCTCAATCAAAACGTTGATCATGGATCCATCACCTATATATCTTGCAGCTTCGAACTTTGACATCTGACACAAAGAAGTGATAAAAGATGAACAAGATAAAATCGTTCCTGAAAAATCAGAACGAAAGAGGAGGAGGTGAGATCGTTACAAGTTTTCCCAGACGAGAACCGGCAACCTGGTCGAGAACTCCCCCAGTGCTTCACAAAGAGAACGAGTCGATCCAATTCTGAAACGCACCCCGTGACACTCGTGGCAAGCAACGAGCTAGCTAGGCGTCCTGACAGGACCAGTTACGTAATATCTAGCTTCCTCTCCGATGCAGCCTTTCCGGATCAATCAATCAATCACTCACTCACTCAAGCCCTGCGATAAACTGGCGCCAATGACGCATATACTGTGGACTGAACTATATCATCTGTGAAACCACGGACTGAATCTCCAACCAGGGCCCGAAAGATCCTAGGCAAGCAGCAGAGCAGGGGCAAGCAAAAACTATAAAAATATTTGTATCCCGGCGCCTGACAATCTGACAGCTAAACCTCGGGCCGAAGCGCCTGCAGGCAGTCTTGGAATCTACAAGAAAACTTCGACACAAATTCTACCACAGTGGCGTCCGGCTCAATTGTGGCGCCAAGCGTTGCCCGTTCATCCGGTACAATCAATCAAGCTTTCCACATGGACGCACCGAGAACAATCGAGCACATCCCCAAGGTTGCGTGCGTGCGCCTTTAGAGTACCGGTGTGTCGACCAATTCGGCCCTGACCCCTGGCCTAGACCATCACCGGGAGCTACAAGTTCACCACGATGGTACTTACACGATCAACGGCCTGCCGGTAAATAAAAGATTCCCCGGCCACATTTCACTCACGCAACGTTTCTACAGCACAACACGGAGAATATTCACGTCGAGTGCATGTAATCCCCGTTTATGAACACCCACTGCCGACATTCGGTCAATCTTGCACAACAAGCGAGAGAACGAGACATAACATGAGCCACAGAAGATCGATCGCACGGTAACCAGTATGCAGAATTCGAGAAAAGCAGAAGCAGCGACGTATAGCAGACTCGGAGACAGCACAGCCGCTGTATCAGTGCGAATTACAGTTTAATCCCCATTAGAGAGGATGGTTTAACTCTGCAATTTTCATTTTTTGTACTTACCTGAATCAGAAGCTCGGCGAAGCTTAGAGAACCTCAGCTCAGCTCGTCTGGCCTGGCCTGGGCGGAAGTGAAAAGAGCTGGTTTTGTTTGCAAACACGCAACAGCTCGACCAATGCCATGGGAGGTAAGTGAGCAGCTTATGGGGGCCTATGAATAGAGGCATGATCACGGAACGGACAAACTTGCTGCACACGGTCCGATCTTCTTCCCGTCGTGGATGGTTTTGCCGCGCGTAAAATAGTGCAGAGTGCGATTCCACCGACCGAGGTGGAATCGAGGGGGAGGGAGAACTTTGCAGGACGAGGGAGGGACAAGCGAGAGTTGAACGTCCTGCAGGGAATCTGGTGGTGGTCTGGCCTCGGGCCCTTGACTCATGAGCGAAACGTTCCTAAAAACTTACAACTGGCACATTTCCAGGCATGCTGCATTTGATGCCGGTGAGCTAGTCCGGACAAGTGATCGTGGTTTCTGATCATTATTTTATTTCGCTTGTTCTTGTTGGGTACAGCATTTCTCTCCTTTTGATGACCTCTCAACACTTGAAAGTAAAGCTTCTTTCGACAGGGAACGGGGACAAATATGCCCCAAATGCTGGTCGAATCACCCACATCATCATGGTCGTCCACTGTACTCTCTTGGCAGAAAAATGTTTCTCTCTACCCGTCCAGTACAGGATATTATCCAGGATTGGATGTTATGATCGGTGTCCACCTCTTAAGCTGGCATCCATGAAGTGAAACGGTTGTTCTCTCACCATTCCTAACCAAAACTCCACAACTCTCAACTCATGTACCTGCCTCATTTTACCGCTTGAATTCATTGTATTCAATTTATCCGATGAGATCAATTCACACTTTTGCAGTTTGCTTGTGGTTTCTACTGCCACATGGTATGGACTCTGGATCAATATTTATGCATCTGAGATGTACATTTTGATGCTCCACTTGACAAAAACTTTGAATTTTTGAAGGTGTGTACATATTAGTTTGAGAATCAGAAGAGGAAGAAAGATCAAGAACAGAGAGATTGGTAAAATGAGGTCATTTTTTAAGGTTACGGAGTACACCTTAAATACAAGTTAGTCAGAAAACCATGGTGATTTAGTACTTTGTCGCCGACTCTGGGTACGATGTAACACATAAGATTCTATTGATAGCTGGCCAGTGAGTCGTATTCACACTTATTTTACACATTACTTAGTGCGACGGCATCTAAACTTAACCTCCTCACTGACATTGGTGCCAACTATCCCCTATCCAATTCATGAGCTCCGTCTCTCTTCACTTTGGCAGCAATCTTCTGACTGCCCCCCAACCAACTGCGATGGATATTCTTCAACCATCGGCAAGTATCAGCCACTTCGCAATGACTCGAACTTTAATCAAGATTGTTATATAATTAGAATACTCAATAAATTAACTTTCCATTCACGGTTGCTCGCAAAAACCACAAACCTGACGAAAGAATGGATGGAAAAGTGACCGACTTTCACATGAGGAATCCAATGCCATGAGTTGCAGCAGGAGTTGAAGAAGAGTCTCATGACGATCCAATGCTTAGATTAATCGTCCGTATTACCTTGAGTTCAGAAGGGACTGAGAGTAATCAAACATGTGGAGCCACAATGTGAAGTGAGCGTGGGCCTAAGGCTATGTACTAAACTCCGTATTAACGGAGATCATGTATGGGAAGGGAAGGGAAGTCGAGGTGAGGAAGGAGATTCAAATTGAATCGCTGGGAGCGAGGAAGAGGGAAGCATCTGTGGATGGGGACGGTGGATGGAAGAAGAATGAGCAGTGGGGCCGCCGATGTCTGAGAAAAGGGAGGAGGAGCAAGGGCGATGATGATGGGCCCAGAGGAGGAAGAGCATGAGGAGGAGGCGAGGAGAAGAGGGGAGGAGTTAGAGAGCTCCTACTTCCGTGACCCTTTCTTTGCATCCTTGCCTGGCCTGGCCTTACCTTTCCTTTCCATTGATGCAAGCGAAGAGTGTGTGAGCGTGGAGAGCTGGAGCCGGGTTTATGTTGGACATGTTGTAAGAGCTTCTTGCATACCATTTTTTCTGGAGGGTGGGGAGGGAGAGAGGAGGGAGAGAGGAGGGAGGGTGTGTCTTAAGAACTTACTGCTGCTGCTAGTTCTGCTTGTGCTGGTGCTTGTTTGCGTGTCTCTCTAGCGTCCGTGGGATCTGGACCAGGCTTGGGCTCGGTGGGGGTGTCTCTTTTTGTGCCCATCTGCATGCTAGGTGCCTTAGACGATTCGTCACTAGCCGATGTTCTGATCATGGGTGCTTGTAGGTTCTGCCATATCGCACCGTTGTTGTAACGTGTGTGTTGGATCGTGCGAGGAATTCGGGGGCTCATCTTGGTGACAGTGGTGAGCAAGTGGAGTTGATTGGGGAGGAATTGTATCGGTCCGTGGTAATTCAGTGTGTAGCATCGTAGGAGACGAAGGATTTGGATCGTTGACAGTTGCTTTTGATGGCCAAAAAGAGGAAATCCGAGAATGCGGGGCTAGATGAAGTGGAAAGAACGCTGTACACCACTTTCTGCACGGCCGCCAATTCTATCTCCCAACTCTACACCCAAGCGCAGCACCAGCAGAAGCTTGCGTTCCAAGCAGGAGAGCGGCACACCGTGGTAAGGCCATGATGATATACGTATGCAGTGGAATTCCCAGGACATTTACTGTCGTTTCTAGTTCTTATCGCTGCAAACTAGCAGAGGCTCGCTCCGCACGCCTGCGCTTATAAGATTTGATGAAAAGATCTTTGTGCTTTGCCTCCAGGCGTCTGAACCCCATGGGTTGATTAAGTCGGAGTCGCGCGGGGATGTCAGGGAACTAAGATTATCTCCCTTATCTTAGTCATTCATTATATGTGAGAAGTTTGTGAGCAAGTAATTCTCATTTTCGATTGGTGGGGGACAGCGGATTAGAAGGTTGGTTAAGTCATTGCGTGCTTTCATAGACACATGAAAGCAGATCATTCATATATCTGAATACATCCGTGCTGCATTTGAGTTAGGGCACAATTATTGGATCTAGTTCGGATTCGATGCGCAGATTCTGACATGAATCCGGTGTTTGTCGATAACAGGTTTTGTCGTACACTTCGGTTTTTCATGTCCTGTACAAGCCGTAGTATTGTGTAATTCTTGTTTAGGAAATCCCACGGATGTGCATTGAGGCATTCGGTGCCGCTGGCACCGGTGACTCCGAACAGGCATTTATCACTGTCATCTCACCCACGCCCAATGCTAGCCTGCGATTGCCCGTCCTGTGAAGCCATCCCTCGTGCAGTTTGTTTTACTCGTTCCGTACAATGCCAAGTTTTCTTGCCGTAAAAATTAAGTTGAACCCTAAAATGTTGAAGGGAGTTCAATTGCGGCTGGGACTGCAGAACGTCTCCCTTCTTTGCAAAAAGAAAGAGAGGAAAGCCTGTTGCAACGGAGCTGACCAGGCGTTGGAATGCTTTGCTCCCAATGAATTCAACCCGACCTTCCTGAATTGCCGGAGATTCTGGCAGCAGAACGTAGCAGGAATTACGCACTCATGGCGTAACATAGTTCACTGCAAGCCTACAGACATGGGACCTCCTTTAGCTGAAAATGGCATTGTGCAAGGGGAAGGGAAGTCCATTCGAGAATGGACCGAATGGTCAGATTCAGGGTTTCATCTGCTTAGGTCAAGCAATCATGAACAAATTTTCCAAATTTCAGCAGCTGAGTTTGATGAATTTCAACCGTGCAGAGGCCATTTGGTAACGATTCAACGTAGCGCTGTGAGCTCCTTCCTCGTTAAGGGTTTAAGGTCGCTCATTCGCATTTTGTTCTTCCCCTTGCTCAGCTGACGTAGAAAGTGAAACTGTCTTTAGAACACAATGACGGGTATCTCGTGGATGACTGTGGAGGATGGCAAGCACATGCTCGTTTATTAGTCTGAATATCTATCGAGGAGCTCTTTGTAACTGAAGGAGGTTTGAACCAACAATGGTCTCTTCCGGGGGTCTGAAGACTTCAGGAGGGTACGCGAAGAAGCTTTGAGCATCCGAAGAGATTAACCCGTAATATGCACATGCTGGATTCTCCTCATGAATCATGCCAAATCTTATGAAAAACAGCTCACAGGAATAATTGAACTCAAGAGTTCTATGTCCTTCTGTTTGAAGACTGAATATAACTGAGCCTTACATTCTAGGATATCGATTGTGATTTTCCCAAAATCTTTAGTTTCGACTATACCTAAGGTTGTGGTGGAAATGGCGCAATTTTCAAGCGTAAATGCATGCCTTGAAGCAAGGATGCAAATTCAACTCACGGTTTACTTTTTAGTTTTGAAGTGAACGTTATTTCAGACTTTTTCCAAATTTTTTTTTAGGCCTCGCTGCACTCCAATTTCTGTATTATAGATAAAGAAGTAAATTCTGCTGTTAAACGAGCTGTTGTTCTTAATTTCACGTTAAGACTTGAGAAAGTTCCACAAAATTCAGAGTGTCGGGGTGCTTGAAATGTTTGCTTGTACACCAGCCTGTACCCTTCCTGTGTTCATACGAGGCATTTGCTGCGCATGTTGAAGAGAAAAGACAAGTGTTAAGAGTATATCAGTGGTCGTGTGGTGAATTGAATTCATTTTCTCGAATCAAGTTCATGATTCAGACTCATTGTTGGATATAAATGGCTGTCTCTTATCAGGAAAAACTGTACCAATGGCTGCACAGAGAGCATCACGCAGGGTCCAACATTTCTACTGCCGAAATTTTGAATTATTTACAGGTATGTCAACCTTTGACACGGAGTTCGTTACCTGGAAGAATATATGGTTGTTACTTCTTGAGGTTCTGGAGGGCTTCGATGAGATACATATACAGGCAAAATGTAGTGGAGATTATTGTGTTAATGAAGGCCAGGAACATTGGTTAATCATAATTTTTTGATAAGATTTCTGGAACCTCACGATCTGTAATGACTTCTAGTATTAGTCTCCTGCTTTTGTTGAATTCTTTCTGCTAGGTATTTGAGACGAAGAGCTGATGAGTTTAGCGTTTGTAACTGCAGAACGAACTCGATGGAGAGGAAATGACGATGTCACCCGGACCCCAATTTCAAAACCAATTCACTCCACAGCAACAACAGCATCAACACCAACAACAGTTACATCAACAGCAACAGCAGCAACAACAACAAACACAACAGCCACAACAGCTTCTTATGTCTAATCAGCAGCAGGCTCCGGTGACTGCTGTTGGATACTCCAGCCTTGGCCATCTGGGAAGGATGGGATCGACTGTAGATCAGAGCAAGATATCTGTATTTACCGGTGCCCTCTCGAGCCCCAATCGGAGGTGTCTTCCTCCGTTTGGCATCAATCAAGGCGGATTTGTCTCTGCGAATAATGCTCCGGCCACTCAAGCAAGAAGGCCCAACGTTGGAATGGAGCAGCATAATGAAGCAGCGTCGGAAGAGCAAGAGTCCACTCCCACCCAGACTCAGCCATATAATGCCCCGTCTGACCAACTTCACAATCAATCAGTCAGTAGTTCTATCTATGAATACAATCAGGCTCCTCCTGGCCAACAGAGAGAATCCCACTCTTTTGGAGAGAACGATTCTAGCATGGATATGCATGCTGATGGTATTTATCAAGATGAGTTTTACCAATAAGAAGTAAGTCCCTCGAAGACCAATACTTTTCCAGATCTTCATCATGGTGGGAGGTTTGCTCCGATACCCGGCATGTCATCGCTGCCCAGGGGATTGAGGACTACAGATCATTCGACTTATCGTAGGTCCACGAAGCTGTCTAACAGCATGCCCCAGCATCACCTGCGAGCACTCCGCAGGATGATGAAGCACCCATGTTGGCCTTAGTCTGGAATCTAGGTGTTCAGCTGCGTGTGTGTAGGAGCCCACCACAGCTTTGATGTTGTGGGTTAGCACGGCCCACAACATATATGGTAAGAGGTGTGAAACAGGAATTTCAATGATTTTTGTGAGCGGCTGTGAATCGTCACAGAAATGTAGTAGTAGTTGGCACTCCCGGATTTTCGAAGGTATCTCTTGGAAAGAACCGTGGGAACCTGTATGCCGGGGTCAGGTCTTGTTACCATGGCCGAAGGGCTACCATGACGGGGCATCTGGTACAATAATTTAGTCAAGCTTCGAAGGAAGGTAAATTAGGATGTGATTACTCGTCCCGATGAAGGCTTTGTAATAAATAGGTAAGATTTCTCCCATGTGCCTCAGATTCCTGCAACGACGATTGTCATTATTCTTGCTCGTGTTGATAGCGTTCGAGAGGCTTTCATTGCTTACTGTAATTCTATATCACAGCACTCTTCCATCACCTCTCCTTCTCGAGGCCTCAGTCTCAGTGTAGAACGTGATCTGAAATTCTTCCACGTACTCTCTCTCGATCATTTCTGTTCGTGTGTACAGTAGTGTTAGGACATTCCACAAACATGACGACAGTGAAGTTGCCCTTATTTATGGTTCGAAGTGAAGTCGAGGAGAACTGGCCGAGATCGGTATGATAATTGTAATAATTGAGTCGTTCATGGGGATGGCCCTCGATGTCTAGATCCCCATGATGCTGCGAGGGTCAGTACTTTCGCTCAGGACGGTCCTTCAGTTTTGCTAGTAGAATTCAGCCGTACAATCATGGCAGAGACATCGTAGTGTCTACGACCCTAGGTCATAACGGATCTGAGCACAGCTCAATGCTCGAAGTAGATGAGATCTATCGCTAACGTGCTTCTGCCTCTGAGCGATAATCTGAACTTCATAAGCATCATTCTTCTCTGTCTCATGCCGTACAACGACTAGAACTAAGTTATGCCGACCGTGTGCCAATTCAGGTTCGTAAGAGGAGAAACATATGCTTACTTAATTACCTGGCCAGCGCAATTCTAATTAACCCATGGGTCCTACTTAACGGTAATTTTTCATTTCATTAAGATTCTGATCCCGAAGGCCAACACGAGGCCGTAATTTATGCATGGCCCATAACAGCACTCGAACGAGGTTTGATACTTATCAGATTCCACCTAGTACCAAACGTGAGTATTACTACGACCAAACGTAATGTGAATGATCGCCGCTTGCGATACCCGAATGTCTTAACATATACGACCCTATACCTACACATATGAAATTTGGAACTAAGTTCCTAACACCTTGAGCTACCGTCATAACTCAATCCACTTTTTCGGGAATTGACTCCAATCGTACCGACGGAACCTGAGATAGTCGCTAGCACTCCTTCGAAGCAAATCGCTGTGAAGGTACACCTGGATCGTTGGCGAACTCCGTCTGGATCTTCGCGGGTCGGTCGGTCGTTCGGTCGTGATGGACTTGCGACTTTACCACTCCGCTCTTCGCGTATGTGCGCTTCGACCAGACAAGAAGGATACCCATCGTTAACGTGGATGGTTCGCTTGTGCGCACCGACTGAGCATCACCTGGAGAAGGAGATCGCGAAACCAACACCGTGGCGTACACGGCGCGAAAAGAGAAATCCAGGGGAGACAAATGCCAACTTGGCAACTCGACGCATGATCCCCCGGCAACAAGAACCACACGAAAGTGGATCCGCGACGAAAAGTTCGTACTCCCGTGGATCCGCAATGACTGTTCGTGACAGCCTCTCCCACTGTGGCGATCTGCGGCCACCAGGAGCTCCGTCGAGACGATCTGGAAAGCCTGCCCAACTTGGATTCGATAGCTCGCAAGTCAAGCTTCCGTTGCCGTTCTTCTTTTGCGGTACTAAAACCAAAATAATCGAAACAATACAAAACAAATTCTGACTGACTGCGCAGTGCTCACCTCCCTCTCTCCCTCCCTCCTCGTCTCTCGGGCATGCCTCGCTTCCCTTGACCTCATTCTCTTTCCGTCTATTTCTACATGTTCGCGAAAGGAGTGAATGGCAGGGGAATCACTTTCTTTAGGTTATTGTATCATCTATTTTAGTGCGCGTGTTTCCATGGATCTACAAGGAACACTACTTGGTTTAAATAGAGACGCATTAAAATAACAAAAGGGATAGGAAGACCCCATCAAATGGTAAAAGCATGGAACCAAACCGGTAATATGTAACTAGCCCCGGTAGCATCACACGTGGAAATATATCCAAACTATCTATGTTAAACGGTCTATAAACTATAGAGCATCCGAAGAAGCATGACCTAATGTGATTGTTTCCGTATGAATTAAATTGCACCCGCGAGTGCTCTCTGTAAAACAATGGAAACACGTTGACTAAATTAGACTATATTTTAATCTAAAGAAAATGACAACTCTTGTCGTCTAGTATAGTAGACTCTCTTGCACTCCCTCACAAACATGTTGAAGTTGATGTCCATAGTTCCATATAACACCAAAGCTAGATGAACAAAAAGTTGACATCTCTGTATACCTCTATACTTGGAGACCTTGACTATTGTCGCTCCGCTCACCACTCATCTTGGAGGATTGTGATTACCCTTTCTAAAACTGTGTTATAAATAAGATCGGTAATCATCACATCTGTCACACTAACTTGGTCCTCCACTAGTTCGTTCAATCTATAATAACATTCACATTATAATAATTGTTGGGGTGTTTTGTTATTTGTAGCCAGTTTGATTTAAATAGTTAAGATATATTAGGTGAAACATGACATATTTCCAAGTGTGAAGCTATTGAAGGTTAGCCCCATGTTCCCCTTTTGGTTTGATCCATGCAGCACTTGATGGGGTATTCCCATACTTTTTGTTATTTTACTGTGTACTACATTACGTCACTGACCCTCCCTCCGATCTCGTGATTTGTATGTAGGGGTCCACATGTACACGTCATCTGCAATGCAGGGTTTGACAGCATACGCCAAACGGGCGATTTGTACCTGTACAGTAAAGTAGTTGGTCCTTATTATGACGTATGAGCTCAATCGTCCGGTCACCGTCGAGTCGAGGTCGTGAACTTGTAGTAGGGCAGTCTCGTCTAGGCCATAGAAGATTTCGTACAGGAATAAGGATCGGCGGCCGGAGCGCATCTCCGCCGGCACTCTTCCATCGGAGCCCTATCGGTCCTTTACTATTTCTGAAGTTTCACCCCGCCGGTCGCGTCGAAGGCAGCAATATCTGAATTTACGTTAGTGTGAGTCTTTCACCCTCAAGGCTAAGTGGGGAGCTAAAATGTACGTAACAAAAAAAAACCTATCATATATAATTTTTGACAATAGTCTTTCAATATTTAGTTGTTGTCAAGTAAATCAAATTTATTTGATTTATTTGATATTTAAATCAAATTTTTATTTGTAAAAATATGAACATAACATCACATCATGGCGCTCCATAATGTTGAAGCATTACATGTATTTAAATCTTGTTTGATTCAGTCAATTGCCATATCTAGACGGACAGCTATATATTGGACTTCTCTTGGTAGTACATAAAGGTAAGTATACAAAAGATCAAAGTGGTCAATAATTTTTTTCTAGACTCTAGAGTTCTTCCATGAGCATTAGAGATGGAACCACATGCATGATTTCAATCCCTAATACATACACATGCATCTCTATGTAATGTGTTCATCATCCAATATCAAAATTATATGCATTAAAGATAAGTGTTTGAAGCATAAACTAAAGATATAATGATCTCTCTCATACTTACTCAATTATTGTAAAATCAAAGATTCTAATATACTTGAATGCCTTGGTGGATCATATAATTGTATTTCAAGTTAAGAATGTTGGCCTTGATATTTATTCTATTTTATAATCAAATATTTACTAACAAAGTGGACATATAATAACGACATTTGTAACTTAATCTGATATTTTCACATAAATTTATTTCTTGCAAAAGAAATATGTACGCATCACAATGTATTGTATTTAATCAATTAGCTAAGAGGTTACTAACTGCGGGTGCACATTTACAACTCCAGCATGAAGTTCTGAAGATTATTGAAATCCTGCAAATGACTGTTCGTACTTCAGTTGTGATACATGTTACCGGTTACATGTTTGGTTCCATCCTTGTATGCTTTGATGGGGTCTTCCCATCACTTTTGTTATTATACTTTGTACTCTTTACTGGATGATTTTTAGGGAGTGAAGCTTCGTGGAGAGCCGAGTGTTGAGAGGGCGAGAGGCTGTGGGTGCGGGAACTGATATTGTAGTTTCTGTGGCCATACTTTGGCAAACATGGAGAGTGAATAGTTCATTCTCTTCGTCTTTCAATTTGGGTTCCATTGGTACCCAAATTGAAGACTATGGAGAATGATATTGTGAGATATGAGTGTTTTTATTTTTTTAGGGTTTTGAGTGCATTTTGAGTGATTTTTCTTATACTAGACATATGGGTCGGGTTTTTTTTGTTCCCATCTCTTACTTTTCCTGCATTGGTTCTATTGGAACCTAGTTGGAAAATTATGGAGACCTGAATAAAAAGTTATGATTATTTTTAGATTTTAGGGTTTCCATAGTTAGCATTTTCCAATGTGATGTGGTGTGTTAGGGGGGTTGTGGTTATGCAGGTGGGAGGAGATATATGATGGAGTGTTGGGTTTCTTTATCGTTCCCTTTGTGCTAGCTTTAGCTTGACTTTCTCTCATGGGACCGCCAAATGCGGTGCGTGATACACCATGTCTGGTGTGTCATTGTCTCTTTACCTCGCAAGGGGTAAAAGACCAGCGATGGGAAAGATGCACAAAGATTATGATTGGACCACTTGGGATGCGCATGTGAGGAGGACGGTCACATCGACATCGGTTTTTGTCACTTCGGGGAACACGCACATTACATCGACTCCTTCGTTGAGCATTCCGGGTATACCGTCGGGGTCATGGGAGTGGTTAGCTTCCCATGCAGGTTCGATTCTAGGGCTTTTTGAGACTAGATTTCCATGTCCACGTTTATTCCATAGGCTTCCTCGGGCTCTGCATGACGAGGATAGACGTGTTTCTCACTTACTGCTCGATCGGTTGGCGCGCGATCCCATGGACGAGTTAGCATGGTTTTTGTTTTTATTACTTCCGTGATGGTGTCTACGTTATACTAGAGGGGGACGTGCTGGACATAGAGAGGTGGCAGCTAGATTTCGGAGATTCCGAGCATGGGATTGGGCTACATTGTAGGAGGAGTCTGTTCGGGCCACACAGGTTAGGAGTCGAGTTCAGTCACATGATACTTCTGATTCGGCGCGATTGCGACGGTGTAGGGTCTTGGGGCAGGCCGGGGAGTATAGCAGGGCTGCACGGGCCCTTCATCCTTTGTCCATGGCTAGTCCTGCTGAGGAGACGATTTCCTCTTTACGCCTTCTACATCCATCCATGGGCGAGGAGATACCATTAGAGGTCTTGAAGTATCAGCCAGAGGAACCATTATGTCTTGACATATCATTATTTGCTCATTCTCTATGCACAGCCCCACGTTTATCCTCTAGGGGTTTGTCATGGATGGGATATGAGCATCTTCGAGATTGCTTTTAGGCGGACGATCCCTCTAGTGGTTTCACGGAGTTGTTCCAGGTGGCTGCAGCAGTTGCGAGAGGGGAGATTCCGTTGTCAGTTAGTTAGTCGGCTCAGGTCTTGCTAGTCGGCTTCTTGCGATGGAGAAGGACATTGGGGGCATTCGACCGATTGCTATTGGAGAGGTCTTATTGCGATTACTCAGCCGTACCGTTGTCTTGTAACATCATTTCACACTTCCGGGAGCATCTTTGTCCACATCAGTTTGGAGTCGCCACACCAGGAGGTTGTGAGGCAGTATCGTTGGGCATTAGAGCACTTCTAGATATCCATCCGGATTGGGTTGTCTTGCAGGTAGACGTTGAGAACGCTTTTAATAGCGTCTCACGTGCATCCATTTTTAGAGAGCTTAGAGAGGTTGGTGGACCCCTATCAAGCCTCATTCCTTTTGTACGATCTTTCTACGGTTCACATTCTTCTTTATTTTATCAACATGAAACTTCGAGGAGGGAGGGAGTTCACCGTTCTATCCTTGCGGCTTTTCGACAGGGGAGATCCTTTGGGGGGACCCTTATTTGCCATGGCTCATTCTGAGCTCTTGTGTCTCTTTGCTTTGGCCGTGCCCGAATTGTGTGTTCCCTCCTTGGCGGATGATACACACATTGTGGGCCATGTAGACAACATTAGCCGGCCTTTGATTACTTGACTACCGAGCTTCATCTTGTAGGCTTGAGAGTCAAGGTGTCAAAGCGGGGGGCTTGGTCTCCTTTGGGCATTCCGCCTCATCTTCGGCTTCGGAGGGATGTATGATATCGACGGATGGCTTACGTATTCTAGGAGTGGTAGAGAGGGTGCGAGGATTTTGTTTCACGCTACCTTGACATTGCATTGGCCGAGGATGTTTTGCATGTAGACGACCTTCCTCTACTAGGGGGATCCGCGGTGGCGATTGGTATACTATCATCTAGTATTGCTCATCGACCCACCTATCTTTTTTCAGACTTGTTCCTCCTTCACCTACATTCATATCACGTTTGACGGCCTTTGATAGGAGGATCATGGGCGTCTTTGGTGACATCATCGGACCAGGACATTCGAGTGTGTGATCGGAGATTTGGCAAGAAGACGTACATCTTTGCCAATCTCGTGTGGAGGGGTAGGCTTATTATCGATGGAGGAGACGGCACCTGCGGCATTCTTGGCGAGTTGGGCACTAGTTGCACCTTTGTTATCTTCTCGATTTGTGATTGCAGATAGACCTATTTTGGAGATATATACGAGGGACGTCGATACGGTATCATTTTCCTTACAGATATTATTACGACATACGAGAGACGCTTTACCACGGGAGGTACGACATGAGTTCCCATCTTTTTCCTCTTTGGCTACCGATTGGACTAGGGTCTACAGTCTATCTTGATGGACCGGCTTGATTTCAGGAGGCTCTACATTCACTCTTAGTGGATCCGGCCATCCCTCGTACTACTAGAGCTCGTTTACGCTCTTGCTCGGGCAAGGGTGCATGCTCGTGGATCTTGGTTCGACCATGTATCAAGGCTTTCCGACGCGCACCAGCTACTTTCTCCACAGCGGTGAGGTTTCATCTTGGCTTGGTCCATCCATCTACATCTTCATTACTCACATGTGAGTGTGGTATCACTTTAGATGCAGCAGTTGTTCATATGACTCGTTGTCCATTCGGAGGGCAGAGGATAGCTACCCATGATGTCATTAGGGATGTGGTGTTTGCTATGGTGCGGGAGGGTGGATACCTCACATGGAGAGAGCGTTGGTATGCCTTGCGGTCGACTAGGGTTAGGGCATACCTGTACTTGGTTCGGGAGGACCAGGTCACTGTGGTTGATTTGGTGGTTACCGATCCTACTAGAGACACAGTTTCAGAGGGGGTGATCACCCATCCTCCAGGATGGGCGGCGAGTGGAGCGGGAGCAGCCAAGGTCTCCAAGTATAGAGGTATGCGAGAGGGTCCTCTTTGTTCCTCTAGCTTTGGAGTTATATGGAGCTATGGACATCGACTTCGACATGTTTGTGAGGGAGTGCGCGAGAGCCTACCATACTAGACGACATGGGGTATCACTCTCTTTAGCTTATCAGATAGCCTATTTTAGGCAACCTTTGTTTCCATTGCTCTACAGAGAGCACTAGCTGTTGCAATCCATATGAGAGCAATCTCGTTAGGTGATGCTTCTTCGGATGCTCCTGTTGTTTGTAGACCTTTTGACTTGGATAGTTGAGATATCCTAGGTGTTGTAGGACATATTTCCCAGTGTGATACTATTGGGGCCTAGCCCCATATTACCGGTTTGATTCCATCCTTGTACGATTTGATGGGGTCTTCCCATCCTTTTTGTTATTATACTTCGTCTTGCTTTCTCTTTACTTATGTGATACATGTAAATTTCGTTATTGCTCTATGGATTATAATATGTTACCAGAATAAAATTGCTAAATTACAAATGAAGTTTGATATGATATCTGAAGTAGAAACTTTGTAAATATACAAATGTTTATTATGTTGTACCATTGAGGTTTATGCAAATGTCATCCCTTCTCTATCTTCAAATGCAAGAAAATGGATAAGAAACTTTAAATAATATATGTTTCACTTTCACTTGTTATAATTTTAATTTTTCACATATAAATATCTACCGTTATGCCAAATTAGTTTTATATCATATATTTTTAAGTATATTTATTTATTATTTAACTATAAAAATATAATATATATGATAAAATTAATAAAAAAGTTACATTGCCAAATATATTTAAATATCAACCTGCACAAACAAACAAGAAAGTAGACTCACCTTACAAGCAATAATTGACATTGAAAGTTTCACAATATATTAGAATTAAACAATAATTTGAAATTGTAATGAAAGATAATATGTATAAAAATATTAATTTTGATGCACAATAATTTCTATAATAGATTTTTTTCTCTTATATTTCAGAGAAAAAAATCTATATCATATTTTTTACTAAACATATACATTTGATATTCTAATCTTAAGTTGTAATTCTGATTTCAAATATTCAAAAAATTAAAAAATTATTTTTCATATGTTCTCAAGAAAAATATTGTTTAATTGAAGAATTATTTCCATTCAAAAATAAATCTATCATATGTTACAAACAATTAAATAAAACTAGTATAATTAAAAATAAGAATATAAAAAATATAGTATTATATTTTCAATTTATAAATTTTAAATTTTTATTATGAATTATTTTAAAATATATAATATAATGTTGAATATAATATTTAATTCATTAAATTAATTATTGTCATAAATTTATTATAAGTAATTATAAATTAAAAAATAAATAATATAATCTTTAATTATTTTAATCAAAATTTATATTTAAAAAAGAATTATTTTTACTTTTGACTAAATATGAATAACTTATGAAATTTAAATATAATTTTTTCATCATATATAATCAAATAAAAAATGTGATAAATTTTATATTATTTTTAATTTTAATAAATAAATATAAATATAATATAAAATTTAAAATATATTTGTTTACAACTTATGCAAAATATATATGCTATGATATCAAATGTAAGCACTTACTCCTCTCCAAGTACTTGTCACAACACAGACAAACAATCCGACTCTGCTAAAAACAAAATCTCACTCCAAAAACACATCCCCACAACAAATCTCAGCTCAAACTGCTTTCAGAAGGCTCATAATACACAAAATTGCCAGAGGACACGATCCTTTTTTTAGGTTGTCACACTCTTCCACCACCACACTATGTCCCCTCACATGATCCAAGGGCTTTCCAAATCTCTAATTTGACCGACTGTAAGGTCAAAAAGATTCTATGTACTATTGTACTCTTAATTCTCCTTCCTCCCTTCTCTTCTCTCATTTCCTTGTGTAATTTGCTCTATGTCTGTGTAAACCTGTGAAAAATCCTAATAATTCCGCTATGTGCATTGTGTCAAAGGTTAAAATATGTAAGAGTGGAAAGACTTAGCATGATCTAGGTTAGGGTCCATACACCACCAATATGAGCGGCCCAAACTTGGATACTAAATTTGCTTAAGTTGGACAAAAGGATCTATAATAGGGCTTGTGTCCATGGGCATATGACATCCTCCCCAACCTCAAAGATAACGTACTCGTGATTAGAAAATCAAAAATAATTATTTAAAGAAATAAAGAAATAAATCTATCTATCTATTTAAATAATAATTTATATAATTGATAATGATGAAAACATAAGAATGAATAAATTTCAGAACTTTTAATATATATATAATTAAATTAATTTATAATTTTATAAAAATATTTTTTTAACATTCATATAATTAAGAAAAAAAATAATAAGATACAAAAATATTTTTTAAATAGATTTTATGTAAATGTGTAACATATCTCATCAATTACTATTCATTCAAATTTCTAAAATCAAAATTTTATAAAAAGAAAAAAATATAAAATTTTAATTTTGTATACAAGTATAGAATAAATAAATAATTTCAACTTAATGATTTTTTAAAATTAAAATAAATATAATAAATCATATTTTTATTTATAAATAAAAAATAATAATTTGAAAATTGCATGATTTCAAATTAAAAGAAAAATTATAAAATTCATGAGAGCTATGAAATTTTGGAAAAAAAATCAGATATATAAACTAATATAAAAGTTATATAATTTAAAAATAAAAGTTGTCTTAATATTTATGTAAAGTTAGTCTTTATGTTTAATTTTATTGTCAACAACCATAACATTATCAAAAATTATGACTTTGAGTATGTCCATAAATAAATAAATAAATAAATAAATAAATAGTAATTAAAGATGTATTTTAAATTAAAAATATTAAAATATTGATTTAAATAACAATAATAAATATTTCATTAATATATTAATAAAAGGTGAATATTTTTTAAATATAGATTTTTTAGAATATTATATTTCTATGCTGTATGCATAAATTAAATCTTATAAAACAAACAAATCTCTTTGGTTTCAATAAATAAACAAACTTAATTATTAAATAATAAGAAATTTAATTAAATTCTATTGAAATTGATTACACATATGAAAAAATATATATTAAAAAAAAAAATTTTCTAATAAACATAAAAAAATTAATTTCACAAATAAAACAAAAAAAGATATATTTAAATAATATATTTTTGAGTAAATAATTTACTATTTAATTTGGTATTTAACCAAGTATAATAATAAAGATTCATACGAATAAAATATTTTTCCATCAAACATGATAAAAAAATATTTTTTACCAAATATTTTTAGATCAACTTATTTTATCTTACAAAAAATAAGAAATCTTTATGTCATATCAAACACAAAAAAATAATTATTTATGATAAAAGACGTACCTCAATATCACAAATAATAATAATAATAAAGAAATTTTTTACCTTTTTATTATTAAAATAAATTTAAAAAATAAAAAAATAAATATGAATATGTTCTTCCATGAATTTATTTAATTTTGAAATATAATTTGAAAATGTTATATTATAGATATTCAAAATCATGCACATATAATTTTATTTTATTAAAAACGAAAATAAAATTATAAAAAATTTAATTCATAATAAATATTTTTATTTTTTCATTATATAAAAATAAAAAATTCATTTAGAATTTTTATTTTTTAATATTTTTTCATAAATTCTGCTTTTTTTTTTATTTTTTATTTATAATGGACTAATTTTTTCATAATTTATGAAAAGTTATAAAAAATATGGTTTGTTATTTTTTAATAATTCTATAGTAATGAACTTAATTGAAAAAAAATATATAAAAATATTCAATTGTCAAATTTATTGATATGATTTTTTTAGTTTAAAAGAATTTTTCCAAGAATTTTTTTTAAATTTATGAATATTAAACATTAAAATTAAAATTAAAATATAATTTATTAAATTATTTTCAAAATATGTGTTTTAAATTTTCAAAATAGTTTTAATTTTTTTATTATATATAAAAATATCAAAATTTTAAATTTTTTTATTAAAATTTGATGTTATATATATTTAAATGGATATTATTTTATATTCAGTTTTCATATTTAGAAATTTTGAACATTAAACATACAATAATTTTATTCGGTTTTAACTATAAATTTTTTTGTTGAAAAAATATTTTATTTTTATTTTGAATAATATAATATTTTTTATGCATTGAATGTCGACGAATGCATACATGACAATTAAATAAGACATGTTATTCATTTTTTTATACATAAATTTTAAGTTATATTATAACTTATATTTTTAAAAATATATTTAATTTACATTAAAAAATTTAAACCCCTGTTTATGTTTTGATATGTATTCTTTTATTTGAATAATAATGTGTATTGAGTTATAAATAAAGTAAAAATTAATATAGATTAATAATATATAAAATCCAAAACAAATATTATTTCAAAACATTGATAATCATAAAACATATTGTTCTAACAAAAACATCCATGATAACATTTATATAAGATAACAAAAAATGTTTAATATAACACATGATTAATTTTTTATTTTATAAATATATTGTTATTGAAATGTCAAAAAAGATTATATAAAAGATTAAATAAATTATGTAAATATTTCAAAATTATTTATTTCGAATCTATGATAGTATATTTTATAACATAGATATTGTATATAATTATTCATTATGTTGTTAAGTTTTTTTATGATTTTATTTTTTCTAATTTAAATAAATCTCTGAATTTAAAAAATAATATTATTTCTATTTGAAATATTTTTTATTCATTTAATTAATTTGATTTTTTTATAAATATTTATTTTCATTTTTGATCAATATACTTGAAATATATAAATAAAAAAAAATTGTATTTTCATTCAACGTATCTATTTTTCTTTTATCAACTTTTTTAATAAAAATGAAACATTTTTTTCTAATTTTTTTTTATATTTCTTCATGTGTGTGTATGTATGTATGTATGTATGTATATATACATACACACACACACACACACACGACACACAAAATATTATTCGATTAATTCATTTAATGTATCATAAAATGCAATGTATATCATTGAAGTTCTATGAGCAAAATACTTTAATAATTTTGTTTGTATTATAAAATTTTATTTTATTTCAATAATTTATTTCATATGAAATTTGTTGGTATAATTTTGTAGTGATATATTTTTTATGCATAAAAATGAATGTTACAAAACATGATCAGAAATATTTATTTTATTCTAGTATGACCTCAAAGTTGAAACAATTATTTTAGTTTCAATAGTCAAATATCACACAAAAGTCAATATTTTGAATGAGATTTATTTATATTGGAGATGTAACATAATAAGGTGATTAATATATGATAATAATCCATATGTATTTAATAATCTAATACTTTCCATAAAAACTTATAGTTATTGCATGCAAAATATATGTAGATATCTAGATTGAAATATTATTCACATTAGTGATCAAAACATAAGCTATACTTTGCACTCCTTTGTATTCATTTTCTAATATTCAGTAGAGCAAAAACTAATGAGAAAAACGGGAATGATATTGTAGAATCAAGATTTTTAATCATTTTAGATGCTTAATTATATTGATCATCGATAATGAAGAATTATCTAGAATATTCAATATGGAAGACGAGACATGATTATTCAATTGTTTGTCAAAATTTGCATTACAATCATTCATATTGATAAATTTTAATAACAAGATATCATTTGCATACAACATTCAACAGGTTGGTAAGCAAGAAAATTTGATCTATTATTATAAAACACAAAATGTCATGAGCATGGAGAAAAACTAATATTGGATAAAGAGAATGCATTTCTAACTCCTGTATTGCTAAAATCCAATTATTTTATTATATAGAGATGAGATTCCGTATTGGCTTGATCCATCCATTTACATCATCATTACTCATATGTGAGTGTGGTATAACCTTAGATGCAGCACATGGCCATATATCTCATTGTCCATTATGAGGGTAGAAGATAACGACCCATGATGTCATTAGGTATGTGATATTTGCTATGGCACGCAAGGATGGATATCTCACATGGACGGAGCATTGGTATAATTTGCAGTCTACAAGGGTAAGTGTAGACCTATACTTGATTCAAAAGTACCAGGTTAATATTGTATACCTTATGGTTATTGATCCTACACGTGATACAATTTCAGAGGGACGATTACCCATCCTCTAAGTGGATGGTGAGTGGAGAAGTAGCAACAAAGGTCTCTAAGTATAGAGGTATGCACAAAGTTCAATTCTTTATTCATATAACTTTTGAGTTATATGTAACTATGGATATCTACTTCTACATATTTGAGAGAGAATGAACGAGATCATATTATAATAGTTCACATGGGATATCAATTTCTTTAAATTATTGTATAATATATCTTATATATTATATTTTCATTGTTCTATATAGAGCACTAGGTGGTGCTCTATGTAAAATAGTGAGTTTACATTATGGTTTTTCATATGCTGTATTGTAAATAGACCATTTGATCTAGATAATTAGGCAGAATAGACATACATCATGTTGTGATGCTATTTGGGCTAGCCCCATATTAACCGTTTCGTTTCATACATGTCCTTATTTGATAGCGTCTTCCATACTTTTTGTTATTTTACTTTGTACTATTTATTCTTCTAAAATCTCACACTCGCGGTTAGATATGGCAGTTATCAGTAGATGAATATTCACGAATTATCCCATTTCGTGGAGAACGCGAAATATTGAATACAGAATAATTTTGGAGGCTTTGCGGGTACGCTAAATCAATATGTATATTCACCGTCGATCATATCGACGGTTATCTGCACTCTCTGGTTCTTAGGGTTTAGTTGGGAGTCAGTACTATGGTTGGTTCGTTTCTCGTAGCTGGTCTCTTTCGCCTTCTCGTCGTTGCAAGCAGCTTGGCTCTGCGCTTTTCTCTCGATCCTTTGCCTGGACTAATCGTTGCGGTGTTTTGATTCAAAATGGGTCACGCCGCTGTATGGAACTCTCACCCAAAGAAATTTGGGCCCGGATCCCGCACATGGTATGTTTCGTTTCTTGCCCACCTGTAATTTCACTTCGAACAATGAAACACGCAAACTCATCACGCAAATCAGGTCAAGGTCGTGTAATATGTTGTAATTGTTGGAGTCTCAGATTCTGTCTGCGCGAGTGGTTTTGTTCTGGTCGTAGTCTTAAATCAGTAACTCGTCCGCAGTGGAAGATTTCAGAAGTCTCTGTAGATGTTCACCTATTGCCCTTCTGTAAATAGACTTACTCTCACTTAAAATGCGTACTGAGAAGAAGCCACAGCCTCAACGTTTATAGTTCAAAGTTCGTCGCCGAAGCCATATGTGAACACAGAACTGATTTTCGCTACCCTTCTCGACTTGTACACTTCGACCCTATCCTGGTTTTAGCCCAATTTGTTCGTTATTTTATCATTTGTTATTGCTTTTAGTCTCACCATGAGAAGCTTTTGCAATTTTGCGCACTAGATGGTAAATTTGATGCCGCTTGTTGAGTTGCTGTTATCTGCCAAGTCTCGCCTTTCTGGCTCCATAGGGTCTGTTGTTGTGTACTCTGGAGTGGAAATGGTCAACGTATTAGGGTTCAGTGGTGTCCAGAGTTACTGTACTTTCACCTCTCTCATTAGTATTTTGACATTTGTGTGCCACACCAGCCGGGTTTGCGGTAACGGCCACGGTTTGATTCGAAAGTACGGAATCAACACTTGCCGACAATGTTTCCGCATCTACGCCAAGGACATCGGCTTCGTGAAGGTTCGTTTATGGCCACTGTTCTCCTTCACTGTAATCTCTTTAGAGGTATCTGCTCTGAACATACATTTTCAAGATCTTGATATTTGGATTAGTTCTCCTCAATGATGCCCCGTCACATTGCCTGCATCGGCTGGCACCATGCTGGCAATGTGACGGGAATCTCTGCAGCAATTTGGATCTGACCGAGACTTTTTTGCTTCTGTTATGCAGTACCGTTAAATATACGCAGTGTTTATTCATCATCCTCTAATTTTCCACGGACGAAACAGCGCTGAAGTGAACGTACCATTCCATTCGGATGATTCAGATAGTCCAGGGATAGCTAGAAATCTCTGGGTTGTAATAGAGAGTCCTTTCTGTAATTCATAATCATTTGAGTACAGCAGATTTTCACGTCCACTTTTTCTTAATGGTATTGTCAGTTATATATTTGTAGCAAGAATACCCATGCGTTTGCTTTAGCAGTCGCATAAATTGTTCAACTTACCCGTGTAATTCCGTGCATTATTTCGGACTGCCGTTTGTGTTGGAGGAGACTGGGTACTCAAACCCACTCTTAGATCTTGATCTGAAATGAATGAAGGACAGAAATGAACACATAATCCACGCGAATCGTGGAAGCCACTGCATGGGAGGACGCAAAGCTCAACTCAGAAGCTGAAGGGCCTTCTATTCGAGGCAGTTGTTTTGTAATAATTATACTGGAAGAGAACCGGATATTTGTCTACACAATTTGAGAATTCAAATAGCTGGGATAATTCCGGGAGGTTTGGGATTTGGCCCTGGCGTAATCGAGCAGCGCGGTGAGTTGGATAGAATAGCACACAGGATAAAGATCACGTGAAATTCATATAGTTGACTTGTTTAGGACGGTTCTGTTTTCTCTGGACCGATGAATTCTCATTTTCCGTGGTCAAAGCACTTCGAATGTAAACTGGTAACGTGGAACGCGAGGTCCAGTGAGCCAGTGCGTCTGCCAAACCCACTGGGCAGATCACACAGTTAAGAGAAAGACCACGGGAAACTAGACTGCCTGTTAGCTCTTCGTTTTTGCTGTGGAATTGAATCTGTTAGATGTTTTCTCAAAAGCCTGGAACCTCCTTAGGATGGTCACAAAGTTTAGCTGGCCTTTTACCTTAGGACTGTAGGGTTCCTTCACGGTTTACCATCGGCCTGAGAAAGGTGAAATAAAACCCAAGTGTTATTGGAGATCTAAAATCGTACATGTACATCTCTCTTCGATTTTACGATTTTACAAAATGTAAATGAATAGGCTCATAGACTCTAACCTAGATGTGTTCATTTTACACTTGCACTACAAAGTAGCGTAATTGCGACCAGCATCGGTCATGGGCACTGACACTCAAACTGATGATTAAGGTGCTGACAACTAAAACTAATCACGTGCAACCTCGACGACTCATCATCCTTAGTTACATGTTGCCAACAAATACTCAAGACGTAGAACGAGATAATTGGTCTTCGCGAATGTCTAGAGTTTAAGTTTATAATCTTAGATCGTGGAAAGAAACAAGAAGGCTAGCATGTAAGATAAATACATATATTTAACATAAAACTCACTATAGATTCGACAAATCTGTGTATCATGTAGAGGCATCTATACTTGGCCGCATACGATGTAAGCAGATATATTGGAGTCTGATCTACATGTATCCATCTGTACATGCATCAATCTACTAGCAAAGATTGATGCATGTACAGAATTGGCAAACACTTGTCCATAATTATCTTAAATAAGAAACTACATAGCTTCAGGCTTTAACGGTTAGATCATTTACTTCTCTAAGGGCAGGGACACTATCATGACCATTGGGTAAACATCTTCATCTTGAAACCAAAACTTACATGTCCAAAACAACGATATCAGATTGCTGAAACTGCAATTTGAAGTGCACACAAAGCAGAGGAAAATATGTTGGCAATAAAATGCTGAAAACTCAGACATTTTGGGAGAGAATCATACTCTTCACACAAGTGCAAGTAGGTCTGTTTCGGGCTTCATAATGCTACCAACATAATGAATGCCGAAACGAAGCCGCAAAGAATGTTGGCCCGAGCAATCGTTGGTGTAAGTTAAAATAACCGGTTCAGCTTTGCTTCTTTCTATGGAACGGGATTTTCATGAGACCGAACGTTGATGCTGCAGCGATTTCGCAGCAGGGAACGTATGCTCCGCACTTTGTAGGGCAGGGAGCACACGAGGCTGGGCTGAGGAGTGGAGGTGACGAGGAGGGAAGATGCAAACGGGGCCTGCTTTGTCGATGCCCAGCAGCGAGGTTCTTGGAGAACGCAATTTTCCCGACCGATAGAAGATTTGTTGCACGTCGCGGTCGTTGAACTCTAGCTGTCGTGTCGTCAGCAATGGAAGCAATTCGAGACTGGTCACAGAGTCTCAATCAGCGGCAGGTGGTCATATCGTTCTCCGTATTCGCGTGTGCGGTGGGCAGAAAGCACAAGGTATTTGGTGAGAGCACTGACTGAGTGCTGAACGTTTTGGTCGTTATCGCAAAGTCGATGGCAATGACGGAAATGGCTCTCTCAACGCAACAACAGACAGCGAAGCCCAAAGTGAAGGAGAAGAAGCCTAGTTCTGCACATTCACATTCTTCGGGCACGAGCGCGAAGGGCAGGAACGTGCTCGATCGCAGACCTAGTCAGCTTGAAGTGGATATGGCGCGGCAAGATCTCGCTAAAATTGCACATCCAGATACTCAGCGTCCATTCTCTTCCCTTGCAGATGCTTGCGACAGGTATACTATGAGCGCATACCTGCTCATTCTTTGTTCCGTTCATGTATGTCTTAGTTTTCGTCCTGAAATTTTTTTGTAATGCAAATTGTTCTAATGTTCAATCGACGTCTTTCTGACGCGGGAATGAAGTTCACGGGTCCTGAATGTCTTGACCGGGAACGTTCTCTAAGCAGTCAATTGTCAACAGTACGATGCTTTCTTTTTCTCCTCTTCCTTTCCGATTTGATGGCAGCTGGTTTTTCGAACTACAAGGAAAAGTCCTTCCAGTCTTTTTAAGACGAATACAGAATTATTTTCCGTGGAAAATCACATATAAACTTAGGTTGTTAATAGTCATTGCTCGGTACGAAAGAGTCGGAATTTTAATAGTCATTATTGGCCCTGGTTTGGTGGATTGCAAGACTTCAGCTCATGGACTGTATTTCCACGCATAGAACGAAGCGCACCGATTGCAGAGTTTGCAGATCGATCTGTTTTAATGCTTGCCCTGAAAAATGAGTAGTATAGTAATTGAAATGAGGATAGCTTTTTGAAATATGTATATGTAATCTTCTAAAACAATGGCGTAGACCATAGTGTGTGATTTCGAATACTTGAAACGCACTGAAAGACTCTGCATTAATCTTGTTGAATATTAGCGGTTGAGAATTCATCATTTTAAAAGTCAAGTTTCTCAGGGAATTTGTCGATCGATCCTACTGCGGTCAGGGAAAATGACTGCGTTTATGCTATTGTGAATTCCTAGGCTTCTGCCTTATCATATCTTGGCGGAATATGATGTGGAGGAATGCGAGGAGAAAGAAGGGATGGAGCTTCTTTCTAGGTCTAGGGCATGGGAAGAGTCTCTTAGAACTCAAACCCTAGAGTTCATGGCTACACTGGAGAAGCAAGTGATCACATACAACACCATTATTAAGAAAAGGAGTGAAGGGTCGATGAGGGGTGAAGAGCGTATGATGGTGGAGCAATCATTCCTTTCGGACGAGAAACAGAAGTTGATGAATGTAAGGGCTCAGATTGAAGCCAAAGATAAAGCCGAGAAGGAAGCAGCAGAAGCTAAGGCCAAGGAAGCTGCAGTTCAGGCTGAGCGAGCCCGAGCTGAGGAGCAAGCACGGGCTGAAGCAGCACGTTTCGAAGCCGAGTCAAAGGCTGAAGCACTTCGTGCAGGAGCAGATACATTGGCTAAAGTAGAGAACCAAGTCAAACCCGACACCAGCACAAGTGCTGGCCAATCCTCTGGAGCTGTAAATGTTCTGGGAAAGTCAGGAACGTTTAATGACGGAAGTTGGCCCAGAGTAGAGACTGAGGATGAAGACTTGGACGAGGAAGATGATGACGATGGTGAGGACTTAGAAGGGGTATGGGACGAAGACGGCGACGTTGACGATGAGGAAGACGATGAAGATGACAGTGATTCACTAGGTACGAGCATGTAACCTGATTATGAGAATCTTGTGGTTACTCAAGATCTCTCACCGAAGCCTTGATTAGTTGTTATACGGTCGTCGAGAATGTCAATTGATGTTCGTAGATATTGAATCCCTTAATTCTGAGGAACCTAGACACACTGTGTTTTGTTAACTGAGGTCATTGAAATTTTGCGCAGAGACGTAAATTGTTGTTCCAGGCTGCCTCCACGAGGGGCAAATGTATATGTACTTCGGCCCATTCACCGCCCTCGAGTTGAGTTTGACACAATAACCCTCACGATATATGGATCAATTGGCACCTGTGGATCTACCTGAGGGATCATTTCGCTAGACTGCATTCAACCAATGTGCGTACTTTTGCTTCGGCGAGTAGTCTTTGATGAGTGTTCAATACTCAATACCTGGATTCTGAAATCAAGCCATACAGCGGGGGAGATACATCCTTTAAAACTTCAGAGTCTCATGGACTCCTGGCATGAGTCCAAATGAATTAGTCTAGCCCAGGGCATGCATTGTAGACAGAAGTCTCCAGGGCTCATATTTGCAATGGACTGACGCAGAGGCTCAGGAATTACAAACTGAAGGCTTTTGCTGTACAACTTTTACTTTGTTATCGTCATAAAGTTATCAAAAGTTGCTCTCTCGCTGAAAGATTGGTCCCAGGCTCAAGTCTGCGTCTCTAGCTTACATGTATCTTGCTATCTTTCAAACCGTGACAGTACTCGCAAGAATGAGAAAAATGCTGTATGTCTGTCTCCACACACACACACACACACAAAACTACTCTTATACAATCGTGACAGTGATGAATCTGGTGCTCACGGCTGTCTTCACCATGTCAAGAAAATGCTTCCACCCACGCACGTTGCGCTCACAGAAGAGAAGGGCACACTCAAAGAGCACCATCGACGATTGACGGCAGCCATAAGAACCACAACAAGAGCACTCGAGAGTTGTGGGACTGGCGTATGCTTCGAGGAGACGAGCAATTTATTGAGGCTGCCCGAAGAGGCGCAACCCTGAAGGTACCCTGACGTGTCTGTACGTATTGCTGATCGAGGCACGTGTCGGTCTCCGATTGCCCAAAACTTACGTCGAAGCATTCCAGGAGTTCTGACAATCGCGACGTGGCGATTCTTCTCATTGCAGACTCACTCTGAGACGCGGAGGCGCGGTGGCGCCGTAAAAGAGGAGCGGTGTCAGGAAAGAAATCGAATTCGAATTGAGTAGCGATTGGAAGGGCACACGACAACGCAATCGATTTAAATTTGCAGACGAGACGAGACAAGCGTCCGTCGTTCGAAGGACGCTCTCGTCAATCTTCGTGCGTGAAAATTTTGGCGCGATCAGATTTGTGAAAAGGAACGTGTCTTCTTTCTTGAGTAGGCGTTTGGATCAGAGTAGGAAGAGAAACGAAACTGATGCGCAGAGTTTGGAAAAGAAAGAAGATGCGTAGAATGACATTTGGCTGAATGAATGAATGAATGCAGGGGAGAAGAGAGAGAGAGCGAGAGCGAGAGATATGCAGATGCGTGAGATGGCGATTGGCTTAATAAATGCAAGATGAAGGAAAGAAATTTGTAGGGAAGGGTGAAGAAAGAAGACATCGTTGTTCCTTGCATGAGTCCACTGGATTTCTACGTCTATCAACATCCTTTCGGAAAAAAAGATAAAAGAAAAATTTGCGTAGGTTGCGCGGAATAGCATGGATTTCGGAATTTAAGAGGAAGACTGAAAGCGAGAGTGCAGAATCTGCTAATCTTTTCAGAAAAGTCAGGTAATGTCTGTTTATGACTTGAGCAACTTTTGAAATGGCTGCAGATTCTAAGTTATCCACCACAGTGCTCGGAGTCTCATGACCTGCTGAGGTGACGACATTTTCAGTTTAGCTCCTCGCTCCAACTGAATCAGCAAGCAACCGGGCTTGAATATAGTCCGATGTGTAGATGTTTGGGAGGTCATTGGAGAATCGAACATTACTATACGAGATTGCATTACTCTAAAGCTGCTTAAGAGTCTTGTTGACTTATGTTGACTTCAAAAAATTCTCTTCTGAGATTCTGATGTAAAATTGAGTTCGTGACAATCACGTTATGTTTCACAATCCAAAATAAGAATCTATATGAAGTGTCTATCGAGTTTTTCCTCCTGATTCCACTTGCCCAGAAGAGCAACTTATTATTCTTCTCAGGCCGGAAGTTTGTAGAAAGTTTTGGACATGTGAAATGCTGGGAGGCTGCGCATGCTAATGAGTATCACGACTGCGAGCAGACTCCCGGCGTTCTAGATTTCACTGCGATTACTTCTATACACGAAGTGCCTAAGAATCGGACTTGTGCTGCGTCCGAAATGGAGAAGGAGATCTCATGAGTAGATCTTCCTTAATTTGCATTTTCAAAGTCTTCCTCCTTTATCGCTCAGCCTTTCGTTGACTGTGAATTGAAATTTAGAGACGTAGAATGAGAGCCATTCGAAGTCGAGAGCAGACAATTATGAATTCTTCTCCGATCAATGGAGAAGTCGGGAGTCTTGCTCGGTGCTTGCGATCAGGTGCCATTACCGATATATTTAAATACAGCGTGCATTCCTTCACTGTAATCCACCACTCACTTCTGAGACAAAACTTCTGGTATGAGCGATGAAATTCAACAGGCTGAACATATGAGACTCGGAGACTTTGACTCGTAGGTGAAGTCCTGTTTCTCTACACCGGTACACTAGTTCAGGGTGCCAAATAACGAACCTCTCCATGCTTCTATAACGCGGTTCACCAAAGCTGGACTTCAGTACAGAAGGACACTGTCACAAAATTCTTTTGTGGCAGGATTAATCTTCATTTACTTACTGCTACTGTACTTGTTCACATCTCTGTATACGTTCAATCTGAAGTACACTGAAGTATTTCTCGGAGAAGCAGAAGAATTTCAGAGGTTGCTTGCATTGATCGCATCATGGCACGACAATGCTCCACGCTACATCTTGTGTTTGTTTTCCTGCTCCCCTTGCTCAACACGAGTCAGATAGGACGAATCGGTGCAATTCAATTTGATTACAAAGACGCTCTATCCAAGTCCATTCTCTTCCTCCAGGCGCAGCGATCAGGAAAGCTTCCAGACGATCAACAAGTTACATGGCGCGGAGACTCTGGCCTCCAAGATGGCAATCTTGCTAATGTAAACCTACCACACCTGTAATTTTTGCATGAAGTCTACATTTTTGTCACTTTAGCGCCATGAGATTCTCACGTTCTTTGTTCAAAGCAAGTCGAGGATTGTCCTTACTTTATTATCTGTAGGACGTCACTCGTACCTTCGTGGATGACAATGTCAGACAACATACTCAGATTATCATGAAGAGTTTGTCTACACAGGATCATATTGACAGTGAGTAGTCGAGTAGAAATGCACGTGCTTGCACAAGTCCCTTGCTAGAAAGGTCTATCTACAAGTTTGTTGAGGTATCGGTTCCCTTTCTTCCATATATATATATATATTTATATATATATATATATAATTCAAATCTGACCATGCCACGATTGCGAAGACTCTTTCTCGTGTTCTTAGTCCCCCAGCCTCGCCAGTTCCAGATTGCAAAATCAGATCTGGTCCAGCAATGTTTGAGAATTTCTTCAATTTGAGTCCAGCAATTTATCGGAATCTTATCAAAACGTCAAAGCTATCAGGTGTATTTACAGCATTCTCTGGTGGATGTATTGCTAGAGGCCGCCAGGTTTCTTAAGCTGTTATTGGCAGTCCAGACGGCTCACTGCTTCGTTCTAGTTCTCCTCTTAGACATGCTAATTAACTGTTCTCTAACAGCAAATTGATGGCTCACTAGAGCCTGCTGAATGTAAACTGGAATAATCACAAATAATTCGTCATCTTCCATCATATGGCATGCAAGTCGAGATTTCCGATCGAATCTGCCGTCAGTGTTGAGACCAGCATGTGCTGATCGAGGCTAGTGTTCCATCTGCAAGGGTAATCATGACACTAGAAAGAAATTTTGAGATACTTGGAATCATGACAATCGATATTGTTTGTTGACAACTCCTGTCTGTGGCTCTAGGTGGATCTGACCGGGGGTTACTACGACGCCGGTGATAATATCAAATTTGGATTTCCAATGGCGTTCACAGTCACCATGCTCTCCTGGAGCGCGATAGAGTACACCAGCCAAATTACCCAGGCAGGAGAGATGTATAACTTACAGTCAGCCATTCGCTGGGGAACGGACTACTTCCTTAAAGCTCACACAGGCCCTACACAGCTTTATGTTCAGGTATATTCAAATCCCAGCTTCAATCCTCAACAAGTGAAAGGACGAATGATTCCTTGATAGATGAAACCCAGATCTAGATCTAACATTCTGCTTCAGCTTGGAAACGCTCCGTTGTATATGATGGTTCTCCGCTTCCGTCACACCTCAGACAAAATAATAGATCACTCAGAGTATATTCTCCGGCGGCAGAAGATTCCGATTGCCGCCAGGGCAAGGGTAGTTTACGATTTGTCCGCTAGGCACGAAGTTCATGAAGTTGAAAATGCATATCATGATTGTCGCATGCTAATATCTTTCTTCTCTGCGACGACTGGCAGGTGGGAACACCTAGTTCAGATCACAATTGCTGGGAACGACCTGAAGATATGGATACTCCACGCAATCTTCTCCAAGTGAATGCGAGCTCTCCAGGCTCGGAAGTTGCTGCTGAGACAGCGGCTGCGCTGGCAGCTGCCTCTATCGTGCTGAGAACCACTGACGACGCCTATGCTCAACAGCTGCTCAGTTCTGCAACCCAAGTACTGAAGTTTTTCACTATCAAGTGTCCAAGTACATTCATCTGAAGTTTGAACACTTAGACCAGTGAGGTCTAAAGCTTAGTTTCAGATTATGTTGAGAAATCATCTTAATAGATGCCGTGTCCTCTAGTCTGAACATTAGTTCCAGTCTGAAGATTTGATGCTTCCTCTCTATACAGAACTATCTTATTTCAGTTCCTGTCGTTAAGCATGATGGACGAATCACCATTCGTCCTATATATTCTCATACGGGACATTTTCTTGTGTGTTTTCAGCTTTTCCAATTTGCAGACACATATCGTGGAAATTTTACAGGAGCATGCCCCTTCTACTGTTCTTACTCTGGATTCCATGTAAGTGAAACTAACGGAAATCCGCACGAAATCTCCAACTTTGCGGCTCGACATTCTGATGCTTGCATGCATCTGTCATAACTCAAAGGTGTGGGCTGATTTGGTTTGACTTGGCCCATTCCAGGATGAGCTACTCTGGGCAGCAGCATGGTTATACAAAGCGACCGGGACAATATCTTACCTACAATACGTAGTTGACAACAAGAACTGGGTATCCACAGTCAGTGAATTCAGCTGGGAAAACAAAGTGGCTGGACTGGATGTGCTCATGTCTAAGGTCGGTTTCATTATTGAGTGATTTCACTTAGGCCATATAGTCGAAACGCTTCACTTGTCTTTAAGCCAACCCCTGAACTTTGCGTCAGTTTGAGACCAAATTTGAGAAATCAGCTACTCTTCGTGTTCTTTTACCTCACAATGACATGAGTTGCACGCGTGCATGCAGTCCTTGAGGTTTCATTTCACTTCGTATTGATGTTGGTCTTACAGTTGGAGTAGGAACTAGATTTTTTTTTTTCTTTTAGATTTTTTTTTTCAAAATAAACCTTATTATAAGTACGCCCTTTGTATCTTGGACTCAAGCCTCAGACGATCGGCTTATTGATCCTTTAATTTAATCATAGGATATTGAGGGAATGAGTACCGTAATATGTTTGAGAGTAAGATGGCTTCAGGATTCAGCGTTGATTTGTAGACATGTTTACCATATTCTGTTACTATAAACAATTGCACACCTTTTATACATGGCGCCACTTATCTCCAAGGATTGATGTCCTTAGAAATGAAGTGTAACCCTGTGTATATCTCTGTTTGCGAATTTATACGGGATGCAAAACCCTTGATAGAACTCCAGATATGCTCTTAGACTAATCAATTTGCTGCAAAATACCTTGGAATTGAGGTCAGAAGTAATCTTTTGTGGAAACTTTTGCTGTGGCTTGGCGTAATGAGGGCTTCTTTTATTGGTTTCTTAAGAGTGATTGCTTCTAGTTTGCAATCTACTTGTCCACGAGTTTTCCTCTATCTGTCTACTCACAAGTAGTGATTGAAAGGAGTTCATGGTAGTCTTTCGAAAGAACAAGGTACATTTTTAACTGATTTTGTAGCTTGAAAGCTTGAAAGCGTATCTTAGTTTGATATTCCAGGGAATTTAGTTCACTTCAACAAGGAATGTTGACATGGGAGACGAATCTGTGAATGCAGCTCTACTTGTCAGGGCAGTCTTCTCTGAAGTCCTTCAAATCGAATGCTGACAGTTTTATATGCGCCAATCTTCCCGGTAGTCCTTCCCGAACGACCTCAACCACACCAGGTATGCATTATGTCTAACATCATTTTCGTAACGATCAAATACATGGTAGGGTAATGAGTCAACAACTACAAGTACAGGTTGCGGTTATCCAAGCATGAAAGCACATGATAAAACCACATGTAGAGGGTCGCAAAGTAGTAACATTTTTCTACAACAGGTCCTTTTACCCAGCCATTGTACATCTCCTTCCAACTGGAATTTTACGAACTTTCGATCTGGTTGCTTTGTACTCCATATGCAAGTCTCTCATTGATTTAAAAGGGAATTTGTTTTGTAGAGCATGTTTAATGTAATTATCGAGTTGAGTAGTCAATTCTTTGCTGAAATGAGCAGTTCAGAAAGGATCTTACATTTCACCGACTTTTCTTCAGGTGGCCTGCTGTACGTGAGAATTGGCTCCAACACCCAGTACGCAATCAACATGGCCTTCCTGGCGGGTCTTTATACTGAATACCTCGAAAGCGCTAATATCAACCAGGTCATGTGCGGCACGGAATCTTTCACTCTCAACGATATTGTGTCCTTTGCTGATAGCCAGGTAAGCATTCCATCGTCACATTTGCTCATAAATCTAAAGCTGAAACTGCAGATTACGGTCATATTCAGTTGTGGCTATGAAACGCAAGGTTCTTACTGCGAACGGCTTACTTCCTTACGAAAATAGAGCACTCTAATCGTTTGTGATCATCAAGTTACAAGGCCAAGTTCGAATGATTTCTATAATGATAGAATTTTAGAAAATCCTACACTGGGAAACACCTGTTATTTCCAATTTGCAAATGCATGGCCCTTGCAATTTCCTTTTCTTCTTTTAAAATACATTCGCGTCTTTCAGGCGCCAAGTGTGTGCACCACAGCCGAATAGGATCATCGGTTCAGTGAGCGTCTTTTAAGATTTGTTTCTTTCAGAGGAACGACTTGAGAGGCCAATGCTTTTATTCCGTGATGACCCCACATGTTACAGTCAGATGGACTAATGTCGAACATAAGGTGTGGTGTGGACTCCATCGTTGGATGATGTGCGCAGGCAAATTATGTACTGGGGTATAATCCTGCTAACATATCCCTTATGGTGGGATTCGGTAACGTTTATCCTCAGCAGGCGCATCATCGTGGGGCCTCCATTACATCGATCCACATCATGCCACAAGTAGTCGGCTGTAGCGCCGGGTTCAATAAGTGGTATTCGAGAAATGCTCCTAATCCTAACATATTGATGGGGGCAATCGTGGGCGGACCCAATACCGTCGACCAGTTCGATGATAAAAGATCTGACTCTTCTTGCACTGAGCCGACCACATACGTCAATGCTCCTTTCGTAGGAATGATGGCGCGCATGGCTTTCAGCAAGTCCTTGTCTTTGACGGAGCCGGTCACCACCGACTGACACCTTCGCCCGAAGGTGTAAGCGTACATTAGCTGGGGGCAGAGGTTCAAATCCATGTACAAAGAATACCGAGACTGTATAGTGTTGAGCCTAACGTTGGGGCACATTGTAGTAGAATGAGCTTTGAGAAAGAAGTTTCATGTTCAATACTGCGGTGCTTGACGCAGTAAACAATTTTATCTGTATAGACATTAAAATCGTCGCGCACACCAGTGAACAGATTATTTAGGAGGTGACTTATGGTGCTACTGTAATTAATTCGTTCCTAGTCTGTAGAGGACCTGATTGAGCCTAGACATAGCTCCTAGCATGAGTCTCAGCCCATTCATGTGTAGATGTAAGAATATATGTATTATGTACAGCTATCTACAATTTAATGGTAACAAGGTCCTTTTCGTTCTTTTCAAAAATAGGTAGTGCATCTCAAGTCAGCGGATCTTACATATAACACAACAATCAACTTTGGGTATTGAAAAATTGTGCACCTCTGACCTACAGTCGAGCCTTGAATGCCAAGGCTCTGTAAAGTCAAACAGACCTTCCAATGTTCAGATCTCAAAGCTTGTTTTCGATATTCTTTCCACAAAATCCGCTGGTCTGCCTTCCGGATTCTGTTGTAAAACAAGCTATGTTCGCTACGTTTTGTCAGCTGATTCTATGTGGGATTACTAGTGTATTGTTCACTGCAATGTGCTCACGCCAAAATGGGATATTTTAGCTAGATTGTTTACGCACATGAACTCTATGCCTCCATGTCCATACTTAGCTACTGGTTGCAGTACAAAGTCATTCCAACTACGCAAAATTTGACTGATTACCAAACTAAAGTATGGCGTACGTAGAGAATTATTCGTCAAATCACAGGTCGCACCCAGAGCCACTTTATTGCATTGGAGAGAATGCCGTCGGATTCGGAATGGAAATATCTCAATGCAGAACATCATGACTGCAGCTTTGCTTCGATAAATTTAGCCATCCCGCGTAGATGGTCAGCTCCACGAGTCAAAAATGCGTTGAAGACAAATGGTGGCAAGAGTCCTCTTGGATCGCTATGTACTATGGATGTGAAGTGCGTGTGTATACCATCGTCAACTGGCTCTAATAAGCTTAGGCTCATGAACATATCCGATCTTACCATACCTGATTCCTGATAGACAACAAGAAACACGTGGAAATTGACAATTAGATTGGTCTGGAAACGAGATCTAGCTTATATCACCACCCTGTCAAATCTTACTGCATTATCAAACGTACATATCAAAGATATACTTCAACTTTTAAAGTAAGAAACGGGTAAGAGATGTTGGACCAGTCCCCTCCTAATTAAAGGTGTCATGCAAACCACAAAGTCAGAAGCAACTTAACGATCTATAATACGGACAAAGGAGAATGTTTTGTGTCAACAACACTTACGATTGGGCATAGCGGATGATCGACTGATATGGCTGAGACAAAAGAAAACAGATGAGAGATAACTCGTCAGCGCTGATGTCACTTCCTCAAATCAATCGCTAATGAAACAGAAATGATCAAACAAGAAGCAAGAAGAGCAAGTGCTTCACTTGTATCTAAAGTTCAAAGGTTGATATCATAAATATATTCATCAACCCTGCACATGAAGTAATGATTAGAGTCTCATACCGGCAACAGTGAGGCCTTTGGCATCATTGAGTGAATCAAAAGTTGAACTTTCCATTATGCTTGTGTAGAAACAACTGTCTCTCTTATCGATAACAGGAAACTCATATACAGCGCTCATAACCTGTAGCAGTTCAGATAATTCTATCAAACTCAATAAAACATCCATTTTCATGGTCAGTATGTTACACGTATGATGAAAAACAGTAGACTCGTACTGAGCTTTCAATTCTTTGGGTATTAAGACAGTAAACTGAAAGCAAAGATCTGCAATAAGCTCGATTCTAAATATGGCAATGTTGTCCCTTGCAATATATTCAGAACTACCTCCGATTCCGTCTGTTAAGGCACCAAAGAGGTGAAAGCTGCACAGTACCTTGGACGTGGGATCAATTTGTTCGATTGTTCGTGAACTAACATAGGGATTCCAGCTCTTCCACACCTCCATGTTGCTGTAAACCTCCATTACTTTTTTTATCGGTGCTTTGATAAGTAGCTGCATACAACGGCATGATGGTTATAGACAACTGGCCCATATACACAAGAAGTGTGAGAAGAAGTAGAGAAAGGTCGAAGTTCGAAATTGGTGAAGACAGAATAATTCAATAGTTAATAAGATCATAAGATAATATTTAATAAGATATTTACTGCCACATTTCAAAGAAGCCCTTTAGGGATAGAATTATTAGAGAGGCATAGGGCTCAACAAGCTAGACCACTTCAATCAAGGCTGCCTCTGATTCATTGATATCAAGTTTTAGTGGCCAAAATGCCCAAGTTGGGAAGAATGGAGCTGGTAGGTCAAGGCAGAAGGAACTTGCCTTGCTACGAATGCATGAGACTTGACTGCCTTCAACAGTGCGTACCCAGACCTTCACTCCATTAGAATCACCTTCAGACCCCCATCCTGACTCAGACAAAGATAGATAGGATTTAACTCGTGTGAGAAGATCAGCGCGAATGGCTGTATAATCAGGTGGCACGACCTTGCCTTGCTCCAGCCCCACCTGATACTCGATAGCAACCAGTGTGACATAGCATGTGTCACAGACCCGTTGTTTGTTGGGCCCATAGTTGTAACTCTCCGGGAGAACCACTCTATGTTCGCTGCATTTATCACAAACTACCTTCCCACATCCTCGGCTGCAAGATAGAACCAGCAAACGTCAGCAACTGACAAATTCAAACGCATTTGAGATTTACAAACTAAATACTTGGCCTTTAAAAATAATGGTATCTTTGACTATTGCTACATTCTGGATATTAAGCAATAAGAGGCCACCTAAGAGATAATCTCAACAGCTTCAGTAGCAATGACACTGACATGATCGTGTATACCTGTATTTGAAAAGTATGAGTATACCCATCCACATCATGTATCAATACATGATGTGGATGGTATACTCATTTCGAGGTCTAAACTCTTCAGCTCCCTACGAATTGTACACAATATTGCATGGGCTCTGGCCGACTTTCATTCGGCTTATAACTTTTCAAAGAGTGACAAGGACTAAGGAAAGAATGCAGATGTACCAGTGGTGCCGCCGGTACACCAATGTGAAATGACGTCGACATTTCTCACACGAATTCGATTCCGAGTTGGCCTGAATTTGACGAAAACGAAAGGCTCAGTTATGATCAACCACCAAAGCAGGACAGGAATTTCGTTCTCAGTTCTAAGGACTTTCTTGTGCGAGACGCTGTTTGAAAACGTTTATCAACTTATTCTGAGAGACAAACTCAAAAAGTACTAAGGTTGGGCGGATAGTCCAGAATTACGCTAAAATAACCGCAAAGCAGAGTCATTATCTGGACAGAAAAACCTCAGATCGCCACAGCTCTAAATCGCAACAAATTGCTCTTCAGCTCATATTAAGCATTTTCAGAACGTTACCCAGCAGAAGAATTGCACATACTAGCACAGCTAAGATCGGCAGCGCCAGGCGAGTCCCATGACCATAAAGATAAAAACCACGACGCCACATTCCAGTAAGAAATGAAACTTATGGGTCCCATGAGCATGGATACTCTGAACGAGGTCAACAGATCGGTGAGCAATTCGTTCATGGAACTGTTTCTGGCAATGATCGATGAATTCCTGAGTTGAGAAGAGAAGAGAGAAGGCACGCCAAGAGCAAAGAAAAACACTTGCCTGCCACGCAGGTCGAGATCCCGTCATGGAACGTAGCGTCGCAGCAGTAAGTACTACTTCAACCGACCGACGCTGTTGTGCTCGTTGCTCTTTCCTTGCTCCCTGTCGTCGTCGTCGTCGCCGCTGCTTCTTCTCCTTCTTCTTCTGTTCCGTTCACGACGCGCGAAAAGGACAATTTTCTTTACCGCGTTTGCAACAACTGACAGTCTCCGTAGAGCGACGCAACAGCTCCTGCCCTCTCGCTCCCTCTCCTCTTCAGAAGCGGCCAACGAAGGGAAGGGAAAAATGTGCCTTCATATGCCTCGCTTAGCCCCAACGACCTCCTCTCCTCCCTTTTCAAGAAAGGCGACGCAACGCCCGACGACGCCCGACGCTCCCCGCTCCCCCTTCCGCTATCATTTTATAATTTAAACCCGACCGACAAACAAACTCGAACGCAGAAAACGAACAACAACGATGGATGGAAAGATGGAACGGACGGACAGACAGAAAGAAAAGCGTTCCGTCAGTGGTACCAGTACGGTAATAATCACTGAGTCTCATGGATTGGACAGACATGACGAACGCTCGACATACGGTCCGGTATTGGACATTACAATACAACACAGTACAGGGTCCAGGGTCCGGTCCAGTCCAGTCCGTTGGCTCCGCTCCGTACTCAACGAATCCCGTGCGGTTCTCAATAATTTAGAGGAATAATTAGCGCCCTTCTGGGGTCCAACGAAGAAAGTACGCTCCGGTCAAAGGGT
The DNA here is from genome assembly GCA_014180765.2 of Marchantia paleacea. Lineage (NCBI taxonomy): Eukaryota > Viridiplantae > Streptophyta > Marchantiopsida > Marchantiales > Marchantiaceae > Marchantia > Marchantia paleacea. The sequence goes on from MUAA02000030.1 coordinate 132,528, forward strand.
CATGACATTTTTGTCCCCCGGCGTTCACACAAGTAGGCTTCCGATGGGAGGCTTGACTTGGCTGACAGATCATCATGCTCTTGCATGTGGACGTGGCTTCTGGGTGATGTTCTCATACTGCTCCTCCTCCTCGTCCAATGCGGACATGCGTTTCATCTGCTCGTCGCGATTCGATTCGAGATCCATGGGCGCTAAGTACCTCACCGATCTGAGGATTGAGGATTTATCTGGCTCAGTTTAGTGTTATCTAGAGGAGCATTTCTTGATTTCCACGTGTCTCAGAAAAGGGCACCAACTGCTGTACATTGTGCATACTCGGGACGATTTTGCGCGATTCTCTCGCTGGCAGTTTGGGCTTGGGCTGGTTTCAAGGTTCGTGTGCATGTACAGAGGAGGAGGGGAGATGAGGACCAACGCTCGCGCTGTCTGGGATCGTCGCTGGGACCCACCCCCCCCCTCTGACACGAGTGTTGTTGCTGCCCATCGCCTGTGTCGCAGGTGGTGGATTTTCACATATTGGCATGCACTGGACCGCTGCACTTCGCTCGACGGAAGTGAGATCCCGACGCTGCAGGTTTTGTCTAAGGCGGAAACATGTCAACTGTAAATGGAAGTTGCAGGTGGTAGGTTTTGACACAGAATGGCGTGCACTCGATCGCTACGCTTTGCTAGAGGGAACTGAGACCCCGAAGCTGCAGGTTTGGTCTACGGCGGGAACGCGTCAGACATCCCATGAAAATTTAAAGTAACGAGAAATTGAGAGGGATGAATAAAACCCTTACTGTTCATGCGTCAACGTTGTTCGTTGTACTCGTTCTCTTACCGGTCGGTGTAATCGTGATTCCATTCTTCCAGCACTATGTTGTGATTATACCTCCTCCATTCCTATCGACTATGCACAGGCTCTACTCCAAGTGCACCTGGCGCTGTTGGCAAGAGTATTAATTTCTAGCTGATATTCCAAAGCTTCAACATTTCAACAAACCCATCCAAAAAGAACAATGAGATATAAGGAATAGAGCAAAGTGGCAATGCTTTTTCCTGTTTGTTGTTACTTTACCTACAGGTCGGAGTGACCATGATACCGTCATTCCTGCAATATCTAGTGGTTCAAGCTCCTCGATCCTTGCGTGCTGTGCAGATTCTTCTTGACAGGGTCACCTGGCGATGGTGGCAATGTTCATTACTTTATGTAATTAGGTTTAGTTTGGAAGATCTGCCCGTAGGATAGGACACACGAGACGACATCAGCAGCACAAATCACGGCGCACCAACCAAGAGTTCAAGCCAAGAAGATGACACTCGGAAACGAAAGAACATAGGGCCCAGAAACTTGCAGCTAATCGTTGGCAATGCTGCCATGCCACGAATTTATTTTTTTTCCTCAGCTGCAGGACGCAATTTTGGGGTTGAAAGTATGGCTTTAAGCGTCAATTTCCAGGATATCCCTCGCCATGCAACAGAGAATGGTGCTAAGGATTCATAACACCACATGAGCCGAGTAACACGGACTTCAGCATCTTTTTAGGTGCTGAAGTTTTACATTGGTAGACTCTGATTGCTTTCGTAGTGGCACATAAAGTCCATGTATGTTGTGAAGCATTACAGATGAAATTTCCTATCAGCGCTTCTATGCCAGCCTGAAGCTATCATTCACTTTGTATGACACAGATCATCTTCGACAGTTTCCCACCTAAGAGTCTCATGAAACTGGCAGATGAGAAATACTTCACGCAATTCATGTCAACTCCATCGACGCGGTATCCGTCAATCTCATTCATTCACTATCGGTCACTTTAGCACAAGGATGGTTAACAACGATATGAAGAATTTGTATGGAGCAAAAGTTTTTGTTTCTCAAAGCCGTCAAAGACTCCATATATGTTCGGTGCCAAGCCTACATGGTTTTAGAGCCTTGGTGTGAACCATGAGAGAGAATTCAAGGGACTCTTTACTTTACTTTGGGGGCTAGCCCCATGTTACCGGTTTGGTTCCATCCTTGTACGATTTGATGGGGTCTTCCCATCCCTTTTGTTATTATACTTTGTCTGTTTGATTCTCTTTACTTGAACGAAGAGGAAGCTCTTCACCCATACGAAGAAGCAACACACGAACTACTGACTGACAGCAGCAAAAGCATGAACAACTTTTATTTTCTGGACTAAATTGAAGGCGAGCCCTGTCGCTGATGCTGATGAAGTCCTCTTCACGTTGCCTTGCAAAATTCAACAAGATACCAGAATTCTGACATATCAAGAAAATATGCAAGCTAAATGATAAACATTGCCATTACCTTTAATTATCTTAGAAGAAACTAGATATCAAGAAAAAATGTATGATAAGTGGAAAATATTGCCACTAACCTTAATTCTAATACCGAAATTTTGATAAAAATATGCATGATGAGTGGAAAACATTGCCATTAGTCATAATAATATTAGGATCTTTTGATGTTCAGACATGGAAAAAATTTGATGTTACAACTTATCACCGTTGGAATGACATGATGGAGAGAAAATTAAAGTCCATCGTGTTAAGGGCATAATTAGCTATGACAAACCCACCCATGGCTGCCACTGTGACCCAAGATGAAGTAAACAATTGAATTGCGAGAATAGTGCACCTACAACTCTCGAGTCCTCAGTACGATGAAACTACACTCTAGTTAACCGCAACCTCGAATAACACATCGTCTCCAATCAGTCTGGCTTCCACATAATCCCAACATGAGCAATTCATTGTGTGAATAGGGTCAGTCTTTCCATACGGTTTAGAATCCTTGACATGGAGTTTGGTCCCTTGGCATCCCATCGGCCTTGAGTTTTCTCGATATGCACTCCTTGGTTCCTCAAAATTTTACTCCAGCCCGTTTTATGCTCTATTAGGTTTAAGTCACAAAACTAATTATAAATTTTGGATGATGGGAGTGTCTTGTTTTAAACTTTCTAACATTGTCTTGGGCATAACAATTCCAAACCGGACATAACTCAGGCAAGTCCAAACATTCCTTATGGTCCCGCCATTAAGAATCTTTCTGGGTTTGTGTCTTAGGTCCGAGAGGCGCAACAGTGTCTTCTCACACAAGACCAATTTTACGTCTCTGAAATGAGGAGAGAGGTCTAACCAAGGAGGGGATGACCTAACCATTCATGACGTTGTTGTGTCCACGAGAAAGCGCTTTATACAGAACTCTACGACATAGTAAAGACAATCCCGCATTACGCTTGACTAGCAGTTGCTATGGTCATGTGGGTCAGACACTGAACGTAGGACCGATATGAGTTCTACTCTACCCGTTTGCTCAGACTTGTACACAAAATGATGCCTCCTTTTTCAACACCACCTTGCGAGAATATGTTCCTATTTAAGTTTTTTCTTTATTCTACTTTCACACGCTTTGACAAGGGTCCCTGATCCGCTCCTGTTACACCTGGAGCATCTGCTCCAGGCTCTTGTTTAACATCTCCTTCAGTCTTAACAGGCTCTGCTGCTGCAGCTGCAGCTGCAACCGGGAAGGGTGGTGGAGGAGGAGCTGCTGGTAGCTGCAAGGAGAAAGATGATCACAACACATTTGAGATTATTGGAATAGAAAAGAATAACAGAGGTGTGCCGACAAAACGGGGAGCAAGTAGTGCCTTCACAAGGAGATGAAATGTAGTTGAAAGCAACAAATGAAACCAAAGTACTTGACATCCAATTATTGTTATTCGCTCTGAACTGTAACCGTTGGTGCAGGGAAATACCCTTCGAAACACGCCAGTAAGTATTTGGTCAAGGCGAGCAGCTTCTTTTAGATCAACTGGATTTTCAGCTGCTTTCTTCTGTGCAGCCTCATCGACATGATCCTCGGGCTTAGCTTTCCCAGCTTCAACCTCTGCAAAACCAGACAACACCGTTACTCAGTGAATACTCATGTTCTGAGGATAGATAGAAGTGCGTAGAAGCAGCAACTTTTGACATACCGCAACAGCCATTTAATTCGCTCAATCACATGAGCAAACAATGGTGACCAATGCTAAGAGGACAATAGTATTGTGAAAAATTAGCTCTCCACCAATTGCTCTTTTCTCTAAACTAATTCCTTGTAAATGCGCAGGACAATATAACACTATACTATGGGACTCTCTTCAATATTTGGGGTTGGGGTTGGGGTTGGAATGCCCAATTCCTCTATATTCACTTCTCCTACAGTAAAAGTCATGTTTCTATGAATTATGCGACCCTCTGTTTCATCCCCTGTGAAATTCGGCATGGTTATATTTTTGTATTTTAGATTACTCGTGGGGTTGGCTAAATTTCTGCTGCAGGAATTAAATGCTGGTACGGTATGAACTTGTGTACCAAAAAGAATGTCGAAAACTTTTCAATCAGCTGTACTAACCATGTCCGATTTTCTCAAGCTTCGCTGCAGCCTGAGAAAATGCTTCAGAGATATGGTGTATGGCCCGAACCTGCAAATAAAAAATGTAGACCTGTAAACTCTACACTTCCAAAATACCCAGCTGAAATGTTTCCAACAATGATTGACATGCTAACGACAAAGTAATTGACTTTAGCTATTTGAACGCCATCCTCTGAGGTATTAAGCGTAATTCAGACAAGGCTTAAACTTCAAGCTTGACGTCTTGTTTACTACGAGTTCTAAATTCCGACTACCAAGCACGTTTCAAGTCATTTACACACAACAAGAAACCGATCAAATCTATATACACAGAAGCAGTAGTCAACAGCTCACAAACTAATAATCAGGAACGGCGACACAAACACTTGAACTGGAAAGGACCCAGGAGCGAAAAAATCAATGTTGGCAGACGCCGTGCCTATAAATCATTTTACGACGTACAATGATTGAAATGATTGACAATTTGACACTTTGACTATTTTTACTCAATTCACGCTTGTGGGATAAGTGGAGAAAAAACACTATTCGCAGGAAGCAGCTCAGCCCAGAGAGTTCTTGGGGTGAACATTCCACTGATGGAGTGAAATGTTCACCCCAAGAACCAAAGGTGGTAATAGAGCAGACACTATATTATAGTGTAAGTAAATGCGTAAATAAATGAAGTATGTTCTTCACATATTAAAGTAAAGGCTATTTCCCGTGAGACCCAGCCCATGCTGAAAACGTCAGACTTCCAAAGAGAGACAAGCGCAACGGATGTATGAAGTCTGGGATTACAATGATCAGGAAAAATATCGGTAAACAAATGAAGACAAAGGCAAGCCTGTGAGAGGAAAAATACAAAAAAAAAAAAAATCGATACGTAAGAGGACTGGTGGCAAGCACTTACGGCTCTAGATCCAATCACGCTGTACAATTGTGGTGCTTGGTAAATGGAGCCATCGAGGACATAGTATGCAGACATCACAGTTGTCTTCTCCGGGCCTTCACGCCTCTGCTTCCGAATTACAAAGAGATGGGGCTCCTGGGCTTCATGCAAAATGTACTCGATGCCCGTCATCTTCCTGTTCCCAATTTCAGCTGCATTAGGATACCGATTAGCCCTCTAGTCTAGAGACTGAAGTTCCACACTTCCAACGGAAGCCTAAACCCTGACAAAAGGGGTTTGTATTTGAAAACGCCAGCTCATCTAATTGACAAAGCTGAAATTTTAAGGCAGCAATGAATGGTACTCTAGTTGCTATATGAACTCAGATTCCCATTCTCTGCTAGCTACAGAAAGGAATCATAATGTCAAGTTCCAGAGTATTTCAAGCAGCCCTTCGCTTTCTCCATAAGCCTTTCCCGAAGTGCCCTAAGTGCCCGTCAGAGTGAATTCTATGCAGTGATTCGAGCAGGGCACAGACTCAAATCCTCGAAAATAATTTTTCGAGGATTTGAGTCTGCCCCTCGATCACCCTCGGACTTCATGAACACCATCGAGGTTTTGAACTTAGAAACAGGGCATACGTTAGCTGGCTTGAATCCAGAGGATGAATCTGTCGCATCCGCAGCTGCTCATTGCTGCAAGCCCTGTCGTAGAAAGGAGAAAGTGCGAAGTAGTCAAACACCAGATTTCGATCGAGCGGGAATTGATTGAGCCACAACTGGTCCCGGAAACTGATGTTGGTCATATCAGTACCAGGAGTGGGGGCTTGGCCCATCGCTCCGGCTGGCGCCAAGTGATCCATCGCCACAACCCCAACGTAATTGAGGACTGGTCAACCGAGTCAATCCATCGGCAACCTACAGACGCACTAATCTTGTAAGCGCAGGCTTGCACGACAGGTTCCAAACTTGTGAAACCAACATTCGATTCCAAACAATCCTCGTATAACCACAATCTTAATTCAGACGTGACAGCAATCAAAGGACATAAAATCAACGCTCGTTGATACCTAAGCTTCAAACCCCCGTAGCACCTCGTCGAGAAAGCGAATGGCATGGTCCAAGAGAAAATCCTTTGACCTTGAGCCCTAAAGCACGGACATACACTCAGCACTGCAAACAACGTTCGAACCCCCGGCACCGCGTCTCCATGCCTTTCCCGCATACGGACGTTCGAGCAACGAGATGGAATTTGAAATGTTCATGCGTTCAAGAACTTCGAGCTTTTATGGCCTCTTCGTATCTTGCTGTAATTTCCGCCTCCGTTTTATTCCATGACGGTCCAGAAAAATTGCTTATTTCGCCGTTCATTGCCATTCATACAAAGGAACCTCCAGTGGCGTGATTGCGTACTGAATTTTTCTTAGGGGTACGCTATTCGAAAGTCGGGATTCTGGGAGCCCCTGAGCCGAACGAGGCCTTTGGTGTCCAAACTGCAGACAAAGAAAAAGGGCGGAGTTGCTTTATTTACCGCTTGAATGGGGGTTTCAAATAGACTCGAAGATCTTTATTTTATTTTATGTATGTAACGTACCGTACCGTAAAATTGACTTCCGGAATCCAGGAAATATAGATGGCTAATTGTCATGAAATGTTCATGCGTTATATCTTATGGGGTGAATCGAGTACAAATGATTTGGAGTTAGGATGATGTTACGGGACTGCCCTGAATTAATTTCAGGCAATTTTGAAACTCCCTAATATCTCACGCCATTTAAATATCCTGGGGGATTAGAGGTGGAAGGCAAGTGGAAGATTAGATTATTTACTTAAGCAGAAATCTCTTCTAGCTAAAACTATTTCTTTTAGTCTTTGTTGCTTATACTTGTGGTGAAAGTGTGGAGATTTTTTCCATGAAAATTTGTACACAATACAGACTGTGGAATCGAGGCTCTTTACATGGTGGGGCCACATCCCATAGCAAGTTCCTGGTGGGCCAGAAAACTTTGTCCTTTGTCCATTGGAACTCCTTACAAGAACTTCGTATTTTACAAATTTGAATGGCCAGCCAACATGTAAAGTGATCGAGCTCTTGTGTAAAATATGAGATTGAAACTCCTTACATCAACGATCAACCTCAAAAAGTTTCTATATTTCAAATTTGAATGGCAAATCAACATGTTAAGCGATCGGGCATTTGCGTAAAATATGAGATTGATCTAGTTTGATTGCACAAACTCTTCTTATAGTTTCGGTTTCATCCTTGTACGACTTGCATCCTTTTCGTTATTTTACTGTGTAATTTGGTTATTATAGAGGAAACTCAAGTTCTAATAATCACAAAAGTATGTGCAATATCCCCCACAAAAAACGAACTCTCCCTCTAGATTTCTTGACTACAGATGATTACAAGTCAGAAGATTGTGGGCGGAGCTAATCAGGTGAGAAATTGCGTTCACGACTGATGACCACAGACTGCGAAGCAAAGATGTACAATGATGACAACCCCAAGTCTTAAAAGTACAAAGACACAGTCAAATAACAAAAAGGATGGGAAGACCCCATCAAGTCTACAAGGATTAAACCAAACCGGGAACATGGGGCTAGGCCCCAATAGGATCACACTAGCAAATATGTACTACTGCACCTCGGTTAAATGATCTATAAACAACATAAGCATCCCAAGAAGTAATCACCTTGGTGATTACTCTCATATAGATTGCGCTGCTAGTGCTCTACATAGAGTAATGGAAATAATTTATTTAAAATAAGTTATACAATAACCTAAAGAGAATGATAACCCATGCCGTCTAGTATGGTAGGCTCTTGTTCACTCCATCCGAACATGTCAATAACTCTATATAACTCTAAAGCTAGAGGAAGGCTCTTGTTCACTCCATCCGAACATGTCAATAACTCTATATAACTCTAAAGCTAGAGGAACAAAGAGTTGACCTCTCTGCATACCCTTATACTTGGAGACCTTGGCTACTTCCGCTCCACTTGCCGCCGTCATGTGGGATGGTGATCACCCTCTTTGAAACTGTGTCACAAGTAGGATCGGTAACCACCATGTCTGCCATAGTACCATGGGCCTCCTGAACCAAGTATAGGTTTGCCCTAACCCTAGTCGACTGCATACCAACGCTCTCATGCCATATCAAACACCACATCCCTAAAGGCATCATGGCTAGCTATCTTCTACCCTCCGAATGGGTAACGAGTCATATAAACACTTGTTACATCTAAAGTGATACCACACTCACATGTGGCTAATGAAGATGTAGATGGATGGATCAAGCCAAGACAAAACCTCATCGTTGTAGAGAAAGTAGCTAATGCGAGTCAGAAAGCCCTGATGCATGGTCGAGCCAAGATCCACTGGCCTTCACCCTTGCAGGAGCAAGAGCATAGACGAGCTCTAGTAGTACGAGGAATGGCCGGATCCATTAAGAGTGAATGTAAAACATGTTGAAATTGTCGGTCCAGCAAGATAGAATGTAGACCTCTAGTCCAATCTATGGTCAAAGAGAAAAAAGACGAAAGCTCATGTCATACCTCCAAGGTAAAGCATATCTCGTATGTCGCAATAATACATGTAAGGGAAATGATCATGTATCCACGTCTCTTTTATATATCTCAAGGATGGGCCTATCTAAAATCACAAATCTAGAAGATAAAAAAGGTGCACATAGTGCCCAACTTGCCAAATGTTATATATGCAGTTTTCTCCATCGATAATAAGTCTACCCATCCACACGAAATTGGCAAAGATGTTTTTTTTCATGCCAAATCTCATGTCACATACTCAAAGGTCCCTGGTCGGATGATGTCACCAAAGACTTCCATGATCCTCTTATCAAAGGCTGTCAAATGTGATATGAATGTAGATGAAGGAGGAACCGTGTGAAGAAGCTAGGTGGATTAACAAGCAATATTAGATGAGAGTATATCAAACGCCACATGCAGATTCTCTAGTAGAGGAAGGTCATCTACATGCAAAATATCATCGGCAAGTGCAACATCTAGATAGTGTGAGACAAAATTCTCCGATCCTACAAGCACTCTTAGAATGCATAAGCTGTCTAACGATGTCATACATCCTTCTAGAAGTTGGAGATGAGGAGGGATGACCAAAGGAGACCAAGTCCTACATTTTGACACCTTGACTTTCAAGCCTACAAGATGAAGCTCGGTAGTCAAGTAATCAAAGATCTGCATAATATGGTCTATAGGATCACAATGTGTGTATCATCCACTAAGGAGGGGAACACACAACCTCGCACGGCTAAAGCAGTAGACAAAAGAGCTCTATAATGAACCATGATAAATAGGGATCCTCCCGAAGGATCTCCATGTCGAGTAGCAGCGGTGAAATGTAAAATGGTGACTTCCTTATGGGAAAAGCCATGTTGATAAAAGAGAGAACAATGTGAACAGTAAAAAGACCATATGAAAGGAATGACACTTGATAACAATCCACCAGCCTCTCTATGCTATGTAAAAATGAATGAACTTGAGACACTATTAAAAGTGTTCTCAACGTCCACGTGCCAGACAACCCAATCCGGATGGATATCTAGAAATGCTCTAATGCTCAATGATACCGCCTCAAAACCTCATGGTATGGCGACTCCAAATTGGAATGGACAAAACTGCTACTTGAAGTGTGAATGATACTACATGACTACGGTACGATCCACTAAACGAAATAAGACCTCCCCAATAGTAATTGGTCTGATGCCCCTAGTGTCCTTCTCCATCGCGAAAAGCCGACTAGCACCCATCACCTGACTAACTTACAATGGAATCTCTCCTCTCTCAATTGGTGCAGCCACCTGGAACAACTTTGTGAGGGATCATCCGCTTGTAAACAATCTTGAGGATGCTCATATACCATCCATGACAAGCCCTTTGAGGATAACCATGGGGTTTTGCATAGAGAATGGGCAAATAGTGATTTATAAAGACATAATGACTCCTCTAGCTGATACTTCAAGACCTCTAATGATATCTCCTCGCCCATGGATGGATGTAAAGGCATAAAGAGGAAATAGTTTCCTCAGTGGAACTAGCCATAGACAAAGGATGAAGGGCATGTGCGGCCATGCTATACTCCCTAGCTTGCCCCAAGATCATACACTTTCGCAATCAAGCCAAATCAGAAGTATCATGTGGCTGAACCCGACTCTTAACCTATGTGGCATGAACAGACTCCTCATATAATGTAGCCCAATCTCCTTCTCAGAATCTCCAAAGTCTAACTACCACCTCCCTATGTCCAACACATCCCAAACATTCAAACATGTATCATTCAAACATATAAATTCTTGAAAAATGTCATATTCAAATGATAACATGATCAAAAAATGTCAAAATAATTGTTTTTTCAAATATACATTTAACAATCATCTAACAAAACATTTAATGCATCAACTTTATATAACATCTTGTAAAAAAACATAAGTGATATTGAAATAAAAAAAAGTAAAATTAATATTTGTACATAGTATTAAACTAGTATTATTTAAAAAATAATTACAAATATTATGAATTTTGATTAGATTATAATAAATCAATATTGCTTTTATGTTACATTGCACATAATTTGTTTGAAATTTTAAATATATCTTATTAAAAATTATCACATTAAGAATTTTCAACTATGGCTAGCAAGTTCAAATGATTCAAGTATGTGAGTTTAGTTTAAACTTAGTCATATACACATCTAAGCTATATTAAATATGATCAATCATATAATTTCCTAATTTATTAGAATAATAAACAAAAAATATGAGATAATATTATCTCAAATTTTTTGGAAACATAACTCTTTTATTTTGGAAATCTACATGACATTACCAAATGATTATCTATGAATATGTGGCTTAGTTGAAAGTATGGGCAGCTCTAGTGAACAAGATTTTGAAGTCAGTCAACCAATGTAAACCATTAAAATTAAAATCATGACTATGTAGTGTTTGATATATACATATGAATTTACTATATTAATATTCATAAAGAAAAATTTAATGTTTCATTTTATCTTTTATTTGTACAGAAATTATTTTTCATAAATAAAATATAACATAAAAATTATATATATTCATGAAGTTTGTGTAATATATTGATCAGTTATTCTCTCTAATTTTTTTTATTCATTTTTCCATTTTGATTGATATTCATATTTATTAATTTACATTTATGGTTATATTATATATATCATATAATAATATTACATTTATATAATGTTAACTGCACATTTAAATTTAATATTGGGTTGTTTGTAAAATAAGCATAGATATTTTCAATTATTGTTCAGTTACCTATAATTGTACATATTTTAGATTTTTTATTATTAAAATAATAAATTGACAAGTCTTATCATAATTTAAATAATTGATAAATATTAATGGTATGATGATAGAATCACTTTAATCTCTATTACATTCTTTTAAAAAAACAAATAATATCACCATTAATCGTGCTTATTGTATTTCTAAGTGATTGATTATCGATGTAATTCATCATCAACAGTATCGTGGATTTCAACGTCCTGCAAAAAGATGGATTAAATAGTTTCTTCACAAATGGGAGTTTATGGACGAGGCATTTCTACCCATCAACCTTCGTACATTCTTCAGTTCGCAACTGAATATATACCCGGAAATAGTTTCTCGAACAACGAATTGTACGTCCTTGGTGATATCTATTTATGAACACTCCAGACAAGTCGCATGTCATGATGAAGGCATAGGGCATCATTTTGTACATTGAAAGACCAAGCAAGAAAGATCTAAACGTGACTTGATTTACAATATTTTTCTTAAAAGGAAAGGGGCACCGGGTTGTACCAGGTAAGAATAAGTTGTACAATTGGCTTGCAGATGAGCCAGTTCACTCGCAGTTCCTCAATTCAAATCTTACTAAGGAGTACGGACAATCCTCAAATACAGCTTCCCAAAATTTGATCTCAGGAATAGAGAAATTTGATACTTCGAACATCTCAGCGAGAACTACTAACGTGAACCAGTACTCGTCGATATTGATCATACTAAACCATACTGGTGATTGTACAATTTCAAATCAAAGACGGTGACTTTACATTACACCTTGGCGGACTCCAGGGATGCGGACTGTTTAGCGATGATCCTTTCATACACCTCCCTAATCTTCAGACCTACGATGGTTTGGAAAAGACCAGTTCCGTTGTTGCTTCCTGGGAAGTCAGCGTGCTTCAGCATCTGTTGTGTGATCTCTCCGTAGAATTTGGTTGAGATGTTGCTCAAATGGCTTTCCACGTAGATGAGTTCGTCGAGTTTGTCGAATTGTCCGTCCATCTCCAAGACGGAAACCTGTACATCGATATAAAGGGTGAGAACAAGGGCAGAAGAACTAGTCTACTCTTAAACTTTCCAGCTTCGACTCGTTGGGTTGTTTGGATGATGATAACAACATCGAAAGACGAAGTAAAATAACAAAAAGGATGGGAAGACCCCATAACAAAGGAGTTCGAGAATAATCACAGCAATGTTGAAAATGTGTAATTTTGAGTACAATACGTATCATTCGTACTGAGGGACTACTGCGCTGGTCCTAAAATAAAACAGGCTACTTCTTACCTCGTTTCCGTAGTAGGTGTCGGGGCCGTAGAAGAACTTGATTCCAGGGTAAGAGCAGGTCAGCTTTCGTCCGCAAGGAATCCAGGAGATGGTGGAACCCTCATCATAGAGGTAGACGGGTTCAAAGTCCTTGACACCTTCCTTCATGATCATGCGCACCCTCAAGATCTTGCCCTCGTTGTCGTCTGGGATGAGCTGGGTGGGAAGGACCTGGATGACAACGTCTGCGTGCTGCTTCTGGGGGTCTGAACGGAGCAACTCAAGGGTGAGCCAGAAGCTCAATTTGAGGTACAATTGAAATTTCCAGAGAAATTCACTGAAGTGAATTTGACAATCTAGTCCATGCAGCAGAACCAGCTCGCAAAGATGAGTAGCGCTCTGTCAACTTACCAATGTACGCATCGAAGTCGGGCTTGCGGGCCGCAATACTGGCTTTGATGCTTTCTAAGCTGTGGCCACGCTCAGCCATGTCACGCTGCCATAAGAGACAGAGAAAGTGAGCTGAATTCGCTAAAAGCAGTTCCAAAAGCAGGATGTAAGTAACAAATTACGGAAGAGTCTAGATTCATGCCAGACGACACGATGATGCGAGACTGAGGCATCATTGTTTGACCGTGACCATTTCTTTCGAGCTGAGAGCTCAAATTCGCAGGCTGCCAACCATTCCCATTGAAGAAGAGGAGTAGGCACCTGAATTTTCCATGCGAACTTCACGTCATCACTGATATCCAGATAGATACTGAAGTCCAGGAGATCCCTTACGCGCTCATCGTACCTGCATGGAGCAGAATCTTTCAGAAACGAGAACTCTAATTATAACAGGCTTACGAAGATGGGAGGTGAAAACGAGGAGCTCATGTCTAGACGATGACGAGCCATGGCGTAAAACAAACTTGTCCAGAAAGAAGATCAAAACTTAGTGTCGAACGTCCGCGTTTAAAAAAAAGTATTGCCGAGTGGCAGTGTGGAGCTGGGAAGCGCGGCGCCACGGCGAGTATAACATGAGACAGAGTTTGGAGTGTAAAAACCACGCAAATGGAGAGTTCCACTCTTCAGAAAAAGTGGACGTAGATGGCAGCTTCAACTTCCCCGACGCACTGCACGATCAGGTAAATATCTACAGACTCAGAGCCCAGAGACAGTCAATACTGTCCTTGCGGGCGACTCTCCGCTGATGTAGGTTCACGTGTTAAATCCTCTACAGTTTTGGAATATAGATTGACCGTAAATCCCACTATCTACAACGATTTGGAAGAGTATCTATCAGTCACAGCAAATAATGGAAACAACTTTTCTCAGTTCCAGCGAAGAAGAGTAACGTAGTGTTACACCCGATGGGGAGTTTCGTTACAGCGCAGTACTCCGGCGTTGCCAACTAACAAACAATTCCATCTTCATCGTTGAAATTTGGAGCCCATAGGCAAGATAATCCCCGGGCTCCGAAGAGAAAGACTCAGCGACATTCTGACGCATCTGAAATTTCAGTGCTCCCACAGTGCCCTCGTATACACTCCTCGCATTTAGCAATTACCACCAACAGTAGGCTATCGTACTCTTGCAGAATCAAGAGAACGCACAAACACTACGAGAAGGCAGTGTCAGTCTAATGCAGGCGTCGTGGACACGTGGCCACGCAGCATACGTCCCAGCAAAATACGAGCAGCAAATTAGAGGAATTGGTGGTACAAACTAAGGCCCGCCACAAGCACAGTTAGAGAGAAGGCAAGAGGATATCCGAGGCAGGAAATTCAAATACTCACATTGGGTGCAAACCCTCGATGACGAAGATTTTCGGGGGGTCGATTTTCTCGGCGGGGTCCAGAAGACCAGTGACGTGATTGTAAATTGGCTTCTCAATGGACTTTCCTTCCTTGATAGCCTTAACCTGCTCGTACATGAGATCAAAATTGTTGGCGCGTGGGTCTAGGGCGGTGACTCCCTTCTCCTTCCTGCCATACCTGTCCAAAGAATGGTAATCATCCAGACAAATGACAGTAGTGGTATCGCTGATCAGAGTGTTAGAATCGGGGTTTCCTCCCTTGGGGGCCGAGGCAGCACCACCGAAAACGCTGGTCAGACGTCTCATGAAGGTACTCTTTCCACATCCGGAATCGGCAGCGAGTCCGATGATAATAGGCCTCTGCTCGGGTCCGGCCTTGCACACAACCAATGCCCTGTGCCCACGACGTTTGCTCCCCTTGCTCTCAAACGCTCTAAGCGCTGACACCTCGGTGGACAAGCTCAACGAGCCGCTGGACACAGTCATGCCATGGAAGCTCGAGACAATGGAGGTCCTGAAGGACGACGACGAGGACGAGGACACTCTCTGGCGAGGGCTGGCTCTCCTCACGCCCTCGCTGCCTCCGGGCGCAGCGACGATCGTCGCAGCAGCAGCAGCCGCGGCCGCAGCAGCCATGTCGTCAAATTCTTGATTCTTCGCGCGAGCTCGCGACTCCTTCCCTGCGCTTCCTCCAAGAAAGATGTCGCGAGAGGCTCAGACTCAGGCTCAAACAGAGCAAAATCGTCTGAAGCCTGCGGGAGACAATTTCATCGGCAGAAATGGAGGTCCGATTGTTGTAACTTTTAGCGCTCAGTGGCGGGCTCTCGCAGGCTCGCGGTCTCTGGCCTCTCCTTCTCTCGTCCCGTCTCGCCTCCTCCTCATCGTCGTCGTCCTCGGCGTCGTCCGTGACAGTCTCATGACCCGTGTGAGGTAGAGAATCCGCTCCGCAGACAGACGAGGAACTTGCGGACCACATCCGATGCCCGACTCTGCCCGCCCTCCGATCAGGCGGATAATCCTTTCCTCCACCGGCTCGTCCTGTCCTCCGCATATTCTCCCCTTCATTGCATCTACAAACATCTTTAGCTCTTCTTCGGCCATGCCTTGTGTTCCTGCATACAGGCCTCTTCCTAATCAGTTTTTCCCAGACTTTGCTCAAATTGAAGTTTAATCCTATCTATGTGAATCATATTTTAATGAGCTTCGAGATCAGTATTTCCGAGGCTTCACTAAAATTTACATGGCCTACCTATGGGAATAATATTTTGATAAGCTCTTGTTATATAATATCTGCAACTGATATGTCAAGTTTTTAGCAATTACTTACCTCGCTCCGCTGTCTGAAATTATTATTTTTGTCAACACAAGAATATTTTCAAAGTTCATTTAGTTGAAGATTTACTTGAAGTAGCTTTACGACCTTTGAATATCCTACATTATTGCTATAAATCAAGACGAATTTTCGTTCTCGTCGGGTAACATCTAACAAGGTATTTTCTTCATTTCTCCGTGTTCTCTCGTTTATTATATATTTAATTGTAAGAAAAACTCTTTGCTGTATCCTTTTAATAGTACTCAGGTTTGATTCTGGCCGCTTTTCCTCTAAAAAATAAAACATTTCAATCATGAATCGAAAACCATTTTTGTTGAGCTCCGGTACCTATCAAATAGTGGAATACCTAAATAAGAGGGATTTAGTGTGCAGGCCGCTGTAGTCATTGGGCCTCGTGCTGCTGAGGATAATTCAAGTCCAAAAGGAGTCGTAGTTCTGAATCTTCTGATACTCTGAAAACATAGCGCTAACGTATTTAGATAGGCATGGGATTGCATGCGAGACTGACCGTCGACCTGCGTCAGCCGGTAGCGACCTCTTGTTTTGAAAGCGACACAGATATTCCGGCCGAGGGGTAATGCTTTCTTACCCGAGTGAAAATGTGAATGGGAGCCCGGGATCGACAACGGGCGAGTAAATATAGAACCAATGAGACCGCGCTCCGGAGCTCCAGAGAATGGATGATGAAAGTTTAGACGCCACACGATTAGAGAGGCTATATTTTTTGCCACGTGTCAGATTCCAACAAGCAGAACGGATAACGAAGGTCGTTCATTATCTCGTCCCTTGCCTCTCCTTCTACCACGTCATACTCGACAACTAAAGGTCTGGAGTTGCCGCACAATATCTATTGATCAAATTTCATAATTACCATTAAACTCCAAGAATTCTCTTAAACATCCATTTTGTAATCATATAGTATAATGCACATTTTGACCCATTCAGGGCTTTACACTTAAACATGAATACCAGATAATTTCCCCAGAAGGTGGAAAACATACGAAAACAATTTTTTCGGAACGCGAGGTTTTCCAGAGAAAATAGATCATATTTCTAGTGAATGGCACCCGTAGAGGATTTAATAACCGTTGATCAACGCAACGATCCGCCATTGAGTTATTTTTTTCTATTCTTGTTTAATGAGTTCATGAGTTAACAACCTCCACCGAATATATATAATAAAAAAGAAAGTGCACACCTTTCACTCAAACAATACTAATATAATGAATATTGATTCATACTGATCACAATTAGAAATTAAGCAAGATTGGGACATGTCAATGATGTGACATCGTTCTTATCTCCTCTAATGATATGGCATCCTCATAAACACACATTGGGCTGAGCTCTTAGCATATATTTATCCACCTCACAATTTTCAATCCCGCTGAACAGTCGTAATCAGTGATTAGTGAGTACGGGATAGTTCGAGTAAATCGGATCGGCAAACTTTGAGAGACAGCTTCAGAAAAGTGGTTAATGCAGAGTATATAACCAAATGCAACTATAATATTTGTGTGAGTACATAATACTTCACACAGCCTATGGTCAAGCTAATTTCACAGTTTAAAATTAATATTTGATCAGAGTTTTATATATAATATAAGAAATTGCAACTTGTAGTAGCAAAAGTCCACTGGGCATACTTTTTAATGGGCCTTTACATCAAACTTTACCAATTGATACCGAGTTATTAGAATATTTCTAGAAATGAATACTAACTAGAAGTAGATTGATGAATTATAAAAATAACCTTTAAATATCTCAGGGGTTCAATCTGCGTATTTTTTTATATTGATTGCTCTGAATAATGATTCAACGTACTTTCAGTAAACAAAATGATCTGTTGTGTAAATAAAATTTCAAATATATATGTTTTATGTTAAGAACTCATCTTATTTAAAACTTCTAGTTGCATACATATATACTTCATAATTCATATAAAAATACATACAATTCATTTGATTCCAAAGTATATCATACTCATGATGATAGTAAAATGATTTTTCTTAAATCTATTTTTACAAGGTTTACAAATTTCTTAGAGGTATATATTGTACATAATTGATTCTAAATATTTTTAAATAATTAATTAATACAATATTTATATATATCATCATTAATATAACCACATAGTTGCCTTTACGCAATTGTAGTCGAATTTATAAAAATCATGAATTTTTCATATTAACAGTTTCAGATTATAGTTATCTTATATAAGTGTAAAGTCTTTAAGCTAAAAAAATTGGAATTTTAAAAAAGATCACAGAGGGAAAAGAAATTGTAGAAAAGGTAAATTTCAATATAAAATTTCATAACTTATACATTTGTTTGACATAAAGTTTAGAAAGTTGAAATATTACACTTTATCATTAGTTATCGAAATAATTATGAAGGTTCTGAAATGCAAATGAAGGTTCTGAAACTGAGGCACTTCATTTCTAAATAAAATTCTTACTTTTCACGTCTTTGTTTCTTTCATGTTTCTTTGAAAATAAAAAGTTTACAACATACATCATTTAAATTTTAGATTTGTTATTGCTTTTTTTCCTGAGTTGTAACAACTTTTACCAACAAGAAAAGCACATACCTAGTTCGACATTAGATACTTTAAATGAGTTGTATGTAAATCTTTTGGACTCTCAGGTATTCGAGACAATATAATAAGGAACTGTTATTTCCGAATCTCTCGATCAAAACATGTGATATTAACTTTGAAATCATATGAAATATTTTCCTACTCTACGAATGGATATCAGCGCATGACCTTGTGTGACCCTGACATTGCATTCTTTTGAACTTTGTATTTTTGTGCATGAGGATGCGCAATCTGTCTGACTCAGATTTAACGAAGAACGAAAGTGAAAAAAGACAAAAATTACTGTGAGACTTGGAATGGTCCTAATATCTGAATAAACACATCATGTTGTGTTCTAAGCATGGAGTACACATATTAGCCTGTGCTGCTTATGCAGATTAATAAATTTTGGAAACACGGGACAGGTACTAAGAGTTAGATGTGGGGAGTAGCTGGACCGAAAAAGGTAGAAATGTAGAGAAATTGCTGAGAGAATCTGGCAGCATTTCAACGTACAATTTTCTAGGAGATAAGTTACTATTTCTTCCAATCACTTTCAAGAGCCCTTGAACAAATGTTTATTTGTACATGCTTAAGCCATGCACATCCGCGCTGAACTTACTTTCTGAATGATGTGACTCAGCGTGAAGCCGCTCTAAGAGCCATGGCTGTCTAGTCCAGAATCAGATTTAGTTCCTGGGTTGGTTTGACTCCAATGATCCAAACAGAAGACCGCGGACAAAAATCGAAGCAGGAACATCATACAAGAGGAATGACCGTTCGCATTATCCGAATGAGACAAATGAGAGCTTGATTCTGTTTTCACCCAACCGTGTTAAGAGGAAAACATTTACATATATTGCGCTGGTGTAATTACATGCCATTAGAGATAATGGATCGATTCGATTTCCACAGCATCAGGCGGAGAGACATGGGAAAAGATTGCTTACAACTGACAAAATTGCGAGACAATGGTTACCTGCCCTTCACAACCTTTAAAATACAGCTCAATCTGATTGAGACTGCCCTCCTGAATTTGAAGAGGAAAGCCGTTCTTTATAAATATAACTAGACCCTATACTTTCGCTCTCAACAACTAGCTTCATGATCAACATCAGAAAAAAAAATTGGGCCCTGCAATAGGGCAAATATTAACACCCAGACTATCACCTGGCAACCTGACCACTACCCGCGTACTCATCCTAGGAAAGAAGATGCAGTTTCAACGGATTGTTAAAGGCGTGCAGCGCTTCTTTCACTCTGGTGTTTTGGTACCACGCGTTGGAGGGAGGTCCTGTGTGTTGCCACGTTCCTGTGTAACTTCCTCGAGCTCATCTTCCTCTGGCTTCTTTCCAGCTTGCTCCTTCCAGTAAGTAATTTGCTTCTTCAACTTCAAGATCTCCTTAGTTGTCAAATTCTTACTGGCATCGTTGATGATAGACCGAACTCGGGTTGCATAACTGATAGGCAACCACAAGGAGCTCGATAGTTAGCATAAAGATGCACGAAATTCAGCAGGCTGGACCACGTTCCATGAGATGTGAAGCTAAAAGTCGGAGCAACGAGAACAAATAAGGACCTTGAAGCTCAGCTCTGTGTAACAACCTCTTATGTTAACGAAGAAAACCTGATGTTCCTAGGATACAAAGCTCAGTTACTCACCAAAGAGAGTTGTATGTTTCATCAATGTTGGATTCTGCTGGAGATATGTTCACGAACATGAGTGTCTTGGCATTGCCTCCAAGAGAATCGCTCATTAGCATAGTCAACTTGTGGTTACGATACGGAATGTGAGCTTCTTCGGTGGCCAGCGCACTAATAACATCACCCAAGGCAGACAGCGACTTGTTGATACTCTGAGCCTCCTTCAATTGCTCACCACTTGAACCAGATTTCTTGACCCTCTCGGATCCAGCTAAATCGACAAAACTTAGCTGCGAAGGAATGCCCAATGTGAGGCCATTAGTTCCAGTCTCAACAATGAACTTCCTCGCTGATGTCACGGAAACAAGCCAGGGTACGACAAACATATTACACAAGTTAAACAGCAGGACTTACCTTGCCCTTCACAAGGACCTGCGTCTGTAGGTTGGTGCTCTCAATTATCATGGACAAAATAAGATGTGAACGTGAACTTTCGGTATTCATGTGGGTTCCCGACACATGTCGCCTCTTGGTGCCTTCAGAAAGAATTGTTTCCAACTCTTCCAATGTAGCCACTGTAATTAAGGTCGCTCCTTCAACCACAACCATACCCTGCATTCACGCCAATCCCAAGTCAAATAGAAATTCCTAACATGAGAATTTCTTTTCGGACAACTGAGCTGTTCAAGTCATTCTCACAATTCAAACGATGTCTGGCGAGACAGATGACTACCTTCGAGTCTTTCTTGATTTCAAGTTTCCTCGGCTTAGCGCCATTCTTTCCACCTCCATTGACAAGAAGATCCACCAAAGAATCTTGGTAAATCTCCAACATGTAGACCTGAAGATCAAATCACACAAAATCAGAGGAAAACTCCAAGCCTACAATTCACAAATCCAATTGTTCTACTGATGAAGAGAGACCACCATCTATTTTAGACGTTTCAAGAAGTGAATGACTGCAAGTAATTTGTCAACCGTATGAATAAGCAAATCACAGAGGTGAATACCTTCACGGAGAAGGAAAATTTGTTCGCATCTCGCTTCAGAATGTTGAAAACCTCTCGAGTTGCTCGGGGAGTTATACCAGGATTCAACTCTGAGCCATAAATAGTGAAGGTTTTTCCAGAACCTGTCTGCCCATATGCAAAGATGCAGACATTGTATCCATCGATAGCCGATTGAACCAGATACTGCAACAGGTTGAAGAAAATTAGTCAACGCTTACAACTCACCATGCACTATCACTCCTTCACGCTTCGCAGATAGAAAAGACGTCAACAACACAAACTCTTATCTCTAACCGGTCCACATGACTAAATATCACGACGACGGACGACTTCGTTTTGCGTCATAAACAAGCCAGTTGGCCATTGCTTTTGGGCGTGTTGATGTTTTACTAATCGTACTTGGCAAACCGTGGACCCACCTTAGTGTCCTCAAAAATTTGTTCTTGAGTTGTTGTCTCGTCAAAGACATGGTCAAATTGATGCTGCTTCCTTTCATCTTTCCATGGATGCTCAATGGTGAATTCATCAGGACGAATGACAACAGTTTTCTGTTTCTCCCTGATCTCTTTATCACTAAGAGGCCTCCACCTTGCGTAAACTCTGATTTTACCCTTCATGTCTACACCAAGATATGGAAGATGAAGATACATCAGGGTCAAGTCAGTGATTCACTTTGCAATTAAGCAAGACTCCGAAAGACCAGCTAATCGAACTAGCAAGTGTAAGCTCTACACAAGTCCGTGGAGTTAGAGAACTTTGGCAACTATTCAGCTTCAAAAGCAGTGAGCACTCCGAGGCTGACTACGTTTTGACAGAGCTGTACACCATACCTTCCATCATATTGAAAAACCGCTTGCGCAGTACTTGTTCCTCCTTGTAAAGACCCTCAAGCTCGATAATTTGATCGGCTTGTCTCTTCACAATGGCTGCTGTCTGCTCGTTCTTACGGTCAATGTCCTGCTCGGTCACCAGGATCGGTAAGAACATATGAGAAATGACGGCAAGACATGGACAAGAACAAATAGTGATACTGCCACTCAGAAACACGGCATTCAATGATAGGATGAAGGCAAATCAGTACCTCTTTCATCTCTCGGAGCTCGTCAAGCTCCTTGTTGCTTGCAGTCAAAGCTTCAAATTCCACACTCCTAGCAGTCAACATTGATTCTGCCTCGCCTAACTGTTGCGTGCGCTCTTGAAGCTTCTTCTCCATGTCAGAAAGCCGATCCCTGAGTTCATGACGTTCCTGTTCAAACTTATCCTCCAACGCCTTGGTCTGCATAAACCAGGTTATAAGTATCAATCTTCCTGTCTCAGTGCCGCTGCGTGGTATATGTCAAGAAGATGGATCCGCTTCGCCACATCTGAACTTAAGGAAAGGAGCAAATGTAAAATCTGCTTACCTCGTTGGTCTTATTCTGCTCGAGACGAATGATCTTCTGCTCAAGAAGCTGTTTCTCTTTGGCAAGAGTTTTTGTCTGTTGGTCCGATTTCCTCAGCTCCTCGGTTTTCATTCTCAAATCATTTCGAAGTTCTTTCACCTGAGACAGGGGAAGAAGTAAGGAATAGCATATAATCGTCGGATATAAGATGGTGAAACAGAGTCATCAACACTACTCTGTTGACCGTCCCAAAAATTGCATTGCGGGAGACTTTATTGGTTCAGGAATGTAACTAATCTGATGTTCGAAACGCAAAAAAGCACAAAGAAACATTAGCGTTCCATACCTGATTATCAAGACTACGGATGTGCGCACTCTGGTCTTTACCAGCAGGGGGTAGATCCCTATCTCGTCTAGACATCGATGAAAGGCGTGATCCTCTTTTAGTTGGAGTACTATCCGATTCTAAACCACTTGCACCTGTTTCAGCAATCTCTGCCTTCTCGGCCATAGCGGTCTGTAGGGTTCCAGACGAGTGTTCAGTTAAACAAGCTCTATAGATGAAGTCGACATTGAACTACTGTCTACAAGAACTCAAGGAACAAATAGACAAGGAAATAAATATGATATGGAGAAAACATCAGAGTCGTGTATGAAATGGACCTGTAGGTTCGTCTCCGCTTCAGCCAGCTTGAGCACAATTTGCTCCTTCTCATCCAAAAGCTCAGCTCGCGCCTGTTCTTCTGCCCGGAGTTTATCCTTCAATGTGGCTAGTTCTTCTAGCATGTCTTTCTCCTTTTTCTCCCTGGTCCTCAGCTCTTCCATCAACTGCAGTTACAAGAATTCCAAGTATTTTGAGTGAGAAGGGCACAGACCAGTCCATCCCATTCAAGAACTGCGGGGAAAAAGCCGGCTTAGCGACTGATCTGCAGTGTCTAACTAAAAGCGCAAGATCATGCGTACAAACTTTACCTGATCAATTTTCTTCTGCGACTCTTCAAGGAGTTTGGTAATCTCTTGTACATGCTTCTCGTAAACTTCAATACCAGGCGGCTTAGCACTCGGAACAGCTGCTTCCGGTCCATTTGGTACAGAACCATTGGCAATGTTACGGGTCCTCGAATAGCGTCTCAACATGACATCATTGATGTGAGTTTGCAAGGCTACACATATATCTTCACCCTGCTTCGTTTCAAATTGGAAGATGTGCAGCACACCAGCCACTCTCATTTTGAAAAACACAGCAGTGTTGCTGCTACCAAACTGCATAATATCTCGCAGCTCGGCAGAATGAAGATATTCCTTCGGTACGGGTCGGAAGAAATGAACCTGCACAATTAGAATAGAAATCAGTATCAAACAGCTCTTAGGCCGTTCTTCGGTGTTGCAAGCAAGGACCTTTGGAAGTCTGTAGGGAGTTCAGTCTATAGAATAAACTCTTACTTTTGAAAAACTTCACACTCACCCCTCGTTTGTTGATGCCCAGGATGATACGACCAGGAAGAAGTCCAATGGGATCTTCGATCTTGCGAACACTGAAAAAGACAGAGTTTCCATATGGTAGAGATCGCAGTATGCGTAAGAGCTGTTGCCTTGCGTCATCCTTCGACAAATGAGCCTTCACAGCAAACCAGATCACAGACGAAGTTCAGGTTCACATGCCCTCCGGCAGATACAATGAAATCTCAGAAGAAAGTCATTGTAACATCACCAACTTACCATTGCTCGATAGCGATTTAGGATGTCGGGTTCCCAGTCACGCTTCGCTCGAGTAACTGCCACTTGCTTTGGAAGGACGCGATCCACCAGCTGAGACCAGTCCCTGCGAAATAAACCTTGTAATGTGAGTAAACATCCCGGAATTGAAAAATAGTTGCATCTTATATCGAATTATAGCAAGACGAGTGTAGCTGAAGTCCCAATCCACAAAAATTCGGAAGCATACGTACATGCCAGTCTCTGGACTGGACACATTGCCCAGTTCGGCAAGGATCTGCAATGCTGCCAATTGAGCTGCATCGTCCCGTCCAACTGGATAATTTCCAAGCATGTAGTCGTGTTGTGACTGCAAAATCGACAGCAGTGTTATCCATAGAATCTAACCGCTCCAGTTCATGTTTGAAGTAATAGATTGACGTAAATCACCAACAGCTCACACGTTGAAGTTATCAAGCAGCGTGTAAAGGGCTCCCTACCTGAACGTATGACAGCTGTACAAACATTGGTTCTGTTATAGCTTCGTCAGATTCTCGAAAGAGGCGCTTTTTGAACAACAGCTTGCACTGTACCACCTCCGCCTTGTTGCGTTCTTTGGTTGCTTTAAATTCAGCAACAATGTCTCCAACATACTTATTATCATCCAAGCTGATGTGCTCCTCTGTAATGAGATGTTCAACAAGATAGAAGTTCTCAGAACCCGCCGGTATGTCCGTAGTTGGAACACGTCAATCTATTTGCAGGAAGCATTACAGACACTGAATTGATTTGGTCTTTACCTTGCCTGGATCTAACTTGCCACAATCCAGGCCAACGTAATCAAAACTAGAAAGTGGCAAATTTTGCACTCAAAAGCCACAAGGTATAGTCAGGTTTCGTCTGTCCTTACCGTTTCCATTGTCGATAGCTTTCGATCCAGTTACGGCTTTGCGACATTCGAACAAACTGAATGTATTATAGGATGTTAGCTTAATAATTCCTGCGAGTTCCTGTTAACAGCAAGGGGGACTTATAAGCGTCAGGAGGGAAGTCAAAAGCTGTGCCGAGACAAGGTAAGTCTGACAGAAGAGATGAGCGTTTGAGTTTCATTTTCCTATTTGTGGAATTACTCCAAGTCGTAGACTTTACCTCAACAGCGTCGGCAATTGTAGTTGTCATATCGTAGGATATCTCCTCGAAAGTTTCATCCAAAAAGAAAGCAATAGTGGTTAATTTACGGCCTGCCAACAAAGCCTCTATTTCTTCTTGAGCTGGACTGATCCTCCTCGGACCCCCTTTGACAGACCTCTTGAGTGCGTTCCAGGTATTATTAGCCATGGCTTGAACATCTGGATCCCCATTGGGAGCATTTGCAACCTCGTGGACGTACTCTGACAAGTATGCCCCCAACTCCTTTCCGGGTGGCATGGCCGACGCACACAAGTACATTAGCTCCCAAGCCTTTAACAGGGATGGCCTATCAGGATTGTTGCGGGTTTGTTTAGATAGCTGAGCAAACATCTCGTCTCGGAGCTCTTGTCGTTTCAAAGTATGCTTGTAAATCTTAAGAATGAGATCGATCTGCTCTTGTGCTGTAGGCGGTGTAGTACCAGCACTGGCATCAGCGCCAGTGTACTTGAGTACTACTCCAAACAGCTTCACGGCCCGGCTCATTAAATCGCTGTTCATTTTAAGAAGGGATGTAGGAATAGGCTCCTGAAAGCGAAGAGCACACAAGATTGGAATGAGAAGAGTACGAGTGGTAAGTACGAGTCTTCCAACGCATCTAAAGAAAGTATCAACGAGATCATCTCGGGATCACTAAGACTAGCAGTGCCCAGAGACGTTGGAAATAAGCATAAGAATCCAGATCAATTGCTTACTCGTTGATAACAGAGCATGTCCTCCACGGTGTACTTTTCTTTGCCTGCGGGAGCCACGGATCTTTTACCGAAGAAACTTCGCTTTCCTCCTGCTTGCAACTGCTTTTGCATCAATCTAAGGAAGGCTTCCACCTGATTACAAAGACATTTCTCACGTCAGACACATCTCGACAGCAGCAAGCAGAGTGACTCGCAGGGCAAAAACCGACAATTCATATGTACATGTGTGTATGTACATTCGGGACTCGCAACGATTAGAAGTGACCAGTCTTTCATCACACTGATGTAAGACAAGCCATGCAACGATTCAATTCCAACAAGAACGAAATGAAGAATATTATCACCTGAAACTTATCCAAAATGGAAGCAGCGCCAGCCAGCTCCGGAACCAATGTTGTGGAGATAGAGCTAACTCTGCGGAAACAGGAAGCACTCAGACATCCATTTGATGAACCTAATCCACCGACTAAGACCGTAAAAGATTATACAAGATTGGATCTGATTCAGCCAAATAAAAAGAATCCAAATGATGGACTATGCTCAACAATAGAGGCGATGCCAGGAGGTTACAATCGCTCAGAGTGCCTCGGGGTGGAAGGCACTTTCACCTCCTCAGAATACAGCCAGGGCCCAGATTGACGCTCTTTCAAGTGCAAAACTTAAAACCATCCCCAGGAGTGTATGACGTTTGACCAACAAGTTTGAGGAAGTTTCTTTCAACATAGATCGATACTGCGGGAACGAGCAGAAGGGAAAGAACAGTCAGACTGTAAAACTTTCATGCCGGCAGATTGAATTAGAATACTCCAGAATGTACGCACCTTGGATCTCCATTGCTGACATCCTTCATTCCATCGGTCTCCACGCCATTAGAGCCTTGAGAATTGGCTTCCCCGCTATAAGAGCTGTGACGAGACTTGGATCTGCAGAAATAGAGGATTGAACACGATGAGAAAATGTCGCATCATCGACGGATCTCCTACGAAGACAAGAGAAGCACCGGAACTTGCAGGAAAAAGCGACTCATGAAAATGAACATGCAATTCCACTACTGCAACACTACAGTTGTATCTCCAAAACACAGAGCAATGCAGAATTGTGGTGAGGGTAGTTTCGTCGGGGATAGTTCAGGTATAGCACTAGCCCTCCTCTATTTCCACTGAGGACTTTCCCCTTCGTGCAATTGTTCATCATTGTTCAAATCTCCAAATTCCAGCCATGCGAGCCCTTCCCACCCGGGAGCATGAATGATGTGCGCACAAATGACTCAGTTCCTTTCCCTCATTGATCAGTGGACAATAGGTGAGAATCGTACGAGGCAAAGTCACCATCACTGTCATAGTCGTCATCATTACCAGATACTCCTGCTGCCCGGGGATGTACAGGAGTACTATCATTGGAGCTCAGTGAAGACCTTTTACTTACTCCATATTGAGCACTCACGTCCGGTGTGGGTGTGTCTGACATTATTCAAAAACACCAGCCGCACGCTGCTTTACCGGGCACACAACCAGCACACTTCTCCTCTACCAAATCCTATCTCAACGCTCCATTTCAAGACCGCCACTCTGCTTCTCGAGAGTTCAACGAACCTGCTGATGAAACCTTAAATTCCTTCAGAGGGCTTCGATTCTGGATCTTCACGAATGAAGAAAGGTGCCGACTGTCAAAAATACGTTGCAAACGATCGGTTCCGTGTTATCAATCAGACAAGTAAAGGCACTTTCGAGGACCTGGAAAGTAAATCAGGCAGCCTACCCCACATGCGGATGAATCCTCGCATTCAGATTTTGAACGTATGAAAGTGTAGATTATCTAAATTGCATCAACGCAATGCCGTAACAAATGCCCAGCCCTATATGCCCTTGACTAAGACAGACAGTGTACCATCGGCGTCGATCTACATAGGTCGCACAATTGAGATCCAAGGGTTGCAAATCAGAGAGCCGATGCGAGATACGAGTAACAATTCCGCCGACCTCGAACGCGCGGCCTTTGAGGTCGAGAAGTTGAAAGGGCTCTATGCCCTCCGAACTTGCTGAAAGCTGACGAAGAGCACTGGACGACTCGAAGATACAATGCCGTGTAACCTCTCACTTGTACTGGCCCTCACAAACACCACAAAAGACTCCCGGCCCTCCTGCACAGTTAATCTACAACACACGGCGCGCGAGTGGGTAACGTGCGGAAGTTCAAACTCGACAGCAAGATGCTCCAACCGAATCAACGAAGTTCAATTTTCCTCCCTCCACATTGCCCTCCCACCCTCAGCACACAACGAGGACGACGACGGCAGGCAGATTGCTCGGGACTACTAAAAGACTTCGCAGACCTGTTCCTCAACTCTCCGCTCCTCCTCGCCACGCCTCATTCACTTGAGAAATCACCAATATTCATTCTCTATCTTCTCCTTACCAATGGCATGCACGCCCAGACAGACAGATAAACAGACAGACGGACCGACCTGCAACCCTCAGAACAAAGCGCAAGCCGAAAGGCTCCACTCTCCTCTCGAGTCCTCTGTCTCCGACAAATACACAATCGGCTTCCAGAGCACCTGTTGTTGTAGTAGCCGGATATCTTCCGAACTGGAATCACCTGGGGATGGAAAACGCACCACGATCCGATCGAGATGAGCGCGAAAGCACAAGCACAAGCAGACGAACTAACGAGGCGCTAAGAGGGAGGCAGGCCAGGGAGAAGGAAAAGGCTTCAGAATGGAGAAGAAAGCGAACGCACATTGGATCAAAGGAAGAAGTGAGACAGAAGACGATTCCCGAACCTCCAGCCTCGGGCTCGCTTGCCCCGCTGGTGGTGGGGCAACTTAACCCGCACTTGACCCGACTCCGTTTGAACGTGCGCCAAAGAGGCAGGCGCTCCTTTCCAGCCCTTCCAGCGCCCGGCCCCCGGCCAGCAGGGCCAGCCCGGCACCAGCTCCAGCTCCAGCACGCACTGTCTCTTGTGCTGCCGATGGATAACATCCCCCGCGCCTCTCGTTACAGTGCCCGCCCCTCCTTGTGTTACCGAATTGGAGGGAAATTCGCGGGGCCCTTTTCTTTTCCCCGTTCCGCATTTTCATAATTCCGCCTGCCCTTTCAAATTTAGCATAACTGTGACGAGTTTCCGGAGCTTCTATTTGCCTTTGAGCCTTGGACGCCAGCGCCGTGTTGATGTGGCAGCCACCTCGCCTCACCCTCCCTCCGGCTCCTTTTCCCCTTTCTTATTTCCCACCATTTTGGAGTCCGGATCTCTAAATCGGTTTCCGGAAATTAAACTCTCTGCCTTGGGGATACTCAAGGCTACCGCAGTAGCCTCGACATTCCTGTCGTGATGTCTCCCTCACACAAGTATTTTGTGACCTTGAGCTAGCAATGGATCCATCCTTTCTAGAACGCTGCGTTTAATCACGTGTTAATGATTCTTGCTAAATTTAAATTTTTGTGGCAGAGAAGCCGTTGATGTTGTTGTACAGTTCACTGGAGATTGTGCAATGGTTTAGAACCAGATCATATGAATAATTTAGACGTTGGAGTACATCAGCGTGATGTTTATCAATCTGATAATTCACATTCTGGCCCTAATGCCAGGAAACTAACTCTATACGGAATTGCTTCCTGGAGGAAAAAAGGAAAACTATATAAATGCGGCCAATATAACTATTGGTCATTCTCATGTATTTTCTTTGTTTTTAACCGAGAGGACATTGGAAAAGTGTATATATGGTATTTAGACTCCAGTCCAACAATTATGCAGCGATACAATAAGCTACTTAATACAGTTGGATTTTATAAATGAGACAAGTTTTTGTGCATGTCTCATTCAGTAGAGGATTTACGTGTGCAGGGTGTGGTGGGACGGGATAAGCGATCCTTCCCAGATGAATATAATGGGGAAAAACTGGAAAAAAGGGTTAGCGTGAAAGGAACAATTATGAAACGACGGCTAAAGCTGCCACTCAAATCCGGAGATTACATCAGGAACTTTATTTCGAATTCCGAATTTGATCTTTCGTGCATCACACGTGCATTTTGCCAGTTCGTTCTCTGAGCACAGTGCAGGCAAGCTTGTGTGCTTGTCCTATTAGCTGGCCTTCGCCGGCCACGGTATGTGGATTCTTCCGTTATCAGCCGGTTCCATGGTGGACATGAGTATCGAGTGCTCCGCGAACGGCAAAGGAGCCGGTGGCTTAGGGCGACAGTAGCGGAGTCAGCCTTGCATTGTAGCCGGTTTCCATGCTCCGGCTCCGGCTGCCGTAACACGTCACCCTCTCACCGCATTGCGGGAAGATCGCGCAAATGACCGATTCAGCTTCGGTCTCGCTATTCTCGCTTTTGGCAAACTAGAAGCTTATGTTAACTTATTCTTACCTCGCATCATGTCGCCACTGGTCCCTCGGACAAAATTACCAACAGCGCAATTACCCTTGTCCGCAACTGCAGTTGCCTCCAGGCACAACTTAAGGCCACTGCGCTTCAGGAAACCTCCATCCGTTACTTGCACGGATGTGGCTCTGAATCTTCGACCCTCATTTTGGGCTCATCATTTGCATCATTAACTGAATAAATAATAATAATATATATTTAGCTTGGACTACCTTTGAGCTGACACCGTGTCGTCGTCGCATTTGTATGGATCAAGCGAGGCCCTTCAAGGCTCGGTCTCCGACGGAAGATAGTGCTTTGGGGTAATACTTTTCATGGGAATGTCATCCATAAAGAGTCTATGCACTAGGTGATGAACTATTATCCGCCGTTTTATTCATGGGAACAAAAATATAAGGACAAGCTTTAACCCCTCGTCTACAATATGTAGACATATGTCCCTTGAGAAATTTACTGGGCGAGAATATTGCAAAGTCTACACGGATCGGCGGGGGAGATGTATGTGTGAATGAGCCTCGAATGGGCACCAGATCAATTGGAGCTGCTTTGAAATCACCTTGGAAAGGGTCCAACTTGACTTGTGTGTGAACAAGAAAAAAAAAGGCAAGAATCATCAGCATGGGGTCTTGGGAGGGAAATTTTTCACCTGGAATGGATCTCACCTTTTGAGACAAGCTAGATGACAAACGCTGCGTCTTGCCATTTATACTACGACGACTGCGAAATGTCGAGTCAATGTCCCCACGGTCTGGTGAACGGAAACTGGTTTGGAGCCTATCAAATTCTGCAAGAATGGGCATGGGGTATGCCCAGATTCTGGTCAGAAAGTACCCCTTCCTCCTTGATACCTCCGAAAAGGTGCTCAATTTTGTATCCAAAGTGCCTACATTTTGCTTTTTTACCGAGTTGAACCATGTACAACACTCCAACTACGTGTAAAAATCACAAAAGACGACATAAAACGAGGCTGCTGATATGATAATGATTGGAGATTTTGTGACCGACACAAATTCAACACAAGCTCTCATCTGTCCATCTTATTGGATATCCAAAACGTTCATCTTATTCAAACGAGAAATCATCTCTTCAGGCTGTCTTTGTGAGAAATGGCTTCTTCCGTCGTAAACATTTTAATCATCATTTATATAATAAACCATGGGTAGAGTCTTCACCATTCAAAACCCAAAAAAAATTCTTGCTCACAAATTCATGAAATTTCAAATCTTCGATCTTATATGCATATTATCTGAAGAACTTATGGTCTTTCATTCGATGACAAACCAATGAGCGGAATCAACTTGTTAGATGGGAATGACATTAACTCCATAAATTATTTGATTTTTATGAACATATAATGGATCCTGGAAGCTGCTTGTGTAGAATACGGTGGTAGCGGACTACCGAACTGACAATCATAACAGACACTGGAGCCAAGCCAAAACATGTCTTTTACGGCCACAGAAGACGAGAATCGAAAAAGATGTCATATGATTTAAAGTTTCCACATTTTTACATCTCGCAGCAGACGCTTTTTCTTTTCTCACAGCAGCGCGGAAGAACACTTCTTAACAATAAATAGGCAACCTTGGAATTCAGTTCAACTCAGATGCAGCTTCAGCACCGAGCCTTGTCAATCAATCAATCATGACCTCAGTCACCGCACAGGAGCACCTCTCAAATAGGTTAAACATTTGATGGTAACAGCATGGTCGAAGACATCAGCGGAGTGTCAACCTTTGCCTGGCAAAGCCTGTGAAAAGCCTACAGCGCGGTGGCGTTGGTGCAAACTGCACTGCACTGCGTACGGTATGGGGTTGGGGTCTAGGATCTCGGATCTCAGAATTGCTTCTCGTAGCTGTGGAAATTTACAGGAAGCTGTGAAATGGAGGAAAAAAAGAATTGGGCGTAAACGACGGCAAAGAACCTACGAGGGCATATGATGGGGTGAGGGCTTCTTGAAATTGCGAGCACTGTGCAGCACAACTGCTGCTGCGCAAGGCAATGGAGGAGCTCATGGAGGCGTCTCCTAAACGTTCAAAGGGGTGGGTGGCTACTGCTTTCTCTCCTTCAATACTCCACGTCGATCTTGTTTGGGCAGGTGGTGGGCCTCCATCGCCACCGAAATAGAGCTCATCCATCCTCACGTAAAATGTATTGTTTGTTATTCCGCTTGTGCGGAAAGTTGGACAAACATCTGGCAAGTTGGAGAAGTCAATGCCAAATGTATGATCGATCCCATCATCCATCATCCTCGAGGAATATCGATCGAAGGTCCTGGTGCTCACCTAACTCCAAGCTCTCACCTCACTGCACCTCTCCTCCCCTCCCATCCCATCTCTCCTCCCTTCCCTCTCCCCGATGGGAGAGGGAACGGGGGGAGGGGAGGTGAGAAGGGACCCACTCTCACACAATACAGCCAGCCTCCTCGTCTGGCCCTCCTCATTCCGCCCCTGGAATCATTCCCTCTAAACCCGATCACCTCTGCCAATTACCTAGCGCCTGTATCCGCATAATTGCAAATAATCCCGTTGAATAAGTCCTGCATTATTTGAGCTCTCAAGGCGGACGTCCGGCACCGAAAGTTGATAATAAGCGACACATACATCCCGATCATTGCCCAGTTCATCAGTGGAACCTGTTCGCGTTCGCGTTCCTACTCTCTGGTGAACGGTAGGCCTTTGTACCAGGTACACAATCTTGGTTACTTTCAGTACAGAAGTAAAATATATTTTCCATGTACCAGTTTATGGTTACAACCAAACTCTGTAGTTCACTGACTCTCATAGTAACGAAAAGTTTGACGGTGCGAAAAAACTTGTTAAGTGGTTGTGCAATATTACTCGCTCCATTCTTCGTTGTGCAAACTTCTGAGAATCTGAACTGGGATAAAAAACCTAAACTCATATATATCGATGCCAGTGCTTATGGTTCGAGCTTTAGAAATGCTTGCGATTTGTTTTTTGGCTTGTGACTACAAAGTTATGAGAGTCCTTAAGATATCTACGGTGTTACGACCCACAGGTACAGTTGGTGATTAACGTCTGTGGCGAAATAGTTGAAGGAAGACCGAACTTTGGGCACAAGCTATTATACTCGCCCTGCATCCGAGCTGCTTGCAAAGAGAAACATTGATTGAGAATCATTTTACGGGGTCAAATAACTGTATCAGATTATTTAAGGTTTGAGCCTCTCTCCATTCGGTAGTCCAATAATATCTACTTAACAATCGTAGAGATGTAGGTACGTACGTGTATCACGCAGTTAACTGTAATAGCACCAGAGTTTCACGCGAGTGGCCTGAACGAATATACTGCGGTCGTGCCTTCATTCAGATTTTGCAACTCCTGTGATTTCAACTGATGCCGTCTAAAGTAAAATATAACACATCAACAAAAATATATATATTCTACTAGTTGGAACGAGGTGCTTCAACAAAACCAGAAGAAGAATTACGAGCAGTTGCTTCAAAACTGGCAGATCTGTTCTTATTCTTATAGATGCAGCATGTAAAAACCTGATCAGGTGCAATGGTTCGTGACCACGGCGCTTCCAGTTTGCTCGAGTTGGCTGTGTGCTTGAGTGTGACGGTGATGTGAATTCAGTCCACACCGGCACGCGCCTTAGGACATGGCTCAGTTCCGAGAAAGAAAATTCACGCAATCGCTCCGCACATCTATCCTTGACACTTGTCGGCACACTAAGGGTCACGAACATCTGTTAGAGCCCAGACATCATCAGATTCATCACTGAGCTATTTAAATAGGAATAAAACTCTCGTATACTGACAGTCAGTACGGGGAGAAGTGTAGGAAGGACACCATGTAGGTATCGTATGGAGGGCACTCATCTGCAATAAGGTTTGATTCAGAGAGCCATGTACGCTCGACCTAACTAAAGTGTCCAGCGACCTTTTCAGAATTTTAAGGACCCACATAAGTCCTCTGGACTGAACAAGATATGGCAGACAAAGAAAACTGGGTCTTCAAGCATATACCAATTTAAACGTGATTCTACCAAAAATTTGCCATAATGCTTAGACCTTCATAACTGCGCGCTCAAGCGGCCGATCAAATCTTCTTCCAGTCTGGCTGGACATCTGAGCCTAATGAGTTATCAATCTACGGTTTAAAAGCAATTTCCACACGCGGCGTGTGTCAGGGGCCCTTATGATACAGAGCAGGACCTACGAGTGCAGGGCAAAGGATAGGAAAATAACCGACAGTGAGATCATGCAGAATTGTATCGCAGCAAGCATCCTTCACGAGTGACTGTAGACGAGAAGGTAAGGAATAGGCCTGAGTGAAATTACAGCGGTCTCATTGAATAATGTCAGTCTTAAGACAAGGACCAACAACTCCAAGGAGTAAAGTATGGTCGATTAATCATCACTGTCAAAATTGACTGCTTTCCAAAGAAGGGTGAACAGGTTATAATAGATATTGTGCCTTAACCTTAACTTCGTAAAGATTCAGAGAGTAACGAAAAACTTCAATCTTGAAAATGAATAGCTTTGTACAAATTCTTGAACAAGTTCCGTGTAGAATATAACAGTGAGATGTGCGCCGCAATAGATAAAAGGATCACCATATTCGTCTTGAACCAGAAGTTCATTTGGAGAAGCTCTGGCCTCTCCGGATGCATGTGCATGTAGCTTAATATAAACAGACCAACTTGACTACATGTGTGCACTGTTCTGTCCCCTGATATTATACGTGGGTATAGCATCTTCTCTGGAAGGAAAAGCATGTTCCTTCACAAGTCAGCAGCAAGCAAGCCACTTATCATGCCCGCCTTTGCTCTCAAAATTCACAAATGTAAAGAACATGGGTCGGTAACTGTACATCTTGCTAACTGCTATGAGACCTTCATCATACACATTGGTAAGACATATTCCTATGCCTAGTATGAATATACGGACATCCAACGAAGCAATATGTGAGCGGTAGTACATCGACTCTTTAACCATCTCCTGCTTAGTGGTCACCATTAACTGAGGATTGCTCAACCATCGAAGGTCCCTCCATGTCCCACCCTGCACCCCACGCAGATGTACTACTACAAGTACCACCACGACTGCGCTTTTGCAAGTGTTCTAAGCTTGCGACACGTTGCATGGAAGGAGTCCGCCCCATTTTACCACTCAAACCCTGCTGGCCCGTCGGAAGGGAAGGAAGTTCAACAGGGAAGGCTTGAGATGAAGCAGGAAGACCGTGATGCAAATATCCTTGGGTGGGAGGCATAGCAGATGCCCCATACGGTCCTGGCATGTAAGAAAAACCGTGACTCATGCTAAGACTTGCAGGTATGTGTGGTGGATGAGCAACAGGTTGACCCGTTGCTCTTGTGACTAAATCTTCGGCCATTTTCACCTGACCACACAGATCGAGAAAATCTTCAGTCAAAGTCAGTTCCTCCACATATTCTAAATCATCTGAGGCACGACAGAGGAACGTGCCCCAAGTCCGAGCTGAAAGTGAAAAAACAGATCTAAATCGTGTAAAAACTGTTGCGGAAGAAGTGTACCTTAGCTCTTAGAGCTTCAACATCTGACTTCAGAACTCGATTGTCGACAGCTGCATCGCTAAATTTCTGGCTGATGTCGGTTAATCTCTTTACCAGCGTCGTATTTTCAACGCGGAGTTGGGCAACCTGAATAAAACAATCACTCACAGTGTAGTTTTAAAATTTGCACTACATTGTGCCAATCCGTTAGAAACTAGAACAAGGCTTACGTCACAACCATGCTTGAAACATGAAAGGGTCGAAACGTATCCGAGAAACATTTTTAAGACATGAGTCGTCGTATCTATGATTTCTCCCGCGTACTGAAAAGAAGGTGCAAGCAGGAGGTACAGGCTTGCACATTAAATGTGCAAATGAGGGCGATTAACAAGTACCTGTGTCTCCAACTCGCTTAAGTGGGCTTGCTTTCTTCTTCTCGAGCGTCTGGCAGATTCTCTGTTGGACAGCATCCTGAATCATCACCGCCATTGAAAATTACTCAGCCACTTGCCGTCATGACAACACAGAAAAAGAAACAAGGTGTCACGCCATGGTTCGACAACTATCGTCAAGTCGAATGAGATCGACAGGCTACGTCACGGAGATGGTTCTTGAGAACAACTCATAGTTCAATCCTTAGAATACAAACTGTAACGTTGTGCTCTTGTTTTGAAGAGCAGGCTCCGATCAAAAACCAAGAGCACAACTGAGGTGAATTTGACACCAATAATAACTTGAGCAGCAAGATGGATCATCGAACCACATGTGTGACGAGAGGAGACGTGAAAAGAAAGCATATGGCGAAAATAATTACATGGCAAATCAGGATACAGAGTGTAGCATAAAGATTCAAATTATGTCAATCTGCGAACTATACAGTAGAGTGATGCTCGCGAAATTTCCCTTGGTTCAGCGGCAGTTATCACGATACAGAAAACCAAGCTGACGAACAGTGCAGGTTCAGCGGTTTACCGTTTCACGCGTTTCAGATCCCCCGGTTCCAAGTTTTGATCATTCACCACCCCGTCATCCCCGTCCTCGTCATCTGATTGCTCTCTCGATGAACCACTGGTTGTAGGCTTAGCGCTGCTCACTGGTGCCAGACTGTCAGGTTTGGGAGGAAGCGCCGGAATTCCGACAGGACCCCTTACGTGACTTCCATTGGTTGCAACGTCAGCACCTGGAGAAAACTCCACCCGCCAATTGACCATCCCAAATCAGGTTCCGATTCTTTAAGCTCCTGAGATAAACCACCTACTCCAAACACCCTTAATCTCAGACACTGGAGGAAGTAAACCACAATCAAACGTTTCAAAGTTTGACCTCAAAGCTTCATGGAGCAGACCTACGCAGTCTAAACAAGAGAGACTTTCTGCACAAAAAGCTTGTAGTTACTAGTGACCAGAAGTCACATCATAAATCCCTGCTTGCTGCTCTACAGCAATCAGCACCTAGACATGATCGCCTGACCGACCAAGTGCTGCAAGACACGTTAAGACTTTGCAGAAAAATTCATTGAAATGTACCAAGAAGGCCGGAGGCTGCTCCCTTTCCTTGAGACACGCCATGTTGCAGCGACAGGTTGCCAGCAACCTTCGGAGACCCAAGCCCAGTTGCCTATGGGGAACGCAATCAAAAAATATTGAGTCACGATCATTCTCCAATGTATAATTTCTTATACCCAGCATTCTAGACACGAGAAAGGGATTCGACTCTAACCTCCTTCCACGTTATCCACATTCCCGGGACAGATTTCAACCTGTAATCTTCAATAAGCGGAAGTCTAAAACAGCTCTTTCTTCACAAAAAGACTTTAAAGGTACCAATTCTTACTCATAAGAATTAGTATTCCAGCCAACACAAATAAGATCACTGCTGTCAATAAAACATACCCGAGACATGGCAACCGCGGCACAGGCAATGTCCAAACGACGTTTGAGGAAGTGCTCATACTCCCGAGGATCACTGCTGGCAGGTGCTGCTGGAACTTCATCTCGCAGTCCTGAGAAAAGAGGATTCACAGCGACTTTCAATTCAGGCTGCTCAAGCGGGTCTTCTGCCTTTTGGTTGGACGTGGTATAACTACTCTCGTCTACCTCCTCCTTCAATCCAGGAATGCTGATCACATCTGGTTCCTTCTGCTCCTCGACACATTCCTTGTCTTGCGAAAGAGGAAGGTCTTTCTCTCCTGCTTCTTCCTCGGATATCATAAACACCTGGCTATCATTACGGGATTGAAGGCCCGAGCCCTGAGTATGCTCCTTAAGAAACTCTTGGAACGCCCACTCTGAGGCACTTCTATTCATGCCCGGGTTATAACCATTTCCTCCATTTCCCAAAACGCCAGTACCACTAACTGCTCCCGTACCACTGGCTTGATCACCACTCTGGGTATCCAGTTTCCAAAACGTACCTAATATATCATCTACTGAAAAAACACGTTCCATAGTAGTTTGAAGTTCTGTTACCAGTTTCAGACAAGTGGTTGTCCCGTTTGAACATTCAGCTACCGCAATCCTTGATTTCTCGTCTAATTGTTGCGCCAGTCCTTTCTCATCCGACCAGGATACCGAATCGAGAATCCAGCGTTCAATTCTAGGTGGAATTTGAATTTGAAGAGTGCTTAAAGAGTGTGAATCAGGCCGAATCACATAGCCGTGCACGCATGTTTTCAGCTAGGACCTCTCAAGGAATGATATGAAGCACTGCTCACCTCGGCACAAACGTCAAGCTGTTAACAGGCTGTTCTCAACGATATTCGAACGAAAGCCAATGGTTACAGACTGGAAAAGTTTGATTACTCTCTTGTTCGTCCCTTACTATCGTCAATTCTGCAATTTGGAACACACGGCGAATGAGTAAGATGCAAATCCTGTCGAGAAAAACTTGCAGGCGAGAAACAAGATTAAACAAGCGTGAAGAGAAGCCTAAATTGTAGGACAAGAATCCTTCCAATGCAAAAGGTCCCAGAAGGAGTGTTGTGAAGGAGGCTAGGTCAAGACAGTGATCGAACAAAATGACACAAGCACCTTCAATTTGTAGGAGCCACAGTAAGAACAATGGCTTAAATGAATTCACACGAACAAACTGCAATGATCACCAAAGACGGCAAGAATTCCGAATTAACCGCATTTTCACTCTTCCAGAAGACTCAGAGACATTGAGATAGTTTCAGGCCGAGCATGCATGAGCAATATTTGAACTATCTGAATTACCTGAACCTGTTGTGCTTTCTTGCCGACCAGCTACTTGTCTCCAATTTGCGGAAGACCGAAAACTAACATGCCATACACAAGGCACCAAGGAGGTACAAACCCTCTAAAGAAACGCTTACAGAGGCTCGGAACTGCTCCAATCACTCCACCGACTGTTCTCTAAACCTAGATACGCAGTCTCACGCTGCAGAAACCGCAGTTTCCTGCCCACGCTGTAACACTCCAAGTCGCCAGAACTTCCCCGGACAGAAAACACTGATTTTCGTCCTTTCGCTGCATTCAAGCTCGACCGCTTCCCTGGCCCGAGAATATCACGCCTCCTTTCTCGTTCCAAATCGTGAAGGCTTCGATACTGAACAACAGAACACCACTCTGCTATCCTACAAAAACTAACCAAATAAACCGTCGACACTGAACAACGAGGCTGTCAATCATACGACTATGCGCAGAGCTAACGCGCCCGCCTGAGAATGTGGTCTCGCTCGTCGGTAATTACAGCCTTGCCTTTCGTGATTGCGAGTTTTCACGCGTTCACAATGTACCGCGGACTCTCGCTACAACAGTCGACCCCGCCCGACCACCCACTCGGTCAGTAGTCAGTCAACACTCAACAACAACATGAGACACAACCACAGCCTCAATCCTCTTCAGCCGCCCTAAATCCAAAGCCAGCCAGCGACAGAATATCAACACAACGCAGCCATCCTGTCACGCTCGTTGACACAGCTCCCGTCACCTTCCCTCGAGGGCCCCGAGCGGAAAAGAGAGACAGGGCGACGGAGTTTCCTCGCGTGAGTCTTTCGGATCAGATGCCGTGCACCAAAAGTCTCTACTGCAGTGGCGTGCGTGGTAACCAGCTTTTACATCGCGGTAATCGCATCCTTCACGTCCTTTCTCACTCTCACTCTCGTCCACAGTTGAGAAGCGCGCACGAGGCAACTACCGACGCCGAACTTTTCAACTTCTGCGGCAGTAGCACCCCGTAGACAAGCATACGAAAATCTTCGAGTATAATAAGCTATAGATAATTACTTATATCGGTCCCCGCTCCTCCTCGCCTTATCCAAATGGATCAGCCGACCTACTCCCCCTTAAGGTGCTACTTTTACATGAATGGTTTGTCTAACGTGTCTTAAATTTCCAAGTAGAAGGAATAATGTTCTGCTTCCAACTTAAAAGTACTTCGACATTGTGGCCAAAATATAAATATTGGCGAAACTAAAAACAACGAGGAAGCAAAGACGATAAAGAGGAAAGAGTAATACCGACAACATACAATCCTGTAATGAGTGTATATTACAATAATTTCATGTGGAGTGTATAAGCCCACAGTTAAATATCAGCAAAATAGGAACCACCTAATAAAGAAAAGAGTGTGGGAAGATCCCATCAAATCGTACATGGATGAAACCAAAGGGGTAATTATCTACACTAATTAATTTTATATTAATATTTATCATTGCAACTCAAAAAAAAAATCAAACTAGTTCCTTGATGATATATGATTATATAATTTTTATTTTCAATGCTAAATTTATGCAATTCTTTACATCAAATAAAATTCTGCATTTATCTTTTAAATCCTAGTGATTACTCAAAATCATTTACTAACCATCTTTTTTTGCACAAAAATCAAGATAACTATGTTTGAAAAAAAGAATGTGTCAAAGAAGCTAGCAACAATATTTTTAATGAAAGATGTAAAAATGATTAAATTATTTTACTCTAACTTTGATTAATATCAATGATTTTTTAAAATATTCAAATCTCTTATTTATATGATTTATTGATATTCATTAGTTATTCATACTCTGTATTATATTTTAATTGGTATATACATATGTTATTAAATTTTCTATATATTGAAATAAAACAAACAAAAAAAATTCGCATCAAAAATTTCTACGATGACAATAGTTTATAATGTTATTATTTACATTGCATAAAATTGATTTTTATTAAAATTGAATTTTTTATATTCACAAGTTTTTTTATTATTTAAAAATTAACAAATAAAAATTTATTGATCCAAAATTAAAATTTTGATATCAATTAGTTAAATTTATTCATGATGCTTGCATAAAAGTAATTGATATCCTATACTAACATGATACATGTCAAATTCCTTAAGTTTAAAAATAGGTTTAAAATTCATTTTCCATAAGTATAGATTATGCTTCAATTTGGAAAAATTATAGTTACTACATGTTGTAACTAATATTGGTTACCTATAGTTAGTTTAACCAAATTTTAGATTGGTCACTAGATTACTAAAGTACAAGACAGTTATGTGCATGATCCAAAAAATAAAAGTTAAACTTTGGCTTGTATAAATAAATGATGAAATGACTACCATGCATTGATGGATTGGATTAAAGGTTATACATATTTTAGAAATTGATAAGTGTAAGATAATGAAACATGCAACCTATGTATGTAAGTGATATAGTATAGTTCATATTTCGAACTATCATATTCTTATAATATATAAAGTAATGAGAAGTCTTGATAATACATCTCATCTTAAAAGCCATTGTAGAATCATTGCCATCTATTTTACAATGGTATTAGAACAGTCTTATTGTTCATATGAGTGTGAATCACCACTCTTGTAAGAATAATCTTGGTTGGTACGATAATTTGAAAAGATAGTGTTTGTTAGAATTTAACAGTGCCACTGAGTTGCAAGTAGCAACTCAGTCGGCACTATTGGTTATCTTGGGATAACTATTGGTTTTATCCCAAGATGTGTCAAACATGTGTTATTAAACAAGATGAACATCAACCGCGTTTATGATAAGCAATTTTAATATCATCACATGTTAATGAAAGATAAGGGCATTAACACTTATCCACTAAAAATTTGTTTCAATTGTGGCATTTATGTGAATTACAATTTGTTAAAATA
Source organism: Marchantia paleacea (assembly GCA_014180765.2). Taxonomy (NCBI): domain Eukaryota; kingdom Viridiplantae; phylum Streptophyta; class Marchantiopsida; order Marchantiales; family Marchantiaceae; genus Marchantia; species Marchantia paleacea. The sequence continues at coordinate 174,731 of MUAA02000030.1, forward strand.
TATTTGAAGCAATTTAAAAAATGTAGTAAGAAATAAATATAACAATTCAAAAAATTTGCTACACATTATAGTGATATATTAAAATTTTACATTTCCATATATATACACTAAACATCATAGTTAAAATATATTTTTAATTAATTTGTTATCTACAAATTTATATATTCATTTTTTTAACATGCATATGTTAACAAAATAAATTTCAAATTATGAATTTAGCTGAGTATATAAAACTAAATAAAATTATAAGATTTCTTATATATATATATATATATATATTATATAATTTGATAAACTCTTTAAATACCAATATAATAAAAAATAGACTATTTTATATAAAACATACATGTTGGAATTAACTTTAGATCACAAAATATTTAAATTTTTTATTTTATTATGATAATTTTATAAATTAACACATATATATTTTATAATTATTAAAGATGATTACTTTTTATTTCAATAATTTGATTTTGCATTTCTTATGCATTCATTATAATATGATTAGTGGAATGCTCTTCTATTTTTCTATTTTTAAAAAAGTTGGGCAAGTGTCATAACGTGAAGAAGAATTTATTGTTGGAATTTTATTCAAAATATCAAATAAATTCATAAAAAAAATATAAGCAATTGTTTTCAAGATGAAATAATGCATATGAATTCACATTTGTTAGGATGTTAAATTAAGTGAACTATACTTTGTAAAAAATAAGGTAATTACAGAATGAAAATTATATAATTTGAAGGGAAAAGCAAGATTACATCAAAACTCAGCTTTAGATCATCAGTAAATTATGCATACAACCATTGATATTAATTGAAAGAGTAAATCATGAAGACATCATAGTTAGCAATGTGATAGAATCATTGACATCTTCCGTGGGATGTTGTGGCCCTCAAAAGAAATGAATTGGCCCCTTGCAATGCAATTCTACAGTACACATGAAAGACCAAGGGAGCTTGCAACCTGCGAGAGAGATAAAATAGCTGGGAATAATACGGGTTTAGTGTTTATTCATCGGAAAGATAAATATACCCTTAAAGGAATCACCTAATTCACCGATAGTCTGAGGTACAATGGATAAGATGAACTGACTATGTTACAAGAAATTTCTGAATTTTAGTCATGGCCATATTTTTTAATCAAAAGCATTAGTGGAGCTCAAATTAACCATTGTAACCATCCGTGAAGAAAAAGAAGTGATCAGATTGCAGCACTTCCCATTTTGAGATGTATTATTCATGGGACTGCAAAGAGTCAACTCCAGAAAACCCACTGCAATGAATCTACAACAGTGCTCGAAGAGAATAGGTATCTACAACAAGGAATATTACAAAAGTCGGAGAGAACATAATGGGGTTAAACGACAGCAGTCACCACACAAAAACAATGACAACAACAGACGAAAAGCTCACTCGCTAACTCCGAAGATTACATGTGGACCACGAAAACCTCCAGCTGGACAGAAGCGTCCTCGTCCGTCAAGAATCGAGACAAAGTATAATAACCAAGCGTCCAAGTCCGTCACACACCTCTTTTCCACTGGCAGTGCAGGCAGGAAGCCTGGGGGAGATGACTTTTCGTCACCGTCATCCATCCAATCGGGCACAACTCGCAGGCGTGACACACACACGCACCATCGCACCCGTGTCGCAGTCTATGTGGCCCAGGACTTGGCGGACAGGGCGGTCCGTCTCATGTCACCGGGAGTCAAGAATCCCATAACCTGCTCGGGTTATAAATGGGTTAGAGCTCACTCAATGGTGGGAAAGTGGACAGTCGCTACGGCATGACCAACGTTCCTGACAGGGCTGGCTGTATGCGCTTCATGTGGCCTCCCCAAAAGTGATTAGAGGGAAGAGAAGGAAGCTCGCTGGCTCTAACTTTGGTTTCGTGTTTTCTTCGGCCAATGGATTTAAAGCTTCTTCCATAATTGGGCATCGTCCACTGACTCGACTCCGAGCTCGGTACCGGTCTCCGAGAGGTCCTCGTTTTGCAAACTTTCCAGGTTTGTAGGTCCTCGAGGAGCTGTGGCCTTGCGCATGGACCCGAGAAAGGAGTAACTAGACCTTCAATTACTTCATTCTTTCCAAAATGATCGGTGTCGGGAGAACGAAGCAGCATGTGAACGTTGTGGACAGGCCTCTTGGGAAAGGAAAAGTTGAGGTATGAGTTTGGGTTCTCTCTGGACATTCTGATCGCGCAGTTTTTGATTTGGATATTTTTTCTGATTTGATCGTTGAATTAGGTCGGATTTGTTGCAGACCTTTGTGATAGTCAGATGTAACCTGCCCGATCTGTGGAATAGATTTTCACCACATTGTGTTTCTTCAGGCGCAGAGCTGACTGGTGTAAGATTTGTGCTGAAAATGTTGTGAATGTTATTGCAGGTGAGTCTGAGCGCGTTTTCGTTTTTGTTCTCCGAGCTGGTGCAGTACAGCCAAACCCGCGTGGACAACATTGCTGAGCTTGAACGCAGGTGATATATTATTGACCATCGGACTCAATATACGACGTAGAAGTAGACTACGGGTGCTCTCAAAGTTTAATTGACTTTTCGCTTGTCAATGCGTGTGTTCTAGATTGGAAGACGCTGGCGCTGGAGTTGGATTACGAACACTTGAATTACTATGCCACCGAGAAAAGGTAAATATCCGGAATCTCTCTCTATTAGACAGTAAGCTATCACTGGGATCACCGTGTACAGGATGGTTTGGACCCTTTTCGAGATAAAAGTTTACTTTAATGATATCAAAGTTGTCCATTTGATCAGAGATTTTATTTTGAACTGAAACACTTTGTTCTCGAAGGGAAATAGACGAGAAACCAGATTGCTCGGTATCCTGTCCTTCGTCCACAGCACTGTTTGGAAGTGCTTATTTGGAAAGGTACATTCCATAGTTCTTTCCTGGATATTTATACAAAACCTAATTTTTAAGCGAGCAGACTGACCTTAATAACCTTACATTTCCAGTGTCTTCATCTCGACTTCAGTTACCGATCTTTGTTTATCACGCTCTTTTGCTCACTGTTTCATATGTGTTCTCGCTTTATCAGACAATGTTGATTTGCCGACCGTTGGAAACTATGTCATGCGGTTGAAATTATTTGAGTCCAACAAAAGACTGTCATTTAGAGTACATTTAGGGATTGCAGGACCAATCAGGAGGAAGCACCCTACATTTGTCGCAGCTTCAGCGGAGAAAATTCATCGTTCTTGAGAAAGTTATTCAGAAGAGCTAATACATTAACGAAAAAAACACAACAGGATTTGATGATCTTGACTCTTAACTTAAATCTATGATTGTTATCAGGTTGCAGATTCATTGGAGAAAGGAACTGAGCACGAAGATGAATACATGATCAGTGAAAAGGAGTTGCTAGTCAATAGGTTCTACTCTTTACTAGAGTGATGACATTTTCTTCCATAAATTGCTGCTTGCCTTAGTAATGAGAGAGAGTTGGTGGTATTATGATAGTGTTTAGAATGGTTTTTTTTTATCTTCATTTCCCTTCAGATATGTACGTTGGTCGAAAGCATCAGTTGTGGGGTATGCGCTTACTAAGTTTATTGTATAGAATGCTCTAGATATCTTATCGGTATAAAACAACACCTGAGATATCGTTTATATGTGAATTAGATTTGTAAATCCACGAAATAATCTCGCTTTGGTTGTCCGCTTACCTTTCATTCCATTTCACTAAGCTGAATACATCATTGCCAGATTCATATCGGTTCCAAAGGACATGGGAGCTTTCAACTGTGGTGCCTTTGTCGCCGGAGTTGTCAAAGTGAGCCTAATTCCACTTCATGGCATGGCCTTGTTGGGCCGATTTAAATTTGGCTCTCGTGAAGGCCATGTTTGACGATTAGCTTACATCTTGCGGTACAAAATGTGTATCTCGATAAAGAGTTACGTAGGTTGTTTATGTCCTCGCTATGTTGCTGCTGTCGCCTGCTTTCGCTGTTTGAGAGCTGATGGACGTGTTTGAACCGCAATAGGGTGTTTTAGATGGAGCAGGATTTCCAGCCCGAGTAACAGCTCATTTCGTAGCTGTTGAAGGACAAGCCCGGCCTCGGACCACAATTCTTATAAAGTTTGCAGAGGAGGTAAATAAAATATCATGTTCTGACGTTTTCAATTTATTTATAAACCTTCTATACACATTGCTTTCTTTCTCGCTTTGAAATTTCTTGTTTTGTTGGGAGAATATAATTCAACATGTGATGTTGGCTACAGGTGCTCCAGCGAGAAGCACGACTAGGTTAAGCCTGCTGGCAAGATGCTCTGTGACCATGAACTTCCCGAACAATTTTTATTCTAAACCTAATCTCGACCTCAATGGGAGATTATGGATTGGTTGCTCGTGATCCTGGTAGGGATGTGTTCTCATGCCAGCACGCTGTAATGAGAACTGCGAGTGAAGGCTTGGTCCACGTTGTGTTCACTATAAACACAGCGGGTTTTGTTGATATGCCTGTTGTTCAGGTCTGAACATGTGTTCGATCACAACTTCTGCTCTTGGGCATGTCTGAAGGTGCAAAGTTTCTAAAGTACGAGTGTGGAGTATTGTGAGTGAGTAACTTCGAAAAGGAATTTGATGCAGCATTGTTCATCAAGTGGTAGTTGCTCACGCCAATAACTTAGGCTCTGTTGGACAGTTGCCATTCCACCCTAGTCTTTTTCAGCTGCATATCTTCTCTAGAGATGACTTTTTGTTAGTACTGAAACCCAAACCACTTCGGTAGCCTCCAATTCAGATTCTCAAGACCATGTGAGTTATGGGCTTTCAGTATCAAGCTCCTAACAAAAATGGAATTATGGCATTGCAGGGGATGGAATGGCTGAAATATGCTTTATAATATCAAAGGATGTTTGATATTTCTTGCGGACACTATAGCTTCAATGAAGATTATGCATTCACTTTCTCCTTTGATTATATACCTTCGAATTTTCAAAGGTCAACAGCGACTGCAAGTGGCACAAAGCATTCCTTATCCTTGTGCGTGTGAAAGCTGTCGCCCACAACACTATTCAAAAACCCCAAGGTATCCATCCTAAATGTACCATACTTCAACCATGACTTTGATGGAATCAGTAACCAGAACCCTCGCTCATCCAACGTCAATGATCATCCCCAATCATATACTCGCACCCACTAACATTAACGTCATTGAACTATATCTCCACTTAGACCCTACTACCTTAACCATCACATCACAAGCATTTCACCCACGGTCGAGGTATACACATCACACTTAAATATATCACACATTTAAAAACCTCAACCAAGAACTTTCCCACAATATGACCAGGATAACACAAACCACAACACATCCATACTCTTAATTCTACAACCAGGCGTTTATAGCAACCATGTTCGTAGCTAAATCTCATTGGAGGTGAAAACAATTCTCTACATACTCAATTTATCACAATACACAGCCCTCCATGTTCTTGTACTAAGAGAGATAACAAACTTTCTGACTGATATCATCAAACATACAAAAATAATAATCTACCCTTGCAATTTCATGACTCCATACAATGAAATGAAACCCAAATTACATAATTGAATCGGTAATAAGTATGTAATCACACAAATTTTGAACCTGGAATACTGGATTCCTCCTAACAAACAAGCTCTGCGAATCCTTGCCGGGTAAGAGGCGAGTAGGGCTCACATAAATCATAATTGAACTTAAATATCTCTATATATAGATTCTTCAATATTTATAATCAATAGATCTTAAAACATGGATTGTAATTCTATAATTACAATCCATTTTTTAAGATCTACTTATTATAAATATTCTATGATTCTATAAATTACTATGATTTTACACAAAAAGTGAAAATTATAAATATATATTTGATTCATATTGATATATATCAGATAAAAATATATAACATCACAATCAACTCCCATATGTACCTTATTACACTTATTGGCTAACCTTGGACTTGGGTGACAAAAATATATCCATATATGTTTACAAAAAACATACAGAAATAAATTTTATCTAATGACACAATTATTATAAGGAATGATTGCTGAAAAGTAAGTTTTGCAATTTATCCAAATCCTAAATCTTTCTTAACACTCAAACTATGAAGCTTTCTATGTAAATGTCAAGTTTGGATTACCCTAAACAATTTCAATTTCAATCTAAACAATATATCAAAAATTGATATTTTTACTTATATTTTTTATTTTCATAATTTTTGATAATTTGTTCATAATTCTATTTACTTAAATACATGAGTTTTTTATTAAATTAATTAAAAATTTCAATTCAAACATTTACAATCGAGTAATAAAAGATTTGAAATATTTCATTTTGATTGTCAATATTTTTATATTGAAATATTTTAAAAGAATTTTTTTAAATTATAATTTATATATTAAATACATTAAGTTAATTTGGATGTATGTAGTTGTATCCATATGTAAAATAATAATATGTTTTGAGATATTTTAATACATGGATCATGTTTTTGATATGATGCAAATTTAATTTCACTAAAATAAATGAAATACCAAATACTTTATATATTAAATAAAAATTTAAATTAAAATCATAAAAGATAAAAATTCATTGGTTAAAACAAAATATGTATGTAAAATGTGAAAACTGTTTAATTCTTGTATGAAATTATTTTTAAGATAATTTTTTTTTCTATGTAATGGATGTTTGTTTTTTTAAGTGACTAACAATAATGCAAATCTTAAAGATTTTATTTATGTTATATATAATTTTTAAATAAAAGTATGATATTTAAACATGTTTTGAATTTATAAAATCTGATTGATGTTCATTGATGATGAATCCAATTACTGTTTTTATTTTGAAATATTTTCTCCACTATTTGTAAATTATACATAAGAATAAAATATATCAATAACATTCTATTCTCATTTTTGAAATATCCAAAGTTTATTCTACTATAATGTATCATCAAATCTATTTTAATAATTTAAAATGATTAAAAAATATATAAAACTATATTTTTATGAAATATTTTCAAAAAAATTATTAATGATCATATTATTTCTAAATTGTTTAATTTAATACAAGAAATTATTTAGAAACATTAATTTTAAATTAATATAGCTTTATATTTTGACAAAAATTACCAAAGACAAAACAAAAGTTTATATAAAAAATATTATTATTAACACGTCTAGAAATTTAAATATGTATTTTTTTGACATCAATTATTTGTACTTCTTGAAATTTTTTTTAGGTCAAGATGTTTATTGACTTCTATAGATTCCATAAGGGCCGCTGAAATAAGGTCTCTATGGACCTTTAGTGGATCGGACCAAAGGTCAAACCATTGATAAGACTACAAAAGTAGTGATTGAAATATTTCTATTCTTCCTCATGAAAAATCATTTTAAAGATAATTTACATGTCCAATAGAATTATGTTCAGACCTTTAAAGATCATTAGATCCTTGTGAGATTGTGGTTAGATCAGGCGTAATGTATAATAACTACTATTCATATGAACACGATGATATTTAAGCCAATAATCAATGGTCAAATGTAATCCTCTCAACACAACTAATGTATCATTAACAAAATCCATTGATTACTACCAATAGGTTGCAAACACCTTTCACAAACTTCAACATCTAGTCCATCATTTCGATTGTTATCGTTTTTTTTTAAATGTAATTGATATCACCACGAACGTTGGTGCAACTTTTGCCAATGATGCAAAGGTTGGATTTATGAACTCTAAGCTCACTATTTCATTGAGGATTTGAAATATATTTTTAGATGTATGATGAGCTTTTTGGAAGCTACTCATAAATATGGAAATATACTTAAAATCTCAATGATCATAGCCTTACTGCACCATCTAACACAAACTCTTAACATCTAATATTCATATCGAATTCTATAACAACTCTTGTACAAACTTACAAAATCTCACAAAGAACTCGAAAATCACTCAACAAGATCAAGATATTTCATTGAATGTTCAAGTTACTCATCAAAACAAGGCTTGAGAAGTGCATCCCAATTTTTCTATTTATAATATTAAGAATTTTACTCTAGAAATTAAAAATAATTATTATATGATTTTTTATATCAAATTTAATCAAAATAAAAATCACAATTTTCAATGATAATAGTTTCATGGCAACATGCATTTGGTTCATTGGGATCTTCTAGAAGTCCAACTACACTCCAATTCACTTTGATATATTAAGTCAATCTCATCCATATGTATTTATCAAATCAAACCAATGAAATAGTATTCAAATTAAGAAAAATTTAAAAAGACATTAAATGGAATAGGATTCTTGAATCTCACTAAACAAAAAATAGTTATTCTTATCATCCACTCTACTTCATAAAAAAACTAAACTATTCCCCCAACTTTAACATAATTAGCTAAACATATTAATGAATAAGATAAACTTGGTGTTTTAATTTATTCATAGATAAAATCATACTTTATATATGATCATAATTTATTTTATATAAGTACAATATTGATTCTTATTGTACTCATTGACTCGGGGTCATGTGTTAATATAATGATTGATGAAACAATCCAATACTTGGATCATAAGAAATACGAAGCTAACATTTAGCTATTGAGACTAGTTGATTAGTCAAGAAAGTGGAAAATTGATATTCTTCAGGGATTGCTGGCCCAAATAGACAAAATTTCCTTCCTACAAACCTATATTATTTTGAAACTGCAAGAAGATATAAACTACAAGATGTCAATCGGATGAGCATGGTTGTATGAATCTAAGGTGATTATAAATTCACAAAAGAAATTATTTTCTTTCTTCAACTTTCATGAGTTTGTAAAGTGACAATTTATTGGACTAATCTCAAGTACTACAAATAGATATCGTCAAATTGGGGAGTAATCGACCCAAGGAATGAGACTACATACTATGACTTCTCTTCTTGAGACGAGATAAGTTACTTAGAATGTTATGAGATTGATGTCGAGCTGAACTCAAAAGAGGAATAACAATTACATGTCATTGAGGTCAGAATCGAAACTACACACTCATGGAGTCATGGGACTATATGTATGACAAGAAATTGACTTCCACTGACATGATGAACTACTTGGAATGTTATGAGGTTGATGATAAATTGTGATGCATGTCAACATATTGTTTGACCCACACAAGTGACAAGATGATACTTAAAATCCATTTCACCATGAATAAATTTTGAAAAGTGGCTATTGATTTTGTGAAATCCATCTTGCATACTAGCAAGGAAACCATGAAGAGTTATATTCTGATGTTCAAAGATTATGCTACAAAGATGATGATCCTTAAAGTCAATTTGGCCATTAACAAATTTTGAAAAGATGCCAAGAAGATGGTGGAAGCGGCAACTATTAGAAATGATGATGCAAATATAATGATTGAGTTCTTTTTTTGTCATATAATATGCATATATGGATGTCATTTGGAGCACATCAGTGATAAAAGAATATATTTTCTAAATATCTTGATTAAAGAACTAACTATGTAATTCCATATCAAGCATAGGAAAACTGCTCTTATAATTTGAAAGCAAATGGTTTGACATAGAGATCCAATGGATTGATGTTTTAAATGAAGTACTGTTTATCATATTTATGATTGGGATAAAAAAATCTTACGTCATAATGGATTTTTTGACTTCAGAATATTTCTAAAAAGCAAACATCTTTTAACTTAATCAATGGAATGCACTCCATTACATCAGTAGAGTTTGGTGTGACATCTTAAAAAAATCAAGTGGAGAATTGATTTTCAAAACAGTAAAGTCATTTGCATCGACTGCTAGAATTTACCTAAATAGAAAAATTTAAAGTGGATGCATAGGAGTTGATTAGGATAATTCAAGCAAAGAGGGAGTAGAAGTATGATGCAAATTTTCATGTCACCAAAATTGTAAAAATAGATAAAATTTTCATATGATAGTCGTTATATGAAATTCGATGATAAATTATCTTTATTATGGATGAAACCATACATAGTGGATGAAATTTTTAAAAATAGCTCGTTTCAACTGCTTGATTTGGAAGAGTCGTTACTTGACATTGGTATGAATGGATGAAGAGCGATGAAATATTATGAGTAATCATATTTGTGATGGCTCACAATTAAGGACATATTTATATAAGGCCATAGTTAGATGTTAGAATATTTTTTTGTTGTTTTGTGATTAGTTTATTTAGTATTTGCTTTATTAGTATGGTGACGAAAACATAAATCACTAACTTGATGAAATCTAATTTAAATTTTGATTGATTGATTCACACGCTGGGTATTTTTTTCATCGTGAATAATTTATGAATGTCAAATACAACAAAATAAAATAGAATAAAAAATATCATAAAACAAGTATTTTTTTAGAAGAAGGACAAAAAACTCTATGATTTGGAACCTAGAAACTTGGAAAATAAACAACCAAATGTGAGCATGACATAAATTATGCAAATCCATTTGTTAATAAGTGGTGAAATAATCTGCTTCTTTAATTTATATTTTCTGTACTAAATGATTGGATTTAAATATGGCAAAAAAACATTTGCTAGATCTATACATCTTGAAATTAAGAATCATTTGCAATTAATAATTAACCATGTAATAAGCAAAAAATGCTTAAAACCTTGATTAGGAATTGTTAACCAATTTTTTAATTTATTGGATTGCAAAACTTGATTGTTGTGTATTGTCAAAAAATACAATATGGCAAAATGATGTGTTATTGCAATGAATTATTTTAAAAATGCAATTTTTTCACTTTAATGATTCTATTCACAATTTGACATGCACAAGGTCAAAAATATTGCAAGCTTGTCAATATATCATTTATGACTTTAAAATTACAATTATTTTTAGTAAATTTTTAGATTTTTTTTTTTGACTTATTCCACTAACTAGGATTTGTTTCAATTGCTTCCTCCATCTAGCTTTGAAATATTTTTTTCTCAATTTTATGTAAATTGCATAGTGTGAAATCTTTATTTAAAATATAGATTTGAATGAGACATATATATAAGTTCAATTAAAAAAACATGACTTCGGATTTGAGAGAAAGCCCTTCAACTCAAAATATATGAACCTTAAAATAGTAGAGCAATCTCAAAGTTGCTAAATGTCTTATGTGGCATAGCACCAAGAAAGATGCAACTGTTACATAGTAATTAGCCTAGTAGTACAAGAAATGGTCAAATCCACTAAGAGAGAAGCTAAAACCACTAAAGGCTTTTAGTCCAATCCATGAAAAGAGAGGAAAGTGATCGGAGCTCATGTCATACATATGGGGACAAAAAATCTCACGTTCTTGTAATAGTACTTGTAAGGAAAATGATTCCATCCATGTTCCTTGGGACTATATGCATATCCTAATTTAATCATAATTGGACACAATTCTGTTTAATTAGATGGATGGAAATGTGAGTAGAAAAATATTACGTTTTAGTGTTAAAGTTGGGTACCAATACTTGTGTGATGTACATTGTAACTTAATTGTTGTTGTGTATATTTAAATTTAAAGATTTAAAGAACAAGTGGTTATGACTTTGCAAATCTTAGTGTCAATGAGATTTACTTAGACTTAACATGGGTGCCACTGAAATCTATTCAACATGATGATGGAATGGCTTGCTTCCAAAACAAATTGATTTAACTGGGCTGGGCGGAGTACACAATTCCAAAAAATAAATCAATGGTTAATGCACGTTACGTCATACTGCTTGTGTCTTACAGCTTTGTCCACATAATTCTTATACCAAGTGTCGACATCTCTTGTGATTCTAAAAGCCTTGAGATTTTAAAATTGGTAGCACTTTTTTGCTTGTAGGTTAAAGTTTCCAATATAAATCTGCCATTGGAAATCACACATAATTTCATAATCCCTTTAGGTTTCATCATCAGTAGCATTTGAGCTTTGCAAATAAAAAAATTATTGTTTGATGGTAATAATCGATGCTAACTTGTCACATGCAAACTGTAAACTTTTTTCTACCAACCTCATAAAGGACAGCATCTAGATTGTCCGTTTTCTAAGGTGACGGATGTGGTGGTTACAAATCCTACTTGTGACACAGTTTCAGAGGGGTGATCACCCATCCTCCAAGATGGGCAGCGAGTGGAGCGGCAACGGCCAAGGTCTCCAAGTATAGGGGTATGCAGAGAGGTCATATCTTTGTTCCTCTAGCTTTGGAATTATATATAGCTATGGACACCGACTTCGACATGTTCGTGAGGGACTGCGCGAGAGTCTACCATATTAGGCGGCAGAGGATATCACTTTCTTTAGGTTAATGTATAGTCTATTTTAGGCAACATATTTCCATTTCTTTACAGATAGCACTAAATGTCGCAATCCATAGGAGAGCAATCACATTAGTTGATGATTCTTCGGATGCTATGTTGTTTCTAGACTATTTGAATTTGATAGTTCGGATATTTTAGGTGCTATATGACATATTTCGCAGTGTGATGCTATTGTGGCTATTGTGTGGCTAGCCCCAATATTAGGGGTTTGGTTTTCATCCTTGTAAGATTTGATGGGGTCTTCCCATCCCTATTGTTATTCTACTGAGTACTTTCTCTAAGTTTCGTAAGGTGCCATAGATTTGACCTGTTGACAGATCCTTCGTTGCCTACAGTCGGTGCATAAGAAATGTATGGTCATCATTGTCAACCACGTTACATGCGTACAGTCCAAACCTCGGGTCGAAAACAAGTACCCCGTATTGGAGTGCGGAGGAATAGACCTGGGTTCCAGGAGAGGAGGTTAGGAAGTAACCATGATTAGAATCTGACTATGATAATGTCCGAGCCAGTCAATTCCGGTATTCTCCAAAAACCCTAAACCCTGCGGTACTGGAGGTCGATCGATCAGAGGCGCCTTCTCAACAACACGCAGGATTGGAAAATTGAATCCGCCCGGGGGTGGATTGATGTCCCGTGCAGCAGGTTGATTGACAGCGGTGCCGATTGCAGGAGGAAAAGTGGTCTTCGGTTGAATGAACCGCTGGAAATGTGTGCAGGCGAAATGAGGAGCACGGCAATGCGACTCGTGCGGAATTGAAAGTGGAGGGATGGAATCACAGGTCGGAAAGAGGAGAAGAGTGGAGAAAGGACGGAAGCAAAAGAAGAAGAAGGCGAAGGTCGATGGGGTTGTGGGTGTTAGCTCAGCGGGAACAGAGAGGATTCAAAATGCGCGCAAGAATCGTCGAGATGAGGAGTTGCACAGTAGTGAGGATGAAGGCGATGAGGTAGATGCTCGGAGAACCACTTTTGATGAAGAGGAAGAGGAAGAAGACACTGAGACAGCTCAGGAGAAGAGGTTGAGAGTAGCACAGGCTTATGTGAATAAAATCAGGGACTTTGCCAAAGATGAATCTGATGACGAGGAGGATGCCGAGGAGAAAGAAGAAGCGAAAAGAGGTGCTAGAGATTCTCTGGTCGCCGATTTACTCCAGCAACGGCAACTGGAAGAAAGCGGACGTGTACAGCGCAAGCTTGCCGCAAGGTACAGCAATTCACTTATCTGCAATCGAGCTTGCCTCCTTAGTTATCCTTGCAGGAAATAGTCTCGGTATTGTATGAACAAGCAACCGTTTCCCCACGTTACTTGACGACCCCCATAGATGTTTGAAAGGTCATAATGTCGGCTTCTCGCTTCGTCTAGAAATAAAGTCGATTTAATTAAGCAAATTGTACCTTACAAACTTCATGATAGACAATGATTTCCCCTGATAGAATGTAAAATATATGTTTTGAAGGAAATATGAAATGAATTGTTTGGTCTCGTCAAGTTCGCATGCATAAGTACCCTTATGAACAACCGATTACCTGCCCTTCATTCGTACAAATTTTTAGCTCGTCAGGACATCTTCCTTTACAGTTGAATAGGCTGGGGCAATGCCCTGCATTCTTCTTTCGAGACTTAATTGTAACACAGGGAAACTCACTGTTGTACACCATCAGCTGGCCGAAAAGTATTTGTATGTAGTTCTCGCCATTTGAGCACTTTCATGTGGCTGAAAAACGTTATCGTGATGATGGTCGACATTTTCAGAGTCATTGACTCACTCCCTGTGGAGAAGGGCCAAGTCGTTAGTCGAAGACACAGACAGTCTGTGACAGCGATTTGTTTAACGGAGGACGATTCAAGGGGATTTTCAGCGTCCAAGGACGGGTTGATTGTGCACTGGGATATTGAGAAAGGACAGAGCGAAAAATATGAGTGGCCTACCGTGGAGCCCTCGACTTCTGGTAGTGGAGGTGGAAAATCCTCTACATTGAAGAACGGTGGAAGCAAGCACATTCTAGCTCTGGCAATTAGTTCCGATGGTAGGTATTTAGCGGCAGGAGGTTTGGGCCGAAGTATCCAACTATGGGATACGAGAACGAGGAAACACATAATGGTAATATTTTAAACCCTTTTTGCTGTGTCATTTTTGACAATAGGCATCCATGTCCTGCGCATTCAACAGATATATAGTTCCCACTTGCAACGTCATTGCAGGTGTCTTTATTGTTTCTGAACCCTCTGGACATTGTTCTCATTTCATTTACTTTACTGAACTGGGTCTTGATCTTCCACTTTCTGTTCCTTGTATACCGCGGTTTTTTTACCTTTCAAACTTTAACTACCTTGACATGAAGTGCCAGTTTTAGCTGTATGCACGATTGCAAGTGACGCTGCAGCTTATTATTTGACCGAAGGCCAACTGAATGCAGGCTTTCCCTGGTCATAAAGGAGCAATTTCTAGTCTGGCCTTTAGGCAAGGGACTCAGCAACTAATGTCAGGCTCCTATGATCGAACGATCAAGCTGTGGAGCGTCGCCGATAGATCGTATATAGATACTCTATACGGCCATCAAAGTGAAGTCCTCTCAATCGATTGCCTGCGTCAAGAACGTGTTCTTTCTGCGGGGCGGGATCGCACGCTCAGATTATGGAAGGTTAGCTGGTTTTGGCCCTTGTTGAACGTTCCTCTTCACTTGTGAACGGTCTTCAGCTTGTCGGCAAAATTCACATGATCGAGTGGTGTTAGTTTGGAGCAATTTCATCGTCGAGCTCTAATTAACTTGTGTTGACCATGTGCCCAGGTCCCAGAAGAAACTCAGCTAGTGTTCAGAGGCCATGCTGCATCAATAGAATGCTGCTGTTTTATATCAAACGCAGAGTTTTTTTCAGGATCCGACGATGGTAGTGTTGCACTGTGGAACACCATAAAAAAGAAGCCTGTTTTTGTTGCGAAGAACGCTCACGGATCTCTAGCAGGGGAGACGAATCCGGAAGGATCATCGGAGTCGGAAGATGAGCCAACATCGAACGGTCATGTCAATGGTATAGTTCATAGCTTCATGTTTATATGTTCTATCCGCAGTTATTAGCATCAATTTTTTGGGCGGACAGAACTTACACATTTGTATTTCAGAGTACAGAAGGATTTTGATGTAAGCTACCTCTGTGAAGTAACTGATTTAATTGGGGCCATTTAACAGGAGTAGCAGAGAAGAGTACGGAAAATGGCACAGAATCTAGTATCGTGGGAGGATCGGCTACCGCGTGGATCGGAGCGGTGGCATCTTGTAGAGGAAGTGATCTACTCGCAAGTGGTGCTGGTGATGGTATGGTCAGACTTTGGGCGCTGGAGGAAGCTAACAGATCTTTGAAACCGATTTACAGCGTTCCAGTGGTGAGTACTAACTGGAGGCTAGGAAGAGAGTTTTCTCTCAAAGGTGGACAATGTGCCAATTCCGTGTTCAGGAACAGCTGAATTATATGGTTCACAATTGTATCTTTTCAGAATCTGAAAATCCACCTTGTTTGTGTCACAGAAAGGCTTCGTCAACGCTCTTGCATTCGCTCATAGTGGCCGTTTCCTACTCGCTGGAGTTGGGCAGGTAATGTCCGAATTTGCACGTGAAATTTGTAAGGTGTGCTTCCAACTTTCTGACTTTTGAACGATCTTATGTCTCCTTCTCTGAAGCGTGGCTTTGTCCACCTGGTGCAGGAGCCTCGATTGGGAAGGTGGGGACGGATTCCCGGCGTTCGTAATGGGATAATGCAGCACAACCTTTATTCAGCTTAATAGATTTCTTCAACGTCCAGTTCTTACTGTACGATCCAATTTTGCATGTAGGTCAAGGAGAAGCCACGAGGTGGCCTTGAGTATGAGCCATTCATTCTTTATTCTGAGTTGTAACACTTTTTCCCGTTCTCTAACGCATTTCTAAGGTGTTTAGCGTGGCTGGTGGAATGCGTTTGTGCCTATCAGGGAGTTGTTTTGACGGCTTCCAGTCATAATTTAGGAAAAGATTCAGATACATGTTGATGTGTGTTCTTGATAAACCTTCAGAATCTTGGCCAAAGTTTGTAAAGCATGTACAGATTCGAGTAATTGCAAACAGAGCAGAAGATGTGTGTACACTTCTTCCAGTGATGATGCATTCCGAAGTGTTTTGTTTTGCAAAGGTCATAAATTTGAAAATTTCTTCTGCGTATGAAGCGTGTGCGCTTTTTGCTCTGTTGCACGTTGTAAGCGTTTGACGTGTACATTATTGGTATTTCCTTTCCATCCATGTTTACAATGTGTAACTGTACATAGCAGCGATGGGGCGTGGGGGACGATGTGAAAGTTGAACATCGAGAAGATCAAAGTCATGTTGATGTGTGTGAGGATGTATGTTTGTTTCTCCTCACATTAATAGCTGCGACATGCGCGAGGTTTATTAATATATCCTCCGTGTATAATGATATACGTTGAACATCGCGTGCAATTTCTTTCATGTATTAGATGATAAGCATAATGCAGGCGATGGTCTTTTTCTTTTTAAAACGTTTATTTATTCAATTAGAAGGTGGTTTGACAATTATTACGTACAAACAAATTTCGATCTAGTGTCTGTCTTTGATCATAGAGTGCAAATCTGGACAAAGATTCTAATAGTATGTACACTGAAGTTCAGGAAAGAGTAATGGCATGCTAAATTTTCAACTTTGTGACACACAAAGAGAATTATAATTAAGAAATTAGTTATTAATACAATGTCAGGTAAAGTTTCAATCACGGATGTGACCATAAGAGTTGATAGCTGTATTGATTGAATTACAATGTCACCTTATGAAACTCATGACAATATGATGATTCGTGCGCCAAATGTGGATTGATATAATAAATAAAGCTAGGTAAATATTACACGAAGACTAGTACATTGCCACAATCAGGCAAGACCAGACAGCCGTCCATGCGCTGTTCCATGACTCTCTAGTAACCTTTGTCAGTTTCAACTTCAGATAATACAACATCTGCTGACAAAGGCCAAAGGCATGGGCAGAAGGCCATGTCAAATCTACATTGCTTGACGCGCTGGCAATCAGCAGATCATTTACAGCAATTTACAAAGATTCCAGTATGTACGGGAGTGGCCTGTATGCTTTTAATCCTCTAGGTCCATGCCTTGGATGAACTCATACTCTTCCTCACTCACATCCTCATCGGAACCCTGATCTAGTGCCATAATACTTGTTGCCACAAACCGAAAGGAGAAAAGAATCAGTATCACATTGTAGGCCCACGTCGTTTGATAATTCTAATACACGTCTCAGACACCCTATCGGTAGATTTGGGGCAAAACGGTTACTGGAAGGAAACGGACAGAATATTTCGCAAATCTTCAAGTGTTGGAATACAATTACCTGAGACATCGGCAGCTGAAGCACAAAATTCGTTTCAGTTTCTTGTTGTAGAAAAAATAGTTGAACGACCATCTGTGTACATCACAGCTGTGTCAAGCGTTTCCCTTCGAGGGACTGAAGGTAACCAGGGCCCCAGATTTTTCTCGAAAGGAAAACTATCAACAACCAGTTTCAATGAAAGCTACAGACACAATATTTTCCGAAGAGTTAAAAACAAAAAAAAAATTCGCGACTCACATGCATCCTCGGTCAGCGAAAGGATCTCCTTCAAAATCAGGTACGCAGGTATACACATCACAGTCAGCGAGATCCATTACCTGCAACCAATAAATCCCCAACCTTCAAAACTTTGATCCTAGACCAAGAGACAAGAAAGGATGGCCGAGTACTCGTGGATGAGACCAGTGTAGAGGTTTCCGTACCTCACCAACAGCGGACCATAAACAATCCATGAGAGAAGTCTCCTCTCCAACTTCCGTGGCCCAAACCTGTGGCTCACACATAATGGATTATATAGGAATGCCTAGTTGCCTGCTATGATTTGACTAGATGTCCGCTCTGAAGACAACTGTCATTTGATAATCAATGACCACTTGAAAAAGGGAATAAAAAAATCCTTTCCTGCTCATGCTACATTTCGGCTTCCCTGACAAGTGGCGCCGCCATGGAGGGCGAAAACTTGTTACCATGGAGATGCGATGATTGAAGCAACGAAAACTAAATATATTTAAATACAGTGGGCTGTTAAAGGATAGCAGCAGTACATACTAACATAAACAAGATCATCCACATAAACATGACACAAGAAGTATCCGTGGATCAAGGGCACAACTACCTAAATCTTTTCACATAAGAAGCTATACTACCTTGGAAGCTTCAAGCAAGAAATGCTCGATCTTCTGTTTTGGGGCACTGAGTCCATGCTCTTTAGAGAAGTGATGGGCCCGCAACATACTGTTTCCGAAATCAAAAGCAAAAGCATATCAGCAAGCGAGAGTCAGAACAAAACCGCTGTTTTGAAAAAAAAGCATTACCTACGTCTGAGCAATCCCGCTTCAATTTTACCTCTCACTGACCACCGGAGGACTAAACCATAAATGCGACTGACAATAAATAGAGGCGAGTCATGGCCTGGTAGGGTAAAAAACAATCAGCAAAAAATCCTAGCTAAGATACTTATCAAAGACAAATTGTTCAATGGCATCCACACATGACTAGACACGACTACAAGTCTTACCAAATGCATCTCACATGAAGCATCTGATATCATTTAGATATTTTGCCCTTGGGAAACAAGCTTAGGGTCTTCACAGAAGTCCAAAAGTACTTTGTAACTACACTGGGAGGCAATGGGAAGAAAAAAAACGGGGAACTGCGATGGAAAATCAGACATCAAAGACGCATCTTGACATGACTTGTCAGGTCAAGCTGCCGAAGAGGACCTTATCTCTGCTAGACAGCAAGCGGTAATAGTTCAGACAGCTTGCTTCAATTAGACATCCAAACGTGACCACATGAAAGTTTCTTAATCTCAAGGATCGCTAAATCCTTCAGATCGAGGCATCGGCTGCAATTCTGCAAAATCTGCAAACGTTCCTAATTTCGTTGATTTCTTTCACAACTACCATCTGTAAACAGAACAAGAGACAATTACCGGACCCTCTTCAAACAGCTCCTTACAATACAACGGAATATGTGCACGGCTTCCACTAGCCTAAAGTCCCGAAGAAGGTATATCTCTATGAACCCACTCTTTCAGCTTACTGAACCCTGATGACCTACAAAATGAACAACACTGGATGTTTTTCTTCTTGATTCTATCCCTTTAAAACTCACAAGGAAAAGGAAATGGAGAGATTTGAACTCTCAACTCCGAAAGGAGCAACGGCTTTCGACCGCCTGTCAACCCTTGACACCACTTCCTACTTCCATCACTCAAATGAAAAAGTAAAAATTGACGGGTTGCCAAGCTGCTGTCCAGCTTGCAGAGCATTACCCGCTTTGTAATTGACCCACTCTCGTTGAAGAATCTATGAAAGAGGACAACAGCAAATACTTCCAGAAACGAAAAGCCTCCCTGAATTGACTTTGCAAAACAATAGAAGTCGATTTATAAGCCCATTGAATATTAATACTAGAGAAGGGGATGGAAACAATATGTAGTCGAGAACTTACCTAAAGTCGTAGTCCGGATACATATGGTTCAAGGTAAGGATGAGGTAGATCAAAGTCCTTCGACTGCAAACCACAACAGAAGCTTAATGCGGCCATAGACACCTCATGCTTATTGCTTTTAGTATGAAAAAATGAGCGCTCTGACAGATCATTGGCTTCATCCGCACTCGCACGCCCCATGAGTTCACCCAAGAAAGGCGCACCTGGCGGTGCTAGATAGTGGTCCGACAGGTGAAGTCGAAAGACTCGATGAAAAGTGTAGCGAATCCAAAACCTGTACCAGAAGATTCGTGATTAGGCATAAAAACAGGCACTTTCGACGTCAGCCCCACATTTGCGACAGGACCATGGGACTCCAGATTTCACGGCCGGTCGAACGTAAACACAGCATCAGCAGATTTCTACCATGCTTGCCTCAGAATTACTACAACACATCTGACTTTGGTACGAAGGACCCAATTCTACGGGTTGATCAAAGGCAAAAATATTTTACCTCTTGCTCCAAGCTACGGGATAGCTTCTTGTCCATCCCAGCAAGCTTGCCTGATGATTTGGCACAGAGAACAAGCGTGGCACAAAGTAATGAATATCCACTCGTTTGCACACCAGATGAAGGTGATACATACCACTGTAACACACTCATTTACATTGTCCGAAGCCAATAAAGAAATCGGGTACAAAAAACAAAACCTGTCACTGATCTTCTGCAAGTTTCTATTACATTTGACAGTTCGTCCAGCCGACAATTAAGAGAGCTGTCAACAACCCTAAACAACTCTCAAAGACTATTAAAATAGGCTCAGCTTGTAACTTACACGAATACGCTTCCAAAGCACCCTGTATATGACAGTCTCCCAGGTTGACATTGGAAAGAAATGCGTTTACGCTGCAAGAGAGGTGGTAACCACGACAGCAATTACAGTGAGAAGTATGCAGAACCAATCATACAGTCGCTCCCGCGCTCGAATAAGCTGCCCCTTCTCATACACGAAAGGACTGGCATCCCTAAAACTGGTCTTCCACCCACATCTTCAGTCCACAAAGGCCTTCAAACGGAGGACTCCGGCACCACAAGTGCCGAACACTTGTCAAACGCAGGACGGTGCTCGGGAGAACCTTACAACACGGGTCCGATGTTTTCAAAGCGCGATGATAATTACCGGGCAAGGGGGGTGTATTCGAGGAACTTCATGACTCCAGCTTATCATATATCCTTCGTGATCCGTTGTGACGACGGGAGAAGGAAAGCTAGCAATGCCCGACGATCGAGCAAACAGCGATCAGCACGAGCACCAGCGAGCGCTGTTGTTGCGTTCTCCGATGCTTCCAACGCTATTCGAGATTTTGATTTTGTATCTACCAACGGCAAAGCAAGTCGATCTCGGCTGCAGCAGCACCAGCAGCGGGCACGCACTCCGTCTCCCTCTCTCAGCCTCGACGCTAAACAGCCACCGACCCGACCACACGGCGTAGCATCCCAAGGACCACCCGATGTCGACGACGCGGTCTCGTGAGGTGCCTAGAATACAATGCTTCCCGCTACCGTAGCTTTAAGAACTGGTAGCTCCTTCCAGCGCTTGTGTGGAACACCTGCTCAAGCTCTCGAGTCCCGTTACCAATCGGCGTATTTATAGTATGCTGTGATGGTTGCCCCGTGACGCTACCCTCGATAGATCTCGGACTCATGGTAAAATGGTAAATTTAACCATCGCCTCGTCATCGTCACTTCTGAAAATGGCAGTCCTTTCGTGGTGTTTTGAACTTTTTGCCGGTGTTACAGTCTACTTTTTCTAGACGTATACGGTAGTCTCGAGGTTATCTGTAACCTCCAAACCTCCAAAATAATCAATGAAAATTAAACCCTTCAGATTCTAATGTCAATGCTTGGTACGAAAAACTTAATGAAATCTTTATGACTCCTCTAATAAAAGAATACTATTGAATCCCTCATTACTTATGCCCTCAGATACTTATAGATTCTGATCATTCATATCATTTTCGTTATATTATTTGGAAGGTGCATGATTGAAAAATTTGATAACTTGTAATGGAAACATTAATATATAAAATCTGGCATTAAATATGTTTCAAGTAGATTCTGATCTGCATATAAAATTATTTAATATGGAAGAACTTATAGAACTCTGATTTAAGTGATTGACTATTGATTTCAATCCGTTGAAGAAGAGTACTACTTTTTAGAACTGAAAAGTTCTAAAAAGTTTCTAAAGACATTTATTCACTGATGATTACAACTTACGCATACCGAGAGTGCCTACGGGTACATTTCGTGAACTTTATACAATAGTTTGTAAGTTGGGACTCATATTTCCTACATTCACATGTTGTTTGGCTTTCAGGATAGTCAGGTGGAATTTTATGGTGAAACATTAAATATTTTATGGAGATCACGAGTAGTTTATGGTTTATAATCTACTCACTGATAAGCGTAGAGTGGGTGGTATGGCAAAATATTGAAAGTTTTACTATTTTGCCCTCCATAGACAGGAGGAGTTTTATGGTTGTATTTTTTTAGCAATATAGCAGTTTTCGATGCAAACCCAAGTTCCGGACAATGGGCGCCAAATGACTGAAAAACCCAATTCTGGTATAATAGGGTGTTTCATACTATACCGTATTTCTATGGACATAGTATGCGTTGTATACAATTAAAAGCGCTTACCCTCACGTGTATCTTTTAATTATTTTCAGTGAAAAAACCTCCCGGAAATGATTAAATCAGTGAAAAAACCTCACTTTTTTGATAATAAGTAAATGTAAGGATATATATATAGAAGAAAAGAGTAAGAATTTTTTCTTGACTATAAAATTATGCATAAATTTTCTTATACTTTTTTATGGGACAATATAATACGTCTTGTATCCGAGGCTGAATCGCCTTAACTATGTGGTGGTTATGGTCAACTTGCGCAATTTTATTGTTTTTTTTAATAATAAAAATTCAGTATTTCTATTATGAAACTGTCTAATGTATTCATTCTTTTTCCTTTATTTTACACGCCATATATTCGCCAGCACCACAAATATACAGATGTATCGAGAAAAGGATCATGTGGCTACATGAACTTTGGGAGTGGGCGTATATGTAACTTAACTGGAATGATGTGTCAATAGTTAAAATGAAAACTGGACCCAAGGAGAGGAAAAAGCCATCCTAGGTCCTTAGTTACGAATTTTCTCCTTTTCTTCAGCTCAGTAGTCGTCGAATCGTTAACTATTCACCTTAGAATCAAGTAAGATTCTAAGGTACAGTACGGTCGGCCGTACATACCTATGCGCTGCTCGGGTACCGCCAATCTCCCATAGAGGACCTTCGGATTCAAAAAGCAGACAGAGAATAGAATGATATCAAGAATATCCTAATCATCGGCAACGGATAACGCTGCATCTTTTGAGTATCTTGCGGACCAGCCATTATATATAGGGAAATAGTTGTAAAGGTGAGAATAATATTCTACGTTATGAAAGCACGATTCGAGCTGTTTGCCCATCATATGCTTCAAAGATCCGAAATATACAGTGATATGATTTAGTTTTTACTAATCTTTACCACTCCTTGTCCGTGGAGTTCTCAACAGCTACTCAGTCATTTGCCATCTAGATCCTACTCAGCACTTACCTGAAATTCAACCGCCTTACAAAACTTTTTTTCAAAAAATGAACGCTTTCAGAAACTATAGATGAATATATTGTTCGCTCTTGAATGGTGAAAACGTTCCACGCATGGAAATAAAAAATGAACATGGCAAAAAGCATCACATGCATAACAAAGCCCAGGCAGAAAAAGGCCAATGACACCCGGCTGAGTGATTTTGACCATTAAAAAACATGTAAGTCATCTTGGTGTACCATAACTTCGAATTTCTTTTGGCATAAACATTTGCACACGATGAATCAACCACAAGAATAATTTTATCTCTGTATATGATCAGTAAGCAAATTAAAATATGTTGAGTTAAAATTTGACGTGATATATCATCCAAAGAGCTACTCCATCATTTTTTCTAATGCTCTATGAGAGTTAATATATATATTAATAAAAAAGTAGCAGGATAAGTGTGTAAACATTTACTCTAGTATCCACAATAATCAAATATAATCAATTATAAAATTTAATGAATGTACATCACTCTTTAACTCTAGTTAGATTACATCTATAATTACTGCTTATAAGTGTAATATGCATCAAATAAACAATGAAGAGGCTAAAACTTCAACTACAAATAGCGTATGGATACACAAGTTTAAGTTTTGTCCATAAAAAATATATTTAAAAAATAAGATTTTTTTTTACATTAATCATAATGATTAATAAGCTCTTCATGAAATAGTATATATGTAAATTAAAAGAATTTTTGATTTAAAAAATGAATATAAGATAGTGAAGAATGAGAACAAAATATTTAGCCATGAGGTAAAAAATTATATGTATTTATGGAATCAAAAAATATATTAATTCATTTTTACTAATTTTAATTATATTTTAAATATATTATTCCAAAAAATTAAATTTTTAGATTTAAATATATTTTTTAGTAAATGTTCTTATCATTGATATAAATAAAAAATTATTTAGCTAAAAATATTCTCGAATAATTTTTGTTATTTTACATCAATAACTGAATTTCATTTTTAATATTATGATGCTATAATATATGTAAATAAAAAAGTAAACTTTCAACATCATACAATGAGATATGATTACGACTCAAATAAATAAAAAATTTAGTTATATAAATAATATATTAAAAAATGATATTAATATCAACATTTAGGATTTATCTTTATGTGATGCAATGATAATACATGAAAGGAATTCTTTTATTTATATATATTAATTTAAATATTCATTCATCAGTCCAGTTTTGAAATATACTTAGGAAATAGTTGAGGTAAAAGTTTTATGATTTTTTTGGAATGCACTTTCTGATTTTTTAAAAGAAGTTAGCTACCATACAACTAGCATAATAACAAAAGGGTATTATATTAGTATGAGGGAAGACCCCATCAAAGCGTACAAGGATGGAACCAAACCGGTAATATGGGGCTAGACCCCAATAGTATCACACTTGGAAATATGTCTTACAGCACCTAAGATATATGAACTATCTAGGTCAAAAGGTCTACAAACAACATGAGCATACGAAGAAGCATCACCTAACATGATTGCTTTCCTATGGATTGCACCAGCTAGTACTCTCTGTAAAGCAATGGAAACACGTTGACTAAAATAGGCTATACAGTAAACTAAAGAGAGTGATACCCCATGTCGTCTAGCATGGTAGGCTCCCGCGCACTCCCTCACGAACCTGTCGAAGTCGGTGTCCATAGCTCCATATAACTCCAAAGCTAGATGAACAAAGAGGTGACCTCTCTCCATACCTCTATACTTGGAGACCTTGGTTGTTGCCACTCCACTTGCCGCCCATCCTGGAGGATGGGTGATCACCCCATATGAAACTCTGTCTCTAGTAGGATCGGTAATCACCACATATGCCACAGTGACATGGTCCTCCCGAACCAAGTACAGGTCTGCACTAACCCTAGTCGATTCCAAGGCATACCAACGCTCTTTCCATGTGAGGTATCCACCCTCTCGCGCCATAGCAAACATCACATCCCTACTGGCATCATGGGTAGCTATCCTCTGCCCTCCGAATGGACAACGAGTCATATGAACACCTGCTACATCTAAAGTGATACCACACTACACACCAGGCAACTAGGCATCCAACCCGTATGGATCCAATCTCACTGGTAGTGCTCCACCAACTAAGCTATATTCATGAGCTAAGAAAAGCGTGCCCAAGTTAACAATGTCGAAAAGAAAATTAGCAAAAAGTTGACTTTTTTTTTATTTCATATAAATTTTCGCTAATAAAGATTTGTTTGTAGATAAAATATTTGATCATAAGCTTTTATTTTATAGCAAACAGAATCTCGTTGAGGAGTATGCATCGATTTATTGAATATATTTGATCAACTTATTTCCTGAATTATGATTTAATGAAATTTATAATTTGTATCATACAATAGATCGACATGTTTTGAAGAAGTCTACTCATGCACTTAAACTGCAAACATGAGTTTTAAATTTCATTATAAAATAAAATAAAATAAAATAATTTATTTTCAAATCATTCATAGAAATATGGGTAATTTTAAGTGTTTTTTTAATGCAGTAAAGTGACCTAATGCTTATGGGCCTGATGAGGCAAAAAATTGAAGGTAACATAATCTCGAACCTGACATAGATTAAAAAAACGACTTTGCCTCAAGATTAAATACTAAATCATCCATGTTACTTTGCTTAAAATACATTACTTCGTATGTATTGGGAAATCTGAAACCACCTTGCAACAAATAAACCACTCATGTTTAAATTTGAAATTATACATATATGAAGAAATATTTCAGTAAAAAAATATATTTAAAAATTATAAATAAATTCCATTAATAGTTGTTGTTGTGTATTTTATGTACAAAATTTCAATGAATCTTTAGGTAAATATGGGATTTTTTATTAAAAAAATCTGTAAGTACTTACTTTTATCACTTGTCAATTTATTTTATGCATGTTTGTATATAAATAAAATTAAAATTTTATGAATTAGCATAAATTTCATCAACAAATAAAGTTTTGAACACAGAATTTATTACTTAGAAAAAATCATTGATATAAAACTAAATTGAGGTTCAAGGAAAGATAATTAGTCTAATGCCATGCTTGTATGTATAATTTTACTATTCGCTTCAGAATTTTTGTTTGATTTCAATATAGCGGTGAATTGTAGATGTTTTTTGAAAGTATTTCTCCAAGTCCCAATTTTTCTTGTTTACATTAATTTCTATCGGAAAATGTTGATTTGTATCAATAATCTTTCCATACGTCAAACATTGGTCATAAAAACCTCAATTAGTCATAAGATCATATCGGCGGATATATGTGGATTGAAAACTAAAATGATAGAGCAAACTCGAACTACCTCCTCGAATAGAACACAGTACAATGGATGGAAAGAGCGAGTGTGAATATGTTTTATCATAGCAAATTACTTCCGAAAGTAAATCTTTGTTGACTGTATTGTTTTCAAATTTGTTTTAAGACTAAAAAAAATGCGGTGCTCAATCGACCCAAAATGTAATGCGGTTTTGACCTAATATAGAATTGCAAACAAAAAACTGAAAGAGGCCACACATCGACAGAGTACATGCATCTTCTACAATTCAGCACACATCACGCGGACATCAAGAAACAACTTGCTTTACTGTTTTCGAGTACAAATCTGAGAACGGGAAGGAATCCCGAAATAGATGGATATATACAACGCTGTGATATCAACCTCCAATGACATCTCCAGGACTCCAATTACTCCAGGCATAAAAGAGCAAACTCTCATATTCCTCTCCATGAATGCACCAACGTCAAACCAAGGCATTTCCATCACCCAAATTCCTCAAGACCCCTAAAAATAGAATCCATTCTCTCCATATTCTGCCGCATCAGCCAGCGTTCTAGACGTTGAATTTCCTTGCCTTCCTTCCATCACCATCATTATCACCTTTGCCCTAGCTCGTCATTGTCCCATGTCACCCACGCTATTGAGCCTTGAGCCACCGGGGCCAGAAAATGGCCCGGTTGACAGTGGCGTGTACCACATGATATGGTTAACTGGCGTGCCCAGGCGACCATAAAGCGGACAGTTGGGACACGATATGCGGTGTCCGTCGGCAGCATCAAGGCAAGGGAGGAAAAGGTCGTGAAGAGAGCGAGCCGGAGACAGATGAAAAGCGAGGGTAGAGCTCCAGCTCGAGCTCGCACATCTTCATTTTATAGAAAAGATAGACGTGGGTGAGGAGCGAAGGAGGGAGAAGGAAAGAAGGAAGGAAGGAGGAAGATAGGAAGGACGTGAATTAGGATTGAATCGAGCCGGACGTGAGCTCGTGACCTGAGTAGGGATTCAGGGGAGGAAAGAAAAGAAAAGAAAAGAAAAGAAAAGACTGAAGTTGCACAGGCAGAATGATGATGATGCCCTTGCTGCTGACAGTGGTCTGAGATTGATTGATGGTGGCGATTTTGGGGTTGCAACGGCCGGGTTGCGTGCGTTGCCGATCTCTTGTACGAGCCGGGCGAGATCGTCCGTGATGGTGATTGAGAAGGTGGAGTTTTGAAGGAAGGAGGGATTCGAGGTTTTGACAGTCGAGGACGAGGAAGAAGAGGGAGTGACCGAGGCGGGGTTGGGGTTGGTGTTTGAGGAAGAGGCTACTTTTTATGTGGCCGGGGAGGGGGGTTCAACTGCTGACGCTGTGTCTCAGGGTGGTTTATGTAGTACATTAGCAGGGAGTTAGAGTTAGTATCGGGGAGGCGATGGGATCAGCTGTGATCGATGCATTGTCGGAGTCGGGAGGGGAGGAGGGCGAGTATGAGAGTGATAGCGATGGGACATCGACGCTGGCTTTGAGAAGGAGAGCTGCCAGTGATGATGAGGAAGATGAAGGAGGTAGTCAGAGACGGGGCCCAGTCGGAGGAGAGGAGAGAGTGCATCACCAAGATGCGGCCTCGTCTGTCGACGAAGAGGGTTCCAGGTTGCCGTACTCGGATGACGAAGAGGCGGATATAGAGGGAGCACCTCCTTTGTACGAGGAAGATGAGGAGGAGGAAGAGTTGTTGGAGGAAGAAGACCAAGAGCAGCAAAGAGAAGGCCTCTCACGGCAGCTCTTGAGGAGGAGAAGGAGGAAAGGAAGTGACGAAGAGGAAGAGGAGGAGGAAGAAGTTGGTGCTGCCGCAAGGACTATCGAAGGAGAGGAAGGGAGTGGTGGAGGAACTAAGCAAGGGAAGAGTCCGGCAAGGGCCGAGGCAGGTACAGGACCCGTGCCTACCGACGCTAAGGAAGTCAACGAGGAGGAGAAGAAGGAAGCTGAGCCTTTTGTGGTACCCACTGCAGGAGCATTTTATATGCACGACGACAGATTTCGGGATAATGGCGGCGCCAGGCCAAGGTCTCGCTTTTTGTTCCATCCTTGCCCTTGACTTTTTGTAAAATGGGTTTGTGGGGTCGACGGTTTATCATCAGACTCTGCTGATGCCACCCTTTGCATCACAGAAGTACAGATGTTTAAACTTTTCAATTCTGATCTCTTTTTCAATTTGCCTTGCCCTCTACGAAGACGAAGGGGGGTGTTCATCTTTGTAGAGGGCTTAAGTTCAAGCTATTCCTGAACACCAAGGGTTCATTTCGTTGGGAACATAGTGTGCGTAGGTTTGTGCAACTCTGCACCTACGAAATGCTATCTGAACCTGGTTGCAAGTATTATGCAGTAGAAACAGTTCAACACAATTGGTTCTGCATACTTACCACTCTTTAGTCTTCAAAGTTTTTGTGAGCCTGCCGGAATGTCGTGCTATATGTACATTGTCTGTCATTCAACGCAGCGTTGTTCATGCAGCCATGCCCTTGGAATGGGTTTCCTGGGTAATAGGCAGTAAAGATACTGAAAGATAAACAGGAATGCTAATTTTCCTCCGGGTGGGTGTCAGAGGAAAATTGGCATTCTGGCCCAATCCCCCTATTTATTTTATAGCTTTGACAGGAGGTGGTTTAAGTCTTGATAATCTTGATTCCAGCTTCCAGTTGAATAAGGTTATACATGACACCGAATATCCTACTGCATAGCGCATCTCTTTCATAGAGGAATTTGTCTACTAACACCCAGCACATTTGGTATGGGCTCTCTTCATTGTTTATGTAGACTCCATACGGCAGTTCATTACCTTCTACGTCCAGTATTTAGTTCTTAACGTAGTATATTGGCGAGGGCAGTCTATAAAGGGAGGCAGCCATGGAAGTCTATGATTTGAAATTACTTATTGTACGCCTACAGCGCACTGGAATCTCATCATGTACATACTAGAAGCGATCTATCCAGCAGTTTTCTCCACTGTGTGAATGAGAGAGGGGATAATGCCAGGACTGACAGTCGTACTCCTTTAACGATCTTTGGCTCCTTGAGATGCTTTCATAACCTTACTACGAGTCCTTTTCTACTCCAGAGAGGGTTACCCTCGGATTCTATTCACGAATTCTCATCCCTTTCTGCTTTCTGGGGTTTAGTGCTTTCATTGTTTTAAATTTTACAGTGCTCTTATGTCTCAGGAGGAGCATGGCTGGTAGGAAATTATGGGAAGCAAAGGACGACAAGCTGTGGGTGCATGACCTTTTTGAAGAGCTAAACTTGCAAAACGAGAAAATGACAGGCGAGGTATATGCTCACACTTTTCCGTGTACTTGTTTTTGAAAGCCTTGATAGATGAGAAGTGAATGTAGATGCATAATTTGCTCCACTGCCAGTGACTAAAATATTGGGACCTTGAGAAGGGCTCTGAACCGCCAAGCTCTCCGCTGAGAAGTCCTGCGGTGCTGACTCTTTTGCTTCCGTGGGACATGGTCTCTGTCAGGGCTTTCATAAAGGTGGAAGAGGGAGAGGAAGAGGCCGAGGTAGAGGAAGAGGTCGTGACAGAGGCGGGAGAATGAACAATCATGAAGATGTGGGTGGAATGCGGTCACAGCCTTTAGGAAGAGGACGTGTTTCGAAGGCCGAGACTTCTGATTCCGCTGCTGGTGCCACCTACTAGTGCGTGATTCAGTAGACATTCATTCTTCATGCTTGGAGTCGCAGCAGGCTTAGGTTTACCTACATACGTTTTCTAAAACTGTGAAAACTATTATCAGTTGTATGTCAATTGATTACATATTTTGTCTGTGAGGTCCTGGTGATTCTGTCACATAAGAATCACTGGATAAATTTAGGTTGTGTAAGTGCGCTTTTGCAGCTTAGTAGTATGACTCGCACTAGTACATCTATGCAACTTTGGTATCATTTGGAAATCGTAGCCGAAGGTGTTATTTGCGTTTAATCATGAAAATCGAGTGCTAAGGTGTACATTTAATATGTAGGTGATTACATTTGATCGTAATGTACGGACCTCGAAAGGTATTCAAAGTACTGTTACATTTTCTGCAAATTAGGATGAAACAACCTTGATCCTTGCACGTCATACATTTGAACGCTGCTCTCATTACGACTTCGTATGAGGCATAGATAACCATTTGATCATTGGTGTGTTGGCCATCTTCGATTGGTCTTATTTTGGACAATTTTTTGGTCAGATTGTTGTTAAATACTGGTGTGATGTGAACTACATATAGGAAGAAAATCAAATTGTAATCCTGGAATACTGGAGTTTTATACGGTGTTGACAGAGGAGTCATTCAAACTTCAGCGGGTAGGATGCGAGCAGTTTTTCCTGTGCTCCCGCGCCATATTTGCGTGGACTCGTCGACCCGCTCACGTCAACAGATGCACAGTTTGCAGGGTTGATATGTCTTGTCAGGGAGCTGGACATCAGCTGCAAGCTGAAGGCTCTTCTTTCATTCATATTGATGTGTTAGCTAGCGATTTGACCACTATGATATTCTCTTTATCTGTTGCCGGTGTCGCTTGCGACCTGACTGTACCCCGTTATCTATGCAGTGGCTCCAAGTCGTCACAAGAAGCGACATCAGCCAATGCAACGGATCCAGATATATCTGGACAAAGTGGCAAGGATCCAGACAGTAGTGTTTCAAGGAAGCTTACGAGTGGTTCCTACCTGAACTCTGCTTCACCCCCTTTCATACCATCCGGAGCTCTGCAGCAAAAGCTCTCCACCAAAGTGGAGTCTTCAGGAGAGACTGGAGCTACCGCTGCTGCAGGCCGTAGTCAGACCAAGGGGAGAGAGCAATATGGAAGTGGATCAGCGGGGCCTTCGACGAAAGTTAGAGTAGGGACCGAGAAAACTACTCCAGCCAAGTCACAAGGAGGCCAAGGACGAGGATCTGTTCCTCAGGGCACAGCGTATTCCTCTTGGAATCAGGGTGAAGTAGGTGTACCCTCTAGTGTGTATCAACAAGTTCCGAAAGCAAATCCTGCCGGCTCAAGTCAACAACAGCACGCCGATGGGAAGTCTCAACGACATCAAGATGTGAATAGACCCGCCGGTGGGCCTGTTCCTGCACAACAGTCTGTCAGAGGAGTAGCTATTCAGGAGCAAGCCACGCCGTTTTTGCGCTCACCTCAAAATCAGGGCCAACAAGCGCTCGGACAGCCTTCAGTTTCTCGGTCCTCACCGCGTCCAAGTTCGAGTAATCACGTGCAGGTGCCTAACAATACACGGTACAAAAACAGTGGGGGTGGCAGAG
Organism: Marchantia paleacea; assembly: GCA_014180765.2. Taxonomy (NCBI): domain Eukaryota; kingdom Viridiplantae; phylum Streptophyta; class Marchantiopsida; order Marchantiales; family Marchantiaceae; genus Marchantia; species Marchantia paleacea. The sequence continues at coordinate 206,879 of MUAA02000030.1, forward strand.
GGGCAAGAATGGGAAACATGACATTGGGAGGTAGAGGGTCTTATGTTTTTGCGGGTGCTTCTATTGGAGGTGCAGGGACTGGTTTACAAGTTGGGGAGCCAGGATTTCAACCTACACCAGCTGTGGGTACTGGTATGTTTCTCAAACCAAGCTTATGAGGTGAAGGAGATTAAAGGCTTCTTTAACCGGGATGATTTTGTTCGTTACTTTGATTCACCACTTTATCGGCGCCATCTTCTTTCTACAATCATACTTGTCTATTCGGTAAAAGCGGTAAGAAATACTAAATTTCGGTGCATTTGTTTGCTATGTTGGTATACAGTTTCAGTACCGTATGGGGCCCAAGCTCCTGCAGGCATTGGAGTTCCTGCGGTTGGTTTGCCAATTCCTAATTATCCGTATGGGTTTCCTAACTCGGAGGTCACATGGTATGTATGCTGCAATTTCTGAAGTGCTGCAAGTCGCTAATTTCGATGACGATGTCCCTTTGAAGCTCAACCTTTTTTTATCCGCGTAGCACCCCTTTTGAGTTGTCAAAAGTGGTGTTTTGCTCTTCAGGAATACTTTTTAGGGATGTCGGATTCGCCATCTGAATGAGAAGCTTTACTCATTCTTTGGAAATCTTTTATCGATTCAGGGTGCCAGTCTTGGCTGGCGGTGGAGCTATAGGAGGTGCTTATGGAGCACCCTATATTGCCCTCGAAGGAGCTCCTTCGCACATGTATTACACCCAACCGTCAGCACAACCCGTGCCATATCACCTTCCTGGGTAAGTTCTTTGTACGGCTTCTTCTGGACTCATGACGGCCTGAGCTGTCGGTTCGGGCAAACCTTGTTCAAGGAATTGCCTAGATCCAAAGCCCAAAGCAGGCGCACTTTCAGTCATATATACCGCGGTTATTACAATTGTCAGGTGGATGAGATAGCTAAGGGTTTTTTAAAGTCATGTATCTATGGGCACTGAGAGACACTTTTCACTCTCAAGTGGTCCACCTCTCCTCACATCTTTTCACTTTTACTGAATTTAATTAGAATATATCCGTCAGCCAGGGCGTGGGGTCTTTTGTCTTCAGGCCATGACAGGCACAATTGTGAACTGTTATATTTTGAACGGAATCAGCAACGGTTGCTTGCTATCGGTTCTTGAATGTTCAGATTGTTGAAGTTTATGAAGAGCATGGATGTAAGGACATTCATCAGTGAGTTGGAAATGTTTTCAAATCTTGCCCCTCGATTTTCATATCGTTGTTACGTGGTGATAGCACTGCCTTCAACGGAGATCAGCTTATCAGCGATTTCTTTAAACTTCAGTTAGTGATCGGCTGGGCCGTATACGTGGTATTCCTTGTTCCCTGGCGCAGTGAGTTGGTATGGCTTGGATTTTGCTCGAGTCCCCTGTATTTTGTCTAACATACCGACCGATGCTCTTGTTTATTGTTATTCATACATTTTCTTTTCATGTCTTCTCGCACGCAACCCTCTTCTCTGAGTTGATTGTCCCCTTGCCGTCATTTTTGTGCATGGAATTGCGATAGTTGCACGCAACTTTTGCTGGTTACTCACATTGCGTGCGTACTTCTACATAGAACACGTCCGTTTCATTATATTCTGGCTACTTGATCTTCTGCATATAAAACTTTATCTTCAGGCTCAGCAAATCTCGTTGCAGTTAATTTCATCAGTTTTCTTCTAGGTTTTAGTCCCTTACTTTCACAGTTTCTACCAGAGACATCACTCGCTAATTTCCGAGCTCTTTCATCATTTTGTTTGGAGTCTGTGAGCTCCTTTTTTTAGGGTACTTATTGTAACAACCCGTGCAAATTATATTGTGAAACCCTCGAATGTAGAGTAGTGACTACGTATTTCACTACCCGGTGAGTTGCGTAGTGTTTCAGATCTTATTTTATTTTGGTCGTTTATTGAGAAAATACTGACTCACGACTATTGCTCATAACATATAGCTACGCTCAATTCATTTGTGCAGAAGAGATATGAACGGCGCAAAGCCGCCAGGTGGCCTGTGGAAGCCTCCTCCCAGCCCAGGTTTGTTAACTATTCGAAAGCTCACGTGGTGTAGACGTTGAAGTAAATTCTTAGTTGCCCGAGTTTTATAAATGATCACTGTCTTTCATGAATCTACTTGCTGTTGTTTTACACCTGGGGACTAACTGGTTTCAACGGTAATTTACAGAGCTTGGAACAGATGAATTCGAGCAGCGCCAGAGCAAGCCTCGAAGGTTAGTTTGTTACCTTCTTTCGTTGGCCATTGAACCCTGCGCATCTGTCTCCTAGTTATCTTGTCTCCAGGCTTTACGTTTCATTGAAGTGATTGCTACTTGGATATTGCGTACTCGACTGCTTCCGATTCTGTGTGTTGGAGATGGGCATTTTGGTCATCTATTCACCTTTGGTCTGAATGTTTTTGTTGTTGCAGATACTCTGAGATGAACTTCGGTCAATAATGAGCTCCTCAGAGTACATCTCTTGAGACCGACTGCTATCGGTGTATGCGGAAATGATTTTTCAAGCTACAGAGGATGGGATCCTTCAGGTCTGTCTCGCCCCAAGGTATGCCTCGTTACCACCCAAAACTTGTTTACGTCGTGACGTATTTCTTCACTATTTTTAGTGTTCTGCCATGAACGATCTTCCACCTCGTACGCAAGTCTGCACATTCAAGAGCTTATTGGGGTGGTTTTTGTTCTCATTTCTTGTTGCCTAAGTCAGACCTATGGTATCTTCCTACCTGTATAGCACGGAGAGTGTAGCGTGAGTGATTTTCCATGTCATAAAAGCGTATTGAATTGGCAAATTTGTTGAGAAACTCTAGCTTTATCAGATATGGACTCTTAAGAAGTCGCACTTTGGTTTGGGCCCGTAGTGATGGCCCTTTGGGCAACAGCTTTGTCACCGTTTGATTTGTTTCGCTCTATTCTCGTTTAGCAGAAACATGCGAGCTAAACTGTTTGAACTTTGTTATTATGACGCAAGGGATATATATATTTTGAGTGTAATACCGGCACTGCATCTCCTGTCTGATGTAGTTCCGTTATGGGACTTTCTGGAACTTTTACAGGGCAGTGCTCCGTGACTTTTGCTGTTTAGGAAGCTTTTGTATCCAGAGTTTGCAATCCAATCTATCATCAGTGATCTGGGACCTTCATTCTTACCTCATCTTATCGATCGTAAGAGAACGTGTAACCTCATCTTATCGATCGAAAGAGAACGTGCAACTGAAGCTGGACGGAGGAACACATGACGAAAGTCGTATCTCCTACCTTCATTGTGGTGCACAATTAACTATGAGCCGTTTCATAGTATATCTTCCAACTCGCATTTTAGTTGAATTGTGAAATTCTGAGCGATACAAGGAGCCCCACAAGAAATCTCGGAGGTACTCTGGTGTGGTTCCTCGCACCCACGAGATTAGGAAGAACCGCGTATGACATTATAAATTGCATGATCAAGGGTTGGGTGTACCATGTGAACTGTGTGCTCCCTGGTTTTTGCAATAAATGGAGATTTATTTTCTGGCTTCATATGTCTTTTGGACTAGGTAAAAATCTCGGGCAACCACTGCAGGCAAAGAGGTTATAAACAAAGTAAGGGTCCGCTAGTTGACTCCATTTCGTTGGGACACTTGAGATTACTTTTTCTCTGAAAATGGAGATTATTGTAGAGTTATCGTTTAGCTTCGTTATTCTTAGTTAATATTCGCTTGGCATAGTCGGCATATGCACCGCAAATAGATGGGCACGAAATATTGCATGGAAAATATGGATCTGAACGTTGCTTTGTGAAAGTTCGAAGTTATTACCCTGGCAATTGCTATTGAAGGGGATAAGAAGTGATCAAAATTTAAGTGCAGACAAACTTCGTACTCTAAACTTCGTATTTTCGTATGAAATATGAAGACTGGACTGAAGTTTGATACCAAATTTACATCCGTCTGCAGAGCTTTCGAAAGTCGTGGAAAGAGCACGTAGCATGTTGTCCTCGGAACGTCTTAAACAGTACAGCCTTGTTTTCGGTGACAGCTTATCCTGTGAAGAACACGTAGGTGCTTTGGAGGAAACTATATAGCCTGTGTAACAATGATGTTTGTATGGTGATAGATTGTATGTATGATAGGACCATTGACTATTCCTTACTTTTAATAATTATATATCATTTTCTCTGGAAAGTATATATTGGAGTAGTAACCTTGTACAGGAGATAACAGTGTGTTTCAGAGGGAATAAAGTATGGCTTGGCTCGACAAAAGTACAAGTTGTGTTTTGGGTTATTTTCGCTGTGTAGATTTCTGACAACGAAAAGAGGGATGTCCATCAGGACAACCATGATGGGCATACTAGGCAGTGCATACGACATTGTGAGGAAAAGCCCATGGATATCATCTATGCGGTCGTTGTTGATTTCCTTGTGAGTCTTATATATGGATGTCACGGCATGTACAGCTCGTCGTATAATTGATGCAAGGTTTGGGACAAAACATGAAGATCATGAATTTCATGTAACTCTTGGAAACACGTGTGGTCAGTTTGATATAAAGTGTAGGCTGGGATACCTTGGTGACGTCGTGATTCCGCTCGAATTATAATATCACAAAGATGGGAAGCTGATTTGAAGCTTGGATTCAAACAACACAAATAAATGCCCCTCCTTTAGATATCTCATACCTGATACAAGAGTTATTTTCGTTTAATCACTTCATTGAAGATGAAAATGACAAATCATTTGGCTCAATGAAAATATATACATTTTTCATTCGAAAGTTTATTTTCTGTGTAGAACCAATATTTAGACAAGGATCAGCAACTTTAATGCAACTTGTTCCTTTTGAAGATCTTAAAAATAATCTTGATACAGCCGCAACAAAAAGGTTGGACTTAATAGCGAAGAGAATATTTACAAGTTTGTACTCTGTCCGGAAACAAATAACAAGGCTAAATTCCTGATCTTACGAAAATGTACTAATCCGTAAATGATATTATCAATTGTTGAAAAATTTGGTAATCTTCCTAATATATTTGGTGAAAAAAAACTGAAACATAGATGCATTGCTTACTTGAAAGGTGAAAATTCTAATTTAATTTGGAACTACCTTATAACTTTTTTGACATATTCAACTGAAGGATTTCACTACATGACTTTCAAACTACAAAAAATTGTTATTAGCATACATACATAATCTTCGTATAAATCTAGAAATAACTTAACAAAAATTCCATTCTTAAACTAGATAGAATATTTGGCTAGCTCGAAAAAACAAGGTTTTAAATATCTACCATAAAGTTGGCTACTCGGAATAGGATTAATTACCATTATTATGATACCGCTATTAATAATGATAACATTATTAATATTGTTAAAAAAAGAAAAAGAAATGGAAAATATGCTAATAAAATATATTATACAAAACTCTAAATTGGCCCAATTTGATAATAATATAAGGTTGTAATCTAATCTCTAACTGTATATTCTCTTATATTTTTACATTATGGAACTTGTACTAATCTATATCCACATCTATGTACTAACATGATGACAATGTTGCATATTAAACAATATTATGACAATATGATTGCTAGATTCAAACCCTAATCATTCTTTAATGTGCTTTGAACCATGTCATGCATATGCATGTTCTATCAAAAAACACATCATTATCACAATTAACATCACAATACATAGATTGTCATACATTAACATAAGTGTATCAAACTAATCTCTTTTCATCACAATGACACTTCTCTCATCATCATACTAGAGAAAACAATTAAAGGTTAGCCAAAACCAATGTGTTCCAAAGAATCTAAGTTTATGCATTAACTTATGTCCCATCATAGATGCACTTTTCAAGTCTCAATTTTCAAAACTTTCTTTCAAGATATATAATTAAAACTCTATCCACTTGAGTCCTAGATATTCTAATGGTGCTATTACCTCTAACAACACCTCAAGTGCAAACGAACCTAACCAATGTATTGTTTCTAACTACTGAATTTCATACTACATACTCGAATTTATCTAATATGAATGCCGCTATATAATTCATTTTAGATGTCATGCACATACATATTGTATCACATCATACATAGATGTCCCATCAAAATACATATATTGTCATAAGTCACACAAATGTACCATAATCATCCCCTAATTTAACACAAGTGTAAGGAAATCATCCCCTAATTGACAGTTAGGTCCCTTTAACACTATATAGCCATTTAGTCTATCAAATGATATGACCTTCGTTGATTAAGATCACAAGGCCAAGTGTTATAATGATCCACTGTTGGTCATGTATGTGCAACCTATATCATATAACATTCAAATTGTCTATCCTTGCTAATTGAATATCTTATGTGAATATCATCTCCACTGCTCATAAAGCAATGCAATGAGAGGAGGTAAAAAATCTAACATCTGCCATACTCTCAAACAATAATCACAAATCAATTTATTACTTGTTCATTAGCTAATATTTTGGATACATAATATATCAATATTTGAAAAATGACATGATACACAATTATATACATGATCCATCCAAACCTCATCATCATGACACTCTCATAACAAAACTTTTTTTAAAAAAACCTCAGGTATTTATGAAATAGCTGATGATCAACCACACTAGCTAGATATCATGATCTCTTAAGAAGACTTTTCTCCAAGCTAAATTTACTTAGTTCTTTGTTTATCTTCCTAAAACTTATCTATGTTCAATCATTGGCCTAAAGTTGATTTCTTGATGTGTTATAATGCAACTCTACGTTAAATCATCTGTCTAAAAATGACCTCTTTAGGTGATACAATGATCTAAAAATACTCCATCACACAAATCATGGAACTTGTGTAAAAACTCAATACTTTGATCACTCAACACCTTTGGTGATGCATCCAGTCTACCAAACATGGAGGTTAGGATTGCATTAATTGTACCTTAGCTTACTTGTTAGACAATTTCATGAATTCAATCCATTTGGAAAAATGTCCCATCAACATGGATCAACACATATCAAATGATGTTGTATATTCAAATGCAAAAGTCATAAAAAATTCAAGCTCCAAATATTACCAATTCTCATGATTGATAAGGTATGTAACTTTAGTGTAGGATCATTCATAATGTTTAAACAAGAATACATATCATATATCTAGCCACCTACTACTACACTTGAATTTGCATGTTAATGATAGTGAATTTAAAATAATTTGTATGTTTGTTTCTCTTAAAAATGATCTAACTCATGAAAATTTATGAAAAAATGTAATATTTGAGATGTAAATGACATCACACAATAGTTTCTATCTCTAGACACAAAAAAGTTGTATTTTTTTCCATATTAATCTACAAACTCTTTGCAAAATTTGACATCACTTCTTAACATTCAAAATATCCATCAAAACACTAGTTAGAATATACTCCAATATCATCATGTCATCATGAATGTCTTGATTTATTGCTGAATTGTTCTTAGTCTCAATGTTTGAGAATAACATATAATCCTTTTGATCCATAGAGATATCACATAGCTCTCAAGAGTAAAAATATTCAAAAATGCACATGCATGTTCACCTTTCATCAACTTTTGATTAATATTACTATGCTATAGAGACTATATTTAATGGAACTAATTTGTACATCATTTTGATTCATCAATCTGGATCTTTGTACAACTGTGAAATCATAATGTCGTAACATAAAAAATTTCATGCAAGCTTTTTGTTATCTTGTCTGATTCAATCTACCATTTCAACTGTTTATGATTGGCCGTGAGAATGAAACAGTTTTAAAACAAATAAAATATGAAATACATGTCACAACTCAAACATATATCAAAATTTTTCCTTTGTAAGAATTCTATTTTGACTCCATTCAATTGTTGGAGCGACTAACATAGGATTTCACATATTTGAAACATATGATCTCTCACTGATTTCTTTAAAATAGGAGCCTATGTAAATCTCCCTTTGAGCTCAACAAAAGCTCTCTTGTTTACCTCCTCATTACCATTATTATAGTGCTTTGTAATATGTGTCAACACTTTGCCAACTGTAAAATAAAATCTCACTCACACTCTATGATATAAGTTCAAAAATCAAAGAAATGTTTACTATCTTCTTACATATGAAGGTGTAAAATACTCAAATTTCTGCTATCTTGATTTATTGAACTTAAAACCCCTTGATATATGATAAAAATAAAATAGTCCATCTACTCTTGGACTAACTTACCTATTTCAATATGCAACTTGAGTCCATGAGCTATCATCATCTTAATACATCTATAACACATTTACAAAACTCTACGTTATTTATAATATTATTTATTTAAATATTTATTATTAAGTCATGTATTATAAAATTTTAATAACTCTATTTATTTTTCATATAAAAAATAGATTGTCATATAAAATTTGGATTTTATTTTCTCATATAAAAATTTCATGAATGCTATATAAAATTTCTTATATAAAAGTTTCAAAAATTAAAAAATGATTTCATTAATGCTATACATTTTTTAAAATTAATAGTTATTTTTTCAGGCATGATTTTTTCAGATAAAATAATTTTCATTATAATAAAAAAATATTATGATATGTCATACTAATTTCATCATTCTCTAGAGGGATATTTTTGCATCTCAACAATCATGTTTTCCGTTACAAATGACTTTTAAATTCGTCCAATGCCTCTTGAACATTCTACAACTTTACGTCAAACACTCAAGTTGCTTTCTTCATATAGTAACTTCACCACTACACCAAGTATTCTTGAAATCTTGAAGTCATCGAAACATGTTTTTTTGAAGATGGAAAGCTGCTAGATGAAATCTCAGGCACAACTTCAAACGTTATCGAAGTATTTGATTCAAACGGCTGCAATATATTTACTTTTTTCGTTTCATGTAAAGAAGATCCATACTTGCAATAATGCAAAACTAGACTGCCTAAAGTGACTTCCTTGAATCAACAATCCTGAAGGTCATGCGCTTCACTCAAAAAGTAAAGGAAAACAACTCAACAGATAAATCTTGAAAATATGCAATACATATTGCTCAAAAGAAAATGTGGAGATTAAAATTGTATCCTTACATAGAAGACACATTTTGAAATGACTTAAATGCAATATTATCAGCTGTGTTCATCATAATAACCATTTGGTATAAAGAAATGGAATTGGAGACAACGTAAATCTCCTCGCATCTTCTTCTTCTATCACCGGCACTTGCGAGGTGGAGGAATTAGAATAAAAGAATTAGTATATGGAGCGGCGGGTGTACTGCTTATCCACAACAGAAGGTACGTTGGCTCATAAAGAGCTCGTTTAGATGGTGTCCAATGCCAGGCTTAAGTTTCGAGCAAATAACTCAACAGGGAATATCGACCCAGGTAGAAAAATAAACGTTAGACAATAATTCATTAGATCAAGATTCCAACCTTGGAGATTGTTAGTCCCTTGCGAGGAAAGTTATTATTAAATTTTTTTCTTCCATGTATAGGAAAATTTTCATGATTGTTACCCTTTTGTATCCATCAAATGAATGGGAGTTGTGATGGGAGGAGCACATCTGAACTCCAATGAGACCATAAAGATGTGGAAATTTAGTAAATCGTCCATTATCAAGAAAGCTTTTACTTCAAAGCGATTAGTGAACGACACTTGAAAAAAAAAGCCGTTTTGAATGTTTATAATATTCACAGAAGAATTCTATTCTACTAATGGATCGAAGGCCTAATTTTTTTTAAGAAGATGAGAACGTGATCATAGTGGAGCAAGTAGCAACTTAGATTAGAATTTAGTGTTTCGGGAAATCTTTATATTTATTTAGTTCGAGTGTCGCCTTGAAGAGCCATGTTCCACTGAATATTCTTTTGAAAACATCAGAACATATGACCTGATCAATCGAAGAGCTTGCATATAAACCCTATTGTGTTGTAACACATTTCAACTTTGTTTAGGAGAGTATGCAATAACTTATCATTTGCACTCAATTTATACCCATGTTGCTTTTTTACTTTACCTTTTGTTGAAAGTGCTTGGAACTAAAACAAAAATGATTTGTACACCCTCTTTTGGACCTGATATGGTCATGTGACTATCATGTGGTCCGAAAGTGCACTATCAAATAACATAGTAAAATAACAAAAAGAATGGAAAGATCCCATCAAGTCATATAAGGATGAAATCAAACCGGTGTCATGTTGTGACACGGCTACTATGAGAAGATGATGACATGTGTCATCTTCAAAGATGTTGAGATGACGGTGATATTTTAGGTCAGGATGACTGACGGCTCATTGTAAGGCTGTTAAGAGCCCACGGTTAGATTGTCATCCTAGGGCCAGGATGTAGATTAGGATCCAAGAGATATTATCTTGGACCTTATCGGATATAAAGCGTGGGTGGAGTGGGAAGGGAAGGGATGAGGTCTAGAACGTTGTTGACTAAGGAACTTATCCGATCAAAGTGGAGCCGACGTGGGACATGGATAGAGGACGACATGATCCTCCATATGTATCAATGCCCAATCCGTTTGTGATAAATATTTGATGTTTACATCGCGACCATTTTAGGATATGGTTAGTATACCACTTTGGAGATAAATTTATGCAAGTGGTGATAAACTCCCCAGACCCTTTCATTCTGCCAATTGTTTCCTACGGCACGACTTGGGACTTAATAGTTTATGTTTTGATTTGATATTGGCGTTATGGATCTGAACTTGCCGGTAGCGGTGGCTTTCAACACATGGGTTACTATCCATCACTGTTGTTTATCAAAGGCAAGTCTTAGGGAATTGATTGTTAGGAATTTTGGCAAGGAGTATTATTCTCAAGTTATAAACTCATCGGTCTTTTTTGTTGTTCCGTTCATACTTAACTGGTTTCGAGTTGTTATTTTGAATTTTTATTAGTGACAACTTATATTATCTATATGATGGCTAAGTAGTGTATTTAGGATAGTTGTAAAACTCTTAGTTAGTATGTGGCTAATTTGTTCCCACTAGAGGTCAAAATGACACTCTTCATTCTCATTGGTCTTGGAATTTGGATCAATGAGAACACTTGGTCGAGTTCTTTGAGGTTTTGAGGAGTTTCGGGAGCTTTTAAAACAAGTTTTTCAAGGTTAAAGGATATAATTGGGGAGCTGACAAGACAAGCTACGATTAAGCTCTAGAATGAAGACGATTGAGCAAATTGTCAGTCTGTTGTGATGATTTGAAGTTGGAGAGTAAAATTCGGACCGATTGGAGAGTTTGGGTTGATTATGAGTGTTTGATGAAGTTTTTGACAGATCAGGTTTAATAGACATATAGTTTAGATTAAAATTTGTGATTTGATTGAAATTTCAGCTCGATTGGATGAGTTTTGAGTTCAAAGCAAAAGTTTGAAGTTTGTGTACACAGTCTGAGTTGTAGGATTATATTGACTCCCATAGAGTTAGTTCGACATTCATAACTCATGCTATCAGCAAGCTTAATCAATAAAACTTTACAAAGTTAAAGCTTGGATGATAAGTGACTTTTTGGTGAAATTTGAGTGCAAGTGAATTGAAAGATTGGGATTTGTAGTGTTTTTAGTACACAAGGGTCTGCATATCACCTTGTGTTATAGGGTATATTCCGACATTTGTGACTAGAGATCTAGGAAAGGAAAGCATGTGAAAATTTCTTGAAATTACCGAATGGTTGTAGACCACTTACATGTGAATTGATTGAGAGTTAATGGTCCAATCGTTGATTATAATGATCTTCTTCCGCTGGAGTTTATCGGGTGCAATGAGTTTGAATGTGGAGTGATGAGGAGGTGAAAGAGAGAGTGATTGCCAATTTGCACGATGGCAAGGAGAGTTCTTCTACAGCTAGGCGCTTAGGCGTTCTCAGAGTAAAGCTCTATCCACGCGACATTGGTAACATTGGGCTAGGCCTCAATAACATCATAGTGGAAAATATTTCATACCTCATCTAAGATAACAGAACTATCTTAGTCAAACAGTCTACAAACAACATGAGCATCCGAAGAAGCATCACCTAATGTGATTGCTTTCCTCTGGATTGTAGAAGTTAGTGCTCTATATAGAGCAATGGAAACAAGTTGCCTTAAATAGGCTATATAATAAGTTAAAGAGAGTGATAACCTTATCGCCTTCTATGGTAGGCTATTGCGTACTCATTCATCAACGTTTCAAATTCGGTGTCTATAGCTTCATATAACTCCAAAGCTAGAGGAACAAAGAATTGACCTCTATGCCTATCCCTATATCTGGAGATCTTCCAATCCACTCTATAGCTTCATATAACTCCAAAGCTAGAGGAACAAAGAATTGACCTCTATGCCTATCCCTATACCTGGAGATCTTCCAGTCCACTCGCCGCCCATCTTGGAGGATAGATGATCACCCCCTCTCAAATTGTGTCATGAGTAGGATCGATAACCATCATATATGTCATAGTAACATGGTCCTCCCGAACCAAGTATAGGTATGCCCTAACCCTTGTCGACTACAAGGTATACTAACACATGGTATCCAAGAAAAAAATATTTCTTGCAAATAAAATCCAACTTAGATATACTTTCCTTGGAAGTGAGAGGATATGCATTACATCCAAAGACTACCAATCAAAATAATCCGTCCGCCATCTGTACCTCATCTCAAATGGCATCATGTAATTAATTGCACTAGAAGGAGAAAGGTTTATCAAATAAGCCGTAGTGCTAACAATTTTAGCCCAAAATGCATGTGATAAACTAATTGACTCCTACACGAATGACATGAACTTACGTCTTTTTCTTTTTTGGCCATCAATTGGATTAGATTTCTACAATCTACCTTGATGGACCAACAATTTAGTATGCTCTACATTTATTTTTAGTGGATCCGATCATTCCTCGTACTACTAGGGCTTATCTATGATGTTGCTCCGGCAAGGTTGCATGCTCTTGGATCTTGGCTCGTCATACCATGCATAAGGGCTTTCCTACTCACAGCAGTTGCTTTCTCTATAAAGATGAGATTCCGTCTTGGCTTGGTCCATCCATCTATATCTTCATTACTCTCATGTGACCGTGGTATCACTTAAGTGCAACAGATTCCATATGACTGTTTATCCATTCGGAGGGTAGAGGATAGCTATCCATAATGACATTAGGGATGTGGTTATTGCTATGACACGAGAGAGTGGATGTCTCACATGAAATGTGTGAAAGGTTATAGGTTGTGGGATCCCCTCACTTGTAAGTTGATTGTAAGTAGAGATATTTCGTTCAATGAATCTAGATCATCGAACGAGGGGAAGAAAGCTCAGGCTCCTCATATTAATAAGGGAAAATCTCCTCTTAATATTATTGTGGGGGAGATTAATCATGATGGCTTTCATGATGAGGCACAAGGAGGTGCTCCCATATAGGAGCAAATTACTCAATTTGAGGAAATGCAAGAGCATGATGAGATTGGCAAACCTCAACACATGCCAGCACAGGAAAATCATTTTCAGTCATCAACTAGGAGTTCATATGGAAGCTCTATTTTTGCTCCTGAAAGATTTGGAAAATGTGCTGATTCAACTCAATTAGGAGATGAGGATATCTCTTTTGATGATGACGATGGTATGGCTTTGATCTTGGAAGAAGGAGAACCTTTTTCATACAATGAGGCTCAAGCTTCTATGAACAAGCTGGAGTGGGATGCAGCAATGCAGAGGGAGATGCAATCACTAATTGACAACAAGACTTGGGAGTTAGTCAAGATTCCAAAGGGTCAATACGTGAACAATAAGTGGGTCTACAAACTGAAAGATAACCCCACTAATGGAATGAAAAAGATCTACAAGGCCATGTTGGTGGCCAAGGGATTCACATAAAAAAAGGTGTGGATTACCATGAGGTATATTCCCCAATTACTAAGTATGCCACTATTCGTTTGTTGTGTGTACTTGTGGTTTTGTTTGGTCTTATTTTAGATCAAATGGATGTTGTCACTGCTTTCCTCTATGACAACTTGGATGAGATGATCTTCATGAGATAGCCTATGGGCTTTGTGAAGAAAAGCCAAGAGGATATGATTTGCAAGTTGCTAAAATCCTTATATGGATTGAAGCAAGCCCATAGATAGTGGAACAAACGGTTTGACGATTTCATGAGGGCACAAGGATTTAAACGGAGTGTGTTTGATGCTTATGCATATATAAAAAAGGTGAGTAATGAAGTCTTTGGCTTCATTATTTTGATACTCTATGTGGATGACATGCTCACTGCAACAAGGGACAAGTCTAATGTTGATAAGCTGAAAGCTCTCTTGAATAATAAGTTTAGAATGAAAGATCTTGGTAGAGCAAGGAGGATTTTGGGGGTGGAGATCCAAAGGGACTTGGAGGATGGGAAGCTATGGTTAACTCAAGGGGAGTATGTTAGGAAGGTATTTTCGAGATTTAACATGGAGAATTACAAGGCAGTGAGTACTCCTTTAGCTCCTCACTTCAAGCTCTCATCACCCTTTGCCTAACAAATGCTGTGGAGAAAGGTTTGATGTCCAAGATTCCCTACGACAAGGCAGTGGGAAATATCATGTTTTTGATGATTTGCTATGGACAAGACTAAGATATACATGTCAAATCCAGGGAAGATACATTGGAAAATTGTGAAGTGGATTCTTAGCTATCTCAAGGGTACATTGGATTTTGGTCTTGTGTTCGATGCTAAATTGTACAGTGCCAAATCACTAATTGGCTATGTATATGTTGACTATGGACAAGATCTGGATGGAAGGAAATCTACGAGAGGGTATGTGTTCACACTTGAAGGTGGATGCATAAGTTGGAGATTTACATTGCAGATTTGCATAGCTTAGTCTACTATAGAAGCTGAGTATGTAGCGGCAACAGAAGCAATTTGGTTGGATAGGCTTGTCATAGAGGTGGGATTGACACATTACATTGTGAATCTTCAATGTGACAATTAGAATGCTTTACATCTAGCTGTAAATCAAGTGATGGATATTAGAGTAAAACACATCGACATCAAGTACCATTTCCTCAGACAGGTTGTGTCTGACAAAATAATTGAGCTAGTCAAGATTGACGGTATACTCAATCCTGTTGATGCTTTTACCAAAGTCATTCCTTTGGAGAGTTTTTTTGAGATATCATGCCAAATTGCAAGTGTTGCATATGGGCACAAGTAGAGTGGACTAGCGATTATGTTATCTCTATATATGATTTTACTCTATCTTGTTTAGGCTACATCTTAGTTCAAGTTAACTCTAGTTTACATAGGGACATATGTTAGGTTTCCTTATAAGACTTTCCGTAGAGTAATCATATATGCAATAGAGGTTAAGGGCCCCAAGACCAAAGTCAAGGGGGAGATTGTTGGGTTTGCTCCTAGGTTTTGATTAACAAATGTTAACAAAGACTAGGATTAGTTGACACTACTACATAAGAGGGCTTGTGGAAGCTCTTTGTGACACACTAGAGTTCATTCTTACGGAGCAATTTGAGAGAATGAGAGAGAGAGAGAAAGAGAGCTTAAGATCAGTAAAGCGATTTGTGTATTTCCGTGGACATAGCCTTAAGGAGATGAAGCACATATTTCTTGTGTTGACTACTTTGGTGCATGTGTGATTCACTGTTTGCTATCTCGTACCAACACATCTGTGATATGCATCCTCTTGTGCCATAGCAAACACCATATCCCTAATGATATCATGGGTAGCTATACTTTGCTCTCCGAATGGTCAACAAGACATATGAACACATGCTGCATGTAAAGTGATCACACTCTCACATGTGAGTAATAAAGATGTAGATGGATGGACCAAGCCAAGACAAAACCTCATCGTTGTAGAAAAAGTAGCTAGTGCGAGTCGGAAAGCCTTGATGCATGGTCAACCCAAGATCCACAAGCCTATACCCTTGCCGGAGCAAGAGTATAGATGAATCCTTGTAGTATGAGGAATGGCTTGATCCACTAAGAGTGAATGTAGAGCATGTTGAAATTGTTCATCCATCAACGTAGACTATAGATCTTTAGTACAATCAATGATCAAAGAGGAAAAAGACGGGAGCTCATGATTTACCTCCATGGATAAAACATCTATCGTTTATTGCAATAGTACTTGTAAAGGAAATGATTCAGTATCCATGTCCTTCACATATATCTCAAGGATGGGCCTATTTGCAATCACAAATCGAAAAGATAACAAAGGTGTAGAGAATGCCCAACTAGCCAAAAATACTATAGGTGTAATCTCCTCCATCGATAATCTATCTACCCCTCCACAAAAAATTGGTAAAGTTGTCTGCCTCAGTGCCAAATCTCATGTCACAAACCTGAAGATCCCTGATCCGATGATGTCACCAAACATGTCCATGATCCTGCCATCAAAGGCTATCAAACGTGATATGAATGTAGATGAGGGAGGAACCATGCAAAGAAGATAGGTGGGTTGATGAGCAATACTAGATGAGAGTATATTAAATGTCATGTAAGGATCCTCTAGTAGAAGAAGATTACCTTTATGCAAAACATCCTCGACAAGTGCAACGTCTATGTAACATGAGACAAAATCCTTGGATCCTATTGGCATCCCTAGAATGCGTAAGCCATTTGTCAATGTCATACATTCATCTTCCCTATGGAAGCTAGAGATGAAGGGGAATGCCCAAAGGAGACCAATGCCTACACTTTGACACCTTGATTCTCAAGCTTACAAGATGAAGCTTGGTAGTCAAGTAATCCAAGGCTTATGTACTGTGATCTACATGGCCCTCAATGTATGTATCATCCGCTATGGAGTGAAACACACAACTTGACACAACCAAAGTAGTAGACAAAGGACTTCTATCATAAGCCATGGCAAATAGGGCTCATCCCAAAGAATCTCCGTGTCGAGTACCACCGCCGGACTGTAGAACAATGACTCCTCCAAGAAAAAGCCATGATGATAGAAGAGAGAAGAATGTGAACCATAGAAATATCGTACGAAAGCAATTAGACTAGATAGCAATGAGGTAAATGAGCCGCTCTAAGCTCTCTAAAGATGGATGCATGGCATGCGCTGCCTTGCTATACTCCTTGGCATGCCCCAAGATCATACACCATTGCAATCGAGCCAGATCAGAAGTATCATGTGGTTGAACCCGATTCCTAACGTGTGTGGTCCATACAGACTCCTCATGCAATGTAGCCCAATCCCCTACTCAAAATCTTTGAAATCTAGATGCCACCTCCTTATGTCCAACATGTACTCCTTGTATAACGTAGATATTATAGTGGAAGTAAGAGAAACAAAAATCACGCTAACTCGTCCATGGGATCATGTGCCAATCGATTGAATGATAAGTAAAAAACATATATAGACTTGTCATGGAATGCATGAGGAGCCTATGGAATAAACATGGACATGGAAATCTACTCTTGAAAGTACATAAAATAGAACTTGCATGGGAAGCTAACCATTCCCAAGATTCAATTGGTATACCCAAAATGATCAACAAAGGAATAGATGTAGTTTATGTGTTCTCCGAAGTGACATATGTTGATGTTGATGTGATAGTCCTCCTCACATGGCATCCTAAGTGGTTGAATCATAATCTTTGTGCATCTTTCCCATGTGGGTCTTTACCCCTTGCGAGGTAAAGAGACAATGATACATCACACATGTTATATCACACACTGCTTTTGACGGCCTTATTAGGGGAAGTGAACGTGTAGATAGCACAACAAAAACGATAAGGACACACATCATTCCATAATGTATCTCTTTTCACTTGGAGATTCACAACCCCTTGAAACCCACATCACATGGGAAAATGCTAACTATGAAAATTCTAAAATTTAAAAACATTCATAACTTTTTATTCAAATCTCCATAATTTTCCAACTAGGTCCCAATAAAATCAATGTAGGAAAAAAAGAAGATTGGAATAAAAAAAACCTGAACATTATGTCCAATTTGAGAAAAATCATTCAAAATCCTAAAAATAATAAAATAACTAATATCTCTCTATATCATTCTCCATAGTGTTCAATTTAGGTGCCAATGGAATCCAAATTGAAAAAATAAAAGAATTGTTTATTCACTTTCTCCATGTTTAACAAAGCATAATACTACAATATGTGAAGAAATGATTCCAGCCTCCAAACCTACTATCCTCTCTCCCAAGACTTTTTCAAAGAGGGAGTCATTGTTCTACAGTCTGCTGTTGGCACTTGACAGGGAGATCCTTTGGGAGGATCCCTATTTGTCATGGCTCATTATAGAGCTCTTTTGTCTACTGCTTTGGCTGTGCCAGGTTGTATGTTCCCCTCCTTGGTGGATGATACATACATTGTGGGCCCTATAGACCACATTAGACATGCCTTTGATTATTTGACTACCGAGCTTCATCTTGTAGGCTTAAGAGTCAAGGTGTCAAAATGTAGGGTTTGATCTTCTTTAGACATTCTTCCTCATCTCCAGCTTCCAGAGCGATCTGTGACATGACATATGACTTATGCATTCTTGGAGTACAGGTAGAATCCGAGAATTTTATCTCACACTACCTAGACATTACACTTGTCGAGGATGTTTTTCTTTACATGACCTTCCTCTATTAGGGATTCCGCAAGTACCGTTTGGTATATTCTCATCTAGTATTGCTCGTTTACCCACCTACATTTTTTGCACGGTTCCTTCTTCACCTACATTCATATCACGATTGATAGCCTTTGATAGGAGGATCATGAGCGTCTTTGGTGACATCATAGGACACATCATCTTTGAGTGTGTGACAAGAGATTTTGCACGGAGACATACATCTTTGCCAATTTTGTGTGGATAGGCTTATTATCGATCGAGGAGACTGCACTTATAGCATTCTTGGCTAGTTGGGCATTCTCCACACCTTTGTTATCTTCTCGATTTGTGATTGCAGGTAGACATATCCTTGAGATATATGCGAGTAACATGAATACATGATCATTTTCCTTACAGATATTATTGCGACATACGAGAGATGCTTTATCGATCTTACTCGTGACACAGTTTCAAGAGGGGGTGATCACCCATCCTCCAATATGGGCGACAAGTGGCACGGCAACAGTCAAGATCTCCAAGTATAGGGGTATGAAGAGAGGTCAACTCTTTTTTCCTCTAGCTTTGGACTTATATAGAGCTATGGACACTGACTTTGACATGTTCGTGAGGGAGTGATCGAGAGCCTACCATACTTGGTGGCATGGATTATCACTCTCTTTAGCTTATTGTATAGCCTATTTTAGGCAACGTGGTTCCACTGCTCTACAATGAGCACTAGGTTGTGCAATCCATAGGAGAGAAATCAGGTTAGGTGATGCTTCTTTGGATGCTCATATTGTTTGTAGAACATTTGACCGCGATATTTACCATATCTTGGGACATATTTCCAAGTGTGATGCTATTGGGGCATAGCCGTATGTTACCGGTTTGGTTCCATCCTTGTGTGTCTTGATGGGGTCTTCCCATCCCTTTTGTTATTTTATTGTGTGCACACTTCTCCTCTCCCCGTAGTGTTTCATCTCGTGTCGTCAACCAGTAGGACAGCAGATGACGAAGGGGATGTTGGCATGTTTACTCCGAGACATAGAGATGCTAGGGAGCAGCAAGGTGATTTCATTTCGTGTGGGCTCTCTGAAACCCTGAATGGTTATGTCGGCGAGATTTGCATTACTTGGCTCGTTGAAAACTCACGAAAGGAATATTATAATATTGTACTTCACGAGGTGGTGTTGGATCGATAAAGTCAGCCCGAGGATGACCGGTAAAGGATCCACCAAATGCCCAATCAACTAAGAACCATGATATGTTGAAAGTGATAAAAGGAGAGGAACAAGACAAGATCATGGGGTACACACACACACACCTATATACAAAAGTATTAAAGATCCTTATATTTTGGTTGTTCCTTAATATCACAAAACATAACGCAGTGGGTGGAAAAGCGATGAATTAGTAGCGCTTTCAACTACAGTGCAGCAGAAGCATTTCAAAGTAAGTAAATTAGGATAATACCTTGAAGTAAAACACATCCATACGATATATAGTTATGATGCACAATGTATACAATAAAGAATATAATTTCATTTACCTGGAGTATATGTCCGTTCTAGCAAAGTATAATGGGAGACTCATGCAACCACATCGACAAAAGTACAAAGAAAAATCGAAAGCAGGTAAGAAAAGAACTGAACCCGGGCCAAAAGAGAAGGAGAGAGTTAATATCTTGTGTGATAAATCACTATGTTTCCACTGGAGACTTTGATGCTTCCTACATGCAGATCGTTAGTAGGGGTGATAATAGGAAGTAGAATAAGTATCAGCAATAAAAACTATCATTCTCTCAGTGCAGAGGTTAAAGCACACTGTAATGCAATGCATATATGCTATTAAAATACTGGATGCAATAAAACAATGATAAATGTGTATGAAGATAAACCGTGGATGCTCTCTAACAAAACTATCCATGTCTTGGCCACGCGCTGGGTCCATCTACAATGCAAATGTAATGAACATATGTCCCTCAAGTAGTGCTCGGTACTTGCGGATGTTAGCGGCACTGGTAATCTTCGCAGCTCCTCCAACGTGAGGTACGGGCAATAATGCATCGAGTCTATTGGTTGCCACAAACTGCAACCTCTTCTAACAGGGTCTCTATGATTGGAGATGATTGTTCAATGCCGTCAATTATCACTAGTTTTTATCATTTACGGAACAGAGATTTGCTATTAATGGGCTGTTTGCGAGATTTATTATGAGAGGGTTCAGTCGATTCTATTAACTGCTTTTAGTCTGGGCGTTGTTTCCTTCTAGATGGTTCTGCCATCCTTCATTTCATTCCAAGCGTCGCCACTCCCCCCACTGGAAACTAGTGGACAGTCTAATCCATTTCACACTAGCAGAATTAAGAAGATATTGAAGATAATGAAGTGTTTCGACATGTAATGCGTGTTTATTTTTCTTTGTTCATGCGGTGGGTCCGATGTATTACTCTTCCAGACGCGGCAAACCTGTAGCGGTCCCGATTTCTGTGTTCCGAGGTGTAAATGCTGTTAGAGAAGGACTTTGCAGCACATCGAGTTCCACATTTTGGGGCTTTTATCATCGACATTAATATTTCATTCCAGAATTTAGGATTTTTTACCGAGGATTTCTTGATAGAAGCGCTTAATCGTTTCAAGCCTTGAGAAAAGCTACTAGGATTTCATTTCACACAGATACTGTGAATTCTGGAAGAATGCTCGAGTTAGACATCAATAAAGTACTAGAGTTATAGATTCATTGCACTGCGGGCTGGAGTAGTGGATGCACATTATTTTGGGAATTGTTTTTCTTGGGTTTGGCCCTCTGCCATTGTCGTGCCACGAGGATTGGAGACCATGTTTCACACAGAATCAAATAGAAGAAAAAAGATTCAGAATGGTTGTGGTTGTGTTGGGCGAATGCACCACTCGTGTTCGAGCCACAGCCAGACGCTCCCTGACAATGAAGCACCGCATTGTTCGTTTAGGGTAAATCTTCAGAGCTGGACGTCTGAACCGTCCGAGGGTCCTTCAACACAGAGCCAGCTCTCCGCGTTAGCGAATTCAGATAAACTGAAAGTGTGACCGAATTGTGTGAAGGGAGGAGTTGGGCCTCGGGAGAATTCACGCACTGGCGGAGATGTATCCTGAGGCCTGACTGAGGCCCACCTTCGACATGGCTTTCATGGCTGATGCTTTCTATGCCGCCTTTTTTCAACCCTACCCTAGTCTAAGATTTGGGTTTCGATTGACCTAGTTGCACTTTAATGTACAGTCGGACAGAAGTCATTACGGGAGATTCTGGTCGGTCTTCGTGTGGGACCCCGTTTGATGTGCGAGTAGATGAGATTGTGCTCGCTTCTGCGGAGATCATCCCAACCCCGGCACACTTTGTCAGTCTGCGATGATATCTGCTCGGAACAAGAGAGCAGGAGAGCGAGATGATCCAAGCTGGATCAAAAGTGTGCACCTCTGGATTATAAAGAAATTGGAAGAGGTAAGCATCATTGACATTTCTGACATTGAAATAGTGTAAAGTCTCTGTTGAGTGTTCATTGCCGAGCTCTTAGGAGACGAACACACATTGTAGATGCACTTTTCACGTAACTGAAGTAATAAATAAAGTCAAATGCTTCCCATCCCTTTCCATGGTACGCAGGTTTTCGCGGTAAAAAGAAGTTATGCTGAATTATTCGCGTTTACATGATAAGGTCAAAGCTTGTTCATCGATATCATTTCTTTCCCTCTTCTGCCCTCCTCTGAGGTCCATGTTGTCTGTCATCATTCTCCTGCTCTGATTTGAGTTCCTAACTTCCTAGCTTCCTAACTTGCCATCCTTTTTGTTATTTTACTGTGTCCTTAACTTCCTAGCTGGTGCTTCTAGGTGGTCTTTTGGAGGGATGATATAATTCCTCTGTAGAATGTTGACCCCATCACGAACTAACGTTGACACTTGTCTCTCATTCTTTTTCGAAGTCCCCTTTCATGTTAGAAGCTTTACACGATGCGTAAGTATTTGTCAAACCGTTGGAAATTCTGGTTAACTTGAAGGAAGGAATTTGCATAAAAAGCTGACTCACCATGATAGCAATCTGTGTACGAAAACATTTACTTCCTTCTTCCAGTCGATACACTCATTGCTCTCCGTTTCCCTTTTGTCTCTTCTTCCAAACCAGAACTGTGGATAAAACCGATAACTCCACATTAACTGCAGTCTGTGTAGTTTCCGAGTTCTCTTTTTGGGTCGTGTCCCACGGTGCAAGTGGAAACATATCCCTTGTCAGTCTTGGACATCTGCACGCCGTACGTTGAAGCATAATATATGTTCTATTCACAACTCATCCTCGTTGAACTTGTTCCGACCTTCTTATTGGTTTCAACACTGTGGCTTCCAATGTGCATATTCTATCACAAATTTTGGTAGTAGTTTCGTCGAGACTTTACTGACTCAGTAACGATGTTGGCACTGTGGTTAACATTTACTGCAGTACAATAGTAGGGATCAGAGCAAATGCAGGTCTTGTGGAAGCTACTGTAAACAGGGTACAGTAAGAGCAACAGAGCCACCAAGAGAGCAGCAGAGGCGGTGGTCTGGACTCTGCAGAAGGAGAAAACGTGCTGGTTTTGAGCTGTCGGTGATCAGCTCCAGCATCCTCATTAATGCCGCATTCAGCAATTTCAGCTGCATTGTGGCATTGCGCTCGACGACAACCGCAGTCATTCACGCAGCATTATTCCTCGTGTATGGGAAGTTGGGAACCCCACGATGCACTCCCTCCCTCGGAGTCCCTCCATCATTACTGCCCTCGTGAGTTCAAGCTCATCAGACTTGCCACCAGGGGAAAACAGTGCTTCCTCTGAATCCTCCATTTTCAGATTCGAAGTGAAGTCTCGTACGACAAGTCGCAAATGTCACCGTGCACCGGTGGAAATGGAGATTTTATTCCCATCAGGGTTCAATTCAAATATCTTCACACCAAACACAACAGGAAGTACATGTCCATGAAAACAGACCGTTTAGGGCTGTCTTAAGATCGAAGCAAGACCGTTTTGAGGCAGGCTAAGTTGCAATTCGCCGGACTCTGAATAAACCGCAGCTTGGCAGGATTGGCAGGATTGGCAGGATTTGGATGTCTTATCCGAGAAAAGCAGGAATCAGTGCTTAGCAGTCCTGTGAGAAAGACCAACCAAGCTGCTCTTCTTGAAGTTGGTGGCTGTGGAGTCCAGGCAAGGACAAGAGCGCTGCAGCCATCATTGTCGGCAGCATGTGTTCGTCATCATTCCTTGACAGTGGATTGTCCTAAAATTGTACTGTACTGTACTTCTGTGTAAGACACGGTAATCATCTCACTGTTCGAAAAGGAGGGGAAGACAGGCAAGTACCGTATATTTGTCAAAAGAGAATCTGCGTTTGGCAATTGCTCAGCAACGAAGTGCAGTGTGGCACCATTACACTTGCAGTTCCTTGCTACGATCTCCATGAGCAAAATCACAGGACGGGCATGAGTCCATAACTGCCATGAGTCTCGACTTTGATCAAGAGAAAGTGGAGGGAACAGTCTGAGGTTCGTGTCAATGTCCACTCAAACCTGTTAATGGAACCGCCATCCGTCCAGCCTGCCAGGTATGACCCGAGGCTAGCACATAGTAATCCAGCATCAGATTTCAACTTGAAAGCCATCATGCATCACACTGCGAGGTTGTTGTCATTCAAAAATGTCCACCGAGAATTTGAACTCCCAGCTCTTTAAGGTGGCAAACCCTCTTCACACACAAGGATGTTCAAGGCAAAGTGAACGCTGATCAATCCATCATCAGTCCAAATGAATGAGTGTACGAGGTCCTAATCATTCATTCGATGAATCAAACGCTTTTTCTCACGAGAATGGAAAGCTCGGAACCATCAAACCAACTGCAAACCATACCTCGTCGCTTATTACCCAACGACAACAACGGGACAACGAAACAGAAGCAGCTCAATCAATATTGGAAGGACACCAAGAAATATAGCAAAAAGATGGAAAGACCCCATCAATCAATCAATCAATTCATCTATCTATCTGTCTATCTATCGATCCATCCCATTAGTTGCAGAAAACTCCACGTGATAGATAAACCTAGCGTTACAACCCTGACACTGTCCCTTGCACCGCTGCATGCAAGAGTCCGTCCCATAACAAAACATACGGTAGATACCGGCCATATCAGGGCTCAGGAGGTGGAGCCGCCAGCTATAGCGATGGCTGTCTGGACTCGGTACCAGCATTCTTCGACTCGAGCAAGCGAGCCGCAAGCAACAAGCGACTCAGCAACACCATTATAGTACGTCGACAAGTAGAGGAGTTAATGGAGAAAGTACGGGGCGAAGATGACTCCTGTATCGCACCGAGTGAGCAGCAAATGAACTGTAAATGGTAAGTTGGTGCATACGTACGCCTTGAACATCTGAACAACGATGTCGAATAACTACAGGAGTTAAGAGAGAGTAGAATTGAATGAGCCGTATGAATGAACGAATGGGCTACCGTCGTGATACATGAATGGTTCGAGTCAAGCATTCTTCTCCTCGTCCTCGACCCTCGATATTCGCAGGTGGTGCACCAGGGGTCCCCCTTGAGGCAGAGGCATTATTCTCATACGGCCCTGTACCTAAGCTGCCCCTTGTAGCCGCGCTGCTGGAGCTCATTTTAGAGACGATTCGAAGCCGAGTCCACCGGTCCAGTGATTATTCCAGTCCATCTGCCTATGGGGACTCCAGTGTCTAGTCCTGATTATTATGACTACACCTCGTCGCGAGTTCCTGCTGGGCGGGCGAGCTGACTGGCTGGCTGGCTGGGATCTGATCTGACCAAGGTTCCCTTGGCGCCGTGGCAGTTAAGAACCCACTTTGAAGCACCGGATTCATTGCTGCTGCTTGTTGCTTGCTTGCTTGCTAGCTACTAGCTAGCTCCAGTGCTCACTGGCTTGGCTGCCTTGGTTGGTCTACAATAAAAAAGGCCTGCCAGCTGAACGCTTTACGCCAGTTAATGTACGTACCGGGGACTCGAACTGTGTCTCCCCTTCGATTGAGCCGTCTTCAATGCCGTCCAACGTCCCTCGGACTCCCTCCCTCCCTCCCTGGACTCGGTTCCGTCGTCATCCGTGAGCCTTTCATGGCGTGGGAACGCAGCCCACGGACTGGATCAGAGTCATCGGACCACAACACTCCCCCAGTTTCGTCACTCTTTATAACCCCCCTCCCGTCCCTCAGGTCTACTGGAGGCAGGCCCAGTGAGAGAGTGTTCTATGTTCTTCACTACCACTCTTCAACCATAGACTCGCTGCTCCAGCTCCAGCTCTCGTTCCTCTTCCTTCCCTCTCCTGCCTGCCCTCTGGTTGGCATATATCCACTGATATATGAGTGCTGAGGCAGAGCCGAGAGCCATCTGAGCTACCAGCTACTTAAAGAGCATGCTGTAGCAGGTGCGGGTCCAGGGCCAGCTTCGACTCGATCGTGTCGCTGGACTTGTGCGTCTATCTGAACTATTACTCAGAGTTTTCGTGTTTTTAGAAGATCATTGGACTTCTGGTTTTGGTCGTAATTCATGCAGGGTCGTATCTTTACATAACGATGCACGAGCGAGGGAGTAGGCAGGCCGCCAGCCACGGAAAATGTTCGCACGTAGATATTAACACCTGGGCAACAAAATGCTGGCCAAAATGTTTGTAGAACGCCGACGAGCTTGGCCGGAACTGCATTCATAGGACCTCGTCAGCTGCATTGACCTCGAAAAGAGCCTGGAGCTCAGATTGTTTCACTAGTATGAAACCGATTTGGTAACTGTTATGGGTCGCGCGGCAAGAAAATATGCTGCTGCTGATGATGCTGATCGCGTTCGTTCGTTTGCTACGTTCTGTTGGAATGCATTGCGCAGGTTTGCAAATCCGTGGCCGTCATCAGCAGCAGCATCGTCATGGACTCGTGCTGCAGGAGGAAGAGTGTGCTGTGGCTCAGTTGCTTGCTGGTCCTTTGCTGCTCCAGCACAAGCAGGAACCTCTTGGTGACGGCGCAAAATCCTGAGACAGCTCCGCCTGCATCGTTCGTCTTCGGGGACTCGTTGGTCGACTCCGGTAATAACAACTACATCGCCTCTCTGGCGAGAGCTAACTACGCATCCAATGGCATTGACTTCACGGGCGGCCAGGCAACCGGACGCTTCTGCAATGGCCGCCACGTTCCAGACATCATCGGTAAGCCCAATTCCACTCGTGCCGCTGTAAGTCTACGTCTGCTGCAAGCTCGTGACCAAACGATCCTCCGTCATACTTACAGCATAGATCGTCCTCCGTCATTCAAGCATCAAACGCTGATGCCAAATGCAGAGCTCGAGGTCGGAAGACAGAAGTTGATGTGACAATGCTGCATTCTTATTGCTCTCCTATGTACTTTGATATTATTGCGAGATCTAAGTCTGAAGTCTGGACAGGTCAAATGTTGGGATTACCATTCGCGCCTGCGTACCTGGACCCGGCCACGAAGGGGACTGCGATTTTGAAGGGAGTCAATTATGCCTCGGGAGGAGCTGGAATTCTGGACGACACTGGTTTCACCTTCGTAAGTTGCCCCATCAGAAACCTCATCTCGGACCTGCTGGAGAGGTATTATACATACAGAAAGTTTATTTGGCTCAAAGTATGGACGCCAGAGAAGCAATGCAATGTGCCTGAGCATGCATGGACTCGGATACATAGAAGAGATTGTCACTGACGGTTGCAGAAGTGCGCAGCGCTGAGCTTTTATTCGTGGGGTCTCTGGGTCTTCTTTGCAGATTGAAGTGATCACCATGGACAAGCAGATCACGTACTTTGAAAACACCAAGAGTCAGATCATCAAGCTCATCGGCCCGGCCGCAGCCGACGAGCTGATCACCAACGCTCTCTTCTCTGTCACCATGGGGTCCAACGACTACCTCAACAACTACTTCCTGCCCGCCTCTCAGCGCGCTAAGAACTTCCCTCCCAAGCAGTACCAAGACATTATCATCAATAAGTACAGAGGCCAATTACAGGTAGCTTATTTCACAGTCTGGACGTTTCAAGCTTTTCTCTACATGCATGAGAAAAAAGCTCGGCATCCGAATGTGCCTTCCAGAAACTAGGTAGCCTCTGGTTTTGATTCACCGCCGAATGAATGCAGAAAATGTACGACCTTGGAGCTAGGAGAATTGTCATCGCCTCTGTGGGGCCTCTGGGGTGCATCCCGTATCAGCTGACAGTCAGACTGAGGCTGAACGGACAGTGTGATCCTGAGAACAGTCTCATCGTCAACTTCAATACTGCTCTGAAGGGCCTGGTTCAAGAACTCAACTCCAAAATAGGGAAGCCCCATTTCATTCTCGTCAATGCTTACGACAAAGTCATCGACCTTGTTACCAACCCTGGCTCTTACGGTAAGACTTCCAGGCGTACAGCCTGCCTAAACCTCTCCAGCTGACTTTGCATGTCCTCCATAGCAGCTACGGTACTGAACATATGAAGGAGGGAGGGAGGGAGGGAGGGAGGGAGTCCATTGCTGGAAGAAGAGCAGTTTGACACAAATATTGGAAGATGTGAGATACATTTTAAATATGCATGTCAGCTAGACGGTCTTTCCAGTAGCTCATGGTATGTGGTTCACTCGGTACGTTGTAGTGCTGTGGATGGTGGAGCAGAAGCTGATGTAAGAATCTGGTTGTGACTACAGGGTTCGAGACAGGGAATAAGGCGTGTTGTGGGATTGGAGGTCAGTACAATGGTTTGCTACCTTGCGTTCCGACTGTTCCCATTTGCCAAGATAGGACGAAGAATGTGTTCTGGGATCCTTACCACCCGACTGACGCTGCAAATCAGGTTCTGGCCAAGCAGTTCCTGGATGGCAACGACGCATACCCGTTCAACATTAGGCAGCTACTGAGCTATCATTTCTAGAATTTGTAAAACTTGTTTAGCTTTGTAACCTGTCTTGGAATTATACACACAATTGTCAGATGGATGTTGTCTATAATAATATAGACTATTAAATCTAAGGGAGGGTGAGACACACCCTCCCTTAAGCATGAATCAATCACCGATTCGTACGTAGAAACGTAACTCAGTGAAGAGAAAGCGTTGTTGCTTATCTTCCAACAGTTCAGTTCAGTTCTGTTCCGTTCTTCGATGAGAGAATCATCGAGCAGTCAGTCAGTCAGTCAGTTGTGCTTAGCAGAGTCAATGAAGTTGACTCTGGAATCAGTTACATTCTCAGCTCGTCAATTTATTTGTATTAGCTAATTAGCTCAAATCATTCAATGCATTTTTATATACCTTCAAATGAGCCTTGTTCATCGTGTCAAAATCCTCTGAGATGGTTGCAACCACACCGCAAATGCGTGCAGCCGCTGGCTGCTGTACAACGTTGTCGGACTCCCGAGTCCACAGCCTCAAAATGTTGGTTTGACGCCGGTCCAGACACGAAAATACAACTTTCTCGATTGCCGATAGCATCCGAATGATGGCCCGTGTGTCCGCCATTTCATCCCGCTCTCTTCCTTCTTGCCCTTGAACCCCGCCCTGTTCCAGCTGAGCGTAATGACGGAACATGGTAGCCGCTGGGTTCATGAGTTATCAAATTCCAGGCCAAATGCTGAATGAGATCGTGCATGCCATCCGTGAACGGACATACGGAACAATGAGTGTCCTACAACTCTCGTTACTCGGACTCTATAATGACGAGGAAGAATTGAAATCCGGTTGTGTTAAAGTGGTCATGGAGTAGAGAAGCGACCTTCACCGTCTGGCTTTTACTGTCTGAGATGGCTTGGCCATGCAGTCACCTGCTCGATCACGACCGCTGGCCAGGTCGGGGAGAGTTAAGAACTCCACCGAACAATAAGTGGTAACCCTCAGAGTGGACTCAGTGGAAGTGATCATGTAATTAGTGTCGGTTCATTTGGTCAAGCTGTCTGCAATTAAGAGTCCCGTGTACAGTCCTCGTCCATCCGGATCTACGGAACTGTCAACTCGAGCTCTCGAGTTCCAACTTCCAACTTCCAACTCGTCCATGGCCGTGTCGTTTCAAGTGACCGCTTCTCCAAACATTACGTGGCCCCAATTCTCTAAACATTCTACCTTTTGTCTGGCTCATAGAACTGCGACCTGAAGTCACGCACTCATTCTTGTTACTTTCGAATAATAGTCAAGTTTCAACAAGAACGAATATGGTGATCATCTCATGGAGAAAAAGTATACCTTGGCAATTTAATCCCGCAAGGCATACAAGAGATCAAGGTGCACATTGCACTGAGCAGTGACAAAAGGTTTTCCTCTTATCCCTAACCTCAAACTCTGTATGTAGTTCAATATTTTGGGAACATATGTATAAGTTTGTATTCATCAATTCAAATACAGCCAACATTTTTGCATAGATGTGTTTTAGATGCTAAGATTGAAAGTAGATTGCTGATGTTTGTTCTGGGTTACTTCCAGTATTTATGTTTGTTATTATACTTTGTCCTTTAGGATGTTTGTTCTGGGTTACTTCCAGTATTAATAAATTGCATGCATGCTACATCAGAGTTACAGTCTAAGAAATAGCGATTATGTAGGATACCTTTTTTCTTTCTTTCTTTCTTTGTTGACTTCTGGCTTGTGTTGTCGTCAATGATTTCCCATTGGGATTCTTTTATTCCATGCCTCCCATTTTCTCCAGTATGTACTAAGTTCTGTACGTGATGATTTTAGCGTATCCCTTTTCCGTTATGTACTAGGGAAAAGAGAATCTCATTGTAAATTGTTATATATATATATATGTACTTCTGTTTGACAGCGGTTATTGTCCTGGTGGCAAACTTGCAGGTATGAAAGAGTCCAAGGATACTTCAATATAAAAAAAACTAATTTAAGAAAACGAAAAGAGTTTGCACGTATACCTCTTCCCACTGCATGGGAGTAGGAATGTATTAGGAATGTATGCATTTATCCAATAACTCAAATTTACGAATGTTCCGTGAAAATCCCTTTTTTAATGATTTTGTGTTGCAGTTATCCAGAGTTTGCACTTATGGAGACATTACTCAAGCCGGTGCTACCGTACCCCAGATGAGATTTTCGAACTGCCAGTACTTTTTCAAAAGTACTTCTCTGTACCCCTTACTCGGCGAAGCATGAAGGTGTCTGTCCTCCACCTCTGGAATCTGGAGATCC
This sequence comes from Marchantia paleacea, assembly GCA_014180765.2. Lineage (NCBI taxonomy): Eukaryota > Viridiplantae > Streptophyta > Marchantiopsida > Marchantiales > Marchantiaceae > Marchantia > Marchantia paleacea. The sequence goes on from MUAA02000030.1 coordinate 237,625, forward strand.
CCTCCACAGCTCGGCTGGGGCTATCCTGAGTAATATCTTCGAGGTAGGCGACACCCCCTGCCCCTACCGGATCAAATAAACTCAAGGGATTCAAAGTCTTGACCCTGGGGTTCCTTGCATGCGGGGACTGGGTTGTGAGGGCTTCTTTGGCCTTTTCCTCTAGATGGTTCTATCTTAGGGGGTCTTTACACATGGCCCATGGACAAGAAAGAGCTAATTTTTAGGTTGCCCAAGTACCATGGGAGGTGACTTAATTTGTAGTTATGATATGGATTATTGACACAATTTATAGTATCACCCAGATTACTTTATATATATATATATATATATATATATTAATTGTTCATATAGGCTCTTCATAGGAATGTGGTGTGAGATAGATTTTTACAATCACATCAACAATGCAACCAACACAACACAGAATACAAACACCAATGGGCTATATCCATGGGCAGGAGTGAGAGTTTCACTAAAACTCAAAGTACATGAGTCTCCATAGTGACATTCTACATGTTGAGCAAACAAAGGGGATGACCTTAAACCCTATATATAGCCCTCAAGCAAGTAGATAACTAACCTAACTAGCATGATCTAACCATGTTTAAGATTACTATGATTAACAAGACAAGAGTTAATCTTACAAACTCCCCCTTAACTCTAATTTAGAGAGTCTACAATTCATGCAACCTATATGTAGAAGGTAAAACAAAAAAACTAGCTTTCCCTCTATCAACAAGAGTTAGCTAGAACTAAGCAGTAGTCGATAGTATGTCGGATAGAAATTACATAAATTATTTTCATAACTTAATGATGCAAAATTTATAATTTTGCACAATGCCTTGAAAACCTATCTAGAGTAATCACTTTGGTAAATACATCACCCCGGTTAAGCTCTCCATCAATCTTGACAAGCTTAAGCTCATTATCAGACAATGCATGTCTGATAACATGATACAGGATGTCCATGTGCTTCACTTTGCTGTTAATCACCTAGTTCTCCGTAATATGAAGCGCACTCTGACTATCACAATGTAGGTTCATATTTTCATGTGACAACTCATTTCAATGATTAGTTTGTTCAATCATATTGCTTCCTTTGTTGTTACAACATACTTAACTTTTGTGGATGACTAAGAGACACATTTTTGAAATGTAGATCTCCAATTGAGTCATACACTTGCTATAGTGAAAACATACCGAGTTGTAGATTTTCAGTTATAAATCTTCATCCACATTGCCCAAAAAAGACATGACATCTATTGACTTTGCATCAAACCAAATTCATGTCTAGTGAAACCCTTTACATACCTAAGTATTCAATTCATTGCTTTCTAGTGCACCTTACTTGAATTTGACATGTATATGCTCACCTTTCCTACAATAAATGTTAAATTCGGTTGGATGCACACCATCAAGTACATAAGACTAGCCACAACGCTCTAATAAGGAATCTTAAATATTATGCCCTTTTTAGTTGCGTATGTTGGACAAAGGTCAACAAAAAGCTTGAGATAAGCCACCAAAGAAGTATTCACAGTGTTAGGGCTTGGCATGTTGAACTTGCCGACCACTTTTTTTATATATTTCTTCTGCATCAACCACAACTTTCTTCCCTTTTGATCCATATGAATATCCATGCATAAGATCTTCATTGCTAGACCCAAATCCTTCATGCTGAAAGTTGAACTCAACTTAGCCTTTAGCTTGTAACATCAAATTTATTCTCAGCTACAATAAACATATCATCAATGTACATGATAAGAATAATGAGCCCAAAACTTGGACTGTTTTTCTATTTGAGATACACACATGGATCATATATACTCTGTATAAATTCTTGTGAACACATGAAATCATTGAAGCACTTATCCGACCACATCAGGCTTTGCTTTAATTAAAACAAGGATTTAACCAACTTGCATAACCATTCTCTCATTATCCTTCACCACAAAATCTTGCGGTTGTTGCATGAAGATCACCTAATCAAGTGATCCATATAAAAAATTTATGACAACATCCATCCGATCAAGGAATAGATTGAATAGAACTACAAGAGTACATAGCAAAAGTGTTGTAGAGTACTTTGCTATTAGAGAAAAAAATTCAATGTAATCCACATCTTTCCTTTATTTGAATCCCTTGGCCACCAACCTAGCCTTGAAGATTTTGTTATTTGCTTAAGTAGCTATATTCTTCATCATATAAATCCATTTACAATCCACTATTTGTTTGCATGGAGTTAAATCCGTGACTTCTCATGTCTCTTTGTCTCGAAGTGATTTCATCTCCTTGTGCATTGATGCATCTTTTTTTTGTTTCTTGCTAGAAGCTTGAGCTTCAGAGAATGAAGATGAATCTCCATCTTTTGTAATGAATGTATCATCTGAATTGTCAACATAAGCTTCAATAGCTTCAATCATTGGATCTCAAGGAAACCAAATATCATAACTTTTAGAAGCATGACATTCAACTGAGCTTCTCAATTGTCTTCTCATTAAAAACTCAAGGTAATTCATAATGAAAGACTCAACTTTCCTGATTCAATTTGTGGCTCACTAGCAATATGTTTAATTTCTTGTTTCACTATGGGTGAAACAATTCCTTGTGACCCATATTTAGAAGTATCAAGATCAATATTCCCCTAAATTATATTTGGGGTAGGAGATGATCTTGTAAGTAACATGAGTATGAGCTTTCTCTCCTTATTTATTGACTAGAAGCTAATGAGTTTCAAGATGACATAAGGTACAAAAATCCAAGAAGTTAGCTGTATAGTGGATTTGAGAGCTCCTTGTGGTAGTATTTTGCTCGTAGTGATGCAAACAAAACCTTCATGATTCATGCTCTTCCATTGTTTGAATACATTAGGCTTGAGATACATCATCTTGTATTTCGCTCCAATCTTCATTATCCACATCAATTGGGTTGGACTTGAGTACCTTTCTCATGCATGTTGCCCGAATGATGTTGATCACTTGTCTCTCCCACAAGACATAGTCAATTTGATCATCAAACTTCTCCACTTCAAGCCTTGGGATATCAATCTTAGTAAGTGTCATTGACTTACGAAACTCTTATGATGCACTAGAGGAAATTAAGGATTATCTTCAAATTGTAATCTAAGATATTCATGCCCCACAAAAATACTCATAGTGTTGGACTTGTCGCTGCCCAAAATTCTGCCAATTTTCCAAAAGTGTTGCCCGCTACCCGATCATAATCATAATCGTAGTCACAATTAGAGTTAGCACGACAAGAATTAGGGTTGCAGCTTTGTCAAAGTCACAATCGAAACAATCAATTCCTGAGAATTCATGATAAAAAAATCTGAAAATCAATGATTTCAACACGATGGAATCCTAACGGCAATTCTTGAAATTTTTTTTTAATCTATTCTCCTCTTGTCCGATTTAATGCTTACTGAAATTTCTGATGAAGAAATTTGAAACCTAACTGATTTCTTCTCCTCTTGTTCAACTGAACGTTTCCAAAATTTTTGAGGGAGAAATTTGAAATTTCTGATCTCGTCCTGTCCAACTAAACGAATTTTCAACCCAACTATGATACCAATTGTGAGGGTAGATTTCAATTTCTACAAGCACATCAACAATACAACCAACATATATATTTGATACCAATTGTAATGATAGATTTTGATTTCTGCAAGCACATCAACAATGCAACCAATACAACACCGAACACAAACAACGGATATACCTTGTTCATCAATAGGCTAGATCCATAGGCAAGAGAGAGCGTTTCACAAAACTCAAAGTACTACATGAGTCTTCATATTGAGTGAGAGTCTAGAGACTAATCACCAAGAGGGGGCCAAGTATGTATAGCCATTAGACTAGAAGATAACTAACATAACCATGGTTAAGCTAATTATGGGTAAAAAGACAAGAGTTAACCTTGCACATGGCCCCTGTCCAAACAAATTTTTTTTTGTCTGAAAATGGTTGGTTAGTCCATAAATCAAAGAATGGGAGTGAAGGGGTGGTGTCATATGGGTTTGGCCCATGTCTAAACATGCCCTAAGATTTTGGTGGAATTTTAATACTCCTTTTCCCTTGTACCCTCTGTTCATTCTTCCGAAGGTCCTTACTTGATCCGGAGCTTAGTCGAATATCTGTACCTCCATATGTGTAATAATGTAGTGTCCATTCCATTATAATTAATTTAAGATATGAACTCTAGCTGCAAAACTAGTTTGCATTATTAAGTTATTCCGTAAATCTGTGATAAATATTGTTATGAACTGTGTATTCGATTATTAAATACATTCTTACTGTCTTCTCTTGCTGTAAAACCATAGTACATATACTTTGGATCCTGTTATGACCTGTACTGACTATCAGCATGTAGTAGACATCAGAAAGGGGGTTGGAGACATAGTGATTTACCACGAGAGATTATGTCTCTCTTTTTCTTTTGGCTTGTTGGTCTTTTTCTTGCCTGCTTTGTTCATTAGTGGATGTGCTTAACGTCTCCCCCCTTTCGTTGGCTGATTGCGAAGTATAAGGGATTATAAATAGATGTTGGCACTTAAATGAACTGACACTAAGATATGTTTGTGAGCATCTTGTGGTTGGCGAAGGGAGCGGGGAAACGAGGCTATGCCGGAGTTCTGTGTCCACAATGCCTGCACATCTCACCTTACGAAAGTCGGACACACATTGCACCGTAAGTATGCTTGACAAGCAGAATTGACCTAAACTGCTTACTCGTCACGCCACGTCCATCATGCCTGCCAGATACTCGACCACTATCCAGTTCCGGCATTCATGCAACAAGATTCAGATGAATTATGCCTCACCTGTCGTTTCACAGGTTTTCAGTTTAATTTGGCAACAACAAAAGCTACATGGTATTCCAACTTTCTAATCATGTTCAGGTGTGACTTTACCACAAACCCAAACGACGAAGGGCATTAGGGTGGTTCTGAAGTGATGCAGAGGGAGCGACAGACCGACAACAGCATCACTTCGTTAAACGACTGGTACTTTCCGATGGCAGAGTACCATACAGTACATACTGCGTTGAAGTGCGTTCTCACTTCGAAGATGTTTCCCTCCTGTGCCAAGCAAGCAAGAGGGATTGATTATATTGTACAGTTCTTTATTCAGTACAGGATTCTAGTTACAGGCTGGTCGATGGTCAGGAATCTGAATGAAGCATTACAAACATACTCCCAGGTGTAAGCACACACTCTGCTGTGTAGCTCTATGTCATGATAGACCTGTACTTCAGCTTTCGTTTCAGATTCATCTCTACAGAATGTCATTATGGGATGGGGATTTTCGTTATATAAAGTTTGGACCCCAAACCTTCAAAGTCATCTCAGATTCGAGATGCGAAATAGTTTTTAGTAATGTGATTTCTGGGTTCATCGGACCTTCCATGTCTTCATTGCACCCCGTGTACGTGACAGTAAAGCACGGGTTGTCAAAGGAGACAGGATTAGGGTTTCTAAAGAGCAGATCACCGAAATGCATGCAGAATTGAAGTCTGAGAACTGAAGGCGGACAAAGAGACGTGAAGTTTCGGGATTTTTGGCTGGACAGTACAACTGCTCGAGCGTTGGCATCCCCTGTTCTGTAACGCAAGGTTATGACAGTATGACCTAATGGATTCCTGAAGATATGGTTTGCCTCGTCCAGGTGTGAGTTGGAAAGTATAAGGTGAAGTAAAATAAGAAAAATTATGTGAAGACCCAAAAGGGTAACATGGGGCTAGGCCCCGGTTACAATGGAAAATATGTTATACCGCACTTAACATATCCCAATTATCTAGGTCAAATGATAAATAAAATATTTATTTATTTAATATATCCGAATTATCTAAGTCAAAATGGTCTATAAAATGCTTATTATTGGGGAAGATTAAATATCTACAACGTTTTATTGGATCACACTAATAAAGAATTAAGTAATATTCCAAAGTTGCTTTACATACATCAACAATGCTGCATATTTCCAACCAAAAAAAAAATCTCTACATAGAAATATGGAGTTCCCTTCACTACCAGACGTAATTACTTTTTGTATATCACACTAAGGTTCCTGTACAGCTATTTCAATCGTTTCACATCATTTTTCCTGTACCGCTATTTCAAACACACTACTAGTTGGTTTGGACTCCATAAATTATCCCTTGCGAGTACTTGTTGCTCGTTCTTCTTTTCGGTCGTTTACCACTTACCATAAACCACCTCCTGCTTTACCTAAGAGATTGTATTTAGGGTTTTCATGACCAATACGTACAACGCGAAGATGCTCATAGACATAATTGGTTTTGACAAGTCATGTATAGGATTTGACAATTTTCACGTAACCGGAATTTGGGTTACGTATTTAAGAAAACCATAATTCTTATTATGATTTCAGGGTCACACCGTTAATTGTATGTGTTTTCAATAACGAGGTTACAGTCGCATGAAGTTGTAGATCCTCTCTGTTTGGACACTAACACACCTCATGCAACCTATAATTTTAGATTGAATCACTGTCATAATGATAACGGATCCTTGCGGATGGATACCCCTTTTCTTCCGTAACCGGACCCGCACAAAGTCATTACAACTTCACATAACATGCCCTTGCAAAAACTGGAAAAGGGGATGCATTTAATAAAATACGCGATGGAAAACCATCCACAACAATCCAAATCAGAGGCCAACCAAGATTAGAGTAAACCACTCAAATGGAGAGAGCTAGTCTCTCTGGTGATAAATCACTCTCTGTTATTGCGGCTCTAGTATCCTCCTTAAGTCTTGAGTACAAATAATATTCGGGGCTCTATAATGAACATCACAAATAAAAGCAATCTTCATCTCAATTGCAAGAATAAGGCACGTGGCAATGTTACATTTGTGTGTCTTGCGAATCTTAGCAAGATCAATATCCTCTAGCATGACGCATCATCCTAGCACTTCATCTGATGAGGTTAATAGCAACATTGTCTCTTGTTCGATGCGTGATCACCACACTAGCAACAATAACGTGCTAATCTCATAAATGTAAAGGTCAGCTCGAATGTGGACGAACCGAGAAAGTATAATAACAAAAGGGATGGAAGACCCCATCAAATTGTACAAGGATGGAACCAAACCGGTAACATGGGGCTAGGTCCCAATAGTATCACATTGGGAAATATGTCCTACAGAACCTAAGATATCTGAACTATCCAAGTCAAAAGGTCTACAAACAACATGAGCATATGAAGAAGCATCACCTAACGTGATTGCTCTCCTATGGATTGCACCAGCTAGTGCTCTCTGTAGAGCAATGGAAACATGTTGCCTAAAATAAGCTATACAGTAAGCTAAAGAGAGTGATACCCCATGTCGCCTAGTATGGTAGGCTCTCGCACACTCCCTCACGAATATGTCGAAGTCGGTGTCCATAGCTCCATATAACTCCAAAGCTAGAGGAACAAAGAGGTGACCTCTCTGCATACTTCTATACTTGGAGACCTTGCTGCTTTGCCGCTCCACTTTCGCCCCATCTTGGAGGATGGGTGATCACCCCTCTAAAGCGTGTGTCTCTAGTAGGATCGGTAACCACCACATCGACCCACGGTGACCTGGTCCTCCCGAACCAAGTACAGGTATGCCCTAACCCTAGTCGACTGCAAGGCATACCAACACTCTCTCCATGTGAGGTATCCACCCTCTCGCGCCATAGCAAACACCACATCCCTAATAGCATCATAGGTAGCTATCCTCTGCCCTCCGAATGGACAACGAGATATATGAACACATGCTGCATCTAAAGTGATACCACACTCACATGTGAGTAATGAAGATGTAGATGGATGGACCAAGCCAAGACAGAACCTCATCGTTGTGGAGAAAATAGCTGGTGCGAATCGGAAAGCCCTGATGCATGATCGAGCCAAGATCCACGAGCCTGCATCCTTGCCCGAGCAAGAGTGTAGACAAACTCTAGTAGTACGAGGAATGGCCGGATCCACTAAGAGTGAATATAGAGTCTCCTGAAACTGTCGGTCCATCAAGATAGATTGTAGAGCCCTAGTCCAATCGGTAGCCAAAAAGGAAAAAGATGCGAACTCAGGACGTACCTCCCGTGGTAAAGCATCTCTTGTATGTCGTAATAATACCTGTAAGGGAAATGATCCCGTATCGACGTCCCTCATATATATCTCCAAAATAGGTCTATCTGCGATCACAAATCGACAAGATAACAAAGGTGTAACGAGCGCCCATCTTGCCAAGAAAGCCGCAGGTGCCGTCTCCTCCATCGATAATAAACCTACCCCTCCACACGAAATTGGCAAAGATGTTTGTCTCCTTGCCAAATCTCCAGTCACACACTTGAATGTCCCTGGTCCGATGATGTCACCAAAGACGCCCATGATCCTCCTATCAAAAATTTTGTCAAGCGTGATATGAATGTAGATGAAGGAGGAACCGTGCGAAGAAGATAGGTGGGTCGACGAGCAATACCAGATGATAGTATACCAAACGCCATCTGCGGATCCCCTAGTAGAGGAAGGTCGTCTACATGCAAAACATCCTCGGCCAATGCAACGTCAAGGTAGCGTGAAACAAAATCCTCAGTCCCTACTGACACTCCTAGAATACGTAGGCCATCTGTCGATATCATACATCCCTCTAGAATTTGAAGGTGAGGCAAAATGCCCAAAGGAGACCAAGCCCTGCACTTTGACATCTTGACTCTCAAGCCTACCAGATGAAGTTTGGTAGTCAAGTAATCAAAGGCGCCCTAATGTTTGTCTGAGTACAATGTGTGTATCATCCGCTAAGGAGGGGAACACACAACCGGACACGGCCAAACCAATAGACACAAGACCTCTATAATGAGCCATTGCAAATAAGGGTCCTCCCAAAGGATCTCCCTGTCGAGTGCTAGCGGCGGATTGTAGAACGGTGACTCCCTCCTCGGAAAAGTCATGCTAATAAAATAGAGAAGAATGTGAACCGTAGAAAGATCGTACGAAAGGAATGAGGCTTGATAGGGGTCCACCAGCCTCTCTCAGCTCTATAAAAATGAATGCACGCGAGACGCTATTAAAAGCGTTCTCATCGTCCACCTGCAAGACAACCCAATCCGGATGGATATCTAGAAGTGCTCTAATGCCCAACGATACTGCCTCACAGCCTCCTGATGTGGCGACTAAAAACTGATGTGGACAAAGATGCTCCTGGAAGTGTGAGTGATCTTTGCAAAGACAATGATACGGCCTCAATCGCAATAAGACCTCTCCAATAGCAATCGGTTTGATGCCTCCAATGTCCTTCTCCATCGCGAAAAGCCGACTAGCACCCAGAGCCTGATTAGTTGACAACGGAATCTCCCCTTTCGCAATTGATGCAGCCACCTGGAACAACTCCGTGAAACCACTAGAGGGATCATCTGCCTGAAAATAATCTCGAAGATGCTCATATACCATCCCTAACAAACCCCCAGAGGATAAACATGGGGATGTGCATAGAGAATGAGCAAATAATGATCTATCAAGACATAATGGCTCCTCTGGCTGATACTCCAATACCTCTAATGATATCTCCTCGCCCATGGATGAATGTAGAAGGCGTAAAGAGGAAATCGTCTCATCAGTAGTACTAGCCAAGGACAAAGGATGAAGGGCCCGTGCAGCCCTGCTATACTCCCCGGCCTGCCCTAAGATCCTACACCGTCGCAATTGTGCCGAATCAGAAGTATCATGTGACTGAACCCGACTCCTAAACTGTGTGGCCCGAAAAGACTCCTCCTACAATGTAGCCCAATCCCCTGCTCGGAATCTCCGAAATCTAGCTGCCACCTCCCTATGTCCAGCACCTCCCCCTCTAGTATAACGTAGACACCATCGGGGAAGTAATAAAAATAAAAACCATGCTAACTCGTCCATGGGATCGCGCGCCAACCGATCGAGCAGTAAGCAAAAAGCACGTCTAGCCTCGTCATGCAATGCCCGAGGAAGCCTATGGAATAAATGTGGACGTGGAAATCTAGTCTCAAAAAGCCTTAGAATTGAACCTGCATGGGAAGCTAACCACTCTCACGACCATGACGGTATACCCGGAATGCTCAACGAAGGAGTCGATATAGTGTGCGTGTTCCCCGAAGTGACAAAAACCGATGTCGATGTGACCGTCCTCCTCACATGCGCATCCCAAGTGGTCCAATCATAATCTTTGTGCATCTTTCCCTCGTGAGTCTTTACCCCTTGCGAGGTAAAGAGGCAGCCTTCGCTTTATCTAACTCGACTTTGCGGTAGCCCGCGCTCCCCACGGCCGCGGCTGTCGCCCCCACCACGGATGACACACCGGACATGTTGTATCACGCACCGCTTTTGGCGATCCCATGACAGAAAGTCAAACTATAGCTAGCACAAAGGGAACGATAAAGAAACCCATCACTCCATCATGTATCTACTCCCAATTGCAAAACCACAACCCTCTAACACACCACCTCACATTGGAAAATGCTAACTATGGAAACCCTAAAAACTAAAAATAGTCATAACTTTTTATTCAGATCTCCATAATTTTCCAACTAGGTTCCAATAGAACCAATGCAGGAAAAGGAAGAGATGGGAACAAAAAAAACCCGACCTATATGTCTAATCTAAGAAAAATCACTCAAAATGTACTCAAAACCCTAAAAAAATAAAAACAATCATATCTCACAATATCATTCTCCATAGTCTTCAATTTAGGTATCAATGGAAGCCAAATTGAAAGACGAAGAGAATGGACTATTCACTCTCCATATTTGGCAAAGTATGGCCGAAGAATGGAACTAATACTCTTCCGGTACTCTCAACACTCGGCTCACACTCATGCACATCCCTTCGTACACCCACCATTCAAAAGCTCCAATTGTGGTAACATATGTAAGGTGTATTATCACTCTCTTAAGAACGCATGTAGATTGCTTCAAGCAATGGCGTACAAAACATCTAAACTGCCATCATGTGTAGCTTTACACTAACCTCCAAAAGTATAAAGAGTTGCATAATTTTATTTACATTGCTTTTAACTTAGCACTTTAGTTTCCGTAAACCCTTATACTATTTGTTACTACTAGGTTGCAATCTGAAATTGAAGAAGTGAGGAGAGAAGAAAATGGGTAATTTAATAAATTAGTTTTATTTAAATACATTAATAAAATTATTAAATGGTCAAACAATTTTTTACAAAATCAAAATAAAAACTAAAATAACAATGAAATTAAATAAATTTGAACCTATCCAAAATTATGTGGATGGGTTATAAATTTTTTATAAAAATATGGATTTAAATTTTTAAAAATATAAAAAATAATATTATTTACAATAATAGTATATTTTTATAAGATATTTAAATTTAAATTTATTTTATAATATAATAATAATTTTTATATCATCAAATTTTTATAACAGCCACATATTATTTAGAAGTAAAATCACAAGCAATAAAATTCATATTATAATCTTCACAAATTTTCTAAAATATGAAAAATATAAAAATATATAAGCGGGATTTTTTAAATATTAAATTAATAGAAGTAAAATAATATGTAAAAATATAAATCATAAAAAAATCATAAAAACTTTGATATAATATTTCAAGTAATTAATCCAAAAACTTGAATTAGTATTTTAATATAAAAAATCATCTTATTATCATTTTATTTTTTTCATATAAATATTTATCTATTGTCATATTATATTTTTGTTTAAAATTTTTTTCTGCCGACATTTGAACATGTTTTACTGGTTCTTTATATATCTATAATCACATATTCATTTGCGAACACCAAATTTTCTTATTGATTTTATTTGTTCATTTTGGATTTTTGCCAACTCTTTGTTTTATTTGAGTTCAGTTTTAAAAAGAGTTATAGGAAAAAAAATGGAGTGCATGTTAGATTTTTTCTCATCCTACATGAAATGAGAATGTTTTTTTACATCTTAGTTAGAATGGAAAAATGACATTACTGTAAATTATACAGTTTCACAATGTCTTGACACATGCACACTAATTACTATCCTTGGAGTTCTGATCAGGACTGCATTCTCCATTGATAGTGTCATCAAATGCAACCATGTAGTTTGTAGTAAAGACTTTACCACATGTCATATCATCCTCAAGATTAAATGATTGCATTTCTGTCATGTTTGGATGTTGTTTGCACATAATGATTTGTTACAATTGTAGACATCAAGGTATCAACATCACATAGATAAGAACTATGTCATGCATTGATGAAATGGAGTGATAGATTCCGCTGGAATATTTCACAAGACAATATGAAATAAGAACTTCCAACCTTAAATTCTTACATTCTCTAACAAATGAAATGATGTAAGTTGAAAGTGCTGAAATTTAGATTTTATGGTATGCTTTCGTAAACATACGCTTTATATTATGTATTGATGGATAGTTCCTACTTATGTCAATTAAAGAAATTAATTTCAAAAAATAACGTAAAAATATGAATTAAATGTGAATTAAAAATCCTTTAGCAAAATGATACATTTTACAAAACATATGTTGCGATGATTGAGTCCCTAAAATAATATATAATTTAATAATTTCAAATTTTTAAAAGAAAAAAAATATGATTTGAAATTGTGATGCATGATTTTTTTGTACATGACTACAATAATACAAAATTAGCTCATCATGCATTTTGACTATGATTTTATTTTAAAAATTAATATAATTCATAAAATTAAAAAATGTTTTTTTCAAATTAAATGATATTTGTCATTATATAAGCAACATGATGCCAAATATATTGCTTGTATAAATATAAGTGTCTATCATTGTTGAATATTAGAGATCATGTAACCATTATGGAAGAAAAACACAACATATAATATTGGTTGAAACATGATGATAAGAAATTAAATACAAAATAACGTTTCAATCAATTTTACAAGAAATCGGGAGTAACATTTGTGCATTATATTTCACATGATGCGCAAATGTATAGAATTTCAAGAGAGACATCCATTATAAACATAGTAGCAGCACGAACCTTGGTTATTTCTGCGAATCAACAAGAAGTTGGCTAGTAAAATTAGTTGGCGAGCAAATGATACTGCTGCTCGCCAACTAATTTGACTGGCTTTTGGAATATATTGAGAGTTGAACATTTCTGTATAAAGTTGTGCACAACATTATCATAACGTCAGTAAGGAGCACTTATATTTTTATCTTTCCTCACAGTAATTTTAACGTGGTGACACACACCTTCATGTGAATTTGAGTGTACACTTTTGATGATAGGTGATACACGTTAAAGTCACCGCACACGAAGACCCGCCGGGTCTCTTTACCCTAGCATTAGCTTAGTACAGAATCCCAAGCATCATTACATTGTCCCTAGAGCTTCACACCTCAAGATGTTTCATTCCCACTTAATCTTAAATTTCCGTGGAGGGAGTCAGAGGAGCAAAAATGAAGATAGTAAATATCACAAGAAAGATAAAACTCTCAATATGCATTCCTTTTGGGCTGGGCTTTATTTCACTTTTCACGGACTTTTTCATCCTACTCGTTTTCTGATGGTTTTGGAATATACACAAATCAACTCCATAAGATGGTATTTACTCCATCAGTCATTATTATGTAGAAACCAACATGGACTTGCAAGTAAAGCCGGTATAAGATTCACAAGTGGTCACTATCACATATTAGAAGAAGAGAGAAACATCTTCATTCGATTGGACTGGGAGACTAGTGGGCATCGCATAGCAAATAGATGTCGGTCACACTCGTCTGTGCGCCCGACTTTACCATGAGGCCTCATAAAAGATATCTATTATTGTAATTTTGCATTCAATACTCTGTAAAACTTAATTGGGAACCATCCATATTTACTCAGCTTAAAAGGAAGATTGCTTTGATGGTCGATGCTAGCTATGACCCATTACCTCCTTCACTCATGAGTTGCATACATGCAACATTAGAGGTGCAATCTGAGAAATAGCAATTTACTTAGTGAGAAACTGTCTCTCTAAAAGCTGCTGCCTTTGTTGGCCTCTGCTTTGTATTGCCGCAGATGATTTCCCATAACTTTTATTCCATGCGTCCCCTTTACAGAATCATTACACAAACTTGACTTGAATTAGACGCCATCTAATTAAAAGGGACTGCAGGAATGGATTAGATACACAAATGTGAGAAGCGACGGGACTCGCAAACCTCAACAGGACACCTACTCGACGAAGAGTATGATATTTTCCGTCCATTAACTTACATCAGGACTCAACGACCGGGAAAGGATCCAAACAGTCCATGAAATTCATAAAAATTGAAGACATCGCACTCCACAATTTCCTTCCACAGTTTTAAGGGCAGAGATCCCAAAAGTGTACACTCAAATTCACATGAAAGTGCTTCAAGGTCAAAAAGTAATACCAAGAAAGTAGAAGATTTGCCACGACATGAGCTACCGCTGCTCAATATAATTATCAGTTTTATTCCTGAGTCTCATACAAACCTCGTAACGAAACAAGATTTCGGTGGACACAAATAATCAATGTAAGATGAAATTGCATAATGACGATTAGACTGCAATCCGCTTTTCTACTTATTTCAGCATCAATTGAAGGTTAATACATGCAACAGAAAATTGGCTTAAAATTTACACACAAGTGATGCACATATCACATACTGAAAAGAAAATGAGAGGGTCGAGTGTGCTTTCGAATCCTCAGGACGAAAATGACATTTCAGTCATTTACGAAACCGTCCGAATATCACATATTTTAGTGCAATATATATTTCATCAGGGATCAGATATATTTACACAAAAAGGCAAATGTCCGAACAATATTTTTGGTCATTTCGATGCTTTCCAACCCAACTTGGAAAATTTGAATGTGAATCTGAATGCCATCAACATACTGTTCTCGCATGGTATTTCTGTCTAGGACTTTAATCAACAGCCCATTAATGTACAACACGCCAACCTACCTTTCAATCTGACTGCCAGGCAGATTGTCAGAAAACCTTGATATTGGTCAAGCATAATCAAGCTCGAACCAACCTCAATGGTATCGACTCCAAAGCAACCTGAATAACAAGAATTAGAGAAGTCTCTCAGCACGTCTGCTGGGGGCTATTCAACAACTTGAAGTCCTTCAAATACACAATCTTTACAACTCACGAACTACATGCACCTATGTAGAAGAAATAAGATCAGGCATTCGAACGCTGAACGATTAATATTTCTCTGCATTCACGTATCTGCATCAAAGCAATGTCCGGTATGGCACTCAAACAACTCCTGTCAAAAGAGAAGACTTTGGGCAAACTGGCTACGAACTCAACGCAGTAAGAGATTCCACAAGAGGTACCAGTTGTTTTGAAGCAACGGGTTCCACGTGTGTATATTGTTTGGAAAAACCGGCGTCAAATGTTATCACGATAGAAAGTTCAAACTCCAAAGAAAAGGCCCTGTGGCAGCTCAGCCCAATCAAACATAGCAGGTAAGTAAACAAGCGCCAGTAAACATAGTGCTAGATTATACTGTGAAAGCTGCGGGGTCACTCTAGCCAACTGTAATTTGACCGTACATAGATGGTGGTCAGTGCGCGATTTTCTTGGAATTCTAGGCCACAATAATACGTCAAGTAGAATTAATTCAACGTTATGATGATTTTTCTCTGTTCATGTTACAAACAGAAGCAAACGCTTTTTGGAGGGGCGAACTCTACCCGGCAGAAAGAGTGGGGCAGGTGCACAATCGAGGAAGTATTATGTATATGGGCAACTTCACCCCTCTACATACGTCACCATCAGCTATCTGGCCAGCAGGTAAGAAGAAAAAAACGTTCAGGTTAATATCTCCACATTCCAAAGTGATTAGGCGATCAAGCATCCATCCGGTGCGTCTTTCATCCAACTCCAAGTACATATTTACCTGTGTACTCTGAATTTCACTGCTTTCTGTAGCCATCCTATCACCAGCTGCCACTGACTCTACTCGAAACAACTGTACGTCAATGGAGTAAATTGGCACAGCTGACTTCTCCACGACCAGCTCTCCCATTAGAGGTTCCGTAAGAGAACACTGGGTAGCAATCCGACCAGTCACTCGAAATCCACCTGCCAGGACATATTCCGTGAACACAAGAAGTACAAAGAGATCCTGTCACTATTTCATCGACAAAATAGAACTAGTGTAAAAAGAACTCTTTCCACACAATCTTGTTACTGAAAAACCATTCCATGAGTCAGGCACTAAATATATCCACTTTCACTAACCTCCTCGAATTAGAACTGCCTCATTTGCTTGACTGATTACTAGATGTACAATATGCAAGCACAGTTCTGAACTTCTCTGCTAATTTTCTACCAATAATACAACGCAAATTGCAATAATATAAAGCTATATTACGATTATGAAAACAGGTAATGCCTATACTCTCATTAACAACACTGACCTGAACGTATGACAGGTAAAAGAGCGTGTTTTTGCGTGTCCTGCGTGATGTAGAAATTTACAGATTCTGGAACAACTAGAGATCTTTGAAATCGACCTGCAATAAATTGCAACCTTTGTCAACACGCTAGACACGCAATACAAAAAAAGACACAGCCCCAATCCTACGTTCAGTAAACGTTTGTCATTATGAAACTTCCATTCCGGAAGGATACAAGATGAATGGTTTAAGAAGGTACAGACGAATCCACCTGGCCGGCATTCGATAATGAATTCAGTCGTGGCTGATAAAGATTTTTGAAGGTACCCGCGTATCACATCCACCGTCAACAGATACTGCATCTCACAGTCACACAATTATATAATTATTACATGTTTGCTGTTATGTTTTACACAATTCCCGACTGAATGATTGGAGAACTGAATTTCGTGAAAGAGGATCGAGAACTTGCCGAAACGCAAACAGAACTTTGCCATACCTGTATATTGACATATGCTCCGTGATAGGTCTCAAATAATGTTTCGATAGCAGCCCCATTTGGCACAATGGCATTTCCGTTTGGTACATCGACAGAGAGGTGGAAAGGAAGCTGCAGGAGGAGTTGTCATCCTTAGCTAATACAAGTTCATTAAACTAGAAAACCAGAAACTACAGCGTCCACTCAGCAAACAATGAAAATGAGGAAACTGTGAAAGTAACGTTTTGAATTCAATTTGCTGACTGGTCAAAGCTCAGTGTTCATCGTGTGTTAGAGAGACGTTTTGAACTGACAACTGGACAGTGCTCACCTCCAAAACACCTGGAAGAATTTTTCCTGCTGGGCTGATGTCCAAAGTCTTGCTCCTGGGTTTGGAAAGTAAATCTTCGTCAAGTAAGCACACATCTGACATAAACATGAGGGGGAAACAAATATTAAGGAGAATACATTCTTAAGACAAACGATTGAATGCCTTAAACTCTTGTATGTTCCTACCGATAGTCTATATCTCAATATCATTTTGACAGCCAAGATAACCATCCAAAATCCTCTTCGTTACAGATTGATCCATCTTTGAGGAAAGAGTGTTCAATAAACTCACAGGAGCTGAATTGGTTTGACGGTGTTGTAAAGGGCTTCAAAAACTCCCACTGATCTTGCACTTAACTGGACAAGTCCTGGAAGCAAAATTTCTAGTTACTGCTGGGTTGAAGAATTTGGTAATTTTTCCTACAGGAATTGGCATGCAGACAAGAATTTGGAAAAAATTTGTAAACCTAAAAGGAGGCGACCGTTGAGGCCGAAACCAGCTGGATGAAGTCTTATGATAAAGGGCAACAGTTTCATTAAATGCGATTGCATTTAATAAGTCATCCAAGTCTAATAGGGGCTAAAACAAAGACACTCTAAGCACCCCACTGTAAATCTTTCGGTGATTTAGGTGCTCAAGAAAATTCAGAAAGAATCAATGTTTGATCAAAATTCTTAAACAAGCACATTTTCAAACAACAGCATCCAAATCTTCAGATGTGGCAAGTGACCTGGAGCATAATAGTCCCCACGGCGGTGAGTCGAATGCCTTGATGGGTGAGAGTATTAGGCGTCGTGATAACCACAGTGCCGTCCAATACATCCTGCAGGAAACTCCTGTTAAGCAGCCTCGCTATCTCACCCTCAACTCTTAAAACTATAAGTTTACAACAACATCCTGTCCAGACTGATAGCATTCCCAGTCCACAAACAAGAATAAGAAACAAGAGCAATCCACGCGATTTTACGTCCTGCCTCACTCTGAAAGAACAAATCACACACTCAGCTCACCGGAGGACGGTACACTCGATCCAATCGCGTAAGATGCAGCTCCACGGCCATCGAAAATCAATTCTCCTCAAACCCTGTGATTAAAAAATTCCTCCTACTTTCCCTAAGATGATGAACTTCCTTGGCTATAATGAACCCTAACCTTATAACCTGCAAATTCCAATTTCCTCGAATGCCACAACCATCCCACTCTCTAAACCTCGCCCCTGCTCTTGACGCTCCTAACGGTCGCCCGCGGGAGGGCTCGGGAGGGCTCGATCGTCGGCAATGAAAAATTGATCACGCCATTCATTAATTCGTTCAGTCAAGTTGAAAAGAACCCTTCCGCACGAGCTCTGCTGGATGCAAGAAGAATCGCGACGCCAAAAGGTGAACTGCGTCGAGCAGGTCGCGGGCAGGGACCCACACATTCGTGCGATCGATCAAACAGAAGCCGCGCCCGTTTACAGAAAGTCTGCGACCCGCGGAGCTGTTTATTTGTATCCGTGGTCGCGACCCCGGGTCCGAGTCTTCGAGACGGGAGGCTTCCGTGCTTGCGGTGGGGCCCGCATTCGTACAAATCAGGTCACTGGCTTTAGAATGAAGGCGCAGCTTTGAATGAGCCGATGGTGGGGGCTACGTCCTTTTACTTCTGACGGAATCTCGCCGATTCCAGGTTGTACCTACACCGTACTCTACGCGCCCCACATTGGCAGTTACTAGTCTATCCCTTAGTTCGTTCAAAGCTGATTCATGCTCAGTATTTATACCCCCGCGACGGAACACTGTATCAGTAGTCTCAACGACCGGTTAACTCCGCGACTTCTTTATCGTCGCGACCGGTGAGGTCTACGAGCCGTCGTTCGTTTGTTGTTTCCTCCGGTCAAAGGACCGTACGCAGTGGCTGCAGTTGGGCAGTGACTGCAGTGTAGGCTCTGTCAGGCTTTGGTTAAAGATAGTTAACAAACCCGTTCTCTCTAGCCGAACGGTGCCAGCGTCGGGGCCTCCCTTTACATTTGTGGATGTCCTTGAAGAGGGGGTATAATTTACTGTATTCACTTTCACTGTGCCGCGGGTCTGCAGCTGTAGAATGGATCTCTTTGACTTACGCCCCCGCTATATTCGGATGAGGTTCACCAGTTTGATGGACTCCAGTTTAGAGGTCCTTATTTTCGGGCCGCTGCTGTCAGAAAGGTGGCATTGCCACCAAGGGTCCTTTGTCACGATTTCCGGCCTTTTCCCACCACCGGAGGAGGGAACTTTTCATTTGACCGCGTACCGTTGTACTACTGCTTCCTTTTTATAGACATGAGTTGTTGAAATTTGTGCACTGGACAGTTAGGAATATGTTGGAGGGATATCGCTGTTCCATGTGAGTGCTTTTTCGTGCCGTCCGAAAATTCGCATCAGATTTTTTCCATCTCCTTGCTTTACCTGATGTCACTCATTTTTCCGTTTCCCTTGCGTGGGCAGATCACGTGTAATGTTTATGTTATCTTCGATAATACGGTACCAGAGCTACTAAGCGTTTGTTGCAAGTGACACGATGAGATTATACACATTTATTTATAAGGGCGTCTAAATGAAAGAGTCGGATAGTTGACCAGAAAATACCGAAATCAGGAAGCTTTAATTGCACGATCTCTAACCGAGGTCTTAACGCTGGTTAGAGCTAGTCGAGGTAGCTGCAAACCTGCAATCAACAAAATGACCTATCCCATCGCAATGCAAATTTCAAAGAGCCGTCTAATGTTGCTAATTAGTGAATCATTTTGCATAACAGGAAAACTTTAAATAGCCATCGACAGTATTGTTACCGAAGAGTCACCCCGCACAGCATACGGGAAAGTTTCCAATGAAACTGATCGTGAATATCTTGGTATCCCTATCTAGGCTATGTTAGACACTGCCCATAATTTGTAAAATTTATATCTGGTATAAAAAGGATTCTCTCGCTACTTATAATCTAAAATTTGCGAACAACAGATTTCTTGAGTTAGTACCTTAAATAGCTTCGAGTTAGAGACGATATCTAATGTTGTAAAGTGCTTGTACGCTACATCTCTGTAATGTATATTGATTTCGGTTGAATTGTTCGGTGATTTCTGCTCTACCAACTGGCTTCCACGTACTTTTGTTTGATTGTACTATAGGAATTTAACCGATTGAATTAAGTAAGCATGTGTACGTCAGAACAAGAAAAAGGATTCATCGAAATTTTGTTATGTCTGGTCGACAATACATGCTATATAAGGATGTCTATGAAAAAAAATAGCTACTTATGGAAATGAGGAAAGTTGTGAGGTCGTGAGCAATTCACACCTAAAGAATTTTTAACATATCTAAAAACCTTCATCTAGTATAATTTGCCTCTATCATATCCTTTAAAAAAGAAGTGTCAGTCATCATGAAATTTGCTGTCCATCGGAGAATCAAAGACCACCCTCGCTTAACTTTCTTCAAGCTCTAGACCCCTCGGACACATATCGAAACATCTCCTAATTGATACTAAACCGGGACATCTTTTAACCAAACGTGCAGCTTATTCACAATGGCATGATGTGTATGTAAGGCAGGTCGGCAGCGGGCAACGGGCAAGTACTTGCGGCAGAGGGAAGAATACAAGAGAGAAGGAAAAGCGAAGAATGGCGCGGAGAAAAACGCACCTCGGATGTGCGCGATAAACAAAGTAAACAAACCTCGAAAGACGACCACGCTACGTGCAAGGCATTTACTCCCTTCCCCCCAGTACGGCCAGGCAGGCGTGGTACGCGTCCACCCGACTGCCGCTTTATCGTCGTGGTGACGCTGCTGGTGGAGCTGGACGTTAGAGCTAGCGAGCGAGCGACGAGTTCCCAGGAGGGACAGAAAGCGAAGGGGAAGGCTCGTGCTTCAAATGGCGCTCGACCTTGTGGTGGATGCCATGCCGGCAACAGGCAAGCAGCCAGCGGCAGCGGCTGGAGGACCAGCAGCAGCAGAAGAAGAAGCAGCAGCAAGTATCGGTGACTTGCCGTGGGCTTCTCTTGCTGTCCAACGTAAAGTCTGCACCTGTCCCAGACCGAGGGAGGAAGGGGAGGGGAGAGAGGGTTGCCAGTCCCATTGCAGGGCCGGGCAGGGCAGGGCAGAGCAGAAAAAGCAGTGCTCCTGGTTCTTCTCCAAGCTTTTGGACACATCTTCATCACGACGGGGAGAGGGACAGAGGAGAGAATTGCAAGTCTGAGGAGGAGGAGGAGGAGGTCGTCGATGTTGTTAAAGGCGCATGCTGGTTTTCGGTTGGTGATTGATACATTGGGTCTTGGAATCCATCAACTCATGACTTCCATCGCCATCGCGATTGTCGCCTTTCGGATACAGCAGTGGTAGTAATAGCAGCAGGAGCAAGCGGCAGGAGCAGCGTGCTTTTGGACGACGGATTTGGGTACTTTGCTCATGCCGAATGCGCCTGTCGCCCGACGACGACGAGATTGGACCGGGATGGTGCTGAGAGGCCTATTCAGAGTTGGGAGGATCTTCTTGTTCACTTATTGATTGATTGTTGGTGGAAAGAAAGATAGGTAGCTTGATTGGCTGGCTGGCTCTCTGGCTTGTGGGTTGGTTATGGATCGATCGATGGGTTGAGGAAGAGGGAAGGGAGTTGCATCGTCGGGGCTTGGTTCGGCTGGGGTCGGATCACGCTGCTGTATCCAAGCGAAGGTTGCATTATGTGAAGAATTTATCGGGTTGCTTGTTTGCAGTTGGAGGGTGGGGAGCGAGGGAGCGAGGGAGGGAGAGAGCGGGATTACGATCAACGATCCATTCGGAAAGTTGGAGATGCGGATAAAGAGGAGGAGTGCAGGGGTGACAATTTGATCTGCACGGGGCCGGATGGTGGTTGCCGTGTGTAGGGACGGGAAGGAGGGAAAGGGAAGGGTAGGGTGAGTTGGATCTTGGGAATTGGGGATGACAGATTCGGCTGCTGGGTGCAGCCAGGCGGTGACGTGGTAAATAGGGGGAGGAAGAGGAGGAAGAAGGAGAAGAAGGGCGAAAGGACGCTTGTTGCTGTTTACAAATCATTGATTGTGGAAGTCAGCGTTTTGGAACTTCTGGAAATGCTTGGGCCAGATACCGGAATGGGATGGGGTTCAAGAGGTAGAGCGGAGCGATTCGACAAATCTGATCGGGTCTAGGTCGGAGATGAGGGTTTAGCCACCTTGGCAATTGCTTCAGACAGGCAAAAGGGACTCGTTACCTTGCTTGGCATGTGGACGGCTTACCTGCATTGATCACTTTCAGTACTCTCTGTGGTCTTGATTCAATTGCTGATCCTGTACATATTGGAAGGATACGTTCGGATTTGGGGGATTTGGGGGTTTGAGTTGAATTACGTAGCCTGGCAGTAACAGTCGTCGAGGAAGTTAGACATCTGGAGTACGAGGAAGCAGCGATTGTCCAAGTTCTGGACGGGTTTCAAGCATCCGCCAGTGAATGCTGAGAGTTCTTTAGGGTTCGTTGGTGGACTTTGAAAGGATGATGGGTGACGACTTCAGTGGATCTGTGCGAAATGTATGAGGATGGAGTGGAAAACTTTTGGCAACCCTTGGGAACAGATTTGGCCCTTGAGGATTTCATAGCAAATTTGTCGATTGTAGAGTTGCAGTGCCGACAGGGAACTGCATGGGGCGTGGTCGGGAGAATACTAGCTGTACGCTCAGATATAAATTTTCGCCCTTGCTCCTCGACGATAGGATAGGTGAATCTGTAGCTTCAGGTGGAAGCATGGCCGGCGGGCATACTCGTTCGTCGAGCTGCGATTCTAGTGTTTCCAGTAGTGCAGGGTACATCGAACATACGGTTTCGCGGTTTGACACATTGGCCGGAATTGCTATCAAATATGGTGTGGAGGTAAACTTTCCTCTCCTTGAATCTGTTGCGAGGTCATAAATGGGTGAATGCACTGGCATTTTACAAGGATGGCCCAGGCCGAAACTTTAATTCCGGAGATTTATCAATCATCAGGCGATCTAGTGATGTGACCATTGTTCAGAATCTGTGCAATTGAAGGTATTTTTGTAGTCGAAAAAAATATCTGGTCTTGTAGACAGAGATGATTTTGCTGTGCGTAGGACTTGGCTAATAGGCTCTTTCAAAGGATCTTATATCTCTTATCAAACTAATTTTTTGTTAGTTAAAACTCGAATTCAATCACCAAGCCCTATCCGATGAGTACCTTCTTTCTTTTTTATGGGACGAACATTCTTTTTTTTCTCAAATTGCCGATAATTCTATTGAGATTTGAAATCTTAAAGGTCATTATTTCAAAGGCAAAGAAGGCCCCTTCTGGGGGGCTGGAGCTTAAGTGACTGATGGACGGGCGCGATTTGTACATCCCGTGGGAAGCCCCCGATGAGTACCTTTTGTTCCAAGATATGAAGGGTCATTCTGTACTCGAACATGCCATATTGACTGGGAGGCTTTGAGAGGTGGTGATCGACAACGGACATTGTTATATATAGGAACCAAGTGCTTGTTTACGCCTCACAACTCACAGAATTGTTGAAAAGATCGTGACAGGCTCGCAGGGATCTTACATATGTTAGTCGATATCCAAGAAACCTGTGCGTTAGTTTGCAAATCTTCAATAGGTAGATAATATTATCATCATCTTGGGTCCTGTGAAACTGTGAAACTTTTACAAGCCTGTCGGAACCTGCTCCATGCTGTCTAGAATCAATAACTCAATATCATATTAGGTGTTCGTGTGGGCGAGGTTCTTAGAATTGTTCGAAATTAGGTGATGGTTTCCATCCACATGGAGCCTACAGCATTTATTTGTAGCATAGTTGCAATGTGTGACCTTATTTGTGTTATATCTCGCAAGTTGGCTTTTCTAACCACACCTATGCAACCCTATTTTCATGCGCAGGTTGCTGATGTCAAGCGCATGAATGGTCTAGTAACAGATTTGCAGATGTTTGCTCTTAAAACTTTAAAAATACCTCTTCCGGGGAGGCATCCTCCGTCGAGTCCAAATAGTCTCGGGTGAGTCAACACTTTGTTTCTTATAATCATTCCATCGTATAGTTGCCATATCTGATATTATTTCCAATAATCCCAAAGAAATCTCTAGAGATAACAAGCTATAATCAGACTTATGGTTTCACGATAACCTTCACAGTATATGAAGTTTACCGTAGCATTTGTGTTAAAATTCAGAGAAGAATCCAACATACCAAGTATGCTGCATTCAAACATTCTTTTGAGGTATATTTCTGTTATTATTGTCATTTCTGTCTTTGTAGTTGGAGATTATTGTATCTTTGTCGGGATTGAGTGTAGAGAAACATTATAACCTTCAGTGGGTCGGGTTGATTAATTCAATGCCGGAAGGTTCCGTCAGGATGTTAAATCTCTTTAGTGCAACAGCTGATTTTTTTCGTTTCGTTTATATCTTCTTCGGTGGGTAGTCAGCATTTGTAGTTGAGTTTACTGAAAAATTGCTTCAGGTTTTAAAAAATCAAGTAATTCCATGTGTTAGATATGTGAGGTTATGATTCATAATACAACTGCAATTATTCTGGTCGTTACTAGATCGCTGCGTATGCTGGAGACAGAAGATGCCAACTCATGATATATGTTTTCAATGTCAGATTCTCAAGCAAGCATTCAACGCCACGACGTGGCAAGCATCCAAATTCGGCAGTAAAAGATTCTAGCAGCAATAGGGAAAAAAGACCTATAACTTCTGCCATGGGTCTTTTGAGAGGTTACTATGGTCTCTCAACATCAACGACTAGACATAGTGAAGAAGGAATGGAAATGGCAGTTTACAAATCGGATAGCGACTACCAGTCTGAAGATGAGCCATTTTCACCTCAGAACAGGGTGCCGGAGGCCTATCCAGTGAGGTCCTTGCATGACAGTTACCGTCTACAGGAAGCAGATTGTGGTATAGGTTTTGATCCCTTTGGAGTGGGTGGACGCAGTGAGAATGACAGACTGATGAGTAGTAAGTTTTGTGAGCCGCTTTCGAAGTCCAGCAGAAGCACACCCTTAAGACCGGAGATAAGTGCTGGAGATTCTGGAGGAATCAGTGACCTAGAAAGGGGTAGTGAACGACCTGTGAGGCGACGTGGAAAAGCTGAGGGTGCTACTTCGCTCTTTACCATTCCAACCGTGCAAGTGCCCATTACTCCGGATTTAGAAAAACCTAGTCGCATTGATGTTCCACTGGGGAGAAGCTCTGTGCTGAGGCCCAAGATAATAAGCAGGGTCCCTGATTTTGACGAGGAATTAAGTCCTCCTCCTCGACCTGTTGTAGTTAGTCCAACCAATGGCTTGTATACAAACAACGACACTCCAGGCACTGGAAGTGTAGCCGCTAGGGCTTTGAGTAGCACCTTACTGAGTGGTAAGACTGTTGAAGGTTTAATATCTAAAATAAGACGATCTACAAGCGTTCCATCCATACAGGACGATAGGAGGTCCTACAAAGGAGATTCTTCGGCCCTTTTCATGATGAATTCAGCGGCAAGCACTCAAGGTGGGGTGATATCTAGTGTGATGGAAGGGTTTCCAGGCGCTGTTCGTCGAAACAAGACAGCGTTAGATTGATCCGCTGTGCCGTCTGCCACGGCATGAGAACTCCGCCTCTGCATTCTACACATTTATTTAGATGAAAAGTAAGTCATTCCTTCATCAGCGCAGATCACTTTACCAACTAATCGTAGTAAGTATGCATTGGGACATTGCCCATGCTCGGCTATCTGATCAATTCTATCTAATTCTATCTAATCCCTCGCCAGTTGTATTATGCCTTGTGGATCATGCCACATTCTTTTTTCCCCCTTTTTCGATTCAATCAGTAAGGAACAATTCATGGGTATAATTGGATTCCTTCGGTCCAAAGTGTACACCCTTGAGTATACACAAATTTGTGGTACTACTAAATGTACAAAATGGTCTTTGCTCTATTTGGGTTCCTGAACACGGTGAACACTTTTTACATGAAGGCCGAGGCATATGTCATGTTTACTTCTCTGCATTTCTTCTTGTCTGGAGCTTGAGGGCGTTGAGGGGTTTGCTTGTGCATCATGTTTTCTACGGTCATCCTCGTTTCTACTTCATGCAGCCATATTTATGATGTGGCCACCAAAGTTCTGAACATAGCACACCCATCAAATGTCTGCATATACATTCGACTTTCTCTCTGTTATCCAAAAGTTGAAGAATGATGAAGTTCTTCAAGAAATATGAATCTTGTCATTCATTACTTAATGTAAGTAGTGAGTGATCTTGTGCAATCACGACATCGGTGGCACTTTTCTGGATTTACCTTAGGCTTTCGAGGTTAAAAAAATAGAAATAACACGGAGGTTGTTTGGTTCCCGACGGTCCAAAAGAAGTAGAAAGGTGTATAGTAAGAGGTTTAGCAGAAGTTTTGTAACCTCCAGTGAGTTACATGTCAGGATGGTCACCTTTTATGTTATTGGGATACCTCGAGACTAAACAGAATCCATCTTTCTTCGACGTAGAAAATATGGAAACAGCTTCTTGACGTCAATTCTCTACCAGGCACGGAGTAGCGCATTGAAACCCTTGCAACAAGGGTCTAACGAGACGTTCAGTGTGTTCTGGATCTCATCCAGATTTTCAAGAAAAGATGAAGCCTGGACAAAAATGAAACAAATCAGTAGTAAGGACGAAAATGACGCCTTTGACGAATACAAATGAAAAACTAAATTTAAGTCAGTGGTCTGATGAGCCGATGATTAATCAATTGCACCAACACTGGAATTAGGACAAGGTAAAAAATCATCAAATTCAGTTTGATTCCACACTTAAAATGAGAATCAACCTTTTATCTAGGGCTTATCCCAATCGCTGAGAGAATTAAAATGCCGAAAACGTGAACTGACTGTTGAGATTATTGATACTAGCACATATTTAATGGCATTCCTTTCATGTAACATAACATCGTCAAGGCGTTGTAGATCTATCCAAACATTTCGCATGGCATGTTAGTTATTTCTTATTATCAATTTTTTACAAACTGGTTCTCTTGCATATCATTTATTTCGGAAAGTTATATAGCTTTGGGCATAGCGATACCTGATTCCGAGGAGAAAGAGATCAAAACAATTGGTTCTGCCATGCACTCATTAGAAAGGTGAGAAAAAAAGAAGTCACTCATTTCATCCAAAACAAAGATATGTGAACCATATTTCCTTTATTACAGCCCTTGCAAATTATTGCGCATGCTCAGTTACAAATTGTGCATCTTTTCTTCCTCATTTTTAGCTTGATAGAATTGATGTTTTTGGCATGTTACAATCTTAGTGAGATATTCAGTGTCAAGTTTTGTAACGGAAGTGAAGAAGTGTGGGAACTTTAGATTTTCATACTCACCCATATTGTTCTGATTGCAAGATCATTTATCAAGACAACTTTCTTCTCCTTTCCTCACCACTTTACTACAGACAACATGCTAGAGAGTGGATAGAAAAATATATTCCAGCTTTAGGTCCTTGCCTATATGCATCTTGAGTAGTTTGGACTGCTGGGAAAGGTGACGGGAATACAAAAATTTACTGCAGATCTTCGCCATTTGACCTGTTTTGCTTGCTACCTTTTAAACCTCACCTTTGTCATACGAACCTGAACTTTAATATTTACTTTTCATGTCTCCTCATCTGTCCCACCATCTCCCTTTTACCTGTAATAAGTCACAACTCCGTTAAAGATGCTATACAGCAACAGATCGTGTACAACTGTCAAGCTTTTTACAAACATGCTTTTTCTTCTGTCCATGTGTTGTTTATCATTTAAATTCGGTGTAGGTTGTATAGGAAGTATATATTTCAAATCGTTGTGACTAAAGAATAAGACGGGCATTGAGTATAGAAAGTGTGGGGGACTCAACGTGATGGGGCAAATCTGGAAGGCCGAGGATTGTCGTATGTTACATGGTTCAACTTGATATATCAATGATTGCAATTGAATCCTTCACATCTAGAGAATCCATATTTTCAATCCATTATTCTTAATTTTCAGCTTCCGTATTCTGATTTGGCCATCAATTATATAGAAGTAATGCTCGAGTCAGTTGAAATTTGCACTCTATTATGAGAATGTAAGTCCATCTGTAAGTGACTCTCGCTTATGCTGGCGGTCATAACTCAACCTGAGCATACTGTAAAATTTGATTGTCTTTTCAACGTTCTTACCATTATCACTGCACACGAAATTTCGAATACTATTTAATCGAAAATTTGAAAGATATATATGATAATTTTTTCACAAATTTCATAATATTTTCATGCATGGAAAAATGATGTGGATAAATTTGAAACGAGATTATACATTTTTCCACTTTTTTTGTGAATTTTAATGTACTTTCTTCATATTTCATCTAAAATTTCATTTAACAGTACTTAAATATGAGCACAGTTTGATTAGATATCCATTCCACATCTATGGTTTCTCTAAGAGGTTAATCTCAACAAACACGGTTTAAGATATCTCTTGCTTTGTGGATGATTGCTGATTGAAAACTTATCAAAGGCCATCCGGGCGGCCCGGAATTGAAACCTTTAGCGAACTTCGGGAATGAAATCCTTTCAATGTTCAGCAAAACATCTCCATATTACTTTTGGAAGATTGGATTTCTTTTACACAACACATATACTGAAAACGCTTAGTTTACCATCCAACTAGATTGTATATTCGGTTGATATAATTTCATCAATCATTCATTGGAATGTGCAAGATTTTTTCATATTCATACACCAGAATATGAATTTAAACTTGAAGAACTTTTGAAGGTCAAAATTCTGTAAATAAATTGCATTCAAACATCTATAAATATGTATTTTCTTATAAAAAAATTCATATAAAACATCTGAAAGACTTTAAAACACAGATAGAAAAATTTTCAAATAGTAGAAAATACAAAAATTTATTCTTTTGCTATTATCATTAGTAGTTTCTTTGATATTGTGGTTATTAAATGGATTATGTGTCCAATAAGAAAAAAAAAAATTATGTATAGTAAACTTTTTTAGCATGAACAGTGCAAAATTTATCTCAAATTGCGTAGATCTTGAGTATGAAAATTTTTCTTACAAGCAAAATCTCAAAAAATTAAAAAAATATTGAGATTTGTACTCAAAAGTATGAATTTTGTATCATAATGCACAAATATTGTTAAATATTAAATTTTTTTCATTTTTTCATCATTTCTTGAAATCACTATTTAAAAAAAACTTCAAAGTATTTGTTTTCCTTAAAAAAATTCATCTTTTTGATCACTTTTGCTTTTTTTTCTAAATAATTTTACTTCTTTAAATAATATATTAAAAATAAAAAATTGAAAAGTTACAAATAATACGGATTAGATTTTAAAGTATACATCAAAATTTTTGAATTTTTAATGAATAAAATATTTATTTAATATTTTAATAAAACATTTTTAAATCTCATATATTTTCAGATGAAAAAATACATCTTTATATTTTTTTTCAATGAAACACTATTTTAATGTGTATAAATGATTAAATAACTTTTATAATGTGCTATATTGAATAAAATCTCATCAAAAAAAATTTCAATGTATATTTGTTCATTGCACAAGCATTAAAACGTTTGATGTAGTTATTAATCATAAAAATAATGTTGTATTCTTATGCTTTCATTTGAAAAACAGATCTATATTTATATTTGAAGTCAAAATCTTACATTCAAGAGTTGCAAAGTTTTATTTAAATCATCTTTATGGAAAAATATTAAAAAGAAGTTGGTATTCAAATTATATATTTTTAATATTTGGTGTTATTTAAAATACAAATTACTAAATTAAACTGCTCTAGATTTGAAAACCTTACAATAACTTTCTTGTAAAATGTAGTATTGGTGTTACAATTTGGATCAAATCATACACAAAAGAGATACATTGAAGTTCATTACGGAACATTCTAAAGTAAATTTGAAATCACAGGGGAGAAGGTTAACAAATCCGAACCTATTAAGCATAAAGTTGCATAAGGGTTTATAGGCTTAAATTATTATGTGGCATAACTTTAAGGCAAAGAAAGATTTGACTAACTCTAGTCAATTGTAATTATATACAACAAATACATCAACTATTGATGGGATAGAGATCCATAAATAATTCAAAAGTTGTTGAAAATTTCACGTTATTCAGTGTCATATACTTACATGTGAAGAAAGAAAAAATCTGTGATGAAAGGATGTAGTATATTAGCTTTTTTCCCATGATTGTGAAAGATCATTACATTAACAGAGGATAAGAACTTATAAGTATTCGAATTAGCCCTTCACTTTTTTTTCTTTATATATTGCTGCCTAAGGCGTCCTATGGGAAGATTTCCATCAACTAGTTTGTATTCTTCTTAGGAACAGGTCTTTAACAAATTGTGACGAATTTGACCTGAGTGTGTAACTTGGCAGCACCCAACCATATAACCACAAAATCCAGAGAACTCCTGCGCAGCCTAAATTTTCCCATGGTCTTCTCGTTACCCGTGTTCGGTGTTGGTTGTTAAACCTCTTCTCTCTTACAGTTTTTTCCACTCGCATGGTCATTTTTTCATTCTCATGCCCATGCTTTTTTTATTTCGTCCAATCCGGGACAAAATTCCCTAAGCTCTGCTTCTGGTCACCCCACTCGTAGCAAGTAAATATCGACATCGGTGGTAATGATAGTTCTGCATTCTGATAAGACTGTCTAGCTTGGCAGGTGAGAACTTAAGGTATCCCAGCACATTTCGAGCCCTGGGCCTGGTCTTCCTTAAAACAAATAATAAAATCCTCCAATCAGTCAATTGGCACTGAAGTTATTACTGTTTCTGTGGCATCTCTGCACCTGTGGCATTAGTTCACGCTCGAAATCTACGACGACCATGTCCACTTCTCTCCGACCAAGTACAAGTCTGTCAACCAAAACTGCAAGGAAGGTGGCGGTCACACGCTGAATCCTTACGAGGTACCACAAGTTACTCTGTACTGAAATACTAAACACGCACTTTGGTGTAGTCGTACAAAGATTCTGAATACTGAATTTGACGCTTTCCTTCAGCAGGGAACTTTGATGCTTCGGCTGG
Organism: Marchantia paleacea; assembly: GCA_014180765.2. Taxonomy (NCBI): domain Eukaryota; kingdom Viridiplantae; phylum Streptophyta; class Marchantiopsida; order Marchantiales; family Marchantiaceae; genus Marchantia; species Marchantia paleacea. Next base: position 268,930 of record MUAA02000030.1, read on the forward strand.
CCTAGTCAAGCGTGGCTGGCAATGAGATCGACGACCGTTCCTGCACAGCGCTGCCCAAGGCGAGGCATGGGATGGTCACTAGGTCCATGAAGTACTGCATTGTACTGGAGATCCAAAACGAGGTGTGATTCTCAAAGAGAGCCAGATCATTAATGGTGAATGTTAGAATCAGAATTGTATAATAGCTGGCCCAGTTTCACACTTCGCATGGAGCTGAGGAATATATGGAGGGCAAGTACTGGTGCCAATGCCGAATGATGATGGACGGGAACGAGGTCAGCAACATTTCTGCTCTGCACTGATATTCCCCGAGCCTAAAGCCTATCTGTAGATGTAGCCTCATCTAGGTCCGCAAGGAAGATGGATGACGATTTGTCAGATCTGCTGATTCTTGACCAACACATTCTTTGTAGGGGCAGCTGACTTTGAAACGGACCTACTTTAAGGGTAGTTTGCTGACAGAAATACTCATCAACGAGGAAGTACTGATACTCCTACGCATGTGACATGAACCGTTTCCGATTGTGGGATGAATTTTTTTTTTCGATATATATATATTTCAAGGTGAAGAAAAACTTAAGTAGAAAAAAAACTTCGGGCATGCAATGGTTGACCCCTCACATGACAAGAGGGGAAGTACTAATAAATGAAATTCACTAACGTGAATACTAGAAAGTTAAATCATTTAGTTGACCTCGTTCTCTAAATGCAATTAGATGATATTCCAATTGCAAGTTCTTCCTTCACGATTGCAGAACAAATGGTTCGCGAATCTTCAGCCCGACACTAGAATGCTGCCCAACCAGAACTCGCGCTTGCGGAACTAGATCTTGTTGATGATGGCAAATTCACCTGATCATATTGCAATTTCCACACGAGTTAGGTCAGTGGCGAATAATATCATAGTAAAGGAAATTATCTGCCTGGGCGATCAAGGACGGAGAGGAGAATCAGAACAGCTGCATCTTCCTAATCACTTTTACTTGACTACCTCCGATGCTATCAAGACATCGAGCTAGACAAATGAGATAGCGATCAGACTGATGCCTTTCTCCGTTTCATAAAAATCAAGGACAGAATTGTTTCGCTAGGAAGAGAACTGTCAGTTTCAGAACTCAAATGAACATCTGACCTTGAGTGCAGACATATCTGACAAAGAATCACCACCAGATCGCTCGGACACCTTGTCTTGTGCATGAGCTTTCGATGTAGTACTCAGAACATAGGGTTGATGAGGACTTCTTATTGGCCTAGTATCATTTGGTGGTGGAGGCAGAGGTGATCGGATTCTTCCACCACCCGGAGGAGGTGCTAGAGCACCTTTCATAGACTTGGGAACTGGAGCTTGAACTGGCGTGCCGGACAGCATCCCTGACCCTGAAGCAGGCTGCTTCAGGGTTTTCACATTTATCCGGATAGTTTCTCCTTCCTTCACAAAGACAATCAAAAGGTTCATGTCAAGCCACACACCATCATCTTGACAATATAACAATCAGTTGATGATCAGCTGCATTGATCTTAGTCGGCAAAGCGTATCACGTTTGACATCACTATAAATAAGACAGAAACGTTTCCAGCTACATGTAACAGGTTCATCCACTAGTCAGGCAGTCATATGAATTGTACTTGAGAGGTATCTGAGTGTCGCCTTCACATTATTTGGAAATTGAGAAACGATAATATTTGAAACAATAGAATAATATCAATCGAATGTTCGGACAAATGATTCGAGCAGAGACCCTCTTCAACAACAAGGTCCTATCGAAAACATTCATAAATACACCGGTCCAGTGGCTCGTGAAAAGATAACAATGTGCGTTCAAAATGGAATAGTATATTTGATCAACAGCTATTATGTCTAATTACAGCTTTGGATGGAAGAGAGAAAAGCCGAAATTTTCAAGTTGGACAATTCAGTCGAATACCTTCAAACGTAGATCTAGAGCAGGAGTTGAGGCGTTTCGACTGTCCTGGTGGAGAGATTCCTCATCTTTCTCTAAATCCCTTTTGGCATACTTCTCGTGATCTGACAAAGCCACGTTGAAATCGAAAGCCTCGTTTCTTTCGGCGAATCCAAGACCGATGAAAGCATGTTTCCCTCTCCCATCATCAATTCTGAGGACAAAGTAACGCGACGAGTCTGTTACACTCTCGACAGTGACATCCCGTTTTCCAGGAAGAACAGGGCAGGCCGCAAACAGTTCTCCTGTGTTCGAATCCTCCAATCTAACCTCGCATTTGTCCTTTAGGGAAAGGACTTTCAATCTCCCCGTCCATATTTTATCCGATTGCAGCCATTCTGCACATTTGTAACCCCCGCTGGAGCTTCTTAACGGGATTTTGTACACAGACACTTCTCTCACTACGAGAAGTGTGTGCTCAAAAGAATCATCGTCCTCGAATGACATGCCGAACGAAAGGGCAAATAAATCTTACGTAGATTCAATGTTCTAGCTGACGAGATGATGACCACTGAAACACAACAGAGAACAGAGTCAGAAAACAGAGAGAAGGCATTTCTCTCATCCACTGGAGTTAATGTACGGGAACAAGAAGGTGAAGTGGAATGAAGCCAGCGCTGAGGACGATCGGAGAGAAAGGAATAGCCAAAGACTACATGCGATCATCTCAGATGTAGGTTCACCCTGAAGACCATGTTCTGTGACAGAAATAGGTGTCTCTCACGAAAAATTACAAACAACCAGATCCAAGAGTGGCATTCGAGTCAGCAGCATTTTCGAATGTGCTGTACCAGAAGCACGACAAGCCCCACCCAGACTTTGATTGAAGACACCCACAAACATCCACAAAACGCCCACACTTCCCGGTGCAATGTGCCTGCCGCTGAGGACATTCCCCCCCAAACTTGTACACAGGTACGACGGCAATGTCTTCCTTTCTTGATGGCCAGATCTGACGTCCCCGAGAACTCTCAAACTAAAATCCAAGCTGCTCTACAAAATCCGATGAAAGTCAATACACACCTCACTAACTCGTCAATGTGGCACCCTTGCAGCCGCGTTGGTTGCTGGTCCTGCGATAGAGCAGAGCAGTCAGTGCCTCCTTGCTCCCAGAACCACCCAACTTCCTCCCTCCCTCCTACTGCTGCGAGTTCCAAATCTGCACGCCTCCCGCAGTACCCTCGTCGCACACGCTCACTCTTCCTTCCTTCCTTCCTTCCTTCCTTGACAACCGTCCCCAAGGCCACAACTACAGATTCCTCCCCTCCACTGCCATGCCCGCCCTCCTTTCCTTTCCTGCACCACCACCTTACAGCACTGCAATCCCCCGCAGGACCATCACCCACCTACTCGATACCACTGCTCCGCAAAACCAAGATCTACAATTTCATAATCACTCAATCAATCAATCAATCCTCCTCCTCCTCCTACTTCCTCCTGTCGCAGCAGTCCTGGTCCACTCTACTCTGCTCTGCACTCTTGTCTTCTGTCCTTCTTTCCTACCTGCTAAACAGCGAGCGAGCAATTGATCCCCGACGGAAATGATCCTTTCTTCAATCCCTTCGTCCTCCCGGCCTGATTGAACATGGGCGTAACCTTGCAGATCTGGCAGCTGTGCACTGTCTCATTGGACGCTCATCTCGCCCAATTTAAGATCACGACCTCCTGTGCAAGCACTGAGAAGCAACAGCAGTAGTCGTAGTAGCAGTAGCAGCAGCAAAGTAGGGAATAAAAGAACAAGGTACGGGAAGTGAAGTAGACTGATGTCGTTCTCTGTACTTCTCTCTCCTGTCTGTCTCTACGTCGTCGGAGAAGAGCGAGGAGGCCGTGGGCTGACTAAACTTGACGAACATGGACACTCTGTAAGCGTCCTCCAAATTTAGTTCTCGCCCTCTGACACCTTCGGGCTACGTCCGGCTAACCAAACCCACCTTCCTCCCCCACCAACAAACCTTGAGCTTTATCCGTGAGTCAGTGCGCGCGTTTAGCTGTGACGGAGGGAGGGTGGGGAGGGAGGGCACTGCCGCACTAGTCCGGCTGCTGCTGAAAAGGTACATCGCCGTTTATCATGCACGCTTAAGTTCCCTTCTTTTCCTTCTGCTTTCATTTTTGGCCTACCTCTTCTCAATCTTTCTTCTGTTGGTCTTAGTCCCTGTCTATTTGTTCTTTCGAGGGTGATCATGACTCATGACCATGCATGGCCGAGTGGGTCAAATCTTCCTGTTCCTGTATTTCGTTTTTCTATGATTTTTCACCATGCTTGAGCTGACCTACTTCTTCTGTCTCTTTTCCTACGTTAGAAATTAGAAGAGACTGACTGAACAGGCGGAAATCAGTTCGGTCCAATCAATACATCGGATCCTTAACTTAACAGATGTATAAATGATTTACATGGGTCCCCCTTTTCCATTCATTTACGTATTTATTAGAGGTCTCATACCTAACCCACTCACGTCTAACATCCAAATAGCATTCAATAACTTTAGTGATGTTTCTACAGATAACAATCCGTTACCTTCGGATCTGATCAATGCGATTATATCAGGGTGCTATGCTATTACTAAAATTTGAGATACGTTGTACTTCTAAGATATTGTATTCACGCAGGTAGCTGCATCTACTTAACTTTCAATCATAGTTTGCACTTATTGAGAATAGGGTTAAAACCTGGAATACAAAGGTTCTCCATCAAATTTGATAGTACTTTCTATTCTGTTGTAACCAGTTTTGTAGATATTTACATCTGCCAGAGAAGGTGATCACAAGGTTCATATTAAAAATAGTTCTTATATTCAAACGTCTTGAATATTTAAGATAACCGGGTGAATGGGATGGTGTGTTGATTTTATATACATCACAACTTATGAATACCACTCAATAGGGGAACAAAGTTTTATAGCAAAAAGGATATAAAGACCCCATCAAGTACTACATGGATGAAATCAGAAGGTTAAGATAGAGCTAGGCCCCAATATCATCACATTGGGAAATATGCGCTATTGCACCTAAGATATCATAACTATCTAGGTAAATGGTCTATATAGTACAGGAATATCCAAAAAATAACACATTACCAAAAATAGTCTATACACTAAGCTAAAGAGAGTGATACCCTTATCGCCTTATATAGTAGACTCTTGCACACTCTCTCATGTGTTGTAGTCAGCGGCCATAGTTCCATATAACTCCAAAGCTAGAGGAACAAAGAGATGGACATTTTTGCAATCCCCTATACTTGGAGACCTTGGCTGTTGCCACTCCAATTGCCGTCCATCCATGAGGATGGTAATCACCCCCTCCGATATGTAGGATTTATAACCTCAATGTCTGCAATAATAACGTGGTTCTGATGAACCAAATATAGATATGTTTTAACTCGAGTCGATTGTAATGCATACTAACATTCTCTCCATATGTAAGGTATCCACTCTCTCGTGACATAGCAAACATCACATCCCTAATGTCATCAAGGGTAGCTATTCTATACCTTCCAAATGACAACAAGTCATATTGGTCCAATGTAGTACCACATTCACATATGAGTAATGAAGATGTATATATGTGCATCAAGTCAAGATAGAATCTCACTTATGTAAAAAAAAATAGTTTGTGTGAATCGGCAAGCCGCAATACATGGTCGAATCAAGATCCACAAGCTTGCACCCTTGCATAAGCAAGACCATAGATGAGCCTTAATAGTACAAAAAATGATCAAATCATCTAAGAAAGAGTGTAGAGTCTGTCGATGAATCTTATCCAATCAATGGACAAAGAGGAAAAAGACATGACCTCATGATGTATCTCGTGGGACAAAGGTTCTCTTGTCTACTGTAATAATATCCATAAAGGAAATGATGCCACATCCACTTCCCTCGCATACATCTCACGAATGAGTGTATTTTTATGATCATTATTATTTTCAATGATAAATACATCATTGAGAATAATAATGATATGCGCCTTATCTTTTTTCGATAAAGTCTTTTGTGTCCACCTCCTCGGTGTTGACTTGTTATGATTCCTCTATTGTTTCGACCTTTTTTAATATGTTTATTATATGTTAATTTTTTTTGTGGCTGACATTTAACTATTTCATCAAATTTAGGTACTCTGCAATCATAAATCGAGAAGATAACAAAGGTGCATATAGTGGCCAACTGGCCAAAACCACTTTATGTATCATCTCTTCCATCGATAATAAACCTAACTCTCCACACAAAATCAAAAAATGTCTATCTCTGTGCCAAATCTTATGTCACATATTTGAAGGTCCCTTGTCCGATGATGATATTACAGATACCCATGATCCTCATATACAATGCTATCAAGCGTGATAAAAATGCAAGTGAAGGAGGAATTTCATGAAGTAGGGAGATGGATTGATGAGCAATACTAGAGGAAAGTATATCAAATGTCAGCTACGATCGTACAAAAGAAATGAGAATCAACAAAGGTCCATAAGTCTCTCTTAGCTCTATAAAGATAGATGCAACTAAGACATTATTAAAAATATTTTCAACGTCCAATTGACTCGTTGCTCGTTAAGAGGGTAGAGGATAGCTACGCATGATATCATTAGGAATATGATGTTTGCTATGGCACGAGAATGTAGATACCTCACATGGATGAAAAAAGTGTTGGTATGACTTGCAGTCAATCAACGAGTTAGGACATACATACATTTGATTTGGGAGGAATAGGTTACTATTGCATACGTTGTCGTGTTGTGACACAGCTACTATAAGAAGATGATGACATGTGTCATCTTCAAGTTCATTGAGATGACGGTGATATTTTGACGATATTTTTAGGTCAAGATGGCCGGCATCTCATTGTAAAAACCGTTAAGAGGCCACGGTTGGATTGTCATCCTAGGGCGGGATGTAGATAAGGATCCAAGGGATATCATCTTGGACCTTATCGGATATAAAAGCGTGGTTGAGTCGAAAGGAAAGGGGGAGGTCTAGAGCGTTCTTGACTAAAGAGCTTATCCGATAGAAGTGGAGCCAACGTGGGACATGGATAGAGGGCGGTATGATCCTCCAGATATACCAATGCCCAATCCGTTTGTGATAAGCATCCGGTGTCTACATCGTGATCACTTTAGGGCGTGGTTAGTGTATCACTTTGGAGATAGCTTTATGGAAGTTGTGATAAACTCCCCATATCCTTTCATTCTGCGAATTGTTTCCTATGGCGCCATTTGGGACTTAACAGTCTACGTTTTGATTTGATATTAGCATTATGGACCTGAACTTGCCGATAGTGGCGCCTTTCAACACATGGGTCCCTGTCCATCACTACTGTCTACCAAAGGCAAGTCATAGGGAGTTGATTGTTAGGAATTTTGGCGAGGAGTATTATACTCAAGTTATAAACTCCCCGGTCCCTTTTGTTGTTCCGTTTATACTTATGGGTTTCGAGTTGTTATTTTGACTTTGTATTAGTGACAACTTATATTACCTTTATGGTGGCTAAGTAGTGTGTTTTGGCTAGTTTAAAGCTCTATGTTAGTTGTGGCTAATTTGGCCCACTAGTGGTCAAAATGGCACTCTTCATTCTCATTGGTTGGAAAATTTGGACCAATGAGAGCACTTGGACGAGTTCTTCGGGGTTTTGAGGTGTTTCGAGAGCCTTCAAAGGGAGTTTTTCATGATTGAAGGATATGGTTGGAGAGCTGACGAGGAGAGCAAGGATTTTGGCTCAAGAATGAAGGCGATTGAGCAAGTTGACACTCCGGTGTGGTGATTTGAAGTGGGAGAGTGAAATTTGGACCGATTGGAGAGTTTGAGTGAATTCTGAGCATTCTATGAAGGCTTTGACACATCGGATTCGATAGACACAGAGTTTGCAACTTGAATTTGCGATATGATTGAAATTTCAACTCGATCGGTTGAGTTTTGAGTGCAAAGCAGTAGTTTGAAATTTGTGTACACGATCCCGAATTGCGTGATTGCAATGCATCGTTATGCATTTAGTTCAACAATCATAAGTTTTATTGACCAATCTTGTTGATTGGTCAATAAAACTTGACAAAGTTGAACCTTGGATGATATGTCGTTTTCTTGTGAAATTTGAGTGCAATTGGATCAAAGGATTGGAGTTTATAGTGGTTTTAGTAAGCAAGGGTATGCATATTGCCTTGTGATACAGGGTATAGTTCGACATTTGTAACGAGAGATCTAGGAGCAAATAGCATGTGAAACTTTTCCAAAAGTTATGAATGGTTGCAAAGTACTTTTCTGCGAAGTTTGGCTAAGAGTTAACGGTTAAATCATTGGTTATAATAATACTCTTCCGCTGGAGTTTACCGGATGCAACGAGTTGGGCATGGAGAGATGAGGGGATGAAAGAGAGGGTGATTGTCAGTTCACACAAGGACGAGGAGAGTTCTTCTACAGCCAGACGCTCAGGCATTCTCAGAGTAAAGCTTTGTCCATGCGACAATGTTGTGATTATAAATTCTATATGTGACACTATTTCGGAGGTAGAGATTACCTTCCCCATGGATTGGGAGCGAGTGGAGCAACAACAACCAAGGTATTCAAGTATGTGGCTATCCAAAAAGATTACTTCTTTCTTCCTCTAGTTTTGGAGTTATATGGAGCTATGGACATTGACTTGAACATGTTCATGAGAGAGTGCACAAGAGATTATCATAATGTGTGACATGAGTATCATTCTCTTTAGATTTTTATATAGCCTATTTTAGGTAATATGTATCCATTTCCCTACAGAGAGCACTAGCTGGCACAATACATAGGAGATCAATCATGTTAGGTGATGTTTCTTCATATGCTCTTGTAGTATGTAGACCGTTTGACCTAGATATTTCAGATATGTTACGTGCAGTATGACATATTTTCCATTGTGATACTATTGGGGCTTACCCCTTTGGTTTCATCCATGTTGGACTTAATGAGCTCTTCCCATCCTTTTTGCTATATTACTTGGTTCCCATGGTATTACTCTCTCCTCTTTGCAAAGAGGGAGGGAACCAAGACTTGAAGGGTTCGGCCATATGATATCTAAGATTTTTCGATAATTAGCTAAGAAATTTTCAGATGTCAGATTTCATCAATAATCAGAATCTGTACATCACCAACAAGAAAGCAAAATAAACGTTAACGTTGATAGCTTAAACAGAGCATGATAGTAAATATCAAATCATGCTCCGTCTAAGAGTTTATGACAATTTATTCAATGTATAGCTCGGTGCGACCTAGACACATCGCATAGAGTAACATGTCAATTCGAAATCCTATCAAAGGCATTTACTCCCTCTTTCTTGTCCAATTTAATATTTGTACATATTTAAAACCAGTTCATGAAACATGGAAAGGTGTAAAAATAACGTAAAAAATATGGGGCAATAAATCTAATTACACAGTGAAAAGAGGAAAGCTTAGTCGGAATAAAAATGTGATAAGACCGAAATCTTCACTCGTGTTTGAATTGTGGGACATCTCGTCTTGTAATTTAATGACGGGAATTCACATATTTGAATAAAGAACTTAAAGCAGTAGGACATACAGTAAAAAGAAAAATGCTTTAAGTACTTCACATCAAAGTAGACAGTTTATGGGCAGCATAAGCCATGATACCCTTGGGCCCTATCACCTGTATGATAAGATTTTCCCGTACCTTCATATTCGTAGCGTAAAAAGATGTCAACTGGTAATCACTTTTGGCTCAAAAAGATTCCAATATACACAAGCATAAGAATAAGGTTAAAGAATTGATTCTCGTCAGAATTCCTGCCTTTGAATCCACGAGAAGACAATAGTCAAAAACACAAAGTAAACCGAGTGAAGCCCACGAGAGAAACGTAAACAAATCCCGTAGTGTAAGTAAATTATATCCCCATTATATATAGATTTGAGAAGATGGGCACGATTTTCTATCAAAGATTAACTGATAGAAAAGCGGATTAAGAATTTTCTAAATCTATGATAATCAAATTCAAATATGAAAATTGAAGTTGAGTGGGGTCTGCTAGAGTGAGATTATATAATCGGGAACATTTGCACATCGTGTTGTAAAGTAGGATTACTATAAAAAAAACAAATTTTTGTATTTGCATTAGTTCTTTTTCCGTTGAAAATGTTCAATGTTTTGCTAAATGTCAATTAAAAACACGCTCTATGATTAGGCGTAGTTAGAAGATCGATTGCTGGTGTCATGTAATGAGACCAACTAGACTGCAATTCAAGCAAAATAGATTTAAAGAGCATTTAAAACTCTTTAAGAGTTGTTTTGTATTTCGTTTTTCTAGAAGAGTTAATCACTTTTTGAACCAATTGAACGCAACTCTGCTTCACGAATCACTATAGGTGAGGTTGGCACCAACACTGAGATAAAATCTGCAAAATTTATTCTTTTAAAGTTTTTTTTTTTAAAAGAATCACATCCATTCAATTTTTGTTATATTCGGTGTTTGAGTTCATACTCATACACCGAGTATAACGTTCTAAATGAAACGTGTCTTAAAAGGAAAAAGGAAAAATCAAGAGTCAACCAATGCATGACTGTGTAGCAACATGAACTATAAATCAAGATCTTAAATTTGGTTCCAACAGGTGACATGATAAATCCAGAATAATCCATATATGCTTAATTAATATCAACATAAATTAACATATAGCTTTCATAAGCATTTTTTTCCAGATACCTAACCCTCATCTATACCTTTGTTCATCTCCAAGAAGAATGGACATTTGACTAAAATTTCAACTGAACTCCTTGTTATCGAAATGTCAAAACGGAATACAACGTCTTGATTGTTACCAAGGATGCAATCCTTTATTCGATACACTCAACACGACTTCAAGGTTTGAACGGTAACCAGTGTTGAACTCATCACTTTCAATATCCTCAAGGGATTTCAACACGTTAATTGCATTAAAATTGAGAATATTCCTTTTCTTCTCCTCAGAAGTACCGGTTTGACGATAGCCGACATATGAACGTTAGAAAACACAATCGGCTGATTTCACTCTAAGCTAATGTGGGTACAGCACATTAAACGACATTGAGCCTTGGATTGTATAGTACCTTTTGATCCATACAAATGTACACTACTTTAGACCCTACCAGACATTTTAGAGTTCAATACCTCCCATAGAAAGTGATTACATATCGTCGTTTCATTCCTTTGAATTCTGGCTAAGTATCTCCTGCTTCGTCCCCTACTGAGCACTCTTCTCAGTTTATCATATGAGATAAGGATAACTTTTTGGCTGTGGTTGAAATTTTCATTATACTGCTGTGGATGAATTTTTCATCGCGTTTGTTATTCCATGTGTCTATTCTCAACTCACGCACAACAAATGTTTTGATATATGAATGCACTCGTTCGGTGTAACATTATTTTAAGCCTTGCAGGATAAGGTGTATCTCCGAGCAAGACTGCCTAAGGCAAGTACTTCCCTTCTCAACAAAATGGAGCAAGTGGGTGTGTTGTTGTATCTAATCGCCTTCTAGGAGCTGAAGTTCAACCTCCGTCTAATGACTTTTGGAGAATCACATTGACTTCAGTACTTGCTCATCACTTCAATTTATCCATGTATGTATTGGTCAAATCATTATGGATACTTTTAGGTGTTGGGTTTAATTTCAGGCAGACCTATTGATTGTTCAATATATTTATAGTGACTCATCATTTATCAACTGGATGCCAACATCAATATCATATTTGAGTGTTTGTGATCTTGACAAACAAAGACTCATTGTCACTTAAATCCGTTATGATTTTTATTTACCCCTTATAGGATAGCCATTCGTTTATATTTGAACCTCATCTGGAATGCTAGGCAGTATTAAGCCTCAGGTTTGATATGTTTAACAAAAGTGACCATGTTGCTGGGAAGACGCCAAAATAATGTGTTCTCTAGACTCTAGAGAACACAAAATATCAAAAGGCTGAACCCATGTGGTTTCAAGTTGAGACTTTTGACATCATCACTCAACTTAATACAATTGAGGGTATTGGGCTATTGATTAAGCATATGTATCTAAAAAGTTCTCAAAGCTGAAGCAATGCTATATATTTATTTATTTGGGTACTTTATGCAAAGCTTGTAGTTGAAGGTTGAAAGTAGATGGTAAAGTATACTTCCTCGCTTCTAGCGAATTTACTGATAAATATTACGATAGTGTTTCCCAAGTCACCAATAAGGTAACTGAAATGGGGTTTAGAAACGCCATGAATGTGATATAATAGTTCAGGGATGATTTTTGTGAACCTTGGTAAGACCACATACTGTTATATTCTCATTCCATCCCACGCAATGATCATGGAACTGTTGGACGGTGTGCTATGCCTCCACTGTTGAATGTGGTTTGAACTACATTTTTAAATAGCCACCGTTCTCCATACATCTGTATCTGTATGCCTATCGAGTTTCCAAGAGATCTTTTGAAGATCTTACTCCAGTTGCACCATTGTCCTCGTTTCTTTCCTCTCCACGAGTTTCCAAGAGACTGCGTTTGAAGATCTTACTCCAGTTGCACCATTGTCCTCGTTTCTTTCCTCTCCAAATAACACTCACTTTGTCTCTGTAATTCATCAACTTCGGAGAGCCAGCCTCTTCACTTGTGTAAAATTGTTTGGTCCAGTGCATATGATAGTCTTTACAGAGTACTAATGGTATCAGAATTTTACAGCGTCAGAACTTGGCATTGATTCGTAAATGTCCCTACTTAACCCTGCTAATAATTGTCCTGCTGCTAGCCTAAATATTCTGGCTATTCCGGATATTTTATTTGTTACAGATCTGGACCATACATTACAAAAAGTGCTGCGTTGGGCTTCCCTGGTAGGCAAATTTGGTAAACTAGAACCTTGGGATGTGGTGTACATTATTGTGTACTTATATAAGATTCTCAATCTGGATGGATCACTGATTACATCGCACATATAGCTGTTGCTGGATGAGGTAACAAGCTTGACTGACAGAAGTGAGGAAGTTTTCTGTCGGACAGCAGGACAATGTACACCGACTCCAGTTTTAGCCAGATGGCGTTGATGATTCTTCATGGTTGATTGTTCTAGGACACATCATTTTTTGCTGTTTCACTTCACCAGAGGGACTCGAGCTCATCTCATGTGGCTCAAGGTGCATGGCTCTGAGGACGAAAAGAATAAAAATCATTGCAAAAACATCTCATGAAGTGTTCTTGGTTCTCTATGACTCAAAACTTCGTGACATTTCAGTAGGCTGTTGGTGTGTCCAAAAATGAGATGGAGCTCCTTTGCTGCTCCATCTCTAACCTTCTCTGAGATGAAGTCCTAGTTTCAGCCTGAGCAGCAGTTTTGAAGGTGAAGCCCTTCTTCTTGAAGATCAAATCCCGCCATGTGGTCCTCTTCGTTATATTCTTCAGCTGCTGCTAGTTACATTCCAAAATGCACTCTGTGCTCTCACAGACTACCTTGGTATGGTAGGCTGCTCTACCAATTGCTGTGGTGGCGTAAAATATATTTGTAATGATATCCCACTTATAGCTATACCGATGAACAGCTGCAGGGGACACACATTGATTACTTAAGAGTGTGAAGATTCTACCCGTAAAATGTCCTTCCATTCCCAACTTGTAAAATCTTTTCTGACATTTGAATACCTTCCGGAGGTAACCCCAAAGAGCGTTAAAGGAGAGACGTAAGATCTGGGAAAACTATCACCCATGTGAGTGCCGATAAGAGACGAGGAACTCTGCAAATATGCTGAAACAATAACCTAACGATCTAGCACTGACTTCAGCAACTCATCTCACCTGAAGAGTGGGCACGAAGTTGAACAGATAAATCGACAACACCATGGTTAGCAGCATTGCCATCGACGTGGAATAGACCTGTAAAGAAGACGGTGTTGGTTGAGGAACTCAGTAGATAGCCCATTTTCACATCCTTCTTGGTGGTCCCTTCAGTGTTATTTTGAGAAAAAAAATTGAAATGTCAACACAAAGCTTTAGGCTAGTTCCATCACACTCGGTTCCCGTTACACCCACAACTTTATATCGTCCTTAATGCTCCAAGTACGTTTTGAACGCACTGCGCGCACGTCCTAGAACCAAAAAAGCATTAAACATGGTTTTGACAGTATTCCCATTCCTGTCAATTACTACCTCTAGCATAAGTATGACCATTGAGATACACACCTTGACAATGTTGTCAGCGAACTTCATGATCCATGATACCAACAGACCAGTACAGCCCAAATTGAGTACCACCAGCAACGTCACGAAGTTATAGCCGGCGAAAAGACGAGCAAACCAAACTCCATTGCTGAAGCCCTCGTTGAAATCACCTCCAGAAAGCCGCATGCCATTGAAAAGCACTCCAAACCTAAGCATGAAATATCTGCCGATTATAATTCTGATCATTCCTATTTTGTCCTCACTGAAGGAAAGCAATACAGGCCGTTCATAAGCTGTACGAGTTTATGGAGAGCAAAATCTGGCAGCACATGCAGTTCTACGTTGCATACAAAATTGTTGAAACACATACGAGTAGAGCTGCACGTTTTGCCAGTGTAAAGAATCATCATTTTTCTTCATCAAATATTCTGTGTAGACACCTGCCATAGCAGAGAGACAAGCAGATAGAATGGCCAATAGGTATCCTTGAATAGGGGCTACCAGAAGTCCTTCACAGCTTTTTGCTCCGCAACCTTTCAACTGCGAACAAAACGTTCAGGAGAGTGAGTTTGTACTTAAGCTTTCACCCGTTTATAGATATAGTGATCAAAAGTCTTGATCAACCATATTTTGCAGCCTACATAAAGAGAGACAACACATAGTGTCCTGAAGTGATAGAGTGCGCAGTAAAACAAAAGAAGCAAATTGCAGCTAATACGCAGTTTCGAAAGAGGCCATGAGCACTTCTCTTTTCCCCTCGTTGATTGAGTTGTAAGTAAGAAGTTTGCCTGACTGGTTGTCGTTCCTAATGTGAGAAGTACAATTGCTATCCACTGCAATTTCGAGAGTCTTTTCTTCAAAAAGGTCCTGCTCAATAAAGTAGCAATCTGAATCAAATAACCAGGGAGTACGACCAACGCAAGAAAGAAAATACACGGTTGTAGGAAATCAAAAAGTTGAATTATGATCCTTTTGAGCGTCATAAAAATGAAAAAAGAAACGTAGTGGATTCTCGAGGAAGCTGCCTCTGAAAACTCACCTGAAAAGGATGGCAGTTGTGACGATTTTCAAATTCCCCAAAATCTGGTAAGTGGAGGTATCAACATAAGTGAGTGTTGCAAACTGAATGTTGTTGTGAACAACATAGATGATAGAAGGGATCGGGAACAACCGAATACTCCTCCAGTCTTTGGTGATTTTTATTGGCCCGCCTCTCCTCATTTCCCTCCATAGCAGAGTTGCACTTACACCGAGCTACGGATCATGAAGCCACAAACGGGGGAATGAGCAGACAGAAACCAGCTCCTCCTTCTTACAACAAAGCTTTTTAACTGGTGAAACTAGAAACGGTGGTTGACCAGAATAATTTATTGAGAAGAGTGTTGATAAACGCTGCTCTATTGACGTAACTAAACTGGGTCATCTCGCAAGCTCTAGATTTTTCATTCTCACATATAGACATTTCTGATATGAACATCGAAGTCAATGTACCTTAAGTAATTCGGCGAGAAAAGGGACGGTGCCATAATCATAGGTGTAACCACCATCAGTTTGAGACAAGGTTGTCAAAACTCCCTACAGAACAAATTGATATTGGAAAACTCAGAATCGTTAACAAAAACAGCTTTTGAAATTAAGACTTAACTGACCAGCAGCTTTAAACATCCCAGCTTGAACTACTCTGTCACCATCTGCATTTCCATCAGAAAAAAAAAGACCTTGCACTGGAGGAAAACGGAGAACTGATCGATATAAATATGGAGAAATTTCTTCGAAAAGTTCGCAATGTGCAATTGAGCTAGAACAGGAATTATATTCTAGAATTCAGACTTGGGTTCCGAGAGGTTCGTAAACTGCGGGAATGTCCTTCTCAAAATCGTCTTAATATAAGGTGTGACCAATACGAAGATCGTGCATTTTCCACGCACACTGGCTCGAAACCAAAAGGGACTCGAGGCAGAGGATCAGCGAAATACCTGTGAGCTGGTGAAAAGCGTAAGAATAGACGCAACGACAATCGCTGGAAGTCGGACAGGGGCCTTCGGCGCTCTATTGATCTTCACCTTTTCATCTTTGTCCGCATCTAAGTCTCTTTCTTGATCATGAATGCCACTCCCCCCTCCCCCAGCATTCCTCATACTCCCCCAATGACCCCGCCCCTCCTGTCCCTGCCCCTCCCTCAATCCCGATCCTGAAGGAGCAGCTGACCGAAGCTGACGACAAGTCTGCAATTCCCCTGCTCTACGTCGCTCTCTTCCTGTAACGCCAGTTCAAATGTTAACATCAACATCAACGCCAAGTCGCTGTTCCGAGTCCGAATAAAGCTTCAGTTCCTTCTCTCTTCATGGGGACGTCCCCAGCGCCCGGTGCCCACCTTTTTCCTCAACGGAACTGGCTTGATATTCCTCGCCGGCTGCCACTGGGGCGGCGGCCGCTGCTGCTGTGCAGCGCCTTTGTCGTTCGTTTTCTTGCCTCAGGCTTTTCTTCCTTCTCCTCCTCCTCCTCCTCTTCTTTTTTCTTCTTCCCCTTTTTTTTCTTCGTGAAAAACTGGTCATTAAGGGCCTTCATGCATGCCATGCCTGCCACTTTATACACGCGACAGCAGCTGGCATCCCATCACGTCTGAACGCCAATGGCCACCGGCCAGTCTTGTGATTTGTTTCGGTGAATATACTTGATCTACGCTTTTAATTTTTCACATTTACTCCATCCTCCCTTAAGTTTAGTTTTGAAGATGCCTAGATTGTACCCCACAGACGTGATGCCTGGCTCCAAACTGAACGGAAAACAAGTGATACATTTGAGCTCCGGTGACACTTACACTCTTGAGCGAAACACGATATGTTCCCAGGCCCAAGGTAATACAATATTAACCTACCCGAGATTCACATTCACCTACATTTGGGAACCGTCACCCCATGTCTAATTTCATGGTGAGTGAATCAAATACCGTAATATGGAACCAAGTAATAGCTGGATTCAAAAATGATGTTAATTTAGTTAGTTAGATTCAAAAATGATATGGAGTGACTTTGATGCATGAAAGAAACCAATTAATTGTAAGGTTAACTTTTTTTTGTTAAATATAATTAGCTTAACCATAGTTAATTTAGTTATAGTTAATTTAGTTATATGCGAGCCTCATGGCTATAAATACTAGATTGCTCCTTGTGGGTGATCAATCTATAGACTCTCACTATGGCGACTCATGAACTTTGAATTTTAAAGAAACTTTCACTCCTACCCGTGGATATAGTCTATTGTTGAACAATGTATATCTCATGTATGTGTTCCGTGTCGTGTTGGATACATTGATGATGTGCTTGCAGAAATTGATTCCTTGACTGTCACTCTTCCTCATGTTTTGATTACTTCTACATGATACTTGTGTTTCGAGAGTGGAGGTATCTATTTCACTTTTCTTTTACTTTTGTTTGTTTATAGCATTATTATGTAGATTTCTTATGTGTGGGTTTCATTTTTGGAAGATTATTGAGGTTGTTAATTAGGCATCCAATTTCCAGTTATCTTTGGACTGATCCATTGTAAATATTATACTCCTTTAGGATGCATGTATTGAATCGTTCAGTGAAGGCTTCATTTTTGGAAGATTATTGAGGTTGTTAATTAGTCGTCCAATTTTCAGTTATCTTTGGGCAGTAAATATTATACTCCTTTAGGATGCATGCATTGACTCGTTTAGTGAAGTAGAGGAGAGAAAGACCTAACCTCAAGCAACAACACAAAGTTAAAGTTCATAATAACCTAGAAAAATCTGATAAGAATAATGCACATAGCCTCTAGACATGATTTCCACCCAAACAATCATCTCTACACATTCAAGAATCATTCGATTTGATTTGAGTGCATGTACTTCTAGCATTCTTCAAGTTCACTCTTTTTTGTTGTTTATTGAGGAGTAAGATCCCATCCTCATGGAAAGAAAAACCTTGAGTTACTATGTACCAAGTACTATGTCTTAGGTGCTGTAGGACATATTTCCAAGTGTGATACTATTGGGGCCTAGCCCCACGTTACCGGTTTGGTTCATCCTTGTACGATTTGATGGGGTCTTCCCATCCCTTTTGTTATTATACTTTCTCGGATTTGTCTTCCAAGGAAGACATTCCTATAACATAAGATTGCTCTCCTGTTTCGGATGTAGATTCTAGATACAAGAATAATGTCTTTATTTTGTTTGGCAATAGCACTTATCTTTCATCCTAAAATGTAAAAAAATTGTTAAGTCATGGATAGACATACCCATGAATATATCCATTGGCAGACCATCAAGGATGCACTCTCAATCGTTGGTTACATAAGAATAATCTAAAAGCGTGCAAGTCATATGCATTGACAATAAGATCCAAAAAAGAAACTCTTAACCCAATCACATTTGGTGAATCAAGAAAACATCCAAGTAAAATAACAAAAAGGATGGAAAGATCCCATCAAGCCGAACATGGATTAAACTAAAAGGGTAATAAGGGGCTAGGCCCTAATAGCATTGCAATGGAAAATATGTTATACCCCACATAAGCTATCTGAACTATCTAGGTCAAACGGTCTACAAACAACAGTAGCATATGAAGAATCATCACTTATAGTGATTCATCTATTATGGATTGCACTAGCTAGTGCTCTATGTAGAGCAATGGAAACATGTTGTCTAAAATAATCAATACAATAAGCTAAAGAGATTCCAAAGCTAGAGGAATAAACATGTGATCTCTATCCATAGCCCTCTACTTTGAGACCTTGGTTGCTATCGCACCACTTGCCACCAATCCATAGGAAGGATAATCACCCCTCTAAAACTATGTCACAAGTGCTACAATGGTCAGGATAAACGGTCACGTGTATGATATGTAACCACCACATCTGCAACAATAAACTGTTCCTCCCAAATCAAGTATTACACATTTGGTTACATTTGATGAATCACTCCATGACTCTCCGCTTGGAATCAGAGGACTTTTTGAACGTCACAACAAGGAGCTCTGATTCCAAATATAACCAAATGTGTAATACTTGGTTACATTTGATGAATCACTCCATGAATCTCGGCTTGGAATCAGAGCTCCTTGTTGTGACGTTCAAAAAGTCCTATTGCAGTCTACTTGGTTGTTGTTTATGACTTTCGTTTTCATAATGCCCATCCATCATTTAGTAAAACATTCTCAAATGTTTAAGATCAGCACATATGAAGTTAAAGTCTGATATCTTCTCTTACGATAATTTTTTTTTTCAAATAGCCCAATTATATTTGATTTATATGTTTTTTTAACATAAACATTATATTGTAACCTTGTATTATTGAATTGTAGAATTGGGATACATTTCATTATTCACTATATCAAAAGTAAACTTTATCACACCATTGAACATAAATTAGTATATAGCTAAAAAATTGAAAATATTAATCTTGTGCACCATTTTATTTTTTATTCACAACTTGTTGCACCCATCATTATTAATTTCTAAAAGCTCGGTATCAAAAAAAACGTGATTTTTCCATGGAATTCTACTTTATTGATGAAATCCAATCATACTAGTTTAATCTATCAAACCATAATATTGGACAAATAAAATAAAAGGAGAGTCATCCAATATATCAAGTAGGTAGACATTCAAGTTAGTTCTAATTTTTGCATTTGATGGTATCAAAGTTTGGAGGTTATGGTGTGTTGTTCCTCTTGACTCCACTATGACCATGACTAAACCTTCATATTTTTACATGAAATTGCTCTCTTCAAAGTGTATTGAAGGTTGTGTATAAAATTTTCTTCAACTTGTATTGAGATGATTCATAATATTATATCAAGTGTGTGAGGAACATGTTCTCCCAACTTAGTTGTCCACCTAGAGACATTGCATATTATATACAAAATCAGTTAATGGAAATGAAAAATAAATATCAAACTGGAAGACGAAAGAGTCAAATATATATACATAGCCTAGTATGTAGAAACGGCTTTTATTGACTAGTTGTAATGTACTCGATTTCAGAATTCCAAGTGAAATGTCATTCAAAATATTAATTTCAAATATATGTGTTGTTACAAAATCTAAATTTGTGTCATCACTTTGGATATACCTCAGCTTTTTTATAACTCAATATTATCTCACATTTAGCTAAAAAGTAGGTCGCCTTATATATATATAAAAATAGAAGCAATATTCGTAAAAAAATTCTTGAAAACGTAGTGCATCCATATAAATAAAAAATTATATTAAAATAAAGGTTAAACGAGCATCTCATATCCGAAAGGTATCCACATAAGTTTTCTCCAAAAAATCTTGGTGACTACGGATTTCAAAGCTAAATTTTTTCAAACTTTCGTTGCGCGCAAGTCCATCCGTTTAAGGCTATGTTTTTAATCACATGGGATGATGATAAATTATATTCACTTTTGTATAATTTTGTTGTATGATTTCAATCTTACAAGATTTATTCTGTCATTTTAATGGCTTAAGATTATTGTCATGTTTGTTCAAAGGATTTTATTACAGTTTTAAAACATAGCCATTTTTTTTAAAGGAAATTTTATAATAGGGTTGTGTAACACTAGGAAAGTGAGACTAGACAACTCGAATAGCTCAAGAACTCTAAAGTTGAGAGATAAACTCTATGATTTCTCTATCTCTATATATAGTTTAAAAAAATATATAATATAGATAAGGTCTCACAATCACCATTCATCAAACTCTTGGTGGATTGATGACATGACAAACATCACTATGAGCACACGGATTGCTGATGTGGTATGTAGTAATAGTCAACTCAACATTATATATTTCCATCATGTGTTACCTCTATTTTAGTTCTCACTAACTAAAGATGGTTACAAGTTGTAATAAATAAAACGACAATATGTAATTGCATTTATATGAAGTTTCTTGTAAATTTCTTAAACAACATATCTCTCAAATAAATGTTTTGCTCATTTTTTTCAATTCACGAATCTCAAAAAAAGATTTCAAAATTTTGGAGCATATTTTAGAATTTTTTTCTTGTATTTACACATAAAATATTTTATTACTCAACATAAATATTTTATGAACATTTTAAGTGTATGGAAGGGCAAATATACAATAATTAACTCTTTTTTTCATTTTTAAATTTTCTATTATTTTGAATGTTATAATTGAGAAAAAAATTTCATTTTAAAGCATGGATTCTGATGTGAAAAATTTTGTTATTATAACAATATTAAAATATTTGATTTCTCAATGAGTACATATGCAAAGAAATATTAGTCATGTATTTTTTATAATTTTCGTTGCAATATAAATGTGTGAAATCAAATCATATAAATAACTGAACTATATAAACAAACTGCATTAAATTATAATTATATTCTTTTGAATGATGTTTTATTACCTCTAAAAAAATCAATAACAATTTTAAATGTTGAACTGCAAAAGGAAATTAATCTAATTGCTTATAAGAGTATTATAACCCTTGAGTAAGTTATGTCATTGTGAGCATATGATGATTTCATTTATCTTGGAGCGTATTCATTCAATAACATTATCAAATGTTCATAAAATTACAAACATAGCTTCTAACTATTGCAATAATTTGAAGTTTTGTATGTTAATTGAGATTATTTAAATTTTTTTACAAATTACATAAGAGAATTTTTTGTTAGTTTTTTGTTTTCAAAGGATAACATCTTAAATGATAGACTTTAAAAAAATTTAATTATTAATGATTATAATACAAAAATTTCAATCATCATATGACATCATGAACTCAAAAGTTTCAATCCAATGGATCATATTGTGATTTTTTTAATCAAGAATCAATAAACTGTTAAATTCATGAAGTAACTATTTAAAAAAAATTTCAAAATTTTTACACTTGAATTTATGTGATTATTTTTAAAAATAATTTATTTTTTAAAATTTAAATTTTTTTAATTTTAATCCGTTTGTTAAATAATTTCATGATTTAATATGAATACAAAATCTTTTTAAAATCAAATTTATAAAATTTAATTTAATTTTGAAAATTTTAATTTTAATTTATTAATATATTTTAGAATTAAAATTTAGTATAAATTTTTTCATTTTGTTATTATTTATATTATACATTTTTATTTATTTTTATTTTTTACCATATATAATTATAATATATATGAAAAAATCTTATGAAATATTCATCAAACAGATATACAAATAAATTGATCTTATATTTTATGAATTACTTTATTAAAACAAATTTCATTATGCACATGTTACAATATTGTTGAAAATAAATTTATATAATTGATGATTGATACATATTTTATCATTTATTATTTTTGTAATAATTTTTCAAATAGTCATTTTTAATTACAAATACGTCATAAATAATTGTATAAATTTAACTATGTCTTGAGTCTAAGATAAAATAAAATTTTATGTAATATAAAATTTAAAAAAAAGATTTGTATAACAATTCAAATATGAAATTTAAAATATGAATTTTTAATATTATTCAATAATAAATTTATTTTTATTTAATAAAAAATTTAAATCAAACAGAATTTTTATAATTTTAATTTAAATTATCTAAAAGAACTTTTATTATTTTATTCGGAGATATATTATCAAAAAAATAAAATTTTTTAACACAAAAATTAGTTCACAAAAATTAATTTATTTTGTTGATATTTCAATAATTTATCAATTTTTTAATAAAAATATTAATGACAAAAAATTTAAACTTGTATGGATAAATCAGAATTACTTGAAAATTTTTTGATGATAATTTTTAAGTGCATTGATGGAAGTATAAAAACATGAGATCAATTTGATTATTGATTTGATATAATTATATATGTAATGATGTTGTTAATACATTATTATTTCATATCTATATATTCATATGTTATATAACCATATAGATATATATAACTATATATCCATGTGCTCTTGAGTTGTTTATATAGGTCAATCTAATGTTTCACAATTTGGAGTTAAATCGTTGCTCAAAGTCAAACTTATCCAAATTGGGACACAAACTCGTCACTTGTTCTTGGTTGATAACGCGTTTATTGAGTTGTGTAATCAATTACCATTTTAGTTCACCTAGGTTGTGTGTGATGAAAGTTCTGGCACTTGGATGATGTATACTAGTACAGACTTGTTAGTCCTTGAATATTCAAAATCTTCAGTCCTCGTATTTATTGTGATAAAGTTTGCGTTATGTATGCGTTATAGAGACACATCAATGTGAAACATCACATGTATATTTTTGTTTTAAGAGAATCAAATTATTTTTGAAACATAAAGTGGAAGCAATTAATAGTTTGATTGCAAAATATGATAAAGTAACTTATGAAGCAAACTGCAGGTTGGAAATGTTACATGCGAGAGTGTACTTTTCCTATATGTTTGAAATGAACTTTGCACCTCTCTTCTCCTCGGGGCTTGGTTCAAGTCCAGGAGTAAGGTACAATCAAGCTGCCAATACATAGTTGAATATTCAAAAGTGTCTTCCACCTTACATGGTGCGGATGTGAGGCCAAAGGCCTAACCCAGCGTACCGTACAAGGCGGCAGGAAGATAGAACAAGGCGCACTACGGTGGCCAGAAACACACTGCCTTGAGAAATTAGAAAAAGCTTCCCAAATCAAGCACTTGATGCTCCGAAAGGCGCATCAAAAGGCGCAATAAGTCCCACGCTCGTAGCCGCCTCGTCCTCAGCCTTTGGGTCAATCGATCAAAATCAATCACTCACTTAGTCCATCGATCGTCCAATCTACTCTGGCAGCAACAAAAGCAAAGGAAAGAGAAGAAAAGAATTCTCTATAGTGCTCCAGTGGAGGCGAGGGGAGAGGAAGATGATGCGCATGGACAGGGCATGCAAATAGATTCGGCAGCCAGAGGAGGAGAAAGAGCTTTTGCTCGCTCGCTCGCTCGCAGAAGGAGAGGCGTCCTGTTCGGACTACCGAGGCATGGAGAAGACTGTACAGAACGTTTGACACTGTTGGTGTGAAAGATTCCACTGCCGAGAGAAAGAGAGAGAAGAGATTTGGAAGGGGAGTTCAAGAAGAGGGAGAATGGTGGAAGTGGAATGAAGGTAATGGCAGAGGGGGGAGAAAGAAGGGGCCCCACTTCACAGGAGGAGGAGGAGGAGGAGGAGAGGAGGTGGTGGTGGAGGAGGAGGAGCGTTGTAGTGACAAGGTAGCAAAGAAGGCAGAGCGAGCGTCGCGCGAGGAGGAGACCAGAGAGAGCACATCGGGTAGATCCATGCTCGGCTGATCTCTGTTTCCTCCTTTTTCGACAGCGTTATGGTGAGAGTCTCCTGTGTACATTGGAAAGAGCAGATCCAGATTTAGCCGCCTTTGAGTGTGCGGGCTCCAATTTGATTCGCAAGAACGAGTTGAGATGATGCAATGATGATGTGCGGCCGAGAATTTGAGTTTCTTGAGGACTTGTGGATGTCGAAACTCGTGAAACACTTTGAAGATATGTAATGGTCGAATGTTTTATAATCTGGAGAAAAGTTTCCGCGAAGAGTCGGATCGAGCACTATGCGCATGTACCTTGCATTGAGAGGAAAATTGGAGAGATCGCTTGCAATCTTCAGTCAATTCCAGAAATTCGAGGCAACTAGAGGAATATTTACAAGCTGTGCTATTCAGTCGTTTTAGTTTTAACGCCGTTGGGAGATCAGATCAAGTATGGTGAGCACCGATTAACAAGCTCTCTTCATTCACTGTACAAATTCAATGCCGGATTTGAGCCCGAAAGTGTCTACGAACTTCGGATTGGCACGCGGAAAACACTTATGGAGCTGGAAGTTGTTAGGAGTGTTCATAGTTAGCGCATTAAGGAGTGGTGTGTAGTGTGAAGAACACAATGCGACCTTATTTGTTCATATTACAGGAAATTGTTCGGAATGTAGTAAGTTTTTAGCAGTTGGGTCGTCATATTCTCAGTCTGGTCACCTCCACACGAGGTTAGCTTCACAACAGATCATCATATTGTACCTTAGTATGCTTAGATCGGTCCGTGTGCCGTATCTTCTCTCAAGACTTTTGATCATTACATCTCCTCTGTCTTCGAGTTTCTCTCCTGCATATCTCTGATAACTCCTGGAATGTATAATCTTAATGAAAATCAGGCTTGGAATTCTGCTGTGGAAACCTGTCTTGGATATCTTTTCGCCATAATTTCCAGTCAATGTAGACATTCCACACGCACGGAATTCAACGTGAATACCTTCCATCACGAACGTTAGACGTACTTCTCCATTCCTTGACAATTGGCCTGCTGGTCATGCCTGGCGATGAGTGACCGTACCCTGTGAAGAACTCATCGTTGCGCGGAAGTTATTTGTGAAAGATGATAGAAAATTGAGTCAGACCTTGCGCTTCTTTGAGGTTTTCCTTGGCACATTAGCCTGATCGGCTGTCTGTTTTTTGGAACAGGGGAAGGAGACTGTTCCGCTTCCTGAACGGGAAAAGGATAAGGAAGGACCCAAGCATGTCCTGGTCACGGTATGTTCGGAACTGTCAACGTGACAATTTACGTGACAGTGCGTATGTTTGAAATTCAGTACATATTGATAAATTGACCTTAGCCAGTTCCCAACATACGAA
Organism: Marchantia paleacea; assembly: GCA_014180765.2. Lineage (NCBI taxonomy): Eukaryota > Viridiplantae > Streptophyta > Marchantiopsida > Marchantiales > Marchantiaceae > Marchantia > Marchantia paleacea. The sequence continues at coordinate 294,623 of MUAA02000030.1, forward strand.
AACTGTCGCTTTCTGTCTCGTAAGTTTGAATTTTAAAAAGTTGCTTTGATTCTACACGTTAATTACAATAATCCAATCAAAGTCCAAGTGAAGATGGTTTCTCACCTTTAGTTTTATACCTGGGAACTGGGATAATTGGTTTCACTGTCGTGTTAGGTGCATCGCATCAGCTCATGCGGTGTTGTTCTCAGCGAGCTGTAGATATAAAGAAGTCGCCCAACTTGGTTGACTGGTTTCACTAAAATGTCAGGTGCATCATATTGTACTAGCCATAGAATTGCATACCCAGTGGAATTTGGTCACCGAGGCAAGTTGTTTGCTACTTTCAAAGTGCTTATCTTCCGTGCTTGCTGTACTAGGGGGGAGCTGGTTATATTGGATCACATGCTGCCCTTCGTCTTTTGGAAGATGGTCTGAATGTCACAGTCTTGGTAACTTGTTCAACTTAATAACCAGTCTTCTGTGCTTCATCATTGCTCAGTGATTCGTTTCCTCTCTGCGGATAGATCTGTATTTGAATTACAAAGCAGGTGTTTGGCCCATGGCATAATTTTGGTTATATGTTGCTTCGGAAGCACTGTTGGGAAAGACTAAGAAGCAAAGTTTTTCAGAATGACACTTATTTTATTTCAGCATGGAAAGGGACCTGATGCTATGAAATTTCTTCCCAAATGATCTGTACATACAGGATGATTTATCAAGAGGCAACCTAGGTGCCATCAAAGTACTGGAAGAGATGGCAAGGCCTGGTCAATTCCAGTTTATTAAGGCGGATTTAACTGATCTGGAAGAAGTATCCTCACAACTTTGTATACGGAGGTCCACCTGTCTAGTTAGGACATTATACTTTAGCCCCGTGCTTCTTTTATGTATTCGTTCTCACTTAGATGCCATAATAGGTGTTTACAGCGTTTATGGTAAATGGTGAGTTTCTTTGAGAACTAAAGTTTTAGCTGTTGTTTGGCAGATTGATGCTGTACCAAGTCCAACTCGTAACAGTTCGTTTGAAGGTTGATAGCTCGAGTTGATATGAGAGACCCTGGTCTTGTAGTTGACACTCTACAGCGGGTGTGCTTAGGAAAGAAGTTTCCGTATTGTATTGTTTCTCGAAATTGTATTTGAGCATTTTAATATTCCCTTAACAATGTAATAAGCTGCATGAGGTGTTTGCCATGAACGACTTCGACGTGGTTATGCACTTTGCTGCACTTACCTATGTTGGAGAAAGCATGACAAAGCCACTGTTGTAAGTATGTTGCCTTTTGGATCAACTTTTATTTACAACAGCATATGCATGTAGATTGGTAATATCTGCTTAGCTATCAGGTGACCAGTCCTTTTGCATCAATTTTACTGTTTTTGCAGTCAGACAGGCTTCTTGATTCACATTTCCTCTGCATTTTTGGCCTACTTACTTGTACTCATGTGTTTGTACACGAAGATAATGAAAATTTCGATCACTTTGGTAGGTACTATCAAATAAACACAGGGAATATTGTGAATGTTCTTGATGCAATGCGCGTTCACAATGTGACCAAGTTTATCTACAGCAGCACGTGTGCAACATACGGTGATCCTAAACAAATGCCTGTCAACGAGGAGACACCTCAGGTACGGAACAGCTCAATTCTTCATCAGTTCATGTTATCTAGTTCAGTTATGTACTATACACGTTATTCCTTTGCTCCGTAAGTTCAGTGCCATAGACACACAGGTGTAGACTTCCTGCAAGAATCTAAATCAGTGAGGAGCAGAATCATAAGAAGATGTGGGCTCTTGTTTAGGTTCCCGTAAATCCCTATGGACTATCCAAGAAAATGGCTGAGGAGGTTATCAAGGATTATGCAAACTCTAACAAGCAATTTTCTGCAGCAATTTTGAGGTAAGAACGTGTATCTGGACTATAAGTCCGTAAGACGAGCAGACAAATTATAATGATGATTAAGTGCAGACGAAATCAACCACCGCGTAAGCACAGAGCTAGGTGGCCTTTCATATGCCATCGATAACAGGTTCTTTGACATTGACACTTGTTATTTGGAGCATCAAAGCCACGTTGCAATTGATCTGCATTGTTTGCAGCTCAACCTCGAAGTATCAGTTCTCTCTTTCAATGGAGATGTCTTATTTGTGAAATCTTATTCTGTTATTCATTGTCTGAAGGAAATGGTATTTGTAAGATAGTAGATTTGTTACATGACTGATTCATCTTTACTATCTGACGAAGTGTTTTATTAAATGTGAGATATCAGTACTTGAAGCTCAAACTATAATGTTCTATCGATTTGTATTTCGCTCTTAAGGAGGTGCTACGCTACTGGTCATTTGTAGCAGCTTCAAAGTGTCTGATGTTTAGTTGATTTAGGATAATGAAATTGGATGCCTAATTGGCTTGTACTAGCTTCTTGTTGACTAGGACAACTGTTTTTCCCAGTACCAGAGAAAGTGAATAAAGTGTGGGATCAATATAAGACGTTTGATTGCATAATATTGGGCTTCTTCCCGAAAACTTCGATGCAGATACTTCAATGTTGTGGGAGCAGATCCCAACTGTCGTCTTGGGGAGGCACCATCACCCGCATTGAAGATGTATTCCCGACTGACCACAGCTTGCGTGGATGCTACGTTGGGGCGCCTTCCGTGCATAAAGGTCAGATGTTGGGCTCCATGATTGCCTCCAAGAGCACTTGATTCTTGTCTTTCAGTCTCTGTGATTTGTGAAGTGTTTAACAGAATTTTCACAAGTTTGTGTGGATGAAGTGTGTAAGAGCTGCTGTTTTGTACTATTCACTGACACATTCATTAGACGTGTGTTTTTGTGAACCACAGATATTTGGCACGAGCCATCCTACCGAGGATGGGACCTGTGTGAGAGATTATATTCATGTCTTGGATCTCGTCAATGCACATGTAGCTGCAATGAATCATTTGACTGATGGTGAAGTTCAGATCTTCAATGTGGGGACAGGTAGAGGTGAGTTCATTCTTACTCAAGCAAGCTCAAGCCCCGAATCTATATGGCCGGACCTTCAGTTTTCGCAATACCTTTCAGACGCCAGTTGAGAACTTTCTAGGACGTTGATTTTTTATTAAACTCTCACTCTGTCTTACAGTATGTGTTCATATTTCTGCAATGCTTAGTAATTTTTCGTCCTTGTAGTTCTTGTTTTGTACTTTTCGTTCTCTATACTCCGTCTCTCTCTTTTCTGATCTGGTCTTCTACCCTTCTGATTCCATTTCAAGGTTACACATTTACTTTCCTGGAGGTTTTATTCAGGTTATTATTCGGATGACAATTCCCACTCATTTATGTACTCCTTGAAATTGTTACCGCTGACCTTTGTGTTGGCTTTGTATTGAACTGTACTCATCAGTATGTGCCTGCCTGATAAACATACCGCGCCGGCTTACGGTTTAGGGTGGAGCTTTGTGTTCCAACTGTTGGAAAAAACATCCTGTCACTCAAGAAATTTTGTTTGCTGACGTTAGACACCAGCCATAACTTCGGGGCGTGCTTTTTTGTTTTAGTCACTTCTTCCTTGTTTCTGTTGTCGTTTCAGAAAATATATCTCGATAGTGTACAATGTACTGAATAATTTCCTTACTTAAATGTAGATGTGTGTGCACACAGGGTGAGGAGTCTTCCACCGTATAAAGGAAATACTAGTGAAGAATTTGTCCATTTCTAGATGAGGACGTGATGTCGAGGATAGCAAAATTTTAATGTTCGGTATTTACATCATTCAGGACATTCTGTACGAGACTTCATTGCCGCATGGAGAAAGGTGACAGGCAAATCTATCAATGTGAGTAGGGATTTTCTAAAATCTCTAGCTCATGCATCTTATCAAGTCCCTTTTCCTGTAACTTAAAAGTTACAGGAAAAGGGATCATGTGTATCACAGATTTGCCCGCTGAAGTAGTAATCTTAGGACTACTTGATGCAGATCAGTTGTTTGGTGTAGATGCAGGTGGTTAGTATGAAGTGTGTCTACGATGCTACCAGTATTGATTGATTATCTTCGACGTCTGCAGGTTGAAGAAATCCCGGAGATGCGAGCAGGTGATACATCAAAGGTGTATTGTGACCCATCTAAACTGGAGAATGAACTTGGTTGGAAACCAGAGTATGCTGATTTGGAATCCGCTTTGGCAACTGCTTGGAGTTGGCACCAGGCCAATCCCGACGGGTATTCCTCTCCCTCTTGATCAATCTTCGTGTAGATAGACAGGTCTTGATGCTTATTCCTGTAATCTCCAGATGCGAACGAGAAGAGGTTCTTAGCATAGCAACACCTCCATCATTGAAGCTTTAAGACTTTACAGGAGATCACGCAGTCACCGCACAAAGTTTCAAGCAGAAGGTGATCATCTTTGCCAGCTTTGTTTAGTTATGTGTCTAGCTCATCCGAGCAAGAGTTGTACTCATTCTTTCAACACAATCATTCATTCTTTAGAGAGCCATTAGTATTGGGCTCCAAAGTTGCAAATAAATTAAGGTACCTAGCCTCGCATACACGAAGTGGTAGTTGGTTCTTAGCGAGCTAAGGAAAGTGTATGAACTACAATCTAGTCTGTACTGAGAAGTAAATTGTCTGGTATTAGTGCTGTCAGTATGGTCCTCAGACCATATTGGCAGTCAAATTTGATGGCGGGAGTCTGATACCTGTTGGAGCATGTCATGAATAGCACTTTTGGACTCACGAGCGTCTGGTGGACAAGCTTTTGCGCTCTTGTGAGGGAGAAGCTATGGACTTTTTAGCTCGTTTGCCCGGCGTTGTGCAACATCGAGTTTCACTGTTAATCCCCACGGTAGTAGCTGTTGGGAACATCGGTTTTTTAAGACTTGCACGTACCTTGCCATACATAGGTCACAGTGCACAGTACATACTGAAATTATGCACTACATTGGTATGCAATGGATGTCTTTCTGTAAAACCAGTATGAAGAAATGAAAGCTTTGAACCTTTGTTTCTAGTAGCTTCTTTTCGTTAACTGATTCACTTCGAAACATTTTAAAATCCTTTCCAAGCCGAATGCAAGCCTTACAGCTAGATTCCCTCATGATATCTACTTCAATCCCCTACAACATATGGAGCAAACCGGTGAGTTAATCGAATGTGGATAATTTTCTTCGAAACGAGTACTGTATCTGAGATTGCCCTTAGCCTTCACTGAAAATGTTGAAACTGCAAACACATCTGTATTCATCATCCTGTGTTGGAATTAAAATGTGGCATTTTCATGAGCAGTGGTCAATCTTCACTACTCACAATCAAGTACATCCTTCAGAGATCGACCTATGGTCACGAGACTCGGCTCATCAAAATGGTGCAAGTTTACCGGTTCCAAGTTCTAGCATCCCGAGTACAGTTAGCTGAGCTCACGAGGCACCCACCCCCAGTGGTTACCACGTCAGCTATGTAAGTTGTAGGTTCAAGAAGCCGGCTTTTGGAGGCAAGAGCTTTGTGTTGGAACCATTGCCCATACAAGAAACGCAATGCATTGCAGATAGTCGTGATTGTTTTCTGGACCGAACAGTGTTTAGATTCAACCATTTGTGCTACCGTAACCATGGAGCTTGTAACGTACATCCAGAACCCAATTTACTGACCTTCTCTGGTTGTTTCGTGCGTCTTAGATGAATTCAATAGTCAGCTTCTCCTTCTGCCATCATATTTTCCCTGCATACACGCCTTAGTTCATGCTGCTTATTCTCTTTATTTTTGAACTTCTTCTCCATCAGTCCATCGTGTAGGCTTCTAAAAACGGAAGTATCTCCCACCTCGTTACACATTGTCATATACACCCAATTTCTATTACTATATTGATCAGTTCACTGTTTCATGGAAATTGATAACCTGTGGAAGTACTAAGTGCTGTTTACTTAAGTGCAAACAGTAAATAATGGGTTGGGTAACATTTAAATCCATTGACTCCTAAATATCTTATCATACATTATGTAAAGAGTTCAATCTTTATAATTTTCAAAAGAGAGCTTAAGTACTCGGAACTCAATCTTCCAACTCCCTCTAGCAATAGTCCGAGCAAAATGACAAGAAGTTTTTTCCCCTCTAAGTACTGTCGACTTTGAGTCGTTGATTTGGGCAAGTGCACGGGAAACAACCCTAAGTGATTCAAACCCTAAGTGATTCATCACTTAGGGTTTGAATCTTCCCGCCACAAATCTTTTGAGTAATGGCTATTGAACCTGAGGATCACACACTGTGCCACTTGGAGTAAAACCCAGTGTATGTGACCCACAGGCAGAACCCTTTCCCAGTGTAGGTGATCTCCTATCACCTCCTAGTCGTATGGATCCAATCTACATATAGATGATTTCAAGGTAAAAAAGATGGCAACTGAAGACTGTTTTTTTGAATAGATTTTTTCAATACAGGCCAGAAAAATTCAGATTTTGTAAGGTTGAAGAGCTAGGTGATCTATTTCTCTTGATTTTCTACAAATCTAAATATTTAGATTTATGCCTCGACATATTACCAGTTCCTGAATTATTTTGTAATAGAAAAAGAGTATAAGTGTAATGAAAAAATGTTTACAAAGTAAACTGGAAAGAAAACTAAAGTCTGAATAAGTTAAAAGAGATGTACTAGATTAAAAAATATTGACATAAGAAAATTTTGGTATTCATTACTCTTCGTAATAAAAATCTCCATATTTAAAATTAAATAATAAGAAAGATTCTAGAATGAATCTATATGTTAGTTATGTTGAATCAACTAACAGAGACACCTGCCACTTTCTGAGACAAAGTGCCACACAGGTGACAAGACTTAGTACACAGGTGACAAGACTTAGTATACATGACCGGAGACATTGAAGTGTCGGATCTTTCTTCACACAAGCAATGAAATGTGTGCTATTCTGGAATTGAGATGCCCATATCTCGTCGGATGTCTACATCCATCTACTTTCTTCAGTCTTTCAGTAGTGTTATGGGCGAGATAATATTTAGATATCTCTTATTTATCCTCCCGTTCCTCTTGTAAATGTATATTGTGTACAGATTATAGGATGAGATGTTTCATATGGATACAGAAGTGAGACTTTAACGTCTGATTCAGAAACCATAACAGTCTATTAAAGTCAGGGATTTATAATCTTCGAGAAAATTTTGAAGTTCAAACTCGCTTTGAGACTCAATCATGGATCCAGTCAATATTGGCGGAGAAATATGTTTTCCCTTCAAATGAATGTGTGCTATATCAGAAAGGTTTCTCTATATTTAATATTGAAAGTACTGGAAATACTATTTTCTTTTCTTATCCTGAAACTTGATATCAAATGGGGATGAAAAAAGTAACAATTTATCTGTTAGTTTATATTCAAATACTAGCTTAAACTTGTTAATATAAATTCAGAAATTTTTCAAAACAATACTGACTTATTTTAATTCACGTGCCTAAGTTCTAGGCTTGAGACTTCAAATGAAGTATGAAAAAGAAAAAAGAGAATAAAAGACTCATCCCAAAATCATAGAGAAATTGAAAAGGAAAGAAATTAAAGGCTAAGAAAAACCACCAAGCATATATTAGGAAAAAAAGAGATTATAAATCTGTGATAGTAAACTAGTTTTTTCTAATATGTACTACTAATGATTCCAATAAAAATCAAATATATTGTTTTTATTTTCACTTTTTTTCATATCACATGATCCATAACTTGTTCTCTTGGGAAAATTCGTTGACGATCAAATGGACCATCGTTTTTATTGGTTGTAAAAATTACCTCAAAGGTTTTAATGTACAAGTCTACATCATCATCCTCAGTTTTCCTCTTGAATCCAGAGTACTACTGTTTCATTATCAAAGCAATCATGACTAAAACAAAGGCAAAAGTACCGCTAGGGAATGCTTTGATGACAAACTCATCCCGAAAAGTTAATCGAATCTCTTGCATTACCATACTCTTCTTTTGAATCTCGGATGATGAAGCCAAAATATATTCTGACCTATAAGATCTATGGTTGTACATATAAGATAGAATGTGTATATATCTAAAATGTGACTATGTTTATCTTAGTCATGATTATGTTTAGCTAATTATGATTGTAAAGGTTGATTATTTTTTTTTAATATTTTAGATTTAGCTATATTAAAAAAATGTATATGAATAAAAAAATCTACAAATAATCTGGTATTGAGAGAATGATTTTATTATGGATTTTGTCTTACCTAACATCCAAGTATATATATTTATCACATGTGTATAAGAAGCCTGCTCAGAAAAAAATTATAGATACATCGTATATTTCCATTTATGTGGATTGCGCAAAGATGCTATATTATATAATTTATTTTTATCCATCATTAGAAAAATTTTCACAAGAAAAAAATGTGTATTAAATTTCATGATATTTGAAGCTTGGATATTTTAGTTATGAAATCATAAATTTTGCTATTGAATTGATTACATATTATCATTAGATTGAGATATTAAGAATTTAAATGGGTTGTTCAAATCGAATGAAGTTAAAATTCTATAAATTTTTTTAGACCGGATATGATTTTGGAAAATTTTATGGTGAAAGAAAATAATAATGATCAATTTGGACGAGAGTGGTTGATGATTATGACAATGTTACAAGAAGCAATTTTTTACCAACACAAACTACATACATTAAGTTGCAATTTTCAATGGTTATTTAGAGATGAAAGAGTTATCTTATGAAATTTTGTGAAGATCCGTAGTTAAATAGATGATAATATAACATATTGCATAACTCATTTGATAATGAAACTTTGTGAGTAGCAACAACTACGAAAATCCCATGGATGAATGATATCTGAATACATTTTTTTAAGTCAATATCTACATATTAACAACTGGGCAAAATCTCAATACAAAGTTGAAGATAGATTTAAAATGAAATTTGATTGGTTTTAATATCCGATCATAGATGTTTGTTATGATATAAATTACAGATTGAAAATATTTTATAAAAATTTAAATTATAAATTTTGATTTATGTGAAAGTTCTCCAAAACCTTTTGGTAGACATCAATTTATTTACCAAGAGCTATCTTATCTGTAGTGAATGAGATTACATTTCATGTGAATGATTAGTTTAGATTTTACAATGTTTAAGTGTTAAGGTGTAAAATACTTATTCACCTTAGAAATCCATGTAATCTAATTTTTTGTGAAAAATGACATCAAAATAAAATAAAAAAATAAAAAATAAAAAATAAAAAATAAAAAATATTTTGATTTTAATTTTTGAAAATTTCTTTTTATTTCTTTTATAAATTTTAAGTTTGAAGGCCACTACAAAGTATATAAGTAAGTAAGTAAGTATATATATATATATATATATATATATATATAATATTTTACTTTTTAACAATCTATTTTTACTATAATTATTTTTTGATAGAAATCATTTCTAAAAGATTTTAAAAAAGATTTGGAGATATTTTTGTTATATAAGTCCAAGATACTCGTATGCATGATGTGATGAACAGTGCATTATAGAGCAGTAAATTTTGATATTGTACATCCTAATATGATATGATGAACATTAATTTGAATCAAATCTCTCATTTTCTTTCGAATTTTTCATGTGAGATTAAAGAAGTTTATAGACTTAAAGTCATGGATTGAGATTTGGTTATTAAAAATTTGGAATACTATTCCATAAAAAAATTCTTCCTTTAGCTATAATATTTGTAGCTCATTTCATTGTACATAATCCTAAGGTTGCAATGATAGTATTTTGTTTATTTCATTAGATATTATCATAGTGAGAAGATTCATATTTTTTCTCAAAAATTACTTAGTCATGATATAATGATGATTACACTAAGAGATACTTTGAGTTGTTTAAACTTTAACTTTGCAAACATCAATATAAGGTGATGAAAGAGAAAATAGTTTTAAATTTGAAAGATCAATGTGTTTTGAGATGCGATAGGAGTAGGATTCTAGTTTGAGTTTGGAGCCAACTGCGATAAATATGATTTTGTTATGGTTACTCCAAGAGTTCATGAAAGAAGGTCAAATATTAATAACAAAAAACTGTGACATCTGAGCTTACTTTCATTCACATTTATCCTCAATTATTTTTTAAGAACTCATCATAAATTTAGAAGTAGATTTGAATCCCTGATGACCATAGCTCATCTACACACTCTTACACAAACTCTTAATCTTAAAACTTCAAGTAAGCTTTAATCTTCTCCAATTGATCCATAATGCACATCTGACTTTTTATCTAAAAAAATTCATAAGAAATATAAATAATACATAAAGTTTTGAAATATTTATTAATATTGAAGTTTCTCTACAAAAAATTTGAGAGTTGATTCTCAATTTTTTTCTAAATACTTCTTAAAATTTTAACTCATAATTAAAAATAAATATATTTTTCTTATCAAATTTTATTAAATTAAAAATTACAGCTCTCAATGAGCTTATTTATATGAAAATATGTCATTGATCTTCTTGTATCATCTAGAAAGTCAACAAGACTCTAATTCACTTTAGTGTATAACTTCATTCAAATTGAAATGTCATTATCAAATAAAACTAATATAATATTAATCCAATCAAGAAAAATGAAGATAGTCATCTCATAGAATATCACCCTTTCAAGAAAATTCCAATTCCAAGAAAAAAATTAATTATTTTCATCATAAATTTTATTTTATCAAGAACTTTTAAATAAATTTTTTTAACTTAACCATAATTAATTTAACATAGTCATGATCAAACTAAACTTAGAGTCACTAGTAGAAACTAAATCATAGATAAAATCATATTTTATGTATAATTATACTAAGTCTAAAAATCTATATATAAAAAATTTATTCTTATAGAGCAGAGGAATATAAAGACTCTTCAAACTATGATTAAAGAAGAAGAGGAGATTTGATAAAGAAAACATCATCACATAATAAACAAGTAACAATTGTTGATTAAACAACAACATAATATTTATAACAAGGTATAGAGGTGTACAAGGATTCTTTCAGCTATTATCAAGAAGATAGAGATGTTTTGATGGACAAAACATCATCACATACATAAGAAAATATGCATGTGAGATGAATTTAAATTGAAATGAAGATGAAATGATATCAAGTTTTGAGTTGATAGTGTTTTGTCTAAATCTTTGGCAAGTAAGAAACTTTCAAAATGCAAATATAAGGTTGTTAATAATTATCAGCATCAACTGAAGGATGAAATTTTTAAAGATAACGTTGAGAGAGTGATAAAGATAACATTGTTGGATTGCATAGAGAAGGATTTGGGAAGTAGTACATCGTCTAAAGAGTTGTTTAAAACATTTGAAAGAAGTATTTTTTTCAGTGAAAAAAATTGAATTTTTTTTTTACATGAAAAAGACTAAGATGTTCTAGGAATCTACAACTGAAGATATACAAGATAAGCTTTTCATCATGCTTGTTGATTGTGTCAAGAAATGGATGTCACAACTGATTGATTGGAAGAAATTGAAGGAAGCTGTTAGTATTCTCCATAAAAAATAACCACAAAAAAATAAAATGTTGCAGTGCTAAACTCCTAGGTATTAAGGTTAGCCATTCTAAAAGTTCTGAGGAACAATGTTAAAAAATCTGTGTTAGATGATATCATCAAGTATATAATAAAGTTGAAGATGGAATATTTTGCATTGAAGTGGGAGCAAACAAGTTATGTGAGTACTAAACATACAACATCTTCTAATAGCTATGTTAAAAGATGCACATGCTATGAGAGTCCTTGTCCCAATCATTAGAAAAGGTAGAGCCAACAATTATTGGTGAAACCAGATGTGAAATTACTAAATTTTCAAGCGAATTGATGACAAGAAAAGAAAAGAGCATCACTAGATAGATGATCTGATATACTTAGTATGCATCAAAGCTTATTTGGAACAAGAGACACAAGTGAATTGACAAGATGCAAGTTTGGAGACAAAGAGAATGCAAGAAGAAGAGATGGATTGTGAATAGAGTGTTAGGGCTATTAAAGATATTTAATGAAGGAATGAACATGAGACTTAGTTAGGTGATCCAGCAATGAGTTTGTAAAGAGCATCAACCTTTAACCTTGGCAATGCAAGTGTTGGGAATGACACTCTGGGGAAGGAAGGAAAACAATTCTTCTCTAAAGTCAAGGGTAATATTCATATTTACAAATTGGAAGCTGATATAAAAATGAATATGAACTTGAAATACACATTACCGAGACCTTAATCCAGATAATATATCTGATAGAATTGGTGGTGGTGATAGTGGTTCATTGCTAAAAAATCAACATGATTTACATCAAATAATTATTAGTTTCAAGGTACTCGAATTTGAAATTATCTTTTTGCATTGCATTGTCAAAATCTGGGGACTTTTTCTCCATGTATGATAAATTTTGGTCATAATAAGTGCATAAAGGTTTATGGTCTTACCTGGTCTCACTTAACCGTGGGACATTTCAACTATGCTAAACATGTTTATAATTGGACTCTTCTTTCAAGTAGTTTGACCCATTACTGAAATTGGTCCTTGCGGGTACGAGGAAGTAACTGATTTTCGGGTACGAAGAGGTAAATTTGTGCAGTCTTTCGTATTTCAATTTGGTATTCAATTTGGTATGAGGAAGTAAAATTCTGGGATCTATAGCATGGATTGCAATTATCTTGATCTTGCTCGAACATTACCCCAAAAGTTAGTTGCTTCCAGGAGCAGGGGTGAATCAGTGATGGCGACGAACGTGAGATGTAATGCTTATTGTGCACGTGACTCGTGAGTCACAACCTAAAGTTTCGCATTCGGTGTATATGTAGAGGTTTTGGTATGTCTTTGCTCGTGCTTTCAGCAATTTGTGCGGAAGATTTTTGGAACGATGACTCTAATTAGAACTTTCTGCCCTAATTCTTGAGTTGGGATCCTATGAGGCCATAAAAAGATCCATCAGCAGCCGGTATGATTACATCAGTCCTCGAAGCAAGATTGATCAAAGTATCTTGCATAGTCGCAGGGGTTGAAGCACCACTTTTTTATTGCCATGGTGTTGAGGCTGCTTGCATGCATATGACTGCTTCCAATTCCTCCTGTTTGTCGTGATGTTTCGGAGCTCAAAAACGACTAAAGTTGGGGTACAATTCCTGAGAGAGCATCTCGATTCTCGATATTGAGCCGTTGGGCTTCTACCTTAAGGCTCCAAGGATTCAAGGCACGTCGTCTTTGGCCGATAATATGTGTGACGATGGCCATGGATGGACATATACTGCATTGCGGATGATCTGCTTCTACAGGACCGGTACCATGACTGATCTCGAAGTTATCTGGAACACGACAAACACATCATCATCACTGCTTCGGAAGCTACCTCGAATTCTTTCAACGCGAAGTAAAAAGAGCATGCTGCCCAGACTCAAGATTCGTAATGAAAAGGTTCAGTAGCCGTCGACGCTGTTCAAGCCTCAGCAATTGCAATTGCAATGTAATGTAAAAGTTCCACGTGTAGTTTTGGATTGTTCCTCTGAATGTCGGTGAGGGGAATATGATGCTTTGCTTCATGAAAAGACCTCAGGGACTTGAACAGAGATAGCATGACCTACGACTCTTGTGTTGACTTATTGATATGATCTCACTTCTTGCCGAAATTTAAGGCGCCTTTGAAAAGAATTGACGCAATTGGCTGGTCGGTTAGGCTCTCATTCTTCTTCCTGGTTCAAGTCTCATGTCCAAACATCGTATGCTGTTAAGAAATTTGACTTACTGTCTGAACAGTTCTCATGATTACTTGGTCAGATTTTAGTCTTTCCCATGAGCATACAGTATGATGAGAACATGTCCAGGATCTCCACTCTCAGATCATGTGTTAATCTAGTCATTCACTAAGAAATTCATCTAGGAACCAGCTGTTTATGAAAACCTGATGGCGATGCAAAGACCAGATTCAAGCTCATCAGACTCCCAGTGAATGGAAGACTGTTTTCCTAACTCATAGTCTGGACAAAACAAGAGCTTTTTAGCACTCGAGCGGACAGAGACCGGCCGTGCCTTGAGAGAATATGACACTATCTGTACTTTAACTGAATATGAATCGATCATGATTGTCCAGTTTCTAGTCTCAACAGTAAGATTCTATGTTCCGTCTAGCTAAAGCTTAGCAACCCATGTTTAGTGGGGAGAAAGTGTATTCAGAAGACCAAGGACTGGAAGAACTCGCACGTGTAATGAACGCCACAATGCGGAAGTCGCAAGGAGTTTGAAGGAAACAAGCGACTTTTGCAATAATAAGCTCAAGAAATGAGCTGTATGTTCAGAATGAATGACAATCCAAGCTCTTATATAAAGAGTTTTTTCTTCTGTACATGAAAGTGAATGGTTGGATCTTCATGACAAAACTGTTCGCTCAGTGGACCTGTAGTTAAAAGTTGCCCGATCCTTGTTCAAATGTCAATGACGTCCCAGAATTCCTCGATCGAATGACTCCACGTACATATGCAATGCACGCGCAATACTCTTCCTCTGAACTGTAATGCTGAGAAGAGTATAGTAACTACGCAATGCCATTCCGTTAAGTATTTCTTCTACTCGCTGAAACGGACAAACATTTCCAATCGGGTAGACATTCACCGAAGTCAAGCGGTCGATGGCACAGAAAATGCTCAAAATCTGGCCAACGATGGCAGGGTCGCTCAGGCTGTAATCTACTCGCCACCCACGGATACGTTGAGATGTTACTACAGCATATACGCTAGTAAGTTTCCGTATATCTTGTAATTCACCTAGTTTACTTGCGTAGGCGGAGTGATAGAATTTCACGAATTGCTCAGCCTTCAGGTCCAGCAAAAAATATTAATATTCTCTTCTTGCGCCATACGTTTCATCCATAATAAATATTAATTATCATTTGTAACCTACTCGATATCAGATTGATAGAGTATTCGGACTGGTGGGCCCTCAAATCAAGACTTCCTCTATGGTTACCTCTGAAAATCCATAACCTGTCTATAACAGTGATTTTACTCATCAACCCCTTTTGATCCAACTATTTTTTATTTGTTTCTTATATTTGAAAATAGACTTGTGTCCAATATGTGGCCTTGTCTTTGTAAATAAATAGCACCACGCTGCTCTTGGGGGTGTACCCCGCCGCAATTGCGGCATGAGCTGTCCTGGCAGGTTGGGCTGGAGGTAATCATCACATCGCGGGATATGTTAGAGTAAACTTTAAATATAAAGTATGATTTAGTTACTTGGGTAACAAAAAGTTTCATCAAGTAAATTTCCCGTGCAAGTGATGCGCCACGTGGACAAAGATCATCGAGGAAGAGAACGGCGAGCTTCAGGGTCGTCGTCGATTGGTTGAGGAGTCACTGACACAGAGATCTGGTCATTCAAAGAAAAGGCAAGGTGAACGGCTCGATTCCATTCGAGTGGATTGTAATCGACGATGTAAAACTCCTGTATTCCGCTCTGAGTATTGCATGTCTTTCTCATCACTTTGTCGGTAGGCAAAAGTAAATCCCAGCACTGACTTTTAAGTTTTGAACCAGGGAGTCGTAAACGTATAGCTTGTTCACCGGTACAAACCTCGAATGCTTATACAGTAATTCTACAAAATACTACAGATATATATATATATTGAGAATTGAGGCGAGGAAAATAGTAAGAAACGGTGTGGAAATGAGTCAAAAGCAAGTAGATGGAGAAACTCGGCCAAGTACCCGGAAGTGGAACTAGAGTAAAAAAAGTCCCAGCTTAGGATTGTAGAACCTACTCACAACCTGAATTCTCTAACTATTCCTCCCTCCCCTTAAACGTGAGAATTCTTTGGAGAGTCTTTTACCTTTAGATATTGATAATGAAAATGAGACACATTGAAATAACAAAAAGCACAGGAAGACCCCATCAAATCGGACAAGTATGGAACCAAAATGGTAACATCAGGCTAGGCCCTAATAGCATCACACTGGAAAATATGTCATACAATACCTAATATATCCAAACTATCTAGGTGAAAATAATCTATAAATAACAAAACATCCAAGAAATATCACATAACGTGATTGCTCTTCTATGGATTGTACCAGCTAGTGCTCTATGTAGATCAATAGAAACACATTGATTAAATATATTGATAATTAGATATGATACATGTACATTTAATAGGCATATTGTTGACTGTTTCGCCAATTTTTCAGGAAATGGGCAAGAGATACCTATAATAATCGAGGTGACAAGGGAGAATCACTCTCGTGTCATATCAACTAAGCCATAACGGGGAGTAACCACATATTCTAACTGGAATTGATGGTTGACACTAAATGCAACGCATTTCAGTAAAAAATCTCTCAAGTGATGGTTGAATGGATTACTCTTGCTGCTATCACCAACTCTTGAGACTCCCTGTTATCATTTCTCCTGGTTGTCCTATCTTCATACTCTTTTCTTCTCTTGGCTTCTTTAGACAAGGTGCCATTTTTTAAGCTCCACATAATTAGGTTCCATTTGATTCCTAAATCCCTTTCTACTTGGACGACATTGAGTGAATGGTTGGAGTAAAGAAACGACTAAATGATATCTTTTCTTTACTCTTGTAACATTATATGTAACAAGAGTTTTCCTTGTACTTGTTACATTATATGTAAAAAGTACAATTGAGATGTAGAATATAACAATGTATAATTTTTTTGAATAAAATTACATAATAATTTTGGTTAGTAAATTAAAAAGTGTGTTACACACTGGAAGTTGCACACTTCAAGTATATGTCATGTGTATTCTACACATATAAATACATTGTCAATGACTTCAGTAAAATTGGACACATTTGAACATGACGCAGATAGATGAAGAAAATATAGCACAAATTGTTAGTGTCTACTGAGTCCGGTACATATGCCACAATTAGAAAATATTCTTCCTAGAGTGATATTATCACGGGATTTACCTTGTAAATTCAACGAATTGGTTAGAACAACTTCCTAGAACCGACAACAGTCCATCACTAGAGTTGGTTTTTGCGCGTCTAGAGGATATGCAAAGAATTTTGATTTGTTAAGCTGAAGAAGATCTAAAGTACTAACCTGGAATGAGGAAGGTTTTTCCTCGAAGGCTAGGGAAGGAAAGGAGAGGGCTAAGTCCTCTCCTCTACTAAGAAAATTCCCTCAAGCTTCTTAATTAAGAGAAATCTCGCGCGATTACATTCTCATTCCGAGAAATAAGAAATGCATCAATAATGTCCAAAAGTTTGCGATCTAGAAGGGCATCTAAAGCTCTATGTAGAGAACTAGAAAAAAAAAAAAAAACATTCAAGTTTTGGCTCAAAAGTACAGTGGTACTAGATGGATCCTCTATCTCTCGTCTTCGTGTAAATCTTTAAAAAAGAAATTTTATGACATCCTTCGGATTTGATCCCCGTTTGATATTATTATAAACATACTACTATGACACGTTTGGAAACCCAAGTACATCTGAAAGTTCAACTTCGCTGCAACATCAATATACAAGAGCCAAACAAAATACTGTTTATGACACTGTGTGATGATGTAACAAGTAACACTGTCTTGCGTCTGATCCCGCGACAACACTTACCTCCTGGACACCACAGGTTAGAAAGATTAAAAAGTTGATGCCATCGTCAGTGATTAATCATGAATCGTCCAGGAAATATAGCAAGTGAAACAGTCAGTTTCAAGTATACATGTGATGACAATAATATCCAAAATCCAAAATCATGATCTAAAATATATTACTGCTAAGTGAAAGCAGACATATTTACTCCTTTCAAAGTACTTCTTTACACTATTATACTCAGTCTGCTACGTAGAACTGAGTTTTGCATTTGATATTGAATATGCATAAGATAGAGAATCAACCTTTTTGTTACCTTCTGAATAATAAGCTAGGATTTATTTATGTACTATTTGGGGTATAATTGGAAAAAAAAATTGTATCGTCTTTGAGGAGATTATTGCACGCTACTCAAAGGCCAGGAGTACGAATGAAGATATAAAGTTCAAAGGCAGGTCACTCTGGCTACCCACTAGAGAGAAAGATCTATGAGTAATACAATCCTAACGTGGTCCGTTTATGAACCTTATATGTTGGCCATACCATCTGTCTTTGTTAAAGCCACGTATGATATGTACAATAGTCACACGACAGTTCTTTGACAAAGCTTGGAACTTGCTTCCAAATTTAACTCTGAATAAACATTATGATAGTCACAAGTCCGCGCAAGCTTTGAAGTCCTCAGGACTGATCATGATTCTTGCCCTCTCGGACCAGAGGAACAAATACTGAAGACTACAGATTCTGAAACCCATGTTCAATCAACGCCAAGCCATAATTCTCATCTTGAGCGTGGAAAATGTTTTAGACCGCCTCGTTCGACTGCGTTCAAAGTATATGTCTCCAGTCAGCAATGGAACTGTATGACATGACAGTTGTCTCTTGCGGATAAAGACTCAACATTTGACGACCTAGTTGCATGATATGATGATCTGGATCCATGAGACGCTAGACTAAGAATGCAAGTACAGCCCCAGAAAAACCCGTATGATAAACGACCGATAACAACCGGCTTGTCTTGACGCGAGTAATAAAAACCGTCGTGTTGAAATCACCGTTTGAATCCGCAAGGACCACCTTGTACGACGTTATTGACTGTGAAATTTGTTGTTTTGAAACTCTTCACTTCTCGAGCGTCAGAGGCGGAAGAAGATGATTGACATCACTCATTTTGAAACCTTTCTGAGTGATAACATCTTAGGGCATTTAATTTTCTTGCATCATAAGATAAGGTCCCTCATTCGGATGCAGGACTGAGACTTGCTAAATAGACTAAGTATCATAACCGTGAATGGTCAAACCAAGGGACGACGCTTACGAGGTTATTCAGTCAATGCTACTCATGGAAGAAGTTTTGACGGTTAAAGTGTCTGAAGACTTACTCCTGGGTTCTTCTCAAATCTTCGGTCCTCTCCGATTTTCCCTCACAAAAACACGGTCTGTAATACTCATAGTCGTGCATGACATGTTGTTCTTTTCCTGAATATATTAATGTTGGACTTGTGTTTGGAATGTAAACCAAAATTAGATAACTGTTATTAAAATTGACTAGTAATGATGGAAATTTTCTTTTAGATAAGATTCAAAAAACAAAAAAAAAATCCCCCATTCAGCTTGGTACAATCGTATAGATATAAGTTTAATATAAGATGAAGGGAATAAATTAAATATATATAGAGAATATTTTGGTGATGTGACTTCCTCGACTATTGATATGGAAATTTAATTTTCAGGAAATCAATCATAATTTTCAAGTAGTGACTGCATTTCACTTGATACCATCGGGAAATTTTGCTTATAAATCACATCCTGAACACTGAATGAATAGAGCTAACTATATTTATCTTTATTACAGATAAACATAAAATATATTTTCTTTTAAAAAATCATGTTTATAACATAATTTTTATGAAATTTCTAAATATTTTCTAAATATGTTGATTTATAATCTCATCATAATAAAAATATTAAAAGAAACAAAATTTATAAATTATTTTGCATAATCAGTTTTTAACAATACTTTTATGAAATAATTGAGTATATAATGATGATCTTTTTTAATAGAAATAACATAAATTTTAAAATTCTATTAATGACCCATTATATGAATATTTTTATCTTTTAAATTATATTTCTTCAAATAATATTTTTTATTTGATTTTAATCCAATTTTTCTTTCTAATGATAAAAGTACCATTTTTTAACAAGTTATTTTACCAAAAATCTGTGTTTTTTTGGCTTTTTTTGCCATTTAAAAAATATTAAATACTTGATTCATCTACATATCATTTTAATTTAATTTATCAATTATTTTTTTGTTAAAATTTATGTTTTATTATAAAAACATATTGATTTTGAAAGATTGAGTTCTAAAATTTTAACAGATAAGTGCACTACATTTTTTTATAATATTAAACACGTGTCGTAAAATAACAAGTAGAAACTTCCATAATGAGTTCAGCATGAATAGCCAAGTTAGGCCAAGACTTCTTGAAGCATATTTGTGGATATCATTGACCAAGTGCTCAAAAGTACTTGCACATCTCACTCCTGTTGTTTTTTTTTTTTTTTTGCCTTCAATTTTGTTCTCGCTTCACCGTTTTCGGAGGATCTGCATTCTTTTCAAGTTTCGGAAGTTACGGCGGTAGATTATTGCTGCTGTAATTTTCATTGTAGTTGTAGGGAAGGAAACGATTTGATGGATGCTCGGAAACCAAGCTTGGATTAGACACATTTGCAAAAAGTCCCTGAGCACAATGATTCGAGGTAGAATGGAAATGAAACGTTTAGTCCTAACTATGACAAGATTTGAGGATTAAACAACCAATGGTTTCTGAAACCTGCAGCTAGTAGATCCAAGTAAAGGGTTCTCCCAAACAATGTCATATGTACATAGCAACACATTGTCAACACAACTGCAAAGAAAATCATTAAAGTTGTTACTATATATTTTAATTACAAATTTTACATTTGATGATACCTATAAGTGAAATAAAAAATTCTTGTGAAGCAAGTAAATCATTATCACATGTCTTGTGATTTGAGACGTTAACTAACTTCAATCTAATCAAATAATCAGCTAGACACTTTCAATAAACAGTAACGACTATAATTAATCTCATGTATTGAATTTGACTATCATCATACTAAAAAGATTATCGATAGATTCTTTAGCTATGTAAAATACAATATTACTGACGAGTTCTAATACTTTAAAAATTTTGTACATATTTAACTCAAAATTAAACTACAACTATTGCTCCTTTGTCCCGCTTCATCCTCCTGTTGTGATTTCAATCAGACATAATGGTATTATCACTCACTGAAACATTGAGCTAATGTACATCAAAATATCAGTATCTCACGGGTGGGAGAATTTGGTCATTGTAATCTTCCATGCATTACTGTTATATCTCAAACATGAGTTCATAACAATTTCATTGTTCAAATCAACTAACAAGCTATGCAAACTGGATCTCAAAAATTTCAACTTAAAGTCAAAGCATACATTACAATGAGACATTCTCATGTCCAAGTTTTGCACAATGCTCATTTGAAAAATACAACCAAATAATTCACTCGAAATGTTACATTTTCACAAGTAATTTGTCTAAACAGTTTAGAACTGCATCAAAATCTGAAAACTAAGGTAACAGATCAAAACCTTATGTTATTGAATCAGAACCAGATTGAGAAGCAAATTGAATTTTCTTTTAAACTTGTACAACAGATATTGTTCATGAAAACTGAAACCAAGATATTTCTCTTTACGATGCAACTCGATAAGTTTATCAAGATCATTGTACAAAGCTAGATTCTAAAAACAGGATTATCTACAATATCATCTGGTCTAGCCAGATGTAATATTTTCATCTGTCATGTTGGGGAGTTTCAGGAAATAAAGATAGAAGCTGAGGGATATTTCCCTGTAAATGCTTTGGAAACGTAAATCCTCCGATACCCCGGAAATGTATATCTACTTTACTAGATTCATAGTCATCCAACTGTTCCATGCCTCCTGTTTCCGGGGAACTGTGTTCGAACTCAGTTCTAGTTTCTAAAATAGAGACCGGGCTCACCAGCGTAGTAGGTCCTTTCATAAAATCAACCTGCACGATCTTCAGCTTCTGCCGTTGCATTAACCCCCTCTTTTGCACCCCTGTGTTAGGTCTGGCTTTAGCTCTGCACGTCACCGGAGGAACGCTCGCCGTGGAGCCAGAATGGTTTCTCCGCGCATCGCAGCCGCTCCCCATAGCTAGCTGAAGAGGCAATCGTGCGGCAGCCTGACTCTGGGAATCTACACTCGCGTTCCCTGTCAGCTTCTGTACGATACTTTTGAAGGTATCCTTATCGGCATGTACGAACGTAACCTGCGTGCCGTAGAACTCCTCAGCCATTTCCGCAGCAAGAATCTGTGCCTCTGATGGAACATAATCGGGCCCATTGAGCGTCGCATTGATGATCTTATACTTGGGCAGCAACCCCCCGTTTCCTGACGCCGTCCTGTTACGCTCCTCCAAGCCTGCCAATGTTGACGGCGCCATAAGCGCGTCCGCTGTCGAAACTGCCCTCGAGTTCCGCTGATCTTCATCCAGCATGCCTGGAATCTCCAGAAACTGCCTCGTTGCTTGCATCTCGCCGTCCCTTGATTGAAACAGCTGCGATCTTTGTATCCTGGGTGCACTGCTTCACGTCCGGCTGAGATTCCAAGTTCCTAGTGGCAACCAGCCCAAACCGTGAGTTATCCGCACTAGTTTGTATCCTGCGTGCGCGTCACGTCCGATGGAAATTTCCGAGTTCCAATGGGCCACTAGCTAGGCCAACAGCGAGCAAGACACTCGCTAACGAAAACTGCTTCTGCCCTATTTGGCACTCGTGACGCAAATTGTGACAGCCCTAGCCGATGAAACTCGGGCCAGATGGGTAAGTACGAACGATGGCGTCGATCCTCTACCGGAAGATGCATAACACAGCACAACGTCTACTGGTACCCGCTTGGCTCAGAAAGAAGAGCACAACGTCTATTGACACTCCATGCTCGCATCGAGAGCAAGTGGAGGGAAGCATTGGCCGCAGAGCGGGTACAAGGAGACTGTACAAACCAAACTAATGGGTAGAAAGTCCAGCCGCTTTATATACTTTGGTCAGACTAGACTAGACTAGAATATACAAAGCGGTGATAGTAGTACCAGTTCCGCACTGTGGTCATGTTCTCTCACGGATTTTGGATCCACGTTCGGGCCGTTGAATCGGTGGTCATGAGTAGACCCATGCCATTGTAGTCTAAGAACTTCTTCTGACATCCGGACTCCGCCGGCTAAGCTCAGGTGAATTTAGCCTCAGTCCCCATCCCCCATCGACATAAGGTGGGGGACACAAGGGTCACTAAGATTCTCCTCAGACATAAAAAGAAAAATTTAGTGAGCATAAGTTACGATATTCTTGTGAAGTCAAAGGAAAAGTCATTTTCCATTTACAGCTGATATGATTACTTGGTCCGCAGATCGAGACGGAGACGTGTAAGCCATAAAATCGTCCTGATTGAAACTCTGTACTCCATAGCCCCATCATGAGAGTCTACATATCCAGCTGCTTACATATATTGGCCCTGCCTTGCTGTTTCAAGTTGGAAATCCATACGATTTCTTCAGCCACACGGTCAAGTCAAGCAATGTTTCCTACTTCCCTCGACGCAATATAATTACTTAGTCAAGCGGCGGCACTTCTCAAAGTCAGCTTATTCTTGCTCAATACTCGATTTCATCATGTTTATGATCACTACTTGGATCTCGGCTACAACTTTTGATTCTGTCAGTTCAGATTCCGTCTGAACCTCTTTGCTTTTTGTTGAAGGCCGATCTAGAAAACATAGTCACTGTGAATATGCTTACCGACCTTCTCTCTCTGAGTCAGATCCAAAGTGCTGTCTGTTGCCGGGACTGACAGAGTCTGTCCTGTTCAGAAGCCTGCATTTGGATTCTAGTCTCTAGCATAAAATGCGTTCTAATTACATAGACAACTCTCGGCTCTGAATTCCAAGTTTATTAAAACACTGTCAGTCTTATCTTGCATCATCTGATATTTCAGATGATTCAAGATTGATATTTAGATATCATACTCACTTTGACGTGAGTATTGTTTCAGAAAGCTGCGTTTGTCACTGCTCTTAATAGATAATGAAGATGGAATCTTTGATTCAATGTACGTTCAGGTTATAACCTTTAAGGTCCCCATCTCCTCCCTGCTGTGATGATAATAGAAAGAATTCACTCAGAAGTTCCACACTTGCTGTAAACGAATGAGCTGCAGTAGGCAAGTACAGTATATGACACTGCAAGATGACACACCCAAAAGTTTTAATAAATTCACTTAGTCTATACAAGAGATGCTAACAGCACCCGAATTGGAATACTGTAGAAAGAGAGGAGGAAAATAATTTTTAATCAAAAGAATCTCATCTACGTAGTCTGATTAGTAGACTTCATGATATCAGAATTAGTGACGTATGATCATAAAGACTTCTGAGTAGCATAAGGCTAGGATAGTTGTAATATAATCCAAATGTCATTCATAACTTTCCTATTGGATTTTTCAGTTTATAACTTATCCAACTCTCCGACAAAGATCTTTCCTTCGCATATCTCACGTTTTCTCGTTGAACTTACCATAGCCCTTGCTAGAAATTTCATTTGAAATTAATATTAGGTAAATATACTTTCATTCTCTAATTAAGGGCATTTTAAATGGTCAATATCAACCTATTTCTTATTTACACTAATTTAAAAATGGTTACTGTAAGCAGCTCATTCTTTTTTGGGGCCAAGTATCAGCCTTCAATCGAGTCTATAACTAATCGGTTGGAAAGCAATTTTCGCAGGTGGTTGCAAATGGGTTATCGACAGATTCATTGGAAGTAAAACAACTGTCAACCAGTTTATTTCCTCCTCACAGCAACTGTGGACAACAAGTGTCGGGGTGTGGTTTTTTGACTTTAAACGCACTAAGTCCTTGACAACGCCGTACCTCCATGCGGTTGAAGAAAACTCTGGCAACGGTAACCGATGTCACCCCTTCTATGTGTTCGAGCAATCCTGATGACGTTGTGATTGCTGTGTACAGTACACGCAAGGTCGCGAGGTGCTTATCTCCCCTGCTGTACATTTTGTCTTCATCAGATAAGACAGTCCTTGACGAAGATTTGAAATCTACATAAATTACTTCACGATTGTCAACTCAGCAAGAGTAGAAAGCCGACGTATCAAGACTAGATTATACTTGCGGTTTGATTCTCTTTTACAAAACTATCGACATATATATCGACTATAACATGGTATAGATGGTCGTTGAAAATGCATTGCGACTGAGGTCATATACTTCTTCACTTCCCACCACCGTAGCTATACGGGTATAGAAACAATATGTCTTTAAAATTAGTGAACTGGTTTGAAGATTAACGAAGATTTGGTGGATTAATTGGCGCTTTTTTTAGAAAACTACTGAAGGATATTTTGAAATTTACATATCCAATTTTATACTTCCAAAATGGGGAATTGGAAGAGCATGGAATAAAGGCGAGATGCAACCATAGGGACAAAGATACAAAGCTAAAAGAGTCAAGAAAATAACCAACCCGGGTGCCAAAAGAAGAGAGTTAATCTGTCGTGATAAATCACGAGATTAGTCGGAGATTAGGACTTTGATCTCTATTACATGCGAATCGATAATATTGAGATATAGAACAAGCATCACCAGTCAAACATATTTTTCTGTCAATGACAGAGTCTAGACACGCTGTAATGCAATGCATATACCCGTTTAAAATACTAAATGTAATAATTTCCAAAATCAGATAAACCGCACGTGGACCAGCTCCAGTAACAGCAGCTCAAAACACACGACTGATGTCAATGCGATCACTCCACCGTGAGCCACGTTGGTCTCCGACTGGGCATTTTCATGGTCGCCGTGACCATGTTCTAGTCTTCAGTCGGTCGCAGGAAGAACTACACATCTTCAATCATGATTCCTTTTTAGGTTATTCAGATTCTTCGTGAGCCTGCATGTTGCTCTGCAGGCATCAGAAATTCAGATGCGCTTGAGCTGGAGAAAAACACGCACGGTGTCACATTCTCCGTATCAACGATCCTACCATATCAACCATCGACATAGTTTGTGTTCCCGCACGCACGTCTTCGTCTGACAGCCGCCCACGTGTTCAGCACTTGTCTTTCGTTTAGAGGAAGCATGTCCGGTTTAACTAACATAACCGTTACATTACATTTCTTTTGGTTGTCAAAATTTGCCGCCATGAGGTTTAGGATAAGATACATCAACTGAAATTGGCAAAACCTAGATTATATATATTCCACTTTTATATTTTTACATTTTGGTCTTCTTAACACATGTTTTATACTGAAGTTCTTCTATATAAATCAGAAAAATAGGGGAAATGACACGGACACAAATAAAAAAAGATATTGATTTCACCCGGATTGCAGACATCCAGGTGCAAAAGTGCCAACAAGATGAACCAGATTGTAGCTAATTGCATAACACTCGAAAACTAACTTAAGTTTGACTTTGAAAAACAAAATACAGTATTAATAATGAAAATTAATGAGCACGATCACCTGATATGTTTGATCATTTGCGCTAAAATTTTATAGTACATTCTCTTTTGGTTCTTAAATTAAATATTTGTCTATCTGTCAAGATTGCATCCATTCATTTTTTGGTTAACGCATCATAAATTATCATGGCCAAAAGACACCTTAGCGAGCTCCAAATTACAAAACTACTCCAACCAATCGAGTTATGGAATTATAATACAACATTCTTACGTATCTAGCAGACCAATGTAGAATTAACTATCAAGTTTACAAGTGACAATGCTTATTCCCTGTGCATAACTCTTTAACACGTGATTTCATGTTACGATCATCTGGATATATCCTTGGTGCACTCCCACTTGCTTAGAATGTATTGAATTTGTGCAAGTACAAAATTTAACACATTCATTCTTAGATGCAAGCACTTGTAACCTAATTAATTGTCGCAAAATAAGCATAATGTAGAATGCTAATTCTTTGATTTTTTTCAAATCTCGGAATAAAAAATATCTTTTAGTTTATAAAGAACTATTATTTTATTCTTTGGTAAAGTAAAATAAGCATATAGTATCATAATTCCTCGAATCTGACAAACCCGGGAAAAAAATCTCGTCTAGTTGCTAAATAGGGATGAATTCATTCTTTGGTTAGGTAGGTAGCGCACCATTACCTACATGATGATTCGTGGGTAGTTTTTTTGTTCCTTCGCTCATGATTACAAGTCCAACTGGGCCCTTGCGGTTATTAGTTAACTGGTCTCCTGAGAAATTATTTCATCATCACTTCGGAATGTAAATTATTCTCGATTCCCCCTTTAGTTTCAAAACTGACTTACACACCCCAGGACATGGAACTGGACTTGTAGAGACGGTAACCGTTGAGCTGTCTGTCGAGTTCCAGTGGGTTCGATGGACTGTAACTCTCACTAGGTTGCAAGAGAAACCACAGTGAGTCCTGACTGGGCAAGGCTTTGGGAGGGAGTCCATAGCGCCAGTGATGTCAGAATGGTAAAGAAATTGGTAAGAGCCCGGGATTTCCAAGTCCTAGAGGAAGAAAAACACGCAGGAGCTCGGGATTTCATGTTGACAAAGCGATTAGCGCTGCAACAGCGCTCAGACAGTGCATATCTACTATAGCCTCCCAGATAATTAGATGGTTGCCTTATTTTGTCGTTGTCTGCTCGTGTGATTCGTTAGAGGACAGTGGGGTTTAGCCTAGCGTCAGATCCTTAGCTGAATTTAAAGTGCACAGCATCCTGATTACATGCCTTGTTGGATTTTAGATCCATGTCAACACATTAGCGCGTGATCGAGCACTTAAGCAATTCTTCTTCTGTTGGTCGCTTCCCAGATTCCAAGTTAACAACGCTAATGCCATTCGTAGTCAAGGTTATCTGAGGATGGAACGTCACGGTACAAAATTTCACACTTTTGTGGTTATGCTTTTAAAAACCACTCTTGTACTGAAAGATATCCCTCCGTATAGTGAAGCATGGCCGGTTCGCGGAGCTCAAAGCCAGTACACGCGTCTGACGGGGTGTCACGGACACTTTGAAACTAAAAGGAGAGTCGATTAGATTTTAATTCTAAAGGGATGATAACTAAATTTCTGTTCCTCAAGTTCATGCAATTTTTCATATCTGATTTTTGTCCATGTATTTACATTTCAAATTTCAAAGTTAATGGACGCCTGCACAAGTTTGAAGTATCGGCCGCGCTTCTTTCCTTGTCGTCGGTTGGCAACGCCCACCTTAAATTTCAATTCTCACTCATCTGTAGGGACTATATGACTCAGCCCGCGGCCCCGCGCTCAAAGACTCCAAGAAGAACTGCTTGGGATTCTTGCGATTCGGGAGACTCACTGAAACGCTGTCAAGTTTGGTATCGTGCTCAGTTCTATGTTGTTGCATATGCAGTCTGATGGCGGGGACCATCAGGAACTTCGAAACCCGGGACGAAGAGATCATGCAGGTTCGTGCAACCGAGGACGTCGCAGATTCAAGGAGAAGAGTGAAAGTTGATTAGGTAGTGATGTCTTCCGTGGACGTTAGAAAATAGATACGTAAGTAAGTTTCGGTTGTCTAACATAAGTGATATCATTAGCTAATTTACTCGGAATCCTCTGGATGGCGCCGAATGTCCGTCGTAGCCGAGGTTACATTGTCAAGCAGTCTGTCTCTTGGTCTGAAGTTGCCTGACGCACAATACGCTGTTTCAGATTTTGAGATATCCTTGTTGTCATTCCACTCATGACTGAGTTGCTATGATCCATAGAGACTGATGGATGAGTGGAATGGGAGCATGGATATCTAGAATTTGAGTAGAAACTCCAGTTGTCTTAGGAGATCTCGCTTATCAATTACGAGACTCAGATGAGGGACGCTCGATTAGAGCTTTCTTATAACACACCAAGCAAGCAAAGCTTCTCACGGGTGTACTTTAGGTCGCTTCAAGTCTACCACCTAAATAAGTAAGCGCACAGGACTAAAGCTTAAAAAATTGGATTCCATGAAAAAGCGTTACCAACTAATACAATCGCGCAGCTTGGAAATCTGCAAAGTACTCGCTGGCATTTAGAGAAGAAAAATATGGCTGGAGATTTGAGGGCGAAGGTGGCCTGTAAGAGCACAAGAACCCCAATTATTGCTTTGAAGGAACAGCCTCGAACCAATTCAACAAGTTGTTTAAAGGTATATCAAAATCGTGGACTAAAGGTCAACGTTTTTTATTAAAATCGGGAGAAGCTGTTCTCATTATAGCAAGTAACATGCAAAAGCTTCACGTGTAGGAGTCGTTTTATTCCCTTGAGTGTCGGTGGTTTGAATACGAACATCCTTTGCTTTTTCAAGGGTTTGACCACAAGTAGCAGGACTAACGACTATTTAGCTAATTTTTGTATCGGAGATCTTGTTGCATCTGTAGACACCAATGAATGATGGAATCCAGTCAATCCATCGACAGAGACAAAATGTACCCTTGATTAAGACAGTAGACGGGTCGTCTTATATAACTTGATGGAAATCCAAAGTGGAATGTAAATCAGGTATTATCTGTGGTGCAAACTTAGGATAACTTAAGAAGTTAATTCTTTTCCAGTTCACCTTCCGTTCATCAGGCCTGTCGCCTGGTATCGATACTGGTAAAGGTAAAGTCAATCTCAAATGTTAAAGAGAAACTAATCAAAAATTTCGAACGATTAGTTTGACCTTAACATTTTTCACAAGGACTTTAGCTTCTAATGTCCAACTTCGATCAATGTCATGAATGTACACATTGCAGCCTACTTTGGTAAGAAGGTAATTTGGAACGGTTACCCCGAATGACTAGATTGTGTTTGTTGCTAACAAAGTCAGGAGCAAACCTGAAACCTTTCATAATGACCTTCAAAGCTTCACAACGTCATCCTCTCTGTCACGAATAACTTGATTCGCAGCTTGACGGATCTCAAGAAAAAGCGATGGTCATGACAACGGGTGAAAACGCGCATCAGGTATATGTCTGCTTCAATAAATCACATATCCCAATCGGTCCTACTTGGTTGAATGAGCGAAGCACGGATAGAATGAATACGTAAAGCTTTTTACAGGTTTATAAGAATATTTCCAGAGAATCCATTGCCTCACTTTGTCGCTGGTATGTCTAGATCTTGAACTAGAGGGCAAAACTAGAAACTCTAACTTGCGAATCCTGCTGGTCAGACTTTTGATGACAATAATCTAACCTGCAGGATCATGGAGTGTTACATCCTTCAATATGATGAGAATACTGCATCCACTTTAGACAGAGATTTCAACGTGGGGGAGCTTTCGGTCATATCAGGTTGAATCTTCAGAAATCTGTGAGTCAGCCAGATCCACTTCAGGAAATTTGAAGATGAATGTTTTACTTGCTTCTCTAACCCTATAGCCAAGCTCCTTCAACTCTTTGTGATGAAGGTAAGACTGTGGAGGCAACCCGAACTCCTGGTTCTTGCCACGCATTATGTATACGATAAGGCAATAGAGAATGTGCTCCGATATTTGAGAACTTAATTCCCTATTATGCGCATGCCTGACTTGAAATTCGATCCTTGCTTGCGGAGATTGACATATGCAAGTACATTCAGTTTGAATTCAGCATCATATACTGCTGTTACAACACTTGCGAAATTCTCAATACACATATTTATATGAATATGTGTATTGAGCATGTGCTCCGATATTTGAGAACTTAATTCCCTATTATGCGCATGCCTGACTTGAAATTCGATCCTTGCTTGCGGAGATTGACATATGCAAGTACATTCAGCATCATATACTGCTGTTACAACACTTGCAAAATTCTCAATACACATATTTATATGAATATGTGATTTTTTTCCTATGAAGAATACTGTCTCAACCGACAGCATTCATTTTCAAAGTTCAGATAACTAGAAATTGGATTGAGACGCCTTCTTTTAAGTTTCTTAGCGTCCAAGCTTCGGGTTTCCCAAATCTTCGTTTATATCGCATTATTTTGTAGTTTATCTGTGGGCACTTCAAAACTAAGTATCATCTAGCTGTTGGTTATTTATCATCATTTACAAGAGTCCTCGTCAATTTGTTTCAAAAATTTCAATCCGGCAGGATAGTTATCTATGAACTGGTAGAAGGCAAGAGCTATAGCTGTAGAAGCTTGTAAGTCTTGTTACCTGATTATTAAAACAAAAACTTACTTCTCTACGATAAGTCTTATTATGCAGTATCAGGTGCTGAAGCACCTCTCTGTCTTAGTCCCCCGCCAAACATAGACTGCCCTCGTTAGATTCTGTTACTAGTCAAATCGCATAATTTGGAAATAGAGAATTTAATTTCACGTCTTGGACATTGATGAGACGTTTAGATATAAATTGAGTTCACACAGAAATGCAAAACCTTTTGTTTACTGTCACCTTCATCCTGTTATTGATCATGTAGCACGTTATGCTTTTCAATTATTTCAAGTTAATGTAGGTTTGTGCATTATATTCATACATATAAGTTTGACGTCTTTTGCTCGAAGGAGAACTACAAAGTTGGACGTTGACCTTGTTACCTGGAGTAAATCTTTGCTACCGCTTTCACTGACTGCTTGTATGCTCTTTTTACTTTGACAGCTGTATAACCCTGTTGGGCTCACGTCCATGCACCTCAAATTTAAATTTGAGGTGCAGGCCTTGAGCTCGGTTCGTTTCGAATGCAATAACCTTCTCTTGATTAGTATGAAGCAGTGTAGCCCTCCGCACTATGTACGCGCACCATCCTTTTATGATGCAGCCGTGAACAAGGCTTTAGTTTCTGGTTGGGCAGGTTTCATGGCTTTATATGAATTAGCTGTTTTTGATCCTTCTGATCCATCCGTTTATGATACAGCCGTGAATAACCTTGTTCCGTCTGAAGGTACAAGCCACCACATCGACCACAATCTTCTGAAAGTTGAACGGTGTTGATGTAACGTTTTCAAATTGTATCTATCATAATCGTTTTAGTGTATAGAAATTGATTCTACAGACTGCGTCAAATAAACATACAAATTGTCCTTCTTCAAAACTATGCGTGCTTGAATTTTACTTGTGACAGCTTGTCAATGAATGTTAAGTAGAGTGATAGGTTTTCGTGTATCGTGGATTGTTTCAATGCATTTGTGCATGTTTTGTCCCCTGCTATACGATCCCTACCATCTGTATGATAACGATGTCCCTACTCCTGCCTTGGATTTCCTTGGTTATTGTCTTCTCTAGATCTTTGCTCAAAATGATCAT
Organism: Marchantia paleacea; assembly: GCA_014180765.2. Lineage (NCBI taxonomy): Eukaryota > Viridiplantae > Streptophyta > Marchantiopsida > Marchantiales > Marchantiaceae > Marchantia > Marchantia paleacea. The sequence continues at coordinate 326,538 of MUAA02000030.1, forward strand.
GAATGAATGAGTGTTAATTTTGAAGTAAGGTCCACTTGGCTCGATCAAGAAGGAGCTCTACACTGTGTAAACAGACCTTACAGAAGTCGTAAACTGTAACCCGTTCTCCTTCTTTAACGTAATTTTCAACCCGTATGATGATCTTTTGTCAAGATTACTTGAAGTATATTGTCGCTTCAGATGCTCGCTTGCAATATGTGCTCACATGTTTTCCATCCGTTCATCTGGCCATCATCCATCCTTCGATTCGAGAATCACACAGATCGCTACCAATCTTCAGAGGGTGCACAAAGCCTACGGAACCATAGCATGATCATCCACCTGCGTATTCGGATTACGGTCCATGACAGGTAGACACGAGCTTCACACAGATTATAACCATCTTCAGTGGGTGTACAAAGCCTAACATGGCTCATGATCATCAGAACGCGGGGACGGATTATGATCTTGAACCTGTGAGAGGTAAAGCTAGGACAGTTACTGATGGATATCATCTTTTGTGTGTTTACATGAGTGAGGAATAGCTTTGAAATGAGAGGATTAACTATGACATGCACTTAATTGCACACCAGCAGAGTTAGTAAGGGTCATCTTCCAGATCAATTTGTTCTTAGTTAAAATATCATTTTGGTGATCTCTTTAGAATTTATATATCACATAGAAAAAGAAGTTAAGCTTCGTGAGGGAAGAATGCACCACAGGTGCACCGATATTATAATAAAACTTATAACAATTCTACCAATTGCTATATAGATTCGGTGCACCTGGGGTGCACTCTATCCCTGAAGGAACCCATGCAAGCACATGGAGGTAATGCAGCTATTACAATTATTTCCAATCCAAATATGCACTGACTCATCTTTTCTTCATGGCCATGTATTTTTCTTGTTACAGGTTCACTCTCTAGCAGTTACTATCCAACATTCTCATATTTTGAATCAAGCACAGCAAACCATCTCATGATATAGAAGAATGATGATCATCAGTAGGTGTCATCCATTTACCTGTCCTGATGACCAAAGTTCCATCACGTGTACTCAACTGTCCAACATTTACTAACTGAGAAACACTTAGCAAACGAGTATGATCATTCCAGCACAAAAAGAATATGTCTCTCTTTCTCTTATCTTCTGGAATTTCCAACATGTGGTTGAGTGAACGATCATCATGTCGGCGTAGCAAGCTGTGCGAAGTTTGTACAAGAGAGAAAACGCGGAACTCTAGGAATGAAATCGAGCTCGAGCGCATCTTCTTATACCATACATATCAAATCGTTTTTTTCTTTTTAACCTCCATGCAGATAATCTTCATGGTTAAAATTCAAACTAGATAACTAGGAATCGAGTAAATATGGACAGTAACCAACGTTTCCGCAATGTATCACTGCCCCAACTTACATTGGTAGACACGATCTGCATTAAATTCGACTTATTATTATCAAATATGCATGGTATAAGAATATAAGTATGTTCTTGATAAATACGGATTCAAGATTGCACTTTTTATTCTTGCTTGTTTGGTAAAGAGGTATAAGCATGTTTTTGTTCAATACAGATTCAAGGCTTATTATATTATATCAAGGCTTCAAGATAATTATATTCTTGCTAAATATGGGTTACAAACCTCGTATGGTACAAGAGGATAAGTATATTCTTGCTCGATATAAGATTCAAGGTTTGTAGCTTTTTCTTGTATCTATCAAGTAAAGTTGCAAGATATAGATTCATATGTGTGTTTAATAAAATTATGACATGAAACCATTATTAGAAGATTCAATAAGTGATGTATAAATTGCAAATTAGTTTAAATTTAAAACCTTTGAACTTCTTAATTCTTCTTTGGCATTGTATCATCCCAATGGAGTATACTGGGATGATACAATGATAGTTTGCACTCTATAAACAAGCACGGTTTGTATTGACTCTTTAAAAATGAATTTTCATTCTTTGGTTGTGGAATTTAAGACTTTCATCAGATGAAAGTGAAAACAGACACGAATCTCATAGGAGCAGTCTATTAACCTACCCCTCCCTGTTAGAGGTGGCCTCGTTTGAAAATTCTAGTGAAAAACAACACCCCTCAACAAACACCTCCCTGTTAGAGGTGGCCTCTTTTCAAAATTCTAGTGAAAATCAACAACCCATTTCAAAAGAGATGTATGTAAGGAAAGAAAATATTTACAGTTGTGGGCATGAATAACACTAATTTGCATCATAAATAACACTCATTTCAACTAAATGTTGCATATGAGCAAACATAAACAACAATAATCCATTTCAAAAGAATTTATAAAAAGTGTTCAAACTAACCACTACTAGATTGTCAAAGTGCAATGAAAAGCACCAAAACTCAATTTTGGACAACTTCTGCTATCTAGATATATATTCCAACATTACTAATTTGGTTATACAAGACGTTGCTTAAATTATTTTCTTACATCTTTTATATCCCTCAGAAACATATATTGTTTGAATATTCTACATGAATTTAAAGATTTTTTACTCAAATTTTAAACGATTCAAATGCCAAATTTTCAGTTCTGACATCATCCATTATCCAAGTGCTTGACATCTTGTACCGTGAAAATTATTTTATATGGCCCCATCAAATTTTGGATCAATCGGACACTATTTGATATTTCTACATACCGACTTTACTAAATCTCAACTTCAACAACTACATTGTTAAGATATATCATATGAACTCTATCACTTAAACCCGAACATCCATATCTGCATTATCCACACTAACTTCTTTATCTACTCCTACTCACATCTATCTAACTAGGATGCGGCTACATAAATGATGACACATCATATTTATAACACATTATAAGTTTGACATATTCTTCTTCATCTCCAGCTTCCAAATGAATGTATGACATCAACAGACGGCTTACGCATTCTAAGATTTGAGGATTTTGTCTCACGCTACCTAGACGTTGCTCTTGCCAAGAATTTTCCATGTATATAACTTTCCTCTACTAGAGGATCCGCAGGTGGCATTTGGTATACTTTCATCTAGTATTGCTTGTCAATCCACCTACCTTCTTCGCACGGTTCTTCTTTCACATACATTCATTTCACTTTTGACAGCCTTTGATAGGAGGATCATTGGCGTCTTTGGTGACATCATCAGACCAGGGAATATCCCTGGTCTGATGATGTCACCAGACCAAGGATATTCGAGTGTGTGATAGGAGATTTGGCACGGAGACAGACTCCTTTGCCGATTTTGTGTGGAGTGATAGGCTTATTATCGATGGAGGAGACTACACCTATAGCATTCTTGGCTAGTTGGACATTCTCGGCACCTTTGTTATTTTCTCAATTTGTGATTGCATATAGACCTATCCTTGAGATATATGCAAAGGATGTGGATACGGTATCATTTTCCTTACATGTATTATTGGGACATACGAGAGATGCTTTACGACTGGAGGTATGACATGAGCTCCCGTCTTTTTCCTCTTTGGCCACCTATTAGACTAGAGGTCTACAGTCTACCTTGATGGACTGATAGTTTCATCAGGCTCTACATTCACTCTTAGTGGATCCCACCATTCCTCATACTACTAGAGCTAGTCTACGCTCTTGCTCTAGCAAGGGTGTTGGCTCATGGATCTTGGCTCAACCATGCATCTGGGCTTTCCGACTCGAACCAGCTACTTTTTCTACATCAATGAGATTCCGTCTTGGTTTGGTCCATCCATCTACATCTTCATTACTCATATGTGAATATGGTATCACTTTAGAGGCAGCAGGTTTTCATATGACTTGTTGGTCATTCGGAGGGCATAGAATAGCTACCCATGATGCCATTAGGGATGTGGTATTTGCTATGGCACGAAGTGTGGATACTTAGGGTGTACATGTACTTGGTTCGGGAGGACCATGTTACTGTGGCAGATGTGATGGTTACCGATCCTACTCATGACATAGTTTCAGAGGGGTTGATCACCCATCCTCCATGATGGGCGGCGAGTGGAACGACAGCAGCCAAGATCTCCAAATATAGAGGTATATATCCATGTAGAGGTCACATCTTTGTTACTCTAATTTTGGAGTTATATGGAGCTATGTACACCAACTGCGACATGTTCGTGAGGGAGTGCGAGAGAGCCTACCATACTAGGCGGCATGGGGTATCACTTTCTTTAGCTTATTGTATAGTCTATTTTAGTCAACATGTTTCCATTGCTCTACAAAGAACACTAGTTGGTGCAACCCATATGAGAGTAATTACGTTAGATGATGCTTCTTCGGATGCTCCGTTGTTTGTAGACCATTGGACTTTGATAGTTCCGATATCTTAGGTATTGTAGGACATATTTCCCAATGCTATTGGGGCCTAACCCCATGTTACCGGTTTGGTTCCATCCTTGTACGAGTTGAGTTGATGGGGTCTTCCTTCACTTTTTGTTATTTTACTGTCTCTTCAGTTTGACATATAATGTTAGGCATTTCAACACTAGAATAACTTTGGGTACAAGTTTATATAACAAAGTATGTAAACTCTAAAATTTATCTTGCTAGATTTTTATAGTCATTTGAATATATTAATTTATCATTCAAAAGACAATAGCTTTCACTTGAATTGTCAATCGACTTTCTACTCGTGAAACAAATAATGAAATGATTCAGATAAAATTGAAGGAATAACTTTTTTATTTCCAGAATTTCGTGTAAAATTGTCCATATAATTATTAATAGAAACATAAAATACATTTTGAAACCTACATTAAAACGCCTTGCTGTCAAGATTCATGTAATCGGACTCATGAGCTCTCTTCATTTGCTTTTAGTCAATTGAAAATTTCATGGACGTTTATGGGGTTGATATTTAAGAACTCTCCACATCAAGATTGAAATTTCAATCAACCTTCACACATGAAGGAAATGGTATGATAAAAAACATATATATAATGAATAAATGAAAGAAAGGAAAGGATGGATTAATATTTCCAAAATTAGTATAAAATTGTTCATACATTTTTAAAAAATAGGATATGCGATAGAGGTTATATCAAAATTCGCTAATGTCAAGAGTCAAACAATCGACCTCAAGAGCCTCTGGAAGGTCTCAAAATCTCCTCCGAATTGGGATATTCTGAATAGAGGGAAGAAAAATGCCATGATTTTTCAGACTTTCAAGTTCAAACGAGTAGCGATTTAGATGTTATCTTGCGAGGCTCTCGACAGCATGTCGAGACATCTCCAGGATCCACAAACTGATCTCTTTGATCCATATACGGGTAAACGGGTTACCATGGAGGACTAATGCATGAATCCGACACGCCAAATGTGGTTTCCATGGTGCGGAGTAAGGCGGTCGACCACTCTAATTTCAGGGACAAATTTATTTGTGCGTTTGGTCCTCAAAACCCAGATTTGACGGTTACGATGTCTTTTGCCCCTACCTCCGGCGGGGTGAAAGGTCTCTACTTTAAATAATTTCATCCGTAATGTTGTAGTGTTGTGATCGAAGTAGCGATCCATCTGGTGACTAAGATATGGCATTTTCTGATGTAGCTACGAAGTCTGTGGACAACGATTCTGTACTCAATTCCTGTATACGTGGCTGGAAGAGTGACTATGGACTATTAAGTATGATCGGCATTCCACACGAGCGCAACAGTAGGACTGGACGTTTCCATCTCTCCAGGTTTTCTACTCACTGGTTCTTGGCTGTACATTGTTGAGCAATCGGTACCTGAAATATGGTTCGGCGATTTGCCGACAGTGTGTCCCAAGATAAGAGTCACATCTCAAACAAGCTAGTGACGAGAGAACACATCTCGGTGAACATCTGGGTCCGCTGTCCCTGTGACCTCCAAGTAGCAACGTTTCCCTCGTCACTTCCAGACAACAAAAGCGAATCAACATTGTCAGGGTATGACGCCAACGAATATTTCAATGCGATATATAGTCACGAGCATGTAGCGTCATAGCCATCTGCCAAAATCTTAAACGTCCAATCACTTTTCGTATGAAAGATCGATTCCAGCTCAATTGTGTCCACAACCTATATTAAGCGTCGTTTGTTTCTTGATGGATTCCAGACCTAAATCTTCATAGCCTAGAAAACTAGGCATTCGACGTATATTAGAGGCAAAAAACCAAACCAAAAACAAAAAATATCAGTTCTGAGTCTGAATAATATCTCCGAACATATTTTACTCTATTTTACTCCATCGCAGTAAACACCTGCTACAAACCTCCCACAGTCAGAAGTCAATGCCAAAAGTCATGGCCACCGAAACAACGCTGGGATTCAACCTTGCTATCACTTCACCAGACCCACTCTTTATTCCACGGAGCGGTAGGGAAAGTTCCATTCCCTACCGCTCATTATTCAATGAACCTTAAGACACGTTATTGTAAAATAAATCAAGGAGGCAAAGCATCAACTTCTATCTTAATGGAAATAAACCACACAAGGAAACAAAGGAGAGGAAGGCAATCTAGACTTGAATCATCAAATTTTCTTTAGCTACTTCCTTCAAAGAATCAGTGAGTAATCAATGTACAGTTCTATTTTGCTAGGTGTTAATTTCATGGAACTAATTGAAACAATTAAAATACACTGCTTTTGGACAGTACGTCATTGGGCGGTAGTTATCTTGAACAGTGGAGTGAACTGCACGCCCTTAACATGTTCGTTCAGCCTTCAAAAGAAACCTGCCATATGATGCATGAACAACGTGGTTGAAGTGAGCTGAATATACAGAACAGTATGATGTTTAAATGGTAGCTCGACCAAGGTGCGAGTGAGCGTACGAGCAATAGAGCCCAACTCATGGACAACCTTCCTGTCGATTTATGAGTCTACAAGAAGACACTCAGCTCTGGAATAGCAGCCGGGCACAATCCACTGAATATACCAGCACATGTATTCCTCACACTAGCCTTTTCATGATACATACACATACGGTACCTCCTATGCTAACTCCCAGGACTAATCCTGACCACATGTGTCCTCTTCTTGATGGAGAGAATAGACACCTGTTTGATCAGAACACGGGGTAAAACGTGCAATACTTGCACTTTCTAGGAACTAAGGTCGCTTGTTCTATGATCCATTTACCACTGTGGAGTCGGCTCAATACATCAGCAGCTTTGAATTGCTGGAAATTCTTAAGCTAGGGTATATAATCCTATGATGGCTGGACAATAGCAGACCTATCTAGTACTGGCACCACCTCCAAAGCAAATGTTTAAAGACATCAAAGCTGCAGCGCAAGTTTCACAATCAGGATTATCGTCAAATACATACAAGTTAGGCAGGAGCACCTCCGGCACTGGAGTTCAGATTATCCCACACCTTCCTTTGAAGACTGCTTTCAGAGTCCGTCGCATCTTTGTCCAGTGTGCACGACGTGCGTACGTACACAGGTTTTTCCGTCCACAGCATGTGTAATTGCTCCTTTCTCCCCCCGCCCCAACCCCCCCGGCCCCAGCAACACCCCCCACCCCATCCACCCCCCAATGCTTGCCATTCGAGCTGACAAGCAATTGTTCCCGCACCGCTGAAATCTCCCATGCCAGTGGTTGCTTTCGAATCTAATCGGCCAGAAGAAGAAACCCTCCTACTCTGATCCGAGCTTAAAGAGGCAGCCTCCCCGTGAACTCGCCAAAACTCCCCCTGCTTACCAGTGGTTTAAGGCTCCAGTCGACGGCATGGAGCCATCACAGTAATCCAAGTAAGAGCTCTGTCGAGATTCCAGAGAAAGGCACCTTTCTGCTCGCATTACTACTCCAAAAAATGATGGAGAAATTTCAGGGAAAACACCTGATGATCATGACTACCAACCCATGTCACCATGTTTACCGTTACAGTCTTCCAGAAAGCATTTAGGAATACCACAGGCTTCAGCAAAATAAACATGACTTTCCATGTCCTCTGAAGAACACCATCCCAACAGTCGACTACAGATAAATACGCATATACAGTAGTACCCATTCAGTTTACTTACATCAAGCAATCAATAAAACCAATCTGACACTTCTCCCAAAGGGCTTTGAATCAAACTCACTACATCCCTCTCGTAAATACAGCGACTTGCCCACATCTGTCACATGTATATCGTAACATGTAGAGACAAAAGCCTGGATCCTATAATCCATGCTACTACGATCTCTCTATCCAAATCGCATTTTACTGTCTGCCTCCAATCCATGGGGAGAGAGCTGTATGAGCCCGGGAGTGGGAATGCCAGAAAGATTCCTCGACAGGTCCATGCCGAACCACCTTTCTAGCGCAGTACCACCTCCTCCAACAGCCCCTCCATTACCATTCACGAAGTTCGGTGATTCGTGTCCCTTGCTCCCAGTCCTCATGAATTCTGAACCGTATGGAGGGACCCACGGTGCCTGTACTTGAAGAAGTTGGTTGTGTTGTCCTCGTAGATTGTGACCCAGAGGCTGGTGAAACATTGGGCCTTGTGGAGAATGCAATGCATGACCGCCAAGAGGGAAGAGGGCGGGGCCTGGTGGAGGTCCTGGTTTAGTGCCCAAACCGTGTGGATCGTGCAAAGACTGTTCCTGCATGTACACATGAGCTTCAGTCATAGGTGACATCACAGGTCCTCGTTGGGGCATCTGCGCAGTTGGCATGAAGTGATTGGGGGCTGGCCCCATATGCCCCATTGGATGATATGCCCCTGGAGGAGATAAATGCCCATGCGGTGATGGTGGGAAATGGATGGGTCTGCTTGGTGCAGATGTAGGTCCATGTCCAAAGGCAATATGAGGGTACTCCATCGAGCTTCCATTACTGAACGAGGGTGCTAAAAGCTGCTGCTGTTGGGGTAGCCCTGGCTGAGGACGGAAAGGTTGGGGCGGAAACATGGATAATGCCCCAGAGCTTGGACTCTGCTGTAAGTGATGGTGAACGGGAATCGAAGACGACTGTCGTGGTTGAAGCGTCAACGCAGGTGGAGGATCAGATCTGTACACCGCTCCAAGTGATTGCTGATGCTGTAGAGGAGGAGCACTTGGTGGGAAAGAAGCGAAGCCTGAGACTGGTTGCATAACTCCAGCAGCGTTGCCCTTGAATCGTGAGTTTGAAAAACTACTGCCTCGTGAAAGCGACGACCCTGCGTTCGCTTGCTCTGATAATCCTGCTGTTGAAGCCCTCGAATTTCCATCCTTCACCTTGCCACTAAGGCCCAGAGCTTCGGACAGAGCATCTGTCATCTTTCTATCATTTCCAGAGTTAACCTCGTCAGCTATACCTAGTTTGTCACCGTTACTAAGCTCCTCTGAAATCTCCTTCCTATCTAACTTGTGAGAAGCCAAAAGAAAGCTATCTAAACCCTGGCTAGAAATAGCGGTATTCTCTTCCCTTGAGGTCACTCCAAGTTCCGTCAGCGCAAACTTTCCTGCAATACCATCCCCTGCCATTCTCTTGGCCAAACTTTCATCCTTGAAAACTTTTGAAAGACCAGATGAATCAAAAGACGAGCTTGGACCCATACTAGGTTCATCCCCGGGAATGACTTTCCCCTGAGTCGAAGTTGGACCGGTGTCTTCTGATGCCCTCATCTGAACAGATGAGAAGCTTCCGGAAGTAACGATCTCCCCTTCACCACTTCCTTTGGTACTAGTGCGGATGTCTAAATCAGAACTAGGTACACTAAGCAAATGCCCTTTACCTTGCGGGGAGTTATCCACAACGTCACCAAGTGCGAATGAGTTACTTTCCAAGCTACTAGCAAAACTTCCTTTGAGTCCACCACTTGTACTTATCGGAGGGCTCCCGTTGGCCATGAGGGTATTAACACCGTTACCCCAGAAGCCATGGCCCGAGGAAGGTGAAGGACGAGTCTCGTCATGATCCTGAACCATGTAGTGATTGATCTTTTGACGGGGACCAGGCAGATCCGGGACATGTCCAAGCCTGTTAGGTTCCAGCATCTTACTCTCAGCCCAACCCATCTTGGACAATGGTCCAATAGTTCCAAGCCATGGTTTAGAATTGTTGGAGTTGGAAGCAGAGTTATTCATCCTCCCTGATGACTGCCTGCTTAAATAAGCACCCGATACACCCTGTGTTCCATCACCATTACCATAATAATCACCTGCAAAGGTCTTGGATGATACTGGAGCTTCGACCGACCGTAGTTCGCTCATGAAAGCTTTTCCAAACAAAGCCTCCAAAGTAGGATTCTCACCCGGAAGAGTTTTGCTAGATCCGCCGGCCCCCTGACTGTTGGAAGTCCAATCACCACCATGGCTGTGATCATCTGCATCCGAAACGTCCGTTTCCCCAAAGGACTCGGTGCGGGACAAGCCACCCCGCATAGAGTGCTTCCGTTCCGGAGCCCCTTTCTGCAAAAGAGACAAGAGATGGCGGGAGGCTAAGGTGTCCGCGGCTTGACCTCCTTGTTCGCCTTTCCTGTTTGCCTCGTGACCGACTCGCGACGTTCGAGCACTCATCGTGATGGATTTATCAGGGTAAGTGCCTGCTTCAGCAATCATTGACTGCTCAATATCTTCACATGTCAGAAAAACGGGGGACGATTTAGAAGAGGATGATGCTCGTGGTGGTGGAATGGGTTGAAACTTAAATTTGCCAACGGGAGAATGCTCTCCAAATGTGCCGGTTAATTTATCACCTTTATGTTCAACTTCTAGGTTCTTCAAAGAGAGAGCACTTAGGAGAATAGACTCTTTGGTGACACTCTGCTCATGATCAGCAGCTGCATTTGCGTTTGCTGTAAGCCCCTTCTCTATGTCTTCCAATGAGGGCCCAGTCGGCATTGGCAACACTCGGCCATGATTTCTAGAATGATTTACAGAATTACTTCTTCTCGGAGCTTCGGCATCGACCTGTTCTTTAGACAAACTCTGTGTAGCCTTTGAAGAACCACCCTTTGGAAATAATGACATGATGTCAGAAGACGCTGCAGCACCCTCCCTGAACTGCTGCTTCTCTGAATGAAAGAGAAAAGAAAATGTCAAAACTTGGAACTTAAGCAACGCAAACGTGAAACTTGCTGAACCAAAATTACATATAAGCACAGCTTACCAAACTAGTAAAAAGGTAGACCTATGGACCAATTAGTGTCAATTCAGAGTATAAGTAATCATCTTAGCATATCAAGTAAAGCGGCTGACACAAAGACCTTACGAAACTCGAATTTTCAACACTTCTAGAGGAATGCGTAATTGATGAGAGATGATGTACACATGTGTACTATTCTACAGTCCGCCGGGAATTTAACTGCACGACATCTCTAACGCGTGATACGGCCACGTCCTCTAATGTTCCTGCTTGTTAGTTGATAACTTGTCAAAGTTTCAAAGTGAGCATCGATTCTGGCTGAAATACTTAATCAACATACAACAATTCTGCCTGGTGTGAACTACTGCGAAGTCCATAAGTACCTTCTTGATGAAACCACTGAGCAAACTTAGACATTTTCGAATCACCTTCCGTCCATGATTCCTCTCTGCGAAGTCTATTTCGTGGCTGAAGACAACGAGAAATGTGTTTTTCAGAGTGATGTCTTTTAAGGGACGAATCACCAGTGCATTGAAACACATATCACGTACTCTCATTCTTAGGAACTCATTTCCCGCAAAAAAACTACAAACCAGCTTCATCTGACGATTAAAAGACGACGAAACGTCATCTATAAGAACTCTTTTTGTCAGTTTCTTGGGCTCCTTTTGATTATCTTCCACTTGAGAAAAAAGTAATAGGGATTACATAAATCAGATGGCAAATTACCTCGTCTGCCAGAGCGTGACTGGGTAGAAGCCCATCCTTTACAGAAACTTGCCCAGATTTAGTTCTGCCAAACCATTTATCTAGCAATGACTCTTGGCTTATATTGTACTCGTCGACACCTACAAAAATATTCTCCTTCAAATCATCGCCTGAGGCTCCTTGCTTGTTATCAGATATGCCATCTATCTTGAAACTCCAACCCTCACCCCGTTCCTCATTTGAATCTGAAACAACAGACCGTGGAGTCTCTGTCTCCTTCGCCTCATTTGCAGAAGTAACTATCTTCATTGACTCCGCACGTGTCATGGCCATGGGAAGAGAAGTATGAACCCCAGCTTGTCTACCGAGAGAATCATGTGAGACCGGGACCAATTTATCATCCAACTTGACAGGGTCATCCGCCACGACAGTTTCCTTCGACAAGACTGCAGAATCATTTTGCAAAGGTACCTGCTTCGACGTATCTTTTTCGGAACTGTCTCCCTGATCGGAAAGGAACAAAGCATGTCAATTGACATAACTTAGACATTCGAAAGAAAATAAGCTTCTGAGAGGCCATATATTGAAGTCGAAAGCAGTAGAATAATTGATATCCCTAACCGCGATACCTCGTCTATTCGCTTAAATTGACTTCTTACTGAAGTACAAGACATACTTAACAGCAACTTCCTAGCTGGCTGTAATGAGGTAAATCCAGGGAGGAATCTAAAAAGCACTTTACAGGCAAACCTACAAAACAAGACCATAATTTTCTCATGCACAAGGTCACGTCATCATCAGGTTGGAAAGTTTACGACCACCATCACGATATTCTGCTTGCAAATCGCGCACTTTACTAGGTCATCTAATGGGCACTCGGAATGGGGCTTTAAAATCTTCCTGAATTCCACACTCATAACCAACGACTCCATGTTACTCCAGGGTATCAACCGCGAATCTTGATAGAAAAAGATCGTCATGCTCGCTGAAAATTCACTCACTCACCTCCATAGGAGTCTCTTTTGTGGCGGGTGCTTTTGGTGTCGTCTGCATTTGTTGTATAACCTTGGCAAAACCTGGAGGTATGGCAGGTCGCGGTGTGGAGGGTGCCACTGAAGACAAAGGTACTCCTCCGGCTGGGATTGCATCCTTCATCTCAGTTGGGGAGTGTTTTTCTGGTGATCTTGGGGAGGTTGCTGAGTGTACTTCCCCAGTAAGGCTGTCGTCCCAAAGAGTGTTCTCATCATGCTTCCTGATGGCGATAGCCTCAGGGTTTGCCAGTCTCTCTTCTTGTTTCTGAGTGAGCAGTTTTTGCTGATGTTGGAGGACACGCTGATTTTCTTTACGCATCAACTCAAAAGACTCTGCAGCAAGGATGGAAACATGAACTATCCTTAGAATCCATTCCATACGCAATGGATAGGACATAATAAAAGAAGAAAACCAGCGGTAACGATTGAAGTGCACTCAACTACACATGTCATTACGTAGAAGTCACTACGGTGTCGGTAAAACACACGTCAAACATCAATACCTCTGCGCTTTCGCTCTTGTTCTGCTCTCTCCTCGTTGGAGATTTCTTCGGAGCCACCAAAAGTTTCATCATTTACAAAGTCCGTGTCCTCACGTCGTGTAAATGTGGGTACCTAAAACAAGACACCACGGAATTTAGGTCACGACGTAAACATCTGAAGAATGAGGCATTCCTTAAAACAACAGAATTCCTTGCGTACCTTCTAGCTAATATTTAGAACACAAAAAATGTTCACAAGGGTATCAAGCTATTATCAATAAATCATAGAAAGGTAAGAGCGATGAGTAGGCAAAGAATATAGAAGTAGGACCGCTGATTCTTTAACATAATAGTTTCACACGTCGCAATCAAATAAAAATAGAATATGTATAAAATCACATACATACTGCGTGAAGGTAAACAGCCCACTTACCACTTTCAGAGACCGAGATACCTGATACGGCTCATTGGTACGGCTATTGATGCGCCCCATGCTGTTATGGCGCTCTGGACCTCTGAGAGTACTAGGTGGGGTGGTAAAGTTCCCTGTGTAGGTCCTATGTAGACTTCCACCATGAAGACTTCCACCACTTCCCAAAAGCCCATCGCGTTCGGCAGGCATCCATCCAGGACGAACAACGGGACTACCACCCCCAAAAGAAGCTCGTGGACCATCTGGAACCACAATAGGTACTGGAACTGATACACACCACCAAACCAGTAAATGACATACATATCAATTCAGATGTTTAACAAATGTTACAAGGAAAAACTAGACTGATGCGGACAAAGAAGGATATACCTGGTTCATCACCGTCCCAGTTGGGAACTGGACGACCCTTTTCTCTCTCTCGATCTCCCAACACTACGCGGTGCTCCCATCTTCCAGATCCTTGTCCTTGTAGCGTAGGCCCAGGCCTATCGTATGAATTCCGTAGATGGACATTGTCTCCCCAGTTTGCTGCTGGTCTTGGTGGGTAGCTTGTCGAGAAAGCATTTCCAGGGGGTTCCTCATCAAATGGTTTGCGCCTCTGGCCTGGCTGTAATGAAGTACCACTGCCCCCTCCTCTCCAGGAATCCTTCCGCCACTCCGGAATATCCTGTGGTGACTTGCTGTACAATTCACTGCAAGTACAAGTAATAATAAGCCATAACATAAAAAACTCCACAAAAGGCGACTTCTAAGGTCTCTCTTGATAATATGCGAGAGATAAGTGAGCTGACAAATGATGCACACCCAGAAGCCTCTGAGATTTACTGAAAGTGAATCTGATGGGCCTGTATATATATTAATCCAGAATCACTCATCATTCAGACAGGGCTCTGTATGGTGCACATTAGTTATATCAGTAGTTCTTCTTATGCTCGTAGATTCATCTACGTTCGAAACTGGCGGATTCCTACCACGGCGAAAGGTACAACAATCCGGTAGAGAGAGATATAAAACAGAAGTAGGATTGGAATTCCGATCTAATTACCCACACTATGGGTTTGCCCTCGTGTTCAACTTCAGTAAATTCAAGTATGCAAAGCAAACTTGATATACAGTTTCTTTCTGACCAGACAAGAAACATTTTGAGTTTCAGTTTCGAGTTACGAGTGTTATATTGATTCAGAGAGATAGGTTCCAATTGGCTCCCTGAGGTAAAACAAAAATGGCGAAAGCGCTTGAAAACCATGTCGTACTTGGATTTATCAAAGTACAGCATGCAACTGGCTCAAACACTAACCAACGCACATGCGATGATGAACAAATCTCAGGATGGGTGAGAAGATGTAAAACGAGGCACGGACACCAATCGGCCACCGGCAAGAACGTGCTGGATCAAAACTGGAGAGTCTTCCCATCTCCAGCCTAGCATTTTCTGAAATGAAATAGTGCAGTCTCATAAGGTCCTCAAATCTATGAAAGCCACGCTCACCTTTCCCTGTCCCGACGAACCAGACCACGAGCAGAAGCAGCTGGTATAGCGATGCCTCCCTCCACGCTATCAGCCGTGTGAGCACCTCTGCATGAAGGTGTAGGCAAATGAAGAATATCAGGGCATGCTCCAGTTAAGAGATGAACATGAAGAACGTAGATACATAACTAGGTTCAAAACTTTGAGGTTGGGGAGAGTGAAGACCCGACGCATGATTGGCGAACACCATAAATATATAAAAAAGAACTGTACCAGTATAAACTACGGATCTGCTGTGGCAAAGTTCGAACAAAGTAATACTTAACATACAGTTGGAAAGCAAAGAATTCGGACAGTAAACCAGAGCAAAAGCTTCGGCAATTGAACTGTCCGCACACTGCATGCACACGTACCTCAAGACATGTGGATCAAGATTATCCGGCAGCTTCCTGCAAGTCTCCAGATCAGCGTAGGACAGCAGAATATCCCTGCTGTAAGTGTACTCCAAGGTTCTATAACGAGTAAAGGGATTCATTTGTGCCACAATATAGAAATAAGTCTGAATCCAGAAAAGTGATCTAACAAACGCAGTCCTAGCTGCAACGATATAGCATGCACCGATCCGTAGCAACAGATCTATATTCAAAAACTAAGTTGCATCTAGCAGCCTGCACATGTAGTGGCTTGACTTGTTGTAAAGGATACTTGCGGCATACTGGAGCCTCGAGATCTGGCAATCCTTCTGTGACGGTCACAGAATTCGCAACCTCTTGTCCCATCGCTTAAATGAGGTTAGGTGACCACCCAACGTGGCAATCCTCCGAACAAACTTGAACAGTTGAACCGCACAAACGCGAGGAAGAATTAATCGAACATTTTCGTTTAAAGGTAAGCCGATGAAGCTTGAGAATAAGAAACTCTGCAACTGTTAAGGCAGACTCCTCCACTCAGAGGTATCCAGTAATATTCAACAGGGAAGGGGAGATTCAAGATGCTAAGAAGTTGCAATAAACAGGTAAAGGAACAAAAGGTGCCACAATTTGCTGATGACGCGGGGTGCTCGAGAACCAAAATCTAATGTTCACTTTTGGGAATGAAAGGAAAGTTCCAGGACAATAAGGGGAAGGAATAAAACAAAAAGCTAAACCAACGTCCTGCGTTCAACAACTAAAAACTGCCGTGCGCTCGCACATCCATCCCTCAACACAGATGAGGCTCTAGACGAATCGACCAAAAAACGTTGTGGTGCACCAGGAAAAATATGTAGGTGACCAAACCGCAATAACTTTCTCCACCCCCTTTCTATCTAAAAGCCAAAACTGTAGCCTCAACTTTACGGCCACATCAGCAGGAGATGAGACGTGAAATTCGGCTAGGAAGAAGGATCATCTACATCGATGACCAACCAGCAGAGAAAATGGCACAGAGGCCAGGTCAGAGAGAGTGCAACTACGGAGACTCTGGCTCAATTCCTCTGGAACGCTCGAAACGGGCATGGCACTCAATCACGCACAAGGCAGCGCAACATCGGATCTTAGGTCACACAACGATGGTTGGAGGGACAACATCCTACTCTACGCTACAGTCATCGCATCGCATCGACTTTACTCTTTCTCATGCACGCCCGCTCCTTCTCCACTTCTTGCTTCTCCTTCCTCCCTTCCTCCAGGCCCGAAACCAAGAGTACTAAAACTCCACCACCTCGGCATGGCCAATCCTCATCTTGACTTCAACTCCATCATCTCCTTCCGTGCACGCTACATCATCATAATCTCACAAGCTTGCTTGCTGTTCTGTCATCGGTCCATCTCTTGCACTCTCTATGTCAAACTCTGTCTACTAGACTCGTCTCCCTATCTCCCCCTCGCTCACTCCCTTCCTTCTTCCTCCTCCTTTCTCCTCGCTCGCTCGCTCCTTGCTCCCTTCCCTCTAACCCTCCCTCTCTCTATCTGGCTCGCTCGCTCCGACTAACTCTCTACCACTCCATTCCTCGAAAAACTGGCATCCAAAGATTGCTGAAGAAAACCTGCAAGTGAAGTCGTGCACCGAGAACTGAAATCAATCCGCACCAGCGAACAATGGATCTGGATCTCACACGAAAAAATGAATGTGACCTGACCGACGATGAGAGAGATCTGCTATGCTCTGCCAATGCGCGAGGAGAGTGTACTGCTGCTGCTGTTGTTTGCTAGGAGGCCCGAGGGGAGCAGAATGGAAGGGGCGAGGGATGATGAGAGAAGAACGTGTGAGTGAAGAAGAGTGGAGAGGGAGTGGAGTCTGCCCTTCTTTCAGTTTCCGGGGCCAACCCTTCCTTAATTTAATCAATTCCTCCTTCATTTTTACCCTCCGCTGAATCTTTTCTTGCGCTGCCTCCGCTCCTTCCGCTCCTCTCCACTGTTATACCTCACCACCAGTTTACTGTTCTGCCCACCACCTTCCTCCTCCTCCTCTGACTCCTCCTCCTTCCTTCTTTCCTTCCTTCCGTCTTTCTACTTCTGCCTACGCTCCTCGGCCCTGCCCCGTCCCCGCTCCGGCCTGCCCTGCCACGCAGCTCTGCCCGGACAAAACTTCGGCCTCCTCGTCGTCGTCCTCGGAGGCACGGACTCCTCCTGCTCCTCCTCCGGTAGGCTCCTCCCACTCGCTCTTTCTCTTCTCTTCACTCCTCTCCTTTCCTTTCCTTTCCTTTCCGGTCCGGTCCGGTCCTTGCAGGCGCTCCTTTACTTTATCATTTCCGCCACACTTCCACCTCGCCATGCCCCGAACTCCGCCATGCCCCATCCCATCATCTCACCCCCATGCCACATCCATGTGCAGGCCAGCGAGTCCATCACTTCTCCCTCGCTCCTTCCTGAACCGCGCCATTTTTCGCACCCGGAGTTTCTTCCGTATGCTATTGCTCGTCTGTATGTTCCGCTCATTACCATCGTGTAATGAGCTACTGATCCTTTCGTTTCTGTCCAATGTTGGTTTACGTGGTTTTCGTTACACGTTCCCTGATGAGAGCTTCCGGTATGTACCGAGGTCCGAATACGACGGACATGAGAGCCAAACGGGGGTAAGTCCATGCAAATTGCAAGCATGAGAAAACGGAGTACCGGGAAAAACCACCAAGCAGATGGGATCATATTTATTCTTCTACTGGACAATGAACGCTCGAACAATTAATTACTTGTGCACCAGAGGAGGCATCAGCGACTTTATAGGTATCCACAATTGTTTGTCTTCTTCTTCAGGTTGTGTTTCTGGATAGAGGAATGGACTATTCTCGCATTGATGAACGTTTCCGCATTCTAAGAGTTTTTTCTTCTTCGTTTTTATCCTACTCCTTTTACAGAGTCTGCAAACAACTGAACCGAAAGGTGGTTCAAAATGCCACCGAACTCATTGCATCTGCGATCTCTTTAAACCTCCTCTTAGTGGATGCTCAAGAATATGTCAGTATCCCAAATAAACTTGCTACCGTAGCATTCAAACAAAATAATATTTAATATTCTCTTCTGCAAATTTAAATAACGCAATAAAACTGGAACCAAAAAGCTTGAGATGTTCTCCCTCCCGTTCACCAGTTACAATAATGCTCAACAGGCGCATAGTTATGCCTCGCACCTTCTATAAAAGACATAAATCCGCCCTAAAAAACACTGTGCCCAGAAAACATGTCATTTAGCTCGTTGTTTCATCCGGTTTGACATAACTCACCGAAAGTTTGCGCTCCCGAGATGCTCATATTCTTCTCATGGCTTCAGGAAATTCCAGTCCAGGTAGCCTTCCAAATCGCTGGCACTCTCCAACAGTAGAGCCTATGACTCAGGTCACGCGCAGCCCAGCCCATCAAGTATGTGTCATGTAACTACGTGTATCGCTTACCCTAATATCTGTCAACTATTATAATTTTCCAAATGCCTAAATGCTTTTCTCATTGAAATTGAGCTGGACCGAATGCGAGGATTTTCATCCCATGAGCAGCAGCAGCAGCCCCCAGTGCCGGACGGACTGTGTGCCCTCAACAGTTCCCAAGTACGGAGTAGCAAGTTGCTTGATGCTGCCTCACCGAGTCTTCCAGACTTTGACCGTTACTCGGGTCTATTCACATCTTCTTCTCCAGCATTTCACAGCTTCACACTTCTGGAGCGTGAAAATATTTCTTGTAAGTCCATCGGATGCAATACGACAGGGAGATTTTCCCGACTATAAATGTATCAGTTTTTAAGGTCATTTCAATGATTTCTATTTAGGAGTTTTTGGGATGTTAAAAGTTACAACAAAATTTTTTAATCCCAAAAAAATTTGTAGTAACTTCTACTGGTCCTAAGTTATCTACAATTTTTTCATAATTTAATTTAATTCATTAAGATTATAAGTATATATATTCATACAAAAACGATTATAACCAGGCATATTCTTCAGTCATAAATAAAAAATTTGTAAGTCATCATTTGAACTAATTTTGAGGAGGGTTGCGTAGGTTAATATTGGTGATTCTTGTACCTATAGCCGAGCTGTACGTTTTAGGCTATCTTGATACAACTTTTTGAAGATCCAGCCCCACATTGTAACATTGTAGCTATGTTGGATTCTAGACTCGGTTGTTGAGTATAGATTTTACTCGGTCACATTTTGAGATAGTATCTTATGTATAAAAAATGCACAATGTCTAGCAACAAAATAAATTTCATTGGTTTTTTTATAATCTCTCAAACTGAGGACAAAAATATGACTTATCAAGAAAGCTAGTAGGTAAAGTCCCTTTATCCTTCCACGCTTATCCAAAATTAGACAACAAAGACCACTGCATGCATATTTTCACACAATTTCTTACATTTTTGTCCTCTTCCTTCATAATCTGTTTTGCTATTATGTGGGTTCCTCTCCAACGCAGATAAGTAACAACAAGTTTCACTAATTTGTTTCTTTTTCTATTCTTTAAAATATTTTTTCCTCTTATGAATGCTGAACCGCAAAGCCTATGTTATCATATATATATTATATCTATTCGGGTGGGTTACATCCGATTGTCAACAATGAGTTCATAATAGAGATATTTCAACGAACAACACATGGAAATGAAACATTTTCTTCTTTGTTCATACTGCAAGGTTCTTTGAACCTATTCTTAATCTCACTCCGATAATGGACCCTATTTTCCCCCTTACATTTAAGAGAAAATCAAGAAGTCAAGCATCGGCGGAAGCTTTGGTCAAATATGAAACTTATTTGCTTTCCCTTTCTTTCTCAGACCTTCCCCAGAAAGCTAACAGAGGTAGATCTGAATAAAATGTCCATTTTGTTTCAAGGACTTGGGAGCATGCATCACGCATGAAGATTCTGTCGCGATGCAAACACACATCACTTTACTCATACCGTCACCAATAACCGCGGTTGCTTCCTAGTAAACTCGACGCAGTTACTACGCCAACTCGACACAGTCAAATGCGGGTCGAGGAGGCGTCTGTATAATCGTCCATTTGTATGCGTTTCGAATTCGAAGACGGTATTAATCCGGCCAGGTGGCGTGTACTTGCGGATTCCGGCTGGGCTTAAGGGACGGGCAAGAATACAATGTTTAAAGCACTGTGCGTGTCTCAACAAAGGGGCAGGCCCGACGTTTAAGGCAGCCTTGACTTGTGGAGAGCAAGCAAAGCACACAGGTAAAGGCAAGCCTGCCTGCCGCTAAAGACAAGATCATGATCTTCCTTACCTTAAGTCATCCGGTGGGAAAACGTCCTCTCACAATTTTCGCGAGTAGGTCTCACAATTTTCACCTTCATCAATGTTCATTTCGGGGCAAGCTAAAAACTCACTCGTGAAGTTAACCACTGCACAGTTGTGTTGACCCTCTGTAGCATAAGCATTCCACCGGTTTCACAGTTGAGATAGCGCACAGTAACTACAGTAAGCACCTGTGGTTGAGTTCCGTCCGTCTCAGAGGTCAAGCCGTCCGGACTCTTTCCTCAGTTGGGGTTTAGTTCATGTGGAAGCTATTTTTTTCCAAGTGAATGTACATTATATTACATTATATACTACCTTCATTTTGAGCTTAGGCTATGACGAAAGAGATAGCATGAAGAACTGTGAAGATAAATGGCACACATTCATCAAGGTTGAAAAAAAGGAAAAACGGATTTCTCAACAGTTCGTGAAGCCATAACGTTCCAGTAAATGGTTGACAAACGGTCAAACATTGACAGTGGTGCAAGTCACACTTGTACTGCATCTCATCCTCGTACGACTTGATGGGGTCTTCCCATCCTTTTTGTTATTTTATTGTGTCTAACTCTCACAACTGCATTTCTAAAAAGTTATTCTTGTGCAAACTTGTAATGAGCTCTTCAAAGTACTCAAAAAAAGAAAATTGCAATCAAGTGTGGTTTGGAACATTTGCAAATTTCTACCGTCACTAGCCGCGGATGAGTGATTACTTGTCAAAAGGATGAGAAGCAAAAATGCTGATCGCTCCTCCAGACCACGAGGGGATGCATTTTTCACCCTTCCAACCTGATTAATTCTTGTAGTCCGTCCTGCACTGTACCAAGTACGATCAAGATTCCGACAATGTTGCCTTGATTCAAGCTCACTTCATTTGCACATAGCCATTGTCTAAGGGACCACAAAATCAAGGACCTATTCACTTCTCAACCACGATATAAACATGCTCGTCTCTCACTCTTATCGGATACATTATCGCGCAGGATTATTAGCTTTGCTCGACGACATTAACCTGCTAATTCAGCAAAGGAGCAACTGATCGAATACACTAATACATGTCTCTTCTTTCAGATGACACTTCAAAAAAGTCATGATGATATTTCTTTCGCGTCTTACATTGAAGTCAGATGGAATAAATGTTCGCAAAATAAACACAAATTTAATGATGCGCATAATTCTCTTACAAAAAATACAGAGAACTAAGAGTCATCTACAGAATAAACCAAAGAAACTTAAACATGTACATTACTATTATCATACTTTTTGTTATTTTACTGTGTCCTTACTTGTTTCATTACTATTTGATAGATGATATGATTGCACTTCCTTTTAGGTAAATCATTTTTCTGAAAGTAATTAATCAATATAAGTTTCTAATAAGAAGAAAATAAAAACTGCAGAGTTCAAAAATTTATTGAAGTTATTAAAAGATTTTGGGCAATATACAAATCAATAAATTAACGAATTTTTTATGGAGCAAATACATCCTTATAATATGTCTTGTGAGTGAGTTAAGACTTTAAGAAACTGCAAGAGATCAAATTTATTTGATAGATATTTGCAACCAGTAAGGATTGAAATAAATTTCAGCTCAAAACATGATCTCCTCAATGTTAATGAGCATAACATTGAGGAGATCATGATAAATATGTATGTTTGATAAACTTTAAAAACCAAGACTATAATACTATAACATACTAATGAAGTATTGACATTTGGATAAATATTATATGACCTAAGGAAAGAAATAATTTGTACATTGATTTGATTTGGAAGTTTTGACTCCACACCATAAACTCTTGTGCCATAAATCTAGTCTTGAAACATTCAATTTGTTCCAACTACTTTCATTTTTATTTTAAATATCTATTTATATTCAATAAGTTTTTTACTTCAAGTAATTGAGTGAAACTTTATGTCTTCATCTATTCATGATTTATATTAAGATTGTTGACCTAATCTCCACTAAGATCAATTTTTATTATTTATAATATCATAAATTTTTTATGATTTAGTCATAAAAAACTAGTGAATTTTCTTAATGGTCTTTATTACCTGGTCGACCTTCAAAGAATTGATTTATTAATAACTTGTTCATCATTCAAATTTGTTTCATCTAGTCATTTTGAATCTCAATAACTTCATTAACATTCTAAAGATGATTAGCATTTGACATTATCAGTTCAAGATTAGAGTCTCATTTTAAAAGATGTTTAAATGTTATTTCTCCCTATCTTCAAAAATAGGAAAAAATATATTTTATTAGATTCATAGTTCCTAACATAATAATATGGATAGTTTCTCAAAATGGGTAATTTGTCAAAAACTATTTTTCTATTTACAAACATACTTAAATTAATTAGCTCATATATTGTGCAAGCCTTCATTTTTTAAGTATGAGCTATAAATATTTCAGGTTTAGATTTTGAAGTTAACTTTTCTCTCAACTATTTAAAATATACACATAGAAATGGGATGTAAAAATAAGTAAATTTGTCACATCATGTTGTCTACTATATAACAATTCTTATGGAATTTTATTTTTTATTACTGTAATTTTAATCTCATTTCATATATAATTATTTGTAGAAATAGCTTCCAAAAAAAATCTTTGATTTAATTAAGCCTAGTAAAATTGTTGTTGAAATTCATGTTCCAAAAAATATTACTAAAAGCTTTAAGACATAAGTAATCACCTTCATTAATATTTCTTAATATTTTCATACTATTTTTTAAAATCTTTCTACCAAAGCTTTGAAATCTTTTAAATACTTTAGATTTATGCTTCAAAAAATAAAGGAATTTTAGTTAAAAAAAATTTAAAAAAATTTGAAAAAGTCTGCACTTTTGTTTAGTTATTTAATAGACATTGGATCAAAATATTAAAAAACAATCAAATTAAAAACTTAGAGCTTATTATTGTTGTTATAAAAAGTTAATTTCTATGTTGTTTAATATATTTACATCCAATACACATCGCGGATGCTTTCAAATATCTTAGATTAATTCATTTTAACACATTTAGATAAATTTTTGAAATAATGTCAATGTGTCACAATTGGGTTGGATTGAAATATTTTTGATAGCACGATATAAAATATTGACATGACTCAATTTTTGATGTATGTTATTTATTTTGTAGAAATGTATAAATTAACTAACTTATTTCTTTATGAGATAAATGAATTTAATATCATTGTAAATGCTTAATATATACATGTCTCTAATTTTTTCATTTGTATATATTTTACAACATATTTGATTCTTCATCAAACATCTTCATGGATCTATAAGGAAACTAAATCATCAAGCTAACTACAAATCACAAAGTTTTGGTTTGACTAGGGATATATAAGATATCTTTTGTTTTTTTTTTTTTGAAAGGCTTATTAGCAACATTATGTTCTTGCTCACCATTAGGAGCAATAGCCATTTGTCAAAGGACAATTGACTATGGTCATAGCTTTTTGACCCGCTATGGGATATTTTACATCATTATTAATAATTTTTTTAAATGATAAGATTATCTTTTAGATAAATCATGGGTATTGTTGCTTGTAAATCTATCATGTCAGATAAATTTGTATCTTTTGATGTATAATTAGCTTAGGTTAAGCAAAAATCATCGGATTAAGTTCTAATTTCTTGAGTTGTTTAGTATTATCAAATTTTTTACTACATTATTTGAATTAATGATATTTCTTATTGACATTTTTTTTTATCTTTAAACGATCTATTTAACAATCTATTTTTTTAATTTATTAAAAATTATGCTTATATTAATTTTATAAGTAAAAACTCTTATGAATTTTTTATTTTCTGAATGGATGTGTTATATTTTTGGAATAAAGAGCATTGAAGTCAATAATTGAGCCAAATTCACATACTTGTTATAGGTAAAGTATCATTGCATGATTCAACAATACACTACCAACCATCTCTGTAGTAAAATTTTGTTGAATATTTATGTTACTTATCATAATTTAAAGTTGAGAGATGAATCATGTAAAGAATTAAGAAAGATCTTTGTCAAATTTTGATATAAAATAAATCTTGAGCTTAACATTTATGTTGAATTAGAGATTGAAACTTATGGCAGTGATCTATCATCTTATCATATTGAGGTCATGCAATTTTTCTTCTAACTTAATTTTACCTTACTTTTGTGACGGTTTGAAAATAAATTTGAAGGGAATCCCAAACCTCTTTGCAAGTTTTAGCGTTACAAACACACATGTTGTAAATGTTGTTCATTTACACTTAGGATTATGATTGCATAAGTTATATTTTCATGTATTATTTATTTTGTTTGAGATGATGCAAATCAAGATGATTTTATTTTAACATCCAAAATTATATTTTAATAATTATTCTTTATTGAAATCATTTTTATTGGAAATTTTTATATTTTATAATTCATATCACAAAACTTAGCTTCAATACGAAAGATTTTGTCATTTTGAACATCTAAAAAAGAATATATTTTTGTAAATTTTAGTATGATCAATCATTTGAATGGAAATATCATGTAATACATATTTTAATTTTTTTTATTAATTTATTATATTCATAGTTAATTTTATTACAAGAAGTTTTATGATCAAAGCTTGAAAACAAATCAAACAACATACTCACAAGGTACCAATATTAGGATAAATATTATATGATCTAAGGAAAGCATAATTTTTTGTTTGATGATGATTAATTTAGAAGTTCACAAACTTCATATGGTACCAGAGTAAAATTCATAAAGCGAGCATCATTCTAGAGGATGTACGTAGTGAATTGAATTCACTTACTAGATGCAAATTATATGAGGAGTTCCAAAACCTTACAATAAAAAAGCTGATAAAATATAATAACAAAAGGGATGGGAAGACCCCATCAAAGCGTACAAGGATGAAACCAAACCGGTAACATGGGGCTATGCCCCAATAGTATCACATTGGGAAATATATCATGCAGCACCTAAGATATATGAACTATCTAGGTCAAACAGTCTACAAACAACATGAGCATCCGAAGAAGCATCACCTATGATTGCTCTCATATGGATTACACCAGCTAGTGCTCTCTATAGAGCAATGGAAACACGTTGCCATGAAACCTTACAATTAGTTATAAGGATTTTCATTCACACAAGGGTGCACTTTTCCAGGACAGACTGTTTGCTTGAGACCCAATAAAATACTGATGAGTATAGAGATATTTTATTCTCTTCAAAGTTCATGATTTCACTATATATCTACAAGGTAAGACGACTGTATCATGCCCTTATAATGTATCTAAACCACATCTTAGAAGGTGTGGAACCTGTGGTATTATGGCAATACATCTTGTTTTAAAATATCCCTCAGATCGCCAAGTGGAGTGCAAAAACCAGCCAAGTTTTTTGGGCTACATTGGAACGTATGTCCTTGTCCTCGGCCTAGAAAGGGAATCGATTCCTATTTGTGCAGGCAGATGGTTCTAAAGGTATGTCCAGCGAAGCACATATTTTTGTCCAGCTACCAGATGTTACCCACCTAGGCAATATTATAAAAGATCACATCTCAAGGCCACACCTTGTGATCATGACCTTATTCCATTAATATTCTTATGATTACCTGTCTAGATATTCCAATTCTAAAAATCTTATCTCAATATAAATTCGCAGCAGAAGTAATATGAAAAGTAAATTATTCTTACTTTCCAAGTTGATTATTTCAAAACATTGCAGCAAGAGAGGCATGAAAAATAAACTTAAGCACAAAATGAGAGCAGAAACAATAAGACTAGCGTCGAGAACTCGACCAGCCATGCTGACTAAAGTGGCATGTGACCATAAGACGATCAAAGAAGTGAGTGGGGCAGACAACTTCAATGAATAGCCTAGAAACTGACAAAGAGGTGATAATTCAGATATTCCCCAAGACACCAGAAAAATCTAAAACAAAACCTGCCGCAGAGAAATTTCCATGATACATACTCTCTAATGAGAAAGCATATGGCGACTGAAAGCATGTGTGATACATGAAAATATCTGTCTCCCCCACATGGTCTTGCATGCTACATACAGGTAGGGCTCGACTGAGACTTTTGAAGTCAAGAAAAAGGTCGAATCTTTTCATTCATCTACATCCTGCCACTGTCTACGAAGCACCTCATAGACCGAAAGCAAAGCTGGAAAATATATTCGACCAAAGTATGGTAACAACAGTGCGAGAAGAAAAATTAATATCCATGGACCTGGGACGCTACTGATTTGACCATTTTGGACAGCTCTGGGGATGTACAAGATGGTAATACGTACTACCCTTTGCTTATTTCTTTATGCATAGAATTTGCTGATTTAAACTTTTGAACTGTAACTTGCGTTACAGTTCATTGTCTAGGGATCTTACATGTATTCTTCCGATGGCAAACCGCCATCAGAAGAATACATAGCAAAGTCCACCCAAGCCCAAATACACAAGGCTACGCATGGAATCAAAACGCGAAGGAAACCATGCACGTTATACAAATTTCAGGCCAAAGAATACAAGAGCTAGTCTCTAATGTGCCATATCCCTATCTCTCCGACTACGACTCTAATAGCCCGAAATCTACCCAAACTGAGGGACAAAGGAGATCACCTTTATGATAAATAAAGATCTTTCCAATCTCTCCTCTAATCTCTCCTAGTTGCAAATTTTTAGAACAACGAATATCTAGGGTGACTAACAAACATCACCTATCATGAGAGCATTGGCGAGAAACCAACAATGAAATACAAGTGAGAGTGAAAAGTACATGGACATGCAAGAGTTCACACAAAAAAAGAACATTTGGGGGTCTCTTCACTAAAACAAAAAAAGAGGGGGAAAAACTATAAAGAAAACCCTAAGTAAAAATGAAAGATTTCATGGTTAGTCCAATGTAGATGATAACTTTGGACCTATAGGAAGCTATGGACTCCCACTTCTACACATTCATGAGAGTGTGTATCACTCTCTTTAGCATATTGTATAGTTTATTAGAAAGTGTATATCCATTGCTCTATAGAGAGCACAAGTTTTCACAATCCATAGGAGAGCAATCACATTAGGTGATGCTTCTTCAAATGCTCTTGTAGTATGTAGACTATTTGACCTAGATAGTTCATATATCTTACGTATAGTAGGACATACTTCCACTGATGCTATTGGGGCCTAGCCCCATCATATACCCATTTGGTTTTATCCATATAAGACTTGATGGGGTCTTCCCATCGTTTTTGCTATATTACTTGGTACTCTTTATGATAACATTCATAATAGATGTACACACATAGACATGTTTGCATGAGAGACATCATGTAAATCTAGTGTGGTAGTCTTATGCCACCTAATGGAAAATCTAGTGGAGAAAATAGGAAGCCATTGCTAGTGGAAGCTTCTCAAAGAGTTGCATGCAAGATGGTTGATATGTTTAACCATATGAAATCATCAACAAAGATATAGATGCTCATGGTTTGTCATGTCGACTTGTGGTTGTCTAAACTTCAAGATGTATCATCTCATTCAATTGAAAATGAAGATGATAAAAAATTCTCAAAGGCAACCATAAAAATCATATCATTAAGTGTATTGTCAAATACACTTAATGATATGATTTTCTTTTGAGAGCTGCATGCAGAGCAGCTGTCAAAAGAAAATCACACATAAAGGGTTTTTAATATGCATGATGCATAGTGTTGAAAAACCATCCTTAACCGTGGTGATATCCGCTCCATGTTGCTGAATCACAATCCCTGACAAATAATATTAGAGGCCAAAGATTATGTACCACCGCATCCTTGAAAATATCATGGAAAATATCAGTTCTCTCCATTGAACCTCGAAGAAAATGCATAAACATATCATCAAAAGTTGCACCAAAGCCACATGGGTGGGAAGTCTAACACACATCCTTTCATGGCTATTTTACTCATAGCTGTTGAGACTAATGCATGAGGTATGATAATATAAAAAACGTTGTCTAAAATTAAATGTAAAAATATCACGATAAATGTGTTTCATGTCACCTATCACACTCAATTGAAAAATTATGCAAACGTTGTAGAGTTCCACCATTTGATAAGAAGATGGGCGGGTTAATATCACCCAGTAAACATAATCCTATAGATTAGTTTGATATTATGACGTCCACAAATTTAAGGAATTTTGAGTGCTTGGGAAAGGAAGCGGGAATATATTTTGCATCGAGTGAAGTGCGCCCGAGTTGTGTTGGAAAAGGTTACTCTGTACGGGTCAATGAGATTGACCGCAGTCCTTGGCTTAGGGTTAGTTGCTCTAAGGATGATAGAAAGAGAACCTGCTAAGTCCGAGCCAGTGACGGAGGCGAGTCAATTCATGCATCACGTGTAACTTCAGTAGCATGATCTGCTTCCATCTGTTTTTGTTGCATCTGGACTCTATTTACTATTCTTATAATCAGGATCCAAATAATTTTTGTTACTTGACCTTATTGCCCACCATTATTTACGCAAGGAACTATTTGATTACTTCACAAGCTTACAATAATTCTGTTGCAGACAAATTCTTTAGTTAATGGAGAGATTTCTGTTCTTAAAACATCTGCACAATGTATCAAGGTTATTGATTATTTAGAAGAAAGTTAAAGATGATCGATTCTACAAGACCATGGATCTTTGTTCACGAAATTCATGTGAAATTCATGAGAGTAGGTCAGAAAGTTTGTGATTTCATTGGTGATACAAGAATACCAGACTCAAAGAAGCGAGAGAAGGAAAGAATCGTGGATCGAATACAGCTTTAAAAAAGCGCGGAGACGGATGAGGATGAAGGAAAACCAAGGCGCTGCATTCTTTGACCTGACGCTGCGCTGGAGCACGCATAAGAGGCAGGCAGACATGTCTCTTTCGCTCTGCTACAAGCTACTGGAAATTTTCCGGAACAATTCGAGGGCATGCAAGCAGGCAGAGGGAGGGGGACTCTTGGGGAGCTGAAGGACTGGACTGACTGACTGTTTGCCTGCTTGAGTCCTTGACCACCCACGTTTCTGCCACATGTCTGATTTCTCCCCTGGGAAAGCCTGGATGTTAAGACCCTTCGCTGCGGGTCCTTTTTATCTTTATCCTCGCAGCAGCTCCGTCTCTTGTCTTTGCCCCCAGACAAAGTGAAGGCTCTCCACTTCTTTCTCAAGTAGGATCAGGATAGCTGCATCGCTTCACTTCCAGTGCTGTCATTCATACAAAAGGCTCCCATGGCATAGCAGTTTACGACTGCATTTAGACAACATCCGATTCACTACACTTTTTGCTTTCTTTTTGTGGTAAGTTCATCACTGCGTTTTAGTGTGCAGGCGAAAAACTAGTCCAAGTCTCAACGTCGAAAAAACATGCAGATTCCACACAAGCCTAGACCGTGCGATGGGTGCAGCATAAAATATCTAGCCATCCTTTCAGATACTCGGGTATTACTGTCCACAACCGGCGTCCGGACTGCCCGCAGTTGCTCTTCAAGACTTCAACGATGGGGGCAGGAAACTCAGGTGAAGTTCATACGACCTTCTATTTCTGGCTATGAACCACATCCATCTGGGGTAGATCAACCCGCACTTCGATGCTCCGATGCGTCACTACTGTACTTGGCTCGGCAAAACGACCACAACAATTCACCAAATTTCCATAACACCTGCATACGACAACATCAACACTTACTATGACAATATATGTATATATGTATTTGGATGTCCTTTTCACCTAAAGGACATGCTCTTGACTTCCCAAGTCAGGCCTCCAGGACTCTGAATGAAGCCGAATCGCCGCGTTGACCTGACCTCAGCTGACGGATTCCCATAATGAGGGATACTGCTAGACTACTCCGGTATTGCTAGTGGCCCTTTCGTGACTTTTCTGCATTGTCTCTAATGAAGCCTGGCAGTGTTACTTAGATGCTCTTTAAAGAGCATTCGCAAGCAGTTCTCATATCGCTTTCTGTGCTCTGTACTCTAATGGGAATTCTTAACATCCCCCCGGTGAGTCTCCTTGCATGGGAGGAGCATTTCCCTCGTAATGAGAAGATAACAAACTTTTGACCGGATCAGAATTAGAATTTCAGCTTTATTCATCCTCGTCAGGCCGAGAGGAGCCCTCCCTTTCTTCTTTGGCACAGCTTCTTTGCCAGTGCATTATCGCAAACAGCTGCTTCAGCTTGAATATGTCAAGCTACTGCTGACCTGAGCTTGGGACTTCCTCACAACCAGTTTTTTTTCCTAAGATAAACATTTTATGAACACAACAAACTCAAATTTATGGTTGGTCTGTGAAAACAAAGTTCCCATTAGGACAGTGAGAAGTCTATAAATAGCCTTGGTGGTTTTTGTTCTAATTCATAGCAGCACATTCGTAAGGAGAAGCAATGGACTATTTCTCGACAGGCAAACAATCAGAACGACTGAAATGTTTGATGCGCTGCTTCACCTGCGTCGGTCCTCAAAGCCAAATTCTGCAATGTCGACACTGCTTTCCTGATCCCTACAGTGAATAACAAAATCTTAACCAAGGCCAAGGGATATTAAGAAATGGAATGGTACCTGGTGATGAAGGACATGCATCGAGGTCCTCATTCACTAACCACTGAATTAGTTTGTCACAAACCAGGTTCATGGACACCATCGCCCCTTGTACAGGACCTATTGTGCACAACCACTTACAGGTTTCTCAATCTCTAATGGACAGAAACACACGATGGTTATGGAGTGAACTTGGACTTCCCTGTCCCCACACATTTCTCATGGGTATGTCTTGAACACCAGCATCGTGCGGTAAGAACAACAGGGCAAAGAGGGCACCGACTCATTCCAAGTAAAAAAGTAATGTGATGCTGATGACACACATCA
This sequence comes from Marchantia paleacea, assembly GCA_014180765.2. NCBI lineage: Eukaryota > Viridiplantae > Streptophyta > Marchantiopsida > Marchantiales > Marchantiaceae > Marchantia > Marchantia paleacea. The sequence goes on from MUAA02000030.1 coordinate 358,236, forward strand.
TACTATAGTGTGTTGAGAAAAAGGTGTGCAACTAGGTACATGCACTTGCCAGTTTTATTTGATCCAGTACTAAAAATCCTCCAGCAGGCTTGTTTATATTGAACCCACACAGAATGTTACAACCTAATCTACAACGTCCATGACACATTTGTGTCTGTCAATCATGACTCAGCCCGTTACTCTTACATGCCATCCATGAACAAGACAGTCTATCCATATTCACAATTGTCTTTCTATCCTTGACTGCCTAATTGTGAAAGGCCTCTTTTGCAACCCCTACGGCGCCTCTCCCAGAAAGGTAGTCAGAGGACAGCAATATCTCCTACCGTCTACCAGCTGTAAAAGAATCAGCTGTATTCTATCTACCAATATATCAGATGTTTTAAGTATCGGGACATCCATAATGGATGACACTTTACCTACACAAAATAGTTGAATTGCGCCACTGCCCAACTGACTCAGATAGAGTGAGTACTAAGAGCGCTTCTTCGCACAACCAATTAGACGACATTGATAGGGCAGAACTGATGTCAAAATGGGCCCATCCAATGTCAGCAGCTCACCATCTATACCACATCTAAGATGTCCCTTCTTACTGGGTTCTAATGACACTGACCTCACCTGTTACGGAAAAAGAGATGCGATTAGTACTTCAGACATCAAGATTGTCTTCGCATCCTATATGATTCTGTGCCTAAATCACTATCCTCACGAAATATACATATTAAGTGTCCAGAGCTGAAAACTATTACGGGTGAAAAAATACACTCAATTCATAAAATTAAATTACCGGCCTATGACCCTCCGTCCCTCCACCCACGTAGGCAGAGATCTGACTTATTTCTATGCAAGAATTTCCCGTCTATGTGGGTTAGGGTTTAATACATACAGACAAGTCAAGATTAGGACAAAATTTGAATCACAACAACACGACAGTTCTTGGTGTAATATGGTAAAGTAGAGTTTCTTACCTTCATGTACTCCACATACGGTAGGGAAAGGTGACGATTAAACTGCATGGCTAAAATGAAGCGGAGAAGCTTGAAGCGACCCACACTCCGCACCATTAGCAAATCCATGGTGCCATCATCGTGCTCGGCTAGAGGAGCCATCGCCTGTGATTCCAAACACTGAACTGTTTTACATTGGTGATTGCAAATCATAACTCCAAGAAATGGGCCCTGTCTCACAACCCAATCTTCAGCGGTGGGCTCACGAGGCTTACTAGACGACTGTACTGTAGCCGTAACTCCTGCTTTTGAATCAAATGCACCTTCCAAGGGGCCCCATCTCCTCCCCAAACTGTTCGCAATGTTATCACCCAAGCAACTTTGACCTAACCCTGCTTCGGCATTTACAATTCTTTGTGATGACTTTGATTTTCGCAAAGGTTTAGGGGCCATGGCACTCAATACTGATAATCCACGATCTGAGCGTGATTTGCTTCTGGATCGAGATCGTGGAGAGGGGCTAGCTCCCGCGGCCATGGGGTGAACTGTAACGGCTTCTTCAAGGGACGCTGGTGCTGACAGCCTGCTTGCCGAAGGTGATCGCTTCGTCTTCCCATCTAGTCCTCTGACATAATCTGAAGGCTCGTTCGTTGCATCCAAAGGTCCAAACAGATCGACTTCAACTGTTAACTTGGCCGGAGAACCCACTATGCCCTCATTATTAGGCAGGCTACCGATGTTATTCAATCTTGGTTCTGCAACAATTTCTGACTCGCTGTCAAACACAGGTCCTTTATCCTCCGAAGTATCTAACTGGTGTTCTACGGGATCCTCTATTTTGTCTATGCGAACCTCCACAGACGGATTCTCTGCTGGCAAAAATTGAACCTCGCACTTGTACTTCGGGAGGTTGAACAGTCGAATAACACCGGCTACAAAATACCGCAAGGGTCCGAATCTACCTTGATACTTGGCTGACAACTCCAGTACTGATACACCAATAAATATGACACAGTTCCATAAAAAATTATTTGAGAGACTTGAAACAACATTTGTACTGATACAAGTTATGAAATCTCTCCATGACTGAATTCGTGCCATACAAGACGGTTACCCTGCTCCCTACTTAGAAGCTGAGCAAAGACTACGTTGTAAACCATGAGCTACTGCAAGTTTCGGTAGTTTATCGATGCTAAACAGTACTAGTTCGAGATATACGCCCTATATAGCGCTTAAAAGAACAGTATAATAAAGTGAAAGTTAGCCAAAGGCGGTGGTTATAAAAGCTTACCATCACTCATAAAGCCGTAGTAAGCAACAGTGTGGCCCATATATGTCGCACCTGTCTTCGTCCATTCAACTGAAAAAACATCTGTTGCTACCGTTCCCCCCTGCAGAAACAGATATCCCAAAGAATTGGTTAGCTTCAGTGGTATCAAAAACTTCAGAGGAAACAATTAGTCATCCTTGACTTCAGTAAGCTTCAGTCGTATCAACAACTTCGCTAGAAACGAGAAGAACCGATGTCACGTAAAGAAAAGTTAATAAGTTCAACCATCTAGCAAACCTAGCCGACGTCTTCATAGATGGAAGTCATGAAACCAGTCGTCCACCCCTAAGATGTTCATTATATGTACTAGTAAAACCTGCTTACGTCGTCACAAAAATAGCTACCCAACAATCCTCATACTTCATTATCTACATGTCCTACATCCCATTTTGCTGTCTTGTGGACGTTAAGTGGCCATTCATTCATTCTAAAAGTAAACAGTGGGTAGTCTGAGAGATTCTCTCATCACCTGAAGTACATGGGCTAATGCAAAGGAATCCTGCCAACAACAATTTCTCCAGCTTTCTCTTCGTAGACTGGATAGGACAAAAGATGTCTATGGATCACTGTGGTTATGGAACCAGGAAAAGAATACTGGAGACAATAAGACCAGTCTTGCAGTCTGTTGACCACTGCTACATTCACTGACCAGAAATGTACTTCTGCCAGAAACCAAGAGAGTCAAGAGATGTCTGCAAACTTGGTCCAGTGTGCACAGTAAGAGTCGAGAACTGCTCAAAAGGAAACTTTTTTGAAGTAGTTAATCCTGCCCTATTTTCTTGGCATTTCGAAACCTTTATTGGTTAATTTAAAATTAGAGTTGTAGTAAGCAACACAAAGAAAGACAAGCCTGAGATATACCCGGAGTTCACTGTGTTCGTCAACCATCATCGAAATAACAACTAATAGCAACTAAGGTAATAGGTATGGCGAACAACTTCAAACCTTCACAATGGCAAGGGCAGCTGTTGTAGGATCCCTCACACCCAGAACGGTCCACACAAGGGAGTTGTCGGAACCTGCTGGTATAATTCCAATAGGAGTAGCACAAGCCTGATCAGCGTCATCTCTACTCAGTAACCCGTTCAACACCTGCATTGAAGTGACCACGATGTTAGACTGAGCTGACTGGAAGAGTATTTAGCACACTTTGTCCGCATGCCTTGCTCAAGGACATTTGGCAAATCGGCCGAGCAACAAATGAGAAATATTCAGGTGATGTTACTCGAATTTAACAATAATATCTCGTCAACGCTTCAATGAGTCACCATTAGTTCATACCTCGTTGATGATGCCATCACCTCCAACACATATGATACCTGCCACAGATTTCACAGATCCACGACTTTACGATACTGCAAGTGAGGTACAGACTTATTTCGTTTCTTTTCATCCAGATTTCAGAAAGCCTAAGGAAAAGAATAATCGGATGCGTCTGATCACATTAAACACGTACGGCGACTGACAACAAGGGCTTGACAGAAAGATAGTAATAAGCTAAGTGTTTGACGTTAGTTGAAAAAGGTGATTTCTGCTGAACCAACTTCGGTAATGGCGTTTAATTTTTTGTGAAAATGCTCCTACAACTTGCTGTAGGGTACTAGCGAAATCAACAAATACATAGTGCAACCTAGCATTCGTCCAAGAAGTCGAATTTTTAAAATGCAACCCTCTCAGGTCTCTTCCTAAAGTCTTGACTAGTATATCATCTTTACTGCCATCATGCTCTATAACATGAAAATGCTTCCAGATTAAGACAACAAAACTTCGGTCTAAGGCTTAGTACTGCGTTCAACTCCAACGAAAAATCATCTCAGAGCAACTTAGTCCTTCCGTGGCTAGACGAACGATCTTCGCAATCCCCAAAATCTTGCAGTAGTGACTGTGTGCACAAAATAAACTACTTCAAGATTGAATAAAAGTACCATCAGGGCAAGATGCGAGGTCTAGTTGCATTGCCATTGTTTGGGCATGTCTCGCGCCCGTTGTCTCTACCACATGCAGCTTGAAACCTGCCAGCTGTGAAAACAAAACTACATAAGACAAAGGAAGGCTCTTGACTGCATTACCGTCCAACTGATATGCAAACACGGAGACGAAGAAAACATAAGAAACTTCCCGGTTCCTATGAGAGTACAGTAAGAACCAACTGAAGTTGAAGAAAGTGCATGACCAGGGAACAAAATGAACAAGATGAGAAAACACTATGCATAAAACACGAAGAATTGAGTTCCGACTCCACGGATAGTATCTTTGGGATTGACAGAAGTTGAAGAAGTGCATGACAGTACGATATGATAGTGAAGGAGAAGAAAGATGGACAGTTATCAAAATTTCATCCGTAACCGGCACAAGCTCAAGAAGCTGTAGGTTCCTTAAAAGTCCAGAGAGTTTACATGATTCATATATTCAATCACTGCAGCCTAATAAATGATAATCATACGGGTATCTCTTCCTCGAAGTGAAATCAGCAACCAGCTGCGTTCCAAGAGAGTCCACAGCTCTTTTAACAGTTTGCCCAGCTACCGGTTCCCGGAGCGTACACTCTTGATGTAGAGATTAAAAGTCAGCTAATTTAGATTTATCAGCATCAGTCATGTAAAGAAGTAACCTTAAACCTCTTGGCAAGTTAGTTCTTCACGAAATTACAGGAGAGAACAAGAGAGCAATTCCATATATACCTCGAGAATTGGTTGAACTTTACTGCGAAAGACTTTGCGAGCACGTCCCCGCCCCGATTTTGGATTTAAAACAACCAGCATCTCCCGAGATGCTCGACACTTCACTGCTTCTTTCGCTGCTGAGGGAGTGGTAGTCTCAGTAGATGCAGAACCCTTTCTGGACGAGTTGGGATGAGGAAGGAACTGGATATAGCAGCCTTGTTGCGCAAAGGCAGCAACCCATCCCAGGGCCTCTTCTGCTGTAGATGCGGTGAAGTGCAGATCTGTTCTGCATCTGCGCGCTCTTCCAAAAGTTTCAGGTACCCATCTCGTCCTCACGAACGCGTATGAATGAATAGTGATACGTTGACTGTCGTCATAACAAGAGACCTGTTCCGGGACGGTTGAAACAGTAACACAAATTATTATGAGGGAAATCTATGTTTGTAAGAAGAAGGAGGCTTACGTTGGAAGCAAAGGACTGTAGACTGACTTGAACAACCCTGCCATCACCAGCTGCCCCTTGAAACTCATTCAAATAAAACAAAGCCTTTTCGTTCCAAATCTTGTCCCTCGCGCTTACTCTATCCGATCTCAGGATTTGTTGGTTACTATCATCAAAACATTCGGTCAAACTAACCCATTAAGCTATCCAATCTATACCCCATAAATTTTTCATGGGGTATAGATTTTTCAACATCAGTCTGAAGGCTTTACCCCCACTTAGTACAAAGGAAAGAAAGGGGATGCAGTTTCCGCACAAAATAGCACTTTCAAAAGTCCGAAAGGTTATTCAGAACATACCGCAACAATGTCCTCTAACCGTATGCAGTGCAGAGACCACAAAAATGCTTTCGAAGTCAATTTCGCAGTCACCTCCGTAGATGAATGAATCAACTTCCCAGGCAGTGACAGCGTACCCGTCATTACAATCTCTCCCAGCAAATCGGAATTTTCTTCTTCCACTATGTCAACTTTCACATTGTCCCCATTTTCTTGCTGAAGCCCTGCTTTGCCTGATGAGTTGGATCGCTTCATTCGACTTACAGCCCTCAAGTTCCACCTGCTCTTAGGAGCCCCTGGAGTCGGAGTAGTCTGAGCGTTATTGGTGGGAGGGTTCCCATTTCTGGAAGAATCAGCCGCTGCGCCATGTTGATGATGGCTTTGAGACAAAGCCCCTAATGGATTTATTTTATGAGAAAGGGCTCCCAACTTTCCCCAAGGTACCCGCATGTCTATTGTCCGCCACTTTTTTGCGCCGCAAATATCCTATTGTGGGGTAAAGCCATGATAAATTCAGTGACAAACAATTAAAGACAAGATTACGGGCAAAAAACCTATGAACAAATCTTGGACGACCAGCTGATGGACATACGCTGTTAAGTCTAAAGTCTAATCTCACAGGTGGAAATTGTAATAAGAAGTATTATCAGGCACTTCCAGTCATATGTTAGAACAAGGAACGCAGAACACCATCAGGGTAAAAGACTAAAGAAAATATGTAGAATATTGTGTTTAATAGTAACAACCCCTGCTAGTAAGATGATTCACTGGAACTGAAGTAAAACATACAATTAATGTTGTTGAAATTCTTTGTTTCCTCAAAGTCACTCAAAATCAAACAGGCTGAAAAGCCAACCGGTATTGAGCATAAGTCCAGGGATAGACTGTAAATATATAAAGGTCTACACAAAGATACTTTTGACATGCAAGGAAAATTCGTAGAGAACATAGGAAACAATGAAACAAGTTCTTCTCTACAGATCGGGGGAGAGGATCTCAACCGCAGGCAAGCTTCGTTACCTGTAAATTTGCTGCTCCTAATAGTTTAAGACGAAAGCATCGTCTTCAAGATGCGGAAGAACGAAACAGATCTGAAAAGTACTGCTCCCACAGGTTCTCTTCTATTGCGTCCACACATTATTTCTGTGACATGTGTATTCCTATAAGTCATCAACAGAATTTCGTCCATCAGAAAACAAGTCCACACATTCAGGCTTTGGAAGCCGTGCTTAGCTTATGAAAAGCAAAATTGAAATTGCAGTGAAAGTTAACTTGTCGTAGCTAGATAAAAAAGTATGAATACGCTGCATTCAAGAAGTATTGTATACACGGTGGGGACACGTCTTTAAAATAGAACATACTCTGAATCTCAGCCTTGGCCGACGTCAGAGGACAAAACTTGATGCAAACAGGGAATTCACAGAATAAACTATACAGACAAATAAGTCAACGAGCTGCTGCAAGGTGCCCTCTAAAAAGCTGGCACATTTGGCAACCTGTCCAAAAGCTGGCTCAAACATGTGGTCTTTCATATGGATAATACCGAGATTAATCAACGATTTTTAGGGCGGGTTTAACAGGTCACTCTCTATTTCATGCCCTACTTCATTTACTATCCCTATGCTTGCAATAAAGAACCTGCCTTAGTTTGTGTGCAACTTCGAAGAGAGAGAGGGAGTAGTGGATCCATAGAATAATGAAATCCCTGCCTACTGCTCATCAAGCTGTGCGATGCGATCGCCTACATCAAGACTCTGTACTTGTAGAAAAGGAAATAAAATGACTTGTACTGGAGCAGACATCAGCGAAGACCAACAGCGAGACGGCCAAAAGAGATCTTTCCAAAATAATCTCAAAGGAGAAGGTGGCAACGATCTGTACGAGGCTCTGTTCTAAAAATTACAAGACCTATACCGTAGTGATGAACGTTCTGAGTATGGTCATGAAATCAAACAACAAAACTCTGGGGAAATCGTTTTCGGCAATCGACAAGTTACATCTGGGACGCGCCGTTAATACAGAGTAGCTCCGAAATAGAGCAGACGAGGAAGCGAAAACGCAATAACGAAGGCTACATACAGAGTAAAATAAGTGATGGGGAGACGGAAGTAGCATATATAGGAAGCACGAGCGTCCTCCAGACGATCTAGAAAAACCAACGGGTAAATGTCTTCGTGACCTCGACACGTTCCCTCACGAAGAACGGAGACTTGAAATCTGAAAGATCTTCTCACACCTGCCGCTCTACTCTACAAGAGAGTCGGTATCACATCCCGTCCAAAATCGAGGCAATCAGGACAAGGTGCCTACCGATCGCACCACGACCAGACCCGAGCACGACTCAATCAGTGATCTCCGTGCGGGCCGAGCATGTTGCTGGCAACATACCTCCAGTCCCAGGTTTCTGTTCCAAGGCTCCTTGCTTCGGGAGTCAGACCTGGACATGTTGCGTAGCTCTTAACACAAATGTGCAATTAACTGATCAACTAACCACATACCCAGCAATCATACACAAAGGGCAGGCAGGGCAATATGTTTGCTCATCGGCGGGCGGGCACGTTAAAACAATCGAGAGGCCTCATAGAAGGAACGAAGGAAGGAAGGAAAGCATCGCGTGAGAGAAAGGCAACGAGAGCAATTTGCCTGCCGTCACCACGCACTGACTCGCTGAGGCGAATCGGTAAGGGAACATACTCCAGAGGAATAAACGACGAGGAGACCTCACAAGCAGACGAGGGGAGCTGACAAACAAACTCCAGAGTGACCAACGACGAGAGCAGCGCACGAACCTGAAATGGATGCACTCACAGGAAGCGTAACGTGGAATGGGGCGCCGGATGAGGAGCTTAATTAGTGTACCACGTACATGAAAGTAGGACCTAAGGCCGAGGCTACGGTGGGCTCATTATAGAGCCGCTGCGCTTCTGAAAATACGGTGATTGGAGTGAATAGAGTCCCAGACTAAGGACTTTCGAACTTCAGAAGAATGATAATTAATTCGCAGGTTTGAGTACAAACCGGATTCGTTTGCAGCTACCAGGTCGGTCGTGAGCTGGACTGCCGGCCAAACTATTCATTCCCGTGGAATGAGGATGTGGATTAAATTTTGGCTGCATTCGAACGAGATGCACAAGTCATGAGTGCGAGCATTTGAATCTGGAGTCCGGACTTGTTGGTGGGCTGTCGAGTCCATCTGAGGAGGGTACTACTGCGGAAGATCAATAATCTCTTATTTTAGCTGTGTCCTTCCCGTGAATGGATATACAGATAACTGAACGTCTGTAATTTAGTATGGCTGGTGTGCTAAACATGCCGGGTAGACTGTTGACATAGTGCTGGTAAACTCTCATAATTTGTACTTCAAATTGTATCTCTGATTGCTGATGTGGACGTTAACCTCATGGGATAATTTATCGGATTCATTCGACAACTTGGTACTTCAGGTCCAAGAGCACACAAAGATGGAAACGCTTAAAGTGAAAACCGGTTTTCACTTTAAGCATTTCCATCTTTAAGTGAAAAGCTGACCTCTGCAGCATCATCAACAAGCTGCTGCGCAATCAATTACACTCCGGAGCTTCTTTTATTGTCGACTTTATATAGCAACATGAGTTGATTTAGAATTGTAAGCTAGAAATGTGCGACGCATGAAGAAAAAAACTAAGATTGTAGTGAACAATGCATTACTAACTCGTCTCTTGCTTAATTCTCTAAGCGACGGTTAGTTATGCAAACGCATAGCATTAATTACGATATAGCAAAACTCAATGAAGTCTAACATAATCAAGCCATGGTACAGTAGTATGAATATGTTGAAAAAAAGTTATCATTAGCACCAATCATATGAATAAGATATCTTAGCATAATCTCACACGAAGCTCTCAAACATCTTCGTGTTAGAAGTCAATCAAGGCATATCTTCAAATTTTAATTTTAGTAAATGTAATGAAATCATCTCATCCATATTTGTAGCACCGAGCTTGTCACTAAAATACATATTTTAACATGGCTAATAAATTTTCAATTCCATTCATTTGATTAATACCCTATTCTTAACATAACAAGCAATTGAACCAATACTAAACTGATTGACAAGAAGTTTCCATAATTTAAGAAATATACAAACACAGATTACATTTAATTTTTACAAGAATTTCTGCTGAATATTTATTTAGAAATTAACTCCAGAGTAGGAAAACAAGAATTTAACCTCATGGCTGATGAAGTACATATTCCTGGTAAAGTCAAAAAAATTATTTAATAAAAGATGATATTGCAATAATTTTTATACATGTTGATAAATTTCTTTAAAAATTAGTATTTTACAAAATTTTAAACAAATATCAAAAATTGATAGCAATACCAGTATTATAATAATCTTGATTTTTATATGTTATTAAAATTTTATCTTAAATTTACAGTAAATTGTGAATTGATCTAAAAATGTAATATATGATGATACATGAAGAAAAAAAAACTCCAAAATACACTACCTATATCTTCATTAAAAAAATCCTGTATTTTTTATTACGATTAAAATATTATTTTCCAGATGTTTCAATTTTGTTATCATGAAAAAAATTTGAATATTCACAGTTGAATAGTGTTTACAAAAATGTTTAAATGTATTTGATATTATATATATAGGATCATTCACATTTTTATTTTTATTGTAAAATCAATTTTAGTTCATCTGATAATTTTTAATAATAAAAAATATAAAATAACTGTATAAGTGAAAAGAAAAACTTGATAGAGTGAAAAAAAACTATCTTTTATTAATTTGGTATGTATATTGATATTAATTTTAGGGTGTAAAGTTAAAAAGATATCATTACATGTGAAATATAAAAATGTGATACCAAAGCACTATCAGTTGCAAAAACTGGTTTTTCCTCTCTATATCACCAATCATTCACATTTTTTTCGATTGAAAAAATCAATTTCAAAAATCAATTTATTTAATATTTAATATTATTTAGATTTTTAGTTCATATGCATTTGAAAAGACACATGAAAATAACAAAAGGGATGGGAAGACCCATCAAAACGGTAACATGGAGCTAGGCCCCAATAGCATCATATTGGGAAAACATGAAAACTATTTCAGTTTTTTAAAATAATTACAAGGAATTTAAAAATACTTTTATTTTGATCAAAATTTAAATTTTTTTAAAATCATTTTAAATTATTTTTAGGGTAAAGATAATAATTTAAGTTTCTATTGTTTAATAAATGAAGGTGAGATTTGTCATGTTGTATTTTTTTGAAATTTTATATTAAATATGAAGTATTTCATATTTTGAGTTTTCATTGCAAGAAAAATTGAGATTAATTGAATCAAGTAGAATTTATTACTATAGGTCATTATTTTATGTAAGATGTTTACATTTTATTTTTTCAAGTTAAATATTATCCCCAAAAAATATTTATGTTTAAAAAAAATATCAATATCTGTATTATTTTTTTATATTTTTTCATTTCGATTTTTGTATGTGTATATTTGCATAATTATTCAAAAATTTATGTGATTCACAAATTAGATAAAAATTACTACTGAAGTAGAATGGAGAATGCATCAATAAAAATATGAAATTATGATTCTCAAACATGAATCAATTTGATTTATTTAAAACATCAATACTTGTTTGAATTAAACTTTATGGATCTTCTTTGTTTTCTAGAAAATAATATTATTTAATTTTCTACAGTGTAATATATATTTGATAAATTCTATTTATGTTGTCAATGATGTTTTATAAAATGTATATATTCACCTTTGATGAAGTTCATGCTTGTACTCAAATCCATTTAAAAGAAATAAATTTAAATTTGAGTTAATATGTATCAACATATGTTTATAATATTCTTAAATTTTAAAAGTAATAAAAATGGATGAATATGGATTTTATAATTCATGATTGTTTTATTCAATGTGGAAAGGAGAAACTTTAGGAAATGAGTTATCCTATATTTCATACTTCATGAAGCACACTGCAGGAAATTAGTTCAATAATTTCATGTTCAGTAAGGCAACTATAATTCAAATCAGCATTTGTTGATTAAGCAGATGAGAGTGTGCTAATTCTTCTCCTCTTAGTCTAGGTCGCTCATTACATGTAGGGGCGAATTTGTGTGAGTTGGTGTGATAGTATCATATCCGCTGAAGATGTAGCCTCCTTGTCATGAGCTTGGTCACCGACCTCCTGATGAAGGCAACAGAGACAACTGGAAGTAAAAAAGTGTCACGACCACGTCAGTGCCTGCAGTAGCTCAGGGTCTTCGGCTGGCTACAAGGACAGAGCCAACGGCCGCTCAAGTTACTCGCGCGTGCAATGATCGTGCTCAAATTTCAACTGCGTCTTGCTTTCTGCCCACGACCTGGTTTCATACTATGGGGACCGGGCGGACCTTCCAGCCTGTGAATGCGAAGCAGGATCGCACCGTCGCAGTTCATTGTGCTTATATTCCGCTCTCTTGCTGGGCGCGCATGGCGGACTAGTCTGACTGACGATGTTGGGATTTTGAAATGCTCGATGTCGGGCAAGGGCAACGTCGGACTAGGGAAATTCTCGAGGGCTTTGGAGAGTTTGTTGGTAGGTTTTGTTGAATGTGATGGATGAGAAGCAGAATTTTGTACGAGGAGTTTGTTGCGTTTGTTCCGGGGTCCAGAAACTCGCAGTTGAACTCTTTGTACGAGCATCTGCTCCTCCTCCGTCGTCAACTGATTCGGCTGAAAAGCAGGCGGTTTCTGGGTTTTGTCCTCCTTCCGGTTCAATGACGATTGAGGTGTTTTTCCTTCTCCGTGTCCAGCACCGCTGTGCCCCCTTCGCCTTTCAGTGCTTTCGGTGATGATGAGCATACAAGTGAAATTTTTTGGTTCAACGCATGTCTTATCGTTTTCCTAGCAGTCTGCTGATTGTCTTTATTTTCGGCTCTTGGGTACGAATTTCTGCATGAGAATTTGCAAAATTTATCTGGCAGAAACTTTGTTTGGGTGCCACTTGGACCGAACGAAACAGCTTTCCGTTGAGAAGATGTATATATAAAACAGCCTTTTGCTATGAGATTGAAGTGATCTTGAATTATCTATTACGCATTAAGCCTTGAGAATGCGGAACTGCCCTGTCCTGGGTTCGGCGCATTGCTCTGAAGAATTGAAAGTGGAGGAATTCGAAGTTTATAGCAACATGTGTTGTCAGGCGGCTCAGTAAATGGCCAAGCGGGAATATTGTCAGCACTTCTTTGCCGTTACGTGGTTGCATTTGTTGGAGTCCGTGTAGTGAGGCAGTCTTCTCAAACCTGGTGTCATCCATCGGGAGCTGTTTTAGCATTTTTCAGCAATGACGAACATCAGAGCAAGGACGTAAATTCCCTAAATACCCTAAATAATGTAAATTCGCATCATTTGTACGGATATGGTCCCCTCTCTTGTCTTGGTACACTCTTGGTGTGGGTGGCCGTGAGCTTATACGCCCTTGGTGCGGACATTTCGGGTTGATTCAGGCGCTGTCAGTCGACTGGATGGAAGTATACTCAACGTTGGTTAGAATCTGGCTTTAAGAATAGAGTTACCATTGATGAGTTCAATTGGAGAAGACTAGACGGTACGTTAGGTACTTCTTCGACAGAAGTCTTTGGAGAGACAGACAGGGGTGCTGCGCAAAGTCAGAATGGCATCATCATTTGCTGAGAAAATATTGAAAGCTACAGTCTTCATGGCGAAGGGTTCAGATTCTACTTCTCCCACACGGAAATATTCTAGCAGCTCGACGTCCAAAAACGTCTCTAGCTCGAGCTCCTCGTCCCCGGCGAAGCGAGTCCCTGTTCCCGACCCAGCGGTCCCTCTTCCGAAAACAAGTCTTCCTAACGTGGCTGCTTCGACGAGGAGAACTTCGGCAACCGGTCTCACGTCTTCTACATACAATGTATTCGATGGCACAAAGGTTTCCCGCAAGTCCAAATTGACGAAGACTCCGAGTATAAGAGACAGTCAAAATCCAGCAGGTGATGTGGCATTTCTTACTGGCCCTCCTTATGCCGTACGGGCTAGCACGAGATTGCAGGAGAGTCCCTATGGGAAAGAGTTGTCTTACGAAAAGACACCAAGAAGATCCTCGTATACCGCTTCTCTACAGAACCTTTCAGCCGCCTTAAGCAGTCCACAATTGAGTCCTTCACCCCTTGTTTCTACTTTAGGTTCCTCGCCTGGTCTGGACTTTGGAGATGTCCCAGGGATCAGCTCGTCGCCCCTGGTGGGTGAGGGTGACTCTTTGGCACGAACGGCACAGCAGCATTCAGGTCCTTCAAGTGAGGACGAGAGGCCACGGCTAGGAATATCGCCGGATCGGGAACAGCAGCAGCAGCAGCCAGGAAGCAGTGTCGAACAAAGAGGGGCCGCACATAATTTCTCGACGTTCAATTTTCCGCATTCAATCGTTAACGTTGGAGGGGCTTTTACAGGCGTAGTACCATCAGACGTCTCGCTGATGACGAATCCTCTGTATCCGGTTATATCACCGCTAGACTCTTCTCCTCCTCCATCGGCTCCACACATTGATGGATTCAACATACCTGCAATCGGTATAAATCTTCCGAATGCAGCTAGTGATCTTTCTCCAGTTAATAGGGAAGAAGAGATTAATCCTCTAGACTCTGCCGCGGATTTCCTTCAAAAAAGAAAAGCTGCAGCAGCTTCTCAGCGACAAAAGGGACCGGGTGCGGGTGATCCAAACTCAGTCGCAAGTCAAGCTATTCTTAAAAGGCGTACCCAGGTCGGTGACTCATTTAGCTCCTGTTTCTACAAACCATAATTCTAAGATGAGCACCATGATAGACCGGACTTGACCTGGGGCTCCGTACAGGCAAATTGGTCGGATTACCCAAGAAGTTTAGATTTAAACCATTGGGTTTTATGACAGAATTTGAATAATGCTCTCAGCATCTTTGCTGAACAAGGCACTCACCACCTTGGAGAGTACAAATCTAACCGTACATATTAGCACTTGCGTGTACAAATTTGACTATGTTAACATCATTTGCTGTACAATTAATACCAGTTTCATGGTAAAGATCAGTGGTATAATGAGCATGAACGTTACAAGCTATACTTGCCTACTGTCGGTCATTGTTATTGACAATTGTTATAACTCTGATGGAATGGTTGGATTGCTCGCGGCTAGGTGCTAAGCACTGTGCAGAAAGCAAATTCCCGACTGTCGATGCTCACATTTGAGGTTACAAAGAAGAGGAGAAGCTTCAAGAACAACTGCTTTGGTCGTTTCCGACGCTGGATATATGAAAGAGAACGCAAGAGAATGCTGGGAAAGGTAGGTGATTACAAGATAGGTAATTGTGTTTTCAGATCGGCTAGAATTAGAACTTGTTAAAATGTTTAAGATTCATGTTAGTTTTCCAATTCATTGGTCTGGGAAAACAGTCCAAAGTGGAAGGACAGAGAGGTCAAAGTACATCCTCGAACCGAAAGTGATGATGGACAACACTAAAACCGTAAGGACTACAGGTTGTTTTCAGATCGTCTAGTATTACTGGGAGCACGTTCATGTGGAACTACCATATCTACAGTAATTGTGTGTCGTGGGTCGGATTGATGAAGTAGTAAGAAGCGCAAATGTCCGTTATCTATCAAGGCCCTAGCTTGGAGAATGATGGTTTGTGGACTCTTCTATCTGAGCAGCATAGGGAGTAGGGAGGCATGACGGGGAGGTCAAGTTTTGCTCTGATGTATATGAGTTGTCCAAAGATCCCGTGTTTTTCAGAGGCTGATGATCATTTGTTGGAAGTCCAACCATATCTTGCATCTTGTACGCAGGGCACTGTCCTCAATAAATTATGGTTGGCGTCACTGAAAGAGATGGAGGTCAGCTATGGTTCTCCGATGATGCTTGCTTTCTCGTTTATCCGCTGGGTTTTTTTGCTGAATGGGTTTCTAGCCCTCATTTGGGTTTGTGTGATCGTAGTTCCTTTTATGGCTCACCCTCCCCAAACTTTCAGCTGGAAGGTATTCTGGCATAACCTTGGGGACAAGAAGGCTCTGAAGGACACGTTCCAGGTAAATTCACTCCGGAACCTGTATCCTTGATTCACAGAACCACCTGCAGGTATTAGTGTGATATTGTCAGTAGTCTAAGAGTCATGGGTACGTGGGAACAATAGTTGTGTGTGAGTGACGATGAAGCCCCTACAGTTGTGGAATGTAAAGCTACTGTGAAAATTCACATCATCGTGAAGACTATAGCCGAATTACACGCCAGTGCTGTTTTTATTTTTCCCCCATGCTTCAAGCGGCTTGATTGGCTTAAGAGTACCTTAGCGCAGTAAATGTTTTGAAGCTGTTTGTTACCCGTTACACATTGTTCAACAATTGCAGGGGAGTAACCTGGAGAAGTCGTTTGTTTACTATGGCGGTTATACCTACACTCGATCTGAGCAGCAAGGCTGGTACCGAGTAGACTATATGTATGGTGTGATGATTGCTGCGACATTCCTCTTTAGTTTTCTTTGTGTCTTAATCAGGTATTGTCCTCTATGTATCATTTCTATTGGACGCTTGCAGTCCACATTCTGAACGTAGGCGTCGTTCTGTTAATTAAAACTGGGAAACATAGTCGCGAGTCTAGCAAAAGTGATTCCATATTATTAATTCTTGATGATTAATCTTGCTACATAAATCAGCTCCGTGATCTTAGCTGTAAGCATCTGGTCACAGTAGCTCCTAAGTCAAGTCCACGTCATGATATTCGTACCTGTAAATAGTTTGGATGGACGTAATGAAAGTAGCCTGCTTCCCCGTGGGAACGTGAAACGTGATCAGTCCCAATTCTATTGGATGCAGAATTGCTGGAACTATAATGAGCAGTGGGGACATCGCCATGGCTGCTCGCCTCTACCCATTTTCTTCTCTTGTGTTCGCATCTTGGGATTTCCACCTTATTAACATAGACGTAAGTGATTCAACGCAATAGTCGGTTGTTAGATTCCCTGGACATTTTGCCGTAGATAATGTGAGATCTTCTCACCTAGCCAGACTCTTTATGGTCGACGATCCTGCTTGATGCATATTCAGGACTTAAAGAATTCGATCAACCAACAAAGATGCAACACTGTTGATGTATTATTCCAAGCTGTTGTTCTAGGAAGTAACAGGAAAAAGTACAGTTTTTGGGTTAACATCATTTTCCTCTAATGCCACAATATGTTCATGCAACAGGCAGCCTCTAAGCTTCGCAGGGGTATACGAATGCAGTTGAAGGAGATGCTGGCTGATGCCGGAGCTCACGAGAAGACAAATAGCCTAAGGGATCGCCTCATGTCAGCGAAGGTTGTTTTCTGCAGCAAACTAATGGCATGACGAGAATTTCATTAGCCCACACTTAAGTTGCAAGGACTGCCTCAGGTGGTGCTCCACTATGTGGTCAGTTGCAGGCCTTGTCATGTTTGATTATGCTATAGGTAGCACCTAGTGGGCTTCTTGGTCTCTATCAGAGGGCTCTGTGTGCTTGCATTGGCTGCCACAAACCTACTTATGGAGCCAACCAAGCATAATACAGGCAATTCGGATTTGCCACATATTTTAAACTCAATATCAGGACAATTCAAACACACTAAGGCTGTTTCTGCCTGCATAAAAATGAAGGCTCATCACTGTTTTACGGTAAAACTTTCTGTGCAATTCGGAATACAGTATCGATGGTCCAAGGGTGGAGGGTTCGGAAAGGGTACAAATATTGCGGAATGATGTGTCTGACTGCTACCTAAGATGTCCGTCTTTTGAAGCACCACATCAATACCTAAGCTGCATCGCAAATAGCATCATTTAGCGACGAAGCTGTACACTTACTTCTCAATTGCTTTCAACTTCGCAGAGGGCTACAGCTCTTTTTGTTTTGTGGCCCTTGTTGATGGCGGGAACTGTTGCCGTTGTCGTTCAACTTGTTACTAAGGCCGAGCGAGTGAACGCCGCATTCGGTAAGATTTTCTTAGCAAAATGCCAATTTGAGTCCCCATACGCAGCTAATGTCAGCCACTGCATCAAGGTTGCTGCAATATGAGCAATCAGAACTCATCTCTAATCAGTGGTCGACTTTGTACAAGTTCTAGCCGACTAGAGAAATTACATTGTCCTTTATGATGATAACCAGGCTACTTCGTAGTTCACTACCACTTGTCATCCTCTTTTAAGACATCTCTATCGCCTCGCTTTTCAGTAATGTGAGTGAACCTGAACAAACCTGAACTTGTGGAACAGGAAGTAATTATGCGCAGGCAGTGCTGTTATCGGTGCTAAATATTGTTACACCTATGCTTATTCGTGTACTTGTGGACATGGAGGACTTCAAACCAGCTACAGCGGAACGAGTGGTCTTGATGAAGCTCTTTTGTGTTCGCGTTCTTAATCTAGCGTCTCTATATTACAGGTTCCCACTCACTTTATATGATAATCTTTTCGGTGTGTCAAAATTCCACGAGGATGCTGCCTGCGTTACTCTTATGCATCGAAATAATTCGAGTTATAAATGGTGCCCAAGACTTTAAACAGTCTTCAAACATAAGCCAACTTGTCAATCTTAGCCTGAAACCCAGTTTATATACACAACCTTCTGATCCACCAACGGAAGTTATTGAAGCATAGCCGATCATGCAATAACGTTCGTGATCTTGGTTGGCATTCCGCAGATTGTTTATGATGCTCGACCATACGTTGCAGCTTAGAGAAGACAAAGTCGTTGTTGAGTCTTGTTTAGGTGAACAAAAGTGCGATGAAGGCTTTACTTGCTGTAAAACAGCCAATTTAACCCAGTGGAATATCTGCACAGATAGAGATGTAAGTACTGTCGCTCTATACTGTCTTGAGGTTTAATGAATTTTCGAGTAATGTAGAGGCTGAGCTGCCTTTACTTCAGTCAATGCTATCACTGTTAGTCTAGGACATTGTTGTGGTGCGATCGGTAGCCATGTTAGTTGTACTGCTTCTACAGGAACTCTGATGAATGCCCGCTTTCACTCTTTGATCCATAAGTCGAGATCCATCTAGCACTGTGTTGTTTACCCTTATGTCAGTTGTTCTTAATTGGCACTACAATGTTGCATGTCCGTGTACCTATGCTTAAAACTTTTTTCTGAATTTTTATGTATGTGCTTTGATTCAAACGATAGACATCTTTACAGAATTATGGTGGTAATTACCTTGTTCAGTTGTGGTCTATCTTCGAGGGAAAACTTGCAACTTTTCTTTGAGTGATCTCGTCATTCACATCACATTTACAGATACTGCCTTCTAAATTACAGAGGCACAACTCGTCCCTTTTAAGAATCAATTGATCAAGTACATTTTTTAGAGATAAACGTTTACAGATCGAGGATTACAGATAGTATGGACTTCCGCCTCATTTCACTTTCAATTTATTGCTCAATGATAGGGAAGTTGCGGTTGGAATGTGGTGCAGATCAATTATTGTTTGCCGGCCTGCACCGAAAATATAGTCGGAACACAATTGCTGCGCCTCATTTTCATGACTACGTTAATCAATAATGCTTACGAAGTGGTTTACGGATTCGGCTATGTGTGGCTCACTTCTGGGGTATGTTTGTCTTTTTGACTTTCATAAATTTTATCTTCCGGTCTTGATTGAGAAGACAAAGGGCAGGCCCTTTGTCTTCTCAATAATGCAAATTTCGAGTGGAAGGAGGGCGACGGAGACCAACAGATGCATCTCCTCATGATCATCCCACTACCGTTTTTAAACAAATAACAGGCAAATTTAGTTCGATTGGGAATTAGTGGCACGGCGACCCAGTTAGAACATATATTTCTTGGACTTTTTCATTCTGAGTCAGGCTATGACAGGAAAATGATAATGATTACAGTCTTCGTGCTTAGTGTCCATAACTGGACGATCCTTACGGCTTTGCGCCAATGTGCAGAACAAACGACAACTCTATATAGAGGACATGGCTATCGATATTGTGTACGTGCAGTCGCTTGTTTGGGTGGGCTCATGCTTCAGTCCTTTAGCGACGGTATTGGGCTTTTTCTCAAATCTGCTCACCTGGTATGGAATGAGGGCAAGTATCTTCACCTTCACAACCTGCTCACGTCTTCGATATGCAGGAGAAGGAAGGAAAGTATGTCGTGAATCGTCACTGCGGTCGAGAATAATAAATAAACGGTATTTGTGTAGCTACTGTACTTAAAATAAGTCTGAACTTAATTGGAAGGAGTAGTTTGAATAGCCATTATCTTATTGCCTTCCTTTCCACTCTTGATTTTGGCAGAGTCTAGGTCCTGTAATGATATGAACTCGTAACATTTCCACTTTCTTTTCACGGTTACCGTCGAAGCCACTGCTTTGCTGCGTAAACGGACAATGTATCATTTATATTTGCCTGCCTTTGCTGTTGTGCAAGACTTTGATCTTAGATCGGACACCTGCGTTTTGCAGACTTCGTTTATATTTTACTCGTGCACCCCATGAAGCACCTCTTTCTGTTACATCGGGGAGGTTACCTTTTCTTTTGTTTAAAAATTGTTCTCTGAACTTTTTTACTCGAAGAGATATTCCGCACAAAATTAATGTCCTATCATTAACCTGCTGGTAAAACTGTAGGCCCGAAGCAACCATTGTGTACAGTTTACGAAGTTCTAGAACTATATGGTACACTCGTTGTAAAGCCACAGTAATGACCTACTCTGATACATCTCTTTTGCTGCAATTGTCGGAGATCAGCTTGCATTGTTCAGGACTTGCGGACCCGTGGAAAAAGCGCACAGTGCATCACGCACATCCTCTCTTACATATGGTCTACTACTACTCACTCTCATCTTGTCGACCATTCCGGCGACTTTGAATGTGATGCAAAGGAGTAGTGGGTTTTGTGGACCTATACATGATCGCGTATCCATGTATACGGTGCTGACTAGCTACATCCAGGTGAGTAAAGGCAGGACCATCTGATGATGATCACTCAAAAGCGTGCCTCCACTAGAGTGGAGGCACGCTTTTGAATGTAATATTCATACTTCTTCACGTGGCCTCCGATAAACGACATCCCCTATTTGGCCTCTATAGCATATCTTTCTAGTTTTTATTCGATCAGTTATTCGTTTCATATCCCGTTCAACCGATTTATGTACAATTTTATCATTTTTCGTTATCTGTGAGCTTGCGGGTTGTTTTTTCTGTCTAAGTAGCTGATGTGCCCCGATGTCAAACCGACAAAACGTCAGTGTTTTGTACCGGACAATCTTTTAATTAATAAGATCTGAGTAGAAGAAGTATTCCTTTGTATAAACTGTTAACAGTTTTCACACGGAGGTAACTGAACTTTCTGCCCCCCCGTTGTTGAAATCCCAGAAAGCACCATCAGGTTTGTGGCTCACTGTACAGTGGCTAACAAATCCAGCGGTATTGCTGGGAGTCATTCTCCTTCTCGTATTTGGGGTCGTCCTGCTGCAATCGAAGTTGGTCCAGTCCCGACAGTTTCTTGCGCTTACGAAACACGAAATGGGTATGCAACGGAGAGAAGCCTCCGAGAGACTCACTCGCGTTCGACAGGTGCCTCACAAGTTGCTCTATCTTTTGAGCAATAGACCGTTAGGATATGTACGTCATCTTCTTCGTATGTTGCCCAATCGAAGCCATCAGGGCATGCATCCAGCTAGAACATGGATCTCTACCTCTTTGCTTTGAAGCTTGACTAGAGCTCACTCACGGTCGTTTCTTCATGGGTGTAGACAAGTCAACCGTCTGAAGGAAGCAGTTTTTCCGGTCCTGGTGCTAAGGTGGGACTACCACCTAGTCCTTTTCGAGGATCAAGATCGACCGACGTGTCCGCCTCCCCTGGTCAAGTGGAAGCAGTTAACATTCCTACCGAGACAAATTATAGAAGAGGAGAGAACAGTGGGTCTTTGAGGAAATCAGACCTTGACTCTGGAAAAATTGATTATCCAAGAATAAAGTAGTGAAGGCTGTGCATTCGCATGAATGGTGTCCCTTTACTTACGCGTTGCTGGAATGAAATGTGATATCCTTAGACTTGTGTAATCACTGTGCGTTGAGCTTCTGGACGTTCTTCAGCTTGGCGTGCGACTGAATGTCCTTCCATGACTTGGTGAGACGTGTATTTCTGATATGCTCATGTCTGTTAAATACAGTCACTGTCGGTTTGATATACTCAATTGTGTGCCTCTTGCTATCAGTTTCTTTTCCCATTGGCAAACGAAGGGCAAGAGCCTGGTCCCGGTGGTCAGAGTCGCTCTTCAGTTCTGCAAACAGCTCGAAGGAGGTCAAGTCAGCCAAAGGATGAAATGCCTCGACCTTCCCTATTGCCTGAAACGATGTCTCGGCAAGCTCCAAGAGCAAGTCGTCATCGAGCTAGCACTATCACTACTATGCTGGGCCGGGTGGCTTCTATATGGGGTAACCAGAGTGCAGGTACACGGACAACTTCTCGCACGTCCCTAGCAGCAGAAGGTTGTTTGAAAAACGTGTCAAAAGATGAAATCAGGGCACCTGTTGCCTTGATCAGGGGCTTTTCAATTCCTCCAGATGTAGCGGTAGCTGAAGGGTCATCGATCATTTCAGTGTTAACACCTAGTGGTGGCTCGTCAATCTGGGGTTCATTAAGCTCAGAACCAAGAAGTACTTCTCGCACATCCATCTCACTGCCTGGAGAAGGCTCAGATTCAATGGTGACTGCCCGCTCATCCTTTGGAGGGCCAGTTGAGTCCTCGATCAGAGCCAGCTATCGCGCAGCTACAGCTATCAGTAACTTCTTGTGGGGAGTGAGAGGAAGACCAGAAAGCCGACCCTCTCATCCCCATTCCGATATGCAAACTGCAACTCCTTCAAGTGTTTCTCCCTCCTCTGTCACCAGCACTGCTAAGCTTGGAGTAATGCCGAGTGCGAAGTCCTCACGTATTTCTCATAACTCTGTTTCTATGCGTTCTGGACCAAGAGGTAAATCATTCGTCAGATCATCATTGTTTGCAGCCTCAGCAAGCAGGAATCCTCTAGGGAATGCGAATCCTCCAGAACGCTTGTCTTCTATTTCAAATTCTGGGACCGGAGCAGCAGTAAAACATAGAACGACGGCAAGCTCGACTGGTGCCGGTGTTTCATGGTGGAGGAAGACTACAGGAAGATCAAGCAGAAAAAGAACTTCTCGCTCGTTAAGTAGGAAATTGAACAAGGCTGGTTCACGGTCCCTATCATCGCGGTCTGGGTCCGTCAGTCCAATTTTAGCTACAAATGGCGTAGAGCAGTGGCTTTCTCGAGCTGGTGAGGGTTCCCAATGGGCAAGTAACTCTCAGTCTCCTCGAGAGTCAGGAAGTGAGAGCGCGCCAAGGGGAGGAACGAGTGTCGATGACAGTCTTGCTTGAGGTAAGGCTTCGGTAAAAGTACCCTCAAATCGTGTGGACACTCTTCTAGCCAAACATCGGATACTAGATGAGTCTCAAACGCATTGTTAAGATGTATTTTGAATGTAAATTATGTCCAGAGTAATCTCGGTCTGTAACACTGAAAGAGACGTGTAAAATATCGCAACAGTTTTGTTCATCATTATATGGGCACATGCAGTAAGTTCACAAAGCTTGCACCGCTTAGTCTCTCGTGGTCTCAAAGCTCCTTCGCATTTCTGTTGTCACTAAGCTCCATTCCTTTTTTTTGGCTGGTTTCATCAAAGTCAGAGTCTTTGCTGTTTACCTCCTAGCGTAGTAGCAGATAGGACAAAGCCTAAACCCCTACCTTCCGTCATACACAAATTGCACCATTACACCGAGACGTCTGGCTCTTACTCGTACTGGCGGAGGGAAGTGCTCGATGGAAGCGTGGCTGCGTTACATCAGTAGCAGCTTCAGCATCCGCATCGTTTGCCAGGGGTCGAGCTGAATCCTGGGCTGAAGTCAGGACTCAGCAATCGGAGGTGAAATTGTGGCCCGGGAGCTGGAGCTGGGTTCTGTTGGGGTTGGGAGCGGTGGTGATCAGTGATGGGTTATGGGGAGTGGCCGGTGGTGGAGCTGATTGCGAATGGGGAGAAGTTACGAATCGAGCAGGACAATAGCTCGTTCGAGGTCGGAACGTCAGTGTGGAGGGGATCGCTGGCGCTGGTGCGGTGGCTGGATCGATGCGCGAGGGAGAAGAGCGGATCGGCTCCCGAGCTGCAAGGAAGGCGAGGGGTGGAAGTAGGGGCAGGATGTGGTGCAGCAGGCTTGGGGGCAGCGCTGCTGGGATTGAATGTGGTTCTGACTGACATTCAGGCGGTGATGGGAGCTCTGAAGCGGAACGTCAAGAGGAATGTGGCCGCCACGTCGCTGGCGAATGCGGGCAAGAGTGGCTGCAGAGCAGGAAAGGTGAAGACCGCGCAGCTGCTTTGGGGAAATGCGAAGCAGACTGCAGCTGTGAAGCCTCCTTTCGATGTGGTCATCGCTGCCGACGTTGTGTATGTGGACTCCATCGTCATGCCTCTGATCAACGCCCTCTCCGATGTCTCGAATGCCGAAACTTGCATCCTCCTCGCTTACCAGCTTCGGGACCCCGATGCCCATGCCCTCTTCTGGCGCCTGCTTCCCGACTACTTCGTCATCCGGAAAATCGACCGCAGCGAATTCGACCCAGAAGACGCAAACGCTGAAACTGACATTTACATACTGAAGAAAAAATGACGCATGCGAAATTCACCCATCACGCCATCGACACCTTGCTGCATTTCTTCAAACGTTGGATGGTTCTTTGATCGATGGCGATCAAAAGGACCAGGAATGCCTTTGCACTCCTCCCGAAGGAAGAGTTCTTGTTTTCCAAACATGGTCTTCAAGAAATGGGAACGCCCTTGCGCAATTTGCCATCAGCGACAACCAAAAGCAACCTTCTAACACTGACCTTCACCTGCACGTCAGGATAGTGCATCTCTTGTGAATTGGTTTCCTAGGTTTCTACCGAAGAATCAAGCGTGAACAAGCAATTCCCCACGTCGCTGGGGAGCATGAGACCTTGCCTTCGTGTAGAGGAAATTGGGCCGGGGCCCTACGCAATGTAATTTCGCATATCTATACTATCAAATCTTTGCCCACTAGTCGTCTGGACGTCGGGCATTCTTGGTTCAGTGTTAGGTTTTCGCGATACGGGCACCGACATGTAGCGGAGAATTCTGAAATCGTGTTATTCATGTGAACTCGACACCCGCCAACAGCAGAGTTGCGCGAGCTTTTGGAGATCTTGTTTCATAGTTGAACGCAACTCTTTTGATGACAAGAGCACGAGCACGAGCCACGATAACGTTCGCCTGGATGTCCAAATGGCTCACCGGTTCCAATGTAGGGAACGAAACACTTCACGGAAGACAACCGAAGCCGCAACTGAACTTGATTTATTCATTCTTGAAACCCAAAAAAAAACGATTTATTCATCTCCTAGCGATTTTCGTTTGTATTTCGGTCACATTCCTCCCACAAAAGTGGACTGAAGTTAATTAGATCGAGCATACTGTGGTGAAACAGGTATTATTCGCTGATCAAGGTGCAAGAACAAACCTGTCACGGCTATTGGAATTCTCTCAATCTCGCAATTGATGATCTTCATTTTAGGGTTCACATATATTTCAGGTTTTGGCAGGTGATCAGGTAGAACTTTGCGTGAAAGGTCGACAATTAAATTTGCATTTCAGTAAATCAGTGCGTTATCTATGGATTCTACTTCAAAATTATATCGAATGGGGATGTGTTTCTCTTTATAACGTGAAGATGTCAATATACATGAAAACGGTTACAAATTTTGTTTGAACGTTGGAAATACATGTTATTGCATCCATGAACGGACATAGTAAAATAACAAAAGGGATGGGACCAAACCTGTAACATGGTCTAGCCCCAATAGCATCACACTCGGAAATATATAATACATCACCTAACATATCATAACTATTTACGTGAAACAATTAAAAAAGCAGAGCATCCCAAGAAGTATCATCTAATATGATTACTCTCCTATGGATTGCGCTAACTAGTGCTCTCTACAAAGCAATAGAAATGCGTTACCTAAAATAGATTATATAATAAATTAAGAGATTGATACACACTGTTGCGTAGTGTGGTAGGCTCTCGCAAACTCCTCACGAACATGTCGAAGTGGTGTCCATAGCTCCATATAACTCAAAAGCTAGAGTAATAAAGAGTTGACATTTCTACATATCCATATATTTGGAGATCTTGGATGTTGTCGCTCCACTCGCCGCCCATCACGGAGGATGGATGATCACCCCCGGAAACTATGTCATGAGTAGGATCCGTAACCACCACATATGTCACAATAATTTGATCCTCCCAAACCAAGTATAGGTCTCCACTAACCTAGTCGACTTCAAGACATACCAACACTCCCTCCATGTGAGGTATCCAGCCTCTCGCGCCATAGCAAACACCACATCCCTAATGACATCATGCGTAGCTGTACTCTGCCCTCCAAATGGCCAACAAATCATATGAAAACTTGTTGTATCTAAAATGATACCACACTAACATGTGAGCAATGAAGATGTAGATGAATGGACCAAGCCAAGACGGAACCTCATTGATGTAGAGAAAGTAGATGGTGAAGTCGGAAAGCCTTGATGCATGGTGGAGCCAAGATCCATGAGCTTGCACCCTTGCCATAACAAGAGCGTAGACGAGCCCTAGTAGTATGAAGAATTTCCGGATCCACTAAAAGTGAATGTAGAGCATGTTGAAACTGTGTGTCCATCAAGGTAGACTGTAGATCTCTAGTCCAATCGGTGATCAAAGAGGAAAAAGATGGGAGCTCATGTCGTACCTATAGGGATAAAGCATCTCTTGTATGTCGCAATAATACATGTAAAGGAAATGATCCAATATCTACGTACCTCACATACATCTCAAGAATAGGCCTATATGCAATCACAAATCAAGAAGATAACAAAGGTGCCGAGAGTGCCCAACTAGCCAAAAATGCTATAGATGGAGGAAACTATAGGTCTCATCCATAGATAATAAGCCTAGCCCTCTATACAAAATTAGCAAAGATGTTTGTCTTTGTGCCAAATCTCATGTGACACACTTGAAGGTCCATGGTCCGATGATGTCACCAAAGACGAGCATGATACTCCTATCAAAGACTGTCAAACATATTATGAATGTAGGTGAAGGAGGAACCATGTGAAGAAGATAGTTGGATCGACGAGCAATAGTAGATGAGAGTATATCAAACGCCACCTACGGACCCCCTAGTAGAGGAAGGTCATCTACATGCAAAACATCATCTCCTAAAATGCCGTCTATCGATGTCATACATCCCTATGGAAGCTAGAGATGAAGAGAAATGCTAAAAAAAGATCAAAAGTTATTGTATACCATGAAGAATTTTATTCGTAGCTTTAAAAGCTTTTGTTATATTATGCATTATGTATAAAGACTAATCAATGTAGAGGTTTCATTTCTTGATTTATTTCATTTGCAACTTATTTTTATTTTTGACATTGATCAAATTCATGTGTAAATATGCAATTATTTATTTATATATATATATATATTTCATAAATTAATTTTAGGTTCAAATGTAATTTTTATATAAATCGATTTGAAATATTTTAAAAATTAAATTTATAATTTTATAAAAAAAAAAGAATAAAATAAATAAATAAAAATAAAATAAATCATAAAATCCAAAATTTAACTTGCATTTTATCTCAAATTATAACATAAGGAATTTCTAAAAGATAAACAAGCATTTTGTATGTATTGTATGTAGGTTGAAAAATAAATTGAAACCTTAAGAGATTTTGGTAAAAATTATTATCAAAATTTTTTAAATTAATGTGTAATTTTTTAGGTAATTAAAACGTAAAATAATGAACATATTTTGATTATGTGTAAAGATTTTAAGATTTTATTGTGTTAACTCAAAATGTAACTAATGTTTATCCATATTTTTTATCCGAGTGAATCCTAGGGCAAACATTTCGAAGTGGCTTTGGGATGAGCCTTTGACCTAGACTATCATTGTACTTCCCTATTTAAAGCAATAGTAACTCGTTGTCCATTCGGAGGGCAGAGGATAGCTACCCATGATGCCATTAGGGATGTGGTGTTTGCTATGGCGTGAGAGCGTTGGTATGCCTTGCAGTCGACTAGGGTTAGGGCAAACCTGTACATGGTTCGGGAGGACCAGGTCATTGTGGAAGATATGGTGGTTACCGATCCTACTAAAGACACAGTTTCAGAGGGGGTGATCATTCATCCTCGAGGATGGACGGCGAGTGGAGCGGTTCGATATGTTCATGAGCCTATTTTAGTCAACATGTTTCAATTGCTCTACAAAGAGCAATCTATAGGAGAGCAATCAACTTAGGTGATGCTTCTTCGGATGCTATGTTGTTTGTAGACCGTTTGACCTAGATAGTTCAAATATCTTAGGTGATGTATTGCATATTTCCCAATGTGCTACTATTGGGACCTAGCCCCATGTTCCATGTTTGGTTACATCCTTGTTAGCTTTGATGAGGTCTTCCCATCCCTTTTGTTATTATACTTTGTCCCATTGGGTTGTACTACTTTAAAGCACTAGTATCAAATTGATCTCTTGTTAAAGAGGAAATGTAGTTGTTATGCAGTTTTGTGGTCCTAGTACAGCTTGATCATTACAATAAGCTACAAGCACTCCTTGGATTCTGTCCAGCGTGCTGTTAGGGCAAAGAAGTACTCAGGTCCCTGAATTTATTATTTCCTATGAAGAAGGACCAAACAGTACCACATAGGGCTCTAGGGCCTTCGCCCAAATCTTCAAGCTTCAATATACTGTACTTCTTTTAAGATACGAATGAAAGAAGTTATAACCAGAGAGGGTCAAGAAAGTTCAGTCCTTTCCAGCTATACCCATTCTCATCTTCCCAAATGGATACATCTCCTAGAATTATTCCCGCTTCCAATGGTAAGGACATAAAAGTTGTCAATCTATGTATATTAACGTGCATAGGACACAATAAAATAACAAAAAGTATGGAATGCCCCATCAAATCCTACATGGATGAAACCAAACAGTTTACCATGTATATTAACCAACATTTTTTGGGCTGAAACATGCATACAAGTGTAGATAGTGTATGTTAATTTAAAAATAATATATTTTTATAAATTAATATGAATATTTCATGGCTATTCCCACTGACCGAGGTCTTTTTGATAGACCTAGACAGTAATTTTTTAGTGGATGAATAATATAATTATTTTTCCAATTTCAACATTGATAAAAAAATGAAAAGTTTGATATCAATGAAAAGTTAGATAATTTGATGTAAATATTTGTCTCATGTCTAATGTTTAGGATACTGATAATAGAATTGTGTAAACATATAATACATGTTAACTAATTTAAATATTTCACCTCAAATTTCAATTAGATTTGACATCTTCATCATTTGGAAAAATGCACTTGAAATTTTTTGATGTTATTTATGCTTGCTATTGGATTCAATAAATTTTTTATTTTGTATGAAATAATTTATATCTAGTTGATCAGCAATATGAGATGATAATTATATAGAGTATTGCTCATCATCAAATTTCCTTTTAACATCAATGCAATCAAGTAAAGATCAAATAATATAGTTGTGCAAATCAACAAAAAAACGATTTTTTGTATAAAAATACTATGAATTTTAAAAAATTATAAATATTTAAATGATAAATTTAAAAATAAAAATTTATACAAATTTTAATTCATAAAAATAATGTCATAAGACTCAATGATTTTTGATGATTCAAAAATTTTAAAAAATTATAAATATTTAAATGATAAATTTAAAAATAAAAATTTATACAAATTTTAATTCATAAAAATAATGTCATAAGACTCAATGATTTTTGATGATTCAAAAATCAAATCATGATTTAAATTTTCATTCAATATTGCCATATTTTCAAATTTAACGATCAAGATGTGTGTTAATAATTAATTGAAATAATATGATTTTTTTTATTGATAAAAATATTTTAAGAAAATTTTATTACTTCTCTTTCATACTTGATAATTTTCTTGCAACAAAAAAATTTCATATTAAAAAATTTAATATATTAGCAAAATAAATCAATATCAAATTTGAATGCTAGTTGCGAATCATCATTATAAATAATCAAAATTTATTATAAAAGTAGTTGGCTTATTATCAAAATTATGTGTCTTTTTATAAATATTGATCTATAAACAAGTGATTTCATTTCAAGTGAAAAAAATTCAGGGATAGATTTATAAGGCAAAGTTAAAAAAAATCAAACACACTTAAAAATGTGTGAAATAATAATCCTTATCTAGCTAATTTTTTTTCGTGTGAATAGAATGGATTTAGCTTAAATCAATGGCAAGCAGAAAAAAAATTTACTTGAAATCGTTGTATAATTACCATTATTCTACAAAGATCTAAGAATAATGAGACTCAACAAACTCTTCATCAAATTGAGAATGCATCAAAATAACATATGTTCTTACATCACAAGCTCTTAAGTCGCAAAAGTCTGGAAGATGAGCACATCCATGAAAATCTCTTTGCCCCACCCTTTGTGACTCAATTCTACTCCATATTTGTTGTGCAGTTGATTATATAGACTAAAATTTGACGGAATTTGATTCTACGTAATGCATATTTCATTGTATCTAATCATCGAATGGAGGTTCATGATGCATAAGGATCAAGAGCATCCACGAGATTCTCATCACACTTTGTACTCTCATAAACATGAGTTTCATCTAAGACAAGTGATTGGATTGAATTGATTTTGGACACTCGTAGATCAGCTCGGCAGAATCCATGGAATGAAGTGAGGTCACAAGAGAGCAGGAAAGAAGCCTTGCAAAGAGCAAGGCTTCAATCAGCGTGAATACTTGAAGCATTGATGCACTGGACACACGTAAATATGTCCCAGCATGCTGATCTCCAGGTCGCACATACTGCCTCTACGTGACCTGATACAATACTAAACAGATCCGTTTGTACATGTTACACTCAATCTATGAAAGCCTCAAGGTCTGAAAGAGTATGTACGCGCTTTCAAATCCCCTAATGACGTGCAGAAGAATGAAACGCAAGGATGAAGTTTTCCTGGCCAGATGCACACAAGAGCCTGAGGGATGAGACCCCACCGTTCGACATTTGGGTTCAGTTATTTGATGCCTCAGACCGATTCTGTCCACCAGGAAGGAGCCTTTCTAGTTGCAAGCATCCACCACCATGATCCAACAATCTGAGCTTAGCTTCTGCAGTAAGAAGAGTCCACCTGCTCGCGGTTGCTTCTGTGTTTATCTAGAGCCTTATCTCTCGATCATATGATTGATGTACTAGAACTTGTGCAAGAAGAGAGATTTGAGTAGAGACTAGACCGGCCACTATCCTTGAAGCCTACAATTCTACAGCTTCAGTCGTCGTTCAGATTGAGATGGGTGGTGCCAAGAAAGATCCAGTCTTTGAAGTTGGGCTCATGGGTTCAGAAATTGCTTCCTTATGGACGGTCATGTGACCACATCCAGGGCTGTATGTGAGCCCTTCAGGATGGGTCTTTCTCCAGCGAGGTGCAAGTTCAAGGTGCAAGGGTTGGGACTTTGGGGTTCTACTGCAGAACCAGAAGCAGAAGTTGGATATCGCAGTCTGAGGGCCTGGATGAGATGAGAAGGTTTACTGCTTCGATCGAGATCGAAGAAGTCGCCCACGGCCAGGAAGTAGCGCTGGAAATAAAGGTCATGGAGATAAAAGCTGGGCTGCTTTTTCTTGCTCGGCTAACTTAAAGCTACATCGAACTAGGTCGTCAAGCCCCTGAATAAAGCAAAATCCATCTCTAGTGTAAATGAAGGCGTCTTTGGGGGTATCATCAGATTCATCAAACTTTGTCAAACCAACATCTCCAAACCACGTTCAGTTTGTCCATTGCGCTGCCTTCATGCGAATCATGCGAAAGTGTAACGATGTCGTTCTGTTCTTCTCTGTGTAAAGAGACCGTACTGGCTTAAATGCCTCAGAACAATCCGTTTGCCAGTTGGTATGCAACGTGGTATACAACTGCAGACAAGGACTTGCGTTCTGTATATTTGGCACAAGACAAGGTTGACGAAAAGGCATTGCCGTGGGACTACATTCGGACAAGGCCCCAGAAAAGTTGGGGCAGTCAGAGCACTGCCAGCCAGAATGTATGCAACACTGAAAGTCCACCCATACCCAACAGGGCTTGGGAACTGCGAGTCACAGGGCAAAGGTGGTGGCTCAGTTTCCTTCCATCCATTGGCCTGGCAGCCATCGTCCATGTTTGTCATGGTGCCATGCCAGGCCCGGGTAACCCAGAAGAGTTGGGCCCAGTGTAGAATCCATTCTCGTTCACTCATTCACTTCCGTTATAACCAGTGGGAAAATCTGAATCTCCTAAATCAGCCATTCACTAATCACTCGTACCCATCAAACTATCAACCTCTGCACTCACACACAAGAAAGATTATACTCTTCGGTGAATTTGTCTGCAACAAAAGCTAGCAGTACTTTGCAGATCAGATCAGATCAGATCAGAGTGACAGTTGAGAAAGCAGTAGAATTTCACCGACGAACATTCACTGTCACTAGAGGGGAATAAATCCACCGACTGAGTGATTAATTCAGACGAGTCCAGGATGAGTGAGCACAGCCATCCACGGGTGGCCACGCTCGTATTGATTTTACTGCTGGTTGAGTGCTTCTGCATACCAGCTCTGGTAGATTCCAAAGAACACGCCCACAGGAATTCGAGTCCCTCACGTAGAAGTCCACACAGGCACCCGAAAGGCACAGAGCACAAGGGACATGGCACGAGTAGTAGCAGGAATAGGAACGGTAACAGAAGAGTTCATCATCATCATCAGGGAGGAGGAGGAGGAGGAGGTACTGCGGGTTCTCGAGGGATGATCGTCACCTACTGGGGGCAGTTCGACCACGAGAACAGTCTGATAGATGCGTGCCGGTCCAGAAACTACAACATCATCATCCTCTCGTTCCTCGACTTCTTCGGGCACAATAAGAAGCCGAGGCTGAACCTGGCGGGTCACTGCGACCCCGGGAGCGGTGGCTGCAAAGGCTTGGGCGCAGACATCCAGAGTTGCCAGGGAATGGGAGTGCCAATACTGCTGTCCATCGGTGGAGCTGACGGCGGCTACGGGCTGGACTCGGTGAAGGATGCAGAGTTCACGGCCTTGCACATCTGGAACTCGTACTTGGGCGGGAGCTCGAACGATGATGAGCGACCCTTGGGCCCAGCTGTGCTGAATGGAGTGGACTTCGACATCGAGAAAGGGAAATCGGAGTTCTACGCCACTCTGGCCAAGACTCTGAAGTTCCTCATGCTCAAGTTCGGAAGAAGGTCCGGGACTCCCTTCTTCCTGGGCGCAGCTCCGCAGTGTCCATTCCAGGACGAGTTCATGGGGCCCGGGCCGGGCACGGCCCTGGGCTCGGGGGTGTTCGACTACGTGTGGGTTCAGTTCTACAACAACGAGGAATGCCACTACGATCCCAAAAGGAGGGACCCGTCTCGCGTGCTGGACTCGTGGACCAAGTGGACCTCTGCTCTGCCGCACTCGAAAATCTTCCTCGGCCTGCCGGCCTCACTGGATGCGTCCACTGACAGCGATGACGAGAACGCTGGGTTCATGCCCATCGATGTGTTCGTGAACCAGGTCTCTCATGTCATCAAAAAGTCCCCCAACTATGGAGGCGTCATGCTCTGGTCCTACTACTACGACGTGCAGTCGACTCATGGCAAAGACCGAGTCTTCAGTCAAGCCATCAAGGGGGCCATCTAGTTCCATCTAGTTCCATCAGGACTGGGTCATATTATGCTTATCACTGAATCCGACTGCTCCGGTGCTGTACTGGTTTTCTAGCACGTATTTGGCATCGTCATCACCATCGTCATATTATCGATCAGATCGTTCAGCCTAGCCTCAGGATAAGAAAACGGGTTCGAGACGAGTGTACTGTCACAGCTGCACGTCGATCACGATCATAAGCACTCGTGTTCAGTGTGTTAGAGATGTCGGTAGAGTAGACAAGCATTCTTTTTCTCGACGTTCGATAGAACGAGAAGTTCTCTATTTTGTTAAGTGAATCAAATAAACAACTGTTGTGGTTAACAATGTCCATTCACGAGTATCACGATGTCAATAAACTCGGTGATCAGCTTGTCCGGTTAGCTTGCAATCGTGAAGGGGAGTGTGCCCACTTCTCTGTCAGAATCGTTTACAATGATGGCTATCGATTTTCCTGCAAGAGGAAAAGGCAGCTGAGGCTCTTAAGCCGTCTACAAAACCGCACGCACACTGGAGAAGTTTGATGAACATGCTGTGCTTTCTAGAACTCGGTGATCAGCTTGTCCACTTCCACAGACCGGTATCGATAACTTCAGGGCGTTGTGGACGCAGATCATTTGAATAAAGTGAAATGTGCCTGGTCTCGCCGTGCAATATCGCAGCATCAGGAGACAAGTGTGGGCATTGATCCGTCTCCGACCACTGACGACCTCTAGTCTTCGATGGTCCTGGACCTTGGACCACGACAGCACTTAAACGCAGTAGACAGCATTTCTGGAAGTTCATAATAATCTCATGATGATTATGATTTGGTGGGCAATCACAACGCCAGTGCCACTGGCTACGGGATAATCAACAACAATGAACCGATAATATATCAATGACGATATGAACTGGGGCATGCCTCGCCATAAAAATATATGTACTTGTTTGGTCAAGTCGTTGGATTCGTACGCTGCATGAACATGAACATGATACATTTTGTCCGGATCTTGAACTATATTATCTGACTGAAAATAAAAACTTGTGTTGCAAAGCGGAAGATTATAAATACACTAATGCAAGTACCGTAGTATCTTCAGATATGTGAATCTGAGTTCTCAACGATGAATGTGGCTGTGACGCTGGAGTTTTGAGGTGCAGGGAATGAAGTGTCTCCGGATGACTCAGAAATTTAAGCCTATTTGAGAATTTAGTCCATAATCCATAATTGTGGGGATCCACGTGATGGCGACTTTGTAAGTGCTCTTGCTCTTGCTTTCATAGACCATTGTGTGTTTTTTCCTGTAGAGACATCTGTCGATTTTTGAAAGAACTGAGCCATTCAAACACTCAAACAAATTACTTTTTGAATGTCATATGTTGAAGACTATAGACCTCGCTAAAAGTGAGAGATCGCCAAAGGGAAGGAGAGAAATGACTTGAAGAGGAATCCCTAGTGAAAAGTGTCTCTCTCATAATACTATCTTATTTTCCCCCACAATGTAATGCGAGATTCTACTGTTAATCACTAAATGAGTCACTATTGATCTATTAAATTTTTTCATATTGAAGTACCTTATTAGAGATTAACATCTTGTACAATGAATTCTGCACATATTCATGTCACTTCTACATGCGTGAGAATATATCAAAATTGTCATAAGATATTCGGATTAGGAATATTATATATATATATCTACCTACTCAAGCTCTATCCTCCCGTTGCCATATCTCCTTTCTATCTCGAAAACCAACTTAGTTAGAAATCAATCACTCCAGTCTATTAGAAACCATCAATTCTCCGTACCAACACCAGCAACGATCGAATAGCAAATATCAGAATGGATTTCCGGGACATCCATTCTAATTGACAGAATTCACATAAGATCTCTTGGGTTCGAAAGTACGAATTGGGCATGAGTTGGAGATTGAGGCACAGAGGTGATCATATGCATGTAATGAGGATAATGTGCCAAGGGAGCTGGATCATGACGAAGGAATGTCAAGTGGACTGTATTTGATTCTATAATTATTGTAAAAGAAGAACAAGAAGGTAGGGGAGAAGAATCTACAACTTTTTCACGTTGTCCAAATTTACATAAAGTTTTGGATCCAGCAGGGTCGAATATATCCCCCAAGTTGAGTAATTGTCCAACAGGATGTTCGGTGACTGCATGGTTTTTTCCAGGACTTGACTTTTGAATCGTACTTCACCGATGTTGCCTCGCTCGGAAGAAGACTTTTACTAAGCCAACCTCTAGTTTGATAGATCTTCAAGAGATCCCCTGGACGGCACCGAAATCTACTTTAGCTGATCAGTCCACTCATTCCTTGATGGAGGGCTTCAAATTAGATGACTAGTTCCTTGTACTGCACAGCTCTTTGGATGCAGGATGCGACAGTAATGTGTTCCAGCTGGAAGAGTGATGTACGATTATCAACATTAGAAAGCAGAAAATATCCCAAAGACAAAAGTCATCGATTTCATCGAACTGTCCTTAATCGATGTCTCTGCTCACTTAAACCAGATTTCACATTTTCACATTCATGTGTCCCTCGAGAGGATGGTTCAGGTCAACCTTCGCGAGCACTGCAATCTAACCATGGACAATACTTCCAAAGCCAAAGATCCAGATTGCAAAGCCCTATTTTGTGCAGACTGATTGGAGGACTTTCGAGGATCACATGAGTTGCACCTAAATGTTGAGCGGATCGTATCTCTTCTTTTCTATTGTTTCTGCTGCTGCTTCTGCGTCTCCGAGCTGCGAAGACAAGACATAGCAAAGCAATACAACCTTTGTATGTTTATACACTGGTCATTATGTCGGCTATAAAAAAGCGTCTATCGTGTTTCAAGTGCGGAGTGCTACTACTTCGTGCACGTCGATAAGAACTTGGCTTTCTTATCGCTTGATCAGATATCAAGGCTCTGGTTGGAAGTTCTGCACTTTGGAAGCGAAGTATTTTGGCAGTACTCGATTAGATGAAGGACGAATTCAACGACCAGTTACTTGGTATCAACGTTTGACATGGGAGTTCCAGTTTGATATCCTTTCGACTGGGGAACGTTTGATGGCTCCTTCCATGGTTGTCAAATCAGGAGGATGTTTCTCGAGGTTTGTGGTTTGGAGTGACTGCGTTTGTGAAGTCCGTAGTGAGGGCAGCAGCGTAGTTCACGTTTCCTCGAGACCGCGTGCCTCCCCAGGAGATTATGACAGGGAATGAGAACAAGGAGTTGCTGTTGTGCAGATGAGATGGATGGAGTACAAATCTAAGCGAGAAGATTTACAGCGAAAGGTGGACATAAGCTCGTCTCCTCTTACATAACAAGTCAACAAATCAGGCCCAAACAAATGGTCCGAAATGCAGCATTGCGAGACATTTGAATGTTACTGACAGTGTGCGTTCAGAATGAGCTCAGTGTATGAACAGATCTAGAGCAGGAAATTAAGCAAAAAGGTTTAGACAACGAAATGCATCGTCGTGTGCACAAGGGCTTGCTGGCCAGCTGCTCATCACTCGTCTCGAGTCTCGACGAACTTGTAGACTGGACGATGTTGACAAGTGGACACGAGGACAGACCGACAGAGAAACAGGTAGATAGAGAACAGAATCTTCCATGAGCCAAGAGATTCAGGGTCATGGATACTCTCCACTGGTCACGATGTGCTCGTCCAAAGCCTCGAATAGTTGCAGGATCCCATCCTTCGTTTGATCGATTATGGCTTCGGTGGCGTCCTCACCTCCTTCGTATGAGACCGTCCACTCCACTACCACCTTGTCCTCCACCGGAATCAGAGTCATGGTTGGCCACCACTTGCGAAACCCCTGCGCAAGATGGCCTCCTTCGATCTCCGCTGTGATAATGGTGTAGGTGGCAGCGTCGATGCTGACCGTCTTCTCCTTGACGTATGTGCCCTTGGGAGAAACTGCAGAGTTCCATCCACATCCACAATCATGTTAGAAATCGTCCGAGTCAGGACCATCAGGACCATGAGCACTGTCAGAAATGACGAGGATGAGCAGCATGAGGATGGCAACCGAAATGCCGAGTGAATCATGACATGACTGACATTCGTAGGGAGTAGACCGGATATCTAGAAGCATCCATGCCTCATACGTCGGAGTGTTCTGGCGTTTCCAAGTGAGCCTTGAGCTTCAACAGATGCAGGAAGGAAGGAAGGATGCTGCCTGACTGTAGGGGGAAGTGCTATACTGATCCTGATGATCTCTTGCTGCTTTGGAACGAACTTCTGAACTAGATGCAAATCAGGAATCAGCTCAGTCTCGAAGATGATGAGCTGGCTGACGTTATGGGAATTCTGGTTTGGTCAGTCCTGGAGAATCCGAGAGCTGAACAGACACATTTCACATGATTTCCTCGTGCCTCGATTGTCAACACAGTGGTGTACATGTACTGCTGGTGCTATACAGTGAACGAACATCGAACTCGAGCTTTGCGTGACTCGTAGCTTTACAGACATTACCGGGTCCAAACTTGATCAGCCTCACTGCACCCGGTTGCCCTCCAACACCGGCAACATGGTCGATACTGGCGATGAAATTCGGGGCAATCTGTGGGAAAAGTCTATTGCTGTCCTTCAAGGCTGCCCATAGTCGCTCTGCTGACACATTCAGCTCTTGATCGAACTCGAACTTGGGCATTTTTGTCAAATAGCCCTGGATTCGCAATGAGATAAGTATGAAGCGATGCGATGCAATTGAACACTGCACAGAGATCGAACTATTTAGATGCAAGAGAATGACAGGCAGGCAGGAGGGCGGGCTAGGCTATGCTAGGCAGGCAGGCAGGCAGATTGGCAGATATTATGGCAATGGATCTCGATCGCGCTTCCCCAAACCCTTATATTATACGGCCAGCACAACAGTGATCAGCTGGAGCTGAGATTGGGGAGCTGCTGAGTCATGGACGGACGTACAACTCTGAACTCTCGATCTTCTCTGTTACCCAATTACCTGCAGGGACGTTTCGCCTGATGTCCTTCAGTGAGAGGGTTTTCTGGGATGCTGCATATGGTCCCTCGCCTTGTCCACTGCAGAAAATCAACCCTTCTAAATATACGTCACCCGTGGAACCATGTGTTAGAAGGTGCTTTCCCCTGATTCCAGGGCTTAGAGCAGCTGCAGCTGCAGCAACAACGACTACATCTTCTGCTGCTGTTGACTGTACTCTATACCAGGTCCTGTAGAATAGACTCCTAGTCTATTCCACAGTTTGTGACTCGAGTCCTGAGCATCGAAGACCCTGTTGCTCCCACTGACATGCGAGAGCATTCTATTCCGTTCAGCTCAGCTCAGTCCCTTGACCAGTCATGAGCGGACGAGAGGTCTGCTCAGACTTGCAGAGCGAAAAAACCAGTGAGAAGCTGATATTAAGATGAGATCTTAGGCTTGAAGTCCACCGTGCACTTCAAGGACATGAATCAGCCTTTCACTCCTCGATTGCCACTTCAACTAGTTGTCGGTCACACTCTGTCCAGCTCAGGGGATTGAACTCACTTCAGGAATTCACGCCAGTTTAGTGACAGACAGAGTTGTAGTCAGAGCTCTAGCCTCGTCACCGAAGGGCAGGCAAGCAAGCTCCTGCACTCCGGGCACAAGCCAACTGAGTCTCAAGCAATGCAATCAATGGCCAGATTCTGATTCTGATTCGTCAGAAACTGAGCCTCTGAGGCCGGAGATGGAAACCAGTGCTGCTTGGCACGCTCACCTGGAATCCTCAACATGGATACGCGTGAATACACGCGTCGAGCGCCATTCAGACGGAAGCAAGTCATCAATGGAGCTCTACGTGGGAAGATATGGACTCGGCCTTGACCCCGCTGAATCTTCAGAGCCTGCTCTTCAGCCGGATTTTTGGCTCTGGAATCAGCAGCTCAGAACGAGCTAGAATTCGGGCTGAGCGAATAAAACATTAAATTAGACTTAAAATCGGCTCAATCTCTTCTTGCTAGACCCCTCCAGCTACTCTTCTAGAATGCTGTGAAACTAAAAAAGTGACAAAGTTGTACTACATTTTTTTTTGGATTTTTTCAGTGTCAACTCTATCTTACTTCATGAGAAGCCTAATCTCTTGGATTTGGCAGGTACTTTATCGTTTTCATCAGGTCCAGTTCAGCCCACATCGAATCCGGGTGGTTATAGACGGAGAGCGAAACTCCATCTTCCTCATCTCCAGATTTATTTGGCAAGGTCATCCCATCTCACCAGTATTGACTTCAATGGTCACCTTTGTTGTACTGGAGAAGATTCTCAAGAAAGTTCATCCGAGGCATTGATCAAGGGTTTTCATGTACCCAGTTCCCAACTTCCATACTTGCAGGGTTCTTTGTTCACCATTTCCATCTTCATCTCCAAGCAAACATGAGGTTAAATGATTATTAAATTGCTTCCTAGCTAAGTTCAGATTTGCACATAAAATGGTACAAGTCAGATGTTTAGTTCATGATTCAAGATTCCTTGACTAGCGAATGGGACCAAACGGATTGGATTTAACTTCCACAATGTCAGCCCCTGTGCAGATATGTGGACCGAGGATGTAGTTCAGGCCTTTTGCAGGGCTCCTCGCCAACAGCTAAGATCTGCCTGATCTAGGCGGCCATTATTTTTTTCACATCCCATTTTCCTATCATCTCTATTTATGTGTGTCCTTAAATCATACATGTATGAGTTTTCTTTCCTTCGATAATCTCGGCCCCATCAACCATCAAGAAGAGCTGTCAAAATCGTATCTGGCTAAACTCATTTTTAAAATATAAATCAAACACGACAAATTCAGACATGAGACCTTGAGATGACAGAGGAGGAAGTTTAGAGATATCATGCACAGAATTTGAGTGAGAAAGTAGAGATACACTAATTGACATGAAAAGTGATAAGGGTGATCCTATTTACCCAATGGTATATCGGTTTGAGTTTAAAGTTCAAATGCGTGTACTTTAACTTTAAAGTTCAAGAGGACAAAGTATAATAACAAAAGGGATGGGAAGACCCCATCAAAGCGGACAAGGATGGAACCAAACCGGTAGCATGGGGCTAGGCCCCAATAGCATCACACTGGGAAATATGTGCTACAACACCTAAGATATCTGAACTATCTAGGTCAAAGGTCTACAAACAATAGGAACATCCGAAGAAGCATCACCTAACGTGATTGCTCTCCTATGGATTGCACCAGCTAGTGCTCTATGTAGAGCAATGGAAACACGTTACCTAAAATAGGCTTTACAGTAAGCTAAAGAGAATGATACCCCATGTTGCATAGTATGGTAGGCTCTCGCGCACTCCCTCATGAACATGTCGAAGTCAGTGTCCATAGCTCCATATAACTCCAAAGCTAGAGGAACAAAGAGGTGACCTCTCTGCATACCTCTATACTTGGAGACCTTGATTGCTGCCACTCCACTCTCCGCCCATCCTGGAGTGATCACCCCCTCTGAAACTGTGTTTCTAGTAGGATCGGTAACCACCACATCTGCCACAGTGACCTGGTCCTCCCGAACCAAGTATAGGTATGCCCTAATCCTAGTCAACTGCAAGGCATACCAACTTTCAAATATTAAAATATTTGAAATTAAAATATCAAAATTTGAAACAAATCACTATTATAAAAAATTTAAATTGGTGTTCAAAAAATTTGAAAATGATAATATCATGTTTTCCTCATTATATTTATTATTCAAAAGATTTTGTTCTTTTGAACGTTTTTTTCTTAGTTTTTTAAAACAGTTTAATTTCAATTTGGAAGTACAAAAAATCTACTTTTCATATTAATTGATTAAAGTTTAAGTTTTTTTCAAATTTACTTATCTTGTTTGTTAATTTCCCTCTATACCTGTTGACTTGTGATGATATATTTCAGTGGAACATGTTTCAATGATTCAACTTCAGGTTTCTAAAGTTAAAGTTATGTACTTGAAGTTGAAACCACTTTAAAACTCTATGCAGTACTTTAAACTTAAATTACTTCTCAATTTGTACTTCTCAATACCGGATCATTTCACTTACAGTTATTATTACGACATACGAGAAATGCTTTTCCACGAGAGGTACGACATGAGCTCCCATCTTTTTCCTCTTTGGCTACCGATTGAACGAGGGGTCTACAGTCTATCTTGATGGACCGACAGTTTCACGAGGCTCTACATTCACTCTTAGTGGATCCGGCCATTCCTCGTACTACTAGAGCTCGTCTACGCTCTTGCTCGGGCAAGGATGCAGGCCCATGGATCTTGGCTCGACCATGCATCAGCGCTTTCCAACTCGCACCAGCTACTTTCTCCACAACGATAGGTTCCGTCTTGGCTTGGTCCATCCATCTACATCTTCATTACTCACATGTGAGTGTGGTATCACTTTAGATGAAGCAGGTATTCATATTAAAGTTATGAAATGGTCATATTATTTTTGAACACCTTACCAAACCTTCAAGTAGTAGAATCTCTCATGTATGTGGATATGATATGAGGCAAACAAAAGACCATTCTTCTTAGCCTTTGTGCACCAGCTACTTTTTCTGCATCGATGAGATTTTATCTTGGCTTGGTCCACCCATCTACATCTTCATTACCTTAGATATAATAGGGATCCATATAACATGTTTCTCATTCTGAGTCTATTCAAAGGGCATAGGTAGCTATATTATGCCATCATAGGTAGCTACCTATGATGCCATTAGAGATATGGTGTTTGCTATGGCATGTTATTATTATTTATTTTATTTTGAAATAATAGTTTAATCTTTGAGTAAGCTACTCTTCAATTCAATGTTTTTGCATTTACAAATTCAAAATTTTTTATATATTAAAATATTTTATATGTTTGGATAAATTTAAATTGAAATAATATAAAATAAATTTATCAATCAAATTTGATATTTTAATGGTTGAAATTATTTGATGTCTACAAAGTAATATTTAAAAATATTTTTAATCTTTAATGTCAACGTATAAAATAATATATAAAGAATTTAGGCATGAAATTTATGAAGAAAACTGAATAATTTATATTTAATTTTTATATTTTATATAAAATAATATAATATATGTAAAAATATGAAATTACTTAGCTAAAATAAAAAATAATTCAAACTTATGAGTGAACAACACAAGAACATTCCTTGTGAGATAATTTTTTTCAAAATTTACAACTTTTTTTCAAAATATTTTTTTTTTGGATATTTTATTCTATAAGTAAATTTCAAAATCCTATTTTAATTTACTGATTTTATTAAATAAAAAATATTAAAATTTCGAAAATATTTTTATTAAATAAAATTATTATAAAAAATAATTTTATATAAGGATGTTATATTTATAATTAAATTTTAATTATAATATTAAATAGAATTTAAAATATTGATTTTTTGGGGGTTAATTTTTCGTTTATTCTTGTTGATTCCTTTAATATGAAATTTTTTATTCATATGGAAAGTTATATCTTATATGGAAAGTCATAAAAACTAAGCAATTGCTTGAATTTGGAGTGGTGCTGAATCAAACAGAATCAAGTGAATGGGTCTTCCCCCTCTTTTTGATATATTACTCGGTTTAAACTCGAAGAAAAATAAAATAAAAATAATAATAATGGGTGGAAGGGTATCATGTTGTCTGTTGTGAATCTTGCTGTAAACGAGGCAACTGCAATGGAACATGAAGCACTTGAAACTTTCGCATCTTGGACCATAATTTCTACTCTTCCTCAGATGAGAATGAAGCAACGGCATGAATTCAAAACATAGCCGGGGCATGAATTCCATT
The DNA here is from genome assembly GCA_014180765.2 of Marchantia paleacea. Classification (NCBI taxonomy): domain Eukaryota; kingdom Viridiplantae; phylum Streptophyta; class Marchantiopsida; order Marchantiales; family Marchantiaceae; genus Marchantia; species Marchantia paleacea. The sequence goes on from MUAA02000030.1 coordinate 401,562, forward strand.
GCGGACATGAGCATCCCATGAACACACGTTGTCCTCCACCACTGATTCAGCTCCAATCCACAGAGGATTCCAAGCAAGTGATCGATGCTAAGGTAAACTAAAACGCAGTTACGCAGCAGCAGCAGCAGAGAAGATTAAGAAGAATGTCAGTTGTCGACTTCACCCGAAGGCCGATGACGATTTATGATACTGCCTGCAGTCGCACAACACGAATTAAGAAGTGTTGGTCTGCATCCGATTTCCTCACCACGATGAATCTTCGAGTCGGCACCGAATGGTGTCGTGGAGTTCTTGTCAACTCTCTCTGCGGCCAGGGAACCGCGAACAATGTGCCGATTGGCCATTGTTCACACTTGGAACTCATCCGATATGTGAGCCGGGAAGTTGTTGAAATCTAAGGGTGAGCCGAAACTGTGAGCGATACGAAGAATGTCAGATTCTTTTGACTTTTGGTCGAGGCGATTGGGTGGAATCGTTGTAATGCTTGTCGGTGGGGCGTAGGAGCTAAAGCGAGGCGGTCGATGTTCGTGCGTGCCATCGCCGCCTCGCACACCAATCACACTGCCCGTACATTAGAGTAGTAGGGTGGAGCTGTTATGAAGTTGGAATTTCCAGGCGTTTGCTGGGATCGGGGTGAGATCGCGGAGACTAACTTACGGGGCGACAGGAAATAGGTTGTCGAGCACGGAGTCCTGAACCATGTCGAAATTCTTCTTGAAGTACTCCATAGCCTCCCTCTGGAGTTTGTGCGCGTCGTACATGCGACACAGCCTCAACATGTCGGCCAAATTCGCCTGGTTGATTCGCTCGCACAGCTCCTCGTCGCAGATCTTTCTGAGCAGAGGTATGTCGTATTTGTGCGCGACTTTGAGAACCTCCTGAGGCATCACAGACTCGTCGAACGATATTTCCGCCGTGTAGCAGTAGTTCACAACCGCCCTCATCGTCGCGTACGACGCATCGTTGATATGGATCCTTCCCGTTTGCTCCTCCAGCATTCCAGCCTCGAACATTCTGTTGAACACCGATGACCTTCCGGCCTGATCTCGGATCGATCGATTCCCAATATCAACCACCAACATTTGATCAGGCGGGAGACGCAAGAGCACCAACTACATAACCCTAAATGCACCATTTGTTCAGCGATCAGTTGTGGAGAATTGCTGCGTGCAGTGTCGATCATGAAGAAGAGATCGACTAGGATTTAGGGTGAATCATGGGGAGAGGAGTTTTCTGACCAGAATGAAGCGGTGGGCGTGAATCAATCGGGGAATGCTTGCATGAATAACGAAGATGACATCTCCTCTGAAGCTGGAGCTGTCGCCGAAAGTGTCCGAGTCAGGAAGTTTCAAAAATCGGAGCCTGCACTGCGCGTCGTTGTAAGCCTTTCGCTGGCATTCGTACATGGACCTCAGATTGGCCAATTCGTGTCTGGCGCTGGCAATTTCTCGAGCGCAGCCCTTCTCCACAACACTCTTCTCGTCGAGCCTGGTGACCAGCAGCGCCAACTCTTGCTTCGCTTCTTCGATTTCTACCGTCACACGAGTCCCTTCTGCCATCAATGATTCAATTCCGGCCTCGAAATGGTTCCGATTCGCTCAGCTCCCTTGCTGCACGATCAGTGACTGGAACCGCTAGAGACAATGCGGACCCGAAAGGCGCCATTCAGTTCCGGGGCAGCGGTCCTCAGCAGCTGATCACGAACGGATCAATTCCGCCGCTCGACTGACTGTGAATTTCAATCAGCCGTGGCAGAGCGAACTGCATGCATGCAACAGACAGACAGACAGACATACCGAATACCGCAACAAACTTGAAGCTGTCGCCGAAATTGCACGAGCAGTGGCAGTGGCAGTTTGGTTTGAGAGCCATCAGTGGCCAGTGAGAATGAGATTCATACCAGTCACCGACAACTATTCCGGAAGACAGTTCGGTTGTTTCTGGGTTGAGACGATTCGAGGCGAGCCTACTTGACGAAGAAATGGAGTCCAGTAACAAAATTGATTCGCGGGGAATCTTAATCACAGTGTCTTCAAGATCGGGCATCTTTCATGACTTAAGTTCACACTCGTTGAGAATAGATTGTATTTTTGCTGGCCAATTTAGGGTTAATATCATCATGCTCACATTTGGACATTCACACGAGGAAGCACGAGCTCCAGCACGCGAAGATCCTGCCATGTCCAGGGAAGGAAGAGCAGAACCAGCAGATGCCAGAATGGCCAGACCGACAACCGAATGAATGCCTGAAAACTTGCTCGAAGCACAGTTTCTGAGAGAATGCAAAGCTCGACTGCTGAATTCTGTTGTCGCTCAGATTCTTTTCTGAAAGCAGTCCACTCTAACCTGAGCAGCATCTGAAGTGACCTTACTTTCATGCCCAAAAGTCTATCCACTAAGCCACGGTGAGAATCCTTGAAATTCAAGGCACTGTCAGGTCATATCCAGGTCCAGGACCTACAATGCAGTAGTAGGACGAATCAAATCCTTGCTTCCTTCTGAGATCTCTCTAGTCTTCTGGCTTCACTGCAGCTGCCAGTGGATGGCGTATTAACGGATGGCCAGACCCGAGTCATTTAAATCTGGTGTTGGCAATGATATCTAGAGAGCCCCTTTAAGCTCATTATCTGCGCTCATGTTGGAATTCATTGTCAGAGTCGAGGTTAGCGAGCGAACTTAAGCGTGATCTCCGCTCGCCATGATATGGGCTTCGATGTCTTTGAACAGTTTTGGAGTCCTTCTCTTTGCTTGTGCTTCCGAGATGTCGAGTGGACCGGGGCCCTCGTACTCGAAAACAAAAGAAACCTTGACGTTGTCATCATCCAGTGGAAGGAGCTTCATCGAGGACTGCCACTTGGTGAAACCTGCAGCCAGATGAAGTCCCTCGAGCTCGGTGGCAACGAGTTTCATCGAAGTGTTGTCCACGCTGACGAACTTCTCCTTCATAAACGCACCTTCTGAAACAACTTTCAGATCCATGAAGAAATTTCGGTTTTGTTAGATATGGTGGCCCCACAACATCGGACCCTCTGCTCGTTTGACAATCATGACCGGCTGGAATTGAATACTTGCCATGGGACAGACTGACGACAGGCAGTTTTGGGTGTTGCAAAGTATACTCCTGATGACTGATGAATCTGAACTCGACGAGGCTCAACACACAGAGCACTGGCAGTGGAGAGTACTAAACTGAAGAGAATAGACTTTCGAGCAATGCCATGATCGAGAAAGGAACACATTTTTTGTTCTGGTCGAGCTTGGGCTCTGGATGACCGGAAATGCTGAATGCTGTGATGGCATCGAGGAGCTGAGCTAAACCCATTCGTGTAATGGGTCGATCCCATGTTGAGCGAGAATTCACAATCAGGGCAGTGGAAGAACACAATCAGCATGATGGAGTCTGGTGACTCAGAGTGAGAGCGTGAATTTCACCCGAGAATCTGAGAGCTTTCTGTGCATGGGGCTTTCATCTGTCCAGTCACTTGTGGTGGGTTGTTACAGACTCAGAGCACGAAAACGAGAAACGACAAGGAACTACCCGATCGATTCAGGGCGAACAAACCTGGGCCGAATTTGATGAGTCGTACTGCACCAGACTCTCCCTCAATTCCCTCGACGTGCTCGATGCTCGATACAATCTCAGGAGCCAGCTTGGGAAACAGAGAGTTGCTGCTCTTCAAAGCCTTCCACAGGCGAGAAGCAGACAGACCCAGCTCAAAGTCGACTTGGAAGCTCGACATTGTGTCAGTTGAGAAGCAAACACGAGGAAGACGTGACGACTTGGACAACAGCAAAGCTCGCTGGTTGTATTGAGTGGTAGCTTGGTATCTCCCCAATAGCGCCATCTTCTTATATAATCCGAGCCAACTCTGCAGACCTTTATTAATTGTTGCACAGTTACCCAGTCCGCCTAAAATTCATGGTCACATTTTGGACATCTTCGTGGCAGCTAGTCAGGCACATTAGCGAGCATTCTGGACTTCTTGAGAATTTTTCCATCACGAATGACAAATGTGCGAATGCATGGAGTTTCAAGGCCATGGGACACAAAACAGAACCCGGATTACCAGCGAAAAAAGTAACTACTCGTATTGGAAGCAGGGAGCTTAACAGGTGCATTTCAGAAAAACAAATAGCAAATCGAAAATGCTACTGAATTAAGACAACGATGAAGAGAGAAGTATCATCTTCAACATAAAACGAGACTCTCCCCATCACTGGAAGTGTTCTGACCTCCTCATGGAAGTGTGCAGACAAGGAGAAAGTGAGATTCGCCATGGCACTGCACAGTTTGCCAAGGACAATGTTTACAGTATCCATCTTCCCTCTAGGTAAGGGAAAATTTACCAATCTCGACTTGAAGTCCATGAGAACGGGCTCGAAATCGAGTCACGGCCCCCATTCATGTGCTCTGTTGGGATATGATCAGCACAATACCTGGCAAGTGGTATCTGCAAATCATACTCATGGATAATTCTTTTTTATCTTGAAGATTAGTACCATTTGCCATACAAATCGTGTTCAGAGAATATTGATGCGTCTCTGTTGTAAGATGGGAGCATTTGTTCGTACCTAGGCTAGGCTTATTGCATAGACCTTAATCAGCTACGGTAACCTTCCACTTTACAGATCATCCCTCCCTTGAGTCCCTTATATTTAAAAACTCGCATCTCATAGCCATATTTTGATGATGCAAATCACAGTCACTGTCGGATTGATACATTAATTTTGGAGTATACTTCCGATTATAACTTCATCCTTTCACTTCTAAGTCTTACAAATAGACACTAATTGGGAAAAGTTGCTACCCATGGCATTAAAGGAACTATTGCAAGACAATCCAACGGAAACAAAGCCAAGACGAAGGAGTCGAAGTACGGTCCCTCCCAAAGGCAAAAGAGAATGAGGAGGTATTAACCCTCTCCACATAAATCTCTATCTTGCCCAATATCTGCTGCAAGCAAATCATAAAATCTTATACATATAAGGTCTCTAACATGCATTCCATGTTCGAGACTTATTATCTAAATGCTAGCTTAAGGGAAATGCTGATTGACATATTGAATACAAAAGAATAATGAAAAATGTGATCCATGTAGACTCTTGTGGTCCATCTCCATATCCAAGGGAATAACATCAACATAACTATACATATCACGTCCCATGACCCCATGCATCTCCATAGCCAAGGGAATAAATGCATGTCTATCTTGCAAACCTCCATGCTTGTTGACCTTAGCGCTAATTTTTGCAACTACTTTAGCCCTCGTCCATTGCCATAGTATCTTGTGTCTGATGTGTGATAACCACATCCGCCACACAAACTATAACCTCCCATGTCATATATTAAAAAGTAACATCTTTTTCTTATAAGTGTACATTATCTCTCAAGCTAGTGCATATACCACATCTTTAATAGCGTCATGCATGGCTATTCTCTAAAGCGGTAATAATGTACACACTCCTAGACGCATATGGCTAGATTAATCCTCATGGAAATCTTGATGCTGTAATGAAGATAATATGTGCAATACGGAATGACCACAGCCCAAAACCTTTGCTTGACACATTCTATAATATGAATGTAAACATTGTCTCATGATGTGCCGTCATCAAGGTAGACTGCAATTCTCTAGCACAAGTCAATAATATACTTCCAAAAGTAAAAATACTTCTCTCGTCCTAAAGGTATTAGCTTGTCTCGTGTTGCTCCTAGGTCCCTCCGAAATAGATTTGTCCCAGTCTCAACATGCGAAACAATATTCTCCATCATAGAACTCTCTATGATGCAAAACCAAGTACTAAGTAGATTGTTTACGTACAAATTAGAGAGTTCACCAATGCCAAACTACTTGAAAAAAAGCCTCAGTAGCAATCTCCTGTAATAATAGTCCTAAGCCACATGAGGTAGGGAGTAGCGCCTTGTGCCGTGCTAAGGGCAACATGTATGAGATGGGAGGACAACTGTCCAAGTAAGGAAAGATAGACAATGTGATACACGTGTGGAACCAAATGCCCCATGATAACTACACATTGTCTACGTGAGGACAATCCTCAAAGTGCATCAGATATTGTAGAAGAGCCTCTTTTAAATTTTATGTGATAAAATCATCAAAACACTAAAGGGTACACTTAAAATCCGATAAAACCTATGTGATCACTACACAACCATTTGAAACATGTGTCTTAGCTTCCACTTTGGCACCTTTTAAATGATCTGTAGTTCCACAAAGGCAGGCCATCTAGGTGGGAAGGTGATCAAAGACAGGGATTATATTATTGATAAATCTCACAATATGAGTGTCTTCAGCCAGAGATGGAAATATAAATCCTAAAACTCGGCAAATATTCTGAAGAAGAACGTCATAGTGAGCCATAGCAAACAAAGGTTCCCCTAAAGTATTCCTTTGTCTGGTTCATGTTGCTTACTCAATAATATTGACTCCCTTCAGTGAGGGTCCATGCTAGCAATAAATAAAGTGACGGAGAGCATTTGTATGGGATAAGGCTAAATAAGAATCCTCTTGCAGCTAGTAGCTCTGTATGTATTTTTTATTCGATTCATCGTGGCTCAATTATGACGGTCTCGCATCCTCCGGCGGTAGAGACTCCAACAAACTGATGGGGCATTAAATTTCCTGAAAGGGAAGATTAATCTGCAAAATAATTCTGCAATTCACAAGACAAAGCAATACATTTCCAACTGGGATAGATCATACAACAACTGTCTGTCTCCTTGACCATGGCCAATAATTTGCCCCATAATCTAGGCTACTGATGTAGGAATAAGTTCCTGTCACAGGAGCCCAAAATAGCTCTGAAAATTTTAGTGATGGATTCTCAGAAGTAAAACATCCTATGAGATATTGTACTGTCCTTGGTAATCCACCCGAAGATAGATGAGGAGCAATGGATAGGGCCTGGGCAAATAATGTACACTAACTATCAAGCAGTAAAATGCTGAGTTTGATACACTACCATGTGAGATGTAACAAGACGTACTGGCGTGAGACGTGACTGGCATAATCTGGCCATAGTCTCCTAGGAATGGCGGCCATTGTCAAAGCATGTAAAGCTCTCCCTACTATACTCTCCTGCTCTTCATAGGAATCTACAAATACGTATATGTGTGGTGAATACGTATTATGAGGTAGGATGGATCGAGGGGGAGTGTGAAGAATGAAATGACTTCCTGGGGAACCAACCAGTTCACTGCCATGAATCTCCTAAAAGCTTCAGGATACACTAACTTATATAAAGATAAGGTGATCGATCATTCACGCATTATTTTACAATGTGTTGTCTGTTGCTAATGGGATAGAAGATACAAAGTATTTCATTGAATCTCACCGAAAGCGATGGTGTCCATGGAGACCGTAGCCTGTACCATCCCTGCTTGCCAGACGCAGTCCATGCACCAGGCTGAACTTGATCTGCTTGCAGCAGTCAATGTCTCATGCTTCGGTTGTATTGGGTCTGTATAGACTGCAGCTTGAAGAATCTGAACTGGTTTGAAGTACTATGGAGGGAGCAGCAGCGCGTACTCGATAGCACGAGCATCCTTGTGCAGGTGTAAAGGGAGAATGTTATGGTCAGGAATGTCGATTGTCCTCTCGTCCACCACCTCCACTCCACTCGCAGCTTACACTGTCACGTTCGTCAAGGCTCCACGACAGAGTCGGACATTCATTCATGCTTGTGCATGACTCCAGAGGCTACTTCGAAGCAATTGTCTGGACAAGATGCCACTGACAAATATTCTTCCGTGTCACGGACGTTCTCGTAGCCTTTGGCTTGTAACGCCTGCTTTGATTCTGTAAGCGACATATCGGCCTCGGAGCTTCAAGGCTCCGTTCTGTCTTACGGCACCATGGCACGGGCCTGAGTACTATCCAACCCCATCACGGTGCTCTCTGTCACGTATAAACCCTCCCACTTCCCAATGCCTCCCACTGTCGTATGCACACTATCCGTGATTTCATCATGAAGATTCTCTTTAGCTCGGAAAAACTCCATTACTTGGGTGTCATTGACATTCACGTGTTGCACCTCCTTGTACTTCGCATGGTAATCGCTTGGACGATCATTTATGGAGAAAAAACGATCGGAGCTGTGCAAATGAGCAGCTGCAGCTGCAGCTGAAGAGGTTTGAAGAGATCAGAATGTTACTTGGTTGAATTTCCGTGAAGGTATGGGCCGTGATCTTCATCGAATGAACCGGAAATGCTCTAATGCTTAGTCAGCCGTCACGAGGTTTTGAATACAGGGGCAAAAAGTATGCACAAATCTGGTGTAGGGCATCTGCCTATGCACATGCAACAGAAATTTCGATTCTGGATGCTGAGACTTATTCTTCCTCTTGACTTTGCTCGAATCTGGAACAAAAAGCCCGCATCCAGTGAAAGATCGAATGACATCAGATTCTCTCGATTCAGACAAGTAGGCAGTGGAGACAAGGTCTGGAAATAAATCGCTTGCGCATGCAAGCGCTTCCTCGTTTTGGCTTCATTAAGATTGCAGGATGAGCTTACACATGGTGACAAACAAATTCATGCGTGGGAAACTCAGAGACTGGCTCGAGCTCCGATCAATCATCGAGAGATCTGCTCGTTCGGGTCGAAAAGATTCAGAGGCCCGACAAGCTTTCTCCATCCTCAGAACAAGCAAGCAAGCAAGCAAGCGCTACCCGGAGTCCGGTTGCGTTCCAATCACAGGATCGATGCGTCGCAAGCCAACGAGACCAACAACAGAACATCAGATCCTCGAACTCTGCTGCAGCGCGTCGGCCTCAGCAGTCGGCGTACTCGCCGGTCTCCACCAGATAGCTCGCCAGTCCCTGGAACGTGGGCTGCGTTCCCTGCTTCGCTTGCTCGATGGCCACAGCGACCACGGGACCCTCACCTTCGTAGTCGAAGGTGAAGGACATGTAGGTCTTGTCGCCCTCGGGGCTCAGCTTCAGAGTGCAGTCCCACTTGCTGAAGCCCATGGCAAGATGCCCTCCCTCCACCTCGCTGGACACCACCACCTTGTTCTCGACGTCGATGGACACCAGCTTCTCCTTCACGTATGCTCCCTCAGGGGCAGCTGCCAAGCAACCATCGGCAAGAAAACTCGTCAGAATGCAGTGACTGTCACCTTGGGTTCAGATCCGCACGGAGCTGGAATCCCGAAAGGCTTGCACTGGTGGTGCGAATTCACGCCTCGATGAATTCACACCATCGAGGCATGAGATGCTGCAGACACTGAGATGAAAAGATTTGAGCTGCGCATGACCAGCACCGTCGAGGGCAGCTGTGAGTCGATCTCGGGGAAAAAAATCAAAGTGCATCGAATTCACAGCAGCTGCAGTCGTGTTAAGTTCACATCGGGGCGGGCTTGGAGTTCTCGAATGCTCGCACTTGGAATCCTGGTGGTGTCGATTCCTGGATGGAGACAGGGAGGTATTGATGGGGTGGATTACATGCTGAAGACACGGAGATGGAAAAGATCTGAGCTGCTAGTGACGAGCAACGTCGATGAAATACCAGCTTCTCCTTCAAGTGTTGCCTCTCGGAGGCAGCTGTGAATCAATGATTCAGTGGCAAAATGCATCAAGACCGCAGCAGTCAACGTCCGATCGGCCAGCTACTTACAGGAACTGATGGGCCAGGGGGATTGGACTTCGCTGACGCTTGCGTTCGGATGGCTGTTGGACTGATGGCGGGATGTGATGCTGCACACACTGAAAATCAAAAGGTTTGAGAGTCGAAATGACAGGCCGGATTGAGCACGAACCTGATCCGAACTTGATGAGGCGAACCGCTCCGACTTCTCCATCGGTGCCGTCGACGATGGCGATGCTTCCGAAGATCTGGGGGTTGATCTTGGGGAAGATCTTGCTCCCGTCCTTCATCGCTGCCCACAAGCGGGAAGCCGGCACATCCAGCACGAATTCCACATCGAAGGAAGGCATTGTCACTGGTTTCGACTTCTTCCGAACCTTAATAAGGAGGAGGATCTATCAACCGATTAGAAAGCGTTCAGCCGAATTCTCTCTAATGCGGAAAGATTTGATGAGCTCTGCGCCCGTGCCTCTTGCCTTATAAACCCCATGCCTGCTGCTGCTGCTGCTGCTCAAGTCCACACAGAGTTCCAGTGCCCTTGCAGCTTCTCCCCAACAGTGAACCATCCATGAGTCAACAGTCCGTCATCAATGGCATGCACCATCAATATTCTCACACGATCGGCCCCAGGCCACAACCCGGCTCGGACTAATGGCTCCATTAAGTAACGGATCGTAGACAAACATGGAACCAGAGTCCAGACCAGACAGCTCTCGGTCGATCGGCTGAACACGTCGTCCTCGGGGCTCAAGCTTCGGGATAAGGGCCCGACAGGAGGAGTAAGTTACAGAACACATGCACTTCTAACCTTGCCAACCTTGGAGCTCGGGGATTCTGCTCATTTCAGTGATCGAGCTCAAGGAATCAGACTCAGATGCTCGCGAGTGAAACCTTCTGCCATCATCCACTTCGTTGGTTGAGAGACAAGCTTTCCGTCCTCCTGCTCATGATGCTGAATCGACCACCTGGAGGCATGGAACTGGAACTACGAGATTTGGTGGGTTTGTCTGACATGCGTAATCATCAGAAACAGTCTCACAGAATGGGCATCATGGCCAAGTGAACCGAGCTTCTTCGAGGGTGCATTCCTTCTACTTCTGGACTTGATAAGACGACATCCAAGGCACTTTCATACATGCATCTGATTAATTGATTCCAAGGGTTGGCTACTCAGGCCTCCACTTTGCGGATAATATCATATCATATCTTAATTCTGGTGGGCCATGGGTCTTCAGGGCATGGACCCTGGCCAGGGCCCCGTTGCTGCCTGGGTCGAAGCATACAGGATAAAAAATTCTTTATTCCCTGCTGCGTTGGGGATCGAGTCTAGTGACTGGGGCCTGCAACTGCGGTCCAACACCTGTCACTCGTTGGGAATAGTACAAGGGCACGAGAAAGCACGATATATACACTCACAGGGGACATGAGAAACGGGATGGATCGATCGGCTGGCCGGATGGAAAATGCTCTTCTTTCCATGTGACCTTCCAATCCAATCCGAAACTGGCAAGTGCAGACCGAGGCATATACATCTGGAGAGTATCATGGCTCACCTGCCCGCCTGCTCGAGATCTTTAAACCTCCTGTTCAAGATACAGATCTAGATGGCGCATTCTACTGCACGTCGCCTTCAATATCTCGAATGTCGATGAAGAAGATGAGGGCTCCAGCAGTAGCAGTGACGACACGGTCTCGGAGACTCGGACAGGGCCGGAGGGTCAGCAGAACCGAGCCGAAGCTCAGGAAAGGGCCCCAGCAGTTGCATCTGGTTCTGATGTTGCTCATCTCACACATGTCATGCCAACGGATCAGTCCGAGCTCCACGAGTCCTAACGAAATGGACACAAGGAAGAAGTGTCCAGCTAAAGGTTCGGGACCTGGCAGCCTCGTACTCACTGGGTCAACGATCATGGCTTGAGAGAAGCGTCTGTACATCGCATGCGAGTACTCCGGGGACCGAGCTCTCCGGCTGAGGAATCGGTAGCCAATGGTGAATGTAGCTATATGCGGAATGTCTGTTGGGCCGAGCCGGCCCGAGGAAGTTCGGAGAAGCCATTATAATGATAATTATTATTATCACAGTGGCTGTGGATCGGTCCTGTAAATCAATCCACCGGGAAAAAATGGCTGCTGCTGCAGGCAGCAGCAGCAATGATGAGCAACAACAACAGTGGTGGATTTATCAAGCACTGTGTTTGTCCTGGAATGGCACCAGGCGAGGGCAGGAGCAGTATAGAGAGCCGAGCTAAATGGTCAAAAGCGGGTGCATAATTATGATCAGTATATTCCGAGGCAACTGGAGTGCACGGTAAGGTTGGAAACTGGGATTTTCGTTACAAATTACCGTCCCGATCTAGATCTGGAACTTATCGATCGATCCGATTGAACATCTGACTGACTGACTGACTGTCTGCTGTGCTCCGGAGAGATCTCTCTCACTCGCAGTCTTTAAGAAGGAGGTGGAGCTAGTTTTGCAAGCCCGTCATATGAAACCCCTGCGCCTTTTTGAGAAGTACATCTGCATCAGCACTCTGTATCTCATCTGCAAGTTGGAACCGTCAGAAAACTTCAAACGACATCCTCTGAAATCGTGTCAAGATGCCAACCTTCGAGACAGAAGTTGAATTGGCCGTACCCGCCTCCCGTCTCTGGACCACTCTGGTCGATGGCAACACCATGTTCCCCAAGATCGCCCCCCTCTTCATCACCAGCATCGACGTCGTGGAGGGTGCGGTCGGCACCATCGGCGAAGTCACTCTCGTCAAGCTCGGCCCAAGTACGCTCACACCTCTCCCTCTTCCCCTCTCAATCTCCTCCACCTGCTCTGCTCTCCACGCTAGCTGAGGATTGCACATACCAGATTCAATGCTGCTGGTCCGTCCATTCAAGAAAGGACGAATTCAGTTTGCACTTGGTGGACTGACTGCAGCAGCTCCCTCCTTGAGCCACTTTCGGGTTGAGATGCCTTCGTATCCTGCTGTCCTGCATCTGGAAGTCTAAGGTGTGGTCACAGAAGAGACTCAGCACGACATTGCATGAATGGAGCTTAAGCTTAAGCTCGCACCAAACCGAAATGCTATAGCACTGAGTGTCGAGTCCTGTTAGATCCAGTGATCGTGGCGTGGCTGTGAAGGTCCAAGGATCGACGTTGTGGAGTTGGCTACATGGATTGGCTCCAGTGGGATTCATGCCATTGATGTCAGAGGAAGGTGAGTGGAAATTAAATGGTTTTGGTTTGGTTTGGTTTGTGCAGTTGCACCTGACGGAGCGTTTGTGAAGGAGAGGAGGGTAGAGATCGACCACGACACGATGACCATGGCTTCGGAGGAGCTGGCGGGAGGACATCTCGCGGTGGGATTCAGCAAGTGGATTGCAAAGTTGAGGCTGGAACCGATCGGCACGGACAAGGTCAAGATCTGCTCCAGCGTGGACTATGAAACCGAGGGCGACTCGGATGTGAGCCTCGCCATCACACAAGCCAAGGAAGGGCTGCCCATGCTGTTCCACTCCGTGGAGCAATACCTCGCTAGCACTGCACCTTAACTTGCAATCATGGCCCTGCTCAGGTACCGCACGCTCACTTCAGCTCAGCTTGCTGGGTGGCTGCAGATCTGCGCAGTTGCAGACCGACAACCACTGTCACATGAGTTTGGGGACAAACAAGAATGAAAAACAATCAATCCATCCATCGAGCGATCGATCGATCGATCAGTCGGATCGAATGACTTCGTTCACGGCACGGCGTGCCAGATCTACTAGGAACCTTCAGGCGTGATCGAGCTCCAGAGTCAAAATTCACCTTTCCGTGCAAGCCTGTTCTTATTCTTCACTATAGCAAAAGGTTATATGGCGTCTTTCGATCCAGTTCTGGACCCTATGCTTTCAGATCTTTTGTACATACCACATTTTTCTTACAGTGCGTTACGCTGGCCCAAACTTCAAATGCATAGATGTCATCATCTCTCCGTGGCTGCAATAGCTCAGAATATGCCACCCGTCTTAGGCCTGCTTTGAATCTATTGTATTCGACTTTCTTAAATTACGGAAGCCTCCTCTCGCACTCGCATATTCGCAATTGAAACTTCTGTCTCTACCGCCCAAGTCCATATACTTGCTCTTGGTGTAGATCCATTTTCACCCGTAGAAATAAATGTGTTAGTCTGAGGTTTCTAATAAGTCACAATGTGCCGTTTCTTTCGCTGTTTCATTGTATTACACTGTCCCTTGTGCTGTTGTGTTTTGCTACCACAAGTCTCATGCCTTTGATTCACTTCTCTCCAAAGGAAACGAGAAAAACCGAGCGAGAGGAGACCGGGGACATGATATATAGAGTTGTCGTGTGGAGACTGTATTCCTGAATTTCACCTCAGTTACAACAAGCAGACTTATAAAAGCGTATGAAGAGTGCAGAAAACGAGTCTAGTTTCGCAAACTTTGACGACGGGTTGGAACGAGAACCTCCATGGAATTTCGTCATCCAGAATTCGTCAGTTCCTAAACATGAGATCAGTCATGATGGAATTGGATTCAAGCTGCAGCAGTAATTTCACCTTTGTCAGTATTGTGGAGAAAATCAGTTCATGGACTTTTCTGTAAGCAGATTTTGCTTCCTTTGCTTTGTGCATTTTCTTCTGGGCTTACCCATCTCTTGTATACAAAGATGGCCAAAGTCATTTTGTATATCCTCCACATGCTTAAATTTACTTCCTACTGACAAAATTATACATACTTTCCTTTTAAGATGCAGGCTTTGGAATGATGACAGTACGCAGATTTGCACACCATTTTGACTTAAAATCCAAGTATCGGTGGAGACTCAGATTCAGAACACCAGGATAAGGACTGCTTATCAAGGGGTTGGATTGTTATTTGCCCATGTCGATGTCCTGCTTCCAATAAATGTACCTGATTTTGAGTGCTCCAAACTCCTGAGATGAGATGTTTCTAAGCTCTTCGTGTGTTGGGGGTTTTGATGTGGGCAAATTTCGATGGGCGAAAAATCTAAAGCAGCCCAGAGGGCCTAGCTTGCTTTAGATCTTCTCCTAATCTAGTCGCCAGGGAGCAAAGATGTCCTCCTGGGTCACCGTGACAATGTTTAGACATCCATGAAACTTGGACTAATTGGAGGATGGGAAGCCCATCAAACCATACAAGAAGACCGAGGCAAAATATGACGCATATGGTCCTACGGTAGTGGACAGCGGTACAAAGAGAATCCAAATTCACAAGAACAAAATAAAGCTCCAGGAATGTACTGAAGTCATAATTAGAGTCCCTTCAAGTCAAGCTCTTTGTCTTAAGTCTCCCACCCACATGGTAGAGTTTTTGATGATATTATTATTCATATTCTCCCATGTTCACTCGAGGAGAGCGCACAATGTTTGCCCCGGTCAATGTTCACTTCGTGAGTTAGATCCCTTGGAGATGACATTTTTGAGGTTGTCTGGGCATTGTAATTAGTTTTAATGTGGGTTCCATGATTGTTCTGTCGGTTTTTGCATAATATAAAAGAAACGACCGTTGCATTGCATAGAGATTTGCCCTTTAACAACTGCACCAAAGACAATAGAATTTAGATTCATGATCCCTAGTATCGAATGTATGCAAAAAGTTTAGCGGCTTTTCTGATTGGCGTTCTAAGTGATAACATATATTACATGGAGGTACCTAAAGAAGTTACTCCTCCCATAATATGAGAAGTATGTAAGCTCCTTCAAACTTTATTTTGAGTAATATGGATTGAGGTAGAGTTCAAGAGTATAATGTTTGCTCATTGATATATTTCCACTTACTACGGGCTTTACTGAGTCCACTACCCATAGCAAAGTCTTCATTTGTATAAACGGGCAGACTCTGCCACATAAAGGCAATCCGGCAGACTCTGCCGGATTGCCTTTATGTGGACAAGACCATTATCTCTTGCAATAGTCTAGAACTACCAAGTTGTTGGTATGAGACAGCAAACAATGAGTCACACAAAGTAGTCGACACAAGAGATACATGGTTCACCTCCTTGAGGCTGCGTCCATGGAAACACACAAATCGTTTTACTAATCTTAAGTTCTCTCTCTTATTTTCTCAAATTTCTTTGTAAGAATAAACTCTAGTGTGTCCCTGAGAGCTTCCACAAGCCCTTGTATATAGTAGTGTCAACTAATCCTAGTCATCAGCTAATTAGAGTAGTAGCCTAACTAGAGTTTACAAAGACCTAAAAGTAAACCCAACAATCTCCCCCTTGACTCTAGTCTTGGGGTCCTTAACCTCTATTGAAGTCCTAGAAGGAAACCTAACAAAGGTCCCTCTATAAACTAGAGTTAACTAAAACTAAGCCGTAGCCTAAACATGATAGAGTAAAATCTCATATACAGATAACATTATCGCTAGTCCACTCTACTTGTGCCCATATGCAATACCTATAATTGGGTATGATGTCTCGAAAAAATCTCCAAAGAAATCACTTTGGTAAAGGCATCAACAGAATTGAGTTAACCGTCAATCTTGACTAGCTCAATCATTTTGTCACACACAACCTATCTGACAATATGGTATCTAATGTCGATGTGCTTCACTCTACTGTCCATCACCTAATTTATAGCTAGATGTAAAGCATTCTAATTATCACAATGAAGATTCATAATGTCATATGTCAATCCCATTTTTGTGACAAGTCTATCCAACCAAATTGCTTCCTTCGCTACTTCCGATGCCACTACATACTAAGTTTCTGTAGTAGACTGAGCTATGCACTTATGTAATGTAGATCTCCAACTTATGCATCCACCTCCAAGTATGAACACATACCCAATCGTAGATTTCCTCCCATCCAGATCTTGTCTATAGTTACCATCTACATAGCCAATTAGTGATTTGGCATTGTACGATTTAGCATCAAATACAAGACCAAAATCCAACGTACCCTTGAGATATATTGGAGCATGGCTCAATCCTAGCCCCTTGGTTTCATTCTTGTACCACTTGATGGGATCTTCCCATCCTTTTTGCTATATTTCTTGCTCCTCCTTTCATGTTAAGAAGAAGTTGCATCCATTAGCAAGAAAGACTTGTGACGACTTCTTTTCTATTGTATATGAATGATATCCATGGATTCATAATTGAAAATGGAGTTTTTTTACATACGTATTGAAGTGATTTTACTTGAATTAATAAAAATTCAACCAGAGTTAGAATAGCTAGTTGTTGACGTTCATAGGAGAATCTATTGAAAATAAGTTTTATCAATATGAATATTTAATTTATGGCCTTTAAATAAGAAAAACAAGAGAAGACATGAGTAAGATAACAAAACGGATGGGAAGATGTCATCATACACAGATGAAACCAAGGGGGTAGGATATGACTAGGCTCCAATAGCATCATAACAATGGAAAATATGGCATATTGCATCAAAGATATACTAACTATCTAGATCAAACAATCTACATATTATTGAAGCACCCAAAGAAGCATAATCTAACGCGATTGTTCTTGTATGGATTACATCGCTAGTGTTTTCTTTAGAACAATGGATACACCTTGCCTAAAATATGCTACATAATATAATTAAGAAAGTAATATCCCATGTTGCATAGTATGTTAGGCTCTCTCAAACTCTTTCACAAACATGTTGAAGTGGATGTCCATACTTCCATATAACTCCAAGACTAGTGGAACAAAGAGTTGAACTCTCTACATACCTTTATATATAGAGATTTTGGATGTTATTGCTCCACTTGGAGCTTTAGAAGGTTCAAAGGAGACATAAAAGTTTAAAATGGATGCAAGAGTCCCCTCCAAATTTCTTTTTGCACTAGTCAATACAAACTGCACATAAGAAGCTTTGAATACAATGACAACAAAGACAAAGGAGATGGTAACTAAGCCGGAGCTCATTTTGGACAAAATCACAAAGTACTACAAGGATCTTTTGAAGCACATCCCAATATTGTGCTCGAGGAAGGCCTAAGAAAAAAAGTGTTGGGGAAGATCACAAGTAAATAGGTGGAAAAATAAAACAAGACTTGTGAAGGAGCAAAATGCCAAGGACTTCCGCGGGGTTGTACTAAAATGGCAAGAGACACATCGTCAGGATTGACGGTATGACCACTGAGTCACTCTACACAATCTATCCGGAGGCAATGGGCCACATATCAGCAATGGTCAAAACTTATTGGGACTATCAATATATAGCACCACATCATTTGCAAGGGAGATAAAGCTCATACCCAAAGGTGGCCACTTTCAACAATTGGGCAACTAGCGGTCAATAACAATGCTCACAACCATCCACAAGATTGTAGCAAAGATATTGGAGGGAGGCTAAACTTTAAATTCCCTAGCATAGAAGATCGGAAATAGAAGAGTTTTGTGCAAGGGGAGAAAATCTATGATAATTTGTTAGCCTTTAAGTTCGCTCAAGAGAAAACACAAAGAGAAATTCTGCAAGCTATTTTTCTGCAAATTGATTTCCAAATGTTGTATGATTGAGTAAATCACACATACCTTTGGAAGACAATGGATGTTGTAGGTTTTCATGGGAAGTTCATCGATCTAATTCAAGGGATAGTAGTAGGTGCCTCCTTCAAAGTAATGATAGTGTTAGATTTACACACAAGATACAGATTGCTAATTCAAAGGCTAGTAGTGATTGCCTCCTTCAAAATACTAATAGTGTCCCGATTTACACATGAGAAACAACTAGCTAGAGGGCTCAAGCAAGTACTCTTGATCTTTGCCATCTCCACGATACTTCAATTGATACTCATGATTGATATTTTTGAGGTGGAGGATTTTTATAATGTTTCATGCTATTGATTAGCCTCCATCTTGGCTTCCTATTTATGCACCATGTTTGTTTATGTTGGTGATTTGTTGTTCGGAGTATTAGTGTTCATGTGTATTATTTATAATAAGGTTGGATTTGCGGATTAATTATACTATCTTTGTTTCTCCTCAATGAGACATGATTTACGTACTTATAGACTGGATGAGTGCATGTGGTGACGACATGTTTCAAGTTGCTCGTGTAAGCACCTTGCGGTGCCTTGAGTATCTTCGGTTGCGGTTTTTGCTTCTAGATGGGAACATGTTGCATTGTTTAGTCCATTTATGGCTTGGAAGGGATTATTCTAGCATTTGGAGTGTCAGTGTATGGATGATTATCATTAATTTTGGTGTGAACATTCTAAGGAGATTGAGTTAAGGAGTCAATATAGATCTCCAAACTACATCTTTATAACGTTTGGTATAGTGTTTGATGGAGTGAGTTCATCTTCTCAACCTATTGGAATTACTTGATCTCGAAAAAGTTAAGACGTTCCAACCTTAACCTTATTTTAGAGGACTCTGCATGGTTGAGGAGAGACTACCAAGGTGTGAGGACTAACAAGGTAAGAGACTTGCAAGAGTTCCAACAGAAGACTGAAGAAGAGAGTGGTGATTACTTGGTTTAGCAATGATTCACTATCTTCTTAAGTTTGCTAGTCTATAACATAAATCTAGAGTGGTTTTGGTAGACATGAAGGGGCTTAACCTTTACAAATATTTTTGTTGTGTTTTTTAGATGTTTTTTACAATGAACACAAAGAGTTCATGAAAGAGCATATATGATGTTATTTGATATGCGGTATTAATATATGATTAAAGACTAAATTTTTTTTCTTGAATATCAACATGATCTATGACGATAGATCTACTGTTGCAAACAAAAGATTTTTTATTGACAGTAGTGTAGCAGTCAAAATATGCAACGAATCAGTATGGAAGTAAGGTTTCTAGGTTTATCATATTATGTAGCCTATTATTGACAGTGTTTATCCATTACTCTACAGAGAGCACCCGTTGGTGGAATCTATAGCAAAGCAACCATGTGAGATGATGCTTCTTTGGATGCTCTAGTAATATGTAGACAGCTTGATCTAGATAGTTATGATATCTTAGATCCAGTCAGATATATTTTCCACTGTGATATTATTGAAGCCTAGCTTTATCATTCTCCTTGTTTTCATCTTGCATCTTGCATCGTCTGTTTTGCTATCTTAATCCAACATTGGGGGTTCCTATGGATGGCTCCACATCTTTGATCATTGAAATTTTTATCATCTCTTTCATCATCTAGATGAGCTATTTGTATAAGGAGTCTAGAAAAAAACATCTTGACATGGCAAAATATATGCATTCATCTCTATACTGTAAGACCCAGGGTTGTACATATAGGATAAAATGTAAGTATATCTAAATTGTGCCTAAGTTTATCTTAGTCATGACTATGTTTAGCTCGTTATGGTTAAGTTGGAGGAAAATATAGAGTAACTTTTGGTGTGGTAGATGAGAACAACTATTTTGTTGTTTAGTAGGAATCAAGGAATAGATTCCATCACATGGGTATCTTGACTTTCCTTGACTTGGACTAGTTTTCATTGGTTGGACTTGGTGAAGACTCTTAAATCTAGGGGCGAGATTGACTTGGCACACTAGAAGTCAATTAGGGAGTAGTTGGGCTTCTAGAAGATCCAAGTGGACCAATTGCATATTGCCATGTACCCTTTTCATTGGGTTTTGTGATCTCTACCTCGTAGAGATCACAAAACCATACAATATTTATAGAAAAAAAGTTCTCTAAGTTTTTGAGCATCATCTCATGATTCATCATGTCTTTCATGCAAAGAAATCTCTTGGTTAAAATGTGAAGGTAACATTTTAATTTATGTGGAATGAAAGGCACACCACTGACCCTTAAACTCTCACGATCCTCTTCATTAATAAAATTTGATTCTACCTCCTTTTTCAATTTCTCATCCTTGCTATCGCTCCCAAATATCTCCTTGTCAAATCGTTTGAAATATGCATTTGTATTAAATTTCTACAAATTTCATAACAACTTTGGACCATTGAACTACTTTCACCATTCTTACTCTTCAACTTCTTTTCTGGTGTTGTAAGCTTACTACCCTTCATGTATGTCTTATATGGTTTTACTTCAAAATCATCCTCTCTATTTGATTTTGGATGCCGAAACCCTCAAAAGTGAAGAATGATGCAAGTGACTCATCACCTAAGAGTTTGGAGAAGTGATACATATATCACTTTTTACTTATGCAACCAAGTCATATGAACTCCCTTGGTTTTTTTCATTGTCATCACTCTCCTCTAAAGAGAAGTCAATATCCTCTAAATAAAATAAAACTTATCCAAATGTAAAATTTACCACTTAAATCGCCTTGAAGAAGAAACATGAAACCCATTTAGAATTTGAAGAAAGCTGCAACAGTCCCCAAAGTGCGTTTTGCACTTTCCTACCAAATGCAGCTTTGTATGACATAATGAAACTGTGACTTCAAAATGCTGAAGGAGAGGGAGTTGAATATATAACACTATGAGTTGAAGAAGACTATACTAAGCTAGTGGCCAGAGACAAATCCACTACATAAGGAGACTCAAAGATGTTGGGAGACATCTTGAAAAAAAATAATAAGCTTTCGGATCACTTCTCATCAAAACCTCATGCAACTTGAAGCTCAAACATATTGTTCACACTCTTTTGCTCCTCAATCTTATATCAAATGAGCATACTAATGTCTATGACATTCTTTTTATACTTTTTGGACTGCAAAACCAAAAAAAAAATTAGTGACCATAATTTTTCAACTATGATTATCAATATCTAAATTGCATGTACTATTGTGCAACAATTATAATGTCTGATGAATACTTTATGTATTATTGGATATCCTATCTTTTAGTAAAACAGAATTGTTTTTGAACATTTAACATTGACTGATGGGATTGAGTTTGAATGTGTCATAATGTGTATACAAGTTTTCTTCATGTTGATGGTAATGTTGAAACAACTCTGTAGCTCTTTGGACATAGTCTTAAACAATTTTGAACTCTATCATTACTTTTCAATTTGTCTTTTTAAGTAACTCAATACTTTGGGAACGAATCTAAACTACTACAATGTATATAAAAGTAATGTAAGTAGTACATTACAAATGCATGGATTATTTTTATCTAAGAAAATTGAGTAATATAGCAAAAAGGATGGGAAGATCCCACCAAGTTGTACATGGATGAAACCAAGGGGGTAGGATGGGGTTAGCTAGGCCCCAATAGCACAACAATGAGAAATATGTCCTATTACACTTAATATATCTAATATATCTATAGATCAAACAATCTATATACTACTTGAACATTATAAGAAACATCATCTAACATGATTGTTGTTTTATGGATCCCACCCACCAGGTAACACTAAAGACAATGACTCCGGAATGGATTTCAAGATAAAATTCTTCTCAACAACTCTACTTGCTTTATATACTATAAGACTAGAATAATCTGAAATCTAAATTATGCCACATGGCTAAATTGCATAGGTTTCATGTTTCGTTATCTTATCCTAACCAATTCCTAAAAGACATTTTGCATCCAATCCAATCACCCAATGCATGATAGTCACCTCGTCATTTATCCATACAAGACAAAATTTACCTTTTAATTTTTGCATCATGCACACCATTATCTTGTACTTTAGTGATCTAGTGATGAATCTAAGATTTGGTTAAACTAACTATAGCTAACCAAGATTGGTTACACCAAATGCTCTCTCTAAAGCAATGGATACATGATGTCTAATATAGGCTACACAATATGATTAAAAAAAAGTGATATCTCATGTCACCTAGTATGTTAGGCTCTTACGCACTCTCTCACAAACCTGTCAAAGTATACATCCATAGCTTCATATAACTCCAAGGCTAGAGGAACAAAGAGGTGACCTTTCTACATATCCCTACACTTGAAAACCTTGGCGGTTGCCGTTCCACTCGCCGTCCATCCAAGAGGATATGTAATCACTCGTTCCAAAACTATGTCATGTGTAGTATCTATAACCACACATGACATACCAACACTCCCTCCAAGTATAAGTGTGTTCTAACATGAGTCGAATGCAAGGCATATCCATACTGCCTCCATGTTTGATATCCATTCTCTGGTTTCAACACATCCCTAATGACATCATATGTAGCTTTACTTTGTCCTCTAAATGACCAACAAGTCATATGGATCAAGGATTCATCTAAGATAGTACCACACTCACAAATGAGTAATAAAGATGCATATACAGATGATTGAGCTTAGATCCACGAACATGTATCCTTGTCGGAGTAGAGTGCAAACAAGCCTTAATATTATAAAAAATGACCATATCCATTAAGAGAGAGTGTAGAGCATGTTAAAATTGTTGGTCCATCATGATAGATTGTAGGCTTCTAGTTCAATTGGTTCGCAAAGAGAAAAATGATGGAAGCTTCTATTGTGTCTCTTGGGATAATGCATCTCTCGTCTACAATAATAGTTCATGTAAAAGAAATAACCCCTTTTCATGTTCCTCATATATATCTAAAGGATGTAACTATCTCCAATCACAAACCGAGACGATAGCAAAAGTTTGAGAGTGCCTTACTAGCCAAAAACACTACAATTATTGTCTTCTCCATTGTCTATCAATCCAAAAATAGGAAAAGTCCAAATCTCTTATCACACACTCGTAGATCCTTGATCCGATGATGTCATCAAACACATACATGATTTTTTTATCAAATATTGTCAAATGTGATAGGAAGCATGTGAAGGAGGAACCATGCAAAGTAGGTAGGTGGATCGACGAGATATAATGGAGAACAGTATACCAAACGCCATTTGCAAATATCCTAGAAATAAAAGGTAATCTATATGTAGTACATCTTTGATAGCATGAAACAAAGTCCTCATACCCTACTTGCACTCCAAGAATGCATAAGTTATCTGTCGATGTCATACATCCCTCTTGAAAATAGAGATGAGGAGGAATGCCCAAAGAATACCATGTTGTACTCTTTGACACCTTGATTCTCAAATCTACAAGATGAAGCTCCGTAGTCAAGTAGTCAAAGCCATATCTAATCTGGTCTACATGGCCCACAATGTGTGTATCATCCGTTAAGGAGGGGAACACTCAATCTAGCATGGCCAAAATAGTACATAGAAGAGTTCCATAATAAGACATGACAAATAGAGGTCCTCTCAAAGGATCTTCATGTCGAGTACTAGAGGCGGATTTTAGAACAATACTCCATCATGTGAAAAACCATGATGATAGAAGAGAGAAGGTGAAGCATAGAAGAACTAGTCGAAAGAAACGAGGCTAGACAAAGATCTAGCTTCCTCTCTAAGCTCTCTAAAGATGGATGCATATGAGGTACTTTTAAAAGCATTCTCAATGTTCACATACAAGACAACCCAATCCGGATGGATATCTAAAACTGCTGTAATGCCCAACGATATTACCTCACAACCTCATGGTATGGAAACTCCAAACTAGTGTGGACAAAGTCTATACTAAAAGTGGAAATAATGATGAAGGACCATTGTAGAACTAAAAAACTGCAAGAAGATCTCCACAACATCAACCGGCTTTATACTCCTCCCTCCCGCTCGTGTCTTTCTCAATCGCGAAAAGTTTACTTACACAGGGCACCTTGCTAACTGACAAAGGTATCTCCCCAGTTGCAAATGATGCAACCACCTGGAACAACTATGTGAAATCACTAGACAGATCATCTCCCTAGAAACAATCTCTTAGATGCATATAAATCATCCCTAACAAGCCTTCTAAGTATAGGTATAGGATTGTGCATAGAGGATGGGCAAAAAGGGATCTATCAATAAATAATGGCTCCTTTGGCTTATGCTTTAAAACCTCTAATAGTACTTCCTCATCCATGGATGGATATAAAAGTTCTTAAAGATAAAAAGTCTCCTCAATATGACTAGCCATAGATAAAAGATGTAGGGCTTGTGCGGCTTTGCTATACTCCCAAGTTTGCTTTAAGATCCTCCATCATCGCAATCGAAAGAATCACTTGGTTAAGTCTAAGTTCTAATATTTGTGGTTTGTGACCTCCGGACTGTAAGACCCAGGGTTGTACATATAGGATAAAATGTAAGTATACCTAAATTGTGCCTAAGTTTATCTTAGTCATGACTATGTTTAGTTCGTTATGGTTAAGTTGGAGGAAACTATAGAGTAACTTTTGGTGTGGTAGATGAGAACTACTATTTTGTTGTTTAGTAGGAATCAAGGAATAGATTCCATCACATGGGTATCTTGACTTTCCTTGACTTGGACTAGTTTTCATTGGTTGAACTTGGTGAAGACCCTTAAATCTAGGGGCGAGATTGACTTGGCACACTAGAAGTCAATTAGGGAGTAGTTGGGCTTCTAGAAGATCCAAGTGGACCAATTGCATGTTGCCATGTACCCTTTTCATTGGGGTTTGTGATCTCTACCTCGTTTAAACTTGGTAAGAGGAAGTTACATGGTGATTACTTGTCGTTACTAGAGTAAGATTCTAAGTAATATAAATAGAGAGGTTGAGAAGCACCTCTCAAGTAGTTTTTCAATGGAAGTTAGTTTTGGGAGAAGATAATGTGGTGATCTTAGTTTTGGAGAGCTTGGTTCTTGGAGACGTCATGTTCGGAGTGGAACCTTGATTCAATGAAGACTTTGATTACCAAAGTATCCCTTTCCTTTTGAGTGATATCTTACTCTTGGTGATAATGTGCATGATAGAGCTTGGACTTTGAGAGTTTGTGTAAGAGTGAGCAATAGGGTCATGGTCATAGGGTGGGACTAAGTCCTTCTAGATTCATGATGAGCTTCCAAAAAGCCATCGGAGGTAAACCTGAGTGAGAGTCAGCCCGGAGGTCACATTTTTGGTTCCGTTGCTAAGGGACCTCGGTCTCTAGAAGGAGAAGAGATGTTTGAATCCGGTTTATTGCCCGTGAGAGCGCAACGATGAGAACTCATATGGGAGGACTGTGGGGAAGGCGAACCGAGATCATGATGCATAGTAATGTACCATTTGTGTATCCGGTAGTGTTATATGATAGCCTGGAAGTTATTTTGTACATTTTGTTTACTTATGTGTTGTTTGGGATGAGGCGAGAGTGCTATAGTACGTATTTGGGAGGAAAACTTTATTTTCCAAAGTTTTTCCGATAATTTTATTGATTTTCGATTAGTAGATGGGATACGTTTTTCACTTGAAGTAACAGTCATATCATGTCTAGATCAAAAGTTATGATGTTTAGAATTTGCTAGGGTCTTGACGGGTTTTGAAAGATAGCTCTCGGGAAAAAGTGTACAGAGCTCATCAATTCGTGCAAGAATGAAATCAGGATTTTAAAATTTGCACGATTGTTTATCAGGAGCTAAGTTACATGTGGGTTCAAATTTCGTTGAGAGATCATTTTTATAGAGAAAGTTATGATACCTGAAGTATAGGGGGGTATAAAAGTGAGCAAAACTGCTTTACTTTTCAGATTTGCTTTTTCCTTGTTTATGGTCATTCCAAGAGAGTGAGTGCATGAGTGTTTTGCATAGTGAGGATGACTTGACACTCATTGGAAAATGGTACGTGTGAGCCCGCTCCACACGTACCATGGCCACATCTCGAGCCTCCTCCAACTCCAACAGTTGTTGACGTCTTGATTTGATAGCTTCTACTCCATTAGTACTCTTTAACTTCCGTTGGATAGTTAAGAAGGTCGTCAAATCAAATTGAATTGGAAGCTTTGACTCGACATCATATACCATACGGAAAGGTGAGTACCCTGTTGATGTCTTCCAAGTCGTCCGATACTCCCACAAGATAGCATGCAGCCTCTTGTCCCAATTTTGCTTGCTCCCCGTCAGTGCATCCTTGGCCAACATCATGCAAAGCGTATAGTTGGTTCGCTCTGCCAACCCATTAGCATTTGGTTTGTAGGAAGTAGTCACCCGTGCCTTGATGGAGAAATGACCTAGCATGGCTTGTATAATGCTTCCAACAAACTCACCACCTCTATCAGATACAATTTCTAGAGGGCATCCGAATCTAGTTATTATCCTCTCATACAGAAATCTACCCACTTCTTCCTCACTAGTAGGTTTTAGAGGTCTAGCCTCTACCCACTTGGTTAGATAATCTGTAGCTACCACAATGAACTTGTTACCCCAAGGAGTAAGATTCAAGGGTCCTACAAAATCTATTCCCCATTTCTCAAAAAGGACCTAAAATAGGAGGCGATGTCAAAGGAGGGGGTTTTCATGGACTTTTTAGCAAAAAGCTTGACACACATCACAACTCTTGCAAAATTCCACACAATCTTTGAAAATGCCCTTCCAATGATAGCTTGCATCTAGGATCTTAAATGCGATTTACCTTTTCCCGCAAAGTGTCCTCCACATACCGAACCTTCATGAAACTCCTTCATAAGTTGAATTGACTCCTCCCTTCCAATGACCCTTCTGAGTAGTCCATCTGCTCCTTGATGAAACAACACATCCTCTATGATGGTATAAGGTTCACATCGCTTCACCAATGCATTCCTCTCCCGTGAATGCATGCCTTGGGAAACTCTCCTCCAAGATGAAATCCCATATCCCCCTTGTATTCAGCCGGTACCTTTGTTATGGTGTCCATCATCAACAAATCCTCATCCGGAAATGTATCATCCTTTGGTTGATCTCCTTCCTCATCGTATGCTCGAGACATCAAATCAGCATTGGCATGTTTCTTATCAGGTCGATCCTCAATGATGTAATCAAACTCCGCCAGTAACAACTTCCATCTAGCTATCCTACCCTCAACATTAGGCTTGTTGAAAATGTACTTCAAAGCCTTGTGGTAAGTAACGATAGTAAACTTCCCTCCCAACACATAGTGTCGAAACTTCTTGAGTGAGAAGATCACAGCTAAAGCCTCCCTTTCAGTCACGGAATAGTTTCTCTGAGCCTGCACCATCTGTCTATTAGCATAAGCAATTGGATGATCATGGCTATCTTCATCTAACTGGCTTAGAGTGCATCCTATAGCAATGTTTGATGCATCTATGTAGAGAATGAAAGGTTTACCCCAATTTGGTTTGGCTAAAATAGGAGCCGTTACCAACGCCTTCTTAAGAAGTTCGAACGCCACAGCTGCCTCTCCATCCTTGAGGATTAAATCGTAATCCGTCCCCTTTTTCATGTAAACCATCAAGGCATAAGCTTTGTTGGAGAAGGAAAAGATGAACCGTCGATAGTATCCCACCATTCCAAGGAACTGCCTCAACTTGGTCAACGTCACCGGAAAAGGTAAGTCGAGGATGCGTTTTACCTTTTCTGGATCCACCGCTATACCATCCTTGGAGATGATGTGCCCTAACAACAAACCTTCCTCACATCCAAAAATGCATTTTTCTGGATTGAGTGAGGTCTTGGCTTTCTCCAATCGTTGTAGAATTTTGATCAAATGATCAAAATGATCCTCCTTCTTCCGTATACACAAAAATCATCTATGAAATCTCGCACAAATTTCCCAATAAAGGTTCAAACACCTTGTTCATGAACCTCTGAAAAGTTCTTTGGAGCATTACATAGACCAAAAGGCATTACCCTAAAGGCAAAAGTTCCCCATGGCGTGGTAAAAGTGGTTTTGAGCTGATCTTCAGGAGCAATCTGAATCTGATTATATCCACTATAGCCATCTTCAAAACTATACCACTCATGCCCCGCCACCTCCTCTAGAATCTCATCTATGAAAGGTAAAGGATAGTAATCCTTCTTTGTGACAACATTCAACTTCTTGTAATCTACGCATACTGCGTAGCTTACCATTCTTCTTCTTGACTATCACAATAGGAGAAACGCATTCAGAATTCTCTACCTCATAGATGAAACCCACATCCTTTAGCTTGTCGATCTCCTCCTTGACCACCAAGCCGTTGGTGGATTTATCCGACGTTTGCTTCCGACGTCTTTGGGACGAGCCTTCTCCTTTAACTCAATGCGATGAGTTTCTAAGGTTACTTCCTTCAAATCCTTGTAGCTAAAGGCAAAGACATGGATATATTTTTGAAATATATCCAAGAACCTTGACTTCTCCTCCATAGTAACCTTGGGACCAAACTTGAGAGTGGAGAGCCGTCGAGTTATCTCATCTTCACTCATCTTCATCTTGTCGGGATCTTTCACCACCCCCCGGCCTAGGAAGTAAATCCATTGCAGCAAGAACTTGAACTTGAACATCATCGCCCCGAGGTATCTTGAGATGATGTCTCCTCATCGATCGACATGTTGGTGTCAACCCTCGAAAAACTGCCACTTTCTTCACTCTCATACTCTGAGTAATCACTCGTAGGTCTATCCGAGTCTGAGACTGCTCCTCCACCACTTGTGAGAGGGACCTTCACTCGATGGTTTTTCGGCCCTATACGAAGGTAACCCTTATGCCACATATCAGTTGTCCTCATAGCCCTCAACCAAGGTCTTCCTAACAACAAGTCGTAGCTAGCCTCCTCAAGCACTTGAAAGGACAACAAGGTTTGAACTCCCATCACACTTACCACCACCTTGTCCACCACTCCAATGGGTCACACCTTTTGCTTGTTGGCCATCCCAATAATGATGTTGGAAGGTCTTGAAAGCTTCATCCCCAACTTCTTCAACAAACGTTCTGACATGACATTCACCGCTGATCCACCATCCACTAGTACATCCGAAACATCACGTCCATTAATGCGTACTTCAATCTTGGCTTTGAGTGCATACCTCCGAGGCAGCGGCATCCTCCACTCCTACTCCAACATTCGTCATGGAAGCTTTCCCCTTGGACCCTCGCTTCTTGGTCCTTTTGGAGCTTAGGCCTCCCCTCAACTCCTTTCTTATCGTAGGATTTAGAGCAATCAATTGGCCAACAGTTATATTGACTTTTTGATTCCCCACATCCTCCACCACGTCGTATTTGAGCTCGGTAGATGAAATGGAAAAATCATCCATTCCCAACTTCTTCCTCGGTGCTCTCGGTTGACTCACACCATTGGATCGAGTGCTCCGGCTTGGTTGATCTTTCATTGAGATGGACTCCTCTGCAAATCTTGCTCTCTTCTTCTCGTGTGCAAGAATATCAACTCTGGAACTTATAGAGCTCTCTCCCTTCTCAAACGTGCACTGATGAGGAAACACATCAATAGACGCTACTCCCTTATCCTTCGATTGACTTGGAGCACGAGTAGAATTGTTGTGTCTAACTCCATCATGTTGTCGAGGATTAGGATAATTTAAGTTGGAAATGAGGGCCTCCACAACTAAAGCATGAAACCGTGAAGTTCCCTTGTCTTTCTGATTTCCTTTTTGGAGGATAATTCCCATACCCTCTAGATCCTCCCCTACATTCGATTCCTCCTCTCCCATAGTTGTACTACGTTAATCTTGAGATCGGCGAGTGTTTACGTGATAGATTTCAACTCATGGTGCAAGTCTACCACTTTGGAGAATTTACTCTTTGGCAAAGCAAGAACAATAGGAGTTGCCATTCTAACCACAACAGGTGGTGATGCTTCTCTAGCCACCAAGCTAGAATCATCGTCTTCTAGGCTCTCCTCCATTCGAATAGCAATGCGAATAGCCTCAATCTTAGAAGAGGGCTTTTCATATCTCACCTTGCTTCGAATCTAAGGCTTCAAACCTCCAATGAAGTTCTTTGTCAACATTGCCACAATCCCCACCATGGTTGGCTCGACCTCATCTCCACTCTTTCTCAACACCACACGAAAACGTGACTCCAGCTTCTTCATTCTCTCTACGTATGATCTCACCTTCTCACTCTCTCCTTGCTTCAAAAAGGTGACTTCACACATCAGCTTTTCGTAACTTTCATCCGGAAGAAAGTTTTCAACAAGATTCTCCGTCAAACTCTCCCAAGTGTCTTCCTCCACATGCTCCTTCTTGTACTCATTGTGCCACTTCAATGCAGAATCCTCCAAGAAGTCGGGCAAAAGGATAGCCCATTCTGGTTTCCTTCTCTCATTGTTTCCTATACATGCCCTCTTGAAGTCTCTCACAAAAGATTCTACATCTTCTTTCTCTCTCCCATAGAACACCGGAAGCTTTCCCATTTCCAACTCCTTTTGTCGTTGTTGTTGGAAATTTATACGGGACTCCCTAATACAACACAAACAAAACTAGCTCCATTCTAGAGTAATTCATCAATGGCAAAATGAACGGAATTGGTTGGTCCAAGATTGCCATGGCTCTCTCCTCTCCTAAACACACTATGAGCCTTACCCTCATCGACACCTTCTCGATCATTCTGAAAATGATCTCCATCTTCAGTTAGAACTTGAGCCACCTGGAGATTTCAACTTTTCGGTATCTGCACTCAATTTATCTTCAAAGCCCTCCACTAGTGACTCCAACAGAAGCTTTCACGCCACTACACTGGTGTCCTAAGGGAAGTCCGGTCACTCCACAATTTTCACAATAGGTTCCACTCTTGGATTCATGGGGAGATGATGGTCCCATATGAAGGTTTAGCTCTCCCACGTTTCGTCTCTCTCTCAACCTCCGATCTTTGGTCCTCAAAGGACAACTCACAAACTTATGTCCCTCCTCTCCACAATAGAAGCAACTCTCACGTTTCGCTCTCGGGGAACTTTTTAGTGTACTCTCTTCAAACTCCACTCTGAACTCCCTCGTGTTCGAATCTGTTGAAACAATCACGTCCAGCCCTTGAGGTATCTTAGACAACCAGATCTTCCAAAGAGGTTGATCTCCCATTTTCCAATGAGTGTCAAGTCATCCTCACTATGCAAAACACTCATGCACTCACTCTCTCGGAATGACCATAAACAAAGAAAAAGCAAATCTGAAAAGTAAAGCAGTTTTGCTCACTTTTATACCCCCCTATACTTCAGGTATCATAACTTTCTCAATAAAAATGATCTCTCAACGAAATTTAAACCCACATGTAACTTAGCTCCTGATAAACAATCGTGCAAAGTTTAAAATCCTGATTTCATTCTTGCACGAATTGATGAGCTCTGTATACTTTTTCCCGAGAGCTATCTTTCAAAACCCGTCAAGACCCTAGCAAATTCTAAACATCATAACTTTTAATCTAGACATGATATGACTATTATTTCAAGTGCAAAACGTATCCCATCTACTAATCTAAAATCAATAAAATTATCGGAAAAACTTTGGAAAATAAAGTTTTCCTCCCAAATAAGTACTATAGCACTCTCGCCTCATCCCAAACAACACTTAAGTAAACAAAATGTACAAAATAACTTCCAGGCTATCATATAACACTATCGGATACACAAATGGTACATTACTATGCATCATGATCTCGGTTCGCTCTTCCCCCACGGTCCTCTCCATATGAGTTCTCATTGTTGCGCTCTCACGGGCAATAAACTGGATTCGAAACATCTCTTCTCCTTCTAGACTGAGGTCCCGGCAACGGAACCAAAAATGTGACCTCCGGGCTGACTCTCACTCAGGTTTACCTCCGATGGCTTTTTGGAAGCTCATCATGAATCTAGAAGTACTTAGTCCCACCCTATGACCATGACCCTATTGTTCACTCTTACACAAACTCTCAAAGTCCAAGCTCTATTATGCACATTATCACCAAGAGTAAGATATCACTCAAAAGGAAAGGGATACTTTGGTAATCAAAGTCTTCATTGAATCAAGGTTCCACTCCGAACATGACGTCTCCAAGAACCAAGCTCCCCAAAACTAAGATCACCACACTATCTTCTCCCAAAACTAACTTCGATTGAAAAACTACTTGAGAGGTGCTTCTCAACCTCTCTATTTATACTACTTAGAATCTTACTCTAGTAACTACAAGTAATCACCATGTAACTTCCTCTTACCAAGTTCTAGGAGCATAAAAACTAAAAGAATATCAAACAGAGTTCTTCTGTTTGAAGAAAAATGAGCAAGATGTCTTTCTCAAGTAATATTAGAGGAAAGAGAGTGAGAAGAACTCACGGTCTTATGGGATGAAGGGACGACTCATGTGTCGTCCCTTCATCTTGTAAGCAAGTTGAACATCTTGAAAACATAATGACTCTTGTATCGTTATGATTTCAAGATGTTCAACTTGGGAAATAATTGATTATTGGACTTTTGTATGAAAGGTATGACTTTGATTGCATTAAAAGTACATTCATTGTATAAAAGGTGCACTAAAGTTTGTACAATTACGTCAATCAACCAAAGAAAAATTAACAAAAAAGTTAAGTGCATTGAGTAGAATTTTGTAGTTTGGAAGTGATACATATATGACTATTGTGTTCTTGTCATGAAAAAATGAACACCTCTTTTAGTTGTTAATTGTGTGTGTGTGTGTGTGTGTGTGTGTTGTATTCGATATGAAAATGCTAATGAAAAGAAGATGAACATGCATTATTTTACTTGAACATAAAAAACATAGACAAAAAAATTCATATCAATTCACTTCAATGGTTGCTTAAAATTTCATTTAAAATTTCATGGGAAGCTTCA
The DNA here is from genome assembly GCA_014180765.2 of Marchantia paleacea. Classification (NCBI taxonomy): domain Eukaryota; kingdom Viridiplantae; phylum Streptophyta; class Marchantiopsida; order Marchantiales; family Marchantiaceae; genus Marchantia; species Marchantia paleacea. The sequence goes on from MUAA02000030.1 coordinate 434,532, forward strand.
ACCAATTGTGTATAATTCTTATTTCAACACACATGATGATTTCAATCTTTTAGTCATCGGATCAGAAATTTCATGTTAGAAAAGTTAGTAAGGTGTTACTTGTAATGAAACTCTAAGATAAGGGATACTTTTATAAACACCAAGTGTGAACTCAAAATGCACTCCAAAGAAGAGATATATATATATCACTTGTTAGTAGTTTGAGATAAAAGTAATACATGTATCATCTCTCATGAGCTTGAAAGAGAAGTGATAGATGTATCACTTCTCTTCCATTGTGTTGAGATAAGTGAAACATGTGTCACTGCTCCTTTGTTATCAATGAAAGAAATGATGTGTCTTGATCTTTTCCATTTCCTATTTAATAAAGTGATATTTTATAAATTAAACACATGTATCACTTCTTAGTTGTTGTTCATCTAATTGCTACATAAAGAATATCATAGAGAAAAATGCTATATGCTTGATTTATTTGGAAAGTAGTTTAGAAGTTAAACATCTCTCACTTTTTACAAGAAGCATCTTTATGAATATCGCTTCTTGATTGAACATCCAATCATCTATACATCACCCGTTTTTCTTAAAACATGAATATTATGAAACTATTGGTTGCTTATATTTGCTAGTTATTGATGCCTAACAATCGATGATGTTGTATGGTGAATGACTATGAAGTTCTCATGGGACGTGCGTCACTTGTGATAACTTTCGGAATCAACAACCAATTGTTCTATTTAGCGTTGTGTATTTCATGAGCTTAGAGAGAATGAATCCTACCATGACTATACGATCGTATTCTTCCAACAACAATATAAGAATGGAATCCTCAATCTTATGCCAGATTGATTTTTAAACTACTCCTTCTTCTAACTACTCTTAATGTCACTTACACGGATCGCTTCGTCATATAAATTTGATCGATCTTTGGGACGTAAGATTGCACCTCAATCTCCCAAGTCAATAAGTGATTGCATCTCCCTCTGCATTGTTGCATCCCACTCCAGCTTGTCCATAGAAGCTTGAGCCTCATTGTATGAGAACGTATTCCTTCTTCCAAGGTCAAAGTCATACCATCGTCATCATCACGAGAGATATCCTCATCTCCTAACTGAATTGAATCATCTCATTGGCCAAATCGTTGAGTAGCACGAATAGAGCGAACATACGTCCTCCTAGTTGATGATTTAGCTTGATTTTCATGTGCTAGTATGTGTTGAAGTTCGTTAGTCTCATCATGCTCTTCCATTTCCTCAATTTGAGGAACTTGCTCCTCTGTGGAAGCACCTCCTTATGCCTCATCATGAAACCCATCATGATTAATCTCCCCCTCAACAATATGAGGAGACTTAGTTTTCTCCCCCTTGTTTGATGATCTGGATTTATTGAACGAAACATCTCTACTAACAATCAACTTAGAGGTGATGGGATATCACAATTTGTAACCCTTCACACCACTCTAATATCCAAGAAAAACACATATCTTGGAAGTAAAATCTAGCTTACATCTACTTTCCTTGGGTGTGAGAGGATATGCATTACATCCAAAGACTATCAATCGACGGTAATATGTTGCCCATCCGGACCTCATCTCAAATGGCATCATGTAATTTATCGTATTGGAAGGAGAAAGGTTTAACAAATAGGCCATAGTGTTGACAACTTTAGCCCAAAACGCATGTGATAAACCTGATTGGCTCAACATACTCCTTGTCTGCTCCAATAATGTTCGATTGAGCCACTCAACAACACTATTTTACTGTGGAATATATACCGTAGTGGGATGGCGAGTTATCAAGTCTTATTGACAATACATCTCAAATTCTCCAGAATTGTATTCCTGGTCATTATCTGACCGCAGAAATCTCACTCTCTTATTTGTTTGCTTCTCAACTTGGGCTTTCCACTTCTTGAAAGTGACAAGGACCTCAGACTTCTGATGTAAGAAACAAATCCATACAAATCTCAAATAATCATCGATGAAAGATACATATTACAACTTTCCAAAATGTGATGGAGTAGGAGATGGCCCACACGCGTCACTATGTATATATTCAAGTATCTCTTTGAATCTATGAGTTTCAACGTCAAAAGCAGTCCGATGTTGCTTCCCTAGTACACAATGCTCATAGAATTCTTAACTACTAGACCATAGTGTAAAAACAAAACCTTTCTTATGAAGTATTGACATGCTCTTCTCACTAATATGACCTAGTCATAAGTGCCACAAGTAATTAATCTAATCTTGAGATCTAGAAACATGTACTTCTCCACAAACAATATTACCCTCTAGCACATATAGATTCTTGTGCCTATTTTCCTTCAAGATGACTTTTCCTATAGCCATGACTCGAAGTACATCATCAACTACTTCCCATTGATGACCATTTGTGTCTAACACGCCAAGAGAAATCAAGTTCTTTTTCATATCATGGATATGCTTGCTATTAGTCAATGTGCACACAATACATCAAACATCTAAATGTTAATAGATCTAATACGTCTCGTTGTAGAAGAACCCTCTTGAACCTGGTGTGAGTTGACAATCTATTCTTCTTCTCCTCAACACTCCACATTCGAGTTCATTACAACCGATAAAATTTCAGTGGAAGAATATTATGATATCTGATGATTTGACTCGTAACTCTCGTCCAAACTTCACAGAAAATTGCTATACAATCTTATTGTTTTTCCAAAAATCAAAATTTCAAGCATACATACCATGTCCAAAACTTTCTTAACGGTGCTTGACTAATCTCTGTTGTGTGCTAGAAGCCATAATATGACATAATTTGGTGATGAAGATGTATCATCGTTCCACTTGTGTGCACCATGACTTCAAACTCTCTTCTCAGCTGGCACGTGGTGTCGAGACCACCATGATTCCATGTACTGGCTCCCTTCCTGTAATCACATTCAGCCCGTTCTCTGCCTTTGTGGCTGTCAGTCAGTCACGGCTGCCACTCTCTGAAGCTCTCTATCGTCCGACGGTGCTGAATGTGCTCAAGCTCAACCGCTTACTATCGCATCTTGGAGACAATCTGAGAACACAAGCACAGAGAGGAAGGAGGTCAGATTTGTCTTCGCTGATGGTGTGGATCTGAGTTCCAAATTGTGCTGACCTACATACTGCAAAGTAGAAATAAGTTAGACCAGATAAGAATTTGGGCAAGACTACTGTCGGATCATAAAATATGGAATGTGAGTTCGATACATCTGGCAACCAGATAAAACAAGTCACAATCCAGACGGGGAGTGAAGATTCTTCAGCCAACGAGTCGGTCATGGTCAGACTCTGAGGCTTTAAGAATTGCGAATGGCGACAACACTCTCAGACTTCGGGATTTGGAACAAATCCACAAAGTTCTATGGAATCAGTAACTTGACCCATGAACAATCTTCAACCTAATCAGTATAAATCAGCTGGAGGAGGACGAGGTGTAGCATTAGTACTAGTAGCAGTGGAGGAATTTCAATCAAATCTGCGTGCACGACTGCAACACTGAACGAGAAGAGCTAAAAAGTATCCACGGTCCGATTGATCTGCTTATCCACAAGTTTGATTCGACGAGATGCAATTTGATGCTGGAAATGATAAATCAGCTACTTTCAAGATTCTCTTCTGTCATTCTGACCAGAGGAGACAGGAAGTGAGCACAAACGATTTAATCTCCAAACAAAAACTCACCAAAATAGCTATAATGGAACTTGTGGGTTTGTTCTTCCGAAGCAATTAGACAATTAGTTCAAACGCTGGGAGAGTAGCTAGCAAGCTCATGATGGCTGTGAAGATTTAAGCGACCCAATTTCAGGCTCCATTCAGTATTAATATGCATATGCAGACTAGTCTAGACCAGTGTGCTGAACGAATATGCAACAAGTTTGCCCGAATTCATCTGATTCATCATTTCGGTCTGAAATTTAATGCCACTGGATGGATCTGCATAGCACCTTAGAGTCCGTGAAGGTAGCGGACTTGAGATATTCTTCCGAGGGATGCTTCGTCCACGTGAGCGCGTACAGAAGGTATATCAGACATTGCAGTAAGCAAGAGATCTCTGACACAAACATTGTGAACAAACTACCACGTAACGAAAGTGGACCAAATCCTAAGTCACGATCAAAAACTGGACTCACTGTCAGCAGAGTCAGTTATTCTCGGTCATCGATGGCACCGAGATTATTATCTGACCAGTTGGACAAGCAGAATCGGTAGAAAACCACTCCAATCAGTAACCTTCTCCTTTTTTCTGAAGTTTTCTCTTCAGTCATGAGTCAAATCCATAGATATTCCATGACATAATATATATATATTAGGACCTTGCGGACTGAACTGGACTACTTGTCCTCTCATTCACCAAGCAACGTTCTACATCGAGCTCTATAAACAATCGGCCTCGTCTCGGCTCGTTGACTGAATTGGCAAACTCCATTGGCTTAGCGCTGGATTATGATTCATGAGTCCAGGAGATGACATGGGATTCTGTGACCAGTATACTTCCACCTCATGCAAAGACTTGTACCTTTCCAAACATGGCTGCCGAAGTTGCACTGCACGTGTACTACTGGACTTGCGTTCCATGATCTTTGCCAAGATCACGGAACGCCAGTCCAGGAGAAAATCCATCGGGCGGGTCAAGACTTTTTCACGTCCTTACGTAATATCAAGAGCCCATCAAACGCTTGACAGTGTGGGGAAAGGGAACAAACTCTGGACGTGATGAACAGACTTTTCCACAGCCAGATTAGCTTCCTTTTGGCTGAATGCAGTCACTCAGTCACACAGTGTCGAGATTCGTCGGCTGAAAATCGAGTCCAGGGAGATGGCCAGGCCACTTGCTGACCATGATCCATCGACGGAGTGACCATCCACAGGCAGCAGTCCGTTCCGAAGACGCCCTGAGGTTGCTCTAGCAATCCATGGCCTTGTTCAGATCAGAATCTCCGTGCCCAGCTTGTTGTAGTACGTGGATTCAGGACGAAACAGAGCGTCAGGCTGTCTACTAGTCCAGCGTAGGATCGGATGAATGTCTTCGTTTCACAGACGACCACAATTGTAGGAGCACCCTTTGTGAGAGCCTAAGGGCGAGAGGTTGATCCACGAGGTGGGACGTAGGAAGTGAGTCGTGGATGGAATGCATAACTGCCAAGACACGAAGAGATCGAGATTGTGAGGGAAGACAGGGAGGAAGATTCTGTTTCTACCAAGAGTTGGTCATCTTACATTCTGTATTTTACAAAGTTAACGGATCTGGATTCTGTAACTTCCTGATCAAAGTGAACACCTCTCATTGACAAACGTTCTACTCATTCAGCCCATTGATTCGTAAAAATATCTAGAGTACAGGTCTGGAAAGAATCCCTTGAGTTACCGCAGAACTGACAGAATAACTGCAGTAGTAGAAGTAAAAGCAGTGCCAACATATATCGATCTGTTTGAATTCTGTGAGCCATGTAAGGATGCGGAGGTAAGTGAGCTCTTGTTGCTGGCCCAGCTGCTCCCTACGTCCAAGCTGAACAGACTCCTGGAAATTCCTACAAAGCTAGATCATTCACGGTAAGAGCATGCGCTATGGGCACGTTGGGCACGTTGGGCCAGCAAATACAATAATGCCATGGTACCTTACGTAGCCCCCTTAGCCACTCTGGGCTGCAGCTTGAGCGATCATGGTGATTGTGATTTCGAACGAATGTGCCACTGGGACGGATGAGTGATGATGTATTCACTGTAACTCTGTCATGACAAAGTGATGGACTTCACGGTGCTGGCAATGATCAACGTTGCCCCTTCCTGTTACCATGCGCAGCGTGAAGAAGATGGGCATAGCTGGCAGCATTTCATGAACTGAGAGAGTGGAAGGAAGCTAGAAGCCACGTAATTCAGAATTTAACGAAGAAAAGACAAGAACAAGGCCGAGGTGAACAACTGAATTGTTGCAATTTCGAGAACCGTCTCAAATTAGGAGGTTCGTGAGGGCACAGCTGATAAGGGGCCGGGGCACTCCAGCCTGACGGTGGGAGAGGGGCGACCGATCGAAGACTCAGGGAACAAGGCGAGGGAGGGCAGGAGAGGAAGGAACTTTAAGAATGGTTAAGGGGGCATGAGGAGGGAGAAGAGTTTTGGAGAGCAGCTAGAGAGAGGTTTGCAACGATGGCGTGTGCAGCAAACTGTGTGGTAACATCAAGACAAGTGCGGGCTGCTGCAGCACCATCATCATGGCCATGCGGCAGCAGACCCAGGTCCAGAGCCCAGAAGAGCACTGCCCTTGCTGCAAGGAGTTCTACGGTGTCTTTGACCAAAGCATTGGTGTGTCTCTGTGTGTGTTTGCACTTGCCCGACTTGGAAATCATGCGCATCTGATTCAGTCGAATTTGCCTATTTTAAAGAATCTCTCTCTGCACCTCGAGCTCGTATTGTGATCCGCATCGCAGATTTCTCATGATCCCACTAGGCACCATTCCTTTCGTTCTCCTCCTCTCCATACATAATTGTGCACACTCTGGATCCTCAAGACTTGATTTTTCGGTAGCAAAGTTGGTGATGGTCTTCTGCATGGGTTTCAAGAGAGCATTGTACCAGATACGAAATATGTTCGTATCTAATGGACATTTGGAGGCCTTCTTTTGAGGCAATCTCGAAATCCATAAGTTCGCACTCGGGCAGCTAAATTGAATGCTCGTTTTGTGTTCATCTTCTCGATTCATTCATCTGATATTTATTTCTGAAACATTCTTCTCTCCTCTCTCGTTTGTCTGCATCTTAACAAGCAGCTAATATTTCTGAAAACTGCTTCTGCTTTCTATGTGGAACATAAACATGTGTCTGGCTTCTGCCAGCAGAACAATGAACTCAGAAGCTGTATCAGCGTTGGCACTTCTGCCAGAAGAGAGGTAAGGCTCCACTCGCAAGCTTCAAATTCTTCCAGTTTGGTCCAACGTGCACACCTTCACTTAAATGTCATGCCCTCGGCTTCGCTCCCGTTATGGTCTGACGCTCCTTCCAATCAAGTGTATGTAGAAAATATAAGGCGTATGATCATCAGTTTGCAAGTTCAGAACCCAGATGAGTAAGAGTTTAAAATTATCAGATGTCCGTCAGAAGGGCTGATTGTTGGATCCAGCTAGAGAATGGATCAACCTCCGAGATTCCAACGTAATCTGACGATTTCATGTTGTTGTTATCCTTCCAGGCTCGATCATGGAGAATTGTGGCCGAGATGGCACAGAAGGCAGAATACATCTGGATGGACGGACAGGAAGGTCTCAAAGGAATAAGGTTCAACGAAATGCGGACCAAGACCAAATGCATCCAAAAGCCCCTTCCCATCGGATCTGTGGACTTCCCCGAGTGGTCTTTCGACGGCTCCAGGTAAGCACGCACGCACGCGCAAATTCGATCCCATCACTCCTCGTCACCAATTTGAAGCTATGTCGGGCTCAACCGGAGCTTCGTGATCATCTACGACCCTGCATCAGCTTACACCAAACCTCAGGACTGAAAACGAGGTGAACATGTATCAGCATAAAGATCATAGCCGACTTCTGACAAGTTGAAGCCCAGAACCTCACAGATGCATCTGATTTGTATCACTGACTTCATTCACCTCTTCCCAGTCGTGCATCTCATCGATCCATGAGATGCACGACATTGTCACATGGATGCTGCAGCAGTCTGCATATGCAGGCACTGATTGATTCGACTGAAACTGATCACGTGGTAGCCATAAAGGAAAACCAACTTCTGACGGGCCGAAAAACTTACATATGCATCTGATTTGTACCACGGAATTCAACTCTTTTGTCAGTTGTCCATCTGATAGATCGATCGACGATCGCAGTGTCCAAGTGATGCCGCAACATTTTGCGTATGCATGCACTGAGTCTCACTGATTCAGCTGCAATTGGTCGCGTGTGACGGAATTGGAATCGAGCAGCACGGGCCAGCAGGAGATCGGCAACAACTCGGACTGCATCCTGAAGCCGGTGTTCACATGCCCGGATCCGATTCGAGGTGGGAACAGCGTGCTGGTGCTGTGCGAGGTCCTGACCCCGGAGGGCAACCCTCACCGCACCAACAAGAGGCGTCTGCTGGCAGATCTCCTGACGGAGCACGTCATCTCGCAGGACGCATGGTTCGGCTTCGAGCAGGAGTACACCATGTTCGGCAGAGACGGCCATCCCTACGGCTGGCCCCGAGCTGGCTACCCGGCTCCCCAAGGCCCCTTCTACTGCGGCGTCGGCCTCGAATCCGCCTACGGCCGCCAATTCGTCGAAGCCCACTTCGATGCCTGCTTCAAGGTCAGTGCACTGCTCTGCCCTCCTCTCGACACTTAGCTAGGAAAAAATCCATCGACAAAATAGACGCCATCGAAGCGGGCTTCGATGTCAGATCAAATCTTACCATCCCATCAAATGAATGCCCTACTGATGCACGATGGATTGACAAAATAGACTCGGCCCAGTATCATGCTCGGATGCTCCAAACTGGGGATCGAGCCTCGAGGTGGGCTTCGAGGTCAGTCGGAATCTTATCAGCCGATCGAATGATTGTTCCAGTGATGCGCCGGTGATTGATTCATGGAGTTGAAGGATGAGCATCGTATGGCTCGTAGATTAGATATGGCAGTGTTGGATGTAGAGCAGGAACAATGGCATGCACGGGCGGTGGATTGGAGGACTCAATCCGTTTGCTTCGGAATGGTGTCTGCAGGCGGGGTTGAAGATTAGCGGGATCAACGCGGAGGTGATGCCGGGGCAGTGGGAGTTTCAGATCGGGCCTGCGGGGCCGCTGGAGATGGGCGACCAGGTCATGATCGCCAGGTACTTGCTGCACCGGCTGGGTGAGGATTTCGGGATCATTTGCACCTTCGATCCCAAGCCCATGCAGGGCGACTGGAACGGGGCGGGCGCGCACACCAACTTCTCAACCAAGGCCATGAGGGCGGAGGGAGGGATGGTGGCCATTCTGCAAGCCATCGACGAGCTGTCGAAGAAGCACCACGAGCACATCGCCGAGTACGGCCATGGCAACGAGAAGCGCCTGACCAGGACGCACGAGACGGCGAGCATCGAGAAATTCAAGTCGGGCGTCGCCGATCGCGGAGCCTCGGTCAGGATTCCTCTCCCCGTCGCTCTGGCCAACAAGGGATTCCTCGAGGACCGACGACCGGCCGCCAACGTCGACCCCTACGTCGTGGCCCGGATGCTCATCCAGACCACATTGAAGGGATAGACCGCTCGCTCGTCTCATCATGCGCGAGCCCCACTGCTGGATCTCTTTCTCCGGACCCTAAATTCTCCGGAGGCCTGCGCATGTGCACCCGCTGCTGCAGCGGGCGAAGAGAATTCGGAGCTTGCATCTGCAAAAGCCCTCGCTATGGTTTGCAACTGCTTGACCGAGAGGCCTCTCCTGACATTGGGAACTCGTTCCTCGAGATTTCACAAAGTGGCCGCTTCGCAATCATTCGATTGAATGATTGCGAAGCGGCCGCATCGTCCGGAACCGACCCCATCTCGCCTTAATGCTTGATCGCCATTGAAGTGTACCCTAGAATTTGAAATCGAAGTAGATGTCACTGCTACCACTGCATGTGAAAGAGAAGGAGAAATTACAATGGTCCACTCCCTCCCTGCTCGTCGAACTTTCGCTGTTCTCTCGATCCCCGGCCGTGAGTTTCGATTACATCCTGTCATTATCACCGTGGGTTATCGAAGGGTGAAGATCTTGCAACAAAACTAGACGAGATTTCACGAGAGACATCATCGAAATCATTTATTTGGACACGTCGGTTCGTTCGTCAGAAGAGGGACTACGCTAGTGCGTGAAGCTTGGACAGCAAATAATTCTTCGAGCTTTTGGATTTCCTTTTGCACGGAGCGCGATGAAATCCACCATCGCGCATTTTGCATTGCTTCTCTTGCCTTTTCAGGTGCCACAGTTTAGGGTATGTTCGAGTAACTCCATCGTCTCGTCAGTGGGAATTGGGCCAAATGCAAAGTTCACTTTTCAACGGAGTTGCGTCGTGCCAGTTCACACGCTTCATGTTGCCATGGCTCCTGCTCGCTCTCGGCCGGGGCTCAAATCATTCAGCCCGAGCATTTAATTTCGTCCAAGAATGTTTGATTATACGTAAGAGTCGGACTGACAACAGCTATGACTACACAAATGCAATCTCCACCAGGGGATGAGATGTGTGTCCATATTTTCCCAGTGCCATCAGGTATTGCCAAAGTATTGACTCAAATGTGCATGACCCATTTTATGTGCGGCACACAAACCCCCACCCACTCTTGGTCGCTAGGGCATCGTGATTTATCACGATAGATATTAGCACTCTCGTTTTCTTTTGGCACCGGGCTGGTTATTTTCTTGACTGCTTTGGATTTTGCTTTGTACCTTAGTGGATGTGGTTGCATCGCGCTTTTATTCCATGAGGCTCCCATTTTTTTGCTTTGGCAAACCTCCCGGCACAAAGAGTAGTGACCCAATCTTTGAATCAATTATGCATTGTCATTTCATGTGGCATTTCATTCAAATCCAACACGCATTTTTTCACATTCCATACGCAATAGCAATGGGGTTGGGGGTTGGGGGTTGAGATAATCTTGTCTTGCAATAGATTAAACTCCACCTTTGAATCAACGCAGTATGGCCATTTTAAGTCGCCCTTTCCCTCAAAAGCCACACACACTTATGGCCACTTTGGGGCTTTCACTACGCAGTATCAATTGGTTTTGAGACAAGCTTGTCTCAACCTTTGAATCAACTCCACATGGTCATGTCATGTGGCCGTCTTCCCCCATAATCCACATAAATTCATCACAGCTGCGGCTAAATGCCATACAAATAGTACCCCCTTTATGAAAATCTTTGGCCAATCTTGTCGTGCCAGAGTATTGACTCAAATGCCAAGAGTTACTTTCCTACATGAAAATTGAGGAAAACATGAAGGGATGTTCCATGTTAAAGGCACTACCATTAGACAGCTTAACTCACCCCATTCATCACATCTTGCTACACAGCCCAAGTTCATATTGAAACCAACTTGAGTCCTGCCCAACATTTGATTTTTCATTTTATTTTGTCAATGCGCACCCTGAAATTAGTGTTTATCATACTAAACTTGAGGGTCAAAAATCTTAATTAATGTACATCAGAATGATTCACACTGTCATGATGAACTCTTTTAGTGTAAGATTTTAATGGTAAACTTGGTACTGGATTTTTAGACATGGTGAAAATTTCACTTTGAGATTGTTTTGTACAGTCTAATATTTGGGGTTCCCCAAGGGCCTTCCAGAATAAGGACTTATTTTCAACAATATTCTCCGTTATGCTCTGGCTTTTCCAGCCCAGTTGATGGTCCGACGGTACTTCTTTTTCTCTTCACCTGTTAGTGCACGACCCTGAAATTTGTCTGGAATTCTACACGTATTTAAATACGACATGATGCACGGCGAGCTACCCTTAGTCAAGAATGAGACACATAACCCACTGTAGTTTTGAAACATGTCAGGGAAAATTTCACGTGAATACGTTATTACATTATTGTTAATGCAGATCCTTCTCTTAGTAAAGAACAACGGTATGGAGGGACTCGTTCCTGGGCTGAACATTTCTCCTATCCATGTCTATATTAGAGGGTTTCAAGATAAACCCATAAAATAATAAGGCAATTGAGCACTTCCCATAAAACCAATTCCCCGGTCCCATAAATCTTTTACTACTAAATTGAACAGTCCATAAAATTTAACCGGTGATTTTTCAGGATCCCGCAACTCGTTCTCCTGTAGGTAATAAAGGTAATGTTACATCCTCTCCCCTACTTAGTGTTAAAACATTCAAATCATTACCTTTTCACATTCTCTGACCCTGCTACTGTCATGGACTGCGTCTTTGCAGTGCTCCTACTCGAATGAAGGTTTCTATGATTTCGCTGTCTACTCTTAGGGGCTAAACATGAGAGTAGTTACACTGCTATTTCTGACCTCCCGCTGAAACAGTTCTCATCTTAATTTGATGATTCCAAATGAGTCTCATCCGCTCCTGATTTGTAACTGTGGCTTACCGCAACTTCATAACATCAACCCAATGGTTCGTATAGACGACGTTTCAAGCTCAACATTTACATGAGCCTACAAAGAGAATACACTAACTGATGAGGTAGAATTCCCCCCGGACAAAAAGCCGGAAACGTGAAAAACATGGACGGTTTATGATTTCCCTGGATTAAAGTGTAATGGCATCTTTACTATAACAATTATCCAGTTCTGAAAAAAAGTCACTAAAAAATACTAACGAAATCGCAGACAGCAAAGATTTCATTGTTTTCAACATCGTCAACCATCTTCCTTATGCGAGAAATCCCGTTTTGTCGTGAAAGGGATATCTCCAGAGTGTCCCCTTCATCTTCACTACAATTGTATTATACAAATTGATGGAAACCTCCGTACAAAATCTTGCGTCCCATTGGAAAATCACCTGTAGTAAAACTTATCTTGGCCTTTTACGAAAGATAACGGCCAAAACTGAAAGCCCCGTCTAACGTCTGAAATATGGAGTCAAGTGGCTGTCAATCAATCACTCCATACAGTGATTAATTTAGCTCCATGTAAAAAAACAGCAATTCACTCTTAGAAGGATGGACTGCTTGAAACGGAACTAAGGCCTGACATACTTATACCCCGATCAGACAAGAAGGGAACAAGATGACAGTCACTAAAAAGGCCACCAAATATAGAGGACATTAGTTTGAACTGCTCCAGTGAGAATGGTTTCCATATCAACTTCGAGGACCTTCAACTAAATTTATAAGATATGAACAAGTATGATGTTTAAAACATCATGAGTCGCAAATGAATGTGACACAAAGGTCTGTCTCCTCACCTATCTTTCATAGTTCTGAATGTGGAGAAACGTCCCGGGACATCAGCAGCTGAACGGCAGCTGATAATTTGGAGGCAAATCCCAGAATTCCTACCTCCGGAGCGACCTACAACGCGGCAATACTGTACACACTCTTTATCCTTCAAGAGATCACGATGACCTCCTCTTTCCTTTTTTTGCGAGCAGTAAATTTCGTGGATTGAGAATTTTTCTTGTCGTCTCTCTCTTTTTCCCTTCTTCCCTGTTTACCTTCACCCAAAGTAAAGTCTACTCCTGCGTAATTCTCTGACTTCTCGTACTCGATTGCTGCATCAAGGGCATAAACCCTCAAGTACAACGAAGACAAAGTGGCTGTTTTCGCTGCAACTGTGAAAGAAGACCAATAGCACCAAGAGGTCCTCAAAAAATCTGCACAAATCATCTGCTCCAGAAGAACTATGGCCTGCACCATCTGCAGAAGCCAAGGAACAAAAGCTCGACGTAAGCTCGAGTAACTCTACAAGCTTGAAGCCGCAGAGCAAACTATACACTTTGCCTCAAACTCGCTCATAACTTTTTCCAGTTAAACTGAAGTCATATGAGATGGCAAAGAGCAACTCCCCAGCTGTTTTATCATGAATGCAGTGAGTTGGAAACTCTAGCTACGACCTCTGCCTAACATTTGGATGATAGCACTGTCAATTAAGGGTTGGGGAAATGAGAGCTTAGAATACCGTGTAGATTGACTTCGCAAACTTCAGCAACGAACGCCATGCTTGTCGTCTGCGTGAGTAGCCCCGTGCACTTTCACTCATATCTTGAGTTACTGCAGCCTCGATGTCGAGCAACTTCATCTTGAGCTGCTGCAAAATGTCTAGATCTTCTTCAGCTTCAAGAGGACGTAATGATGCCTCTGGGATGGTTAACTGCTTCCCAGTCACCTTAAAATTTCTGCTGTAAGCCTTGTAGCGCGACAGGTTGCCATTCGATTCGTAAGGAAGCGCATGTGCACCTGACAAAGTTCTTCCTAGGCTTGAAGCAGAGACAGCTGGCTGAATGTGATTCATCTGAACGTCTTCATTTGTTGTAAGCCCCTTGACGTCCGAAGCCAGTGGCCCAGCATGTTCTTGCACAACGCTACCCGTTGTGGGAGCCATATTTCTACCATTCACATGATCTGTAGCCTTCGCAGCCTCGCTGCCCTCCGAAGCTTCGATCAGTGGTCCAGGTAGATCTTCCGAACTGCTTATCAGGATCCGATAACCGGTGAGCGAATTTTCGACTTCTCCATGGCTCATGCAAGATGTCGCCCCTACCGCTATTGTGCCAAGAATCCCCTCAGCACTGACGGATTCTCCAGCCATTAGTAACATAGATTCCCGTGATGTGTCAACCATCATCAGAGCCGGATCAAATGCAGGGGATATAGCCAGACCGGGTGTAAAAATCGGTCCCTTATCGGCGATGCATCCTATTCTGTTGATACGCTCTCTCATGGATTCGCGGATTACCATAGGCATCTTTGAAACATCGGGAGGTAGAATGATTCCTACAGACAGTTGCTGTGGAACCGCAGACTTCAAAACCTTGGTCGAGGTTAGGGATTTGGTGCTGTGGCCGGACTTTTTGCCTGATCTTAAATCTCCTTGTTCAAAAGCTTTAGCTCCAGCGTTGCTGCAACTGCCGCCGGTTGTATGGGCCTGAAATTCTAAATCTCTCTCGTAGGTAGTGTGACATGTTGAACAGTGGCATCGTGATGCCCATATTGGTTCCAAGCATTCACAACGTATTATTTTGGAACTCTGTTGCATCTTTTTCTTCCGTCCCCTCTTAGACAGACCAGATGTTGCAGATCCTTTGACTGAACAGTCACTAGATTGACCAAATTTCCACTCCAAAAGACAACTTGCTTTCAGTACCGGCATTACACCTCTTCTACTTCTGGCTACAACCTGAGAAGCGAGACCTAGGTTACCCATTGTGTTTGATCCGTAACCTCCACTCGCAAAACGTCCAGAGAGTTCTTCTCTTGATCCTCCCGCCTGCTCAGGTCCTGCACCGCTATATACCAACAGCAAGCTCCTCCACTGCAGCAGTGCCGCCTTCAGCATCTTTTCCTGATTACTTGTGGGCGACAACCAGTCAATCAGCTGATCCAGCACAGCTCCATTCGAATAAACGAACCAAGGAACTTCATCCCCGTGTCGCCGTTGCGCTTCATTCAGAAGAACATCTCTCTCCTCTTTCTCACGAACGTGCGATGAAAGTCCCTCTGACGGCGCAGCTAGTCTGCTGAGTTGAACTTGCTTCTCGGAAACATCATCCTTTTTGAACTTCTCGACGAGGGGAATATGTACATTGCTGTCAACTGGGATAACCGATTCTTCTCCTGCAGTTAGCCCTTCTCTGTTTTCTACTTGACTTTGGTTATTGGCTTCAGCTGCCTCAACTGCTAGCCAAGGTGTGGTCTTAGAACCGCATAGGCCCCAGTACATCCTTCCAATATCATCCCTGCCCAGAAGATCCCTTCGACTATTTACAAGCATGAGCTTCGTCTTGATCTTCTCTATTTCTGCATCCAAGAAATTGCTGGAACTGCGAGGCAAAGTTGTTTCCTCGACCTCCACCTCAATCTCTGGGCAAGAAAATGGCTCATCCTTAGGATGCTTACTTCTTGCTTCCAGAACTTCATCCCATGATGAGGTTAGATTCCTAGGCTCAACAACAATACGAGGACTACTTTGTACAGGACTTTCCGCGTTTTTCCTAATCCTATCAGCAGATACCACAGTTGGTGTACCCACGACTTTCAGATCAGCAGACTCTACAATCCGTTCGCTACTGCAGACTTGAAACCCTCCCTCGAATCCTTCCTTCAACGGGCCAATATTCCTTACGAGCGCAGAGATTGGAAAACAATCTACTTCCATTGGCTCAAAGACAGCAATGTGTGTAGACTGACCAGCTGCAACATCCTTCTCCTCTTGCTCTCCCCGTGACAGTTTTGCTGATGCAAGGCTACCACTCGGGTCGTTCGGCCTAACCGCACCGGTTCCCAAGAGAGATGCATGCCCCTCGGGCCAGACAAACTCCGTAGGGTCAGATTGCAGGACCCTACTCATTCCAACTGCACCAGTAGACAGCCCTGAGACTGACAACCCGTCTACTACGTCCACCTGTACAGATGATTCTTCATCAAATTCATCTGGTCTCTTGGAATTCGCACCTCGAGATTGAAATATTGGCAAAATGTTCACCTCCCTAGAGCTGTCAGGCCTTGCATCATCTTGATCAGCATTCCTCCGACGCTCCACCAGTAACGTTCGAAGCCTTTGTTGTAGGTCAAGTGCTACTTCCATGCTCTTCTCCAGGTGAGACCTCAGCTTCGGGGTTTCCAACGCTTGGTCACATAGCCACTTCAGCAAGAAGACTCTCTGAAGGGGGAGCAAAGATGTGTTAGTGCATAAGTTATTTAAAGCCGTACATACAAAATGAAATGTCGGGGGAGGAAAACTGACAATATACGAAGAGAATTGTGATCAACAAATTTTGAGCACACACGGGATGTATTGGAATTTACTTCTGCCAACGTCAGGTGCCAGTAGTCTGTCTCGGCGAGCTTCAGTACGATTGCACGCAAAGATGAATGTGCTGATGCGTCTGACTTCCGCTGCTGGTCCTTCTCAGCTATCTCCTCAAAATATTGTCCCCTCATCTGATGATGTTCATCTTGCTTGTCCAGTACTTTAGCTTCTGTACCACTTTCTGGAGCGGAGGGTGCCTCCAGAAAGCCCGTGTCAACTGCAACGCAAGAGTGGCAAAACCAGTTTCCATCCGGAACCTCTGGCAGAGGTGGACTTAAGCAGTAAATGTGATATTCAGCATCACAACCATCACAGAGAAGAACATTATCATGATCGTCGTCGATGCCACAAACTTGGCAAGAATCATCTTCCCACGGTGCTTTGACAGGTTTGTTCACTTCGGAACCTGGCGGCTTTTCAGAATCAGTGGGGTTCTTTTCGCTCTCCTGATTCAGCTCACCAGCATTCTTTCCATCAGATCCTGTGACAGCTCCCTGATCTCCACCTCTTTGAAATACAATAACCTACAATCACCTCAAATCAGATTTGAGTGCACATCAGGACTGTGACTTCCAAAACACTGATCGCAAAATTACAAACATGTCAAAATCTGACAGCTTGGTACCATGGATCTCTAGAACAGAAGTGCTGCTTGCAAACATTGTCGTCTACAAACTCTACTACAAGTCAGTACAGACTGAACTGGTGGATAACACAAGGTCTAGCACACCTGTTTGTTATACAAAGTATTGAAAAGCTCCGCTAGCTCGATTGCAGCTGAGGCCTCGATGCTCCCATTATCATAGAGCGAAGCAACATTTCTCCAGATCTGCAATATACGCCATTCGAAGATGATTACAAATACCGTAAGGCTACAAAATTTACCCACGCATCGCTGATTAATGCATGAATATGATAGACGTTCTAGACCCTAATATTAACTTCGATAATGGATAGACTGCAAAATTGCAGATAAACTGCAGAGCGTTCTGTAAAGCAGACGATCCAAAATACCCGGCTACGTAGGCCCGTGTGCGTGGAAAGCCTCGACTATCGAGGCTTAAAAGAAAAAAGATAAATCACTCAAGATTAGAATAGGAGTTAACACATGAACCAAAAGTAGGCTAGGCATCTGAGTCAATAGTATCTTTGAAGTTCCATCCAGCCCATTATAGAAACTGGGAAAACATAAGTAGTTGTTGGGGAGATCACGGTGTTGCTGTACGCGGTGAGGAAGTGAAGGACACCGTTTCCTGTTCGGTACAAATCGGACGTAAGAATGACACAGCTGACTTCCCTGCCAGCAATCAAAGGGTCACATCTGAGCCTTTCTCTGATCTGGACGACCATCAAGTCCGCACTAAAGCGGCACCATTTATCAACACGAACTCTTGCAGTGGTTACTCACTGCATAAGATATTGGGCACATATAACGTTTGGAGAGACAAAATACCATGAAGGTTAACTCCTCTCGGAAAACGGTGAGTCTTTCATCATTCATTACTTGTCTATGACGTCGAATCCTCGCTGTATCCTACAGCCTTGCTCCATCCTGTAGCATGGGTTTACGCACTGGAATTTACGTGAGGTATGTCAAAAGTAGTGAGTTCTTGTTTCTGGAAAGGAGGAAAAGCTCACTATCTTCGTATTTTACATTCTCCACCCGATAAGCGTGGATAGCCTTAGAGAACAGCAATGTATTTTATTCAGGATTTCGGCGTGACTTACTCGCGTGCGACAAAGAAACTGATTGTCGTTAAAAGATAGAAGATTATATTTCAGAATTTTCTTCGGATTGAGAAAAAGGCTAAAACGATTACCGAAGGAAAGAATTAGAAAGAAAGAATCAAGCGCTTACGACAATCACACGACGCCGAAATCCACAAAAAGAAGATACAGTGAAAGTTAAGGTATAACGTTATCAGTAATAATCGGTGTGGATTTCGAATATCACGCTGGAGCACTACATTAAACCCGGACTTCACGAACAATCACTGACCTTAGAACCTTTTCAAGAGGTTCTAAGGTCAGTAACCTTGTAAGGTACTCTTTTCTTTAGAAGAAAAGAAATAGTAAAAGTTGTAACGTAAGTCGGCTGTATTTGAGAGGGGGCTTATATCATGTGCCTAAGTTTCCTCAAACTCCTTTTGTAAGGAACGAACTTGTTCGACCAGATTTGACAGACTTTCAACACATCTCAGACAAATTTCCCAGATAATAGAGAACGAGAAAAGAAAGCTACCTGCTTCACGTCTGCTGCAAATGCATCCGGAGATGTTCCATACGCTCCAGCACCTAGCCTCAGATCAATGGCACGAAAGTCAAGAGGTCGTGCAAGTAAACCTTCCCCTTCGCTTTCATAAAAATTTGTCATACACCTGTAACTTTTAGAGACGACACGTAGTGTGTCCGCTGTTGCGACTTGTCGAAGCACAATACGACATCGCTGCATGACGACTTCTGGGGAAGGAAGAACTCGCTTTCGTTGTTTTTTGGTCTTTTTAATCTTCGGATCTGGATCCTCGCCTCGATACTTGTGCAGCACTTCCATGACCGCTCTCTGCATACAGATGGGAAAGTCAGGCTTAATGCCAGATTCATCGTTGTCACAGTGAAGATGCTTTAGCCTGCAACAATCATATAAGCTCGGGTCGTGCAAAGGTATACACTGTTGTCGCATTATAAGAAAAAACGGGCGGACATGCAAATCAAAAACCATGGGGAGGCTCATCATTCCGAACCAAATGGGGGAAAAAGCTAAAAGAGACAAGAAAGGAACCAGCCCCTATAAAATCTTAATTGGTGCGCTAGGGGAGGCATTGTAGAGCATGCGATAATCTTGTCAATGCATACACACTCATTCTAAACAAGACACCAATAGATAATCTGTAGCTACCACAATGAACTGGTTACCCCGAGGAGTAAGATTCAAGGGTCCTACAAAATCTATTCCCCAGTCTGAAATTCGAAGACGATAGTAAAGACAATGGAACAATTAATCAAATCTTAGAAATGTAACAAATTATAAGAAATATAAGAGCAAAATAGCTATCCAGCACCCGTTGCGGTATCTCTGTAGCGGTATGCTTCCAATAAAAAGCAAGGCATTTCCTGTTACCCCTACATAGAACATACAAAATCAGGGTTGACTGTAAGCTGAGCCATCACGCACCTACACATCCGTAGACCTCTCGCTTACACCAAATACCATCAGGTAAACAGCCAGGAAAAAAGAAGGTAAAAGCGTGATGAATACAGACTCCTATGGATTTAGCGCGGCACGGCTACTCCCAGACTTACTTTGGTTGGCCCAGAAGCATTTCCTTTGTATACTTTCTTACTGATAGAGTATGTCAGCATCTCAGCAGCCCATGCAGGGGGGTTTGCTGCAAGCGCATCAATAACCCGATTTCGGATTCGCGATCCGACATTGGTGGGAAGCTTTGCAATTGGATCCAGAAGCTTGACCCAGAGTGCACATTCACCAGATGAATCCTGACCGCGGGCCTCATCAACTACTTCTCTGGAGGCGCCATTTTGAGGTGGTGTAGTCGGAGCTGCAGTGTCTTCATTTCCAAGCAGAAACGTGGATATCTCCTTCTCTGCTTCTGCTAGTAACTGGCAGGAGATCAGAATGTATTAGAATATAGCCGATAGTTTTAGTATTCCATTCTTTAACGGGAGAAACTACAATCTTTGCCGTTTTCTCTATAAAAGGGAGATGGAAGAAATGAGTGCAACTCCACGATAGCGCATTACAGCGATTAGTCTACAAAAGCATCAGAAACCAACCTGTGCATCAATTTCCATTCCTGCCACTCCATCAAGAGCTCCACAAAGAACTCCTCCATCCCCTTGTATGCACCTTAAAATCTTCATACATTCCTCTCTCCTGTATTCGGCAGTCTCACCGATCTTCGCGAGTCTCGACAGAGATATAATATATCGGCGGGCAACCTCAGGCCAAGTGACTTCGTTTATGGAAAAAGAGCCTATCAACTTCTCCCTTCCAAGAGTTAAATTTGAACCGGTATCTCGGATCCGCTTCCTTCCCCTTTTGTGCTTAGACTCCTCGGAATCACCAGGAAATTCCTCAAATCCACAAACCTTCGATTGTAGATCAGATAACAAGAACTTCATCAAAGGTACATGAAGAGAAGCTGCCGACGCAATTCCTCGTTCATCCATCACCTCTGATTCCGACTTCGGGTAAATATCAGCACAGAAAGCTTTTCCCTTGTCATTATTAGGTTCGAATTCCATCAAAGAGTTTGCATCATTAGATGGGCATCCAGATACTGTCTTCCCGTCTTCTTCCCAAAAACGTTCCACGCGGCTTACGTCATTCTGTTGAGACCCATGCATGGTGCTCGACAACTGAGTGCGTCCAGGAAGGAGACTCTTCATAGGGGTTCGTGGACTTCCAGACGTATCAACACTGATACTTCTTGGTGCCATATCTGGAATTTCCACGTCACGGATTAAATCACGCCTTCTGTCAGACTGAAACTTTCTATTAGCTGCCATGGTATCAGCACCAACTTCGAGTGATTCACTTGCATCTACACATGCGCTTACACTTGCTGACCCAAAAATGAGGCCTTCTTCCAAGTCCTCAAGCATGGGAGGCTGAGGAAAGCCAATCAGGTTGGAAAACCGGCTGAGAAATTCCCAAATCTGTAACAGAAATCCAGAAAAACCCAGAAAGATTATTATAACTTTGCAAGCCTCCGTAGATACTTAAGTTAAGCAGGAAAGATATATTAAGGGCAATTCGTGTGCAAGCGATTGTAAGAAACTTTACAGAGTCATCACAGTGAACATCCAATACCATGCGGATACACGTTATGATGGATCACACTCCGAAATTTTCAAAAGGAATATCCGAAGGGGACCTTTAATGAACGGAAAAAAACAAAGGATGATTCAAATGCAAATAAACAACAGATCATCTTTTAAAACATATGAGATCATTCGAAGCTATGAGCGGACATTAAATGACTGTTAGATCCTGGCAAGCACATATGCAGAGCCCTGGCTCTTAGTACGATGACAGGAGGAGAGAGAGAAGAGGTCAGAGGAACGGAAAATGGAACTATATGAGAGGAGAGAAACATTCTATTTAACAAGATTGGTGACCGTACACACTCTGTCCAGAGCTCCCAAGGGTAAACTAAAACCAACTTCACAACATCAATCACCCTAGTGGGTATTGAATACTTGAAAGAGAGAAGTGAACGACAGCAAGATTATATATTGCTTAAGCTGCCAGCATCTTTCGTTCCAAAGCTGGAATTTCTACCAGCTTACAGACCACGACAACGACACCCCATATAGGGTACGAAACTAAGTGCAAAGGAGGACGAAAATTCACAAATAAGACATGTCAGACAACACACCAGATAGCTAATGTAATCGTGTCAAGGACTTTTACGAGGAACTTTAGGCGGGGGGAAATCAACGTCACGGGACGTAGCACGGCAGTGGAACCAATACTTTACCCCAACCCCAACTAGCATTTGGTTTGATTATAGACGTCTCATTGTTGGGACTGGAAAGATCGAACGGGCGCCTGGGGCGACCCAACAGCAAGCATTGACCACCATGCTACAAGACTTCAGCAAGGGAACACAGTGAATATGAACACTAGGCAGATGTACGTGACTGTATTCATAAGTATTTGCCTCTGATAGTCTAAAGACCAGAGACCCCGCACCCTGGCTGGGCGGTGATCGTGATAAAGGACAATATCTCTATCGTCTTTACTTAGCGATAGAGATACACTAAAAATTTCCGGAAGAATATCTGATAAAAAGCAAAAAAGTTGTGCAATTTAGAACTGAGATAAAATAGAGATTACGTGATCGAATGTCCAACCAAAAATTTCTCTCCAGGGTATTACATACAGGAAAATTAAAAATCAGAAAGTGATGTTTATTTAACAAAATTCTGTCGGAATGACTACCCTTGCAAAAGTAATTAAGATAGCAGAATGACCATCCACATTGTAGAAGGCGTATCATAAACAGCAGACAAAACCTAAATATTGCACCGAGAGCAAGAACCTAGAGCCAAAGGTTAGCAAAAGTATAGGCGTTGCACAAAGGATCAGAATCCAAAAAATCCCGTGTAAGTCAGAGTTCCAAGCAGTATGCATATGGATAATGTACATCCATATGAACGAATCACCATATAGCTGTAATTAGCACGGATGATCTGCTGTAGGGAAACACCATCACAGCGTCAAGGTGAGATATATATGCAAATACCTGCAGGACGTCCCCAACATATTGGGATGGCAACTTCAATCCAAGGGAGTGACCTGAAGGAGGCGGCGGCCGCGGCTGCGGCCTCTCTCTTCCCAGAACTGAGACATCTACTTCATCTTTACCAATAACATCGGCCAGCTCCGCAGCTCCGGTCCCGTCTTCAACTGAGACATCAGAAGCTTTTCTGTGCTTCCTTGCCTTCTCCCTTATTCTCAAACGTGGGGATTGTACAGTGACTTCACTTGGATCCTCCGCTCTCCATGAAAGGCCTCGCTGTTTGAGTGACTTGTAACCAGAGCATTTATCCGAATTTAACAACCTCTCAATCAGTCCTATAACCAAAGTTTCATTCAATCCAAATCGATCTTCCCCAAGCGTTTCCAACAGGTCTTTGGAATCAAGATTCTGTCTGGTCACTGGTTCTACAGCTGAAGGTGTTTCATGTGGGCACATCATCAGTAAAGGCCCAAAGTTCTCAGACGCTTTCTGAAAGCGTTCCACGAACTGCTCTGCATAAAGCTTCCAAGCCTCAGCCGTCGACGATGCCTCTACAGAAAATTCACCTATGATATCTCGTGGTTGCAAATCATCGCACTTTTCTAAAACAAGTTCCGTGTCAGGCTTACTGGCTCCATCCGCATTTCGGCTGTCTCGACAAAGCTTCAAATTTTCGTATTGAACAGTCGATGGAAAGCTTTCAATGTCACCAAGAAGTGCTTTCAATGACTCCTCCTCCTCAACATCAGAAACGCTGCCGTACGGGTTTTTTGATCTGTGAAATCCACAAGATGGATTATCAACTGATCCGGTTTTAGTGTCCACTTTCATTGTCTTCTCAGGAATGTCAATGTTAACGTCCACTGAGGCTCCTTTTAAGTCACCCAACTCTACCACTGTAAGACAGAACTTCCTGCTTACACGGAAGATGGGTTGCGATCTTCCACCATCAGCAACTTCGCTCACGCAAAAAGACGACGTGGTTCGATCATGCCACGTGCATCGATAGCCAACAGGCCAAATGTGAAGTTCGTTCCAGTATCCAGGTTGTAAGTCAATGTGCCCGAGTGATTCGATAACCAGATCTCCAAGCTTGAAAGGGAGTTGCAACTGTATTCAAATGTTACGGTGTCAGTACCATAATGAGAACCTTTCTGATAAAAGAACAAGTAAGCAACAAAAGCATGCATACCAGTTAACAGTTCTCTACTGGATTTCAGAAGGAAAACACTGATCAGGTGAAACAAGGCGAGACCAGCAAGTATTGAAGCACTGAGCATTACCAACTTCCTTTCCACATAACCCCCGTATAAAGAGAGATTTGACATATCTTCCTTGCGGCTAGAAAATTGGCAGCTTTTGGGCACACAAAATTCTTATTCAGCTGATCCTCACCTCCTCATGCCCTCTAGACAACCGTTGGAGCACTGACAACCATTCCTTGGATTGAGGTGTTTGGACCTCACACTTTGCTTTCGAGCTATCGAATAAATTGCACTTCACGCCATCCCATAGTCCCAGATGCTTCATAACCTCTATCCGTGATCGAAACCGATGCTTTTCAGGCGAAATGTAGTACTTATCCAAGTGCTTCTCATTTCTCCTCCTCCTAACATCAACCTCCCATCCGTCAGCTAGCACTAAACCATGCTTCTCTCTGATGGAATCCCTGAGCTGCTGTAATGTATCCGCTGCAATTTTCTTTAATTGCGGATCATCAGTCCCCGATGGTGAAGCTTCTTCTCTGCCTTTCCTCGCCGGGGTGCCGTTTGGGCCCACAGCTGTAATGCTTACTCTATCAGCATGTCCGATAGGACTCTTATTCCGTGACTTCTTTGACTGCTGATATTCTGGCCGCACACCAGCCACGTCTGCAGAGCTGGACGGGCTGGTAGCAACACGAGGAGAAGTCGAAAAAACATTCTGACCTCCAAGCTCCGAAACCTCCATAGGTTCCCCGGCGTTACTCGGTTCACACACGAGACCTTCTGGAATATGATCCAACAATTTACTTCCGTTCCTTCTCGCTCCTTTCTCTTCGGTTTCAGACGGCTTATCTGTACATACTTTCCCATCCGAGCCCAGATTATCGGCTGTTATGCACTTAAGGCTATCGGCAGATTCTTGAAGCATGACGGTTCCGCTCGATTTCTCATGTGCAACTTCTGTCGTCGAAACAGACTGTACCGGACCTCTTTCGATTGCCGTATTATCTGCCTCCCTTGAATCCAGCATACGACACGCTTGCATTATCTCCTTCGCAACTGTGAGTTCCGGTGAGGATTTTGTTGACAAACTTATACTCGAATCTTCACACTTGTCTGGACTCCCGGACAACTTGCTCTCAACCACAGGCATCATCTGTCCTCCAACTACATGACCCACAATTTTCTCCTCCTTTGCAACTGTAGGTTCCGCTGAAAAATCTGCCGACTTAATTTCATTCAAGACTTTTGGCTCCTCTACGGTGACAGGCAGCTTGCTATCAGTCACACTTGTTATTACTTCTGAAGTGGATAAACATGTCACCTCCTTCTCGTTTACCACTGTCGGTTCCACGGAAAATGGCATCGACCTGCTTGCATCAGTAACTTGAGGTTCCTCTAGAGTGACGGGCAGCCGGCTTTCAACCATGGACGATGATTCTGCTAAAATAGAATGCTTTTCTCCCTCAGCGCAGTATTCGACAACATTACAAAAGTCCTTTGGATCTGATACAGTAGAATTTCCTGCAGGAGCTGAAAACACTACTTCATTGACACCTGAACTTTCCTCTGCTCGGGTAGGTTGGATTTCCTCTGATAGCTCAACTATCTTTGATGCACTCTCTGCCAAAGTGGTCTCTGTGAACGTCGTAGGCGGTCCTCGGCTGTCCGGCACCACCATAACATTTAGAAGACCTACATCAGCTTCAGGTAATTTGACTTGCTCAACCTTCGTAACCTCTTCTACAGAATCAGGCGCCATACTTCTATCCAATTCAGCTTCAACACTCTTCCCAAATAAACCTTCCACAGCTTTATTGTTGGCTTTCTCTGGATCCAAGGAACCAGTCTCGAGCAGTACGCTTTGACTGGAAGAATCCTGCCTGAAAGTTCAAGCAGAAGCACTAATGAGTTCACTGTCCATATCTAATATGAGATGACAGCACATGGCACATGGCAGACCCTGCACAACCTGTAATTGCGATATTCATAGCAATATCTCCTACATGGCGACTAACCACTCTAAACCTCTCGAAGCAAGAGACAGCCAGAAAATATGAAAACTTCGTCTCTACATTGCTGTATAGGGATTTCATCATTCATTATTCACATATACGAGATAATTTTCATGCCATGTATGGACCAACAGTGACACACCACTTTCAACAAACTCGAAAAGAGAAAGATATTCAAGGGAGCTTCAATGTGTGTAAAGATTTTTCGGTACGCGGCCTCCATACTCTCAACATCCTGACATTCATAGTTGGCGCTAGGACCGGGTCCAAGGAAATAAAGAACTTGCTATGAGGAAGGACTCCACCCACAGAGTGAGTCATGTTTAACGAGCTGTTCGATGTGTAACAGGAAGCTGAGCATAAAACGAGTTTAACAAAAGCAAGGGTAGATTCATCAGTGAAGGACTCAGATCAGTTGCCTAACCTCTGCTGATAACCGTCAGGCACATTGGGGCCATTTGTGTGAACCAAATCTTGCGCAGTGTGCTCTGATGTTGC
Source organism: Marchantia paleacea (assembly GCA_014180765.2). Classification (NCBI taxonomy): domain Eukaryota; kingdom Viridiplantae; phylum Streptophyta; class Marchantiopsida; order Marchantiales; family Marchantiaceae; genus Marchantia; species Marchantia paleacea. The sequence goes on from MUAA02000030.1 coordinate 460,962, forward strand.
TGCCACGGGCACCTCTGATTGACTAACATCCAGACTACTACAAGCTGTTCCTGGAACCTCATTATGCACACCTACATCATCAGATGTCTTCCTCTCTCGACTGAATAGTCTTCGTTCAAGGTCTTCCCTCACGGCTTTCGAGACACCAGCAGAGACTTCTGATTCCGGATAGGAGGCGGAGCAAGAGGTACAAATCCAGTCGTCGACGTCGGTAGCAGATTGCAAAGCGAGCTTCAAGCACGCTATGTGAAAGCTCCTCTCACAACCATCACAGACAAGAGTTTGTCCGGGAACTTCAGGCTTCGAACAGCAAGCACACAAATTGGATTCACCAAAGGTACCCTGCCCGGTTTCCCCAGGGAATGCAGCAGCTCGTTCTGTCGCGTGGACAACCACACCATGAACCTTGAGCACCAAGTCCAAGGCAGTATCTTTCCCGTCGTCCTGACTTTCTACCTCTCTGCCATGGTCTAGTACAAACCCAATTCCCCCATCGCTCCCACCGGTATAGAGCTCATTCTGCTTCCGTTTGTTCATAGGATGTTTTTGGCTCCGGGCATTGACTCTAGTATTTGCCTGATCAGCATATCTGAGCTCAACAGAACTTGTCTCCTGTTCAAGTGAAGCTCCTGCTGTGCTAGCTCCCAATTGTCCGGTGTCTCCACCTGCAGTCGCGATTTTTCTTCTCCTCTTCACTTCTGCACCAATCCCTGATACAACTCCAGCTTCACTCTCTCTTGGCCTGACCTTCTTCGGCCTTCCCCTGCCAGGACCACTGGGCGCAGGGGTAGGCAATGCATCTTTCCCACCACCGCTCATTGTTAAAAGAGGAGCATGTGTCACAACAGCCCAAACTTGTGACAACCAATAAACCACCTTACATCATTTGACAAATTCATGGTTCTTCTATTTTCTGTCACCCGTAACCTGAGTCCATTTCGCTCGATTTGCAGCTACTTCCATAAACGCTGCAGATTCGTGAAACCCAAAAAATAATGTGCACTTCCACTAGCACTCTTCACCAGTCTCGTGCGATCACATTTCCACCTGCGTACTCAGCTCAGCCCACATCGCCTGCACCTTTCCGCCCTCACAATTCGTCCCTCTGATTGATCAAATTCTTCACGTCCCCCACGACAACCCTAATCAATAAAAAAATTGGCCAGCAAATGTTCCATCACCTAAAGTTCGAACTCTGAATCTTGCGCTTTGGCTTGCGCCGAGGGGAGGATTCGCATTGAAATCCTTTCGAATAGAAAATGCCGCGGCTCAGGATCGAGAGTGGAAGACGGAGTAACGTCGCAATTTGAACTGCGGAATCAACAGTGTTCATAAAATATCATGACCTGTTAGTAGTTACCAGTTCAAAGGCCACAGACATCGACAGGAGAAGCAATCCTTGCCAGACGCTTCCTTCATCATGGCAGTTCTTCAGCGTTCGCCTGCTTTTCTTGCTCGTTCGGAGATTCTTCAGCCGACGTTCATTCTTCCCCCGATGGACGACTCCGACTGTCAACTCCGTTCCCGGCTCCAGTTTTCAAACGGAGCCCGCAATGGCGCCGCGCCAGCGGAAGCCCATTATTTGCAAACGACAAAATTGAATTTTACCGCGAGTCAATAGCAAAACTCAGCATACTACTTCGTACTATTACAGTGGTCAATGGATTGCTGTACCGGGTGGCACATACGGTAACGCAGAGGTTTTGCATTCGCTCCTTTGGAGTACCGTAGTACGATGGCAGAGTTAGGGAAGTATTGTACTGTGCTTCCTTGTACTTTCAATTTTTCAGATACCATATTCTAGGTGTGAGTGGAACTGTCGAACTCTCTTGCTCTTTCTATTTGAGAAAGATATTCGGGAGTTTCAATAGAGACCCACAAAATAATGGAGGGGAATTGAGCAATTCCCATCAATGTTGAATTGAAAGTCCATACCCAAATTTTATGGATAAATTTGGGAAAAAATTTATTACATCATTCCAGAATTGAAAGAAAATTTATTTTTGTTTTTAAATGTCGATAGTGACCAAACCTGTAACGCGAATGGTATATAACCCATAAAATTTACGACGTGCCGTTCCAGGATCCCGTAAGTGTTTTGCCCCTACCCATAAAACAGTCTACGAGATTGCCGTAAAAGGTTATGAATAAGTTACGACTCATTGCACTTTTATAATTGTCCAGGTGTATTGTATTACGAAGAATGACGAAGTAAAATAACAAAAAGGAAGGGAAGACCCCATCAAATCGTACAATGAAGGAATATGGGGCTAGGCCCTATGTCCTACAGCACCTAGGATATCTTAACTATCCAAGTCAAAAGGTCTAGAAACACCAGAGCATCCGAAGAAGCATCACCTGAAAAAGTGTACAGAAAAGTGTTCATCATTGTCAACTTGGTTTGTACGTAATATATTTTTGGGTGCATTTTTTGTGAAACTTACTTAAATAGGCTTAATCTTAAAAAAATAAGTCATGGAATAAAAAATGTGGCAGAAACCATAAGAAGTACAAGGCCAAAACCCAATAAAAATATTTTTCTACCTATGATTCAGCAATCTCCTACTATTCATATTTCTTTCCAGGCAAGTATTGATATGTAGATGTAATGAAAACAAAGCAAACATTCATCAAATTTGTGAGAATGTCAAATCTATTCATGTTAGTCTCAAACGCATGTTAAATGCAATAATAATCATATTTTCAAAAGAGTGTATCAAAGATTATATGTATAGATGTATGAAAGAGTATATGGATAGATGTAACTAAAATCGTGCATGATATTATAATATGCAAACTCAAGTTCATGCACATCTAATGCCAATGGATTTTAGTGATATCACTCCTACATGACCATGTATTTATTACATATGAAATATTGCACTCAATTTTCAAGGTATGTACAGCTATATTTTTAGTTGGTAACATTTACAATTGGTGTATATAATAATTTCACATATAATTTTTGTCGGACTATATAATGAATCCTATTGTTGATAATTATGTCGGAGAATGATGATTAAAGTAATTTGTCCTGATTTTTTGGATATTATATGCGAATAAATGTAAAAAAATTTGATGTTTCAATCATAATCTTTACATTGTATTCCATTTTTTAATCATATTAATCTCTTATCAAATATTTTTCAGAGGAACCAGTTATGTGTTAATATTTCTAGAAACATAAATGTAATTTTTTTTTAATTTCCAGAGAAATTATCATCATATTTGCAAAGGAGATTTTGATATCTCAAAAAAATAAAAATCAACACAAATGGATTTTTTAACCTAGAAGTGTACCACCATTATCTTTACATGAGGGAATCATTTATGTATATCATGATTTCCATATGAGTGTCAATTTTTTTTTTGGTAATTTCTAGGGCTTTGATAACGTTGTGTTGTAAATACATTCTCACTTACGCCAAAAGAGTGCAAAGTATTGAATCAATCCAAGTTGAAGATTACAACTTTAATATAGTTGAATAAATACTTATTTGTTGACATTTTAATTACGAATAAATGTTTTTAAATGTCACAATACGAATAATTAAAAAAAATTATTTCAATCCATCACATCATATTGTCACAATGTGTGTCAATCTAGTTTGTTACATGCTAAATCAAAATGATTCTCTAGGATACAAAAAAGGAATGCTACTGCCATCAAAAAGCATTCCAAAAACTGACAATTTTTCAAGGAGAAATCGTCAAACCAATAGACGATGACAATTCCGTTACTTCTGTCATGGAGCTTGTGCCATCATTTTCTTCTTAGGGGAGAGAGCAGAAAAAGGGAGACTTCTCTTTCCCTCTACGCACTTCAACTTCCAATAAATTTCTGTTAAGTGTATCTAAACTGAGTACTGGCTGGCCGCTGACATGATTAGTCTTCAACTCGAGCCATGAAAGTCTGAAAGTACAGGAGGTACTCTTCCGTTTCCGGAGTTGGCTTTGAGCACTGAGTTGGCGGGATTGTTGCAGAAGTGGCAGTGACGGATACTCGCTGCGGATTTCAAGTGCTTCTCGCTTTTTCGATAGATTTCACGTTCCTGAAGGCTGTTCCTTCTCGTTGTCCTTGAACGCTCGGGCTGCGGTTGAAACCCGTGATTGGAGCGTGCTATTTTGATATTCGTGGGACCAGAACGCTGCAGATTTACCAATTCAGAGCGTAGGGAGTACGAGAGCGAGGAACCATGAATGCCCCGGATCGATATGAGCGTTTTGTGGTGCCTGAGGGCATGAAAAAGTGAGCATTGTCGATTTTCTTGGGAAGTGTGGCAGACTAGGGTTCAGGGTTTTTGATCGAATTGTGCTCGTATGCTATGCCTTTCCACTCTAGAAGATCGTATTGCAAATTCTGACGAAGGTTAGGCTGTATTACCAGTCTCAGCTTGACTGAGATGGAAACCTTCGAGCACCTGGATTTTCACCGGGATTTTGAACTGTAATCTCTCTAAGGGATCGTTTCTTTCTTGCCCGGGCTTATCTTGCAATTAATTCATTGCACTGGTGCTTATTGAAATTTAGAGTAGCTTATGAGAGAGATATGAAGATCATGAACGCTGCAACGTTCACAATCCAGCGAGAGGATCACACCATCGGGAATGTTATTCGCATGTAAGTTTATTGCTTTCATTTGATACCTCATTCACTTTCCTTTCCAGTGAATCCTTCTAATCGACAACGCCGTCTGCACGGATCTAACTAGCATAAAGATTTAGTCTTGAAACAAGTGTTGAGCATGCGTTTTCATTCAATCTACGATGGTCATCTCTTCAGGCAACTTCACAGAGATCCAAGTGTTCTCTTTGCTGGATATAGACTCCCTCATCCCTTGCAGTACAAGTTGGTCATTAAGGTAAGTTCCGGATAGCACCTCTGGTCTTGCTTTACGAACTTTTCGTTTCGTGATAAGATCATGGGGTTGAGTTATTCATGGTTCAAGTCAGCCTATGACAGGATTCACACCGCGCATTGTTAATACGTGATGACACTCTTCTAATCAATTTGCTGTAGTTTATTGTAACGGTTTATGGATGCTCCATTGACCGTATGACTTTTTACTTCCCGTGTTTGCTTTGTTGCGAGAAAATTCGACTTTTGAATGATCTCGCCATCATCGTAGATTTTTTTTATCCCGTTGGTACCAGAGTAAGGATACTCGCATAGCCCTTTTGTGTTAGAACTCCAGTTTATGGTTAGACATGCTGTTATTGACAGATCCAAACGACAAGCCAATCTTCCCCCATGCAAGCATACAATTTAGCTGTGACAGATCTTGACAAGGAGCTTGATCATCTGAAACAAGTTTTCCAGGTATGTTCCTATCTTTCTTCTCCATCTCTTTCTGGCTTTGATTGTGGTACGGTATTTTTTTCAACTTATGTCGATGCTGTCTGTTTTATGTCTATGAGCCGGAAAAGCTTTTCAGTTGTGAAAGGTCAAGTCCTCTAGTCCTAAATTAGAGTATATGGTCAAGTTCTGGTTCACTTGAGATCTGTTGATGGAGCGAAGAAAGGAAGTTGTTTTATATCTGAAGGAATCTGTAATATGTTGTTTAGACTAGTTCTTCGTTGTGGATGATGCGTTGATTACGAAATTTGAAACACACGCAGGAGGAGATAGCTCAAAAGCAGTCCGAGTATTATTAGTGAGTGGAGCATCGGATTTTCTGAAATCATAAGTGCACATGAACAACGGACCGTATCGGAGACTATTCAGCATTATTCATAATTTCGCGTATAGTATTAACAAATATGTACAGTTTTGTAGGCATAATAAAGGACATCATGAAACTGTATGTACCTGAAGTCTTTTGCAATACTATGAGTAACACTTGAAGTCTGCTGTTTTGTTGATCTCTCCGGGATTGATGAACTGAATATCTTGATGTTTAACACATAGTTCGGGAGTCTTTTGCAACACTATGAAGTCTGCTGTTTTGTTGATCTCTCAATATGATTGATGAACTGAATATCTTGATGTCCCAACACAGTTCGGGATCTGGTGTTGAGTACTCAATTGTCGTGGCTTTTATTCGATCCAACTAGTGAAGACCAACCAGTCCAGGTTGGTCTTCAGTAGTTGGATCTCTTTCCTAATCATGCGGGTGATTGTTGGAAAAGTTTGTCAATAAGTCCACTATATAAGTGAGATTCGTACCGGAGAAAGTGGTATGTGTGGCACTAAAGGTCTGTCAACCGATGCACTTTTTAAATACCTCGATAGACCGAATCGGTTGATGACAGTACATATCAAATAGTTTCGACTCCTTTTGCTCTAGTGATTTTCTTAAGGACACTGTCCGAGATGTGAATTCCTTTCTCTTTGAGGAGATTTTGGAAACTTTCCAGAGTCCCTCTGCTCTCCAGAATTCTCCTCAAATCAAGCTGCAATCTGTGCAGACGCTGACAATCATGTGGATTATCTCGTCTCTCGTTCCTGAAGTAACAAAGAGTCAGCTTACAGAAGTCAGAATTTAAATAGTGAGCACAGTAAGGCTGTAAAGCATTTAGACAGGATGGATCCGAGCAAGTTACTAGGTAACTTAATCAACTTAAATGACAAGTTAGTGGAATAAGAGGCTCATGACTTCACGAAGCCTTTGAAATGGAAATTTCGGGTGGTGGGCTACAGGAGGATATCGAAGTAATCCATGGTTGAAGAGTCCCCTGTAAGGATAATATCATTTACACTTATTACGGTTATATCATAACAGTGTGACCCCTCCGATCGCGAAACCAGTAAGTCAAAGTGGCAGGCAAAGACGGGCAAAGATTAAAGAAAGGTGTACTTGGTCGTGATCTGCAAATTGGAGTTTGTTTGCTCGACAGCGAACACTTTCTTCTCATTGTTTTGACACACGTTCAGACTATACACCTGCTTAAGTGGTACCTATGTCACAGACAATATAAATACGAGAATGCATTTTGCAAGAAGTCACCACAAGAAAACTAAAAAGTGTAGAAATAATAGCACGGCATTACAGCGAAATGACACTTGATACTCCACATTTCTGTGTTTACAGTCCTGTTCCCTGACAGTGACTAAGGTGATTTTATATCTCCTTCAACACATGAGAAGGTGTATCACATCCTAAATGTTGTACATATGACCAAAACACTAACCTTTTGTGCATGTTCACGAGGCGATAATCGTCCGGAAGTCTGGGCAGATGAGCTTCTTTTGACGACGGTTAGGCAGTCCGGTCCGACCTTCTCACCACTTGTGCAGGCAATAGTGTGGTTCTGTCGTCCACCTCCTCCATCTTCCGTACCTGAAACCCCACATTCCCCTCTTGAGATCTCACAAAGTTGAATCACTAAAGTAATGGCAGTTCAGGACACAAAATGGAAACAGAAATTAAAAACTTTGAAAATTCCTCATCGAGAGGTTAGAGACCCCCACCTCACCCCAACAAATTCGCCCAATTCACTGGACTTTAATGTCCGAGCATGTTAAGGAGATATATAACTAGTGGGGACCCCACTACATTTATTACTGTTTAGACGTCAATTTACCGTAACTAGCACATTATGGACGTAAGCTGTTCTCGAACGAGGGGCTTATGATTGGAGGACGGAGGGTTTATCGCTTATAGGATTCTGACAGGAGCATCACCGAAGTTCTGGCTCTCGAAGGCTCGGACTCTGGGAGTGTCGTTGGAATTCATTCCTCGGCTGTCGTCCTGACGGTTGGTCGTTACCAAGAAACTCTGGCCGAGGTCTGAAAGCCGGAGAAATGCTGCACTCTTATGCAGCTCGCTATTCCACGCTGTGCGCATCGTGGGGGTGGAGGCTGAAAGTAAACCGAAGTGGGCAACATTCCCACGGTGGGTCCAATGTGTACTTCCAGTGCAGGAGGCAATTGGACGAGCTGACCTCGAGCAAGCGCGGAACCGCTTCCAAGATTTGCAGCAGCAGGAGCGCACGGGCGAATGCTTCTGCCGAGGTCGAGCAGAGCGGGCAGGAAGACGTTGAAGTTCAAAATCAAAAACCTCCGCCCTTCAAATGCTTGACCAGCTGGACCAGCCAGTACAACAACATCGTGATCTTGGAGGGCGCGGAGGACTCTCCGAGCCACTACGCGGGGTGCCGAATTCTGCTGCTGGACAGCTCCGGCAACGTGCACAGCGTGTACAGACGCGCCACTCCGTGGACCAAATCCTACTGGGATGAGTTCGCAGCGTTTCCGGGCGTTATTCCTGACGGCCCCGTGGCCATTCTGGGCCTGGGCGGCGGCACGGCCGCGCGCCTCTTGCTGGAGCTGTGGCCATCGCTGAAGCTGGAAGGTTACGAAATCGATCAAATTCTGGTGGACAATGCTCGGGAGCATTTGGGATTGGCAGAGCTCGAAGTCCCCACCAGCGAGGGAGGATTCCTGCGCGTTCATGTGGGCGACGCTCTGGCAGCCACTGCAAATGTCGATGGCGGATTCGCAGGAATTATCGTGGACTTGTTCGCGGAGGGCGAAGTGCTTCCGCAGCTCCGAGAGCCCGAGACATGGCTCGGTTTGAAGAGCAGGTTGAGGGCTGGAGGACGCATTATGGTGAACTGCGGGGGTGCCTGTGTCGAGAAAAGCGACAGCAAGTCTGACGTTGAGAACGGCACATGGACGTGGGAGGATGGCGCGGCTAGCAAAGATGCTACTCTCGCTGCCATGGCTCTTTCTTTTCCAGGTCAGTTGAGCTGGCGGAAGATGGAGAATTCCGAGGCGGATAACGTTCTGGCACTTACAGGTGATCTTCCGGACCTCAATGCGTGGGCAGCAGCTGTGGTAGACGATTTGAGGGCGGGAATTTTGGCCTGGAAGCCTTACAAATGACATGTAATCTCAAATGGGGAGCGATTTTTTCGACGTTTCATGAAGTCTTCAGCGTGTGCGTCTGTTCCAGGTTAGAACAATGGCATCCAAGTATTGCCAGCTCCTGCTTGAATGCACCAGCAGCACTTGGAGACATAGCTCTCTTGGCCGGGTATTTACGGGACTGTTCAGTAGTCAAATTCCGGAATTTTGAGGTCGAAGTTACGCGTTCTACAAGCAGCAAGTGTAGTGTAATGAGGAAGAGCGAGGCGTCTGCCAGACCTCCAGAGGGGGTGATCACAAATAGAAAAAAGTGGAGTAGTGATGGAGGATTTATGGCTCGTTGAAGTGCAGTAGATTCGAGGATCACTCTTCCGTCGGAGGATTTGTAAATTAATATCATTAGGTGCCGGTGCTTTAATTAGTTGCGTCCTTAGAGAGAGAGAGAGAGAGAGAGAGAGAGAGAGAGAGAAGAGAAGAGGATGCATTACTTGGATTGCGGAGACCAAGAGCTTGACTTTCATACTTCTCCAACTTGCGACGTGTCATCTCAAGCTCATTCCTTAATAAGATAGCAGGTTTTTCTGACTCCATCTCGTATGTATGGAATTTCTCGGTCAAAATCTGGTGAGCACAGAAACCATGTCAGCTTCTTACAAATATCTTCTCCAAGGCATTGTGTTTTGAGAAATACAAGGAGAAAATTGACTCATTGAAAGAATGGAAATTTAGTCAAATTGGAAGTGATGTAACTGAACAGATGATATTAGAAGATCGGAGCACCTGAACTCTACCTTGACCTTTTCTGCTAGCGCTTCATTTTCGATAGATTTCTGGTTCAATGTGCATTTTATCTCCTGTTGAGCAACACGCAGTTGCTCGAGCTCGAAATCTCGGACTTTAATCACACTTCTAGTTTCGATTTCCTTAGCCTCTGATACTCTAAGATGCTCATGGTATCTGGGAGGCAACCCAAGTGAGAGATGCAGTTTTTTCAAAACTTTGAGGTAAGTATACAGTGGAATTCCGGGACCATTTTTTTAAGAATATTATGACCTCGTTCACAGAACTGCCAATTGTTAAACAATGTTGACTGATGCCAAGAGGGCTTGAGTTAGCCGCTCTTTTTAGATCTTAACGCAGTTGAATTAAAAGTGAATTTATATACTGTATATACTCCTGTAAATCCTCGTCTAATAAATATTCAAAATGCAGCCGGGACTTGAGAGAAGCGATCTATCGTGTTAAGAGGATTACTTCGTAAGAAGCTCATCGTGCAAGGATTTGCTTTCTCTGAGAATCGCCTGAAGCCGTTCAGCTTCAGATAGTGCGGCATCTCTCATCTCACGGTAAGTCCTGTAGTATGTGTGAGCCTTGGGTTACCTTTTGAAATCACTCGAATCCTTGTTTGGATTCAAATCGTTATGAGGTGAATTGAAAACTTTGTCAAAAGACTGAAATGGATCAACAGTATGCAGAAAGATATCTTACTTCACTTTTTCGTCTGCAACTTCAGTTGCTTCTTTCCTGATGTGCTCAATGTCCTGATTAGCTCTTTCTTGAAGCCTCGCTAACTCTGCCTGCAGTAGATTTCAGGGTAAGAGTCTTGAAGAGAGGATTGCCAGCATCAGTCTGTGATAAATAGTGGACGACTATGCGAGTAAATCTGAAGATACTTGCTTGCAAACGCTGTTCGTGAGCAGCTTGAGTGTCTCTATTATCTGATAGGACCCGATTATACAGTTCTTGTCGTGTATTTTTTAGTGACCGTAGCTTCTCTTGTTGATGTTCCAGCTCTTGCTCTAGTTTCTTCACTTGATCCAAGTGTGCCTTGACTTCTCGGCTGAGATAGATCTGCGTAGATTCAGACTGGAATGAGCTTGGATTGAGTATTCGAAAAGAATCGCCCAACACAAAGTATCGTGAGTGCTTTCTTTGTCTTTGTGACGAGTTACCGTCGTCTTGAGTTTGGATCTGACCGTCATGTATTATATTTATGATGGAGACTACATGATGCAGCATATGATCGAGATTCTTACAACAGATTCTGTCCGTTCTACCTTTTGGGTATTCTGACATCGCTTGGTGAACTTATATTCTGCTTACAAGTTTTGTGAGCTGAAAAATTATCTCTTGACGGCTAATTTGATGGAGTAACGGATATATTTTGACCTCGCTCTTTCAAGAATGACAGATTTCAAGATGGTTACAGTCTCAAGAATCTTACGCACTTTGTCCATGCTGAGAAGATCCAAACAATGGTCTTTATCTTTGATCACTTCAAGTAGTCTTTGCTTTTCTTCAGTGACAACTTGCAAAGTAGCTGTGATCACTGCCTTACTATTTTCCGCATCGACAACGCTTTCTTCTGCTTTGTCCAGCTTCTCTTTGACCTGGAGAGGAAAAGAAAACGAGAGTGAGAATATTAGAGAATTTGACATGGAGACGTACAGAATTCCAGTTTGCGAAGTTAAGGTTGGGCTGTATTCTGAACCAAAGCCTGCAGATATGCTGTTGTGACCTCGCTATGCAGACCTCATCGTACATAGACCCTTTGGCCGAAAGTACTTCCACTTTCACCAGAGCTTCTCTTAATTCCGCTTCTAATCTCTCATTGCGAGCCGCCACAGCACTCATTTCCTTGTCAAGGTCCCTTTTATCCATTGCAGCAACAGCCGATATTCTTTGTACTTCTCTTTGCATTCTCTCCACTTCCTCGTTTTGTCGTCCCAAGTATTCCCTATGTTGTACAATGTAAAACAGGACCAACAATCATGAAAGAAGAATGCATGGGGGATTAGAGAAACTTCGGATACGTTATAATTCATAGAACTAACATTCATCAATGCACGCTTTCCTCAATCGTCGAATGTGATCTATACTTGCCTTGAGTTGTCTCGTTCCTTTCTCAAGGCCTCAATCTCCTTCCGAAATGCCTTCAACTTCTCATAGGCTATAATTTGAAGATGAGCCTTCAGACTTCGTTTGTCTTCCGGCACAGCTAATAGCTCTGCATATCTGTGTTGAATGTGGGAAGAAATGAGATGTTAAGATAAGTTTCAAGCCCATGAAGACTTCGAGTTTTATGAAAAACAATGTCTGCAAGGTGTGAGCGTTACACTTTTTACTGAAGAGCCTTCGATGACTCACAAGGGTTCTGATACGTTGAGATCGTGCAACACCTCTTTCAGGCACTTCGATTGTTGCTCCATCGCTGGTACCTCAAGTTCTATCTGGGAAGGAACAGAACCGGGCAGAAGCCATGATCAACAGTTAAGTCTCTGTGTTGAGTAGATAGATCGGTTGGCCCAAGAGGAGAGGCATTCTTACCTGTTGCTGTCTCTTTTTGAGTCCAGCAATGTCAACTTCTGCTTGTTGTTCCAACCGTGTTAGCTCTGCTTCTAATCTGTCAGGCGGGAGCTCAACCAATTAGTAGTGCACTCACTCCTCTAACCTTTTGCGCCAGGTTACGAATTCTGTGGTAATTGGCGATCGTGACTACCTTTGGATTGAGAGATGATCATTTTGATGCTGCTCCTCCTTCTCCAATCTGAGCATCTCAATCTCCTCTTGAAGAGTAGCGACAAGAACTCGACTATCACCCAGTTGTCGTACCAGTCTTTGCACCTCGTCATGAAGAACTTCTGCAAGATTCAACTTGATTCAATTAATAGTCATCTTGTCATTTTCCATGCAAGCCAGAGAGTAACGGTCCCGGAGTGAGATTGCTTTCAACATATACCTGTAGAATGGAGGATCATGAAAAAGTTACCAGAAATGGAAAATAACGAGTACAAAGATGATGTAGAGGCCGATCGAAACCAACCGCGAAAGACGCTGGATGGAACAGAACGAACCAATGAATAGGGAACTAAACAATGCATCTTTTTTCTACCACATGGTCATCAAATTTCTCACATCAGTTCAACTTTAGATCGATAGTGTGTACAAGTCCATAGCACAAAGTGCGTGCTGTCTGTGAGTCATTCAAAATTCCGCGTAATTTCTACTTTTGACAGGCATTTACTCTATTGTAGACATCACCATGTACAATGCTACGGTCACTCCGATGCTCATTTGGAAGGTCCAGGAGACCTAGTGCAAACTTGGTCATTATTCTGATACGTTGGAAGCGTCGGCACTCTGGCCCGCACTCACGTCTACGTCAAGTACTGAATTAACGAAAGACATAGTAGGAACGATGAGGCGTTAAAGACAACTAAAGATCGAAATTTCACCGCGGACTGCGCTGAAGAATGGTAGACTTCGAGGATTTGGTCCGTGAAGTATGCGTACAGAAAACTGCACTGAAAAACATTTGCAACGAGCTTTCCATCTGTGTACACGAGTTCTTACTTGAGGCGAAACTGTCTGAGGGGGTACTCGTGTCTGTTTCAGAGCTGGACGATTCCATCGGAGTGGTCTCCGAAGCTCCTGGTTCACTCGTTGTGGCCTGGGGAAGCGAGTTCCGAATCAGAAAGTCCAGAAGTTTCAGGTGAAGCACACTCTTAGGAAGGATTGTGGTTACTTAGGAAGAACTTGAACCCTGTTTCACAATAATGATCAGAAGAGAAGAGGAGACCAAACAGTACAACTGCATGCACTTTACAACTTCTCGATCGACCCATGAATGAAGTCGCGAGAATGAGTGGATTAAAGCACTTTCAGGCGTCAGGCGTCCATTTCATTGATGTCAACGATGCGCAGCGGATGTTCAATTTACCACTCTTATCACCAATTTGAGTTTCTGTTGAAGGCAAGAGGATTACGCTGGAGAGGATTATATCTTCTGCTGGCAATTCTTTTTCTTGAGCTCGGTCTTCCCCATCTGCTTCTGCCACTGAAGAATCCGCTAATTCCTGGGGTCAGAACTCAAATCAATGACCTGAAAGCTTTACGGACTCGTTTTGCTCAAACAGACAGATGACTTTCCTGGAGAAGGCTCCGTTATCTATCTTGACAGTCACTTCAGTGATGAACGTAACGATTCACTGGGCGAAGATCTTGACAGTCACTTCAGTGATGAACGTAATGATTTACTTTCCTACTTCGGCTATCGGCGACTTTATTCGGTGTACTTTCTGCACTCGTGCCATACGATGAATACGAGGACTCAACAAGGGGAAGACTTGTAAGCAATTTGTTATAATTTGTTCCATTTGAAGCCAAGAATTTGCTCAAGCAGGCTGGGCATATCCGTTACTTGTAGATCTTTAAGTAGCCTGCGGATGCGCTTTGTCGCCTTCATGATGTCCCAAGTCAATTTGAGTGTGGCCAAATATAGCGAACTAATGCTTGCCCAAGTTCATCATCACACCCTATGACCAATCTTATCACAGCACTGCACAGCAGAGTCGATCGATGGTCACAAAGTAGATCGTATCACGGTCTCAATCGTGTAAAGTCATCGATAGAGTTGCGCAACCATCCGAGCTCAAAATTTCCCAATCGTATCATCTCATAGAGCCTTGACCAAACACTTGCTCTAAATAATGGCGAAGTCTCCCGTAGAGGCCACGCCGAGGCGAGCCCAGGCGAGCAAGTTCAAGTTTTAGTTCAGTGCCAACTGCTGGTCAGCCCAAAGCATCGTAACATAGAATTGTGATCACATACGCGTGCCTCGCAGAAGCATGAACAACGTTCGATCGAAATGTCCGGGGCCATTGAAGAAAGCTCGTGCGCTCCCAAGAAAGGCGAGCTCAAAATTCAAATGCTGTCCACTGCTCGACTTACCTCATCTCCTCCTTTTTCGAATGTACAGCGCGTCGAGAGGTGTTCGAAAATTCGAAACGGATGTAAATAACCCGAACCACAGGCAGAGCAATGGGGACGGAAACTCGACAGTTTCCGGTCATGAAAAAGCTCTTTCTGAGCTGGCCTCTGTTCACATTGGGTTAGATGACTTGACATCGAATATACACAAGAGTGCAATACAGGACACTACGGCGGTGCTGCACTGGTCCTGTACAGCATAGTACACCGTTCTGTATACGGAGTACGTACAAAGGCGAATTTCATGGACAGGAAGAGCAACTTGCACCCATATTCTGCAGATTGTCCTCTCGATCGATGCGGACAGCAATGGGTCACAAGCAATTGCTGCTGCTCTGGTTATGAGTGACGCCTCGTGCAGCAGAGCGATAGATGGCAGTGGGACGAGATCGAAGAGGGAATCGGAGAGGCTTGCTTCTTGGCGAAATTATTGCAGGTTCAGTCGATCAAGCCCACGGAAAATACAAGGCGATGACAGACGAGCACTTTAACTGAAGAAATTTCCGTTGCAGAAGCTCGCCGGACTTCTGTTACGAGCCTTGGAGTTTGTAACCGTTTGCGTGGCTCAACCATGCGAGGGGAGAAAACCAGGATCAGGGTGCCTGCCATGGCTCTCTTGTTAACAATGAACGTCCCGAGAACATGTACGGGAACGTCAGCGGCTTCCGGTTCACGTTACCCTAGACGATGATGAGAGACAGACGAGGAGGAGGATCGAGACAGGTTCGATGGGACTGATGCAGTCGCGCTAGTCTTGGACCAGGGCAGGGTTGGTGCCGGTGGGATATGGTAGATCATCAGAGCGGCGAGGTTGAGGTCGAGGGTGCTCCGGAGTGACAGACGCATTGCAATGAGCTCCTCAGGCGATGGCAAAACGCCGTGCCCTCACGATCATCACCATGACTTCAAGAAGGAGATCGAGGAGAGTATCCGCCGCTGCGAGCAGCTTCTGTCCATCGACCCGCCCATCCTGTACCATGCCACATGCATCGAAGGTTCTTGCCTTGACATCACACCATCCGAGAATGCTTGCCCCCCACACTATCTATGACTCGACCGGTCAAGGTCGGCGTCAAGTACTAGTAATCCTCATGCTCAGAGCTGCCGAGCTTCCCATCCTATCCTGGATAGAATGGGAACCTCGTGAAACTGACTTAACCATGCACTGTCACCGTCCACACCAGTGGATGCTGATTAGTCTCTTCTTCCTCGGATTCATCTCTATTCATTGCTTTCCTATCTCCAATACAAGTTAGTCTTCGCTGCTTTGTCCAAGAGCTCAGGAATTTATATGACCACATTCCTTCTTTGCCTCGCTTTCAGCCCTATCATTCAATACTGAAGCTGAGCAGTGCTATCAACTGCAAAGAGGTTCACAAGCATGGCGAAATCTCTCCGTATGGAAAACGGCAGTGACACATTCATGATCAAAGACAAACCTAATTGATGCAATTTTGCAATCTTATCTTGGACCTTGCAATTTTGAAATCCATGCGCAATGTCGAGAGACAGAGAGTGCTGAAGAGATTAATTGACCCGTAGGTAAGAACAGCACCGGCAGCAGAAGGAGCTCCAGATCGTCGGGGAAGGCAGGGAGCGGAGTCAGCAGGGCAGAGCCCAGTGCGATCAGCAGCGGGGATTTCGATCGGAGCTCGACAGAAATTGATCCCGAGTGGAGGAAGAACATGGGCTTGCTCATCAATCTACAAGACGGCAACGTCACCACAGTCACGCCCATAGCTGCGGACGAGGAAGTGGTCATCGGAACGCCTCTGGACGACGACGGCAACCCTCCTGACGAAAGGGTCGAGACGGAGTACAACTTCAGCTTCGAGGAATCGAAGGGCTCATCGGGATCGGACACAGTTCCACAATCCATCAGCATCACGACGAGGACGGTGACGCGTGAAAGTAGATCCGACATCACCAGCGAGTCAGAAGACTGGAACTATGACGCCTTGGGGCAATCTCGCTCCCCGTCTTCCTCCGCCAGTGGAATAGGCAGCAAGTCCTCGTCCAGATCGAAAATCCCGAGCCACTCGTCTTCCAAATCCAAGCCTCGTTCGCCCGCTTCTTACAAATCCAAATCCCCGGGGTCTTCTCCCTCTTCCAGGACCAAAAGCTCTCACACTTCGTCCAAATCCAAGAGCGGATCTGGCTCTGCATCAGCGACGGGGTCTGAGCTCAGTGGGATACTGACCACCGACGATCCTCGTGATTTGGATGTGGAAAGCGACCGATACTCTGACGCTGCTAGTGGAAGCGTGACGAGGTCAGAGCGGGAGCTAGCACGCGCAAGACAGAGCAGGGAAAGGGTGAATCTGCAGCTACTGAGTCGCGGGTCAGGAGGGCAATTTGAAGAAACGGTTTCTCGAAGAGAAGAGGGAGATTACGAAGTAGTAACTACCGAAAGATGTGCAACATTTCCTCGCCACCGAGGGTCACCATCACCTCCTTCCTCTCCACATTCTTCCATCTCCATACGGAAGGTCATAAGTCCGCCCAAAACCCCGAGGTCCAGGAGCCCCAAGAGCCCCAAGAGCCCCAGGGCCGAGCAAGAACCGAACCGAATTCTGCTCGATACCATAAGTTTCTCCTTCAACACCCCGCAACCGTACACTGACAATTGGGAGTGGGTCGGAGAGTGCTCCGGCCTCAAGGCAGACAGACATCGATTTGAAGGTAAACGAAAAGAATCCCACCAAACACCATTTCATCAACACACTCTTCATAGTTACTGTCTGCACGAACCATGACATACACATACAAAGCTGAAAGTAGCATGAAAATGCCTTGAATCCCGAAAGAAAAATCGAACAAAAATGCCATTCTCAACCGCTCAATGCGTGCTTCACTTCAGTTCGTCGTGAGCTGAAGTCTGGAACTCGGATAGTGATAAACTTCCTTTAAGATTCCCATATGCACAACTTCTCTCGAAGAAAGCACGAAGCGATGCGTGAATCCACTTCAAATCAAAGAGATTGTTGGTCCACCGAAAGGCTCTGCTTTGCGCAGAGCGCATATGATGCCTCGGGGCAATCAGACAGACCTGCATCGTTTGTATGTCAAAGAGACAGATAGTACGCGAGAGTGGCTGCTCTGGTTCAAAACGTCCATCGATTTCCTCCAAATTGACCGCAGTGGACGGCCAAATCTGTAGCCCCTAATATCCTCTCCTAATCTCCCCGAGGAGACAAAATTTTCTGTAGAAAGGATCGCAAGATTGCTACGTGAGTGCGACCCGGTTTTTCCTACGACCTAGAAAGAACCTAATTGTGAATGCGGAATGGCGTGCGAGTCTCGGGCGTTCAATCTAGGAGCTCATGAACGAGGGGAGGCCGCCCTCGCCTGTCGAGGGATCATACGTGCGCTCCAACACATGCTCTTTGAGAGTGTCCTTGGTCCCGGGCTTGACAGGAATGAGCGTCCTCCTCAGCTTCAAAATGTCGGGACGAGGAATGACGCTGCCGGAGGATGTGCCGCCCGTGGTCACGCGGACTTTGCTGCCATCGGCAAGGTATCGGAAAATCACCCGACACGGCGCATTGGTCACCGGATCGATGTGCTGCAGTTTGGAGACGTGAATGGGGGATTCCATGGTGACAATTCCGCCCGGATTCTCGCCTCTTCCTTTGATATGCTTCTTGACCAGATTTCTCCCCTCGATGTACACCTTGTTCTTCGACCGCAGAACCTGCTGCACCTTCCCGCTCAATCCTTTGTCCTTCCCCCCCATAATCATCACGTTATCTCCGCGCAAAATTCTCCAGTGCTTGAACACCTCCTGCGCCACTTTCCAACCCATCTTCTTCCTGCCCTCCACCCGTCACAGCTCAAATCTGCTCTCCCTCCCTCCGCTCGAACCTTCCTCTTCCTGCAAACCTCGAGACCACGACCTCACAGCAATCTGCCAAACCCCTCTCTCTATCAATTGAAATGACGCACTTCCCTTGCCTTACTTTTTATCTAACCCCTTATCCCACTCCGCTTCGCACTAATGGCGCAAACGAGTATCAGAGTTGCAGGTCTTCCAAATTCCCTTCCCTGATTCAAACCCTGGGAATTGGCCACTGTCAAAACCCTCGGTCATTCGGGCAGTCGTCCGCTACGCTCGAATCTGCTCACCCGATCCAGTACACGGTGCAGAGAATTCTCTTGGGAAGTCTTCTCATTGAGCTGGTCCGGACGCTGTGGACCAACTGCTGGCCCCACCACCACTAGGGCTCAGGGCGGGACAGGTTTCTTCTAAGTTTGTCGCTCTGGGTCCTGGGCCGATTCAGTGTGCGACACCATTTGGATGATGCTGAGTCCCCTCAGAAGAGGAGGTGCATCAGCAGTTGCTTGTGTACTTCTTCATTTAGGGCAGTCGGTTGTACAAGGAGGGCAGTGCCAAAGACTGCTGCTGATTAATGTTAGAAAAAACTTCGAGGAGGAAAATCCACAATGCAATGATGACCATTCTAGAGAGTTTTAAGGCCTTGTTCCCAAAGAGGTTTACAGAAAAGTGATCCATCACTTCTGGATAGCATAGAGTGAAACTTGAAGATTTTCTGCTTCTTTTCAGAAGTTGCCAATATGCAGTAGTAGCTGTTTGTGCTTTCGTAGAGGACAACAAAAGTGGATAATTATGGGATCATAGACGGTACTGCTTTTCAATTCATTGCACCTTGTCAATCTCGGTAGAAAAAGCGTGGCTGAAACCTCCTTGGTCGTGGTAATGTGAATCAGGTGCCGTGGTCGAGGAGAACCTCGACATGGTCAATGCAAGGCCACCCAATCGACAGATGCAAGGACGTGCACAGTCTGGAGGGGATGGTATGCCCAAGCGATTCAAGGTGCCCCCCTGCTTACGAAATCCAAAGCTCAACTGCCTCTCTTGTATCCATACACTCCAGAATTAATGGCCATCTAACCTGAAAAGCGATCCATTGCAAGAGTCTCTCTCACACCGATCACAGGTCCATGCCAGAACGAGGGTGGTGAAAGGGAAAATGAGTGATAACAGGAAATCTCCCGGAGCTATGGTACGTCCATGATCCTCAACCTCGATCTAAATCAATGCATTCCCTTTGTATTGCTACATATGACTTGTACAAATTCTGCAAGTCCATGATGAGTTACTTTGGTTGTCTGGGAAGGGAAGTCCATGAGCCCTGGATATTATTCCAAGCTCTGGATCAAGGCAGTGGTTTGATGTCACCGTGTTGTGTGACCTATGTTCGTCAGCGAGGAGGTCGAGTGGGAGGAGGTGGTCAGCTGGGCGCTAAGGGCATGGCATATCAAAGCGGAAAGGCCTCGGGTCCAACGGTGAGCACCAACAGCAGAACTTCATCTTCATTGCCTACTTCTGAGTGCATGCCAGAGGTTTCAAGGCCAGACGTCTGGTGATCAGACTGAAGGGTAGCTTTCAATCTCATTTCCAGGCTCTGACCGATCATTTTCTGTGTCGAATCTTCAGGCAAGGTTACGTCATCTGTCAAAGCCTCGCACCGACCTTTACCAGAAGCTTGCCCACACCAGAGCTCAGCTCGAAGAGGAGCATATGTCGGAATGCTCGTTCAAGGTACAAGAAACTCGACTCGAAGATCCGTATTAAATATGATTGCGAGAGATATTGGGTCTCCTACGGAGCTAACCATGTCTGGAGGGAGGGGAGAGCGTCTTTTTGCTGATCTAATTACAAGTTTTATAGATTATGTAACCCGTAGCATAGCATCATCATACCTTTTTTCTTTTTTTTTGCATGTCGGTTATCTGTAAGCACAGGGTTGGGTTATGATGTATTCGGAAGTCCTCGTCCAAATGGATATCTCACAGAAAACTGACAAGAAGTACCGTTTTCATTTGCTAGAAGAAATTGATGAATTTACAAAATCATTTCAGGAGGCATTAATGACTATGGATAGGACTTAACCAATTTTCTCCGTAAGTTTGTTACCTGTTCACGGATTAGCTGTACCAAGAAGAGACAAATGAAAGCAATAATCATCAACATGGAGCATGTTTGAGACTGAAGAGGAAGGACCTGTAAGTTTCCTCTACAAGTTCGGGTTCTCCTTACTGACGAGTTGAAATTGTCTGTATGAACTGCAGCCTAGAGTTGGGAGAAGGCCAGATCCACAGTCGCAGTATTCAGCTCCATTGATACATCGAGTTACAGGCATTGAGAAACGAGTGGATTTGAGGAAAAGGGTCAGCTTTACTCTGCATTAGAAATTCTCTTGCTGGAATCGGGGTTACGGTACTTGGAATGACAGGCCACAAATTATTATGTACAAATTAACGCCTTCACTCAGACCATGGTTTAGCGTACTGGCACTCCCCTTCAACAGATTCACGTACTCCTGCTCCTCGAACATTTCGGTCCACGTCATACCAGACCTTCAGTATGGCACGCCGATGGAAAACTAAAGGTTTCAGATAATTGACTGCTGTCTGATGCGTCGTAATCGTCATGATCCCAGGCGAGAAAAGTGATCGAGAAAGAAGAACTGGACCAATGCTCTTTCTGGCCACAGATTAATTCCAACTCTGAGTATCTGGACTTGAATCAGTACAAGCCGATTGAAGAACGATCCCTGGAGTATCAGGTTTGACTCAAAGGGACTGTTCTTGTTTACTCGCATGTTTACTATAGACGTTGGGAGTCGAATGCACCGTTTTCTGTGTTTTGCTTCACTCCATTTGGAAATTTTTATTTGACCTGTTACAACCAGTCAGGAAATGCTAGGACCAGCGGTGGTCTTACTGTCAGTGTGACCATTGCAGAGAAGGCGAGAAGCCAAAATTGCCATGGCAAGAGCTGTGGAAGATCAGCAAAAAGGACTCACCTTCAGGCCCGAAATCAATCCAAATTCTATTAGAATTTTCAAGCAAGTGAGAAAATCACCTTGATTCAGCATCGGCTGCCTCTTGAGTTCTGCTCTGCCCTCTTAAGACGGGACAATTTCATGCTGAAAAATAGAGTAGTATAGAAGTGGCAAACACAGCTCTGGTCTATCTTCACAGTGGATTCCTTCCGCGAAGAAGGCAAAATTTTACCACAGCAGGTCCAGTGTCCTGGTAAATCAAAGTACTGTAGTAGGAACTCTCTTGGACACCGCACGGACGCAGTCCATGTTATGAATGGCTGTACGACAGTAGATCCAACTTCCTCCTCTGCACAGACCACAAATATTGTAAACCTCGACCTTTCAACTTGAGTTCAGTGCATGCGACAGAAATCACTCACCGCGAGAATGTTCAGCGCTCGTTTTGAGAGTTTTCACTCAAACTGATATTGTCACAGACAGGTTTGGAGACTATCAACGTCGCAGACAGACTGACAGCCATGGGTTCGTTGCACTACGACAGCAAAAATTCGGCGGTGAGATTCCTGGAAACGGGATGACGACATTTGATCCTGTGCCATGTGATTCCTCCAAAAGAATCCTTAAGTTTGTGTCAGAAGGAAAAAATCCCCTCGCTTCTTTTGTTTTCTTTTGGCGCGGTGGTTTGGACCTTAAGATCTGCACTAACTTCAAGATCTACACGATGGGCGGTACTGTACTGTTGTCCTGGAACAGGCAAGGATTCTCCCAAAGGATGAGTGTACCTTCACCCCAGAAATCAACAGCAACACGGATCTCATCATACGATCATCAAAATTGCTCGAAGGATGTACACCTGATTTCTTCTCGAGGCAGCAGTACTGGTTGCAACGGGCGGAAATGAGAAAGGTAGGTTCCTCTGGGCTTTCACCCGTGAAACTGAGGCACTGGCATCTGTCATGCCGTATTCAGCAGATCTTGATATGAACAATCGAACTGAAGAGAAGGAGAATCCTAGCTCCAAATTCACCTCTCAAATACCTGAAATCCATTATCTCTGTTCACAGAAATGTCCTCATAATATCAGAATCTTCAAGTCTTTTTTCTGAACTTCAGCTCAGATCCCATGAAAGCGGAGGTATTTCAGCCATAAAGCAAAGATGCAGAGCTGCTTTCCGGTTGCAGCTCTGCGTTTCTGCTGACATGTCTATTGGTGTGTGTGAAGACGTTCCAAACAGAGAGTTTAGTGGACAGAGTTGATGGGGGATCATCCGTCAACAACAAACGTGGGCTGTAAGTAACTACAGATCGTTTCATTTACTCGGACAAGAATAGATCTTACTCAATGTCCAAAATACGTTTTCCGATGCAAGCTTGCAGAAAGCCAAGGAGCAAGAGATGCAAAACGAACTGTCGTTCAAACCGATCATTGACGCAAATTCGGATGCGATACTGAAGACATCGCCCATCCGTGAACTTTTCGACCAGCCACTCGAGCGACGAGTAGATCGACTTTATCAACGAGACACTGAACGTCGAAAGCATATTCGTCGGAAAATCTCTGTAAGTGACGACTGTTCAGATCACAATCAACACTCAGACACAGACCACCTCAATGCATTACACCTCGGCCAAGGTTTCATGTTCCTGATTGCAGAAGTTTCCGTGTCATTGTCTGTATCCGCGCAGGATGCATACTACGCCCAGTTCACTCATTCGCCATCAATCGATCACACTTCTCGACTGCTGGGTGGTTCTTCTAGTGCATACGATCTCTTCAAGGTAATCCAGCCAATGCTGTAAATGCTGCTGTATATACATGTATGTTCGTACATTTTGTAACGAATAGATTACGGAATTTTCTCCAAAGGCCAAACAAAACTCCGATCCTGTTGAGCTGTCATGATCATGTCATGTTGTTCCCGTTGAACCTATGACGTCGATCCTGGTATCTGGTACTTGGAACCTGTCTTGATCTCACTCGAGGAATGTAGATGACGGCTCAAGTTTGCAAGGTGCCTGCAGAACGAAAAAGGCAATAAAACGCGGGAGCGAATCAAATCGGTCATAGAGGATAACTTCGAGAAGAACCATCCTTTTCGACCGAAGGTACGTACTGTAGTGCAATATTCGAGTACTATCTTTTTGACAGATGGTCACGGCTCTGTAACCCCCTCAGATTATCATCTTGTAATCCGCTGATTTTTGCAAATTTGCAAGGACAACACCTCAATCTGCTTTGTCAATTCCGTTATAATAATTAGTCATCCAATTCCAAGCAGCAACGACAAGTCGAGAGTTGGAGCCGCAGAAATCCTCGTACCTTGGCATAACGGTACAGTATGTCACATACGATCTATAAAGCTCTCAGCCAAGGTCCCAATTAAAGTAATCTCATATTGTCCAAAGTTCAATTTGTATTGAACATGGTTCACTCAAATCCTTATTCCGTTTGAGAGTTTTTCCGTGGCTTCAGAAATGCCTAAATTTCGGATGCATAACAAGTTTTCAAACTTAAAAGAAAATCACTCTTCAGAAAATCCAACCTTCCGAGAATGTTCATCCGAGACCTTGATAACCACCCAGAGAGCTAATCAGACGTGTAACTTACAACCTGTACTAGAACAAGATGGTATTTATTACCTCTAGCTGTTAGACTCTATCTGTGGACTGAAGCATATTGAACTCCAGATGCACAGATCAAGGAGCATCGAAAAAATCAGAGAAGGCATGAAGGTGACCCATGTACTAAAGTTCACACAAGGAACAGACACCTTCCGAGCGCTCAGATGAATGATAAGACGAAGCCTTTAACTCGAGTTAATGCACTATCAAATGACCAGAGTCTGAACAATCACTATGCTTTTTGTCAAAAAGTAGCATATGTTCCAACTTTGTGGGTTAAAGTTCAGTCAGCGGGAGTGTCGCCTCTTCACTTACAAACAGTCCTTACTACAACTAAAGTCACTCAGTTTTCAAGTTGACTGTAAGTTTAGCAGGCATAGGTCCACCAGAAGTTCACGTACAAAATCATGGTGACAGATCACGAGATAGGAGAAAGACAAGAAAAGAAAAACAACACCAGATTTCACCGCACACTCCACTAATGATATACCAGTTAGTTGCTTTTTTGAGGAGGTATCTTACAAGCAGTAGCCTGTCTACGGAATCGAATTCTGCTAAGCTTTGATTATCACACTACCTTAAGACTTATCTGCTTTTTGGCTTCTGGGTAAAAGAAATCTCAGTCTCTCGACCATAGCCAGAAAATAAGAATGGATGGAACGGAACTGTTATATTTCCTGCGAAATGCTCTAATCATGTAAACAGGAGTATGTTTCTGAAGTTTCTCTTGTCGATGGCTTTTCATCGCGCTCTTTATGTTTCTGAAGATGTAGCTTAAAGTTCTTGTCTTGTATATGGTCTTCTCACGACGGTAGATTTAGTATAAAAACAGCACAGGTCATACGAGAATGTAGGCACTACTTGGTTTTCATTTAGTAAAGATCAAAGTTGCTGGCGCTCAACCTACCAGTAGTCAACCTGGAGTTGACTGTAAAACAGACTTTAATCTATCATTCAAGTGGCGTAAATCAAAGAAGGATACCACGTACTTACACTGCTCTGCTCGCTCGTCTTCCTGCTCAGTTGATATCCAACGGGCCACGCAGGCCAAGTGCAGACAAAATGGAAGATATCTTACATCGGCGTCGACAATTTCGTCTGGTGTGACTAATGCAACAACTCCAGTTCTTGATACAGAAGTTGAAGGAATGCAAAAGTTATACAAAAGATGTGTCGATACGTTGACAATTGTATATATGTGAATGTGTATTTCTTTCAGGAAAATATAATTTTTCTTTCAAAGACATAGTTATTGGCTGGAAGCTTGTGAACATACAATACAGAGGAACATGCAAGGACCTGTGCATGTACTCATCCTTCTCGGCTGCAGGAGAAGGCAAGGGTATTGGAGGAGATGAAGGTGATCCGAGAGCTTCAAGAATTCAAAGAATGTACATTCAAGCCTCAGGTGAATAGAGCACCGCCAAAAGACCAAGAACCAGTGATGGTCAAAGGCCTGGGAAGATTTCTGGAGCTTCAGGACTTGGCCAAACAGATGAAAAAGGATCAGGAAGAATGGGAGCGAAAGATCTTCTACCAGCATGTACGTTTCACTTCTCTGATTTCATCGATCTATATGTTGTACATGGCACCGATTTCTGCAAGGACTTATACACTCCTCCAGTGTTGCGCCACATCTTTAGCCTATCTCCATCGGCCTTGCCACAAGCCTACAACTGCAAACCGTTCTGGAAAAGCGCTGAGACATTGAAACGTACTAGCGCGGAGTGTGATTTGGTTTCTTGGGAAGGACCAAAGACACCGACTCACAATCTTGTCAAAAGAATATTCCACAGGGAGCGACTTGTGTGTAGATACCATCGTCGCTCCAAGGTTTGCACCGTTGCAATCCCCAGGGGTCCTACATGTGCCAGGGATAGCGGATCCAAGCCATACTACGAAATCGAGATAGAAAGTGATAAAGTGTAGCTGACTCCGGAATATATGTCTTACAAACAGGTGTACGCGCTGCCAAAGAGACAATACACCATTCCGAAGCCCTTCTCCTTCGCACACAGGCTTTCAAAATCATACTCCGCCAGGCAGCAGAAAGAGGAGCGTCGCAGCGGTTGCACAGTCCGCTTTCTATTTCACAACAAGGTCAAGGAACGAAGGTGCGCGTTCCAAATATGAAAGCCCTAGCCGTGATTGTGAGGGCTGGCTGACCGTAACATAACAATCTCTCTGAAGAAAGCTTTTCAGTTGCCATCGAATAACTCCAACTCCAATAACTCCAAGAACGATCCCACCGACAAGTACCTTGCGAAGGGTTTAGGGTTGAAGGAATTTCCAAACGAAACTTTCTGCAAAGCAATTCTACACCTTCTCCACCCACTCCTACCGACCGACCACAATGGCTGCTACACTGCTGACTGCATTTTCAAGCACATTCCATACTTTTCCATGTTTAACGACCACGTCTGCTGTTTTTTTCCATCTTCTACCAGTGAGTTTGTGGACTTCTACGAATCGTCCCATCCGACGCCGAAAAACCCAAAGTGGAAAGATGTCACCAGATGGCTTAAGCCCGAGGACGATCCAAGGTTTTCGGCTCATGACGTTCAAAACGATCTCTCGTTTGCTACGTAGAGTCCGCAGCTCAAGGGACATGGAGTACAGACTTGTCGGCATTTGACGCTTGCGAGAATCCGGCCACCATGTTCTCCGGTGAGGATGGAATGTATCATAAACTGATTCATAAAAGAAACCGGCCACATTCGGTTTGCAATCTTTGCCGTCCTCTGCCTATACTCTTCTTTCGTGACCATTCTGCTCCTCGGTCAGCACGTCCAAATGTATGATGTCCGTCCACGTTTCTCCCGGTCTAGGGCGGTTCGGAATAAAAAATACTCGTACTAATTTTCGTCAAATTAATAAAAGTGCATGAGTTCGCAATGGAGCCGTAGTTTAAAGGCTAAATTGTATTCAACCTAAAATCATCCCTAAATTTGGCGCGGGTTGTCCAGAACCGGAAAAGAAAGAAACTGGTGTAATTCACCAGAATATACAGCTATTAAATTCGTGATGTCTGTGGAGGTCAAAATAATAACCATTAAACCATAATAGAACCATGAACCTTTCAGTATTTTGCCATAATACCGAGGGAAATAAACCAAAACTGATTAGAAAACTAACCACAAAGTTAAACGTCCATAAGAATATAAACGTGAGACGGAAAAGAAGTAAATGTGAGTGTGAGCTACATAAAAAAGTTCATGGACACTCAGAGAAAATGAAGACCCCAAGTCTGAGTGTTTTGTGCCCTAAAATTCTACCTCCCTAGCCTCCCTACCCTTACCTCGGTTGCCTCAAATTGCAAACTGCATGTCAAATGGGCCAGTACTTTTCCCAGTAATCTATCATCGCAGGAAATACGTAGAAATACTTTGTTCGCCTTGAGTCCTGTCAAGTCCAAACTGTCCTTGCTGATAACTTCACCATTTCCCACTTGGTGTCATGTAACAATGAGTGTACAACCAAACCTATCGTACCATCCATTCAAATCGACCTGGGCTCTCCGCAGTCAGTCGAAACGAAGCGCAACGGTGGACCTGCAATAGTCCAAATTCTAAAAACCACCAAATGCTGCAACTTGTTTATTACTTGTAGTTGAATTCTCGAAGACAAATAGTTCAAAAATTCAATAATCTAGACCGATTTATTCACGAGAATAAATCTATGTTCAGTTATATATATTTAATATTTATATTTTAATACACACTTATGTGATTTTCGTAGAAATCAATATTTGATACAATAGATGCCCAAGTTGTTGAAAATTCCTTTACACACAAACAAATAATCTCAGGTTTAAAACATAAATTTTTTCACTTTAAAGTACTTATCACAATTTGCAAGTTACAAACATAACAAATATGTCACATTTCCATTTTGATTTATATGTATGCATATATGTTATATATATATATATATAGTAAAAATAAACCATTTGTGTCAAATATGGATTTTCCAAGCATATATGTTTTTTTACATGTATGAAAGTATCGGTTTTATTTGTTAGGAGTTAACTCGGGTCTTGAGTAACTCTCATTAATTTGACTATATTTAGTTAGATTAGAGCTAGGGCTGGTACTACTATATAAGAGGGCTGGCATAAGCTCTCTGTAACACAAATTATGGTTATTTAGTAAAGTGACTCTCTGTGTTCCGTGGACGTAGCCTCAGTGAAATGAACCACGTATTTCCTGCGTCGACTCTTGATGGCATGTGTGTTTCTCCGTGTATTGCTGTTTTGGACCTGCAATTGGTATCAGAGCGATTTAGATGGTCGAAACTATTGAAGGTCTGTATTCCGGGGAGATGCTTCATAGCTAGGATGGACAAGGACTGAGTAGCCAGATTTTTCCCAGCGTTTCTTCTCAGATTTTTGTCGCATTAGTTGCTACGAACGAGGTCGAGCGAGAGATTGGCACCGGCAGAGGACAATCTGAGGCCTGAGCGAGGGCGAGAGAGACATGTCTAGATGCACCAAGGAGCGGCGATGATTTGTTGATGTTGTGTAGCGTAGCGTGTTGGTTTTTTGGAGCGAGCGACTTTCACGGTTTCAAAGGATTGGGTGAAATAAGTGGCAAAATATCCATCTCCAAGTTGTTAGTCAGCTTGAAGCTGTCATCTAGAGACTTTTGATTCTAAGATTGTTCTGCCAATGCTCAGGAGCGTCATGAGCAGAAGAGCAGGGGAAGGAGGGGATAAGGTGTACCAACGGAGGGAAGGGACGGTTTTTGGCAGCTTCGAGACTCGATGATTCGGCCTTGCTTAGGGATTCGTATTGATTGGAGTTGAGGTTTGTGTTCCCTTGTAGTTTTATCCGACTTTGACATAGATACTGGGACGGTCTCCTATGGACATTTCTTTGTTCTGAGAACGCTTGAGCACTTGGCTGTAGAAGAACCCTCCTGAACCTCGTATGAGTTGATAATCTCTTCTTATTCTTCTCCTCAGCACTCCACATTCGAATTCATTACAACTGGTAAAACTTTAGCGGGAGAAGATTATGATATCCAATGATTGGAAAAATAACTCTCGCCTAAACTTCACAGAAAATTTCTCTACAACCTTTTTGTTCTCTCGGGAAAATTTCGTATGTTTCTCTTCTCTAGATCTCTCAGAACAATCTTCAAGTTACACATTGTATCACAAGGTGATATGCAGACCCCTGTGTACTAAAACTGTCACACATCCCAATCCTTGACTCCAATTGCTCTCAAATTTCATGAGAAGATCACTTATCATCAAAACTTCAACTATATAAAGTTTTATTGATGAAACTTTCTGATAGCAAAAGATATGATTGCTGTACTAACTTCGTGACAGTCAATGTAATCTTGCAACTCTAACTGTATACATAAACTTCAAGCTCTCACTCCGTACTTAAAACTCATCCAATTGAGTCGAAATTTCAATCCAAGCATAAACTTGAGTCGTAAACTATATCTCTGTTGAATCAGATTTTTCAAAACCCTCGTAGGATTCTCAAAAACACCCCAAATACATTCAAAGGTCTAAATTTCTCTCTTTGTCTTTGAATCACCATATCAGAGTGACAAACCCTTCAAATGCATCCATTCTTAAGGCCACGTCGTAGCTATTCCCGTCAGCTCTTCAACCATATTCCCAAATCTTTGTATGTCCCTCTGAAAGGTCTCCAAAACTCCTCAAAACATCAAAGAAGTTGTTCAAGTGACCTCGTTGGCCTAAACTCCAAGACCAATGAGAATGAAGAGTGTTATTTTGACCTCTAGTGGGGCCAAATTAGCTCCATTTTAACTTAGAGCTTTACAACTATCCTAAACACACTACTTAACCATCCTATACACAATATGAGTTGCCACTAATAAAGAGTCAAAATGACAACTCGAAACTGGCTAAGTATGAACGGAACTACAAACGGAACCTGGGAGTTTATAACTTGAGAATAATACTCTTCGCCAAAATTCCTAACAATCAATTCCCTATGGCTTGTTTTCGGTAAACAATAGTGATGGATTGGAACCCATATATTGAAAGCCACCACTACTTGTAAGTTCATATCCATAACGCCCAAACTAAATCAAAACGTATATTGTTAGGTCCCAAATCGCGCCGTAGGAAATTACTGGAAGAATAATCAGGTCAAGAGAGTTTATCACTTGTTGCATAAAGTTATCTCCAAAGTGATATACTAACCACGCCCGAAAGTGATCACGATGAAGACACCGGATGTTGATCACAAATGGATTGGGCATCGGTAAATCTGGAGGATCATGTTGTTCTCTATCCATGTCCTACGTCGGCTCCACTTCGATCAGATGAGCTCCTTAGTCAGCAAAGTGATGTGTCTAGCTCTCTCCCATACCCTTTCCACCCTCACTGCGCTTTATATCTGATAAGGTCCAAGATAATATCTCTTGGAGCCTTTTCAACATCCTGACCCTACAAAGTTGATCCAATGGTGGGCTCTTAACAGCCTTACAATGCGCCGTCGGTTATCCTAACCTAAAGTATCGCCGTCATGACAACAACTCTTAAGATGATACATGTCATCATCTTCTCATAGTAGCCGCGTCACAACACGACAACGGGTGAGGTGAAGTGAGGAAAATACAAACTGTCATTTAATTTTCTTGGCTCGTCTCTCACTCCCTTGGATCCATTCAACACTTCCATGTGGCCAATCATCATCATCATCACCACCCTCTTGATCATCATCAATGTGCCCCAACAGAACATCATGCCTCAACTCCTCAACTCCTTCTGTTCATGAAGGAGTTTCATCAAGGCTCCGTATGTGGAGGATATTTTATAGGAAAGGTAACTGCATTTAAGATCCTAGATGAAGATTATCATTGGAAGGATATTTTCAAAGATTGTGTGGAATTTTGCAAGAGTTGTGATGTGTGTCAAGCTTTTACTAAAAAGTCCATGAAAATCTGTCTTTTTATCTCAATTCTTATTTTAGGTCCTTTTGAGAAATGGATAATAGATTTTGTATGATCTTTGAATCTTACGCCTCGGGATAAGAAGTTCATTGTGGTAATACAAATTATCTAACCAAGTGGATAGAAGCTAGGCCTCCAAAATCTAGTAATGAAAACAAAGTGGGCACATTTCTCTATGAAAGGATAATAACTAGATTTGGATGCCCTCTAGAAATTGTATTGGATAGAGGTGGTGAGTTTATTGCAAGCATTATATAAGACATGTTAGATCATTTCTCCATCAAGGCATAGATGATTATTCCTACAAAGCAAATACTAACGGGTTGGCAAAACAAAATAACTACATACTTTGCATGATGTTGGCCAAGGATACAGACATGAACGGGAGTAAGCAAAATTGGAACAAGAGACTATATGTTATCTTGTGGGAGTATCGGACAACTTGGAAGATATCCACAAGATACTCAACTTTCCGTATGATATATGGTGTTGAGTCAAAATTTCCAATTCAATTTGATTTGATAACCTTCTTACCAACCCACGGAAGTTAAAGAGTACGAATGGAGTAAAAGGTATCAAATCAAGATGTCAACAAGTGTTGAAGTAATAGCACAGGTATGTACTATTAAGTCCGAATTCGTATAGATTGATTCGTTCCCAAGGGAATGAGGGATCAAACCACACTAGCAAAGAAGGGAAACAAGCATTTAGACATCTTTCTAACTCTGGACTGCAAAGTCCAAAGAGCATTCACAAAGAAGGCAACTAATTCAAGCTCAATTCCTTCACATTCCCATCACATCACCAATTTGTCAGACACAACAAATAGATTTCAGCAATTTGCTTTTCTTCAAGATGGGGATCTCTCTCTTTACAAGTTTGCGTCTTGGAGAAAATACCCTCTAGAGTAATTTTAATGCTACAGACAGACTCAGCTCATGGACAAATATCTGGGTAACTTTGCGGATACACGCTTCAGTCATCACAATGTCAGCCTGCAAACATCAGTTCGTCGAGTGCTCGTTCTACCCTGACTACAATTTGCAATCCAACAGATTGGACACTTGCAACGATGAAAGATCCATCACTTTATTTCCAACGACTATTTATAATGAATGTTCTAACTGCTACCTTCTAACTGCCTCTACAGAGATTGCTCTCTCCTAAGTCTTCTACTCGATCTAAAAGCCATTTCGATCGCACCTCAGCTGCTTGCGTGAATGCGTCGATTCCTAACTGCATTTCCTGTACATCTGCCGCGATCTCCTGTCGATGAAGAGTCATGACTTCCCTGAAATCTCGACCCAACTTCTTGTACATCTTGTTTCTCCGATCTTTTGAGTCACCGGGATTCTTCATTGTTGCCACCAAATGTTCTAACCACTGCGTCTCAACACGATCACACCGTGTGAATAGATGTTGCGCACATATGTTAGCGAGGTTCTCTAACTTCGCAAGTGCCTCCACATCCACCTGAATCAATCTTTGCTTTAGGTCTTGCACCGTTGTCGCATGGACATTTCTTTGCTCTGAGAACGCGTTTGGCGTTTGGGCGTAGAAGAACCCTCTAGAACCTCGTGTGAGTTGACAATTTCTTCTTCTTCTCCTCAGCAATCCACATTCGAGTTTGTTATAAACCGGTAAAACTTTAGCGGAAGAAGATTATGATAGCCGATGATTCGACCAATAACTCTCGCTTAAACTTTACAGAAAATTTCTCCACTACCATTTCAATCTCTCACAAAAGTTTCAGATGTTTTTCTCCTCTATATCTCTCGGAACAATTGTTGATTTGCACACTGTATCACAAGGCGATATGCAGAACCCTGTGTACAAAACCCCTCACACATCCCAATCCTTGACTTCAATTGCTCCCAAATTTCATGAGAAGATCACTCATTATCAGAACTTGAACTCTGCAAAGTTTATTGACAGGACTTTATGATATCAAAAGATATGATCTCCGTACTAACTTCGTGACAGTCAGGAATCTGCAACTCCTCTTGTATACACAAACTTCAAGCTATCACTCCGTACTCAAAACTCATCCAATTGAGTTGAAATTTCAATTCAAACGCAAGCCTAAGTCGTAAACTATATCACAATCGACTCAGATCTTCCAAAACCCTCGTAAGATTTTCAGAAACACCCCAAATACACTCAAAGGTCTAAATTTCTCACTCTATCTTTGAATCACCATTTCATAGTGACAAATCTTTCAAATACATCCATTCTTGAGCTCACGTCTTAGCTCTTCCTGTCAGCTCTCCAACCCAATCCTCAGATCTTCAAATGTCCCCCTGGAAGGTTTCCAAAACTCCTCAAAACCTCGAAGAAGTTGTCCAAGTGCCCTCATTGGCCCAAACTCCAAGACAAATGAGAATAAAGAGTGTCTTGAGATATATATATATATAAAGAAAGAAAGATATAAAGAAAAATTGAATAAATATTCACTCACAAATAAGTTATATACATTGATTGCCACAACTCTTCAACAACTGTATATGCTCAGTAATAGTTTATTGAGGGTGTACACACCTCAATTACCAAATCAATGATATTTGTGGATTTTTCATGCTTGTAATACAATTTTTTCTAAATTAACAAAACAATTCATGTAATAATATTTTATTTTTTTTCATGCAAGACAAACCAAGTATAATAAATTTTTATTAAATACAACATTTTCATTGATCAATTAACTTTGTCATTTTTTCATGATAAATACAATAAATCTCCTAACATTATCTGAATCAGAAATTCAAATGTTTCTCCATGTACGTAATGGTGCCATCAAAACATTAAAAATTTGCTCATTGGTCCTAATCATACAAAAATATCATTTCTTACAAACTTGCATGTATAATGTGTGTTTGTAAAACCCTCCAAATTATTTTATAAATATAATTTTTTTACTTAAATTCACAATCAGATTATTATCTGCTAGAATAATTTTTTCTATTCTACACTTAAACCTATCTTAAAATCTCCCAAGTTTTCCATCTTCTTTAATAGTAATCACATATATGTAAGACCCATGGTTGTACATAGAAGATAAATTGTGACTGTATCTAAAGTGTGACTAAGTTTATCTTAATCATGATTATCTTTAGCTAGTTATGGTTAAATTTAATAAAAATATAGAATAGCTCTTAATGTAGTAGATGAGAATAATTATGTTGTTGTTTAAAAGAAATCAAAAAATAGATTTCATCACATAGGTATCTTGACTTGATACACCAAAGTCAATTGGAGGGTCGTTGGGCTTCTAGAAGATCCAAGTGGACCAATTGCATATTGTCATGTATCCTTTTTCATTGAGGTTTGTGATCTCTACCTCAATTAAATTTAATAAAAAGAAAGTCACTTTTATCTAATAATTAAAAATGTTATTTTTAATTACTAGGTAAAAATATAAATAATATAAATAGAGAGGTTAAAAAACACTCTCAAGTGAGTTTTGAAAAAAGAGAGTTTTGGAGAAGCCTTGTTTTGAAAAATTTGGATTTTGAGAAGTCATGTTTGGGGTTTGAGCCTTAATTCAATAAAGCCTTTGATCATCAACAAATGATCTCTTCCTTTTGAGTGATATTTGACTCTTTGTGAGAGTGTCATTATGAAGTTTAAAATTTAAGAGTTTGTGTAAGAGGGTGAATTAGAACATGGTCATCGAGTTGAAATATATCCTTCTAGATTCATGATTCATAAAAGCTATTGGAAGTAAACCTGAGTGATAGTCAACCCGGAGATCACATTTTTTATTTTATTTATAGAATGTACGATGGGAGAAGAGCAAGCCGAGATCATGCTACAAAATATTATATCATTTTTGTATCCGGTAGTGTTATATGATAGTTTGAAAGTGATTTTGTATATTTTGTTTATTTAAGTGTTGTTTGATGTAAGTTGAAAATGATATAGTGTATTTTGGGATAAAAAATATTTTTCAAGTTTTTCCAAAAACTTTATTGATTTTAGATTAGTAGGTGGAATATATTTTTCACTTGAAATTATAATCAAATCACATATACATCAAAAGTTATGAAAGTTAGAATTTACTAGGATCCTAACTAGTTTTTAAAGATAGCTCTCAAGAAAAAGTATTCAAATATCATCATTTCGTGCACAAGTGAAATCAGGATTTGAAAGTTTGCATGATTTTTTATCATAAGCTAAGTTACATGTCAGTCTAAATTTGTTGGGAGATCATTTCTGGAGAGAAAGTTATGATAGCTTAAGTTTAGTAATATAAAAATGATCATTCGAGGCAGTATTTGCATGAGTATTTTGCATAGTGAGGATGACTTGAAACTCATTGGAGGATCTAGTTGTCTAAGATACCTCAAGGGCTAGACGTGATTATTTCAATGGATTAGAACACAAGAGAATTTAGAGTGGTGTTTGAAGAGAAGACACATAAAATTTTCCCAAGAGAGAAATGTGAGAGTTTGATTCCATTGTGAAGAGGATGGACATAAGTTTGTGAGTTGTCCTTTGAGAATCAAATATGAGAGTTTGAGAGAAAGCAAAAAAACTTGAGAGAACTAAACCTTCATCTAGGACCATCATCTTCCCATGAATCCGAGAGTGGAACATATTTGACAATTGTGGAGTGATAGGACTTCCCATAGGACATGAGTGTAGTGGTGTGAAAGGTCTTCTTGAGTCACTGGTGGAGGACTTTGAGGATAAAGTGAGTATAGATACCAAAAAGTTAAAATCTCTAGGTGATTCAAGTTCCAACTAAAGATGTTGATCATTTTCAGAATGATTGAGAAGTTGTCTATGAGGGTAAGACTTATCATGTGTTTAGGAGAAGAGAGAGCCATGGCAATCTTCGACCAGCCAATTCCATTCATTTTGCCATTGATGAATTACTCTAGAATGGAGCTCATTTTATTTGTGTTATATGAGGGAGTCTCATATAAATTTCGAGTGTTTTATGGGAGAGAGAATGAATATGTAGAAGCTTTTGTGATGAACTCCAAGAGAGCATGTATTAAAAACAATGAGAGATGGAAGCACGAATAGGCTTTCCTTTTGTCGGATTTCTTGAAGGATTTTGCATTGAAGTGGTACAATGAGTACAAAAAGGTACACCAGGAGGAAGATACTTGGAATAGTTTGATGAAGAATCTTGTCAAAACTTTCTTCTAGATGAAAGTTATGAAAAACTAATGTGTGTTAAGTCACTTTTTTGAAGCAAGAGAAAAGTGAGAAGGTGAAATCAAACGGAGAATCTAGAGTCACATTTTCATGTGGTGTTAAGAAAGAGTGGAGACAAGATGGAACCAACCATGGTGGGGATTGTGGCAATATAGATGAAGAATTTCATTGGAGGTTTGATGCCTCAAATTCAAAGCAATGTGAGATATAAAAAATCCACTTCAAAAAATTTGAGACTATTTACATTGCTATTCGAATGGATTAGAGTCTAGAAGATGATGATTTTAGTTTGATGGCTAAAAAGTAGCATCGGCTATTATGTTAAAAATGATAGCTCCTATCATTATTGCTTCGTCAGAAGTAAATACTCCAGTGATAGATCTGCAACATGAGTATAAATTCATCATGGTAACACTCACCGATTTCAAGATCAACATAGTACAATCATGGGAGAGGAGGAATTAGAATGTAGGGGGAGGTTCTAGAGGGTATGGAAATTATACTCTTAATTTCCATACCCCCTAGAAAATCCACAACAAGGAAATTTCATAGTTTCACGCTCTAGTTGTGAAGACCCTCCTTTTCAACGGAATTGTTCTAATCCTCGGCATCATGATGGAGTTAGACACAACAATCCTACTCATGCTCCAAATCAATTGAAGTACAAGGGAGTATGTTTATTGATGTGTTGCCTCACGAGTGCACGTTTGAAAAGGAAAATAGCTCTATGAGTTCAAGAGTAGATATTTTTGCACATGGGAAGAAGAGAGCAAGATTTGCAGAGGTGTCAATCTTAAGGGAGGATCAATCAAGCTGGAGTACTCGATCTAGTAATGTGAATCAACTAAAAGGACCCAGGAAGAAATTGAGAAAGGATGTGGAGAATCAAAAAGCCAATATAACTATTGGCCAATTGATTTCTCTAAATCCTACATTAAGAAAGGAGTTGATTTAAGCTCCAAAAGGACTAAGAAATGAAGATCCAATTGGAAAGCTTCAATAACAAATGTAAGAGTATGAGTGGTGGATGTTGATGCCTTGGAGGTATGAACTCAAGCATCAAAGATTGAAGTACACATGAATGGACATGATGTTTCAGATGTGCTTGTGGATGGAGGATCTACTGTGAACGCCATGTCAAAAATTTTGTTGCAGAAATTTGGCATGAAGCCTTCAAAATCATCCGTCATCATTGTAGGGATGGCCAACAAGCAAAAGGTACGAACCCTTGTAGTAAGCGTGATGAAAGTTCAAACCTTGTTCTCTTTTCAAGTGCTTGAGGAGGCTAATTATGACTTGTTAGGAAGATCTTGGTTGATGGCGGTGAGGACTACTGATTGATGATATAAGAGTTATCTTAGTGAAGGGCTGAAGTATCATCAAGTGAAGGTTACTCTAACAAGTGGTAAAGGAGCAATATCAAAGTTGGATAATCCTGCCATTGATGTGAAAGTGAGGAAAGTAGCAATTTTTTAGAGGTTGACACCGACATGTAGACCGATGAGGATACGTCGTCCAAAGACACTTTGGATGATGAGGTTCAAGTACAAGTTCTTGTTACAATGGATTTACTACCTATATCATGGGTGGTGAAGGATCATGATAAGATGGAGATAAGTGAAGAGGAGATTAATTGATGGCTTTCCACTCTCAAGTTTGATCCCAAGGTTACTACGGAGAAGAAGTCAAGGTTCTTGGATATGTTTTGCAAATATATCCACATCTTTGCCTTTAGCTATAAACATTTGAAGCAAGTAACTTTCAAAACTTATCGCATTGAGTTAGAGGTACGTTCAGCTCATCATGTACGTCAAAGCAAAGTCATATAAGTCCACCTATGGCTATGGTGATGAAGAAGAAGATTGACAAGCTAAAGAAGAATGGTTTCATCTATGAGGTAGAGAATTCTCAATGTGTTTCTTGCATTGTAATAATCAAGAAGAAAAATAGTAAGCTAAATGTATGTGTAGATTACAAGAAATTGAATATTGTCACGAAGAAGGATTATTATTCTTTTAGAGGAGGTGGCAGGTCATGAGTGTTATAATTTTGGAAATGGGTATAGTGGTTATAACCAAATTCAAATTGCTCATGAAGATTAGCTCAAAATCACTTTTACGACGTCATGGAAAACTTTTGCCTTTAGGATAATGCTATTTTGTCTATGTAATGCTCCTGTAATATTTTAAAGTTTCATGAACAAGGTGTTTGAACCCTTCCTTGGAAAGTTTGTTAGAGATTTTATTGATGATTTTTGTGTGTACGATAAGAAGGAGGATCACTTTGATCATTTCATCAAAATTTTACAATGTTTGGAGAAAGCAAAGGCTTAGTTCAATCTAGAAAAATGCATTTTTGGATGTGAAAAATATTTTTTATTAGGATACATCATCTTTAAGAATGGTATAACGATAGATCTAGAAAAGATGAAACGCATCTTTGACTTTTTTTTTTATAATATTGACCAAGTTGAGGCAATTTCTTGGTATGGTGGGATATATTCATCTTCCTTTTTCAAAAAAGCTACGCCTTGAAGATTTACATGAAGAAGGGGATGGATTACAATTTAATCATCAAGGATGGAGAGACAGTGGTGGATTTTTAACTTCTCAAGAAGGTGTTGGTAATGGATCCTATTTTAACCAAACTAAATTGGGATAAATCTTTCATTCTCTACACAAATGCATCAAAAATTGATATTGGACACACTCTAAGTTAGTTATATGCTGATAATCGTGATCATTCAAATGGTTATGCTAGTAGACATATGTTGCAAGTAGAGAGAAACTATTCAGTGACAAAAAGGGAGATTTTGAGTGTGATCTTCCCACTCAAGAAGTTTTGAAATTATTCATAGGAAGGCTTTGAAGTACATTTTCAACAACCCTAATGCTAAGGGTGATAGCAAGATGGAATTTATTACTGGCGGAGTTTGATTACAACATTGAGAATCTATCCGATGAGAAGTATGTCAATGCTGATTTGATGTCTTGGGCATATGATAAGGAAGGAGATCAATCGATGGATGATACATTTCTAGATGAGAATTTACTGAGGATGGTTATCATAACAAAGATACCAGCATAATACAAGGAGATATAGGATTTTATCTCGGAAGGAGAGTTTCTCCAAGGCATCCATTCATGGGAGAGTGCATTGGTGAAGAAATGTGAACTGTATATCATCATAAAGAACGTGTTGTTTCATCAAGGAGCAGATGGATTGCTTAGAAGAGTTGTTGGAAGAGAGAAGTCAATAAGAGTTGCCATTAATAAAGAGTCAAAATGACAACTCGAAACCGGTTAAGTATGAACGGAACCGGGGAGTTTATAACTTGAGAATAATACTTCTTGCCAAAGTTCCTAACAATCAACTCCCTATGGCTTGTTTTCGGTAAGCAATAGTGATGGATTGGAACCCATGTGTTGAAAGCCACCACTACTGGTAAGTTCAGATCCATAGCGTCCAAACTAAATCAAAACGTACACTATTACGTCCCAAATCGCGCCATAGGAAACAACTGGAAGAATAATCGGGTCTGGAGAGTTTATCACTTGTTACAGAAAGTTATCTCCAAAATGAAACACTAACCACACCCGAAAGTGATCACGATGAAGACACCGGATGTTGACCACAAATGGATTGGGCATCAGTACATCTGGAGGATCATGTTGTCCTCTATCCATGTCATGCGTCGGCTGCACTTCGATTAGATAAGCTCCTTAGTCAGCAAAGTGATGTGTCCAACTCTCTCCCATACCCTTTCCATCCTGACTGCGCTTTATAACTGATAAGGTCCAAGATAATATCTCTTGGAGCCTTTTCAACATCCTGACCCTACAAAGTTGATCCAACGGTGGACTCTTAACAACCTTACAGTGCGCCGTCGGTTATCCTAATCTAAAGTATCGCCATCATGACAATAGCTCTGAAGATGACACATGTCATCATCTTCTCATAGTAGCCGCTTCACAATAGGACACCATTTTCCGAAGTTGATCGTTCTCCTTCTCCACAAAATGGATCTTTGCACCCCGAATACGACAGATCTCTTCGTATGTCTTCTTTGCCTCCTAAACCTGTTCTCCATCTCAGTCTTCTTCTTGGACAGCTTGTCCACATTCTCCGTCAGCTCCCTCACTGTGATGGATTGGTCCTCCTTCCCCAACGGCAGACGGTTCATCATCTGAATCAACTCCATATACCCATCTGCTTGAGGGTCCCATCTTGGCATATACATCGGCCCCATCTCGTTTAACTCCAACAACACCGGGACCACCACAACTTCCAACTTCTGAGATAATTGGAGTACCGAAGCCATAGATTTTGCAATCTCCTTCGAGGCTTTCGGTCCTGGTTTCGTCTTCTTTCCCGCTTTGTTCTTTGCAATTACTGAGCGTCTACCCGGACTCGAGCTCAGGATGACTGGCCTCGGTGGAGCAAGCAATCCATGCCCAGACATACAGACAACTGACTACGAATTATGCCTTTTCCGCTTCGGTCTTGTCCTATGGGGAAGGACGGACGGAAGGAAGGAAGACAAACACAAGGAGGGGATGGGGGGATGGGCAAGAGATTGAGATTTGATCGCGATTCAGCTTGAGGATGGCAAATTTGTCTTGAGATGTAAGTGATAGGCAGATCCAGGGTTTTTCAATCGACAGTTTCTCTCGGGTATTCGGAGGAGAAGATTTCGCGAGCAAACGGTTACAGTTCGGTTCTGTTCCTCAGCAAAGAAGAGAAGAGATGGGGAAATTCTAGAGAGAAGAATAAAGAAGGAGGAGGAGGCGGAGACTCTGGAGTTGTTGTTGGATTGTGGATGGTGTGGCAGAATAGGTTCTTTTCATAGAGGAGGACGTGTAGGAGCAAGTTTTTGGCCTTCTTAGGATTTGCGTTTGCGTCGGAGTGAATTGGAGGTGGGACGGTGTGCTTGAGGGCTCCCAGGCAAAGATATCTCTTGTGGTTTAGGATTTTAAACCAGGATAAATTTCTATTTTACTCATATAAGTGGAAAGAAGTTAAGTTTGGAGGTTCCTTTTGACAACCGAACAACACAAGGGACGAGTTTAGGATCTAGAAGGAACGAGATGGTAGTCATCACGACAGGAGGAGACGGATTTGACATTGTCAAATATGATGGGCGTGGCGATGAAACCGTCATTTGAAGAGCCTCAAACAATAAAGTACAATTATCATACTCATCAACTTGCTTGAGAACTAAAGGTTGTAGATGGAGTATAACAATATTCACTGCTTGCTCCTGAAGGTCCTTCCAGTCTTCATCATTGAATGTAGAGGGTTTAGGCCTCAATGACTTGCCCAAACCGGAAGCCTTCAACTTGCCTTTGACTTGCCTCTCCCACATAAGAGAGTTATCAAACAGGTTGTACACCTCCTTGAAGCTGATGAGCTTCAAGATGAAAGATTCAAGTACGAAGATACAAGATCACATTGATTCCTTTGATGATCTTGTTATTGATCTTCAGAATCGAGGAGAGGAGATAAGTGATGAGAGGAAGGTCCTTCATCTGTTAAGTTCATTACTTGCTTCATATCAGTCATTGTCACGAGTGTTGATCAACAGAAATTGGAGGAGCAAGTTGTCATTGTTGAGCCTCAAGACACAGCACGAAATGATGGAGATCAACCAGGACCATCTGCTAGAAGATCATCAAATCGGATTAGTAGAGCTCCCGAAAGGTATGGAACATGGGCTAATTCATCTTATCTTGAGGATCATGATATTGAATTTGAGAATGATGATGGTAATGCGTTGATCTTGGAAGAAGGAGAACCTTGTTCATATAGAGAAGCTCAAGCCTCTATCAATAAGCTTGAGTGGGATATTGCTTTGGAGCGTGAGATGCAATAGCTTGTTGAGAACAAGACTTGGGAATTTGGTGGAGCTTCCAAAGGGTCAACCTTTGGTTGATAGCAAGTGGGTGTACAAGTTGAAGGATAATCCAGCGGATGAAGAGAAGAGGATCTTCAAAGCCAAGTTGGTGGCTAAGGGCTTCACACAAGAGAAAGGTGTGGACTACAACGAAGTCTTCTCACCTGTAGCAAAGTATGTTACAATTGCCCGGTATGTGCACTTTTGCGATATTTGGTCTAGTTATGGATCAAATGGATGTTGTCACGACTTTTCTATATGGATCTTTGGAGGAAGAAATCTACATGAGACAACCTACTCGCTATGAGAAGAAAGGTCAAGAGAAGTTAGTTTGTAGATTGTTCAAATCTTTACATGGATTGAAGCAAGCTCCTATGCAATGGAATGCAAGGTTTGATGAGTTCATGAAAGCACAAGGATTTTCACGGAGTGTGTTTGATCCATGTGTTTACATGAAGAAGGTGAATAATGAGATCTTAAGCCTCATTATTCTAGTACTCTATGTGGATGACATGCTCATTTTGGCAAAGGAACAATCCGACGTCGATAGATGCAAGAGGCAACTGAAATCTACATTCAAGATGAAGGATTTGGGTAAGTCCAAGAGGATATTAGGTATGGATGTTCAC
Organism: Marchantia paleacea; assembly: GCA_014180765.2. Classification (NCBI taxonomy): domain Eukaryota; kingdom Viridiplantae; phylum Streptophyta; class Marchantiopsida; order Marchantiales; family Marchantiaceae; genus Marchantia; species Marchantia paleacea. The sequence goes on from MUAA02000030.1 coordinate 503,599, forward strand.
ATGGATTTGAAGAAGAGAAAGTTATGGTTAAGTCAGGGGAAGTACATTTAGCGTGTGCTTGACCGGGTTTAACATGGCGAGACTCTAATGGAATGTGAACTCCTTCAGCGGCACATTTTAAGCTCTCAGCAGTTCAATGTCCAATTGATGCAACTAAGAGAGGAAAGATGTCGTCAATTCCCTATGACAAGGCAATGGGCGCCTCATGTATTTGATGTTGTGCACTAGACCACGATATTACTCTAGCTATGGGCAAGGTGGAAGAATTACATGTCAAATCCATGAAAGATGGATTGGAAAGCTATGAAATGGATTCTCAAGTACCTCAAGAGTACTAAGGATTTTGGTCTTTTGTTTGATCGTTTATTGGACAATGCCAAATCCTTGTTGGGTTACGTTGATGTTGACTATGGACAAGATGTGAACAAGAGAAAGTCTACAACTGGGTATGTGTTTACACTTTGTTAATATCCCAAGCTCATCGAATTGATATAGGTCGATCCGTCTTTTCGATGACTCTGGGCCGTAGATCTAGGGTTGTTACGTACCGATGGTACATATCTGTTTAGGGCTAACCCGAGATTAGGGTTTCCCTGTACTCACCCTATATATAGAGGGGAATGTGAAGACTTCCTCATCTCATTCATGTACACTCTCTCTTGTCCCTTTGGTGTGCTCTCCTCTTCTTGGAGTGATTCCTGAAGAGTCGGTTTCTCAACATACACTTGGAGGTGGATGTTGGAGATCTACCTTGAAGAAGTGCATAGCTCAGTCAACTACGGAAGCCGAATATGTAGCAGCAACGGAAGCAGCAAAGGAGGCTATTTGGTTGAATAGACTTATCATTGAGATGGGATTAAAACAGGATGTTGTAAATCTCCATTGTGATCGTCAGAGTGCCTTACATCTTGCAGCAAATCAAGTGATGGATAGCAGGGTGAAGCTTATCGACATCAGATATCATTTTATCAGACATGCAGTTTATGATAGGAAGATTGAGCTAGTCAAGATTGACGTTAAACTCAATCCAACTAATTCTTTGACCAAAGTTATTCCTTTAGAGAGTTTCAATATGCATTGTGCTACTATGCAGGTTTTGCACAATGAGCACTAGTAGAGTTACTCTAGCAATTGTTTAATTCTTGTATATGCTTTACTCCTTCCTAGTTAGGCTACGACTTAGTTCTAGTTAATCCTTGTTTACAGGAGGGCCTATGCTTCAGGTTTCCTTCTAGGACTTCCCGCTGAGTATGTATATGGATAAACAAGAGTTAGAGACCCCAAGACATGAGTCAAGGGGGAGACTGTTAGGAGTTAACTTAGGTCTTGAGTAACTTTGGTTAGTTTGACTATATTTAGTTAGACTAGCGCTAGGGCTGGTACTACTATGTAAGAGGGCTCGCAGAAGCTCTTTGTAACACAAATTAGGGTTATTTAGTAAAGTGACTCTGTGTGTTCCGTGTACATAGCCTCAGTGAGGTGAACCACGTATTTCTTGACATGTGTGTTTCTCCGTGTATTGTTGTTTCGGACCTGCATTATTCACATTTTTGTGAATATTCTTGATTTTTATTTTCAAAATCAATAAGAAAAAATATTATAATTATGTGTGCAAGTTGTGTCATGATACATAATTTAGATTGAACATGGATGGATTAAGAAGTTATATTTTCTGAAATTTGAAGCAAACAAATATACCCTTAATATATTATGTATGCGATTTTAAGTGTATTTGTAAGGCATGCTGGTGTTGTCTATAAGGTCGGGGCTTTAGTGAAAGACAAGTACACGAAGGCGTTAAATTTGGAACCGGGTGTTGAAATTTGTCGAGGTCACACCTTGGGAAATATAACTAATCAATATACGATGGTTAAAGCTCTTTGAGTCCTGTACGTAGACTCTCTCCTAGGGTTAACTAACCACAAAAAGAACGGAATAACGCAAGCCCAACAGCGTCGAAGATTCTCAATAGATTTTTAGCTTAATATATATGATGTTTATGAGTCTTCATTTTTTATTGATATTGAATCTAAATGAAACAACTATGATTCACAAATTTAATTTATAATAATCAGAATTATATTTTTCACTCGACTTATTTATTAGTAGAAAATAATTTATCAGTTCGATTTACAGTCTCTTCCTTCCAAATACATTGTGTGTTCTTTAAAGCACTTCGTTGAACTTTCGATGGTTGTTTATTAAAGAATAAAAAATAAAAAGCTTTACTTCATATCTCTCCACATTTGCTCACCGTGAATAAGCAATACATTTCAGACCCTGTCCCTGTTACAAGGCACTGACCTCTGGAGAAGCCGGGTGGAGGACGTGGCCACATTGGGTACAAGTAGTCTCCATGGGACCCGCAATCTGCCAGTTTGCAAGCTTTGCAGCAACGAGCGTGGACTCGAGGAAGCCAAGCCAATGTTCTCCGTAATCCACCGGAACGGCCACGTGTAAGGATCCCCCTTCTCCGAACTCAGAGACGAATGATAATTTGCCACGTGCACAAGAGCAGACCTCGGCACAGGGCCACCAGACAAATCAACCAATCGAAGGCGAGAAAGTCATTCCGTTTCGATGGTGAGCACGCTCCCGAACCAGGCCAGCGAATCTGTCACAGCAATCTCCACATTTGGACTCCCGAGCCGATCTCCGAAATCTGCTGCAATTTCTCTTCTGTGGACTCCAGGCGATCCAGCAGCATCGAGCCAAAATCCCTCGTACCAAAACTCCTCGACCACCGAGAACGTCGAAGTCGAAGTCGCATCCTCCCGAGAAATTCGCAGGCGAGCTCTGAGCCGCATCCGATTTCTCCCGGGGCGAAATGGCGAGCGTTGCTCTCGGCGGGCTGTGCAGCAGCAGCATCCCCTCCCACACCAGCTCTGCCACGGCGTGCGCAAATTGCCCGTCCCAGCGGAGCTCGACAGCTTTCAGTAGCTCACACAGTCTCCGAGGAATCCCACTGGCGGCAGCAGCAGCAGCAGCAGGCAAAAGCTCGAGAGGCGCAGCCGTCGTGCACGTGAATTCAAGAACGACGAGGAGGAGGAGGAGGAATGGTTTGAGAGCGCAAGGTCAAGCCGTGGAGTCATGGCCATCGCCGTCTCAAGCATCGACGGAGCCCGAAACGGTGCAGTTGGGGAGGTCCGAGGTCTTCGTGCCCAGGCTCGGAGTGGGGTCGTGGTCGTGGGGCGACGTCTTCTTCTGGCACGAAGGCGGCTGGGATGGTACGTGCTCTCCTCCACCTCTCACACAAAACATTATTCGACCGTCGAGAAACATGTACTCCGCTGTAAGAACCGCGGGACGAGGACGAGGAGATGGTTGGGAACGAGGAACGGGAGCCGGCAGTAGAGCAGACGCCAGAATCGTAGACTGATCGAAGGATGTGGGACGTTTCGAAGAACTCCGGCAGCGGCGATTGTCAATGCTTCTGTCATGATCGTGCAGGGTCGTCGTCTGAGTCTGGAACATGTGAACTCACCGACGTTCCAGAGACGTAGGGTGGCAGATGTGTGCCGAGTCTCGAGTGTCGTCGGAATTTGTCGTCGAATTTTGGAACGTCTGACGAGCAGATGAACCTGGTTGGGTAATGTCCGCGTGTGCAGATAGGAAAGCGAAGGAGGCCAAGGCTGCGTTTGAAGCCAGTGTGGACTCAGGGTTGCCCTTCTTCGACACTGCAGGTAACCATGCACGCAGGCTGACGTTTGTTTCGTTACGGTGCTGCTCGTTTCGGTTCTCTTCTTCATTCTTTGTTCTTTTGGTCATACGCGGTGAACATACGTGCGGACGAAACGGACGTCGGAGAGAGACTTTCCCCGATTGAGAGACTTGATGAATTGTGGAATTCAGTGCCTCCCTCAGGATGACAAAAATTCTGTCTCATGAGGTTTTCCATCCTGGACTTCGTAAAACTGCAGTTCAGCACCGTAAAAGAAAAGTCGAAATCAGTCGCCTGTCTCAGAGATGGCCTTGCAGAAGTGAATCAGTTTACAGTACAGAACTGAGTTGCTTGAATTCTTCACTAGCGCACCATGATCTGATCACCACCTGGCTCACATTCTCATTCTGGCACCGGTGGCTTTTGCAGAGGTCTATGGCCAAAAGGTGCGCCAGTTGAACTTTCCAAACCTCGTCAGGAATTTGGGCTTTGGAGTGGAGTAAAATCCAAGCCTAGCTTGGGCTCTTTAGAGTCTTCCCGTATCTGTGATGGTACTTGCATTCGATATGTGAATTCATTGCTTATGTTTACCTGCCAACTTTAATCTGCATTCATCTGAATTTCACTGATTATCTCTTTTTTCATGAATCTGCAGTGGGGAGGAGGTGATGATTCCGAGACTCTTCTCGGCAGGTACATTACAAATCGGAAGCAAGAGTGTCCGTTTCCTTTTGTACGTGTCCATTCAGTCGTTATCCCAGAGTCATTCACCGGAAAAATGTGGATGAATGGTACCCTCAGGTTCATCAAGGAGAGACAAAAAGCGAAGCCTGCAGAAACAACCAAAGTTGTGGTGGCCACCAAATTCGCAGCTCTGCCTTGGAGGTTTGGCAGAGGCAGCGTCGTTTCAGCCGTCAGGGCTTCACTTCAACGCCTCGGCTTATCGCAAATAGACTTATACCAACTGCACTGGTACGCCCGCCCTTCGTCCCTACCTCGTCCATTGCCCAAACCAGTCATGGATATCAGCTGCTCTTCATACATCCATACAATGTTCCTACTTCCTTCCGGGCAGGGGTGGTGGTGGTTTAAAGGTTGATTTAGGCCTTGTATCATAAACACTCTCGAGCCTTTTGATGGTTTCTGAGACTCACTGACTTAGCAGTCGACGATGCTGATTTTGGTGTCGGTTGCTGGTTTGTATTCTTCAGGCCAGGGCTGTGGGGGAACGATGGCGAGTGCTAAACCCTAAACCTTCGGAATTCAAAATGGAGTTTTTGGCTCGAAGTGTTGAAGTTAATGAGGTTTAGCGGCTCGTTCAGACCAAGGTCTGAAGTAAGATCTGGATCTTGCACTCGACTCCATGGAAGCTTGATTGTTGTCATTGTACTGTGTTATGAAATGGTGCAGCATTCGTTGATGGATTAGCAGATGCGGTGGAGTTGGGACTCGTGAAAGCTGTGGGAGTGTCAAATTACAAAGGTACTGGTACTCCCACTTGTGCTTGTCCGGTAACTGCAATCTGCTTACTACATCAATGCACAAATCTCTCTTTAGTGCACACACCTAATTAGCATATATTATACTAGCCAACTTACACTAACTAATGTCTGGAAATTTTGTTAGTAACTCCTAATATGAATTAAGGGTTAAAAATATTATTTTTGATCGGTACTCTAGACGGGTTTCTTGTAGCCCACCCATTCACCCATTTGCCACAACAAAACGTGAAAGGAAAGTTGGTCTATATAGCAAAACACAAGTAAAATTGGCTCGTGAGCATGTCCCATCTCCCAATAATGGGGAGTGACGGCAGCACAGGAAGCTGCCACATGCCTGCTTTTCTTCATTGCCATCAGATTCGAAACGGAGTCTGCAGTTTGTCAGGCCGTCATCCCGACCATCCGACTGTTAATCCTCATTGATGAGGACTAATAGTCTGGTTTATCATGTAAGCTGGCACATAGAGATAGAGGAATCTTAACTCTGACATAAGGTTTACTAATATACCGAAAACTGAAAGCTAAAATCTGAATTTGTTGCTTCAAATTAGAAAATTACAAAGTAGTGAATCTCTCAAATCTACGTAGTATCTTATATTAGCTAGATTTTTGAAGAGTCTAAGTGAATCTTTGATTTCTTTTATTTGTGGGCTGAAATGGTAGTAAGGGAGATTATCCAAAGAGATGGATGCAGAGAAATTAGAAATTCCCAAGTGAGACAACGATAAATCGCCACGGTATTAGCTAATCAACTCAGATCTTTCTGGGATTCTGTAAGTGGATTTATCATCGGAGTGTGATGATTAGATGCCTCCCCTAGGTTTGTTCGCCCTGGGGTAGAGTAAACTAGGGTCGTTTTGGTTTGGTAGAATTAGTAGAACCAGTTCAAATACGTAGTAGAAAAATATCTTCATTTTTATTAAACTAACACATTATTCATGCAGCAACTTGATGATAAAATAAACTCAACCATTCCCGCCTGGCTTGTGTGCATACTTTTATTCACGGGTAATTCGCTTTTACAATTAGTTCAGATTGTAATTGTTAAAGACCATTTCTCAATCTTTTACGATAAAGATATGCAGTTCAGATTTTCTCGACGGTGAGAGTGAAGATCAAAACACTTTGGCGAGAAATTCTAACATCCTTATAATTTAGAGTTTTCATGTCACCAAGGAATAATTTATTTATTCATATCCATTTTGAGAAGTCTTTTGGCATCTGGGACGCTTTGGCCGAGTGGTTAAGGCGTGTGCCTGCTAAGTACATGGGGTCTCCCCGCGAGAGTTCGAATCTCTCAGGCGTCGTCCCAGTCGATGAAGTTTTGGTTCCGCCTTGTGTCAAGTTACGAATTGGTCTTCTTTTGGACAGACAGACAGACAAAGATCCTTGACCAGAGAAGTAGTAACCCTACATATCACTCTCCGATTACACCCCTTTCCTTACGGAGTATCGTGCGGAAAGAAAGGAATGCTGTAGGTCAGATACGGACTCCGTTTGGATTTCCGCCGTCTTGACTCGGCCTCCATTCTTTCATGCGTGCACTCTCTCACTCTTTGAGTTTCCTACGTCGAAAGATCATCAGATCTAACTTCTGTTCCTGATACGGATCTCCTTCCGCCCTTCCTTCCTTTCGGTCGATTTGTGGTTAAAGTCAGCTTGTGCCTACTTTCGTGCGCGCAGGTTTCAATTTTCCGAGAGCTTGTTCACTTCCTCATGCATTTTTCCGTCAAACATGGAAATTCTGCCACGTTTCTAAACCCTAATTTACTGAGTGGACCTGAATTACTAGTGCCGGTGTTCTGCTCGATTGAGTTTGATGATTGCAGAGAATGTTGGTGGTGAAACCGGATCCCGGTTACCCCGTCAACGACATGCGCCTTACTTTTTACCCACCACGCGATCTTGTGAAAGCAGAGACAAATGTTCTCCCGTAGCAGCAGCAGCTTGCAAATGGCCCTCCATTAACCTTCACCTGTTCCGTCATCTTCGCCCTTCTTTCTTTCAATACTCTTCATTACTTTATCCCCTACAAACATTCATTTCTTACTTCAGAGCGATACGCCATCTGCTATCATTCTTGAAGTCGCGTTCTGTCCGTCGGCACATTGTTAGAGCCATGGATGGTTTGATGGGCACCGCATTCAATCGTCCCTCTGCTCTACAATCCTTCTCGCACTAATCTTCCATATCATATATTACTTATCGATGATCATGACTATCCGAAGCACTAAGCACGATACCGTCCGGGAAAGAAAGCGCTCACAAATTAACAACTCCAGAATCTGAATCGTCGAATTTGATGAGAAAGAGAGAAAATGTCTGTCCAACTGATTACCACTGCCCTTGGTGGACATTCGTTGTCCTTTCTCAGAGCAGAGGCTGAGAGACGCATACGTCCAATTAAAGCAGAGGGGAGTCATACTAGCCTCAAATCAAGTGCACTACAGCCTGGTCTACAGAAATCCAGAGCAGAACGGAGTGAAGAGAGCGTGCGATGAGCTCGGAGTTTCCTTGATAGCGTACTCACCCCTAGGCCAAGGTACGTACACACTGCACTGCATGTTTACTTTGCAGCAAACGCAATCTAATTGGATGTAATAGGCCACATAGCAGGAAATCTGCTCTGGAACCGCCGAAATCAGAATTGCAAGCGAAGCCGGGGAGGGTGAAGCTTGTAAATGCTGCACACTTGCGAGAGCCACAGAGGCAGAGAGAGACCTGCACGACTGAGATGGGAAATGTGCTGTGGTTGTGGTTGTGGGTCAGGAGTCTTGACCGGCAAGTACTCGGCGACGAAGCTTCCCTCGGGGGCTCGAGGGAAATCCTACAACGAGCAGTTCATGACGGAGGTGAGTCGCTGGGCTTCAAGTGTGTGTGTGGAAATTGGATGCCACGCCTTCCATGGATGCTGTTGGAAGACACACGAGGGATGGCATGGTCGGGTAACTCACGGTGAGGTGGTGCCCGCGTGCAGCTGGAGCCTCTCATGACGAGGATGAAGGAGATTGGGCAGCTGCATGGAGGAAAGACACCAGCGCAGGTACTCACTCCCTCACTCTCTCTCTCTCTCTCTCTTTATCCCTCTCACTCACTCAGTGGCAGAGGCAGTGGGGGGGATGGATTATGCATGAGCTTCGTGCTCCATGGACTTGCATTCGTGGAAGAAGCATGAAGCAAATTGTTCTGCATGGAATTTCGGAATAGTTTGTGCCGGAGAAGCAGAGACTCCTGAGAGTCCATGACACAATAATTGCAGTCCTCGTCCAACTGACTGAGCCTCGGAGCCTCCATTGAGCTCATGGCACGCGGGTCCCCGAAGCTCTGGACTCCGGAGGCAGTACGGACTCTGGAGGCGCACGACTCACTCACGTCTCGCCCTGTCCTCCATTATTCACTCCCTCACTCGCACTGTACTGACGAGCTCTTTCGGTGAACGTGCCCTTGCTGTTGTACGCGCACCGTCCCACTCCATCGCCTCTCAGGTGTCCCTCAACTGGCTCTTGGCACAAGGAAATGTAATCCCGATTCCTGGAGCGAAATCAGCAACTCAGGTGAAAGATTCTCTCGACCCCCGCACACACACACACAAAGATCCATTATGTTGGCAGATGTGCAGTCGAGTCTGTACACTTGACACGGAACTCAAGTGTGTGAATATCTTTCACTGTGTCCGTATAGTATCGTATAATTTATTGTTGGTACGCATGATTGGCCATTGCTGATACGGCGTGAGCGTTTCGTTTCGATAGTTTATCTTCACAGTGCGCTGTTTGTTGATGGATGATGGAATGTGCCGTACGGATGGTCGTGTGGACTGGAATGGACTCGTGGCTAATAATCTCTAATTAGCCTGGTCTCGTCTGATGCAGGCCCAGGAATTTGCTGGGGCTCTGGGGTGGAGTTTGTCCGGGTCAGAGGTGGAAGAGCTGAGATCGATAGCGAAGAATGTGAAACCCGTGATGGGATTCCCGGCGGAGCTGATCTAGGTCGCTGGAATCAAGCATGGGTCTGCTTTGCTTGCCATGTAGATGACTGAGGGAGGATGGAGAAATCGATCGGTATCCTGGCGAATGAATGACCGCATGCACTTCTCGGAGGGCGTAGCTCCATGATTTGACAGACCATGTTCGCTGACATGGACATTGGACCAACTGTTTGCATCCGAAACACAGGTGTCAGAGATCTTTCGCCGTAGAAGTTCTCGTGCAAACCAAACTTCTTGTACGCTATGCAACATGTACTCAGAGGGAAGTATATAATACTAGTCCCTGGCGTAATAGAAAAGATGTGAAAAATCCCACATTGTTTGGAAATCTATCTCTATAAAACGCGACAGTTTATATTCTCTCTCCGACCTGCGGTCAAGATCGTTAGACGCAGAGATGTCAGGAATGTAAATGGCGCATGCGGAGTGTTAGCTAAATAACAGTTCCATACAATTCATCGACTGAATGTGTCCTTTTGACCAACCAAACTGACACTGGAACAGACAGCAGTACACAGAGATTCCAACATACGAAGCAAACTGGCACAGTAAAAACTTGTCATACTCATGCGTACAACCCTCACTGTTCCAACAAACCAACAACAAAAACCTGTTATGGAAAATACAAGTGCCCACTCAGCGTCTCGTCGGGAAAATCAACCGCTACTTAATTTCGGAGAAATAAATATTCCGTTGTACGATCATAACTTCGAAGTTCTGAAATCATAACATTAATCAATATACGCATATTCAAACAACTTCCACCTTTATGGAAGAAGCCTAACGTTTTGGTTTATCGGTCGACAATGAGCACATGTATATCAAGACATATCAAATGGCAAAAGATGCGCTCAATGTCCATTTTCGTATCTGTTCAACGCGTAAATGTGAAACACATACTTCTTGCCTACAAATTGTGGCGTCAGATTTGATTACTCCATCTATGGGAAATTACAGGTAAATAGATTGGTTAAGATTTTGAAATTTGTTCATATAAGCGGGGGAATTGGCAGTGGACTTCAAGGTAACGACATTCGTGGTGGTAACCCATCATCTACTCACTGGTGTCAAGCTTGGGCGTGTCAATCTGAGAGTACTGATGCTCAGTCAGTACGCTAGAAAGCTAGCGCTGGCCCCTCCTCAGTGCACAACTTCCATCCTGATTATAAACCCAGTAAGGAATGCCTGACTGGGCACATGGGGTGAGGTTAAGATAAGACTTCGTTCGGTTTAAAGACCTGCAGCTACTCAAAGTTCGAAGAGAATTCAGTTAGGAATTGACAGCAAAGCCTTCGGAGTGAACTAACGCTATCGAATTTTTTATAATTAAGCTAAAGCTCTGACAACATCAGCTCAACCATGAATTTGATCTGAAGTAGGTATGAGACAATGCCCCAATACCAAGAGCACTCCAAAGCTTTCGTCAAGATAAGGTACGGTATAAAGAGCAAAACTTTGGGGGATTTGATTCAAATACTATGCCTGTCGATGTGAAGTTACATTTGGTTTGCCCAGAAGTCAGGGCTACTGACACATCATACATTTGCAACGAAACATATCGAATTTGAAACTGCTCAGGACACATACAAACTGCTGGTAGATGCTTCCCTCTTCCAAGAAATAAGTAGCCTCTTCCAAGAAAAAATGGGTCTGCAGGCACCAGTCAAATAATGCATAATCAGTACCACCCACATAGTGGCACTTATCGTAACAGCTTCGGGTCCGTTGGAGGAAGCCTCTACTCCGTCCATCACCACGGTGGATTGAACCGAAGCAGTGTCCTGAGACACTCGGCAGTTTGCAAAACTTGCCACCCATATCGGACTTGAGTATGCATTTTCTTACAATCAACCCATCCACCACATGCGGACAATTCACATCCAAAATAGTCATCCATTCTTCGCACCCAAGTACAAATGATAGTAAAAATGAGGACATTTCCAGCTGATGAACAGTGCAAACAGATCGTCCCAACAGTCAACCAATCATCACACACCCATCAGCTCGCATACGGGCAAGATAGACTCACTGAGTGTCACCGTTAGCTACACAGTTGATGATCAAACTCACATCATTAAAAGGGAAGTATAATACATTCGTTCCTACATCTTAAGCCTGAAGGTTCCCACGATTCTAGGAGATGAGCACAGTTGATCACAACGCAGAAAGTTAGCGGTACTCCGTGAAAGCTTAAACTATATTTCGACTCATGATGTAGTGTAATAGCATCAAACATGATTGGGACTTCGAAGACATTCAGGCAGCTGGCCATCTACGCATATGAGCTAATCTAGCTGGTACATGCTTGACGGTGTCATCAGTCAGTTCATAAGCCACCTGCACTTGCTCATGGTACTTAATCATGGTTTAAGACTTGGATATATATACAGTAAATGACACAGTTCAGAGTACCGAGGTCCTAGGTGCCGTTCATTAGCTGACAAGGCAAACTGTCGAGATGAACCCCTAGTCTCTTCAAAATTCTATCAACCTCACACCCCGCTCCTTTTAGTACTAAGGAAACTTCGGCGTTCATGCCACCGCCCCGCTTTGTGACTATGGGTTGCGGATGAGATGATGATGATGCAGATAAGTTAGAGTTACAGCACTGGAAACATCCATTTCCTACGAAACTGTGGAAGTAGCCAACCAACGTTGGCTTATGCAGTGCAGAAAGTGGCTGCACTTAGCACGCTCGGAGAATCTACACTGGTCAGGTCATACAGGGAGCTTCCACACTAAATTTGTGATATCCGTACACACCGCCTCTAACAAAATTACACCACACTCAAGTAAGAAAACGCTGGCCTTCCAACTCCAATCCTCCCGTCTTGAACCAAAGACTTCAAAAGCAAGAGTCATTTAGTTGCCAACCTGCCAGAACGTTGTCCCCAGTTCTCCCTGCAGAATACTAGCTCTTCGTTCCTCAAAAGAGTACTCTTGCAAACTTGGTGTGGTGTTCTCGCGGTCTACCCATTCACCCGTTCGCCCTGGAGAAGACTCGGGGCTTCTACCGGATGACTTGCCTGGGCTGCTGCTGCTCTGCCTAGTTGAGCTGTCTTCAAAAGAATGCCCATTCGATTGCGGCGCAGCTCCAGAGACGGGGGAAAGAGGGCAACGTTGCTCTCCCTTTTGCGGATGTGGTCCTCCATTCGAGAAGTTTCCAGATCCACCTGTTTCACACAAAGGAATCTCAAACAGTAAGCTACCGATGCTAAGACGTTATCAATAATTGGTCAAACTTTGATACAATCTGTTGGAATAATGACTTGGTAAAGCTAACATATGCAACTGTCGAGTGCTGACGTTAATTTCGAACAGTGCCGCGCACAGACATCATTACATAGCACAATGCATACAGTTCCATTTACCAAGAGGGCAAATGAGCGAGAGGTCACAGTAGACGAGTACCTTCTGGCCTCGAACCTATGCGGCTGCTCTCGTGGACTTAAAAAAACCAGGCAAATGCAATGCAGACCCGGTTGATGAAAGAAGCGTATTTACATTCAGGGAATACCGGGCCAATGGTCGAGGCTCGTAGGAGGGGATTATCCAGCCTGAGGGGAGGTGGGATCAGACCCACCTGCTGATGCAAGTGAGGCAGTATCCTCCTTGTTTATGGCAACATAGTTCAATGGTGCTGTGGGTCGTTGTGTTAACTTGCCGCTCTTGGCTCCGTTGATAGAGCTTAATCGGGAAGGAGTCACGCCGTTAACTCTTGGCATCAATAACTCGGGATTAGAGGGTTGCAGCATTGCACCTCCGAGGGAGAGTCTCCGGTTAGCTTGGGTAGTACCACCGTTACCATTTGCTCGAAGACCACCACCCGCTTTCTTCGCACTCATACCACCTTTATTGGGACTTGGTCGGGAACCAAACAAAACCTCCTGCTCGTTCATCAGCTGTTCTTGAAGACGCTTTTGGTCCTGCGATCAGAGAAGTCACCTTAAATGAATTTGTAAGGAACATAGATGGACAATCCAAACCCCCCCGGAAATAGAACGATGAATCCCTCCCAGAATATCAATGACAAAAAAATGTATCATACTCGTACCCTTGCTCTCCTCTTTTCTTCTTCCTTTTCCTGTCTGAGGAAGTTGTACTCGTCCAACATGGCCAGCAATCGAACCTGCGCAAATGGCGGCTGACTATTAAAAACAGCCTGAAGCGCAAGGAAGTGTCAAAATGAATATGCAAAATCGATTCACAACTCCGACATCAAAGAATGTGCTGACGGACAAGAACTAGGAGCGTACCCCGTCGTATAAGAAGGGAGTTCCTCTCTCTTCTTCCCATGCTCTAGTTCTTGAGGTAAGGGATTCCACCAAAGCTGCAAACGCAATCGTTGAACTTGTCAGTCGAAAACTCAAATCTCCTTTGGGGACAAAAGTATCAGCAGACTATACAACATCTCAATATGCTCAGTAGAACTCACATGGTAGTTTATTCACAGTAGCCCGTGCTCGTTCAGCACGCTTGAGATTGATGTGGGCACCTTTACTCGCGTTATATCTGTTATCATCCTGTGGAAGACCCAATCAAAAAGTTTTGGGTGAGATTGGATCAAAGACATGAAGTAGAGGCGGAAAGTACGTTCTCAGGTCATGAAGGAGAATAATCAACACGTTTGAATTTACCTTGTTGTAATCTTCTAGCCAACTTTCTTCCTCACAAGCAGCTAGCCATTTTTCCATCTTCTCCATAATTTCTCTCCTACTGTAAGCCTCTTCCCTGGCCTTTCCTATTTGCTCCTCCAGGCTTCCCAAAAGCTCTGAAGGATCCACAATTCCTGCATAGCCATTCACAAACACTTCAGAAATCCCACAGCACATGAAGATTTAGTATTGACGCCAGAGTGAGATTTGTTACTTTAAAACAGGAGGCAAGAGGAGGCCGAGACATACCAGATTCAATTAGCGCATTCGTCTTATCCGGTGCGGTACTGGCATCAGGCTCCATGTGTGCTCGCCTGCAGATTTCCTCCAGCTCCGTCCGCTTCTTTTGTACAAGCTCCTTCATCTTACTGGCTTTCAGTTGGTCTAACCTTTCAACCTCCACCTCGGCCTACAGCCATGTCCCGACAATTAGTCATAATTTAAAAATAAACGAAGAAGACAAACATATACTCGAAGACAGTGTCCCAGAAGAACAACGCCAGGCAACTGAAACCTTACCTGCTCAATTACGTCAAGAGTAAGAGCCCCGGGTGCAGTCACTTCATACTCAGAGGCGGCAATATTACACGTTATATGTTGAAACAATTGTTGCTCCTCCGCTGGAGTGTCCATGAGATTCCAGAGCTCAAGCATTGTTGTACCCAGGTCTTGAAGCTGTAATTTTATTGGGTATCCAAAGAGTCAGAAGCTAACAGAAATGAGATGAGGATGACTTGTCATTCAGATGCAAATGCCGGCCTGATTTGCCCGATTATTTCTAGCTTACCTTTTGAATGCGCTGCTTCTTTTCATCCTGCAACAAGTGAATAGACTTAGCAAGTCTCTCCAGTGTCTCGTTATTGATACTCTTCAGCTGGCCGCCAGTGGAGTCATCCAAACTCGGGTCGACTTCGGTGATGGTCTTGAAGAAATCCATACCCAACACGGCGCATAGCTCATGGACGACGTTCACGTACTCCAACACCTGAAGAAGTCGATCATTCTGCGCGAGGAAATGCCCACAGGGTAAGCGTGCTAGTAGCCTAATGAAGCCTGGACTGGACCGAAACCAAACTACCAGCGTTTCAGGCGGCTCCTCCACTCCTGAGGATGTAAGGCTTGCTTTGCAACGAACCTTTTCCTTTTGTAGGGTCTGCAGCTGAGCGTGGTACTCATCGAGTCTTCTGAGGGTCAAGTCGGCGTCAACTGTGTTCATGAATGCAGTGTCGGTTACTGGTGTCCCTGAAATTTCACCAATGATCTTTTGAATCTGGGTTTTGACTTCTACAAACTGTCTAGCCCGCTCTTCTTTCTTTGCTCGTAGTTCCTCTAGCTGTGGCGCAACCGCGGCTACCTGTTCCTTCAGAGTGCCCGTCCGTTTCTCCTGCCAGAAGGAAACAGCCTCACAATCAGAAGTAGAATGGTTGACAATCTTAGAAATGGCTGAGACCGACTTCTTGAGCAGGTCTGCACAACGCAGAATCATCAGAACTGACGAATTTCTATGGGACTAAGGTTGCATGGAAGAGCCTAGCCAGGTCGAGAGCGAAACTTTCCAGACACGTATTAGTCTTCACTGGCGCAAGACACGCTGTCTGGTTAAGGGACTCGAAGCACTAGTTCACATGAAATCAAGTCAAATAACACAGTCTCAAGAAACTAACCCATTGAGTGGGTCGGTCACCAAGAATAGAGAACAGATTCGCAAGCTCCGCCTCTGCGTCAGCCAAGGCTTGGTGCAGGCGGGCCCGGGCGTGACTAGCTTGGTCCACCTTTCTTCGGTACACTTCTAAACACTCCTGCTCAAGCTGCAACAGCATCTTGTCCCTCTCTGCATCGCTTTCTCCGACCTCATCCCAAATGTGCTGAATGAATGTGCACACATCAGAAACACTCAAGAGCCAGTCAAAACTAAATGCTACGGTTCTCAAGCCCTACTCTTCAGTGGTAGTTAATTCTCACACTCGACCCTCGACGACTCTGTCTGCCAGTCACATGACTTCTCGTGCTTCTCGGGAAGGACTACATCTTTCAAGACTTTGAGCAAGCAGACAGATGCGTAGCGCATTTGCTTCATCCAAGACAGAAACATCGGCCGTGCAGGTGTCGTTGCAAACCTGCAATTCTCGAAGTAGGGAACCACAAGTCGTGTCCACCTGCTGCTGTTGTTGCCCCATTGGGCTCCACTGCCTTGGACCCAGCGCCTCAGAATACAATAGTTAAGAAGCCAACTGAGAGTAAACCACCGCAGCCCCAGGCTTCCAGAGAGAACAGCAGTGTGTGAGAGTGTCAAGTTCCGAGATCGATGATGGACCGCTTGTTGGTCACAAAAGCCCCCTCGGCTTTTACGAAGGGCGTCCAGGCTTGGCTGTCGAAGAGGCTTTGCGAACGAAATCCAACGAACAATGTCGCTCTGCAAAACTACCACCCTGTCTGTAAAACTCCAGCTATCCTCGGCTTCCAGTATCTTCCCCTGCTCACTCCATTCGCGACCTCCTCAGCACGTCGAAGATCTCCGAAACTAGACAAACGCCAGAGTCTTTCCACAGAGAATGTGTCAAGACGAGAGAATGTGCGAGCACAATGACCCGAATAGTGCCTCAAAATAGGACAGGGACCTCTAAACAGTGCTCAGCCTCTAGGGTCCACTTCCCTCCTCGGCTTCACTCCCTCTCTCACTCACTCAACTCGACCAACCTGACTTCAACACACAATGCCAAGATCCTGAGTTCAAATCGCAACCTACGCGCACCACCCACGCAATGGAATCTTCTCTCTCTCTCTCTCCCGTGACACGAAACAAGGAGTTCGAACCGCAGCTGTTCAAGCCAATGCTGCCTAATGCTCCGAGCTCCCCGCTCACACTCTACCGGAGGAGGAGAAACAGAAGAAGAATCCACGACGACTGAAGCAAAGAAGGGCAGAAGAACTTCGAAAACTGGAGGAGGTGGTGCTAGCGCAGAGGCGAAGAGTCGCTGCAGCAGCAAAGATCTGGACGACGAGCCCAAATCGACCTCGCGGTGTGGATCAATCGAATCTACCACTGACTTGGCCTCGTCTCCCTTCGTCTTCCCCTCACTGTTTTTCGGAAATCTCGAAATGCGCTGTCTGCTCTCTTTCTTCCTTTCCTTCCTCCCTTCTCCCTCCTCCCGCTCGACGTCGCTCCGCGCTCTTTCGCCCAGCCTCTCGAGTCGAGCGGAATCAAACACTAGCGCTCGCGTCGCCCAGTCCGCTTTCACCTCTCCCGCTCCCGCTCCACCTCCGCGCTCCCGTCGTTAGTCCCGTCTCGTCAGCTGTGCGCCCCAGCTCTCGGTTCTTCCTTTCCCACAACGGTAACTCTTCTCCCATTACTTTCATCCTTCCACGGTTTGATCCGACGGACTTCCGGAAACTACTGCCCGATGTGATCTGGAGGGTGAGAGCTAAATCACCGTTCGATCTCAATAAGCCCGCCCAGTTCCATTGGATTCATTTACCCTCTGGCCTGATTCGGGTTAACTTCCTACGGTGAGTTTTCGTGCAGGAATCGACATATGTTCCATTTCATGAAAGCCAAATTAACATGGGACCGTCAGACATTTATAATCGGACGGTCCACGCTTCTTGCGGAATTGAATATTTATTTTCGGCTTCTGACAGTCTACTATTTTGGGAGTGCCGACCGGAGACCTGGAACATATACCCCGTAGAGAAGGAGAACTCCCACGAGGCGACGGGGAGGCGCCGGTGATGGCAGACAGAAAGCCTGCAAGGATTAGCAGGCTGACATGTTCCACGTGGCATGAGATCACATGCAGATTATGAATATGTAACAGGGCGGTCAGTGATGGCGCAGCCCGTCGGGAGTTACCTCGTGGGGACCATAAGATTAACCTCGCGAGTACAAGAGGTGAAAGATGGTAAATACACGGTGACGTCCTCCTGCTGTACATACTATACGTTCCTGGCAACGGCTGCAATGTCTACCGGCGAAGAAAAACTCCCCGTAATTTGACCCCAAAAATGACCGTTGGCGATTAGCACGCTAATCGGATGATGATGCTCATCACGTCAAAGACTCGACTCGATCGATCTAACCCATCATCCACGACCATCCATGACCATTCATGCAAATTTGCAAAACCATGAAAAGAAACTCCCATGGACATGCTCATGTAGCCGTTGCACGGTGTAACGAACGATGCATGCATACATGCCTCATAAACACATGCATGTGCCATCTACATTTTAAACAATTTAAAAAAGAGCGCCGCAGCGCGCCGCCTATTTGGTGATGCGAGGAGAATGAACTTCGCATAACAAACAATGCGCTCCCGTTATATTTTTGACTCAACTTATTTTGTACCTCTCTGTGTGATTATTGTTAACAGACAAATTTCCTATTCCTCTCCATTCGGTTTATGTGCTCTATCGTGCTCTAAAGATATCAAATGTGAAAATGTTGATATTCGAAACAAACATTTTAAATAACCCATCATTTAACCAGCGTGGACACATTGTCAACGCTTCCCATGTTAGTCTACACTCTTTACGTGTACACAAATAGTTCAATGAGTCTGGGTGTTCACATTGGTTCTGCGGAATATCTTTATCTAAATATTAACACTAACATCATGAAACCAAATTTACCGGAGTGGATACGTTTTCATCTACGCTAACTTAATTGACAGTTCACCGGAACTCACCTACTTCTCGAGAAAATTTTAGTGTTCTTCAATTCACGTTAGAGATCCACATGTATATCAATGGGAATGACATTAGTATCAACCCACTCTATAGGTGCGTCCAATATTAATGTGGTGAAAGATGTTTAAGCTTGTATAGATTTTTGTAAGAAGGATGCATCTCAACCTCATCCACTTACAATACAATCTTTGATTAACGAGATGAATTACTGTAATTTGCATTGCACTCACAAATTTCAGTAGAATCATGTGTATCCCATTACCTCGTTCATTGTCCAAAATTACTAAATTAGATAACGCTGAATACTTCTCTTTTATCTCATGTGCTCCATACAAGATGGCAAGAAAAACATTATAATACATTCCTTATCATCAACAAAATATTATAGTATGCATATTTGATCTATACATCTCAACAGTCAACATCGGAGACCTTCTATTAGTTGTACAATGTTTTCAAGAGCACAAAAAATATAAATTATTTCATCTTGAATCATATTAATAATTGTAAAACCTTCTTTTTATTAATACACATCTTTTTCTCATATATATATATATATATATATATCTTCAAAGAATATATATATTTCCATAATTTTTAATTATGTACAATCCCTCTGATAAAAAATATATTTAATTAAAAAATACAAATTACAAATAAAACATTTTCAAAATATGTATTTAATATCAAAGTTAATTTTTAAATATTTTTTAAGAAATATTAGTTATCATAAATTGATAAAATCTTAAGTATACTATGGTATGCGGATTGACTTGACAAATGATGCACCTGTCTTTCGTTGTCCTTATCAGTACTATGATATGGAGAGATATCTCATTCAAAGTGGATGTCAATACCTTCTTGAGGCTGGATTAGTGGAGATATCATATGGAGAGTATGGCTTTGTTTTGGTGATGTTAGTCAAGAAGGATATAAATATCAATTATACAAATAGACACATGTGTGGTGACTACTGATCTATCAAACGAAAGACAAGAATTAAAGCCATTAAAAAATACAGTGCTCTAGAGAATCAAACTCAACTATAGGATTTTTGTATTAAATTGGATTTTATAAAATATTTGTGAAAACTTTTGCTTTTATTATTTAAGTTTTAACAAATCTTTTATGCCAAGGATATAAATGGAAAAAGAATACAACTCAAAAGATCATATTTTAAGTATTGAAGGATGTATTTTTATATGTATCTATTTTTAAATGGTTTGATCCGATAGATTAACAAAACTTACCATAAATATATCAAGTGTGATGGTCGGATGAATGCTACAAAAAGAATGGAAAATTGGATGGCATCGTGTTGTATTTTTTCATGAAAAATCTAACCAATAGAAAAAATTACCTTATCATTGAACAAAAAAAGTTAATCATTATGTTGGCTATCAAACATTACAATCACTAGTTTGAAGATAATGAGTTTATGCATGAGACATATCATGAACCCTTGTGCCATCAATTAATAGTACTCATCGCTCTCAACCAATATCTTGCTAACAATAAATAATAGTTATACTGTTCAAACACTTGAAAGAACAATAAGGTTTAAACTTATCGTGTTTGTTCATAAATATGTCATTCAAATATGTTCAAATAATAAGGTTGAATCATCATGTCAAATGGCATAAAGATATATAAAATAACAAAATGACATGAAGATGTCATTTTGTTTGTTCGATTTGTCATGATATATTTATATTTTATTATATTTTATTTTCATTTTATTTTTTATTCTTTAAATTTTGTTCGATTTGTCATGATATATTTATATTTTATTATATTTTATTTTCATTTTATTTTTATTCTTTAAATTTTTCTAAATTAGAATACATATATATTATATTTTATTATAATTTATTTGATTTTATGTTAATAAATAAGTTGAATATTAAATTGTTTCAAATTTTAAAATAAAGAATAAAAAAAATTAACGTATAAATTTAAATTTTATTTTAAAAAATTTAGTTTAAAAACAGAAATTAATTTTTACTTAAATTTATTTTTAAAAATCGATTTAATTAATTTTGTAAATGTAAATTTTAATAATTTTAAATTATAATTATAATTAAAAAATTATTTTTTAAGATACATAAAACTATTTTTTATTTCAAAATTTATCATAAAAAATATTAATATAATATTCAAAAATATTTATGAGGTGAAATATTCACTTTAGGTCCTTAGAAATTTAATCTTCTGCAGACCGTCATAACATTTACCACAACTGCTATAAATATTGAATTACTTAAAATGGTAGAAACAACATTATTGATCATTCATAAATGATTAAATCCATGAAAAAATATCTTCTATTGTCAATTTTTAATAACATAATTTCCCCCTTGGATTTGAACCATCATACTATATTACTTTCACTATCATAAGATAGTGCAGAATGCAATGGTATGAACAAACATTGAAGAATCCATTTGTAGGGGCTACATGTATCCATTTATTTTAGGCAGCATGTACATAGTATATACAATAAAAAAACACTTGCTGGTGCAATCCATATGAGAGCAATGAGATTAGGTTATGATTCTTTGGATACTCAAGTAGTTTGTAGATCATTTGATCTAGATGTTTGAATATCTTAGATGATGTATGACATATTTCCCATTGCTATGCTATTGGGGCCTAGCCCCATACTACTCCTTTGGTTTCATCCATGTACAACTTGATGGAGTTTTTCATCCTTTTTGCTATATAACTCACCACTACTAAAAAAAATTACACCAATCCTAAACAAATTGAAAAATATTTCCACGGTCTACCTTACCTTAGGCACATATCTTAGATGCAGCGTGCCACATTTCCTATTGAGATCCTATTGGAGCCTAGCCCCATAATACTCTTTTGGTTTCATCCATTTGATACTTGAAGTAGTCTTCCCATCCTTCTTGCTATATTAAAGTAAGCCCCAAGGCCAAGTAAAATAACAAAAAGGATAGGAAGACCCCATCAAGTCGTACATACATATATTACTTGGTACTCTTCGTCTTAGAGGCGCACAACAGTGAATAGAAAATCCGGGAACATGGCACCCCAAGTTCCTCATAGTGTCCAAGTGCCTTTAGTTCACGAGATGCGACAGACGTAGTCGAGAGACCGATGCGATCCCACAGAATAAGATTTCTGGATAGACCTAGAGAGCGGAATCTCCCGGGAGCAGCAGCAGCAGTTATGGGCGACATTGGGTTTGGCACTCCTGCAGAGGAGGCAGACTTTGAGCACTCGCCCACTGCCTCTCGTCACTTCATCTCACCGTCCGTGATGCTGCACTAGAGACAGATTCAACAGAGTTTTCATCGGGCGTATGAGACAGATGGTCGAACAAACTTTCAGCGTATGAGCCTACATTCTGTTCCGTTGCATAGCTCTGCCATCATGTACATCGAAGCTCAAATTGCATACGGATGTCTTACCATGTGATGTCAATGTGATAGGGTCTTACCATCCCTTTTACCATATTACTGTTTCCCTACTAAATGTAAGAATAAAAAAGTCTTTTATTGCATACTTCATGTTCCTATTAAAAAGAGATATATGGATGGGAAGACCCCATCAAATAGAACGAATGAAGAAACCAAAACGGTAACATGGGGTTAGCCCCAATAGCGTCCCAATGTGACATCTGTCATACTTCGCCTAAGATATATAAACTATCTAGTCAAACGTCATATAAATTATATAGCATCCAAAATAATCATCGCATAACATGATTGCTATCATATGGATTGTACTAGCTAGTCAAACGGTATATAAATTATATAACATCCAAAAAAATCATCACATAACATGATTGCTATTATATAGATTGTATTAGCTAGTACTCTCTATATGGCAATAGAAACATGTTACCTAAAATAGATTTTAAAATAAACTAAAGAGAGTGATACCCATAGTATGATAGGATCTCGTGCGCTCCATCACTAACATGTCGAAGTCGGTGTTCATAGCATTAGAGGGTTTCAAATACACCCATAGAGTAATGGGCGGAAATTGAAGAATTCTCATTAAACCCAATTCAGAATTGAACCAAGTTTCCATTCCCATTGAGGTTTGGTTTACGGTTGATTTGAACACATCCATATAAACAATGTATGGGTGATTCCATAAAAAAATTTGTTTCTTATTATGTCCAAAACGGAGAGAACAAATATTTTTGTGTTTGTGTGTGGATATTAACCTAAAGTGTCATGGCATTGGTACATAACCCGTAAAGTTTACGGGTTCATTTGAACAGATCCATAAACAAAATTTATGGGTGAATCCAGAAAAAAGTTGCTCCTTCTTATAATCCAAAATGGAGAAGAGTTTTTTTTTTAATTTTGGATATTAACCTAAAATGTGGCAATAGTACATAACCCATAAAGTTTACGGGATACCCTTTCAGGATCCAGTAAATGTTTTTCCCATGATTACCTGTAAACCAAATTCCATGAAATATTTTAAGGGATTTCAGGAGAGGGTTATGGGTATGTTATGGAACCCCCTATTAACCTTCGTTCTTTTATTTTCGTCATTGTCGTGTTTCCATAAGAATATACTCAGTATAGCAGCAGTCTTCATTTTGTCAGAGTATGATGACAATTAAATCTATGGCGAAATTTAGATTTGTCATGAGAGTAATTTGTAACTTCTACTTTGTCATTGGTGGCATTGACTTTGTTTTTTTCAAATGGTTCTGTCATCTTCATTCATCCCATGCTTCACCCAAAAAAGGTAAAAAAATAAATCTGTGGAGGAAAATGTCTGTTCCGAGAACGATCGAGAAATCACATTTAAATGAACTGTTTTGATGTTGGAGGCTCGAATTAGAGCAAATGAACCAAGTCGTGTTCCTGTATCCCACCAACGATCTTCAAATTATAAAGAGATCTCTCTCGTCGACGCCAATGACTTCGTTTTATAGAAGAATATAGAAAAATTAATAAATCAATACATCTGTAATATTATATGATTTGGTGTTTTCCATATCTCTCATCTTCCCACATGGCGCATACACATTACATCAAACATTTTTCTACTGAAAGAACTTCGCCTTTTTATTGTAGATTTGTAGCTTTTGGGACCTCTATTTCTAATCTGGTGTAATATCTGGTTGTGAATTGTTGCGAAGCCGTGATTCAGAAAACCTAAATCCATGCTTCAAGATTTTGAAGCATCTGCAAACTGCTTAATCTTCTCCAAACAGTACCTTGCTTATAGTAGGTCAAAGATATGGGTAGATTAAAGTTTATAAGCTCGAGGCTTCTTGAAAACGCTAGGGAGCCGCTGAAACAACACGTAAAAAATTACGGAAGGTTTCGCTAAGGGTTCCAGCTAACAGGAAAAACCTACATGGCATGGATTTGATAATATTGAAAGTGTAGTAGTATTCAGAGTGCAGTGAGCTCTTGTGCATAACGGCGCCCGAAGAGCATTGGATCGTCTGTCGATGGAGGAGAGGTTGTGAGCCCAGAACCACGACACATGTCACTCCGATTAGAAATTGCCATGCACCAGCGAATGAGGAGATGAACGAAAATGCCACCATAACTCCATTGATTTCCTTCTGAAAGGGACAAAAAGGGGAGCGTTGAAGGCGTCAATGAAGGGAAGAAGGTTCAAAAAGCATGACGGAATCCAAATTCAAATGTTTATAATTTTGGGAACTAAAGATGGCAAAACAAATAACATGGAGCTTCTCAGGTCCATGCATTTTCACGATGTCCTAGCCAAATTTGGACAGAAGTTGGTATCCGCGCGAGTTTGTAGGCTTTCCAAGTGGCCTTTGGAGGGAGAATCATTTGAATATGGGACGATTGGCATGTGGAGAGGGAGATGGGCATCATTCTTACGCATTGATGCACAATGCAATTTCCACATCTTTCCTCAAATATGTTCTTTTATAGTGCTTGTGTTAGTATATTCTGCTCGTGAATATACATATATAGCATATGTTTGTCTTCGGATCTCAGTCCCATTATTATGTCCTTCACAATGACAAATCAAATCTTCGATCTTTCGAAAATTAGAGCCTTCTTATAACATCTTCTCTTATAACATGTTTAGATGTCATAGTCACACGAGAATCATTTATCTTTCAAAATTTGAATATTACATCTTTTAATATGTAAAGTTTAAGATAAAAATATATTATTGATACAAAAAATTTAAATTTTTAGTTTTATATATTATAAATGTACAATTTACACTATTGTAATTTTAAAATGCTTTAATTTTTTTATTAAAAATACAATTATTAAAAATATTTTTAAATAAATATAATTAATTTTTTAAAAACAATTTAATGTTATTTTTTTCTATTTTATAAATATAATTTTATATTAAAATCAATAAATATTATTTTATTTCTTTAAATGATGAGTATAATATTCTATGTAATATTACTGATATATGTTATAATTTTATTTTTACTTTTATAAATAAATACGAGGATTACTCCTTAAAGATGTTATAAGTCATATATAGTTTTAATTTGTATGCTTATTTAATAAATAATTTTTTGCAAATTTGATGATTTTGAAAAAAATTGTATTAATCATTAAGTGCATATAATTACATGTTATAATATGTTAATTTCTCACTAAGTATTTTGTTAAGATGGATTGGTTGAAATTGACAAAGTTTTGATTTCTCAATTAATCAAATTTGATGATCAAGAGATATTGAATTGTCATTTAAAATTAATATATAAACTTCCATTTGAACAAAAATGTTACATCAGATTTTAATCTATACAAAAAATAATATTATATCATTATTATTTATTCAATTTTTGAAAATGTTGCTAAAATATTAACCTGATTATATCATTAACCTGTATAAATTTAATCTAATTTAAATGTCCTTCAACAAAAATTAAATGATTTTTATCATATGTTCTATGATCATCACAAAACTATTGAATCTTTAGATTAAACCACAATTTTGGTTTCAGGTACTGGTTAAAGTGTGTCTAAAAATTTCAATTATCTTTATTTCAATTGTTCAAAACCTAAGTGAGTTACAAATTGTAGAGTTAGTCACCCATCCAACCATTTTTTTAAACCAGAATAAAATCCTTGATCGTCCCTGAAATTTTGTTATTGTCGCAAGCTCTCCAATAGATGCAAACAACAACTAGTAAAACTTAGTTAGGAATGCCGCATGCTCCCGTGCTCTTCAATAAAAACTGAGACATTGTGCTGTTATTTACCGCAAAGACAAAGTAAATCAGATAAATCTCAGAATTCGATTATTCACCTTTTTTATTATGTTTATTAGCTCCGGTTTATGTATTCTTACATCTATACCCCAACAAACTCGTGAAATTCTACTGATGAATGAGGTGAAAATATGCAAAAAGAACGTCTGCATGTATATTATATGAGGTTTCTTTAGCTTATATGTAGACGTCTAGCCTCATGTTACGCTTTGGTTTATTCCATGTATTATTCGATGGGGTATTACTTCCTTTTTGCTATACTAATTTGGTCCAGATTTCATGGTATATGAGGGAAAAAAATGATATTTGCAACCTGTCACATGCATGTGAAGGCTCGCTGAAGTTAGTTTGTGGGGACATCCAAAGGTTAGTAAGGATTCACAAGTCTTCCTGGTTAAAAGTTCACATTCATCATGGAATATAGTCAATATAATGTGTAGACCAATTGATTCAACACTCTTCTCTGTATGGTTAATAAACACGCTCAAGATCCATGATTACGATCATCGTATGAAACTTATTGATAGTTTCTTCAACTTGGTGGTACTTCGAATTTCCACTTAAGAGTTTACGCTTTGGCTCGAAGTCTGTAGACTAGGAAAAGCCATGATTTGGGATGAAATGTTTGACTTAGTTAGCAGAAGTGTGACTTGTTTCCTAGAGTTAGCTACTAACCCTGAAGTCCGTATGACAACTAACTTGTCTCAAAATATCATGGTAAACAAAACCAAAAAGATGTGGGATTTTCATCATTAAACGAAAACAATGAACGTTTCGTAATGTAGTTAGTGTTGATGGTTTATCGTCCTCTTCATGTTTTATATAAGATCAATAATCCTAAAATAGTCTCCTCAATCTGCAAGTGGTTTCTTTGGCTCATTTCTTTTAAACATTATTTTAAATGAAAGCTTTAGAATAATAAATTCCATCATCTAAACAAATTATAACATATCAGACAAAGACATTAACAAAATTATATTCATAAAGCTTATCATTTTCATTCACAACAAATAATAACAACAAAATAAAAATAAAAATTTATAAAAAATTAAGGTAGTTTCTCATCATGAATGAGTATATTAATAAAAATCTAAAAACTCTGATATCAATTTGATTTAATTGCAACAAAAATATAAATGATCAACATAAAATCAATTATATTATGGAATTAAACAATATGCACATAACACGCAGTAAACTAATGAAAAAAATCAAAAACTAAAAAAAAACGTTTAAAAAAATATTTTAGTAATAAAAGATGTAAATGCTTTGGTTTATATGAGATTATGATGAATATATTGCTCATTATCATATCAAAGTTTGTTAGAAAGGTCTAAAAATGCTTAAAATGAACTAGCAACATATTCAAAATCAAATTTTGAATGAATAAATTATTACTAATAATTATTATTATTTTAATTTAAAAAATATGTTGATTAATTTTTTAACTTTTAATTTATTTAGAATATATTGATAATAATAAAGTTTTGATAAATTTTAGATATCAACTTAGCTATTTCTTGGACCAAGAATATTCATTTCATCATGTATATATTATGTAAAAATAAAAATAAAAGTAAAAATGATAAGGATATATATTTGAATGTTATTAAAAAACCATAATTTTAATCAGAACCAAAACACCAAAGTGATATTTTGATTTTGATTTATATTTGAATAAAATAATAAATGATAAATATATATTTAATTAAAAAATATTTTTATTGATAGATTATATATATATAAATTAAAAATAGATAAATATCTTATTCATTTATGATTTTGCAATCATATGACTCCAATACACTGATTAATCCAAATGATTATTTAAAAAAATTACAACTAAATTGATTTTATTATTTGTTATTTTTGAAATAGATTTTAGATTAAATATAATTTGGCATACTTTAAAAATAATATTTAAAAATGAATTTTTTTTAAAAAAATTATGCATATTTTAAATTGTTGAAAATATAAATTTTTTTTCATCGTTTGAATATGAAAGAAAATTTGAATTAATTCTTTTTGTCATCCTTATTAAGAAAATGAAATTCATGGTAGATTTTTTTTCTATGACACATATAAAAAGTATGTTTATTTGTTTTTCAATAGATTACGTCAAAATAATAGTACTGCTTTAAAAAAAATTAAATTTTTTACACATTTTTATCATTTATTATTAGAATAAAATATTTTACACATATTTCATAACTTGGATTATAATAGACGGAGAGAAACTTTGTACAGCATTTGGCAAACTCTCGTAATCTTTTAGAGTTTATGTTATGAAGTTGATGTGGCTATGAAGAAATAATCCTTCAGGGGTGGCATTGTCTTAATAGGGAAACGAAGAAACATAAAATGAGATCAAGCGGTTGTCCAAGCATAAAACTTAGTCATCCATATGGCTAAGTTTATGGCCTTTACCATCCAGATTTGTTATATGTGTCTTACTTTTTTGAAACGAATCACAATGGGTAAAATATAAGTTTATTCCACAGAACCATATACTGGGTAGCTTTTTCGAGGTACAGCTGTCTACCATAAAGGTCATTTTCGTATTTGGCAACCGGAGTCGATTCATCATTCAAACTACGGTACAAGACGGAGCTACACTTGTCACAGAACGTCGTGGATACGTACGTACTCTTTGGAATGATGACATCATACGGTTAATTATTCACTACAGGAATGAACATGCAAAGAGAACGTATGCAATTCTGGTCTTGTCCGGTCCGTCTGTCTGGCCTGATTCCCTGAAGGAGGACTGTTACCGACTGTAGTGCTCAACAGCGGTTGATCATGATTACCACGTCGAAACCAGCAAGTAAGTACGGGTTCACTAAGAGGATTAGGAAGGAAGCATTTCGGGCAGAGCGTAAGCTGAAGGCTGAATCTGCTGAACTGACTCTGGTAAAGGGCAAGGTGGGCAGTAGCTGCAGTACAGAACGGTACTGGCCAAGGGCGGGTGAGGACCATTGTGAGAGCCCTAGGGTACTGTCCTGTACCTTTATGTTGCTCCAGGCTTTGCAACCAAACCGGAGGACGGCAAGTTGACCATACGGTCCGAGGGGAAAACCCATGCATATTCCAGATCCTTGAACGGTTCTCAAAGCAAAGCTTCCGTCGGCGTCCTTGACTTGACTTGTTTAAGGTTCTCGACTTGAGTAGAAGAGTGGTTGTAAAATGAGGAGAACTCATGTGGAAAACTAGATCGAAAGTTTACCAAATCCAGACGGAGCATTAGGAAGGAAGGAAGGACGAAAAAGAGTGCCACTCACTACTTTAATGTAAGAAAATATCTCGTATTTATCGCTGCCACCAATCGGTACCGGTGACAAAGCATTACTAGCACTTGAACCTTCGAGTTTAATATGGATTTTACAATCATGTCGAACCATAGTCAAACTCTCACTAAGTAATTGCTTTTACACTTGACACATTTCTTATGAGTGCGTGGTCACCCTTCATAGAAAGTGTGATTAGGAGGTTCAACAAATATATAGGTATGCATAGAGAGATCAATTTTTTGTTAATTTAGAGATATATAAAATACACCGATTTGGACATGAGAGATTATGTAAAAGCATACCCCATGCGAAAATAATATCATTATAACTTATTGTATAGTATATTTTAGGTAATATATATTATTTATTTTATAAATAGCATTAAATGATGAAATTCATATGAAAAAATAATCATGTTAGATGATGCTTATTAAAATACTCTTGTTGTTTATATATCGTTTGACTTAAATAACTAGTGTATCTTAGCTGTAATATGACATATTTCCCATTGTGATGCTACTCTGGCCTAGCCCCATGTTACCTTTTTGGTTCCATCCATGTATGGCTTGATGGGATCTTCCCATACTTTTTGTTATTTCACTTTGTCCCCTCTCATACTAAATAATTGAACACAAAAAGTAGTATATGGATTTCATTTCTTTTGTCTTAGTTAACACATATAATTTAGCCCAATACATATCCTAGCCATGAGCACCAAGTCCAACTAAGTAGATTCTACTCATGACAAATGCAATAATGTTCACATAATAATTTAATCATCACATCTAGAACCAGAACTTCATGCTTTTATTGAATTGGCCTCCACCCGACTTTCTTCTATGCATCAATTTATAATTTCTAAAATCAGAATTTTATTTAATATTCTCATTATTATTATCACATGAACATCTTATAAAATCTTCATTAGAATTCATAATATTCGTGTGATAATGATATCTATGAACGAATAGGAATTATAAATCAACTTTAATATATAAATAGTTATTTGTATGAAAAAAAATAGAGTTTACTCTACAAGAAAAACAAATAATATATCTTTAGAAATAACTTTTGATACATATTATTCAAAATGATAAAATTCAAATTTAAGTAAGCTTATGAGAATTCAATTTCGGTAGAGTAATTTAAATATATATGAAAACTTATGTTAATACATCTTCTACTACTGGAACTACTACTTAGGAAACGAAGGCTTGTTAATATCAGTATTTTGGAGGAAAATAACTTATTGTTGATGATATAATGTGAATGATATTTTTGCACTGAAAATATTCAAAGATTTTCACGTTTTTTGGGTTCATACACAAATTTTTCTAAACAAATGGAATAAAAAATTGAAAACCCTCAACCGTTTGAAGAAAAATGGATTTCATGAACAAAAGTTACACAATCAAACCAGACATTATAGATTGTACATATGTATAAACGTTTAATTTCTAGTTAATTAGCACAACTTGAGTGTCAACGATGAAGTGGACATATGTCGCATATGATTTCTTGTAATCACGTTCAAGTGCTGATCATGGTTACTTTCTCGGCCTGACAAAGATGCCTCTGGCGTTCAATAAGGGCTGACGATGACAATCAATCAACTGTAACATTTGTTTATTCGTAATCTTATAGTTTCAGAATAAACGTCTGAGTGAGCATCTAAGAAGTATCCCTAGCAGAATAACCAAGTCATGTACACATGGTACACATAGACTTCAGCATCAAGTGAGTAATTAATTAAAATAAATGAAGCATAATAACTAAAATCGTATCTTATAAATCTTGATAACAATTCTTGTCCTCAGTCAAAGAGATGCTTACCGGCGCTGTCATGAACCTCAGACGACTGCGTTAATGATTAGGAATAATCCAAGGATTACAATGATTATCATAAAGCGAGATCTTCAGTCGAACCTAGATTCTGGTCATGCTTAACCACAAAGAGTGATACTTTCGTGATTCTTCTGTAACGTTATATTGGTCAAACTCATGTCCGACATGTCTTTACGTGCCCTTCGTAAACACTAATATTTTTCTCAGTGTATTATATGGCTCACAATTAGATTCGCTATACAAATGACCATCAGGGAGTGAATCGGAATGGATGTGCAGCTAGGGCCCGCAGTTCTAATTAAACTATGACTTTGGTTCGTCACAGGAACTACTTACATACCACATGTTAAAATCAAATTCAAAATTTCATTATTTTTTTTGGTCAACGAGATATGCTAAAGAGGTAAGACCTAGAATCATTAGAATCACCTATGCTACAATTAGCATGAAGGTAAGGAGGGATAGCTACATAAGTAACAATAGCCTTGCTCTGATTAGAAAGATATTAAATGGCCTAAAGCCATATTAGGATTTAAACCATGTTAAATACCAAACACCCACATTTGTTTTATATAGCAATTGGAGCACCTAATGTCATGTCATGGCCTAGTGACTATAAAACGATGATGACGTTTTTCATGACTTGAACGTTTTAGATCAAGATAGTTGGAGGCTCATAGTAAGATTGTTAAAAGCATATGGTTGTAGCGGCCCTCATTCACAACAAAAACCAAGACACTTTGATTACATCTAAGTACTTTAGCAACTTGCACCAGATGGTAAGTCAAATGACTAAAACTTTAAACAATTACCAAGTCTTGGAAATGTGCAAGTTTGGAAAGAGTATGCACATGTCACGATGATAACATGAACATTCGGTGTGAGTTTGGAATATTTAGATCTCGTTGTAAAGCTCTAGACTAGATGCATCCAATTAGATTAAGAGTGCAAAGAACTCTCACGGATTGCTACTAGAGCTTGAGATGGCTCCGGCTAGACCTAAGGGGCAATCTTGGATCTCCCACTGAGTTTAGATTGGGTCTCATGATAGGATGAGCACTGGTTGATCTCATGCTCAAATTTTTTTTGTTAAAGATTCGTTGGAAAGGTCTCAACAATACTCTTTCAATGAAATTCAAGTAATATAATTGTAAATGCAAGTAATATAATTGTGTGGAAGGCACTATTATCGATGGCGCCTTGTGACTCCTAGACCTAAGACTAAAGCCCAAAAGGTTTTTACTTATTAGGTCAAAAATTAATATTTTGGACCTAACAAGTAGTTATGGCCAAGATCCATCCCGAGCATTTAAGATTGAATGCCACCAAGATTGGAGCAAATGCAATTGTGACATGTAACTTAGTGGCTTGATCAATTTAGTGGCTTGAAACTAACTTCTCACAAAACTGTTTGTGGAATAATTTTCATGGACCAAAGAAGATCGCAAGTCAAGTGAACCTCATAAGTATATATGACGGGATGGTGTCTTTGAACAAACTCAAAAACCCTATCGTGCCTTCTCACCCAAGGTTGGATCATAATCAACCTTGGAGCACGAGACGGTGACTAGGTTTGTGTTTAGGGTATTTAAAATTCAGACTTGAACCCAAGAGACTTAGGTACCCAATGGACCTAAAACTCATGTCTTGACCTTGACTCATACAAGACTTTGGACCTAAGATCAAATCATCAGATGTAAGTACAAAACTAGTACCTAAGAGTATAACTCATATCGAAGGTTCAAAGAAGGACTTAAGGAATCCAATTCCATATTCAACCTAGGATAGGCTAAGACCTAATAGTCATGTTCAAACCTAGATGATCACATTGGGTTGTTGAGCTGTTTAAGGATAAAGTCATGTCAAGGAGTCAAAATTAAAGGAAAAATTAGCCTCCAACACATAAAAAACTTTGATGAGAATGATTACTCTTAATTAATAAAGTCCCCAAAGTGTTTATTTTTTGTATATTTTGGGATATTATTTAAACTTTATATTATATAAATTTATTTATTTATACTAAATCAAAGTATAATTTTTATATTTTATTAAACATTTTAAATTATAATAGTTTTCTTTAATCACACAAGATACAAAAAAATCATTTTTATTTTTATTATCCACAATGGGTGCACAAATGAAGTTAGTTAGTAGATCTTTTATGATTTTAACAAATTTTGAAAATCTTTGTAAACATCACATGTGAAAGGAATAGTAAGGTTAAAAAGCTGAAAAAAAAAATTCAAGATAGACAAAAATATGAATAAAATTAAAAATCAAGTTCATCTATTATGGTGATTCAAAATTAAAAATAAAATTTATATCATATAATGTACTTTAGAATATTTTGATTACTTACAATCAATGAAAAAACCATGTAGATTACAAAATGATTTTATATTTAAACTCAAATTTTAGGTCAATCTTATAAGCTTTGAATACTAATTATTGTGAGAATGAAACAAATTTCTTGCAACAACTATGTCATGAGTTCTTTGCATTTTAACCATTATTAAAGTTTAAATAACTTTTTATTAAAAAAATATTATTATTTGAAGCCGAAATTTTGATTTCATCTTATAATTTTATTTTATTTTTAATAAGAGTCACGATGCATTGTGTGTATAATATGTGAGGTGATATCAAAATTGCATTTCACGCAAGTAGTGTCACATATTGCACATAGTGATCTCATATTTTTTATATATTTGGACTCATATATAGGGACAAGTTTAAATAAAATATCCAAGCAAAAAAAGGTAATGCAACCATTGATCCTATTGTGCTAGGTAAGAATCCACCTTTTAAGAATCAAACACTACATACATAATTGTCATTAAACATATTTTGTAAACCATAAAAAATGTGAAAATTGAGACTTCTGAAATTATTAACATTAATTCATGTGTGCATTCAAAATAAGATAAGAAATTACATCATCTGAAAAATTGAGTGAGTGTATTTAACTTTGAGTAGAGGATTCAAGGTTAAAAATATGATCATAATATTTTTCTTATAAATAATTTTTTATTAGTTCAAATCAATCAATATTGACTTAAATATGGATATAATTTGCATACATGATATTAGAATTTATAGTTTTGCTATTATAATTTCCAAGTTACATTAACATTTAAACTTTGATGATTCAACTACATAGAATAAAATAAAATATAATGAACTGGATTTTTTGCACATATCACCATATGCCCTCGTGCCATGCTTGAGGCACAAAATACCTCAAGATTTCTGTAGATAAGGTAAGGTTAAGTGGACTTCATAGGTGTTGCCTACCGCTCTTGGTCGATTGTTGGTGCAAGAAGCTAGATTAAAAAAATTAAATTTCATGCATGAATATTCAGTTTGATAATCCATAACTAAAATAAGTGAAAATCAACTAGGTATTAAGAATAAAAATAAAATAAAGTTCATTAAAAATTATTTCATTCAGATTTTTTTAATTTAATTCATGAAAAAAATTATATAAAAATAAACAAAAATTCAAAATATATGTTTAATCCAAGACTCAAATTTAAAATTTTTAAAAACAATAAGTATTAAAATGAGGTTATGTGTATACAAATTAACTCGAATTTTTGATGATTAAAGAAATTAATCTTCTAATTGATAAACAGAATTAATTTTTTTCGAAATTTATAAATATGATTAAATAAATTATAAAATTTGAAATATATCTATATTAAATAATAATCTCAATTTTAATAAGGATGTTAATGTAATTTGATCATTCATAATAATCATAAAAATATGAATAAATAAAATTTAAACATATACGAAATCAAAATCTAAACCATCGATTTTCTTGATAAAATCATGAAAATATTTTTTTTCTGCAATGAAAAATTTATATACTAAATTATTATAATTCTTAATTTAAATAAATTTTCAAGTTACTATTTCAAAAAATTAAATTATAAAAAATTTTATTTATAGATAAATTTTTTTTTTGAGAAAAAAGTTTCAATGTTAAATTAATATGTTATTAAAATATTTGTTTGTTCATTATTCTTATGATAAGAAAGCAGAGTAAGTAATGATACAATTTGAAGTTAGATGCAAATTTTTATGATAAATTTTGTTTTCATCAATTATATATTATATATTTATATATGAAAAATATCATAAATCAATATGCAATTACTTCAAACTATGAGTATTTTATTTTAAATAAATTAAATTATATAAACTCTTTTGGATGAAAAAAATAAAAATTTGACTTTAATCATATTTTTTGTAATATGTTTATTATACGAGATTAGTTACTTATATTGTTATTATTAATCCCACTTATAAAAATTCATCATCTCATGGATGAAATTATAAAAAAATAAATTTACAAAATTTTTATTACTTATGAATATTTTTAAATATTCATAATTTATGTTTAAAATAAGAAAATTATAATGAATCTTTTCCATATTGATAAATGATTTCAAAATATTTTTTTATATATTAAAATTTTTTTATTGATTGATTTAAATCACATTAATGTTTTTTTTATAAATATTTCAAGAAGTTTTGACTTTTAATACATTTTGCTGTTCAAATATGATTGTGTACACATTGATGTCAAGAAATATGTCATTATGGTTACAATATTCTTAGTGATAATCATAATGTATGCAATGTTTGCAGGTTTTTTCTGATTTATTATATTATGCTTATCTGATTTATATGAAAGTTTGATAAAGATATTGAAATTTTAATTTTAATTTTAATTTTATTTATTTATAACACATTTATTGTGAATCTTTTTGCAAATATTGGGGCAAAAAATAATGTTCAAGTTTCATGTTGACAAAATTTGTTGATCTGATGTTCAAATTTAATTTTGTAGTATTGAAGTTATTTGAGTGGATGAATTATTTTTTGGATATTGATGAATGAACCATAAATCTATCATTGTTCAATATTTAAGTGCCATGTGGTGAACACAACACTTTGTTTAGTGGTTATACACATATTCATGGCATTTTTGCATGTGCAAATTTGTTTGAAAATGATTAGAGCTAAAACAAGTGAATATCCTCAAGGATAGCTTGCACACTTGTTGGGTTAACAACTTAGCATCTTATTAATATAAATATCATTATGTAAACCTCATACATTATATGTAATTTACAATGCATCTAATGCAATTCATTGCCTTCCATTGGATCATCAAGAACTTGGATCCCTTTTTTGTTTATACATTCCAATCCAAAATCTTCACTTTCAGATTTTCATATTGCAAAGCTTTGTGCAGGAACACATGTTAATGAATTCATGCTAATACATGTTTTTCAGAAGAATTCTCTATGTCATCTAAAATCATTATCATCATGATTGTAAATTGTATATTATCATATATCACACGTGATAAGCATATATTAAGCATAAAAATTTATTCATGAAAATGTAAAAACAGGATGACAAATTGTATTTGGACGTCGTAAAATGCTAAATTCTAGCAAGGTGAGTGAATTATATCATTTGTTATCTGTCCAGTAGATGCAAACGGATACGTAAAAAACGCCAGGAATGATTCACTACGGTTCTGCATTAGAGTTAAGTTCAAAGTAATCACATCGGTGAGCACTAAATTGACACGAAAAAAACGACAGAATCTAATCATTCTACCATGACTTCGACTCCGGCATTGGCAGACACGGGAACTGCAGACGCTGTGCTAGGTAGTCCAGGTCCGTTCAGGTACTGCAGAAGGTTTACTGTCAGTTACAGGGTTTCTGACGGTCACTGGTCTAGTTTACTGTGGTCATACGAGGTTCTGGTACAGTACTGTAGATGCAGAAGGTGCAGGTCAGTCCCTGGTTAAATCTGGTGTCACGTCATTGGAAGGTCTTACGGTACGCGGTACTGATGTACGTACGTACGTGCATTGACGCCTTTCACTATTTATGCATCTCAAGACCTCGTATGCATTTGTTTCTTCGTAGGAGCATGATTGTTTCCTTTCGATTTTCCTCTATTTGATTTCTTCTCCTTTTCTTAAAGTAAAGTTGTGAGTTATGATTTCCTTAAAAAAATCCCCATTCTAGACAGCACTCCTTCAATAGAGTGCCTTTTTTCCATGAACTGGAAGATAAAAAATTGATCTAGACTTGTAAAGGTGTTGTTGTGCTCGCGCTTTCCATTTGTGGACATAATTTTAGCATGTTTAAGAAACATTTTTACATAAATTTCTAGAAGCATTCTCTTTTACATGGTCATCATTTTAATCCCAAAATGTTTGATACTTGCACAAGAAAATTCCAAAAAAGGATGAAAAGACCCATCAAAGTCTTTAGGGGAATAAATAAAAAGGGTAGATTAGGGCTAGTCCCACTATCATCACAATGGAAAATATATACTACTATACTTAAGATATCCAAACTATCTAGATGAAACGGTGTACAAACTACTAGAGCTATCTAAGAAACATCACCTAACTTGATAGTTGTACTATGAATTGGACCAATTAGCGCTTTATGTATAGCAGTGGATACCTTCTATATGAAATAAGCAACACAATATGATAACGAGAGTGAGATCCTTCTCACATAGTATGATATCCTCTCACACACACTCTCACAAACATGTCAAAGTTTGTGTCGATAGCTCCATATAACTCCAAGCCTAGAGGAGCTAAAAGGTGTCTTCTCTGCATACCACTATACTTGGAGATCTTGGGTGCTTCATTTGCCACCCATCCATAATGATGGTAATCACCCTCTTTGAAACAAGTATCATGTGTGAGATTTGTAATGATAATGTCTACTACGATAATCTGCTCCTGCCAAACCAACTATAAGGCTGCCCTAACCAACCCATACCAACATTCCCTCCACCTGGTCCTCCCGAACCAAGTATAAGTTTGTTCTGAATTGAGTGGACTGCAACACATATCAACTTTCCCTCCATCCATGTGAAGTATCCACCCTCTTGCGCCATAGCAAACACCACATCCATAATCTTTGATATTTGACAATGTCATGATATACATATGATTGTGTACATGTGGTAAGAAGTATATCAAGAATGCATTCTTTACCAGGGGAATCACTAGATGCCTAAGTAGATTGCAATTCTTCCGCATAAATATGCAAGAGCCAAGGGTAATTCTCACATAATTGGAGGAATAACTCATCCATTGAACAAATTGCGTCTGTTTTACATAAACGTTTCATTATCTAACATTGAATAAAAGAAAGTAAGTGTTGTCTACCAAAAGAAGAAGAAAATAAGTTTATCTTTTACATCATTAAAACTCAAAAAATATTAAGGTATTTTATGAAATTTCAATGACTTGTTCAAACAAGAGTCCTTTATCTTGCAAGTTCACCACCGAAGCTATTTTTCCCTTGGACCCATGATACATCTACTTCAACTCATATATATACTACTTCAACCTAAACCCTCAACTCCATTTCACGGAAGATATGGGTGAAAATAATACGTCAAGACTTCTATGATATTGTCTAAGTGTCCTTGGACTTTGTATGTATGAGGGTCACAACAAAAGGGAAGTCAATGATTTTACAAGTTCCTCTCCTCTCCGAGGGAGAAAATCTCTAGTGAATGACGAGGAACTCTTAGAGCAAAACGAGGAGATTTTTGAGGATTTTGACAAAGTTGTTCCCAATTTTTAATAGCTTCAAGATGTTACAAACCAAGTCGTCTTCATTGAACAAAAATATTTGAGCAGAAATATATCACTCCTCTTTATGATAGATTTATTCCACCTCAATCTATTCTTATGCTAGAGGATGAGATAAACGTGGATCTTTTCAAAGTCGATCTTGACCTGCTTCTTGTCAAGGCCGACATTAACTGCTCTCTTATTGGATATGCCCGCAAACCTTGAGCTTAAATAAGCCCATAAATTCTTAGGACAA
Source organism: Marchantia paleacea (assembly GCA_014180765.2). NCBI lineage: Eukaryota > Viridiplantae > Streptophyta > Marchantiopsida > Marchantiales > Marchantiaceae > Marchantia > Marchantia paleacea. The sequence continues at coordinate 542,349 of MUAA02000030.1, forward strand.
CTTCACAGTCTATAGCTTAGTCTTTGACTTTGTACATTCTTACATGTTATAAAAATATTTTTTATTCAAACACATCCTTTTTTGATTTTTTCAAAGCTTGTCTCTTGTTTAACATTCAAACACAAATCCAAATCCTTTTCCTAAATGATTTAATATTTTCTTCATGTCCCCACAAGCTCTGTCATAAAATACAATAGTTTTAATTTGAACTTCTAAACTCTTCATGAGTGATGTCATGAACTTCTACATTAGTTATCTACTCCAAATAATTTTATTTTTTTCAAACCTTGATGGTTGCTATTTTGTCCACATATTTTTGTATGCACATCTGAAAGCTGATCTTTCTTCACATATCTCCACAAATGTTTGCATTCATCACCCTTAAAATCTTGGATTATTATCTTGGATTTTGTTAGATTCATGCCAATTTCAATCCACATGTCTAAACATGATAGACAATAAAATATTATTTTTTTGTATGTTCAAAGTAGAAAAAAATCATGTGTTCATTTATCATTGCGACAATGCTAGCAACAATCATCCTTTCTATAGGGGCATAGTTAGGATTTTTAGGTAGAAGTTTTTGTTTTTTAAGATTAGAATGAGTATATTTAACTTTTTAAGATTATGCCGAATATGAATTCAAAAAATTAGTGCAAAAAAATCAAAAATAGAAGAGATGGGTCAAGAGTGCAAGGAGGCTATGCAAGCACATCGAAGGGAGATTGAGGTCAACATTCAAGAGATGCGATTGGGAATAAACACATTCACTTGGGAGGTAGAGGCATGATCTGATGCTCCAACAATTTTTCATATTTGTAGGAGAGAGTGATTAGTGTAGATGACAGTTATAGTAGTTAAGAGTAGAAATTCTACTCCTTACTACTATGAATTATAGACTTAAGATATAAATAATATTGTGTCCCGAGAGACACTATTATAGATGAGCGCATACTCTGAAAAAAACGAGAGACAGAGAATGACTTCACACTTCTTCAATCATCTGTTCAGTCTTGGTGGAGACCACTTACATGAGAGGTGGTGAGAATTAGGAAATATATTTGTCATGATTCCAATCGCCATTTCCATTTATAAAGACATCGTCTTTTCCCATCCAAAAGATCAGGAAAGGTTGGGTGCTGGAAAGAGTAAAACGGAGTAAAATAGCAAAAAGGATGGGAAGACCCCATGTAAGTCTTGCAAGGATGAAACCAAAGTAGCATAGGCTATACCCAATAGTATCACAATGGGAAATATTTACTATTGCATCTAATGTATCCTAACCATTAAGGTGAAACAGTCTACATATTGCAGGAGCATATGAAGAAGCATCATCATCTACCGTCCTTGTTCTCTTATAGTTTGCACCTTCCAGCAAAGCATCTTTTACTTGATACCAGGCCTTGCAAGGAGAAAGAGAGAGAGCACTGAATAAAATGTTTGAAAGTGTGAAGATGCATCACGCGCACAGCAGCATGTGGAAAATAGGAAAGCTCATAAGATGGGAAGCAACGAGGATTCGTGCGAGTGATGATGGCTTACGTACCCTCTGCTTTTGGATGAGTTATCGCCAGCAGGCCTCTCCGTTCACAAAGCTTTTAATAATCCGTTCCCTTTAGTTTCACCATATGGCGAGCATCTGTGATGGACACAGGAGGAAATATATACACGGTAACATCTGTAAAGATGTTGAAAGTTCCAACTACGAGAATAAATCCAAGAGACTCCTGGCCAAATATTCCTTCATGATATAAGCCATATCAGCAGACATATCGCTTGCCTTATCTCCCTCGATTTTCACACCGCCTCGTCATAAAGAGCACACTTTCTTATACAATATCAATCTAATAGTGTTGGAAGTTCAGTTATGTTGTCGATTTACTCATTGAGTGATACTTCAAGTTCACAAGATGTAATTTAATCTACTTACTCATTCATTTTGTCTGCTTCATGTTTTTCTTTATTAAAGTAAAGCAGTATGCTGTTTTTTCCTTTAACTGAAATTTAGTTATTACCAAAATATAACCATAACTCCATACATCTATCTTTAGAACATGGATAACATTTACGCAGTGCATTTTTTCAAGTCTGCAAGATGTAGCGTAATGCTTAAAGTGGTAATATGGCGTTCTAAAATATAAATATTCGGTTTTTATTTCTTTTTGTCAAAAGCAATAAATTTGCACGGGCCGACGATAAGCCCTAACTCTGTTTGCCATAGAGCCCTCGATAATTTTTTTAAATAAAAATTGTACCATAGCTAAAATCATGTTTACATTTGAGGCCATCTTCTAGAAAATGATGTATTGCACCCAAAAATACAGCCAGAAAACGTACTCATGTATATGGGAGCCAAAATATTACAACCATAAAGCTTGCAGTATTTTAGCATAGATCCGTATAGGAGGTGACCAAAGCTGGGTATAGCAAAAACCATAATTTCCATGTGCTCTCCATAATAAGTTTTATGTCCCACCATGACATTTTACCTGCCTCTCCTGAAACGCATTAAAATCTTCTAGACCAAAAAAGTGGATTCGTCTATGTATGTGGAAAAGTGAGAAACAAAAATGTAAAGTGGTAGTAATTAGGTTACTGTATGCATGAACAAGTCAGTATTACTGGAAGCATTTGCAGTTACCAATAATTATTGGGGAATGAAGAGGATTGAATAAGGAAACACTAAACCTTTATGTATTTCTAGACAATGAAGGAATTTCACCATATTAGCAAGAATGTCCAAGTAGACTGGCAACGAATGCTTCTCAATTAAAAGTATTAGAACACTTACACACTCATGATGTGGTATTTACGTGCACTGGAGGACATACATTGCAATGTATTTGAATGTTGAGTCTTCACTACCAGAAAGATATTCCTAAAAGGAACCAATAAGTCCACAAGAATATGTTGTTCAAATGTAATCATAATCATGAATCATATAGGATGTTCATAAATTCATTTTCCAAAACAATCCCTCTATTTGATCCAAAAGGTATAGGTTAAGATACATATGTTGCAGTAAGTGTGGAGGATTCATATGCTAGTGGTTGATTTAAAGTAAAACTTCAATTATGAACATTTTTGGGTTATAAGAAAAAAATCAACATCGAAGACGGACTATTTTCAGTTATAGCGGTATCATTATCCCACTTGAGTTCAATTAACTTGAGTTTGGAAAAGCAATGATAATTAGCTATCAATAATCTCTCTTTACTTTTCTAATAACAAATGATGGACTTGGTTTAGATTTCATGATCCATATTTTATATTAACCAAAAACTTAAATTATTATAAGCAGATTCTTTATCTAAATAATAATTTAGAAATATAATTTAGGATTTTTAAGTGAATTTTATAAATTAAAATTTCCATGAAAATGAACAGTAAAATTTTAAATAAAAATTTTAATATATTGAAATTTTCTATTAATTTTTTCAAAATTTTATTTTATATTTTCAGAATTTATAATTGGAGACATTTTAAGATCACAAATATAAGATGATTGAAGATAATATCAAAGATGTGATAAAGTTTACAGAATGAAGTAATGAAATCCTGTTCATGAACCATAAAATAAATTATTTTATATTGAAATGAAAATCTTACAAAATAAATTTAAATTTTTTGGTGTTGATGTATCAACATAAAAGTTGTGAATATTATTAAATAAATTAGAATAATATAGTTTTGATATTAATATGATTTTTGTGTACGGATTAAGATCTGCCTTGATAATATATATAGCATAGTAAATTTACGAATATTTTATTTATAATATAGTATAATACTTGATTTAATGCTTGGGAATGTCAATTCAGTTGAACTATTTAATTGATATATTTTCATGTATTTGAAATATTTTTTAATAAATAATGTTGATAAGAAAAAAGAAAAAAGATTTGTGTTCAAAAAAATTTCAAGTTTTGATAATAATATGAAACCCAAAAATCAGGATGTTATAAATGTTTTTATAAAGATGATAAGATTAAATTTCAATATATTACTTCAACTAATATTTTGTTATTCATGGTCATTACAAAGTCACCTCAGTCGACAGTTCAAAATGAGTAATCTCTCCATCGATCTTTTTCATCCCTTTCAATCTCAATAAGTTAGGGGTCGGGGGGCAGAAGGATTTTTTCTTCTTTTATCTACGCTTACATTGGTTTATTGTCACTGAATTACACGACATGAAGTTTGTTAACAAGGAATTTCTCCCAAGATATCAATAATGCCTTTTTTATAACAGAGTAATAGATCCTCGCAGCCTTGAAAGAAATCGTGCTCTTCAAATACCTAAAAATATGTCTGATTCTTTTTTCCGTTATTGAGAAACTAAATGGGCTGTATAAAAATGAACGAACTTCAAATAATGCTAAAAAAATATCTACGATACATATTTACAAAAATATATTTTCTCTTTCATTGTTAATAACCTTGGTATTGTATCTATATGAGGTCAGAAGCAGAATCGTTTAGATCATTCTTAATGAAGCGAGAAAAATCTAGCATGGGGTTACGCTAGGTCACGGCTTCCCCTTCTCACTTAATGTGGTTTCACCTAGTACTCCAATTCCAGTTGGTGATCCTTGACCAAAAATCAGGAAGATATTCATGAATGTGTTTAAATTCATGGTAGCTCTAGTGGTTAATGGGCTGGCAGCAAAGAGAAAAGCTTCATTTGAAGTTTTCTCCAAATTAAAGTTACCACATTAGAAAGAAAAAATAGTTGATTTTTTGGGTGTGGATTTCGGCCAGAATTTTAGTAAAACAACGATTAAATTGTTCATTATCAAATGATCGAGATGTAGACGAGTTAAAAGCGGATTGTGTTTATTAATTTTCTTAATAATCTTAATGTAATGTCATTGGATTTTGTATATCAACTTTGGAAGAGAGGATGGTGTGCCTTGAATATCAAGTTACTGAATAGAGTGTTCTCAGTGTAATTTGAAGTGATTTTGTATTGCAATTTGCTCTAGACTGAGTGTTTATTAAGGCATTTTTTGAAACCTCTCATTACATTTTCCAAAAGTTTTGAAGATGATTTTGTGTCTTGCTTGATAGTCAATAGGGGTGATAAAAGGAATTCTAGAAAAAGTTTCACCAATCAAAGCTATATTTCTCTCAATGCAGAAGGCTAAAGCATATTGTAATGCTATGCTATCTAAAATATTGGATGCAATAAGAGAATATCGTCAAAGACAAGATAATGCAAATCATACTCTTTTACAAAATTATCTATATATTGTCCAAGCACCTCCAAGCAAATGGAATGAAGATATATTCCTCACACAATTTTCAATCCTTATATATTTTACGCGCTCCATGGATCTCCAAGCAAGTGGAATGAATACGTGTCCCTTACATTCTCTTCAATACTTACATATCTTAATGGCAATGCTAATCTTCGTAGGTCCTCTAGTATGATGTTTGTGGCAATAGTGTGACCAGTAATCACAATAACTTGATCCTCTCTACACATGTAGAGATCAGTAGGTACAATAGTCCTGGATGTGAGGGTATACCATAGCTCTCTACACACAACATGATCATTGTCGCGAGCAATGACATAAATGACATTGAGAATGCATTTTGTATAGCAATCGTGTGACCCCCAAAAGAACAACATGCCAAATGAGCCATGGATGCATTTGATCTCCACCACACTGAATGTGAGATGAGGAAATATAGTATGGATAGATAGTGTGAAAGTGATAGTAATGGACAAATTTCGGTACGAATTCCTTATTGTTCCCATAATTTTGAGAGGTTAATTTTTGTTGCTCTGGGGCAAAACTAAGGAATGATGAAAACTAGAGAAACTGTGGAAAGTCCAAAAACTTCAAAATCTTAAACTCTCCAACATTGACTTCAAACGTTAGGGGAAAAACAAAAGTTAGGGGATAGCTTTTTACTTTCCTGGTGGTAAATTCTTTTTATGGAGGTGCTGCAAAAGTCTTAGTGGTGGTTTTGCAACCCCCTAATAATATTTGGTTCTACAACCAGATTGTTTCACTTTACTTAAGCTTGATGTCATGATCACCTTCTTGAAACAAGCCAAGCTGGGGAGTAAGTGAAAAAACACAACGAATTGTTCTCGAATTATATCACGATATCGGCTCTGAAAAGCTCACGAGACAGAATTTATTATCCATTGTGTCATCACACAAGCTTTGACTCTTATGCAGCTGATTACACCTCGCGCAGCGCTTGTCTCAGCTAACTTGAGAGAGGATTACACAAACCTGTCACCAGTAAAAGAGAGGAACATCCCTGAAGCATACGACACAAACTGTTGTTGCAAAAAACTGCTATTTGGGTTTAAGCTTTAGGGTCGAGGGCCGACTCGTCTAGAGTCGGTGAGAAGGACTGGTCCCACAGTGAACAATACGCAAAGTACAAGAACTTCAAAGCTTATGGAAAGGAAGAAGACTCGGAGCTCGATAGACCCATACAATTTGAACAGGCCACTACAAAACATCCAGTGCATCCAGAAAACAAATTTCTTCTCATTGTATTCCAAAGCTGAGAGAAAAAATAGTTTTTCTTGAATAGTGGATATTGACCAAATTTTCTATGGAAATGATATATAACCCAACATATTTACGGGGTGACTTTCAGGATCCCGTAAATGTTTCTCCGGTCACCCATAAAACATTTTATGGGATTCCCGTGGAGGGTTATGGGTAAGTTTTGATTCCCCCCATTTACTATGAGTTCCCGATTCAAGAACTTCACAACCACAAGTGGGGACAGGCAAAGGCCCGCTGGATGCATGAAATAAGGACTGAATTCTGAGCTGAAGATTTCGTGAGGATAAGTCTTACCCCACCAACCAGACCTGAATCCTGATCACCATGCCCCATCACATTGGATGTTGTCACTTGCATTGAGGTAACTTCTGTCGTCTTTGGGAAGTCACTGCTGAAGAGAAAGTATTTTGAGGATCAAATATATTTGAACAGCCCCAGGAAATCATCAAACCAACATCAAAGACTTCACAATATTTTGTTTTCAACGTGAAGACAACGATCCAGGTTGTGGTAAGAATTGGTTTGTACTTGCTTCAAAGGCGTTATAGAACGTAGGACGTTATGAGACTGCGAAATTTTTGATAAAAAGGTTCACTCTACAATACTAAAATCAAGGAAAACAAACAAGCAATATTCAATAAAATAAAGCAATAAAAACAATATTCAAGATGGAAAAGTACACTCCAATCTGCTCTTTATGAGAGGACAAAATTGCAATAAATGAAAAGTTTGCATAACACAAACTAAGAGATTCCATACAAAAGGAAAGGAAACTCAGAGGGGTGTAAACAAACCAGTTTCAGGATATTAAAGACATAGCCGGGGACATTCTAATGTACCAAGTTGTTTCTAGACCTCCCATACTAATTACACATGTTTTGCGATAGAACATGCACTTGAAAAATATGTCATGTAAGCGTAGCTGAACTTTCTTGTCATTACAAACACGGCCTTATGGATGCACAATTTTGCACTTATATATGACTAAACTCCTTGAGAGCAAGTGCAAGCTCCCCTCTACTACCGAAAATTCAGAAATTGGTGTATTCGAGCGTCAAATACATTTTTTAATTAGAATAAAATTTTGAAAAAAATCTTAAAACACTAATTAAGGTTAATGATAACATCAATAAGGGTTCCATTTTGAGGTTTGTAAGGGATAGAAGGCCATGGAGGGATCTACTGTGAGATTTTGTTTGGTACAAAATGCTGCAGAAGTTAGACACGAACCTTGAAACTCTTCTTGTCCAAAGAATTGATATATCAACTGTCTTAATGCACTGTTTCAACACAAAAATATAATGAAATATTATAATCATAAGACTTCTATCATTGCATCAACAAATTTCGAAATTAACTTTTAACAACTTTAGCACAAACTGTTACCTAGATTTCATAAATAAATTTACACACAAGTAAACTGCACCACTATTAGCGTATGTTCCTTCTACACAAATCAAATGACCTTTAATTAGTGTAATTCACACTCCATCTCTAATTAGTGTGGCTTTTCTAATTTGTGTATATTACACTAGATAAGGCAGGGAGACCACGAAAACCCAACTACAAATGGTATAGTATACACTAAGTAATATCTATAGCTCTGCACATGTAGATTTATATGAGAATGCGCCGAGGTATAGCAATCGTAAAATTTCTACTCGTACTCTTGATTCTCTACCCAGCCTACTTCAGGTTTAAAACGAGGATTTGCCAAACGAGCAGCAGAGAACTTCTTTCAGATTAATCAGACAGATTACCAGTTCACGGCGAGGGGGCAACGAGTGTAATAAAGGCAGATTACTGGATGAGACTGATAATCAGATAGATGAGAAAGATAAAAAAGTTCCAAATATCTTGTTGTCTTAGAAGATCATCAAATAGGATAAAGAGATATGATCAAAACAAATGGTGAATTTGCATAGTTTTGCGGAGAAAGTTTCATAGAAATCATACAGTGAGGACAAGTGCTTGAAGAAGACAAAGGAAAATCTTCCCACTGCTGCGGATGCAGAGCAGAAAGCTAGGAAAGTGAATCTGCATTTCAAAAAGACAAAAGAAGTTTGAACGTACTGTAAAGCCACATAGTCCAGAAGGCAGGTCCGAGGCTTTAGATGGAGCTATAAAGTCCTGTGGAGAGAAGAACCAAAAGCCTTGTCTTGAGAGTCTTGACCGCATAGAACAACACTTGCACTTTTCTCGTACGTTTGGGTCGGTCTCCAGTCAACAAGAACCCAACACAACAGGTCAAGTGGACATTAACTTCCGTACATTGATCCTTTGCAGTACATTCCGTTGGTTGTGATTGGTCAATCCATCCTGATACATGAGGCAGACTCCATCTCATATGGGAGTTTAGAAGCAAATTTGTCACACTTCATTACCGTATTCCAGATATGTAATGTGACATATTCAGAGATTAGAAACCGTTGGCATTGCATCTTTTTCCCACATCTCCTTGCCAGCTATGCCAGCAGTTGTTCTACAAGCGAACGTAAATTTTCTGCATATAAAAGTATAAGACCAGCCTCGACCGACCGTACAATGTATTGTCAACGCTTCATAACAACTCTTTGTTTGACATGTAGTCACAATCCTCCAACCCCTGGCCTACCTGCATGTTTCTGAATAATTGCACTCGCCATCATGGCATTCGCCCTTCCTCTGTGCATAGAAGTTGAGTAGAGTCACCACACTTCTTTTCCTGTTTTGTCTGAATATGTTACCACTGATAGCACAAATGAGAACGATATTCTCTGTTGAAGCTCTGCATAGCGACCGTCGAGATTTAAGGCTCAATCTCGACTTACGGTCGGTACAATAGAAGCGGGCTATGGAGCCTTGACTTGGTCAAGATCGTATCGTCAACTCAGACCCCTGCATATTGACAATTCTCGAACTTGGCAAGAATGTGTAAGATATAGCATGCTGGAATGAAGGAGAACCTGACTTCTTAACTATTGTAGTCTTTCAATCCTGGAGTAGGTTCTACTAACCTGGAACTGTAACACCGTAGCTCTGAAAGGGTATAAGGGTGCTTGTCATGGGTATATGGCCTGTGACATTTTCCACATGCGTGCTAAGTCAGGAAACTTCGACCTGTTTTCTTCAATCTTCTTCATGACCGCTGTCCAAGTGAAGCCACTACTAACTACTGTAGTGGTGACTATCTAGTCACCACTACGGCGATCATGTTTAGGGCGCCCACAATGTCGCTCCAGAGCTCGTACTACTCACACTAGGTCAGAAGTTGTCACTTTGCGTCCTGTTGTCTACATCGATGAGACCAGATAGAATTCCGGCGATAATGCGACTTGATGTATCAATGTAACCAACGGTGTCTAGAACGGTAGAATGACAGCACAAAGCGCCGTGATGTCTAAGGGAAGTATGAATCTTTTCAATATGCTTAGGCTTCAAAGGTTGTTTAGGGGCCAAAACTTGTTTGTGCCTTATTGGCCCTAGTCAGTTTGAAATACAGGCCGTCTTTTTACAGTTGACGACTACGGTATTTGATAGGAAGTTTCTAACTCGAATCAAATGGTTGTCAATGGCAAGGCGACAGCTGCAGTACCAGTTCTCGAATTCGGAATTTTCACTAGCAACTTGCGATGACCGAGAAGGCTCATATGTATATACATATCGAGACTGAGTAAAGGTACTCAGTTCGGGCCTTGAGGGCTGTGACTGAAATTAAAACGTGTGGCAATACATTGAAGCCTAATCGTGAGCAGCAGATCCAACGTTGATTAAAACGAATGCCAAAATGAAATCTACTAGTCCAAGTCAACGAGGGGCAGCAAGCAGATATCGTGCATGTCCAAGGGCATTCGGCAATTCAGCGGTTAACTCAACTGACTGATCGGAAGAGGAAAACTGAAAGGTACCCATATGGTACAAAGAAAAGGAAGTGCTGGTAATGATCCTATCGATGCCAAATGGGAATCCAGAAACTGTAATCAGCAAGAGATGCCTCAGGGCCTCAGCAAGCACCTGGTCATCTCTTGTCATTGTACATTGTCAAGTTTCAATTGGAAGCCGTCACGTGGGGTTTTCGGCCAAGATGATGGAGAACACATATCTCCGTTGATTCAGGGAGAAATGAGAGAGAGATGATTGTGTGTGTCTCGGATGAAAGAAAAGCAAACCCAGAGACCTAAAACAAAGAACGAGCAGGAAGGAAGAATATAGTGTTAATAGTAAAACTTTAAAGCGATTACATATATAGCGTCTGGACTTGCGCCCGATTGGTGCTCGAGCTGTTCACAGACGAGTTCTGATGGGCTCGTGGACCCTAGTTTTCACTTTAAGAAGAAATGAATTCTCAACGTGCCCAAGCTTGCTACTACATGGTGTTCACAACGTCGTATTATCTAAATCTCATTTAGGATTCCTGGGCTGTTCCTGGTCAACAATAACTCTCACGATCAGCTATTTCCGATATGGAGTATGATTTGGGTGATCACTCAAAGCATTGCCAACAAGACACTCTAGTAATCATATCCAAAATAGGTTCTCGACAAAGAGCGTAGCACCGCAAACTACAAGTTCTTCCGTACCTGATAGGCATTTGACATCTCAATCAACCTTAACTTCAGTTAAGTTCAGTTTACGGTTATTCCCGACAGTGAATGCAGGTTTGTCGATACTTCTCAAATCACGGCCTCAGCAGGTAAGTCCACCACTTAAAACCGCCACTTAAACGCTTGTTCAAGTTCACAGAGACACAATAGAAAAAAATTCGGTCCGACGGAAAGGATATGCACCAGTATCATGAGATACCGCGACTGAAACAAATATGTAACAAAGGGCAAAACAAAAACTGAATATCAATAATAACAGCTATTATCTGCAGCCGGATTTAATCTTGCTGGCTGATAACTCGAAATCGAAGCACCCTATACTAAGTTGCTATATTTTCTGACAGTTAACTATCATGGTTTCAATTCTTGTTGAAGGCTTTCGAGTGCACATCGCCCAGTGACAAAGAGAGAGTAGTTAGATAAACAAACCTGTTGGCTCAAACAGAAAAGAAAAGAAGGTATCATCAGCTAATTTGCACTAGGTCACGACGACTTCGAAACAAAGTTCGGCGAGCGAGCCCAGTTCACGTGGCTAGTCAGTAGCCCGTGAGCAGGTAACCGCAATGTCGTTATGATGCAGTCAACTGAGAGGCACAGAAGCTCTACAGAGCATGACGTCGGTGTCATGTCCAAAGCAGGTCCCCTGAGTCATGGCCCTACAGACGTGCGAACCCTCTAGAGCTGTTCATCTTCATCCTCTCGTGTAATTGAACTCAAAAAGTGGAAAGAGAGCAGTTTAGGGGTTCTGTCGATAGTTCTCCAATTTAGTACTAAACATGATGTCGATTCCAGTTTTTCAGGCTGCTGCTCTCGTCCACCATTTTGGAAAAGCAAGCCGCTACAGTGCACACAAAGAGGAAAGTGCCTGGCAAGAACTCAACGGCAAAGAACAAGAAACTACATCCAGTACCAACATCACTGCTAACTGCAAGTTGGTATCACTTCATATCTCAGCTTCTGCAAAACGAATGTTAAGTCTAGAATATTACAACGTGAGATTTAGCATGAATTCGAAAGCTGACAAAATTTTATCGGTAAGACTTTGAAACAACTTTTCTTTACAAAAAAATACCATTATATAACCATAAAAAATACAACCCTGCCAAGGAATCCATTCCACCGACTTTTTCCTCACAGTAATAAAGACCATGTCGTATCTGGTGATCCTTGTAAAGTAATAAGTTCAACACGAAAGAAGTGATAATATGCTAGATTTACGTAAGATCATTTCTGCTAATCTTACCTGTAGTGGCGAACAAAACTCTTTTAGGAGGCATAAAACTCTCTGAGCGAGGTGACAGCAATCTGTGCAGAATTTACTCGCTCAATCACACAGCCATTGTGCTTTAGCACTCCCACGAAATTAAAGGTGAGAAGCAAATCACACACGCAAACGAAATCCACTCTGACGTCAAGAGAAATGGGTAAAAACCTCAGTCATCAGGAAAACCTTTCGATGTCTAGGGAACAATCGAATCACCATCAAATCAAACTGCTTACCCAGCCCACGGGTGAGTGGAAAACCAGACAACAAAGAACGAAACAAATATAGTACGCTGATTAAACAAAAAACAACAAAAAAACAAACCATCAATTGGATCTAGCAATGACGTTTCCAAGCCCGTCGGGTGCAAAATCTGGATAAAAGAGAGGTCGCTAAAACGACAAAAAAGATCAAAATTGAGAACAGCATAAAGCAGAAGATAAGAACTGAGCAAAGGAAGAACAAAATAATAAGTTGCACACACTTTTTTGCCTGTGAAAGCCTGAACACCATAGACCCCTCTCTGCCTGGGCGGTTCTAGTGACAAATGATGAAGACGAAAAGAAACAAGTAAGGAAGAACAAGGGAGGAAAAAGAGAGGATCACTTGGGAGTGAAAGTGGTAGCTCTTTCAGTGGGATATATGAGGTCCGCTCAGAGTTTGTAGTGCCAGACGATTCTTCACTAACTCATCCATCTAAAGTCTCCGAGCCCCAGGAAGCTATAGATTAAAAATACGGCAGCTCTGGGCTTTTGAGTCAAGGTATATGCAGACAGGACTGCCGGCTTGAAATTAATGTTGAAATTTGAATGTTGAACTTTTGGTTCTCGCTAAAGTAAAGGGTAGTGCAGGTAGCCAAATTATGGACACACTGCACATGAGGCATCTTCCTCTTCTTATAATTGATGGGACTGACGCAAGTCTAGGATATAACCTTAAGTCGAGTATCCAAACAAAGAAACCCCGGAACATACGGTTCCAGGACGTAGAGTTCGGGCAGGAATCAGAGATCAAATCTGAAATTTTGTTTGGCCCTATCATCGTAGCCAGTGCTTCCCACATTAGGGCTTCAAAAGCGCTGCCCATTGCTCTAATAGTTCCGGTCCCAAAATCTAAGTCGCATTTCTTATTTCAACTTCATGTCCCATACGTGACAAAACCAAGGCTTACAAGGTCTCCCTAGCTTTCTACAGGTCCATAAAGCATTCAGCCAATCTCGGGTTACCAATAAGAGGGCATGTGATGAATCTGCCTTCTCCAATTGCGTTTCAAAGCAAAGTCTCGTCGAATCTAAAGCGGTGAAGTTCTAACCTGACTGCCACCCAGCCGTTTGCGAGCATGCGGACACCATGGAGCAAAAGGATTTCAGCTCTACTGCTGCCAATCTAGCTGGAAAAAATGGTGAAGTACTCTCGCGCAGAATAACTAAACATTCAGCTTCAGTGGTTACATCCCAGTAAAGGAGGAACTTAGAGAAACTACTGAGCTGCTTGTGCCCCGTTCTTTGCAGCTTTCCCAAAATGGAATTTCTCCAACACTCTGACGAGAACTCAATCCCGAGGTGCGAGTAAGAGGCTCACCGGCATCACCACTCCACACTCATACAGCACACAAAAAACTAGCTTCCAGAAACAAGAATCGATGCTCATGGAGAGCCAAAAGAACAACAACCAGCATACTCGAACGAGACAAGGAGACGCCACCGATGGCGACTGCATTGTGTGAGCTTCCCTCTGTATGGATGTAGTCACGGCGCCCGTTCCCAACACATTTGGTTGAAAACCCCACAATCTGCGATGAAATAAGAATGCTCGTGCCACGGAAAGAAACAAAGAGACCTGCAAATGCACGACCAGCCCAGACCGACTGACCGTCGGCGTCAAGAACGCTGTCACAGACAGCGACATTAAACCTGTCCGAGACCAAGCCAGTCCCCCGACAAAAGAAGCACGAAAAGAATCAGGGACGCTCTGAGGTCGCATCAGCAAACGCAGAATGGAGAGGGAGCGTAAGAAGCAAGCGACGAGGAGGAGCGGGAGCCGCGGCAGGAGGAAGACGAAGAGGAAGTAGCGAAGAAAGAAAGCAAGAAGAGAGGGAATGAAGGAATAGAAAAGAACCTGAAGGAGGACTTGGAGGAGCGCCAGAAGCGAGGGGACTGGAGGAACGGAGGGAGCGAGGAAGATGTGAGGCGGGGTGACCGGTCACGACGGCACGAGCACGAACCCACGAATCTCGACTTCATGGCACGACCAGGGGCGACCGGCGAGCGACAGTGCCGGAGCCGGTGCTCTCCGGTAACCGAGCTTTAAATGTCGGGCCGCGGACCCTGGTGTCTCGTGCCACTCGTCTTCGCCCTCTATTAGTGCCAGTCCCAGGCCCTGCTTTGCTCGCATCCGGACGTCCGTCCATCCGTCCATCGCTCGCTCTCTGGCCCTGCCTGCCTCTCTGCTGATTTGACTTTTCTCGGCCTCGCTCGTTCCCCTCACTCCACTCTCGTCTCGTCGTCAGGTTCGTCCGTTTGCGCCATCGAAGCTCGTTCGCGACAACGAACGAGCAGCGGCAGCAGAGCAAGCCCAGCAGATCAGAGGAGCAACGAGCAGCAGGAAGAGTTCGAGTTCGGGGTCAGCCAAGGTGAGAATTCGCACCGAAATATCAATTCCTCGATGTATTGCACGCTGTGAAGGAATTGAATCGACTTGATTTGGATGAATGGGTTTTTCTCCTTCTTTTTTCCTTTTTTCCTTTTTGATTTTTTCTGAGGGGCGCTGGACTGCGTTTTACGAGCCATGTGGGAGAAGTAGCGCCGGGGGCTACGATCAGGCGGTAGGAGGGTCGGGTTTTGGGGGAGGCAATTCGATGTAGTGTGTGTGTATTTCGGGCAGATTTGAAATTGGGCCCGTAGATCGATCAGCCTCGAAGACGAGACGATCGCCGATGTGCATTCTGTGCGCGCTCGATGTCGTCGTTTGCTGGGCTGCGATCGGAGGGTCGTCGGGACCCGTGAACGGGTGGAATTGAAATTCGCCGAGATTTGAAATTCTAAATTGGGCGCGGCGCGGCGCAGGTGAATTGGCAGGCGGTGGCGCGAGAAGAAGGCCCGGGGATGCTAATGGAGAAGGAAGCGAAGATCTACGTGGCCGGCCACCGGGGATTGGTGGGAGCGGCGATCGTGCGCGCGCTGCAGCGCCAGGGGTACGAGAACCTGGTACTGCGAACGCACAAGGAGCTCGACCTGACGAGGCAGGCGGAGGTGGAGAAGTTCTTCGAGGACGAGAAGCCGGCCTTCGCGATCGTGGCCGCTGCCAAAGTGGGCGGAATCCACGCCAACAACACTTACCCGGCGGATTTCATCGGCGTCAATCTGCAGATTCAGACCAATGTGATCGACGCCGCGTACAAGAGCGGGGTGAGGAAGCTGCTGTTTCTTGGATCTTCTTGCATCTACCCGAAGGAGGCGCCCCAGCCGATTCAGGAGGAGTCGCTTCTCACGGGGCCTCTGGAACCCACCAACGAGTGGTACGCCGTGGCGAAGATCGCCGGGATCAAGATGTGCCAGGCCTACCGCCTGCAGTACAAGTGGGATGCCATCTCCGGGATGCCCACCAACATGTACGGGCCGCACGACAATTTCCACCCGGAGAATTCGCATGTGCTGCCGGCTCTGATCAGGCGATTCCACGAGGCCAAGAAGAGCAATGCGTCGGAGGTCGTGGTGTGGGGCACCGGGTCCCCGTTCCGAGAGTTCTTGCACGCAGACGACTTGGCGGACGCCACGCTGTTTTTGATGGAGAATTACAGCGACGTGCCGCACATCAACATCGGCAGTGGCAAGGAGATCACCATCAAGGAGCTCGCAGAGATGGTGAAGGAGGTCGTCGGATTCCAGGGGGAGCTCAAGTGGGATGCGTCCAAGCCCGATGGCACGCCCAGGAAGCTCATGGACAGCTCGAAATTGGCCAGTTTGGGCTGGGAGCCCAAGATCCCGTTCAAACAGGGACTGACAGAAACTTACAAGTGGTACGTAGAAAACTATGATGCGTAGGGACGGAGGGAGGGTCTCCATGCCGGCACTCAATCTCCAATCATTGATTGATTATATACAAATTGATGCACAATTGCGTGCTTTACAAAGTAGGACTCAGTTAGGCAGCAGCGAAGATAAGGACAAAATAGGTTTTTGATAGAGAATCTCGAGTGCTCCATAGCCAAAGATTAGCAGCATTGCCATAACATTCTTGCGGAACCCCTCTGCCTTGGACAGGGGATTGCCCTGCAACCCAAGTCTTGGACTTTCTTCCAACTCATTATTAAAGATTAGCCCCATTTTTTTCCCGGTACAGTTCTCCGTGGCTCTTCTTCGGTGCTGCATTCTGAATGATGATGATCTCTATCTACGCACACGCCAATCATCCGACAGGACATGCGAGTTCTGGCCAGTCCTGGGGCGGCCTCCTGAACGAGTCAATCCTCCCAAAATCCCTGTCCACGGGGGTTCGCTTTTTCACGGGCGATCCGATTCACAAAGCTGCCACTGCTCGGACTCCAGAGCTGGTTCACGAGTGATCGCTTCGAGAAAGTCCGATGCTGTCCGGGGGAAAAGAGGCCGTGGTCCTTTGGAAGCGTCCCAAAAGAAGTGAAGCAGACGAGAGCAGAAGCAGAAGCAGCTGAAGCCGTTCCCGGTAAGCCTGATGAGCCCTGAACGAGTGGCACGTTTCCATCTCGGGGCATGTCAACGAAGCCAAAAGTGGCCGCCAGCCTCGGCAGGCAGGCAGAAAGGCAGGCCGAGCTATGGATAATCAGAATGACCTCGAGGCCCGCGGGACACAACACTTGAACATGCCGGTGACTTCCACGGTCCACACTCTGCTCTCGGACCGGGACTGGAGGCATCACGTGCTAAATTTACCAAAAGGACTCCTCGGTGCTCCAAGTGCAGATCAGATCAGATGAGAGCAGAGCTGAAAAGACACTTAGCATCGTTTCTATTTCTTTCACTTAACAATTTACATATCAAAAAGTGCGTGAAGACAAGCTACTCTCACTGACCGAATCTCGTTTACTGCACACACGATACGCAATATTTGCGTCTCCTTTCCATAGGTTTCTGCAAACTCTGCTCACGAGTCTCTCTCTCTCTCGCCATCCCCCCAGCATTTGTACCTGAAAATGGAAGCAGATCTCCCAACCGACTGGCAGTTGCCAGAGACGAGCTAAATCTCTAAGATCTGCTGTCTCGGGCGAGGGTAGAGATTTTCCACCGGACTCCATGTGAAGTCAACTTGGGAGTCAGCAGCAGCTTGGACTCGAGGTCAGAGGCCCCCAGGGGGATCCGGATTCCAGTGCAAGTGGGGAGGGGCTCCGAGGGAACCAAGAACGAGAGGCGTTGCGGACCCACGCGTTTTCAGGCGAGGAGGAGGAGAGGGTACTTTCTGCAGTACAGTACTCAGTCCGACTGCGGGTCGCCTATGGTCCTTGGCAAACGCGTTATCGTCTGAATCATCCTGGAAATTGACATTCCAATGAATCAGCAGCCCTCCCACTCCTGCCGCTGCATGATGCATCTACAACTGAATCTGCAACAGATCTCCCGTTTACTTCCGGTCCCGAGCTGAGCTCTGGACTGCAGAGCCGTCCTACAGTCCCCCGGCGCGAGTGTCGTGAACGATCTATCTCCAGTGCAGAGCAATCGACTGGAGCAAAGACGGGGAATAATGTTCTAGTCAAGGTTAATAACTCTCTCTCTCCCTCTCTGGTCACTCATTCTCTACTTTGTCTGCTCTAAAGTCACTCGCTCGCCGTACACAGAGAGAATTGTACATCCCTCCCACTTTGCATGCACTGTAACATCTTGATACCGAGTCTCCGATCGACGGCCGAAAAGGTCATGGAACAAAACAAGCACTGCTTTGCGAAGGTACAGCCTTTCCACGTTTCGCGACTCGAGCAGGAGAATACAGGGAGGAAGTTGATCCCCACTGTATTCTCCTGCTCCCGGCGTAAAGTAAAGTAGATATGATTGTGCCGAGCTGGGGCTGAAGCTGAAGCTCCAAATTGTATGATCGGCTTGCAGTGATTCGTATTACGTCCTGAGCCGGTGGCCTCGTACATGCACTGCACCGATGGCAATCAGTAGCTCCATGCTTCTCTGCAGGGGTCTCCAGCGATCATAACCTCCCCAATGTGGCGTCTCGCCTCCGTACTCCATAGAATTTAACCAAAAAGTTGGAAGTTATTAGTAACATCTGCTAAAATTGTGTATTGACCTTCCAGACATATTCCGTCCCTCCCATAAGTCTTCTGAGTTTCCCATACTCTACCTCTCGACTCATGCGTTTCATGTTTAATGGAACGTATGAGATCTCACTGAAAGGGATATGAAGTTTATGTTGTGAGAGATTCATTACGCAGACCTATTCACTGGGATCATCATCCCGTCTTACTGAGCGGCCAGATTCCAACTTTTAGCTGCACACTGTATCGCTAATATAGACCGTGAGATTGAAGAGCAAGTCTGCAGAGCACCGGATGAATTAAAGTACAAATTTCTTCACGGCGTCCATGTGTGAGCGAGGTCGAGAAGCGAAGGTAACCTTTCATGAAAGCCAGTCTGTTTTATTCAACCACTCGATTACTCAGATTCCAGAAATCAGGAGAATTCAGATTTCTCGTTCTAGTACATGGGCAAAGGGAAGTAGCGTAAGTCAAATGTATTTTAATCGAGCTAGCTAACGAGTTTCCACCTGAGACACTTCTCGGCTGACCGGCCGGTCGAGTTGACTATGTGTACACTATGTTAATTGTGAGACTTAGCATTACACAAAAAAAAAAGAAGCTTCACTGGATTGAGCTCACCAGAGGCGAAAAGCTTGTACGGATGCATGTACTCCAATTCTGCAGATCCGAATGACGTCAAAACGTACAGCTCTCCAGTCAAGTTGGATGAGCATAGTTTGACAAAGCCAGGGAACGAGAGGAAGCAGAATTCGTCCGAAGGCGTCTCATCAGTGGTAGTGTTGACTAGGGGAGTGCAGTGACGGTCTGTGCAGTCGATACTTGTATGCATGTATGCAAGTGGACGTCCAAGGTGGCACAATGTGAATTTGAATCACCTCAGTATTACGAGCAACCTCGTATTTGCATGCAGCGGCTCTTATCTTGAGATAATCTCACATTAAAAGGCGATCTAGAGCATAGCACCTTGCCTTCGCTTGAGCGCAACGGCATTACCTGTAACAATGCGGAAATTTGATAATTCTCAAATAGTTGCGTCGCGTTTTTAGGAAAAGTTTATCTTCGCCCGCGGTAGACACCAAACATGCATCGAAAGCCATATACATACGAGTAAATAAACAGAAAAAATAGACCAACTCGCTGCAAAGTTGCAAGCCAACATGCTCCAACACAAACACCCTTAAGGGCCAGCCAAGAGCCATTAAAGAGGAGAAAGTAAGCACGCCGGACTCGAGAATTACTTGGGATGACAAGACTCTCTTGTTGAGTCTGTACGGAGGAGTAAGATTCGATGACATCTCTCAGTGAGATCAGCTCGATGGATCAGAATGCCATAAGAAGCAACAAAAGTTGAGATTCTGGAAGTGGTTGGTTGATTACTGTCGGGGCACATACATAACTTCGCTGTAGTCCTGACTTGAGGATGTAACTGGATTTCAACACGAGTAAAATATTACATCAAATCAAGTAAGAAATGCATTTGTGGTATTATCAGCAGCATAAAACAAACGAGCTTCTCCCAATAGCAACGGGAAATTTACTTGATCACCCCTTTGGAAGTCAGCTATTACTTTGTTCCCATTCAATTTCAAAATTTACTCGGCTTGAATCTGGATCTAACCGCCTATGCACGGGGGAGAGTCATTCAGGTGAAGAGTTTCCAGAACGACGTCAACTCCTACCTCCTTCGAGTCGGATTAGAATATGGCCGCCACGTCGTCACGCACGATCTACACAGGCGCATTTCCATGCCCCCGGGAGGAACCAAGTAAATTTTGGAACTTAATGGGGGACCAAGTAATATTTGCAATCTAAAGGGATGATGAAGCTACACACGACCTGATTGTAAACGAGGAGCACAAATCTTATCTCTCGAAAAGATGCGAGCTGACACTAGACAGCTCTCCAGTATGAACGGAATCAATGAAGTTCGGCCCACAGGGGTACGCCTGTACGTGCTCGAACTTATCCAGTTTTATTCCACATATTGTAACCATTTTTGGAGCTGTGAGCCTGGACACCAATGAAGAAGACACACACGCTTGTGGAAACCCCACGTCACTTTAGAAGCACAGCGGATTGATTCCGACGTGCTTCTCACGAATATTACAAAGCCCAGCATTATGCTGAGAAGGAACTGGCGACGTAGGCTATTGATACCCGCTGAAGGTGCATACCACGTATCACAACAAGATACATGCCGCACAAGGTTTCCTCCAGTAAACTCAGTGCATAGGGAAGCAATAATAAGAAGACAAAACACTGACAGAAATAAGTAAAATTTCTGCAGTATTCCTTGGACCCAATACTGTCCATGTAATTCACATGTTACTAATTATCGTACAAATGATTCATCGTGAACTCTTGCACATCATCCCATGATTAGTAAAGGTTAACAGTATGAAATGCAGGGAAACGCTCATTGAAAGTATATCTCTCCTCTTTACCGTCAGACACCAAGTCAGGTAAATTTTACGCCCGGTGAGTAAACATAACCGCAGTACGTTGGGCAAGATAAGACAGTCATCTTTCAACATAGTGATTGACATTTTCTCAGGTTATAGACAAAGTTCCTGTGCAGTCATGCCCTGCAACTTCCGTGGGGGAGAACAGTTACTGAGACTTTTCAGCTGCAACATTTCATATCACAAGTCTAGCTGAACAACGATTCTTTATCACAGCTTTGAACATCGAGACAAATTACCTTGTGGGCGTTTCAACACTGCATCATGAAAAAACCAAACGTTTAACAAAGAATATGTTTCTCAGGTACATCTTACTCAATAACGGAGGAAACGCTCCGTGTTGGGTGCCCGCGATACTACAAGACAGAAAGGGTAAGTTGAACTGAGTACAAGAAGGCTACAGAAGAACGAAAGGTAAGTCATCCTCGTTCTTTCCTCTCCACATTAGTACCAAAGAACACCATGCAAAATACAAATAAGAAACCACTTTCTTCTCGTCTTCATCCAGTGGCATCAGCCTCTCTAGCCTGCACACACACTGTACTTCTCTGTCCAGTATTTACACCAACATGCTTACGCCTCTTGAAACTTCATATATTGAGCTTTCAACCCCTGCTTTGTGGAGTGAAATGAGAACCTTCTACACGCAAGTCCCAGCTAAAGAATCTCCCTTCCGACCGTAAGGTGAGACAGTCAGCTGCCCCACATTCCTCCGCCCTATTCCCACCTTCAGTAATATTCTTCTCTTGAACAAAGTATCACATTCTTAAATTCGACGGTCAGATTTGGACACCAAAGAGTGCGTCTAGTGATTGTCGAACAATGGGCACCTGTAATTGTACGAAAATAAGCCGTGCTATAGTTTGTGACTGATGCGCAACAATTCCACCAAGTAGGGCAAACTGCTTACAAACCTTCTAGTTTGACTCGTTTGTAACCAGCAATCGGGTTGCTACACACTAGACGATCTAGACAACGAAATTTACAGCAGAAAGGGGACAGAAACCCCGCAATACTTTCATTACAGAAGGACATAGCGATAAAGGGAAACCAGGACTCAACAGACTGGCAGCAGACCACGGTAGGTTGATACTCTGATGTTACGGCGGAAAAATCTGCAAGAACCTGTGTTCAAGCTTCCGTTACAACATGCTCTCTTAGCCAAACTTTTATGTAGGAAACAACAGTCAATCCACTTGCTCATTAGTATAATGATCATATCAAATTGATTAGATCAAATTGAAATATCAAAGCACGTTCATAAAACCGCAACTCTAAAGACGAATCCGACCTCCGCATGACAGCAATCCCAGAATGCTGTCTCAAGATTACAACAAAGATTAACTCAGTCAGGTACTTAGAGCTCCTGTGTAAATATCTTGCTGAATTGGTAGGCACCTTTGTCAGACAACGACAAAAGTCTTGCGTGACGGACATTCCAAAAACCGATTAATCATATTAACAGCCGAAAGCGTCTTCTGTTACACTTGCGGAAAATACAAGTGAAACGCTCTCCAAACCAACCGAGCCAGTATTAACGCGTAAGAGACAAACCTCAAGACTTCAAAGTTAAACTCAGATTCCAAATTTCACCGATGAAAAGCCAGGCCTTTGAACTTAATGAGCGGTGGCAATCCTCGTTCAGTAAAATGGGGACCATGCGGTGGGAGTATATATGAATTTCGTCTGCCTTCTCGCATTCAGACGACCTCAATCGATCTCCACCAGCTGATCATCCCTCCGATTCCGTTTCACTAAGCACCTACGCACCTTCATTATTTTGGAGCTCGTGACTGACAGTTCAGGCACCCACAACTCGGGTGAAGAACAAAGCGTGCACGTTTCTAGCATAACTAACTTCTAATGTGCTAGTCAAGGACCTCCTGATATCCTGTTAATCCCAGATCTGATCGGTTGGTGAGTGTGTCAAAATTCATGCGTATCAGCTCGTCCGCAGCTTACAAAAGGACACTCGGGTTTGGCAGACAGCAAAGTCTGAAAGAATACTAGATTACAAACCTCTGGTATGGTCAACCTCGTGAACAGCGCTTGAAATAACCCAACCAGTGGCTGTGGTGAACCGTACTACGCCACTACCCTGGACAGGCTCCTGCAAGCCCTTCCTGCGGAGAGGTCAGATGGCAAGCACAGCAGGACTTCAATTTCAACGGTTGAAAGAAACTGCCGTCTACATCCACTACGCCAACTCGTCCACGTCCTGGCAAACTACTACAAGCCCAGCAAAAGCCAATCTTCTAGAGCCAGGTCAATCTGGTGGCATGAATCACGAGGACAGTTCCGTCCAATGACAGGAGGAAGTGGTAAGCCCCGAGGACCTCCCGACAGGTCTGCCAACCTCTCCAACCACTTCCGCACCTGTCCTCTGCCCGACGTCCCCATTCGAATCACAACACAGGCCACAAACGAAATCCATACGGCACAGGACCACACATCACTCAGAAGGGATTGGCGCATGTCACGAAACAAATCTGGACAACAGGCAGACCATGAACTCAACCTCACAGAGGTTCATTGCGACGCCATGCATCGTAGTACTCATTCGTTCGAGAAGAAGGGAGTTAAAATAACAAACAATCCGGAGAAGACTTGTGATTAAAATAGAGAAGACTGAGTAAAAGATTGAATCGCGGACTTTGTCCGCATGCCAGTGTACAGAAAGCGGCTAATGGGCTTCAAAGGCCCCGCCAAAGGCACTAAGATTCACTATTATCCACACCCAACCCATACAACACACCAGCGTACTTTTCTGTAGACCCGTTCAAGAACCCTGCCTTTAGCTTCCGGAAGGTACAGGACGTGAGCAAGCTGTCGGAGCCGGCTTGATGACAGGGCCCGATTCTTTCCACCTCCAGCATCTCCGCAAGCCGGTTAAGTCCGCCATGCAAATTGTCACAGAACTTCATTAGATACTTGATATCATACACGGTAGGAAAGTAAGTCCTCAACAGGTTGAAGAATTCCGCCTCCCGAGCCGGTAAGTTTTGGCAGGTAAGCAACTTCAACAAGTAACCAAAATCGTATCCGCTGTGGAAAGTCACCCAATGCACACTCTCATTCAACACGATCCCTGAAGACATCAAGAGCTCTCCAAATCTCTGCGAGTCAATCCCCCTCTCCTCGTTCGCTTGGAAATCGATCCCGCTATCCCGCAACAGCTCTATCGAGTCCTGCGCGTACACATCCTCCTTCAGATTGAATTCCCTGAAGTTGAACTGCCACACGCAGTAGTCCCGAGTTCCGCATCGCGGGAGATTGCCCTCCTCATCGGAGAAGGTTAACCCCAGCTGAATCAACTTCAGCATGTCGACGTTAGCTCGTAGAGTTTGGTAGTGATAGTCTGCACTGCTCTTGAAGGTGCCAACCGGTCTCACCACTACGCCCGGAAACTCGGTATCCATGGCCAAATACGGGTAGTCATCCACAATCTCACGGATTAACTCGAATTCATGTTCGAGGTTATCCGCCCACACCTCCCGGATGTGGAGGGTGCCGCCCTTTGGAATAATTGACATCTACTAGAAATCTTGCCCTTCTTGTAACTCCTGTTACCACAAAGATGCCGTCGTCCGTAATACCCTGTTTTTGCCTCGTTCGCATACGCTGCTTCAAATACGCTCCTCCTCGCTGGCTCGCACGGTAACCCTCTTCTTCCAACGTCGACGCACCACTGCAAGCACTCGCACCCACGCGCTGCGCTACCGATGTCTGCTCTACTCCCTGTTTTCTCCAATCCAACATGAGCGACCTCGATTCGCCCTCGGGCCACCGCTCCTCCTCCCCTCTCTATCGCTTTTCCCCCGTCCCTCGTCTGTTCGTCACAGATTAGGGCTCCTCCTCTCGTCCTTCTTGCTCGCTCTCCTCTCCCGCTGTCGTCTTCTTAGGTCTTCATCACTCCTATTGCACATCCCTCCACTTCCGTATACGCCTCCCTTCCTCCCCCACAGCATCAACACCACCACACGAGGTAGGCTCTCTCGCTCTCTCTCTCTCTCTCTTCCTTCACGTCTCCTCTTCTCTTCTCCTCTGCCCTGCTCGCCACTCCTCTCCTCTCTTCCACGCCTCTCGTGCTTGCTGCTATGTTCCGTCTATCGGACCCTATCCCTCTCCTCTCTCGTATTCTTCTCTTCTCTTCACTCTCTTCCTCTCGAGCACGACGAGCCGCACTCTTTCTTCCTCCCTCTCCCTCTCTCTCTCTCTCTCTCGTCTTCTGCTGAAAGCAGTCGAGGGCGGAAGAAGCGAATGAGAAAAGAGGCTCTGGGAGGAGCAAGAGGACGAGGAAGAAGGAGGAGTGCGTGGGTGGGTGGTCCGGAAGGAAGGAAGGAAGGAAGGGATGGGTGCTGCTGCCCTGACCTGGCCTGGTCTGGCTTGCCGCCTGCTAACTCTGCTGCTGCTACTGCCGCTGCCGCTGCTGCAGAGGGAGGAGGAAGCAGGAGGAGAGCGAATGGCAAAATTTGATCGAGGGAAACGCGAAAGGCGAAGAAAGAAGAGGACGAGGCACGAAACGAACGAACCAGGGAGGGAGGAGCGGCGGGCGGGCGGAGGGAGCGCAGGGAGTCCTCAAGGCCGAGACGGACGAAAGATAATGGGAACGAACTATGGGACCCCCGACAAGCTAGCTAGGCTAGCGTAGCCCGGAGTTCCTACACTAGCCTATCGTCGTCGTTATCGTCGTCCTCCTCCTCCTGCTCCGCTCCTCGTCCTCCTCTTCCTCGTCGTCGTCCCTCCTTCCTTCTCCTGCCCGATCTGCCCGCCCACTACCGACTGCATCCATCCACGGCCCCGCCCCGCCCGCACGGACGGTGAACTTACTTACTCGCTGCCTGCTGTACTGTAGTAGTCGCGTCCAGGCCAGGGCAGCCAGTTGGATGCCCATCAACTTACCCAAAAGTTGCCCCCCACAGGAGGCCTATTTTTAGCCTCTGTTTTTTCTTTCGCTCGAATTTGGGCATATCGCGCAGGATTATTATTACTTCTTCGATTTGATCCTCTCCGTATATTTCTTTTTGAGCTGTCTTGCAACCGTTGAATCCTCCGATTGGCGCCCGGTGACGGAACGCCCTGCATCGCCGGCCGCTTTCTGGCCGGTCTGCGTATGGGCTCGCTAGCGCTTGCTCATGACGCATTTCCCGGCCACTATCCGGCTCCATGTTTGCTTCATTTATTGGTGAATATCCTCTGAACTATAAACCCTTCTTCATCTCAGCGAGTGTTCTCCGGATCGATCAGCCACGGGCCCCGGCATCATGTTCGTTTATTACCAGACTAGGAACAAAAGAGTACTGGCGACTGTCGGGATTTATTTTCCAATATTCCTCCTCTTGCGCTTTGTAAACATCGCTCTCCTTCCGTCTCTCTTTCTACAAAAATAAATCCAGCCTTCTCATATTGGTCACTTCCAGTCCCGTCAATTTTGTGCACATATGTGCTTCACCGAGCAGGCTCCGTATTCTGATGGGGATTCAACACTTCATTTTTGGCTTGCCTTTTTTATGATACAATCATCACACCATTTTCAAACGAACTGGGAAACCTTGAGCTTCACGTAGAGATGATGGATTTGAGAGAGTGGCAATCAGAGCTTTCTAGTATAAGGTAGATGAAGATACGACATACTAAATATATGTAGTACAATAGTTTAAGTTACTTGATTAAAAGAAAATAAACGGGATTCGGGACTGGTGTGTGGGATAGGATTTGGGACCATTGCTTCCAAGCAGGGTATATATTTCTTACAGATATTCACCTGTAAGAGGTCTGATGTTTGTAGGTTTAAACAAGTTTTTTACCTTCGAAAGATAAATCAAAACAGATCCCCAAAAAAACGACATAGAAGACATCATAAGATTTTCAACTGAATGTACTGAAATTAATGATTTTCTACAAAATTTTACTGTGATATAAGTAACGTACCAGGTTGATTTCTTATCACTTTCAAGTTCATACTTTATTGTGGCTTGAATTAAATGAGTAAACTTGTCAATAGATTTAGTACCATCATATTTCTCCTTTTATAATCGGATTATATAAAATCTGGTGAAAACTTACTATTCTGTGTCGCATGCAATGATACTTGTACCAAAAAACTAGATAAGATCATCCCAAAGTTGATGAAAATGAAAAAACTACTAATCATAGTACTTGTAATGAATTTATGACAAATACGAAATGCTTGATAATGATTATTTGAAGAAAAAATTTAATGCATGAAAATATTTCTACAAATACAAGTATATTTAAGCTTTATATGAATTTCAAGATTGAAATCACCCTAATTTGGGAGAGAAGATAAGGAGATTCCAAGTTACCAAAGCGTTTCACTGCTTTCTTGCAAATCGTACAAACTAATCGGTGTGCCAAGGTATTTACAAAACAAAAGATTCATTTGCATTGACTTGGACAATCAGCAATCCAACAAATGTTGACGTGTTGGGGAAGTATCCAGCTAATCAATTCAAAGAGTACATGATAAATTTTCTTGGAAAATAATGTGTTCCTCAGATCGAATACAAACAAAATTGGCTTAGAAATGTGGCATGTGGAGTCCTAAAATAAAATATGGAACATTTAGCATCGAAATAGATCTAATTTTACGTTGTCCTACCGAGCTTCACATTGACACCCACTAGGCTAAGCCTTTGATTCTTATCTTGTAAATTCAATATGAAGTTGAATAATGATGGTGAATATTGTCAACAGATGCGCAGATCAGCTATGGCTTCCGAAGAAAGAAGCCAAGCGCTGGCCTCATCTTCGGCAGAATCCGCATAATTTAAACACGAGCTAGTGTGCACATAAAGAGGGAACTGAAAATAACTGCAGGGTTGAATGAGAACAGACAAAGTATAATAACAAAAGGGATGGGCGAATACCATCAATGATTACTTCCTGGTGATGTGAAACATATACGGATAGAATTATAATAAAGGAAGAATCAGGCTTCGCGCAAAGTAGAAAAAAGAGTAAACTAACCGACGAAATATAAGGTTACATACTGATGGATCATGGATTTGAGATGAGAAGAAAAACCGAGTACATTGATTTTATCATGTAATTAACTTGCCTGCCTAATTCTCTCGATAACCCCGGAGTCAACCACACATATGACTTACCACGAGTGTTTGACCGGTCCTCAATATCACGCAGAATTGCTAGCAATCGGCGACATCGAATTTGACCACGCTCAGTTGATTACTTTCTTGCGTGTATGCGTCAGAAAAAGTATTTATCTCTTGTTTCCTATGCTGTATTTTGCAACCAACCTCGTCGCTCTTGTCGCCTTGCGTCCGCGGAAAGGTTATAATGGGGCTCATAAGGCCATGAGATGGATGTTGGATGTTGGATCCAGTCGGTCTATGACTTCCCGATTGCGAGTAGACCCGGTGCTAAATTGTCGTCTTGCCCGTGCCGGAGGAGAAAAAGGGCGAGGAAATAACCACCTTTTGAGAAAGATCGAGTGCAATTTGATGGTTGCTGCAGGCCAATGGAAACGCACGGGGCACCTTAACCCATGCATACATAATGGTTATCGGCGAGTTGTGTGACCCAACAAGCATGCTGGCGATGCCCACTGGGGCCAATCGACGGCGCACAGAGGGTCTACGTCTTCGCCGGGGAAGGCTCACCGTCCATCGCGTGCCACGTGGTTGGCCCAACAAATCCTGACTGTTGAGATTATTTCTCACTGTATCTCCCAGGCTGGACCTCGCCCAACTCTTGCCACACTTCGCTCCAGGTTCTCCCTGCTTAAACCGGAACTGCTATCCTCACACGTGTCGTTTGCACATTGGCCACGATGAGGCTGGAGCCAGTGATGACCTGCGGTCGCACGCGTTTACACGCCCGAGATTCTCAGCGCCGGTCATTGCACTGAACAGTGACCCTTTGCTAGAAGAGTATTTTTTATTACCGGTGAAATTTGTACTCATCTGACTCGTTGAACTTTACCTTCCTTTACTCTTTGCAAGAATCGCGAAAAACAACTACCAACATAACCTTAGACACAATTTCATTCCAGCGTTTCTTTCCTTGCAATTATATACTCTATTAAATTGTTTCAAGTTGGCGGAACCTGAATGGATAGTAGATTGCTAAGCCATCCAATTTGAAGCCACAAAGGCTTAGATTATCAATAAATTCCTGTTTTAGAACAAAATCCCATTTACTGGATATCAGTGCAAAAGGGCAGATTGTGTAAGAGGAGCAAACACTTCTGCTCAGATGAACCGTGAAAGTGTTCGCCGAGTGTCTCTGCGGAAGAGGACAAGGGGCCTGACCTCTGCTACTTTCATACAGGGAAAATACAGGGGAGACACTGAGGCCTGCTCTTGTATCGAGCTGGCTTCTAGAACTGGACAGAAGACCGAAGGTAACAGGTAATGCTCTTGTAAACAAGAGTTCTAGTATCACAAGCTCTGTTAACAAAACTTCACCGTGTTTTCCAGTTGTTCCCCCGTTGGTCCTTTTCAGCAACGAATGTGAGGTGTAACGAAGACGTTTGCCGTCTGCCCGGTGCGCTCGCGGGCAGCCGCCCAGTTTCCGAGCCAGCCTGCTCCACGCGGCGGAAGTGCGGGTCCTCACCGACGTGGATGATGTCATGGCCATACTACGGTCTCCGCCTACATCCATTCACCATCCCATGGCATCGCATGTCATGGACTCAGGGGAGGAACATCCACATACATGTCGGTGCGGTACCGTCCCATCCCACGCGAGTTAATACTCGCAGCTGAGTACCGTTGAAAACACTCCCGTTTCAGAGACGACGGGACTTCCGACGTGACCTTCGAACAGGCCTCGGATACCGAATCCAGTTCGATTCTGTGCGACAAGATGCGAATCGCAGTAACTCTTCCGTCTTGCTAAGGACGGATGGCGGATGAGGTGGACAGGCCACCTTTGTCATACCATTTCATATTTAGTACTTCGTGAACCTGAAAGTGGCCACCGGCCAGTGGGTTGCAGCACGTAAGCGATCAGCACAAGTCAGTAGCTGGGAATGGACGGCCACAACGTAGCAGAGGACGGTATTGGACAGCCCGATTTTGATGAGACACCAAAAGGCATTTTTGACTAAACAAAGCTTCAATTTTCTGAGGAATGGTTAAAAAGGAGGTCCACAGTACTTCGACGGAAGTCAACGTCCACTTCTCGGACGGACTTTACGACGAGGTTGTTCTTCCTCCAATGACTGTGGACTAAATTCGGAGGAAGCCCGGATAACTACAGTTCCTTCTGACCTACCACGTTATCCGGTTCACGCTAATTTAGCACCTACTCCATCCTTTGGCGCCACGACCCTTCTGGAACTTTGGTGAACATTTGAACAAATGTTTATTCAGAGTCTCGGGTCTTGACACTGGTTTTTGGTATGGTTTTTGCTCAAAGGAGCAAGTACCCTTAGGGACTGTACCGTACCTTCTGGTAATACGGTAGAACCGTAGACATCAAATACCTCACCTTGAGGGAGCCTTCCGTACCCGGTATGTTGATGTTTATCTATAATCTTGGTGATCTAGGCACACCCAGCTATTTGCGAAGAACTCGGTTACAATTAAATCTTATGCAGTTGTGTATCATGAGGAATTTCAATACTTGACTTACATCATTAGGATGTGATGAAGGTCTCGGATGATGGATCAATGCGGGAAGAGTATAATCGTAGTTATGTTTTATTTTGCGAGATCATTTAATATTTTATTCCGAAATATATCATTTTTATCTCGTTGTCTATGTTTAAATCATCATCATGAACCTCATCAGATTGCAGTGTGACCAAGTACACTACAAGTCATCCGCATAAATAGGCATTGGAAACTCCGAGGGCGTTACTTATAAGGGGCTTGAGCCCAAAATCACATCTTAGGAGAAGAGTGATTCAAGAATTGAAGAAGTTGTGCTTGGCAGTACAACACGTTGAACATCTCCAAAAGCTATGTCAATGTAGATTGTATTATGGATCTTGGTGCACTTGCATTAAGGGA
The DNA here is from genome assembly GCA_014180765.2 of Marchantia paleacea. Classification (NCBI taxonomy): domain Eukaryota; kingdom Viridiplantae; phylum Streptophyta; class Marchantiopsida; order Marchantiales; family Marchantiaceae; genus Marchantia; species Marchantia paleacea. Next base: position 573,432 of record MUAA02000030.1, read on the forward strand.
ACGAAAGATTTTTTAAGAGCTAGGAACTTATCCGGTGGTTTACCGGATAACGTTGGCTAAGTTCAAAATTAACCCCTTTAGTTTGCAGGATTTCAACAAATCCCAATCTCCGCCGGTTACCTCCACTTTAAAAACTGAGACATTGCATTCTTAACGGGCATGGCATGTACAATTTCCAGATCCTCTGACGTGTGCTACCACTGTGATCGTCGATTGAGATACATGGCAGTATGGAGGGGTCAATCCTGGCTGCAAATGTGCGAAAATGGTTGAATTTGTCAGCGCTGTGAAAAGAATGGCTTTAAATCTAGAAAATGTAGTAATCGTTGTATCCGGTAGTAGTGGGCTGCTATATATCTACATATATGGATCAGCAATGACACTCGGTTTTTGAATAATTGGCTCTCAAATTTGGAGGCTATGGTCGTTTGGATGAGAGGCTCTGAGTTGGTGATGTTCCGTAATTGCTTGCAACGTGTTATCCGGATTTGTTTAATGTTTGTAAAATAGATTGTTTTCTAAATAAAGTTGTGACGTGTTTGTTCGTATGGATTCGGTTCAAGGAAGAGAGCTTTCATTTCGTTGACATATTATATTTTGACTCCGTTATTTACTAAGCACATGTCCTTTGATCGTGGATGTGGTTGGAAATTCTGTACTGTGTAACATCAACCCCTCGGTATCAGATATGGTCTCGCTCTCCTTCGAGGCAATCTGATCGTGGAGCTCTCCAAGGATAAAGTACGCCGTCCGACAAGAACTGCATCCCAGTGTGGGGTGATGACAGTTTGATCAGCTAGACGTCTACACTTTCCCTTATGTTGAGACATGATGACAGGTTATATTTGCGCTTGATGCACTGTCTTCAATGATAATGGAGTTCGATGAAGATGCATTGGGGATGTTCTTCTTTAACCTCGTGCTTGAGTATGCTCAGAGAGGTATATCCAGAAGGTGACTTGGAGTGGAGTGCGCTGCAATTTTTTATTGCTTGTGAAATGAACAATGCCCTCATAACTCCAGCCATAAACTCAACGATACTGAACCTCGATGGTAGCCATAATTTCCGCTGCTTTGGAAAAGTACTCACCTAGACTTATCTCTACTACATCAGAAATAGACTGGTTGAATTGAGGCCTATCATTGACAAAAATCTCTTCTCATTTAGTTTTTGAGATCGAAGTCAATGATAAAATTTTAAACGTGTATCAATCAAGTGTGAAGTCCAAATTCAACAAATGAAGTAGAAAATAGTGTTTCAAATTTGGTGTAAAGAAATAATAGATTTTTCCAGCTAATTTTTTAACCGTATGGATTTTGCTGAACTATTCTAAGACAAGATGTCAAATAAAATGAAAATTTGAATAGAAAAGGGTACATATTGTATTAAGCCTTCCCTTGCACACCTATCCATAAGATACTGTCCTGCTTTTAAGCTACATAAATAAATAAATGTAAACATGTAAAATTAAAATTAAAGTATTTCTTAAATCATGACAATACTTGCATATTATCAAAAGATAATTCTTGTATATTGACCTAAAATAAAAGCAAAAAATTAAATATTTTGAAATTTCTTCAAATTTTAATGGTCATATGTTTCAAAACCATAAACATACTATATGTTTTAATTCTTGATAAATATATGAAGTATATATACATCTTTAGATAATCACAATACAAATAATTGTCATCTAAATTAAAAAAATTTGAAATAAAATACTAACATTATCACACATATATTCTGTTGATTTTAAAATTAGAAAAATTGTATTATAATTATAAGATAAATTCTAATTTTATTTGAATTGAATTTTTTATTCAAAAATAATATTCAATTAGCTTTTTGGATTAGAATTAGTTGAAAAACATAAGATCCATCATAATTCTTACTTTTCAATTGTAAGTAGTTGGACAAACTGATTTTTTGGACAAAACTAATGTGCTCAAGTCAAACCGTTCTCATAAATTATAGATTATTTACGGATAACTAATATGTATCAATGTTGTTTACATGATCACATAACTTTGCCATTCATATTATTTTTCTAACTGTAACTATTAATACTAATAACAAAAATCATAATAAAAAATTTCCATACATCTAAATAACTCATTAAATAACAAGAATATATTCAAAAAAATTCTTCATCTTTAACCTACTTTCAAAATTTATATCAAATATTGATATGAAAAATTAACATTTTGTGACATGAAAATATTGCAAAAATTAAAAAGAAAAATTTCATATTTACAGATATATTTTTATATGAAAAAAAAATTTTAATTTTTTAAAATTAAAAATATTGATATAGTGAGTTAATTTCATATCATTTGAAAAAAAAATTAATAAAAAAATTTTAAAAAAATAAATTTTGAATATTTTAATGAAAAATAAAATATTGATATTAATTTTTTAGTAACATTCTTCCAATGAAAAACTTAAGTTTGGACTATTCCATTGAATTTTAGGTGAACCCACATAATATATCATTTCATTAATAACAATATAAAAAAGAACATCATTCCAATGAAAAATAATTATATTTCTAAATAAAAAAAAGTTTAAAATACTATAAGGAAAAAATTGAACAAATTTTTTTTTCAAATTTAAATCAAAAAATATTTTTCTCAAAAGCCAAATAGAAAAAAAATTAGTATTCAATTTGAAGGATACAATTTTAAAAATAAATAAAAATAATTTTTTTAATTATAAAAATAATTTAAATAAAAAATTATTTTGAAAAAAAAAATTATTTTTTTGATAAAATAAATGTATGATTTTATTACATATTTACAAATTCAAAATTTTTAATTGATAATAAAAATATTCTTATTTCAAAAATTAATTCTAAATAAAAAATATTAAAAAATAAAAAAAATTTAGAAACTGAATCAATAAAAAATAATATTTTTATTTTAAATAAAATAATATTTTAAAATAAAGAATCATATTTTTAAGTAAAAAATAATTACATATTTATATTTCTAATATATTTTTGAAAAAGTAAATAAAAAATTTTCAAAAAAATCAAAATAAAAAATAAATAAAATATCTTAATTAACAATAATTTTTTAATGTAATTTTAAGTTTGGATACTTGTGATTATAATTAAATTTAATCCATTACATTGCAATAGTTCAACAATTTTTATATCAATGTTGAACAAATATGATAATTCAAAATGTGTAAAATTATAATTCAATCATTGATATCATTAATTGTTGCAAGGATTTTGTTTAGCTATGATAATGACTAAGCACATGGCTTTAAAATGATTTTATTGACTCTACTTCAATATGCAATTATTTTTTTCTCATCCTCGTCAATTCACATTCTAGTTTATTGCAATTGATCAAAATCCCAAGCACAAGAAGATAGTGATTATTAACTATTCCCTAAACATCATTAAAAATTGACTTAAAAACTCTACGTGCTCTCATAAAATTTCATTGCATTTTTCAATTCCATATTTCTCAAAATAATTTTCTTATCATACAACGTATCACAAGACAATATGTACATTGATGTGTACTAAAACCATCACAAATCCTAATCATTCAATGCAATTGCTTTCAAATTTCACAATAATATCTATTATCATATGAACTTCAACTCTATAAAGTTTTGTTGATGAAAATTTAATAATGCAAAAGTTAAAATAACTATATTAGCTTTGTGACAATCAGTGCAATCTTATAACTTTGATTATATATACAAACTTCAATCTATCATTCTATACTCAAAACACTCCAACTGAGTTGAAATTTCAATCAAAAATCACAAGCTCTAGTTGCAAATTATATTTCAGTTGATTACGATCCCTCAAAACCCTTGTATGTTTCTATATGGTCTACATTTCACACCTCAACTTCAAATCATCATAATAGATTCACATCTCATTTAATTGCATCCATTCTTGATCCCACCTCAGGACTCTCGTTGTGAGCTTTCCAACACTCTCCCCAAATCCATGAATGGTATTTGAAAAGGCTTCAAAAACTCAAGACTTCATTTAACTACCTTCATTGGTCCAAATTTCATAACGAATGAGAATGAATATTGAGTTATAGTGTGACCAAATTAGTTACATATTAACTAAGAGCTTTAAAACTAAAATAAACACACTACTTAGTATAATATAAATAATATGAGGTATTATTAATAAAAAGTAAAAATAACTATTCAAAATCGGCTAAGTATGAATGGAACTATAAATAGAAATATGATTTCATAACTTGAGAATAATACTCATTGTCAAAATTCATAACAATTAATTTCTTATGGTTTTTTTTTGGTAAACAATAGGGATGGATTGGAACCCACATGTTGAAAGTCAGCACTACTTGCAAATTTAAATCCATAATGTTTAAACTAAATCAAAATGTATATTGTCAAATATCAAATTATGTCTTATGAAACAACTAGAAAAATATGAATAACGTTTAAATTATATCAAAATGTATATTGTCAAGTTCCACATCGCGTCGTAGGAAACAACTAGAAGAATATTTGGTCTGGAGAGTTCATCAATTGTTGCATAAATCATCTCCAAAATGATATACTAACCATGTCCAAAAGTGATCGCGATAAATACACATGATGTTTATCACAAGTGGATTACTTTTCGGTACATCATTAGAGCTAGTGGATCATGCTGTATTTTATTCATGTCCCATGTCGTTTCCATTTCGATAAGATTAGCTCATTAGTCAACAAAATAATGTTCTAGATTTCTCCCTTGCCTTTGCATCCTCACCACGCTTTATATTTGATAAGATCCAATATAATATCTCTTGGATTCTTGTCAATTTATCACTATTCAAAGTCAATTGGGCACTTAGCATCCTTACAAAGAGCAATCAATTATTATGTCCTAAATTATCATCATCACAACAACGACTTTGAAGATAACATATGTCATCATCATCTTATAGTAATCACGTCACAATACAACATCATGTATAATATCACTGTCTTTACAAGATGAATGATTGCTTGATGTTTATTTACAAATATAGTCATGATTGAAATCTCAACAAAGTTTTAGAAAAATAAATCTAATTTATATTAAAGAAGAAAAAAAAATCGAAATTTTTATCATAAATATGATTATTTAATAAATATATTTAAATCAATTCTTTGTATTAAAAATATATAAATCTAATTAAAAATATTTTTTAATAAATAAAAACAATAATTTAAAATATTATGTATAAAATTTCTAATATAGTTTTATTAATATGATTTTGAAATAAAAAAATTCAATAAGTATTATTCCAAATTCAAAATTTTAATCACATAATTTTATGAATAATTTTGATTAAATATTTTTTTGAAATAATAATAATATAATCTTTATGAAAATTAGAATCCATATAAATAATAATTTTATGTAAATTTTAAGTATGCATTCTTTGTATATACAAATGAGAGATTTTTCATTTAGTATTTTAAATTAAGAAGATAAATTTGATATATTAAATCTTTTTATAATTAATATCAAAATATAATATATTTATCATAAAAACTCAATTCAAATTTTTTTAAATGATCTAGAGTATCAAAAGTTGATTATTTAGCATTTGAAATCTAAGATTTCAAAGATATCTATTGTAAGCTAAAAAATAAAAAATAAAATCTTATAAAACTTAAACTAAAAATATTTTTTGAGTTTTTTTTAAAATCAAATAAATTAATAATTATAATCATATAATTTTTTTTCATATGATATGATTTATTAATTTTAATATTTAATATTTATATCTACATAAAATTCAATATTCATATTATGTATCATTTAAATGCATGATAAAGTTATTCCAATATATCTTTTTTTTATTGCATCATTTTTTGTAAGGACTAACAATAATCTAAACATTTTTAACATTTAATATATTTTTACGAATAGTTTTACAGTTATATGTTTATAAATATTTATAAAACTTAATAATATAATTATTTTTTAAATAATTAAATTAATCAGTTAATTAATCGATACAAGAAGCAAAATTCTGAATTATTATATCATGATTTCAACACAAATTATGTCATGTTTGAATGATGTTTTTTTTAGTTTCAGATTAAATTTAGTGAAAAATGTATGCATAAAAAATCAAAATAAATGCTTCATTTTTTAAGAAAACGAATAACATAATCTTTTTTAGTGTTTTTTGGAGTTGATTCTAATATTTATCCAAAATCTGTTCAAGCTTTTTACCAGTGATTAAAACAAACAAAATACATAAATTTTTGTATTCTTTTGACATACATATGTAACTTTGAGACTATTGTTCTTCATTGTTCCTAATTTATCAAGATTATGGGTAATGCAATTGAATTCTATTGACTTTTCCATGAGTGCTCTAGCCAATATCTGTACTCTAAATCTAAGCTATAAAAATCATTCTCGTGTGAAGTATTTAGTTAAATTTATGAAGAAGTCCACCTCAATTCTATAAAATCCATAACTAAAGTTGGCTATCTTTTCATGAAGTATAAATCTGATGCCAAATGGTAATGAAATTCTACTCATGCAAATGGTCAAGATGGAACTAATAAAGTCTACTGACATGATGATCCATCTATCTCTAATTATCATTATGTCACAAGCTTTCTTAGAGAGACATAGTATAATAACAAAAGGGATGGGCAGACCCCATCAGGTTTCTTAGATAAACTTGTAGTTTTTACTTTCGGTGAGAAGAGCTGGGTAAAAAATGCTGAGACACTGTAACAACGTAAAATCAAATATACGTTTTGCATGTTCAAGAAGGCACATTCATCACAATCAAACCTTGACTATATGTCAGTCACAGCTTCAGGTAAGAGAGTTGCTACACTGATCGATCGTGAATAAATGATTGATCATTCATGTGGAGTACAGTGGTCAAATTAGGGTGAAGAGTCAGTCTTCGTTGCGGATTTTGATCCAGGACGTGATTGAGCATGAGAGCATCGATAACAGTCGCAGCAGGTGTGGGTCTTTTGTTGTTTGTGTGATACAAATATTCGATGTGGTCAACCATTAACAGGTGACCAACAGTCCATTAGAAAAATCGCTAGAGTTAGACACGGCCCTATACATTTCGCTGGTGTGCCCAAGTAGACAACGAAACTGTGACGAGAGGTTTTCTGCTCCGATCATGGGAAATTCCTGCACACCTGCCTTTGTTTTACATGCAAATGTTGTTTCTTCTTGGATTTAGGTGTCGAAAAGTCAGACTGGTGCGGAACAATATGAACTTTCGTGTTTTAGAGTTATACCAGCTTTGGATGGGAAACTGTCTGCCCTCGCGCCATTGTTCGTGCTGGCCTGGCTTGGCTCGGGTAGAGCTCAATCAAGAGTTGGAAGCTTGCGCAACATGTCGGTGATAAAAAATGGAGATTGTCTCTTTTATCGCATCGCTCTTCGCATCCCATGGAGCGACCTCTTATTGCATTCCGCGGGTGTGTAATGCGCTGAGTGATGTCAAATGTAGGGATGGTGCTTTGTAGCTTGCTGAATCTTGAATCATACGAACAAGACATATCGAAAGGAGGGACATGTATTGCATGAACATGCGGAAGAAGGTGGATAAACACTCTACGATCTTTGCCATGCTCATGCACGAGCTTTGTTCAGTTCCCAATAATAACAGCGTAGCGCCGAAAGCATCCAGTTGCCTATGCAGTGATCTACTGGAGCCTACAGTATGCGCCATCGGACTCATCACATCTTTCCGTTTCGACTATAAATTCTTAATCACTCTCCATCACCACATGCTACACAAAATCCAAAACCCTAATCAGTGACAGTATAACGTTCCCTCATGTTCTGCCGAAAAACTCCGACATTTCAGTTCTTGTCTTGTTCCTGCCGGTCCCTGCAATTAATTGTGTACGGGTTGCCCGGACTGTTTAATTGTGCCTACCATCGACGAGACATTTTCCTCTTCAATTCTGTATCGCTAGCTGAATTTGACTTTCTCACCTTTGTTGGCGTTGCCCCGACAGCGTTGCAGAAATCATCTTGTGGTAAGTTTCTCCAACATAACCTCAGCGTTTGGAGTTATACGGTGCACAATGGAAAGTAAAACAACGTGGTTATTAGAGTGATGTTCAGAGGAGGAGGAAATTGGCATGCATCGGTAGTTAACCACAAGTATGTTCTCTTGGTCACTTGGCTCATCATTACTTACGAGACTAGTTTTAGAATTTAGTTCAAGGTCAATGAAAGATACGGATGATTTAGTTTACGTTCCATCATTTCAACGCTAGGAAGAATTTACTAACTCTTTGAACAACATTTGTATAAGTCCAGTACTCTATGTGGTAGAGTACCAGGGTTTTACATCCCGCTGAACCGACCAGACTGGTGTTTTGAAACTTATATGGCCCATACTTGACAACAAACGAAACTTTTGGGCTCTTTTTATAGAGTACAACAATATCAATGTTTAATCTTCTTCTTACACTGTACATTTAGGTGATATTCTTCATATTCTATGTAGACCATCCTATTGGGGCTAGCCCCAATAGCATCACTATGAGAAATATGTGATACTGTACCTAATATATCTCAACTAACTAGGCAATTGATCTAGTTAGTCACATATTTTACTCCTTTGGTTTCATCCATTTACGCCTTGATGGGGTCTGCCCATACTTTTTGCTATATAATTCTTAGTGAATGTGGGTTGTTTCACTTGACACACACACTTACTTATGTTGATTTTGGATTGAAGTTGCTTTTTTGTCATATCTTATCTATCAGTCTGATAATATTTACAAGCTCTTTTATTTTTGTGCAAGTATGATACAAGAGTTTGTCCCACACACCTACGCCTAACCCACACATCCATTCACAATTAGAGCTACTCATTGATTTCATACTTCAGCAACTTTATATGTATGCATATTGAAACATTGAGACATAATGGGAAAATATTTCTTCTTCCAAATAAAACAGTAAATACATGAAGAGATATACATATAATTAAATTATATTGCATAGACATAATTAATCTCATCCATAAAAAATTCTCAGTTACAATCTCACAAAATGTACTCAAGATGAAATGACTCCCTAAATGTAACCATATTTAAAATTAGCATGCCAAGACAAAATCTATTTCATATCATCAACTGTTGAATATTTTTTATTTATACCAAGATCATTTTAAATTAGTTCAAATTTTGTAATCAACAAATTTATTCAATAGCTTATGACATCAATCAATTTTCATGATTTATTTAACATTAGACTATATTTTATGGTTGGACATATAAAAAAATTTTAATTCCTAGATTTTTGTAAATCAAGGTATGATAATTTCATACTCTAGATTAATAAACCTTTTTCAGATAAATACTCATCATGCATATTGAAATTTTTGTTACAATTTTATTTTAAATATTTAAATAAAGTTAAGAATTCAAACATTTAAAAATAACCTAATTTAATGAATCTATCCTGAAAATTTATTAAAAAAGTTTTTAAGAATCTTTCATTCCTTAGATTCATTTTATCAAGGATTCTTAAAATTTTAAAATGATTAATATGATGGTTGGATAATCTACAATGATATATTAGATTATGGATATTATTTCATAAATTATTATCATATCAGATATATAAATCTCTTTAATCTTCCAATAAGAATTAATTTAAATTGAAAATCTTTCATAAAAAGCATTAGATAAAAGTCATGTGAATTCAATTTTGTATGAACTAAATTACTGTAGAGAAAAAACCTCAAACTTATTGGACTTGTTCATATTTTTAAATTGAGAGTAGCAAATTATCATAATAATATTAATGAAAATTTTTAAAAATTAAATTGCATAGTTTTTTGAATAATAACCAAAAATTTTAAAAATGTAGAAATTTTTTAAGAAAAAAATGATCAAAACAAAAATACTGATTGTAAAATTTTCAATATTCATCAAGCTTGCAAAATAATTCTTTTATAAAAAAAAGAAAATTTTAGCACAATCTACGAGGCAGTTGGAAGATGAAATCTAAAAAATTTGCTTGAAAAGATGCAATATATAATAATTTTTCAAATGGAAAAAAAAGAAAATGGGAGGAATATAGTTTATAAGAGATAGAGAATGGAGTTGATGCCTAGTGACATTCAAAGTATATGAAAATCAAGAATCAAGATGATGAGATATATTAAGAGTAGTTTAGAAGTGAGAAGGAGTGTTTATGATTCTAAGATGAAGATATAAGCAAGATCCAAAAGAAATGAGAAAAAAAATATTTTAAAAAAAAAATTATCTGAGAAATAAAATTACTTATTTTTATATAAATATTTATAAATATCTAATTCATTCATGATTTAAAATTTTGGCTTCATTTGCTTGATCTCAAGGATATTCAACAAGGAGCTTCTATAGTAAGATGATGACAACAATTTTTATGTTAACTACTTGCTATTAAAAAAAATTATTTTAATTTTTTTTGTTAAAACTTGTAAATTATCCCTAAATCTCCAGTTTTTAAAAAATATGTGTAATACATATGTTCAAAACTATTCACACATGTTTCAAATTGATCTTTATACTTCACATATTAGGTCTTATATTAGGTCACATATTAGATCTTCATAACATCAAGATGATATTTTTTAGAAGTTATGTAAATAAACTAATCAAATATACTTTCATTTTTAAATTTATGTTCAAATATATAAGTTTTTATTTACTATATCTAGTAAAATTTCAAAATTTTATTCGAAAGGAATAAAATGAGACTAATAATTCATCATTTCAGATAACATAGGCTTATCTAATGCATGTTGTAGTTTCATCATTTAAGTATATACTTCTTGAACAAAACAATCTCAATGCCAAAAACCAACCAAAGAGTTTTCAATTTGTTGATCTTGAATTCTTTGGGCAATTCATCCTTCATTTTTTGAATATTTTGATCATTTTTTTATGTGATGATAATATTAATGATAAATAAATATAGATCTTGCCACTATTTTTTATAAATAAATACAACAAAAAATCAACATAGCAAACCTTGAATACTAATTTAATCATAGATATACTTATCTCTTTTAACCATAACCTCCATGTTTGATTCAGTCGATATAACATCTTTTCTAACTATCATACTCTATCAAAATGCCTTGAATCTTCATATTCATATTGTTGTAGCATGTTTATAATTTCTGTAAGATTATCATTGAAAATGAATTTTTTACATCCATATTATGCATTATCCATTTTTGCTCAATAATAATCAAAAAACTGACATAAATGAATAAATTGCAAGCAAATTTGATTAATATCTATCATAATCAATGATATATTCTTAAAAACAGCCATAAACTATAAGTCTGATTTTATATCTACTTACGTTTGCATCTAAGGTTTGTTTGATAATGTAGAACCACTTGCAACAATATCATATCTATTATTAAGAAGTTTAGATAGCTTTCATATTTGTATGATGCAATGTTGAAATATATTCTTGCATAACTTGTTAACAAATATTATATTTCATAACATCTTCAAAAAATTAAATTTTTTTCTCCTCGGCTAGCCGGATAATTAATGCATGATTTATAATCAAAAATATCTCATACATCAACCTTTTAACAAGATATTTGACTTTGTTTGATTTTCTTGTGATTTAAAATTTACTCAAAATTTGCAATATGTGGTGAAATGCTTGAATATTATTGCATTCTCTTCAATTATACTCCATTTATATGTAGTAGATGTAACCTCAATTTTGCTAGAAAATCTAATTCTTGAAGAATTCACAACTTCTCATGATCATATATAAAAGATATCTAATGAAATAATAATGGATCTAAGAACAAGGAGATTTTCAAAAATATAATAATATTTCATCAAACATAACACCATTACTATTCAATTATTGCCTAGTAATTGGACTGTATTATTTTCATGTTGTAGAATCATTAACAAATCTAAAAAATATCAAATTGCTTAGTAATTGGATGGTATTATCTACATACTTTTGAATCTTGTACAAATCTAATAAATATCATGTGTGTGTTTTATCATCTAGCTTTTTTTTATTCTTATTAGAATTCTACTCATAAAAAATTCAACCAAAAGCCTTAAAAAATTGAAAAAGTTATGTTTTTTCTTATAAATATTTTATATAACGTATTGTTTGACATTATTTGTTAGAATCTTGTCAAACATCTATACATCATAAATAATGATTAAAATAATTTGGATATGACAATCTCATTAAACATTATAATTTCACATTTTATAATATACTTAAGTTTCTTCCTACTCCAATCCACTCAAAGATAAAGGGTGTGATAACTTGTCTTACTATATCATTCTGATGACAAAATTCATTATATTTTATTTATAAATATTTTTACACAACATCAAATTTTCTTGCTTGATGAGCTCTTACATGTTTTCTTCTTCTCTATGGTTTTTAACTCTTTAACATCTAACAAGATTTTAGTCTTATATTTTAAAAATTAAACGTATGTCATCACAAAATAATCATCATTCAAATTAACAAACTAGCTCTACCCACTAAAGAAAGTGTTAGATGATTCCAATAAATATATGTGAATAAAATGTATGATATTTTTTTCCTCAAATTCTTATGCAAAAAATCTATCTTGCTTGCTTTCCAAGCTAGGATTAAAAACTTAATTTTATAGTCTGATCCATGTCATTAGACATGAGGTAGGTAATGATTTTGACATGTGATAGTTCAGGTGTTATATTTCTTGTGTCATAGATTAGTATATATTTTTTTCTATAATCATAATCATAGATAATATAAATATTGATAATAGATGGAAAAAATATCACATCTATAGATTTAACAACATTCAATTTAAACATGCATCTTGTCATAACATCAATAGCTTTTACTCTCATATTATATTTCATGTATTCTATGACACAACCTTTAATGTTAATGAAACAAACTTGATAATCTCATTATAATAACATTAATAAAATTTTGAAAAATATTATAATGATCTTTCTAGCTCATTCAATGTGATCATGATAAACAAATCATCTTTAAATTTTGTATCTTTTACTTCGTGATTAACCAACAAGTTCCTTTAGAAAACTTGTTGATATATCAAACAATTTGATTACCTTTTTTCATGTCTCTCATAGACTTTCAACATTATGAATATATTTGATAAAATTTTTACAATGTAATGAATGATTTGATAGATTTAACTCTTGTATTCTTAAATTGGATTTTGTCTCCCGATAACTTGATAGTGTTGATTTTCATATCACAAAGCACTAGAGTCGTTTGTAGTGTAAACTATCCTACAAATGTTTCATGCAAGATAGTTGTGTTTTTGTGATATTTTTCAATCATACAAATTGCATAAAAGTATATTTTTTATTATCTTGATTTGACAATTACCAAGTAAATTTAACACACCACATCACAAGTCCGATGCTTTTAATTTGAATAACATTATTTCGAAAATGAATCATAATTTTAGAAGTTCCATATCATCAAAAAATCACATGAATCATGTTATTTAAAACTTACAAAATGATATATCTATGCACTTATTGCAAACTAAACAATTAGAAGTCATAAATAAAATCAGTCTTCTTGAAAAATATGATATAGTGTAGATTCATTTATGAGACAACTACAATTGTTAAAATATATCATATTAAATATAGTATTTTATTGAAGAAATTTGATGATAATCAGAAAAAAATATAATTTGAAATCTCTTTCACTAAATAATATTAAATATATATGCTCTTAAACTTTTTTGTTTGCATGTGATAATTTTATATGAACTTTCAAAAAAAATTCTACAAATTTTTGCTTCAATATTATTTTATCATTTAAATATATACTAGAGTCATATAAAGTTTCAATGTTGAACATTCCAAAAAACAATCAAATTTGTTGTTCATCATTCTCAAAAAATCTATGATATGAAGAGAGATAGACTCGAAATCAAAGAATTTATCCTAAAGATGTAAAATGAGCTGAAGTTTCCTAACATGACTAATAATTATAATATTAACATATGATTGGTCGATAATAACTTATTATAAATAAATGAACTATATTTATCAATAAATTAATCTAAGAAAATATTAAAGTTGTAACAAAAATCATGACAATACTAATAAATTAAGTAAATTATTATGATATAATATTTATTATGAATAAAAAATTTAAATAAATAAAAATTTAAATAAATAAAAATAAGAATTATAGATTTTTAAAAATAAACAAAACTGCAATTTAGGAGCCTCGTGTTAGGAGTTAACTCAGGTCTTGAGTAACTCTGGTTAGTTTGATTATATTTACTTAGACTAGGGCTAGGGCTGGTACTACTATATAAGAGGGCTGACAGAAGCTCTATGCAACACAAATTTGGGTTATTTAGTAAAGTGACTCTGTCTGTTCCGTGGACGTAGCCTCAGTGAGGTGAACCACGTATTTCCTGTCTTGTCTCTTGATTGCATGAGTGTTTCTCTCTGTATTCGTAATTCGGACCAACAATTGGTATCAGAGCCGAGGTTGAGAAAATAAATTTATAATCACGGCCATGTTGCGGATAGGGAGAACTACCCATGAGAGCAGTGGAGTGGAGACTCTTTGTGCATATGCTTGCTGGGTACTTCGAGATTGATGCTGCTGAAGAGCAGCATTGCGGTGGTGAATTCGGCACCCGTGAGTGCCACATTGGGGACAGAAGAGCGTTCCATTGAGTGGGAGCGTCACTTTCTTCGTTCAAAAAATTCAGGAGTGGTTCTGACTTCTGCGCTTGCACTCGGTCGAAAGCACCAACTGCCGTTGGTGTGAGCACTGGGTCGCAGACTGTCAGACCCTCAACCGAGGAGAATGACAATAGGTAGAGGTGTGCATTCGATTCGATTTCCTGATGAATCTCGTGATCCCTCCATTCTTGCAATTCTCCTGTTTTGAGTACATGGATAAACTCGCACATGGTTGCCCCTAGCATGAGTTCAGGACCATCGAACTCCACGCAAAAATGTTGCCAATGTTGGAGTTGCGCTTTTCCGGGTCTAGAGACAAAAAGGCTAGCTCTCGTGGAGAGGCGGGTTTGCCACGCCATTTCCACTGGAAGGATTTTTCATAGTCTGAGAGGTGCTGGCGTACAAGGGCAGTTTTCTCAGTCCGACATCATCATATCCAGATTTTCTGCTCAAATCGATGGGTGTGTTATGTGGATTTGTGATGGAAGCGGTGGGGCATTATTGAGGGAGAGAGGTTGTCTGCCGCGGGAAGTTCTAGAGCTGTGAATATGAATCTCTTCATATGCAGTGTGATGTGAAGTGAGAGTTCATGGACCTTTGATTTTCAATGACATGTTTAAGATTTTGGTTTTGGAAGAAAGCACCAAATTGTAAGATCGTTTAGAAGGTCTGCGCGATGGAGGAAGGCTTTGAGCTCTCTTCTTTTCATGCACTCGCGATTAGCGATTATCGTGATCGGTCGTTCATCCTTCTCCTGAGGACTGTGACCAAGCTTGACTCTCGGAATTTGGTCGACATTCAGTGAATGAATCAGAGGTTCAGCCTCAGAAGAATCTCTCAGTCCTCTTCATATGCATTTTGTACGTGAGCTTCAATTTCTTGACAACAAATCCTCCTCAATCTGGATACACTCTATTTGACGAATACAGGTCTCTTGATTTGTCGCCAAAGGCCTAAACACAAGTAAAGGCTTGCAGCGGGAGGAGGGTTGTGATTCACGCGAGAGCTCCTCAATGTTGGGCACAACTATCTCGATGTCCAGACTGTCAAAGAGTTTGCTGGGGGTCATGTCAAGGGAGCTGTGAATGTTCCATATATGCACAAAGCTGGATCAGGGAGGTCTAAAATTCTCAGATTCGTTGATGACATTCGTAAACCCTTCCATAAAGATAGTGAAATCGTCGTGGGCTATATAAGCGAACGCAGTCACTAGTGGTAGCGCATGAATTTGGGAGGAGGCTATGCATGCCGCAGATGGGATCGGTAGACCACGGAGACTGCAGCGAAGGGCAACGCAGAATCAATCACCTTCTTCAATGAGGGGCTTCCTGCTTAATGTCAGATCAAGCTGGTGGAAGGTTTGTGGTGCAGCGGCCCATAGTTGTATAGTTTAGGGATTTTGACCCAGGGTAAATTTTCTTTATTCTCAGATGAGTGGAAAGAAGTCAAGTTTGGAGGTTCCATCTGACAATCAAACGACACAAGGGACGAGTTCAACGCCTAGACGAAGTGAGATGGCAGTCATGAAGACATGAGGAGTCGGATTTGACATTGTCAAATACGATGGGCGTGGTGACTATCTTTTGTGGGAGAGGTAAGTCAAAGGCAAGTTGAAGGCTTCCGGTTTGGGCAAGTCATTGAGGCCTAAACTCTCTACATTTGATGATGAAGACTGGAAGGACCAATGTGGCTCAAGATTTTGATGAGGAGGATGACTTGCTCGAAGATGGACTATGAAACCAGAGGTATGCCCTATGCAACTCACCAAAGGGCGTTGGTGATGTATGGATTCTAGATTGTGCTTGTTCTTATCATATTTGTTACATTAGAGAGTTTTTTCATACTTTCTCAGTATCAAACGGTTTAGTTCTTATGGGAAATGATCAACCCCTCAGAGAACTGGAAGGTGTTGGATGCATGCATTCACATGTTTGATGGAGTCAAACGTACGTTGATTCACGTCAGGTTTATACTTGAAATGAGAAAGAATCTTATCTCTCTTGGAATGTTAGATTCAAAAGGCCTTGAGTGGAGTTCTAAACAAGGAGTACTTGAGGTGAGAGTAGGTGATAAGATTATCTTGAGAGGACACAAGCATAGAAATCTGTATGTGCTAGAGGGCAATACCATTTGTGGTGAAGTCAATCTTACCAGATCTCGGGCTAAGATGGCTCATGTTTGGGACACATGAGTAACATGTACTTGACCTTCCTTCGAGACAGGGGCTTGTTACCTGGTTTAGATAAAGTTGACATGGAATTTTGTAAGCATTGTGTTATGAGCAAGCAACATAGAAAAGCCTTTGGTGTTGGAACTCATAGTTCCAAAGAGTTACTTGAGTATGTACATAGTGATGTGTGGGGACCCTCTCCTAAAGCCTCACATTCTGGGAAGTGGTACTATGTATCGTTTATTGATGATTACTCAAGATTTGTGTGGGTCTATTTTCTCACACACAAGTCTGAAGTCTTTGCAACTTTCAAAAGTTGGAGAGCTCAAGTTGAGACTCAGACTGGTCACAAGGTGAGATATCTACGTTCGGATAGTGGCGGGAAGTATATTTCAGAGGAGTTTAGAAGTTACTGCAAAGAGGAGGGGATCACTCGTCATCTCACCACGGTTTATACTCCGCAATTTGGTTTACCATGTGAATTTTGGACTGAAGTTGTAAATACTGCAGTGTATTTGGTAAATCTGTCTCCTTCAAGTGCAATCCATTTGTTGACATCGTTTGAATTGAGGCACAAACGGAGGGCTGATTATAGTCGTCTGAGAATTTTTGGTTGTACGACTTATCCTCTCATACCTAAGGAGAATAGGACCAAGTTGGATCCTACATCCAAGAAGTGTTATTTCTTGGATATGCAAGTGGTGTGAAAGGTTATAGGCTACGGGATCCTGTAGCTTGTAAGGTGATTGTCAGTAGGGATGTTTCTTTTGATGAGCCCAGATCATTGAAAGAGGGGAGATATCTCGGGCTCCCCGTCAGATGGGACAAGGGCAAATCTCCACTCACGGATGTTGTTGAGGGGGAGATTTGCCCTTGTCAGTACGGGGAGATTAATCATTATGGGTTTAATGATGCGCCACAAGGAGAAGCTCCTGAACACATGGAGCAAATTCCTGAACAACAGGAATTGGAGGAGCAATTTGTCGTTGCTGAGCCTCAAGACACAGCACGAAACAATGGAGATCAACCAGGACCATCTACTAGGAGATCATCAAATCAGATTAGTAGAGCTCTAGAAAGGTATGGAACATGGGCTGATTCATCTATTCTTGAGGATCATGATATTGAAGCTCAGAATGATGATGGCAATGCCTTGATCTTGGAAGAAGGAGAACCTTGTTCATATAGAGAAGCTCAAGCCTCTATCAATAAGCTTGAGTGGGATATTGCTATGGAGCGTGAGATGCAATCGCTTGTTGAGAACAAGACTTGGGAGCTGGTGGAGCTTCCAAAGGGTCAACCTTTGGTTGATAGCAAGTGGGTGTACAAGTTGAAGGATAATCCAAATGGATGGAGAGAAGAGGATCTTCAAAGCCAGGTTGGTGGCTAAGGGCTTCACACAAGAGAAAGGTGTGGACTACAACGAAGTCTTCTCACATGTAGCAAAGTATGCTACAATTCGTTTGGTATGTGCACTTGCTGTGATATTTGGTCTAGTTATGGATCAGATGGATGTTGTCACGGCTTTTCTATATGGATATTTGGAGGAAGAAATCTACATGAGACAACCTACTGGCTATGAGAAGAAAGGTCATGAGAAGTTAGTTTGTAGATTGCTCAAATCTCTATATGGATTGAAGCAAGCTCCTAGCAATAGAATGCAAGGTTTGATGAGTTCATGAAAGCACAAGGATTTTCACGGAGTGTGTTTGATCCATGTGTTTACATGAAGAAGGTGAATAATGAGATCTTTAGCCTCATTATTATGGTATTATATGTGGATGACATGCTCATTTTGGCAAAGGAACAATCCAACGTCTATAGATGCAAGAGGCAATTGAAATCTGCATTCAAGATGAAGGATTTGGGTGAGTCCAAGAGGATATTATGTATGGATGTTCACAGAGATTTGAAGAAGAGGAAGCTATGGTTAAGTCAGGGTAAGTACATTCAGCGTGTGCTTGACAGGTTTAACATAGCAGGCTCTAAAGGAGTGTGGACTCCTTTGGCGGCACATTTTAAGCTCTCAGCAGCTCAATGTCCAATTGATGCAACTGAGAGAGGAAAGATGTCGTCAATTCCCTAGGACAAGGTAGTGGGCAGCCTCATGTATTTGATGGTGTGCACTAGACCTGATATTGCTCTAGCTATGGGCAAGGTGAGCAGATACATGTCAAATCTAGGGAAGGTGCATTGGAAGCTCTGAAGTGGATTCTCAGGTACCTCAAGAGTACTAAGAATTTTGGTCTTTTGTTTGATGGTTTATTGGACAATGCCAAATCCTTGTTGGGTTATGTTGATGCTGACTATGGACTAGATGTGGACAAGAGGAAGTCTACAAATGGGTAAGTGTTTACACTTGGAGGTGGATGCGTTAGTTGGAGATCTATCTTGCAGAAGTGCATAGCTTAGTCAACTACGGAAGCCGAATATGTAGCAAAGAAATGAAGCAAACAAAGGAGGCTATTTGGTTGAATAGACTTATCACTGAGATGGGATTGAAACAGGATGTTGTAAATCTCTATTGTGATAGTCAGAGTGCCTTACATATTGCAGCAAATCAAGTGATGGATAGCAGGGTGAAGCACATCGACATCAGATATCACTTTATCAGAGATGCACTTTCTCATAGGAAGATTGAGCTAGTCAAGATTGACGGTAAACTCAATCCAGCTGATGCTTTGACCAAAGTTATTCCTTTAGAGAGTTCAGGAGGCATTGTGCTACTATGCAGGTTTTGCACAAGGAGCACTAATGCGCTTACGCTTAGCAATTGTTTGATTCTTGTATATGCTTTACTCCTTCCTAGTTAGGCTACGGCTTAGTTCTAGTTAATCATTGTTTACATGAGGGCCTATGCTTTAGGTTTCCTTCTAGGACTTCCCGCGGAGTATGTATATGATGACAAGAGTTAGAGACCCCAAGACATGAGTCAAGGGGGATATTGTTAGGAGTTAACTCGAGGTCTTGAGTAACTCAGTTAGTTTGATTATATTTAGTTAAACTAGGGCTAGGCTTGGTACTACTATATAAGAAATTGGGTGTAAGCTCTATGCAACACAAATTAGGGTTATTTAGTAGAGTGACTCTGTGTGTTCCGTGGACGTAGCCTCAGTGAGGTGAACCACGTATTTCATGTCTCGTCTCTTGATTGCATGAGTGTTTCTCTATGTATTCATAATTCGGACCAACACCTCACATAACTTAATAAATTTTAAAATTTTAAAAAATAATAATTTATTTTAAAAATAATTCTTATATCTTATTAATTTATTAAATATAAATTAAAATTTATTTTTCAAAAAAAGTTGAATTTTATGCAAATTTTTAAAATTAAAATAAAATTTAGAAATTTTATTATGTTGTTAAAAAAATGTTATTTTCAGTAAAAAATATATAATTCTGTAAATTTAAAATATTAATTTTATAAAAAGTAAAAATTTATTATTTATGGATAAATAAAAAATATATTTTATCATCAAAATATATCATAGATGTACATTTTTTATAATATACCTTGGAATGATTAATCGATATAAACCTTTGAATAAAATCTCATAAATCTAATCAATCATTTATGATAATTTCTGAAAGTATTTTGAGCATTTGACCAAAAGAAAATCAACAAAAATGTTATTCATGAACCAAAAATTGTTCATACAAACTTTTGTAATATTGAATTTCTAAATCAGACTTCCATATTACTATGTGATAAAGTTGGAATAGTTTTAATTGACTCTACAACTATTTGCAAATGAATTGCAAACTATTTGACACATAGATCATTTGTGAATAATGTATTTTAGGATATATACATACCATCAAATGAAACTTTATAAAAAATACATCATCTATATAAAAGAATTGCATGCTACTTTGCACATTCAAGAATATCATAAGTAAATAAAAATTTTAATCATACCAAAAGATATAAACAAATAATCCATATGTGATTACATATTCTAAAAAAAATGTGAATATGAACTAAAGTAAAAATGCTTGTTCAAAAAAAACACA
Source organism: Marchantia paleacea (assembly GCA_014180765.2). Lineage (NCBI taxonomy): Eukaryota > Viridiplantae > Streptophyta > Marchantiopsida > Marchantiales > Marchantiaceae > Marchantia > Marchantia paleacea. Next base: position 594,344 of record MUAA02000030.1, read on the forward strand.
TAATTTTCAAATTTCAAAATAGTATGAAATTTAAATATTTTACATTAAAATATTAAATAAATAAAAAAATTTGAAAAAATAATTTTTTATGTTGGAATTTTAATTTTTTCTATAAAAATATATAGTAGACTTCAAATCATCAAATCAAAAATAAAAAATAATTTTAAAAAATGATTGAAAAACTTAAATTTAAAAAATAAAAAATAAAAAAATATTTTTTAAGTTTATTTAATTTCAAAACTTAAATTTTAAAATTATATCAAGATCATTAAAGTTAAACTTGTATACCTTCATAACTGTATGATTTAAAATAACTATAATATTTTTAATTATTTATTTATATATACATTTTAATTGATAAATTTTTAGAATTTTTATGCAAATATACATATTTTTCTGCAAAATTAAATTAAATTTGTTTCATGATAGAAGGTTCAAGTTTAAATTTAATGTTTGGTAGACAAATACAAGAATATAATTCATGGAAACTATTTATAATTATAAAAGTATTTTTTGTATTATAGACTACAATCAAGTTGCATGCAAGTCATTCACATGACAATGTTAAAAAAAGTTATAATCTTTTGAAACAATGAATATCAAATTATAAAATAATTGAGTTTGGAATAATATCTTACAAATAATCAATTAAAATTTTAATTTGAATATTAATGTCATTAAAATTGAAATATTTTTCTTATAATTTTTATTTTTATTTTAAATCAATCCATAAAAAAGTATTTTATGAAGAAAGATATATATTTTTAAATAATATAGATTTTAAATAGAATTCTACATTTTTCTTTCCATTACATAGAATGAATTTGTAACATGTATTTTTCAACGTGTTGGGATTGAAACACATGTTACTTGAATCTTCTTTCAATTTTTTCTTATAATCAAATTCATAAAGTCAATACTTGGAATTTTTTTGGATTTAATTCTTATAAAATTCAAAATTTTTAAAACATGATTAAAATATTTTATGATCAAGTTTTGATTTTCAATAATAAAAATATCATAATGATCACTCCAATAATTAACATGTATCAAAGATAAAAAAAAATACATTATCATAGTAAAAAACATAAAAAGAATGAAATAAAATTGCAGAGAAAATTGTAATTTCATAAATTATTTTCATGAAATGATAGATAAATTTTTTAAATAATGAAATATTATATATTCATCTAATTTAAATAAAATTAAATATATATATTTCATAAAACATATGTTAAATTTTTTAGTTTATATTTTTTTTACTTACATATAATTATTAATAAATACAATTTTAACATACTTCTATTTTCATACCTTCTTTTAAATCCTATTATTATTATATTTTTCTAATTTATATATAAGAAATAAAATTATCAAAACATTTTTAAAATCAATGCATATTAATAAATGATATTTTAACAGCTTTTTTAAAAATATTTTGTTCGAATCAAATAAATTTTTTTCAATATTATAAAATAAATTTTTTTTATTCAAAAATAAATTTAAATATTTTAATTTTTTTTATATTTGAAATAATATCAAAAGTAAGATGAAACAATATATGCGTTTGAAATATAAACTTCACATATATCATCCATTTAATATTTTAACTTTGACCAAAATTTTTATTTTTAATCAATATTTTAGTTTAATATTAATAAACATAATTTATATAAAATTTAATTTAATAATATTTATGAATGATAATTTATTTATTTATTATGACTTAAAATTTTTATAATAAAAAAACTAAAAATTATTGGATAGCATGAATATTTTTATTGAAAATATTCATGCCATTCAATTATCAAAATGATGTTAGGTTTTGAGCTTCAAGTTAGATGAATGATATAGGTCATGGGGTACATGTAATGTACCCCATAACCTATGTTAGGGGATACCTTTCTTTGGCAAATCTAGTCCAATTGTGTTGCATTCAGTGGTAGTCTCAGCCTGTAATGCCAAATGTACGGATTCCCTTTCTGGATGGACTGTGTCGTTCTGTTTTGAAGAGCCTGAAGAGATTGTCGCCGTATCCGAAATTAGTCACTCGTGATCAATTATTGGAGGCAGTTTCACGAGACCGATCCGTACCAGTTCCAACACTCCACTCAAATTCTTGCACACTTTTCATCTCCCCAAGGACTGCAGTCTCGTTGGTTAGGTAGTGGGCAGTTCTAGCAGATAGAAGTAGTTAGGAAAATGATTCACCCTCTGGCAATTCCGAACCTCCCCCTTCTTTGCACACAAGGAGGATTGTCAAAGCTCGGAGGTTGTAATTGAATATTAATTTGTTTATTATATAATCTATTTTAATCAACATATTTTCATTGTTGTGCATAAAGTACTTGCAAATATAATACATATGAGAGAAATTACATTAGGTGATATTTATTAAAGTGCTATGATGTTTGTAGAACCATTGACTTATATAATTAAGATATCTTCAGTGTAGTATGAAATATTCCGAGTGTGATGCTATTGGGGCATAGCCCAAGTTAGCGAGTTGATTTCATCCTTGTGCAACTTGATGGGGCCTTCCCATCCTTTTTGTTTTTTTACTTTGTCCTTGATTTCTGTGGATTAAGTTAATTACTTCTTTTGTTCTTTATGACACAAGCATTCTTATTTCGTTCTTGATTTTTTTTGAGTTAGGGTTGTGATAGACTGGAGCTATTTGTACACCTTGTGGGAAGCCTATTAATATTGCACTCTACACATTTCATGACACAAAATACACCATGAAACATGTAAACCATCTGCGGAGCAAGTGAAAGTCTCATAAAGTTGTCCACACATCAGAAGGGGGTTTGAATATTACTTTAGTTTTGAGAGAAACGACAGGAGACCACAAGTATAATAAAATTGAGGCAGAAAAGTGCATGGACATGCTCAAAAGAAGCATCTATCTACCTTTTTCCAATCGCCATATATTTCTGGTTGTGTATTTTCCGGATCTATAATAACAGCACACAACAAGATGAAGCAAACAAAATGATAACCGAACCACTGGTTCACACCGGCACTCGACATTTGCCATTCAGGTTCGTATTGTTCATCATGAAGTCAAAGAGCTGAAGGTGCTTCGGCTGTTACAAACTCGCACATCCTACATGTGATCAAACAATCGCTACGCTGAGTGTGCATGAAGCAGCAAACTTTGGTGCTACTTGCTTCTGTGTACGTGTTCGAAGTCTGATCAGACTTGGATCCAAAAGCTGCAGAAGGGCCCGTACTTTGCTCGGGGGAATTTCAGTTCATTATGATATGTGCTACAAATGCATCCCAGCTCATGCCAAGTACATCTCCATCGACCAGTGAGTGGCCAAGGCATATATTTCCATAGGGGTCACTATCTTTCGGGGCATCTTTCACAGTGACCAAAGTAAGAAGGTGTGCACATTCCATCAGAATGCGTCATATGGTCGAAACCTCCAGAAATTGAGGAGGATCTGCATCCAGAGAAGATAGTTATCCAATTATGTGACTGAAATAATGACAAGCATGTGCATAGACTTAACGTGAGTAGAATTGTCGGTGTTATCATAGCGTAAGACATGAAATGAATTATGCGTAGTAATCAGTTCTCTTTTAAACATTAAAAAATATACATGATAGTGTCAAAATAGTCATCAATACATAAGTGTTACTTTTATTTATTTTTATTTGACTTCTTTAGAATGTTGGATTGCTAGACATACCAACAATCAATATGAAAGGAAAATTTTTGTTAATCTTTTGTAGAGGGACTACAAGTTTGACTCTGTTCATCCCAAATGTGCTGAATTTTTACTTGCATACAAGAAATAAAATCAACAGAACAATATTAACTCTTCTTTCAAGAATTTTTTTCAAATAGAACTTTCATAACAATCATAATTTTTCCACTATTCAAGGTGTAATGTATAATTTTCAAATTGATTGATTGCAAATTAAAAGCTCTATGTTTTATCATTAAAAGCTAATAAGACTTGGTGATCATATTTTTTTCATATATATTGTACTAAAAATTTACACACATTAATAAAATTCAAAAAATGTAGCATTTTGTATTATAAAAGGATTGGCAAAGTTGTCAAAAACAACTGAATGATTGAATGACAACATGGTCTCAAACGAGGAGGCAAGTCAAGCAATGGAGCAAATTTGTTGCCGTGGTAAAAGCGAGCATCGTATAAAAGAGATTGTGTGTCCAGACTTTCTGTTCCACAAACAATCTCAGGCTCAGGCATGGCTCGTCGGCTGGGCCAGGCTGGGTTGTGGTGGGGTGACCAGTGTGTGTCCAAGACTCCGGTCTTCATGGTTCGTCTTACCCTCCCCTTGTAATGACATACGATGGTGATGCTTCTATAGCTGGCAGAATCTGGCATAAATGGGGTCTAACCAAAAGGAAGGGAGGAGACTTCAGCCAGGGACCAGAAAGGCAAGCTTGAAACATTTTGCTGGGCCTGATGGCTTTCACGGATCACGCATCCGTAATCTACCACCAGTTGAATCCGTGAGTGTATGACTCGTGCCAGACAGGCGTCCTGTCCGGCCCGGCCAGGCCCCGAATTCTTATTTTGTCTCTTCTCTGTTTGGTGCGTGAGAAGACACGGACATGGAGAAGAGGGACACTCTTGGAAGGCCAAGGATCAGGATTCTGATGTTGACCGCAGGTGCAGGTGCGGTAGAAGGGTGTAAGCACTATCGACCTGCAAGGTGTGCATGTTGAACTGTGGGGTGTACTGCGTTTCGAAAACCCGTGGCAAAGCAGTTGTAATAACAAAGGATGCTTCGTGACCTGCCAGTAGTCCAGGACCGAAGAAGGCTCGATCTCTAGGACCCTGTGCGAGACAAAACTGAGGCTGGGTGGAAGTTCACCATGGCATATCACACTTAGTGACATGTTGTCACGTCAGTGACTCGGAGTGTCATGCCGAACAGTGAACAGATAAATATAGAACTCGTTGAGCAGATATGAATTCCAGGCAAGCGAGCTACGAGACGGAACTTTTTCTCGACAAGGCGAGTCAACAGATCAGGTTTTTTCTTCATAATCAGCTGGTTCGAGAACTCAGGAGAATGTGATAGGATCTCTCCCCGTTTTAAAACGAGATTACAGGGGACAGCCTAATAGGGTAATGACAAATAAATATTCGACTCACTGTGTACATCAATCGTTGGAAGAAGTAATGCTCTCCCTGCGCCAGGATGACCTACTACGATCAGTGTACAACAATGGACAAGAAAGTGTTTCTAATCAATTGGTCATTCTACAGAAAACCTTTACATTCCTGGAGATTCTAGCCTTGATGAATTCGTCAAATCAATCAATTAGTTGGTGAACGTAGAGCCCTTTGGAACAAGACCCAGGTGTTCCAAAGCAAGGGCTGCAGCCCTCCTAGCATCCCCTGTACCGGTCGCGATTATAAGGCAGAGTGTTTGCTGGGCTCCGTGCCAATATCTCTCGTCTCTGTATCTTCTATCTCTGAATATCTGTTCGATCATCTTTGCAGCTTTGTTCGTTAGACCGTCGGTTTTTCCCAGAACTGCTATCAGCAAAGGTATGATGTCGTTCTTCACCAGAAACTCCAGCCCTCTGGCACTGTTCTCCTCGGGTATCAAAGTAGCTAAGGCTTCTAAAGCCTTCTCTGCAGGTTGCTCCTTTTCTTCCAAGAGACGGATGAGACAAATCGCCGCACCAGACTCCACAAGGCACATCGTTTTCTTGACACTACACTTTCCCAAATGCACTCTACAGTGCTGATAACGTTTCACGCCAATCCACGAGACTATTCTTTTAGTAAGGCTCAACGACTTCGTAAGCTGAGGCGTGCTTTGCGACAAAAGCCCCAACACTGCCGCAGAGGAGCACTTCGCTCGCACGGAGCCCTCTCTCAACAATCTGATCAGAAGAGGTATTGCCCCATTCTTAGCAATAAGTAGCTGTCTTTCTACGCTCGTTTCACTAGGATTCATGAGTCTTGAAAGGGCTGAAGCAGCATACTCTTGACATCGCATGCTCCCTGCCTCCAGAAACTTGACTAGAACTAACAGGACTTTATCGGTTTCCAAGGAGGTTCTATCTACATTTGCTACCTTGGACATACCAGCGAAGACCCCTAAAATGCACTCGTGTTCCTCCACTTGTAGGGGCTGGCCTAAGAATTTAAGCAGAATATCAAGATCATTCCTCGATAGATTAATGCATGAACGACAATCCCGATCATCAGTAAGATGGCACAGGAGGCTTAACGTGATTGCACGACAAGAAGTCGAGACTCCCGTGTTACGCAGCAGAGATAGGAAGAAGGGCCCTACCTTCTGTTCTCTCATTGTGAGCCTCACTGTCTTGCTAGTCTTCGCCATACACTGCAAGGTCCTCAGAGCAAACTCATGACCTAGTTCATCCAAGTGCAACATTTCAATAAGCCGAGAAACTGCCCCTTCTTGGTCAATTTCAGTGGCTGCTTGATGGTCAGTCGCCAGATTGGCTAGGGTCCCCATGACAGCCACCCTCAAATCCTGTTCACCTGCTGCAATAAATTTCACTAGAGCAGGAATAGCACCAGCTTTGCAAAGAGCAACCCGGTTGGTTTCACGGGCCGACAACGACTGTAAGGCTGTTGCAGCAGCGATCTGTTCGCTTCTTCCTCGTCCATTCTGCAGGAGATCTAACAGCGGTGCAAGAACCCCTGCATCTATCAGAGAAGAATGACTGGTTTCACTGAGATTAAGGTCAACAACCGCTCTTGCCATTTCCGCCCTGATCTCAAATGGCTCACCTGTCAAATATGCCAGCACGGAATTATCAGAATCTTGGAAGAGATGGCTTTGTGCTGATGTCTTGTTAATCGAATTTGCAATATCAAAAGGATCTGGAGTTGCTCCAGCACTCTGATGGTGTTTCTATGCTTTCACTTTGTTTGGGACAAATGTCTTCTATCCCCTCAGAAGTTGAGCCAGTCTTCTTGGGACTTTGCATCACGAGAAACATGCATGTCCCCACCAGACACCTGCAAATTAAGAGGAATATACATGCTTGCAACGGAGTGCATATAATTGCGGAATTCTTACCTGGAGACATCATGTTTACTAACGGGTGAAATGCTTGATATTTCGCAACCGTAATGGCCACCTGTGGATTCTCGCGACAGAGATTATCCAGAATTCTCTCCGCTACCGATCTTTTCTCCTGCGAATCGCCATTTGCTGCGTGAGCGACAATGATGAGAGGCTTCTTTTCCAGCTCCAGTATCGCTTTCCTTCCTCCTTCGACCTTTGTAATCTCATGAAGCAGAAGGAGACCGAGCGAATTCTCCACGTCGGCTTTCCATAGGTGTTGAATAAGAGCGGGGATCACACCATGGTCCTTCATCATCAACTACAAAATAGCAAACGAAGAGGAATAAAGACGAATGACGAAGTAAAATAACAAATAGCAAACGAAGAGGAATTGGGAAATATGATCAGGAAAGCAGATGAAATTCAAAACTCATTTCTCTTTATTTGCAATTCTCTCAGGCACATGATCTATCAGGAGTCAGGACACATATATCAAACGATATGTGACAACTAAGCTTACTCTCATAATGTTCGACACTCAACCCTTAATTATATCACGACTCAAACTTAAACACTAGGTGTCCCACTTACGCTCATCATTGGTTAGCTCCTAGGACCTTACTTCCCCTCAACAAAAAATTAATACGCAGGTTACTGTCTGCACAAGGGTAGAGCTCGTTGACTTCCGAAATTACAGGATAAATGGTGTATACTTACACTATATTCGTCCCCTAGTGAAGCAATACTCAAGAGTAGCTTCATAGCTTTCTCCCAAGCTCCAGGCATTTTACGGTACTGCTTTACAATCACTATCAACGGGGGGATTCCATGCATTGATGCAATCAAACGCCTGTAGTTCGGATTGGTGTCACTCAGGGACTTGATCATATCTAGTGCCTCCTCCACTTCAGAGACGACCCCAGATTCTCGAATTTTGTCAATAGCCACGGTGATACTTTTGCGTGTGGCACGTTCAACAAATTCTGTAATAGCTTGTCTGAGACTTATATTGGGCACCAGCTCCAGACTTTCTAACGCCTCGCCCGTATCCGGACAGGTATTATGACCTCTTTGAAACCACTCACAAATGGCCTCCCTCTCATATGTGAATCCAGCCTCCACCAGCATTACTGGATCCCGCATCAACTGACCGGTGATGGGGCAAATAAATGAGCTGTTGATTTGAAGCGTTCCGAAGCGAGCAACTGCACTGTCCTCAACCGCCAGTCTTCTAACATCAGCTAGCACTGCAGCAGGGTTTAACAAATCACATAGACGCTGCAACTCATTATGATCTGGATCATCCTGTGCAAATCTCGAATTCTCCAGGTCCCGTAGCAATTCTAATTTGAGCTCTGCAGCTGCTGATAGAGGCACTGTAAGAATCTCTGCAATTCTTCGAAGCAGACTAGTTGCATAAGGCTCGTCCACATGATGAGACGCCAATCCTTCTTCGATTTCCAGTATTAGTTGTTGGTGACCCGGTTCCATGAAGAAAGAAGCTTTACCAAGTTTTTCCTTGACTTCAGGAAATCCTCCCTTCAGATCCGCGGGCAGTGTATCAGTTAGCTCCGACAAACCATCGGCGAGACTCTTGACCAACTGTCTAATACTCTGTAGCAAGTCGGCGACTTTGTAAAGCAAAAAAATGCGACTCCTTGTTGCGCACGCTTTGGTAAATCGGCAGATTGTATCCGTGACGTCCTCCAGGTGACTTAGCTCCGACATTATTGAGAGAGAATTAAGAAATTGCGGGTCTTTCTTGCTCAGTTCGTCCACCACCACTTGCAGCTCACCCAAGTAAAATGCCAGCGTGAGAAAATTGGACTTACTTACTGGAATCTCTTTAGCCATCTGTTTCGAGTCATGTATAGCTTTCGAGATGGAACGGATGAGGGTTCCGACATCTCTTTCCCCTGGGGACTCCATGATGGACGAAGTAGACGGTCCTCCTCAAACGTGAGGAAGAAGGGTACAATCTCCCCGAGGATACACAAGTTAACGCTTCTGGGGTATATGATAGCTCAATCCCATGGTAATTTCAAAACCTGACGAACAAGTGCTCAACAGCTGTAGACTTTCGTGTTGACAGTGATGCTAAGATCTCGCCTGTGAGCTAAAAGCACACTCGCATGTGGTTTTAACCCGTACAGCAACAATATGTGCAGCACTCCGATCATGAGTTGAACAGATGTGTAATGCTAAAGGTTAGAGGCTTGAGACCCGCCGTCGACCGAATTCCAACTACTTTGCTCCAAAATGGATTCGACCGACTCCCAATCTTCCAGGCACCTGTAAGTCCGTCCACCACACACATTTGAACATCAGTGTTCAGAGATGTTCAGATTCCTTACGGGTTCGTTGCAACGCTAATTTCGTTAGACTCAATCAATCATCTGGCTCTCTCAGCCCGTGATGTTCTCCAGGTAAATTTCGGTCAAGATGAACCCAGCATTAAAAAGTCCTTACTGTATCGTCCAAATACAATATCTTAATCCTCAACGTAACTCACGTACCACTGCAATTCGGAACATCACATCTTCAGAAGTAAATGGATCATCCCGGTTTCGCCTGTCACTTTGTCACTTGCGCCTGATGTGAACTTTCAAAGACCTCCCTCCCTGCTAAAAGTGTCGAGATTGGACACCGATCCGAATCCCTTTCAGTTCTACCCCGCGATCCACAATTCTGGCCCAAATGCTCCATTCAAGGTCTGCGGCAAGTAAGATCATTGTTCTGCCCCGTCCACGGCCCGGATATTGAGGGCCAAGATTGGACAAAACATGCTTTTTACCATTTTACATTAGCGAGCTATCAGCCCGGGAACATCCAAATCGAAGTTTTCAATCAGCTCCTGATCTCACGCCCCCAGATACTGCAAGAGATTTAGATCTCCTGCATCCTGCGTTGCGCACCTCGATCTTGGTCAAGCAAGTTCTCAAAGAGGGGCTTTATCAACTATATGTTCCCCGGAAGACAACAATACTCAATTTGCCCTCCAATATGCACACAGGAATAACTTTGAGAACTACTTGCAGCCACCGAATGAGAACTTATCATAACCAAGCCGGGGTCCTCACCTACAATTACTGCCTGAGGCCGCTCCCACTGGTTCTCAAGTCAGCACAAGAACACATGATTATGGAATAACAAGATCCCGGAGTGGTGAAGACATTGGCACCGGTCCAACCGTCGTCCTGTCCAAAACACTCTTTACTCCATATAACAACGCCGCGTTGATGCAGCTCTCGCAAGATTGACTATTTCTATCCATCCAGCATCCCACGCTCAACGCGCTTTCTTATCAACTCCTCTCTCTCTCTCTCTCTAATTTCTTTTTCCTGGCTCCATCTCCCCAAGCAAACTCCCTGTCTCCACCCTTGTCACTCCGCTTTACTCCGGGCCTTGTCGCTCGTCACCACTATTGGCCCAGTTTTGGGTGACAGGAACTAGCAGCGGCAAATCTCGTGTCAATCCCAGTATCAGGAGCCCTCCCTAGACCTCCAAACCTCAGCAGGTGGCTCTGTCATCTCTCCCTGGCCATTACCAAAGACCCCGGACAGCAGGTGGAATTTGATAACAGTTATTGACATTCTGTTAGTGTGATGTTAAAGTTAAACCTCAGACAATCAACTCTACTCAGTAAACTGTGAAACTAGTATTAAGAGATAGTGCAGCAGTATTGTCGTTCTGTGCTGGGGTGAACTAATCTGTGCTGGGGTAACTTTCGTTGACCGAAAGGCAGCGACGTGAGGAGGTCCTGACACATTTCGTCCAGACTGCCGTCACTTACCGTCGGGTGCAGCCGCATCTGTTGACTGAGAGTTCCCGTTGACTGGCACGGTTTGTCTTTGCCATCATGGCCGGGAAAGGTAGCCTCCTGTCCTGGATCTGACGATTTTACAAGTGATCGAAACTTTCAGGTACGTATTGTGTACCTAGGTGTACTTGTCAATACCCAGTGCAGAAACTATCCCTCTCCATTGACTACAGAAGCTCCACGTCAAGGGATCTTGGTCGAGAATACTCGAGATGCTTTTAGCCGATACCAGAGCGCCTTCAGCCGTGGCGGGCCGGGCCGGACTGGAATTGCAAAGTTTGAAGAACGACCGAGTTGATTTCACTCCGATCAAAATACATATTGGAAGTTCTATGGAAATTCTAAGAATAGGACTAAACTTGCTAGAAAGGATGTTCATATTTATTATGCTGCTCCATTAAACAAGACGAAGCACATGTGAAAAGTGTATAGGATAAGTATACCGCAAACTGTTCGACGTATGCCACTTTCTTCCCTGCATGCCAGGTTGGAGAAGGTAGATCAGATTTTCTCCTCCCTTTAATTGTTGCCTTTCGAAATTTTGAATTCTAAGAAATCGTTCGCCTCTCTATCGCGTTAGTAACTGTGTGTGCCTCGACATGCTCTCAGTAGGAAACAATTTACTCTCCGCCTTTTGTCTTCCTGGCAGTTGAATCTGTAACGACTTTCGTACCAGGCCGACGACTAAAGCCTCAAGCTTACAAGAAGCGACATCCGACGTTGAGATTTCCATGCCACTGCAATTGACCATTTCCTCCACACCCTTTAGTTTTATTGATGGATTTCAACAAAACTGGTTGGTCTTAAAGACCTACCGGTTTTGATGACGACGCTTCGTTGTGTATAAGTCTCGCACCAAAGTAAACATCATAGGATTCATCCGTATGTCCTCAAACTTGCAATTGGTAATGAAGACTTCCTTTTAGGACACAAAGGGCCAATAGGGTAAGCTAAAAAATAAAAATATACGGTTGCACGTGAACGAAATGTTCACAACACGTTTCCTTCAACATCGTCCAGACTCCAGTTTTTTCGACAGCTTGAACATGAGCCTTAGTGCCAGGTTGACCATCAATCGTCATCTGTTAGTATCCGAAAGGTTCGTCAAAAGAATTGAAGCACGTTTGTCCTTGATACTTTGACGGATGCAGGGGTACCCATCTCACAATCGGGCTGCCGGAACAGGACGTTGCGTTCTGAACTTAATTCGAAGTTGGACAATATGATTCTGGACCTATTCAATTTAAGCGCTGTAAAGATGGTGTCATGTTTATTCGAAACAAGTGGCTGACTTGTGAGCTGACTTGAGACGACTTTGTTTAAGACTAACCCTTTACTTAAGTTGCCAGTAGTGACATAAATCTCACTCTATAACGGCTCTTTCAGTAAACTGTTGACAGTGTTCCTCTGCGGACAAGGCAAAAGGGCAGCAGATTAGGAATTCACAGTTGTCCAGCGGGTGATCATTCCCTCGATTGCTTCGGAAGATCTCGCCCCACCCCGTTTCGTGTACCGTACATCACTGGAGCTGTCCTGTTGGCAACTTGAACCAACTAGAACCAACTAGAACCAACTAAAGGTGTTAATGAACTCCAAGAAGTCCTTGTACCTAGATTGCGTTATAATAGTACTTTGTCTTGTACCTCAATTTCTTCCGATAACCAACAAGTCCGACAGATCCTTTTAGGCTTAGACTCCTTCCAAGGATCGACAAGTGTGCTTCTTGCTAGAGACTGCAACCTGACACATCACAATGCAGTTCGTTATACTATTTGATGAAAATCCACAACGTGATCGCTGCTGCTCAACAGAGCTGTTTGGTCGTCTGTGGATCACCAAGCGATGCAGCCTCAGTTTAAAGCATTCCGATGCTTATCTAAATTTATCCTCGTGACTCCAAGTATCAAATAGGTGACTTATCTCACGTGCTGATTCTCAAAGTTTGCTATGTTACAGATAAATTCGCTCTCAAGATTACAATTAACAATTTTTGTTCATTGTAACCGGTGTTCTAGAGTTCGGTTGAGATTTAGGGCTCAACTGCATGGAAATGGGGGTGCTGAGTAAACCTTTGTCAAGATAAACCTTGCACCGGTTCCTTAGAACGATGTGCTCGCAATCCAGCAAGATCCAGCATTACGATGTAGTACTGCTGAATACTGTAGCTGCACGATGCTTAGTAATTTATAGCACATTCCTGTGAACGTGGATGCCCTGTAGATTCTCGCTTTTGACACTATACATGACACTGGAGATTGCTCTAGACTTCTTATAGATCCAGTATCTTCCAAATACGTGGGTGGTTGTAATGTGGTCTAGTTCCGAAGGACCAAGCCACCGTAAACTTGCTGATGGATCAGGATGACCATGGATTGAAGTTTGGTTTGAAGCATTCGCAGATTTGTCAGCTTGCACGCAATGAAGAGTCCGAGCGTTAAAATTTAATCAAGTTCATGTCGTTGACAAAGGTCGGGAACTCACAGTCAATTGTGGAAGACCGCAAACAAGACAGTTTTAGCTTTGAAGAAGCATCATAGAAGCTTACCGAAACCTCGCAACAAATATTCTGATTCATCAAGACAGCAGGTTATTTCTAGATAAGATAGAGTTGTTCCAGAACTGCCGATTTCTTGCTCTCATTCTAATGCTAAGTTAAAGACACAATTCAAGGTTCCATACCAATATTGCCTAAAAATGTACACCAATTTCAGGCCACAAATCTAACATTGCACCGGGTTTGGCTGGATGCAGTTTGCAGGAAGCCTAGTCTTGGGCGGCTTTTCTCTGAAGCTATCAGATCGAATAGCTTCTCTGGGCTTCCCCGTCATTCGGAGCAGATGGTTCCCATCTTTTCACTCATGAGTGGAATGTAGCTTTAGATGGTAAGACTTTCTGAAGTGAAGTTACAATTGCATCTTGAATGCTTATCGCTGCTAAGGGTCCATTCCCATGGACAGTGAGCATTTGGGACGTCCCGCACACTCACACGCCTCCGAACTGCAGGATAATGTAAACGTCCAGAAACTTTATTCTATTTTACTCTTCCTCGTTGCAATTTTGAAATCGAAACTGCAGAGCCTGTAATAGACTACAAGATGAGCGATGAACTTCACGTATGACTGGCTCCAGTTGGTTTTGTGGCAAACAAAAACAGAAATCTGGGAAGTGATTAATTATTACAGTACGCATATCTAGTGTGGTAAGAATCCACTTCTGGATCACGAGAAATGTATGCTATTTTTCAAGACCATACTCCCAATCTGCTAATGGAAACCGAACGAATGGAAGAAAACCTGGACAAGCTCGGTACAAACTCTGTATCACCCACTTCTAGCTTGTGTAAGTAAATTAGAGATGATTATTACGTTCTACGGTCTCATGCTCAAGGCCTGTTGATGCCATACTCCCGTAGCCACATCAAGGATTGCAACAAAAGGGAACAACGACCCACAGTGATTATAGCAATAACTAAAAGGAAACAAGCTAAAAATAAGTGGAAGTGGAAGTTATAGCTAGTCTCCAGAATAAAGATCAGATAAAGTTCTATCGCTTGATCTTTTAGATGGAGAAGTATATCACATGCAGTTATCACACACTCTCTTGTCAACTGCTTCTCGGAAGGTTGATTCGCATATCTCCATTTACCGAAACAGAAGCTCCAGTCTGCCACCATGAAATATCTCACAGGGCATATGATTCTGTGCCCATCAAATTGAGGCTGTTACCAGTACCTCCAGTACACCACTCACTATAAAATTTTACGAGACGTATGATTTTGAACCCATCAGACTGGAGCTTCCGCTTCGGAAGCTCCAGTCTGCCCCTCCCAAGAAAATGTCCTTTGAGATATATCAAATGGGTCCAAGTCGATGGTATCGGTGGATGATAGCAACAACGTCCAGCTCATGCCCCTGAGACCTGAATAGTCTTCAGCACCTCTATCTCTGCTTTTCGCACCTGCAGCATTAGGTTCGTCCGTACGTGATACAAGAACTTTTGCAAGACCTACAAAAACTAAATTTTTCAACTGAACAATCATATACGTTCATTAGAAACCGCGATCTTAAGCTCGACAAGAAAAGATCAGCTCGTTCAGAAATTATCTAAACTTAGAACTTCCGTATTTTGTTCAAGAAAGTTCCGGACTTGTGTTTGTTATGAAGATTTGGCTTTCTCGTTCACTAGACGAACAATACGGTCATCAAGAAAGAGGAAAGTCCCCCAATTCATGAATGTTAAACACCCATATGCAGGACATCTACCTATCTCAGAAAGGAGAATCAACATCAGATACGTTTGGCCTGGAGAACAAGAAATCGTAAGCCTTCATGGGGAACAGTGTCCGGAAAGACGAAGAGTCAACCACTTAGAAAGCAAAGGCCAGCAGCAAACCGAGATGAGGTGTCAAACCTTGGGTTTCAACTAATACGGAGGATTAAACCAAAAGTAACGTGATCAATGTCCTAGTTGAAGGGAGAAAGGAAGTCAGCCTGAATACGTGTAAGTTTAATCATATGTATTTCGATCGCTTACGAGATTGTCTACAGTCCATTTTGAACACGATTTGAGATCCTTACGCTTCTCATATCGCGTACCCATTCCGCTGGCAAATATGGAAATGAGTATTTCGGCCTTGAAAACAAGTGACACTTGCAGTTAAACGTCAGAGTTACCACAATACATGCCATTCGAGCACTTTCTATCTACAGAACAGCCAACAAGCAAAGATGTCTTTGCAGCATAAACATCAATCCGCTGGAGCTTCAGTCTTTAAGATGATGGGTAAGCACTACTTCAACAGCGCCGCAAAGAAGGGCTCGGTAACACACCTCTGCATCTACTCTCCTGAACTCTGTCGGATCTTTGAAATCGACTTATCAAATTCTCAATCAAAGACGCAATGTACAGAGCTGCCCAATCACAACAAAATCGCATCGACGTGGTAGGCCTTCTCCGGGTTCTCCCACAACAAGTGCATTCACCGAGCTCATATTCGAATTAAGAAAGATCCTGGGCCCCATGGCGCATAAGCGACGTAGGACACAGTAAAATAAGAGAAGGATTTGGCCAGGCAAGCAACGCCACGTGTATTTTGCTGCCAGAAGCCGGCACGGATCCACGCGCCTCAAAAGACTAACTTTAGACGGTCTTCTTCGTACGGCGTTACACAATTTCAACTTCCAAGCAAATTTCATTGCGGAGCTTTACATTAGAATTGTTGCGTATATGTTTTAAAAATACGTGGAGATTCATTAAACTCAATACCACTTGCAACATACAAACATATTTCTGTCCTTATAAGCAAGGCAAATAAGACAACTGACATTGGTTAGCGTACGCGCTAAACACTCATAAAGTTTTTATTTGTAAACTAAATTAATGCAATCTTTCAAGTTAAAAAAAAACTCTATTTTTATCTCTAAAAAATTTTAAATAATATTATTTAGTGTCCAATTGATCTAAAATTTGATAGGGTCATAGGGCATGTCCAGTAGTTTGCAGAAATGAAGAGATGCTAGACATTTGTACAGTGATGTCAAAATTTTAAAAATTGGTCATTTACTGATACTAAATTTAAATCTGAGTCAAAGATATTAGAATTTATGCAAAGATACAAATTTGTGTAAAAAAAATGTGTGGGATGTATACAATCAAAAATTCTAGTTGAGAATAATATCATTTATAATTAAATATCTATTGTCAGAGTATATATTTTAATAGCAAAAGTACTTCAAAATTAGAATTTAGTGATTTTTCCCCTAATAAATCTATGTAAATCTAGACATAGTTAGTTTGACCACTTTTATGGATTTTTTAGGTGAAGGATTGTTGTTTATGACTCTTGTGATTAAAAAAAATTTCATTTTGACTTCATATATGTGCACCACATTTGTTTGTGATGGTGTTTTTTTATTGGAGTGTTAGAGTTCATGTGTCTAATTGGGACTAATGCTAGACTTTCATGCCACTTAAATTATCTATATTTTTCCTGAGTGAGAGAAGATTTATGCATATGTAGATAGGATGAGTGATTGCAGTACTAACAACTAAAGGTTACCAACACCACATCATTCATCCTATCAAATGTAACTTTTAAGTTGCACTTATTAGCATTTTGTAACACTCTAGATAACGTGTATTTTGGTTAAGGTTTCAATCGAATTTGGACCTAGTGGTGATCAAACAATGAAGTTGATGATATTGATATATGTGCAAGAATTGTTGAAATCTTGTTTTGAATACAATCATTTGAATGATACACAAGTATCACATTGCAACTTTATGGTAGATCATGTTGAAGTTAGTACTGCATGTAGTCAAAGCAATGTCTCATATCAATCTTGATCATTGAGGTTCAAAAAAGACATGATTTGGAATCAAAGAGTGAAGGAATTAAACTTGATGATATCTAGAAATGTGTCTCCATATTGTTATTGTGAATTATGGATAAAATCTATGGGACCACAAAGGGTTCCAAACTATAATTTGGTATAGTGGATATCATTGAGCTTAATGATTTCATCCATGAGTTTGACTCATGGTGCAATTTATAACAAATGTGTAACTCTATGGCATGAAAATGATTATTTCAATATTTGAAAATGTATATGATAGATGATTATTATGAGTTTTGTTATGGTGTGATTTGCATCAAATGCCCAACTCTATGTCATGAGATTGACTATTTCAACATTTGAAGGGCTTTGTGATGGATGATTATTATGAGTTTTGACATGAATTTACTCAGGAGATTGAGTTTTTAAAACATAATGGTGTGCAAAGAATAATTCTATTTCTTGTAGTATAATGTTTGATAATTTGAGTTCAACTTCTCTCCTCTCACAAATGATATGGTTGGAGTTACCTAAGTTGGGAACGGTTTAATAGAAGTTTCAACCTTTAACCTCATTTTGAAATTCTTTGCTCAATCAAGAATAGATTACCAAGAGCTAGACGATAGATGAGCTAAGAGGTTTGACAGAGTCCCATCATAATACTTGGAAAAGTCATTGAGAGATGTATATTCAAATGTGATGCTAGATCAATGTTATATATGGGATGACAAACACATAGTTGTCCGATGTAGTTATAGAGAGATGATAAGGAATTGATCATTAAATATTTTTAACAAAATGGATATTTAAAATTCAAAAATCATAATAATACGTGTATTTTATAAATAAGATTTGATTTAAAAAAATTTATATTTTCATTTTTATGAAAAAAATTACAATAAAAAGTTTTTAAAATATGATTAATATTCTAATTTTTTTGAAATGATAATTTTGTATCGATTTAAGACTAAATTTAAGTAAAATATTTTTAAAAATTGCCAAAAAAAGTTAAAAATATGATTTTATGCGATACACATGACCTCCTACCTTAATTGAAATTGCAATAGCTAAATGATGATGAGTTATATCAGTTAAACATAAATCTCCGATAACGGGATTAAGTCCTCAACAAAAAATTCTTTCATTGAAAAAAAAATATATGTGAAAAAAATGTATGCATTTTCAATTTTCATGTATGTTGCATTATTATTTGTGTCTTATTTAATTTATTTATAGATGTATTCAAATATTTTCAAAAATCCAACAAGCTGAATGTAAACAAGTGGTGAAGTTGAAAATGAATTATGTAGATATAATTTTCCCTCTATTTTTTCATTTTTACACATAGAACGATAGTATTTATGTCTTTGTCAATTGTGATTACTTGATGATATTTCTTATCATGTTTTATGTGGAAACTTCAGGAATGAGGTATCTCTTGTAATGTAAATTTGAATCTTTTCGATATGATGGGAACCTTTCATTTCTCTGATTTAAATGCTGCAGATGGTTCATGAGTTTAATTTTTTTTTCACAATGTAACTCATTGACAAAGTCTTCAACGTGGCTGAACTTCCTCTTTCATCAATGATGTGACAAAAAACAACTAGACCTAGAGCGTGCCTTATGAGGAACTTCGGAGACAACTCACCCGCCTGAATTCATGTAATATTCAATGAAACGATTTCATTTTATATGATGAAACGGGTCATATAATGCTGGTCGGACTAAAATTTTGTTTTCTAATAAAAGGATATATCTAAACTGGAAAAAGTATTATAGAAGTATGAATTAACCTATATCTTTGAATTGTTGGTCGATCGAATCAAAGATGTAACATGTTCTAATGACGAGTTTCTATTCGTCGCACAAATAAAATATGATATTGAGAGAGGTACTGTTTGATGACTTTCAACTTATCTGATGATATAGTCTGATTCCAAATGTAAGACATCATTAGATATTCCCATTCTTCGGTGGCATTTCCCGTCCATCAAATCAAACAAGGAACATACTTTACTCACCTTTTGGCATTCTTAGCACAAAAAATAAATATTGAGAAAGGTATTTTTTTTATGACTTTCAATTTAGCTCATGATATTGTATTATTCCAAATGAAAGAAGTCACTAAATTTTCTAGACTTTGGTGGCATTTCCAGTCTATCAAATCAGAGAAGCTACATGTGCTAATCAAAATCCTTTCTATACCTTTTTTAATCCTTTCTAGAAGCGTATTGTCCATAACCAAGACTCCAACTTCTAGGTTGGTGGACTTCAAATTAGATAACGATGTTGTATGATCTGAAATGTAAGGAATGGAGAAGGGAAACGGAATGGAAATATCCCATCAAGTGTATATGGATGAAACCAAAGGGTTAGGATTGGGCTAGGTCCAATAGTATCACAATGGAAAATATATAATATTTGAATAATCTAGGTCAAACGATCTACATATTACATCAGAATATCCAATATTCTCTTGAGAATCATGTATACATGCTTATTAAAATAGATTACACAATATACTAAAAAAATGATATATTGAAATGTAAAAAATCACTATTTATTGTAGACCCCAGCTATAGAAGTTACACGTGCACCAACAACATATCTCCATGTGTATAGAAGTATGTCTTTTGCTTGCAAAAGTTAATGAGATACAAACCAATATATTTGACTGTCACATAGAGATGAGAAGAATTTAGATACTGTTGCCTAAGAAAAGAATAAACCTCACTTACAATTCCTTTGAATATTTCTTATTTCATGCAAACACAAGAGATGAAGCCAGACAAAGTATAATAACAAAAGGGATGGGAAGACCCCATCAAATCGTACAAGGATGGAACCAAACCGGTAACATGGGGCTAGGCCCCAATAGTATCACACTGGGAAATATGTCCTACAACACCTAAGATATCTGAACTATCCAAGTCAAAAGGTCTACAAACAACAGAGCATCCGAAGAAGCATCACCTAGCGTGATTGCTCTCCTATGGATTGCACCAGCTAGTGCTCTCAAACAAAAGAGATAGGAAAGTGAGATGAGAAGTATATCGCCGGAACGTCAGAGTGCAGTCGCAGTCAACAACCAGATAATTCGTCATGCTTTAATTTGAGGGTCATCACGAAGAATGGGACATCATTCCTACCTTCAGAAACTGTCAAACTCAACAGGGCATGGTGTCAGCATGAATGCCGACTTTTCCCACCTCTACTGGATCTTTCTTACCCTTGTCTTTTTCTTGTGAAAGATTGCATTAAGATTTCTTTACCAAAACCTTAATGCAATCCTCTATTGTGATCCATTTCTTGTCAGCTCTTCTTACCATGTCTTGACCTGTTATCCACTTCAACATTTTTTTAAAAATTACATTTATTCGTTTATCATCATGTTGATTGTATATGACAATATATTGATAATAATCTACAATCAACATATTTTTCTCTACACAAAGTAAAGTGAGTGTTGAAGAAGTCAACTTTTCATGCATGAAACTGCGTAAGCTTTAATCCATTGAAAGAATAAAAAAATGAACCAAGAAAATCTGAAACTCAACTTATCCAGCAGTTATTACAAGATGCATTAACCCCTCCTTTTCTTTTGCCTCCAGTTGGTTCTTTTCTTGTTTGCTTTGGTGTGGTTGCATCACATTTTTTATTCCATGCATCTCCCATGTTACTAGAACATGTGCAGATTATGTGATTGACAAAAAGTAGCCTATGTCCAAGGTATCGTTGGTATGAGTGAGCATTATTTTATTGTGACACAGCTAGTATGAGAAGATAATGATATGTATCATACTCAAAGCCGTTTTTATGACAATGATACTTTAGGTCAGAATAACCTATGACTCATTGTAAAGTTGTTAAGAGTCCACGGTTAGATTAACTTGTAGGGTGATGATATTGATAAGGCTTCAAAAGATATTATCTTGGACCTTATCAAATATAAAAGGTGTTCAAGTTGCAAAGGGGAATAGAGAAATCTAGAATATCACTTTGCTTACTAAGAAACTTATTTGATCAAAGTGGAGTCGATGTGGGACATCGATAGAGTACAACATGATACTCCTTATGAAATGATGACCAATCCATTCGTGATCAACTTCATCACAATCACTCTCAAACGTGGTAAATATATAACTTTAGAGATAACTTTATGTGATAAGTAATGAATTCTCTAGACACGATTATTCTTCTAGTTATTTTCTAGGGCGCGATTTGGGACTTAACCGTTTACATTTTGATTTAGTTTGAGTGATATGGATATGAACTTACTAGTAATGGTGACCTTCAACATATGGATTCTTGTCCATCATTATTAGTTACCTACAGTAAATCATATGATGTAAATTATTAGGAATTTTGACAAGGAGTATCATTCTCAAGATTTCAACTCCCCGGTTCCGTTCATACTCAGCCGGTTTTGAATTGTTATTTTGATTCTTTATTAATTACATCTCATATTGTTTACATGATGGCTAAATAGTATGTTTAGATAAGTTGTAAATCTCTAAATCAATAAGAAGCTAATTTGGTCACAATAAAGATAAAAAAAATCACTTTTCATTCTCATAAGTCGTGAAGTTTGGACCAATGAGTACACTTACGTGAAGTGCTTCAAGGTTTTGAAAAGTTTCAGAAGCCTTGATATGAACCATTTGCAGATTTGAGGAGAGTGTTAGAAATCGTATGACAATAGCTACAAGGTGGTCTAAAGAATCGATGCAACTGAGTAGATTGTCAATCTATTTTGATGATTAAAATTTAGAGAGTAAAATTCAAATCCTAGAGTATATTTGAGGTTATTGTGAGAGATCTACAAGATTTTTGAGGGATCTGATTTAAGTGACATATTTTTTAGAACTTAGGTTCGTGTTACGATTGAAATTTCAACTCAATTCGGAAAGCTTTGAATAAATAATGATAGCTTGAAGTTTGTGTATATAGTTAGAGTTGCAAGATTATATTAACTGTCACAAAGTTAGTATAATGATCATAACTTTTGATTTCAAAAGTTTTCATCAATATAAATTTCCATACTAGAATCTTGTATGATAAAAAATATCTTCTAAAACTTGAAAGCAATTGAAGTGAATGATTGGAATGTCTAATAATTTTAGTATATAGGAGTCTATATATTATCTTGTGATATAATGTATGATTTGAAAATTATCTTGAAAAATTTGAAAAAAAAACGTAAAGAAATTTTTAGAAAATATATTAAGAATGTAAAATAATTATGTATGAAGTTTGGATAAGAGTGAATATTCTAATTGCTGAACATCACAATCTTCATATGCGGGAGTCTTACACGTTGGAATAAACTCGAATGTGGATTAGTGAGGAGGAGAAAGAGAGAATAGCAGCTTACACGAGACTCTAAAAGGTTCTTCTACAACCAATCACTCATGCGTTGTCATAGCAAAGCAATGTTTTTATAACATAAGTGGTGAATTCAACGTGATGTTTTTGAGATGGAGGAACTTTCATAAGTTTTTATGTTGTCAGTTTATATAATTAGGAGTTGAGGTTTATGGTTAAGTGTTTCAAGTTTACAATAAGGTTTAGGTTGCAACCTCAAGTTGTGGATTGAACTTGAGATATTAGGTAGCAAGTTCAAGTTTTGTTTGAACTTGAAATATTGAATTAGTTAGAAATGCGATTTGTAAAAATTGTAAAGTGATAGTTTAACTCCAAATAATGAATTTTATGATATGTTAAATACCAAATGATGGCAAAAATCAATCGTGGATGGGTTGGAAGAATCTATGTATGGAGGGTTGATGTTTGCTTCTAGTGTTTAAATCCCCTCTATACGGGCTTCCTATTTGTGTGCCATGCTGGATTTGTATGGATGTCTACTTCTATATGAGTGTTACGAACTTGATCAACAGTTCCCACTCTAATGTGTGATGTGTATTTCTATTGTAAGAAGTTGAAAGTGATGGCCAACTTTTCCAAGAGTGCTTGAGATGATGTTAGGTTAGATTGTCCAATCCATTAGACATATATCATGAAACTTTAGATTTATATTACTTTTGATAGAGTCAGAGGGTTGAATACTTGCTGGATTGGTGGGATCGACGATCAACACTACTTCATATTAGTAACAAGTTGAGTGGTTATTCCTTGTAATAAAGAATATTACAATGAGTGGAGAAGGATAAGCAGAGCAAACGAGATCATGCAAGCTTGATCTGGCAAGAACAGAGATATTTCAAGTGTTCAAGTTCTTTCTACAATAGCAACAATTGTATGATCGAGGGGAAAATTTAGCTACAAGAATGTTGCAAGCTGTGGTTGGAAAGATGGATCAATTTGATGGAAGGGATGTTTCTAACTACTTGAGATATTATGCTAGAGAGATAGAGTTGAACGGTGTATAAGATAGACAGATGATAGAAATATTTGTCTTGTTGGCATGTCAAAGATCAAAGACCTTATGAGATCTAGACAAGAACAATTTGAAAGAATTTGGAAAACATATTAATGTGTATTGAGGGATGAATATTCTTGAAAGATTCTAATAGAGTCATCTAGAAGTCTTTCATGGAGTGGGTTGAAAGATTCAATAAGAAGTCTTATGCAATTGAGCTTCTAATAAAGTTTGAAAAACAATTCTCACAATTGTATTGAATGTAGAAGATCACTTTGGAGTCCCACTAAACTGAATTATTTTTTTGAGTTGCAAGTGAAGATAGATTTGCTTCTAGAAGACAAGAATGAACAAGAAGGGCTAACTTGTAGTTGGAAGAATAAAATGGATACAATTTGACTGTTGGCAAAGAGGGAGGGAATGAGAGAGAAGATTGTAGTGATAAGACCTCTTCATATTATTATTTTTGTTTCTCCAGCACCTATTGTTAGTCCAACAGTTCCAACATTCAATAATCAAGCTCAGGCTATGAAATATTGTAAGGAAGGATCATCCATCGAGGAGATCATGTGTAGGATGAAGTAGCTCAAGATCAAGTTTGTAATACTAGAGGAGAAAGATATGGGAGGGAAAAATAAGTCTTTTACCAAAGAAACATATATACAATGATGCATATGGTGTGAAAGTATTGATCATGCATTAAAAGATTAAGGAAATTTTGCACAAACGTTGTAGAGTGGATCTATTTTTTGCAAGAAAGAGAAATTAATCATTAAATACACTAGAACTATCATCCAAATCAATTTTGGTAAAAAAGTGATGAAAAAACTTATGGATAATTATCATAGTAGACATGTGGTGGCATAGGTTGAAGCCTTCTATTATGGTGCTAAGCTTAGGGGAGTTGGAGAGGAGTTTGAAGGGCAAGTAACACTTAGTGGCTTATTATCAAATGCTCTTGTTACAATGGAGAAAGGGGAGGTAGCTAGAGAGATTCTTCTAAGAACAACTGCAACAATTCATGTTATTGCTGGATGGGAAGATCTTGTAGATACCATGTCAGTTCATGCTTACATTGTCAAGATTTAATATGAAGCATCGGTGGAAGAGAAGAGACTAAAGGAAGAGTAAGGTTATGGAGAAGAACTCTCACTAAAAAGGTTGGCTACCTTATACCTCTCTTCTAACTAATCACGTTATGGAAGAAGTTGGTCCTTCAAAATATAAGGAAAGAGTCAAAGGGGGTGAGAAGAATAAGAAAAAAAATTCAAGGTTACAAACTACATTCGGATATTAAAGCAACAATAGGTTTGAAGGGAATCTTGGAAGAGAGAATTTTGAGTGTGAATATAGAGTTTACTTTTAGGGAGATACTTGGCATTTCAAAGAAGGACATTCATGATGTTATGAATGATATCATCAAGATGAAGTGACAAATTTCTACCAAGATTGCTCTACTCCATGCACTTAGTACAAAGGTGTCAAGGGAAGAAGAGGAGACATTGATAGAGTATTGTAAAGTCAAATCTTAGAAAGTTTGCTTTGAGGGTAAGGCCAAAGAAGAAGAAGAAGTGAAGATTTATAGTCACTACATCCGGTCACATTGGGCAAGAGTGACTATTGAAAACGCTTGTGAAGATAGGAGACCTCAATGAACATATGTTGACATTGATTGATCATGGATAGAAGATCAATATACGTTGCAAGAACTTTGAATTTCCTAGTTGATCAAGTAGTTAGATGGCTAGTTGCCTTGGAGATAATATAGATGTGGTAGATCTTTTCTTGTCTATATAGTATATAAAATAGCCAACTAACGTGATTTCATATTGTCGGTCTGAGTTTTGAACAACCCGAAGAGACAACAAGAAATAAACCTTTACTCACCCATCCTTTCTCTCAATGATTACCTTGTAATGATGCTCAAAAAATGTTGGTGGTCATATGATTGACTATAATCCAGTTGATTCAATCAAGTTCACTGAAATAGTTGTAATTCTCTACTTGTGATGTTGAAAATGCAGTTCTATTTGAAACGCAAGATCATTGTTGCCAAAGATTCTTGTCGATGTCGGTATTTAGAGTAAAATATGATCAAATCCATTCGTCCATTAGTAACTACACGTTCATTTGAAAGTGGTGTCTATCTTGTGGAGTTGATTTGAATTTGAGTCCTACTGACAGGTAAGAATTTTATAAAATTAAGAAATGACCTATTGACACCAATCATGGCATGGTGATTAGGGTGACTTATAACATTTGAGGAGATTTGTATGGAATATGCTTTAATATTTTAATGAAGATTGAAGAAGTAGTAGTTGAATAGAACTTCTTTATGCAAGATTCTACTTTGTATCTAATGATTCCTGAACATCATTACATTATAGCATTCAAGATGGATATAAGAGTTTTTTATGATGGATTATCATATGCACAAACTTGCAGCCAAGATAGGAAGTGGTTAGTGTAAATTTTAACAGTTTTATTGAATAAAGAGTGAAACAAAGCATAGTTGAGAAAGATAGTAAAAAATCCCCAAAATATGAAGATTTTGAGGATTTTTGAGAGGTAGCTTTGTAGAAATAGGATATGGTGATATAGCGAAGAATATACTCTCATCCACACAAGAGAAAATTACTTTTTGTTTAGGGTTGATGAAGTTTTTGCATGCTAAATATGCTACATACAAGGAGGTTGCTGATTTGAGAATATTGGAGAAAAAAATTGTGCATACATGAAGAAAAACTAATAGATTTAAAGATTCTTGAGGAAGATGAATATATATCAAGAGTTTATGAGTAGTTTGGTTTGGAAAATCTATTGAAAGATATTATGGAGATTGGATTCGGTGATGAAGATAAGATGTTGAAGGTGCAATCTTTAGAATTTAACAACAAGGTTAGGGTAGACCTATATTTGGTTGGGGGACCTAGTTATTATTGTAGATATTGTGGTAACAAATCCTATGTAACACTGTTTCAGAGGGAGTGATTACACATTCTTCTAGAAGATGGCAAGTGGAATTCTTGATGGATCGATAGTTTAAGGAGGCTCTACATTCACTCTTAGTGGATCCGACCATTCCTCGTACTACTAGAGCTCGTCTACGCTCTTGCTTGAGCAAGGGTGTAGGCTCGTGGGTCTTGGCTCGACCATGTATCAGGGCTTTCCAACTTGCACCAGCTACTTTCTTCACAACGATGAGATTCCGTCTTGGCTTGGTCCATCCATCTACATCTTCATTACTCACATGTGAGTGTGATATCAATTTAGATGCAACACGTGTTCATATGACTCGTTGTCTATTCGGAGGGTAGAGGATAGCTACCCATGATGACATTAGGGATGTGGTATTTGCTATGGCACGAGAGGATGGATGCCTCATATTGAGAGAGCGTTGGTATAGAGAGAGCGTTGGTATGCCTTACAGTCGACGAGGGTTAGGGCAAACTTGTACTTGGTTCGGGAGGACTAGGTCTCTGTTGTTGTTGTGGTGGTTATCGATCCTACTAGAGACACAGTTTCAGAGGGGGTGATCACCCAACCTCCAGGATGGGTGGCGAGTGGAGCGACATCAGCCAAGGTCTCCAAGTATAGAGGTATGTAGAGAGGTCACTTCTTTGTTCCTCTAGCTTTGGAGTTATATGGAGCTATGGACACCGACTTCGACATGTTCATGAGGGAGTGCGCGAGAGCCTACCATACTATGCGACATGGGGTATCACTCTCTTTAGCTTATTGTATAGCCTATTTTAGGCAACATGTTTCCATTGCTCTACAGAGTGCACTACCTGATGCAATCTATAGGAGAGCAATCACGTTAGGCGATGCTTCTTCGGATGCTCCTGTTGTTTGTAGATCTTTTGACGTGGATAGTTCAGATATCTTAGGTGTTGTAGGACATATTTCTGAGTGTGATACTATTGGGGCCTAGCCCCATGTTACCGTTTTGGTTCCATCCTTGTATGATTTGATGGGTCTTCTCATCCCTTTTGTTATTATACTTTGTGTGGTTTTTCCTTATTACTTGGGTTAGAGTTATCGAATGTGAGAAAGAACACTCTGATTGTACAATGCAACTTGCAGGGAGTCCCTAAACCTGGACTTGCGTGGAATCCATGGAAAACGCCAAACAAATTCTTCAGTTCTACCTCCATCACCCCATAGTTATCCTTATGGCCTTGGTACCTGCCATAAGGACAAATGACTGTCACGGTTTGCTTCAGAACGCTTTCCAATGTCAGCTTTTTGTAGCCGTTATTATTCACATTCTCTTACTTCCATTGTTGATTTGACTCATGTTTTTACAGTGGTACACTGACATGTTTCTTAATAATGAAACACCCTGTATAATTTGATCACAATCATGCAATGTATGTGTTAAGCCTTATTTCTGAACACTGCAAATTCTTTTGCCTACGTTGCCTCCGGGATACATGCCTTTGTAGTTCAGATACTTAAAAAACTATTAAATAAGGCTCTTCTACTTCTAGAAGGAGTGAAAATTCCCACAGTGGCAATGCACATGAAAATTCACAATAGCGGAGAATATTGTTGTATCTATCATGCAAACATCGGCTCTATTGAAGCAGTATCATTACTCATTTGATCAATTCTGATGTGATGGTTATTGTATATAAGTACAATCAGTTTATCCAGTAGGAAGACGCTACACATGGAATAAGAAGCAGGATAAAAAAACCATCAAAGATAAAACAAAGCAAAGGCAAATAGAAGACCAGCCCAAAAGGAGAAAAAATTGGACTAACCCTTTTATGATACATCTATATATTGCATCTTCATTATCGCTGGGCATTAAAGCACTTCTAGATATCTATCCGGATTGAATTGTTTTGTAAGTGGATGTTAAGATAATTTTTAATAGTATTTCACATGCATTCAAAGAGACCTTAGAGAGGCTGGTGGACCTATATCCAGCCTCATTCCCCTTGATATGGTCTTTCTACTGTTCACATTATTCTTTCTTCTATCATCGTGATTTTTTTCAAGAGGGAGTCACTATTTTACAGTACGCAGCTAGTACTCGAGAACGAGATCTTTTGGGAGGAACCCTTTTTGCCATGGCTCATTATAGAGCCATGGCAAAAAGGGTTCATTGATAGAAGAGCTCATTATAGAGCTCTTCTATCAACTGCTTTGGCTGTGCCATATTATGTGTTCCACTCCTTAATGGATGATACACACATTGTGGGCCATGTAGACCACATTAGTCAGGCCTTTGATTACTTGACTACAAAGCTTTATCTCAGATACTTGAGAGTCAAGGTGTTAAAGTGTAGGACATGGTCTACTATGGGCCTTTCTACTCATGTCCACCTTCTAGAAGGATGTATGACATCTAGAGACAACTTACACATTCTAGGAACGCAAGTTGGATATGAAGATTTTGTTTCACGTTACCTAGATGATGCCCTTGACAAGGATGTATTGCATGTAGATGACCTTCCTCAACTATGGGATCCGCAAGTGGCATTTAATATACTCATCTTTAGTGTTACTTGTGGATTCATTTGGCTTTTTTGCATGATTCTTCCTTCACATGCATTCTTATCACACTTGAAAACTTTTGATATAGGATCATGGGCGTCTTTGATGACATCATCAAACCATGGATCTTTGAGTTTGTGACATGAGATTTGGTATGGAGACATACATCTTTGCCACTTTTGTGTGGAGGGCTAGACTTATTATCGATGGAGGAGACAGTAATCATAACATTTTTGGCTAGTTGGACACTCTCGATAATTTTGTTATGTTCTCGATTTTTGATTACACATAGATCCATCCTTGAGATGTATGCACTTGACATGGATACGTGATCATTTTTTTTAGGTACTATTATGACATAAGGGAGATGCTTTACCCCCAAAGGTATGACATGAGCTTTCATCTTTTTTTTCTTTGCCCATTGATTGGACTAAGAGTCTTCAATCTACCTTGATGGACTGACAGTTTTAGCATACTCTACATTCACTCTTAATGGATCTAGTCATTCCTTGTACTAATGTGGCTTGTTTATGTTTTTTCTCCGGTAAGAATGCAAGCTTATGAATCTTGGTACGACCATGTATTAGGATTTTTCTACTTGAATCAATTACTATTTTCTGCATTAATGAGGTTCCGCCTTGGCTTGATGCATCCATCTACATCTTCATTACTCACGTGTGAGTGTGGCACTACTTTAAATGCAACTGATATTTTTATGACTTGTTGTCCATTCCAAGGGTAGAGTATAGCTACCCATGATGTCATTAAAGATGTGGTGTTTACTATGGAGCGCTGTCGTGTTGTGACGCGGCTACTATGAGAAGATGATAATATATGTCATCTTTAGAGCCATTGTCATGACTGCGATACTTTAGGTTAGAATAACAGATGACATTGTAAGGCTGTAAAAAGTTAGGGAGATCTAGAAACATCACCTTGCTGACTAAGGAGCTTATTTGATTGAAGTGGAGTCGACGTAGGACATGGATAGGGGACAACATGATCCTCCAGATGTACCATTGTCAAGTCCATTTGTGATCACCATCAGGTGTCTTCATCGTGATCGCTTTTGGGTATACTTAGCTGGTTTCAAGTTGTCATTTTAACTCTTATTAGTGACAACTCATATTGTATAGGATGTCCAAGTAGAGTGTTTAGGATAGTTGTAAAGCTCTAAGTTTCAATGGAGCTAATTTGGCCACACTAGAGGTCAAAATAGCATTCTCCATTCCCATTGGTCTAGGAGTTTTGACCAATGAGGACACTAGGGCAACTTGTTGAGGTTTTTAGGGATTTTGGAGACCTTCTAGGGGAGAATTCGAAAATCTGAGGATCTTCTCTACTCAGATTATCCTCCCAAGGTAATACACTCCATGTGGGAATGTTTTCCTCTATTGGCATAATCAGCTTTTGGCCTTGCATTAACTCTGATGGCATATAGCCGGTCCACGAGCTATGGGTTGTATGATCAGCCCATAATGCAAAAGGTAACAAACGAGGCCATTGTCCAGCCTTCCCCCTACATGACTTCACAATTGCTTTGATAATAGGTGGATGACTATGCTCACTCTTCGCATTCCCTTACGGATTATAGCGGTGGTGAGAGACGACTTGACTCCACATCTCTCAAAGAAGTCACGTGCCTCTTGAGCATTCAACTCTCCTCGATCGCGGTTATCTTCCCAACACATCCATAACGACACACAACATCCTCCAAAAAAAAATTTGCAAACCCCTTACATTTGCTTTTGATCGTAGTGCTCTCCCTCCACTTGATTGGATAAATCCTCCTTGCTAACACGGATGTCTCATCTGCCCTAATCCCATCGGCATGACCACCAAATCCACAACCCACTTATAATGGATAGCAAGTGGATATGTAGGATGCAAACCATCACGGTGTCGGATTACCGAATACATATGACATGTCTCACTAGTCTCCACACATCCTACCACATCCTTGTAGATGTTTTTCCACCAATATCTCTCTTTCAATTTCATGAAAGTGGCATATATCCCCTTGTGGCCTGCCCATAAGCTCTCATGAAACTCCTGCATCAACTCATGTTGAGCCTCCTTTCCACAAATCACACGTTGTGGCATGTCACCCTAAAGCCGGTCTCTTCCATAGGTATACATCTTGTAACATATAGTTGTAGGCCTTCGTTCTTACATGTTTGAACTCATGATCACTCCAACCGCTTTGTCGTGCTAGTGTGCTGAGATATTTTCCAATATCTAACCACTCACCCTCATACAAATCCTCAAGAAACATCTCCAAACTTTGTGTTACTCCTTGCTGATGAGCCACAGAATAAAATGTCGTTCCAACATCATTAGTATCATCAACCATTTCTTCTTCTCCCTCATATCTAGCTCTTGACAACATATCTGCCACCTTGTTATCCTTTCACGCCACATGCCCGAACTCCGGATTGAGCATCTTGATGTATGCTATCCCACCTCAACATTGCAATATCCGATTGTATTGCAATTGGTGATCATCCCCAAACAATGGTAAACAATCTGTCTCCACAATCACATGTGCTCCAATCAGGTAGTTCCTTTCCGACTTCATGGCCGTAACAACACCCCACAATTCCTTCTTCACCTGAGGATAACTTCGCTGTCTTTCACTCAAGACCTTGGCTCCAAATCTCACAGCATACCTACTCCCTTCATCTTCGTCATCCTGCCCCACGGCCCATCCTATGGCAATAGGACTGGTATCCACCGTCAATATCACTGGCTTGTTACCATGATATTCTATCCTTCGCAACACCGGAGGTGATGACATACACCTCTTCAACTTCCTCATGGCCTCTACATGTCTATTCTCCCAAACAAACTTCTGATTTTTTCTTAACAACCCATATAACGGATCTGTTATATGAGCATAGTGAGGAATCCATATGTCATAGAACACAATAGCACCTAAAAACCGCCTCACTTTTGTCAAGGAGTTGCAGATTTCGCGCATCCTTTGAATAGCATCCACCTTGTTGGGATCTGGTTTTCTGCCGTACCATCCACACAAATGACCAACAATGACAACCTCTCGAACCCCAAATATAGATTTGGCTCTTGACAAAGTCAAATGTACCTCCTCCAATCAAGATAATATCCTCTCACAATCTTCAATGTGATCCTTCACAAAATTCGACAGCCCCTTTGATCGATGGTTCCATCCTTCTCCTCCTCTATACATCCTTTGATTGGAATATCATCCAAGAAAGGCATGGTCTTCTCCGGAATAAAGTCCCGAAGAACTCTATTCATCCCATTCATCATGTGTGCTACAGAATTTGTCGCTCCTTGTGGTAGTGTGCACATCCTCACCAAGCCCAAGGGGTGTTCTCATTGTGGTAACATCCATGCTTCCTTTCGATAGTTGAAACCGATCATACCCAGAGTAAAAGATCCCCATGGAGTAGATAGCTCTCCCCTACAAAGGCTTCGCAAACTTCGTCCACAATAGGTCCAATCCCTATATTCTTGATGGTCACTTGATTCACCGGTTGCATATCTTGAATGAATCGTAGTGATCCATTCTTCTTAGGCATTGTAAACCATCGGCGGTATATGGTGCAAAAGACGGCTCTAGGATCCTCATCTTCATCTTCTCCTTCAAAAGCTCCATGAGTTTAGACAGATGTGCTCTAGGTACGAGGATCGGGTCTCAAGTCCCAAGGCGCATGAGGCACGATAAAAATGATCATGGGAGCTACTACATTTGGATCCACACACCCTATCTCCTTTGCTTCAAAAGAGAATGCTTTTCCATGTCTAGCAAGCATCTCTTTGAAACACCTTTCCTCATTTGCAAGAAGGAAACCATCAGATCCAACCTTCAACTCCTTCATAGTGGTTTCAGTAAACTTGTGTCCCATTTTACTAGGATCCCTCAAGTTACTTTCTCTGCCGCTTCTTTGCACTTGTTCCTTTGAGTCGTTTGGTAAAGGAGCGGCTATCGGTTTCACCTTCTTATCAACCGTTTTATATCTAGTCTCCACTCGAACCTCGGGTGCTTGGAACATCTCAATAGTGGAGTGAACTCCACTATCTTCTCTTCATCCCCAAATCCAATCTCCATCATCTCCTTCAACGGGTCTCCCAAACCAAACTCCTCATAAACTCCTGATATATATTCACCTTCCTCAAGAAGCTTCAAATCTGCAAGGTTTTCTTCATATCTTTGGAGTTTGTTCTTCTCACATCTTTTCAAATCAGCAACCTCCTTGTATGTAGCACATCCATCATGCGAAAACTCCATCAACCCTGTACAAAAGGTACCTTTCTCTTGCATAGGTGAGAGTACCTTCTCCTTTGTACCACTATATCCTCTCTCTACAGCGGTACTTCTCCAAAATCCTCAAAATCTGAAGATTTTGAGAAAGCTCCCTCTCTCAACCGTGCTTTGTTTCTCTCATGATTTGCTGGAATTGTTAGAAACTGCACCAACCGCTTCCCATCTTGGCTTCGAATTCGTGCATATGCCGATCCATCATCAAGCACTCTTGTCTCCATCCTCAGTGCTATGATGTAAGGTTAACCAAGAATCAATGGGTATGATGTAGAGTCTTGCACG
Organism: Marchantia paleacea; assembly: GCA_014180765.2. Classification (NCBI taxonomy): domain Eukaryota; kingdom Viridiplantae; phylum Streptophyta; class Marchantiopsida; order Marchantiales; family Marchantiaceae; genus Marchantia; species Marchantia paleacea. The sequence continues at coordinate 628,024 of MUAA02000030.1, forward strand.
AAGAAATTCTGCTCAGCTACTACATCTCCAACCTTCACCGGAATATCAGGGCATGCTCCATACAAGCCCCCTCGAGTATTGTTGGCTGCCCTAATCACCCAACCATGATTAGTGTCTATGGGCCACTTCCCCTTCTTGTAGAGCTCTCTCGACATTATATTGATCTCTGATCCATGATCAATTAGTGCTAACACCGGTTCACTGAGATCCCCTATGTAACACTGAAGCAATGGCTCCGGAATGACTTCCAAGATGAGAGATGGTCTTCTCAAGACCTCTCCTTGCTTTATATATCTTTGTGGGGACTAGAGGAGTCCGAAATCCAAACTATGCCACATGGCTAACATGCGTAGGTTGCATGTTTTGTTATCTTATCCTAACCAATTCCTAACAGACGTCTAGCACACAATCTGATCCACCAATGCATGGTAGCCACCTCGTCATTTACCCTTTTACTTTTTGGATAGTGCACACCACTATCTTGTCTTTTTGTGATCTAGTGACCACTCTACGCTTTGGCTAAACTAACTATGACTAACCAAGATTGGTTACAAACCTCCCCCCATTTAAGTCGCAACGTCCTCGTTGCAAGAAGACTCAAAAGTCTCTACAAGTATCTTGGCATTTGTAAGATTTGCCAATGGTTCCCAAGTAGCTTCATAAAGTGGATAACCTTTCCATTGGACTAGATATTCCACTTTGGTGTTCCGCTGCCCTCTTGTCCGTTTCTTGAGGATTCTCTCAACCTCATATTCCTCTACACCATCAATCATGGTTGGTAAAGGAGGAGGTTGATGTGGGTTGCCAAAGGAAGGAGATCGTGGGGTATACTTCCTCAAAGAGAGACACATGAAAAACGGGATGTATTTTCATGTGTGTTGGCAACTCTAACTTGTAGGCAACTTCTCCAATCCGTTGGACAATTAACAAAGGTCCAATAAACCGTGGACTGAACTTTCGGACCCCTATTAATGACAAATTGGTAGTAGACAACCACACCCGACGCCTTTTTGAAACTCCACATGTCGTCGATGAGCATCGGCATATTGTTTTTGCCGATTTTGGGCAATGGCTAATTTGTGCTTTGCACAGTGTACTCCTCGTTGGACTCGTGCCACAAACTCGTTCACTACTTCAACTTGGGTTGATGGTTCCTGCATGTGACCTACACTCACCAAGCTAGATGGTGTGATAGGGTGTTCTCCATACATCAAGAAGAAAGGGCTGACTTTTGTGGATGCATTGATTGAGTTATTATAAGCAAACTCAATCAAGGGTAAAAGATGCATCCCAACCGTCTTGCTCTTCCAAAGTGAAAGCTCTAAGCATGTCCTCAATAGTCCTATTTGCTCTTTCGTTTGCCCATCCGTTTGAGGATGATAAAATTTGTGGACATGGCTAGTTTTGTTTTGAATAGCCCAAATAGGGTTTTCCAAAACATGCTAGTAAATTGAGTGCCCCTATCGGTGATGAGCACTCTAGCTAAGCCATGTTGAGCAAAAACTGCATCCATATAAATTCGAGCAAGTTCGGTGCGATGAATTGTCTTTGTTGTGGGCCTAATATGGATCATCTTGCTCAATTTGTCAACAAAAACTACTATGGAATCATAACCCGTAGAGGTCATTGGTAACTCACATACAATGTCCATCTTGACGTGCTCCCATCTTCTAGTCGGTGTTGGTAGAGGTTGTAGTAGACCTTTGGGTTTCGATTGCTAGCCTTATTTTGTTGACAAGCCACACAACTTCTAACATAGCTCGTGATGTCCTCTCTTAGTTTTGGCCAAAAGTATACCCTTTGGACGCCTTCAATGGTCTTCTCCACTCCTACATGGCCCGCAATAGTTGAATCATGTGCCTCCTCTAACATTTGTTATGCGAAGGGCAACATCCGAGGGTATCCAGATCTTTCCCTTGTAGAACGCCAATCCCCGTTCCAAATATGCTCTACCCTGCTGAAGGGCTTGTGCAATCTTCTCATCCTCCTTGGTAGCTCGATTCAGGTTCTCCCACCATTCAGAGTGAATCTTCACCTCAGTGATGTGATTAATGCATGGCATTCGTGTCAATGCATCCGCAAGCTGCTTCTTCCCCTCCACATACACGATCTTCATGTTGAAACGCTGTCGCCATTCAGCCCAACGAATCTGCCGCTTGGAGAGGTCCTTTTGAGTTTCTAAATAAACCAAAGGCTTGTGCAGTGCATCTCAACCACAAACTCCTTATCTTCGAGATAGTGCTTCCAATGTTTAGTAGCCAAGACAATGGCTAACTCCTCCCTCTACGTGGTATGATAATTTTTGCTCCACCGGCAAAAGTTTCCGTGAAAAAAAGCAATTGGGTGCCATCCATCTTTCCACTCTGTTGTAACACTCCTCCAACCGCCACACCGATGCATCCGTAACAAGTTTTGTTGGTCTACCGGGGTTCGTACCATTTAAGGATTGGTGCATGTAAGGCGCATCTTTCAAAGCACGAAATGCAATCTCTTGAGCCGTACCCCATTGCCATTTCTGCCCTTGGCCTAAGAGACTTGTTAAAGCTTGAGCAATACGAGCAAAAAGCTTCCACAAACCTTCTATAAAAAGCCGGTTAAACCCAAGAAACTACGTAGTTGAGTCGATTCTCGGGGGGCAGTCCAATTTTGAATGGCTTCCACTTTGTCACTCATGACTCGGATGCCATCAACGCTAACTCTATGGCCTAAGTAATCTACTTCGTTTTTGCCAAACTCACATTTTGACATCTTAGCATAGAGCTTTTTTTTCTCTCAACACTTCGGAGTACTTTATCGTAGATGTTTTTGATGATCTTGTAAGGACTTGCTATATATCAAGATATCATCTAAGAACACAATCATTGATTTATCGGATATTTCTGAAAAATATCATTCATCGGTCCCATGAATGTGGCGGGGGCATTGGTTAAACCAAATGGCATAACTAGATCTCAAAATGACCATATCTAGTTCTAAAAGCGGTCTTTTGTATGTCTTCATACGCCACTACGATCTGATTGTATCCGCTTCTAAGATCAAGTTTGGTGAAATACTTAGCTCCATGAAGTTGATCAAACAAGTCATCCATTCACGGTAATGGATACTTGTTTTTTTCACCGTTGTTGATTTAGAGCACGATAGTCCATGCACATCCGCATGGAGCCGTCCTTCTTCTTCACGAACAATACGGGAGCTCCATATGGTGACACACTAGGTTGGATAAACCCTTTCTCCAACAACTCTTCCAATTGTGCCTTGCATTCCTCCAGCTCGTTCGGTGCAAGTCGATAGGGACTTTTACAAGGAGGTGAACTTCCTGGTAAGATCTCTATCTTGTGATCCACTCTCCTTCTTGGTGGTAAACCCGGAGGCAAATCATCTGGAAAAACATCTTGAAACTCGTTCTAGATACAAGTTAACTCCTCATGTATAAAAGATTGCTCTTTTGGAGCGCTTACATCTCTTATTAGGCCCAAAAAACATACATCTTTGTGACTGATAGCGGTTCTTCCTATCACATAGATAAGTAAGTTTTTGTTCCGTGATCTAAGTCTATCTCCAAAGATCCTCCAACTCATAGTTTTTACTATCTTCCTTCGCCAATCTACCTCAGGATTATATTTTTCCATCCAAGACATACCCAAAATAGCATCATAGCGAGCTAATCGAATTACTCTCCACTCCAACGATTCCTTGTATTGCCCAATCTTCAACTCCACTTTCCTAGGAATGCTCTCAATGCTCTCTGTTTGTCCGTTTGGCAACTCTACCTTTTCACTCTCATCTTTCTCTAAAGCTAATCCCAACTTCATAGCAATAGATCGAGATAGGAAATTTTCTGTAGCTCCTGGATCAATCAATACTCTCACTTTTACTCCTTCTATCTCGCCATCCATCACAATCAAACATGTTTCCTTCTTTCTCAAACCATTTACCTCATGTTTGTGCCTCCTTCCCTCGCCCTTCCTCCTTTTCATCGAACCAGTAAGGCCGCGAGGCAAGGTTATTGGTGCTCGTCGTTTCCCAGGTTTCCATCGGTCACTTCGTCTCCACCTTCAAGATTGTTGAGGGCTCGTCGATAGGGGGGTCTAGCTCCTCTTGCCCGAACTCGGGTACGGCAATTCATGGCAATGTGACCAAATCTTCCACAATTATAGTACTGCCTCATTTTTCGTCTTCCCTCCACTCCGTCTCCTCCTCTTGAATTTGCTTCTCGATGAGGATTCGAGTTGCGACGATCTCCTCCTTGTGCGTTCACTCCCCTTGGAATGAAATCTTCTCTCCTCCTTATGTTGCCCAACTCCATAGGCATGGGTCCATAGTATTGATTTGAGGGAACTGATACCTCTCCACCGTTGTGATAAACGTGGACATTCGTTGTGCACAAGCAATAGCCTCATTCAAGTTGCTTGGATTGTCCCGAATCATCTCCTGTTGAATCTTTTTCTTCAATCCTCTCTTGAATAAATCAAGGGCTTCAGCTCCACTCATATCTCGTATCTGAATTCGAAGATCTCGAAACTCCTCAATGTACTCCTCCACACTTCCCTTCTGTTCAAGTTTCCACAACCTCATCCGTGCCGTGATGATGGGATCCGCTTGAAAATTCTGAAGAAGACCTCGCTTCATTGCACTCCAAGTAACTTTGTTGGCACGACTCATTGAGCTCCATCATCCAACCCCGAAACCAAGTAGATGCTTTCTCCAACAACAAAGTACGAACAAAAAAGACCACGCAATGTGATCATTGATATTGAACAAAGCCAGATGATACTCCATTCTCTCAATCCAACCTTCCAAAACTCCCATGGTTCGACTACCTGCCGGTAAGGTTCTATCTTACAAGCTTTTGTCATCTTGAGAATCATGGATGTCCGAAGATCTAGCTCTTTTTGCTCGTTGTCTTTGCTTGGGCTTCAAGAGCACGGGCTCTCTTGTTTCTTCACTTTCCACCATGGATGGTGACGTCTCCATCTCCATTGGAGTTTCGTTCATTCTCTCATTTTCCATTCCTCTTGCTTTATTTCTTTGTTAATTCTTGAGCTAACTCTTGTACTTGAGTCGACTTTGCTCAAATGCGTTTCTCAAATCTCTCAACTCTGAATCATTTCTCTCAAAGTGTCCTCCATGATTCGTCTCCGTCCTCTCTCTCGGTATAGGGTTAAGATGAACACTCTCCAATTTCTCAAGATTGGCAACACAAAAGGAATAGGTGATGCTATCACCTCATGGTAATACTCCTCTCCAAAGTTTCTAATAACTAGGCTCCGAAACATAGCTTTAGGATGATACACACAATAGATTTCACACCGTGTGTTGAATCTCACCGGTGGTGGTCTATTGATGTCCATCTCTAAACATGAAGTTGGCACCAAAATGATAAACCAAATACTGAGTCAACCTTGCTCTCTCAATGTATAACAGTTTGACATGAAAAGGATTAAGAAATGGGAATCTCGGTACTATTCTATCTCCCCCATCCATAACTTTTGCACCCACAATAACCCCTTCCACTACTTTGACTCAATGGCCTTTGCCGGCCTCTAACAAACACTCTCTCTCCTCAAATAATTGTACCAACCCAGACTATTCTTCCAAGAGGGGTGATCCACACTCATAAGAACAATAAGCGCAAGCTCACGATACCATTGTAACACTTGAAGCAATGACTCGGAATGACTTCCAAGATGAGAGATGGTCTTCTCAAGACCTCTCTTTGCTTTATATACTGTAGGACTAGAGGAGTCCGAAATCCAAACTATGCCACATGGCTAACATGCGTAGGTTGCATGTTTTGTTATCTTATCCTAACCAATTCCTAACAGACGTCTAGCACACAATCTGATCCACCAATGCATGGTAGCCACCTCGTCATTTACCCTTTTACTTTTTGGATAGTGCACACCACTATCTTGTCTTTTTGTGATCTAGTGACCACTCTACGCTTTGGCTAAACTAACTATGACTAACCAAGATTGGTTACACCCTAGCTTCACAAGGGTTTCAGTAGTCGCCCTTGCCCAATGCGGTCAGGCTAAGTGGCTAGACACCTTCACACCTTCTTCTTTTGCCTCATCCTCAAAGCAAACCTTCTGAGATTTCAATCCACAACACTCTACCAGCGCATTTTCTTCGTCCCTTGATATCTTTGTACCCATAGCATGAAGTAGAGCAGTCTCATTGGAAATCTGCCGTTTCCTCTTGATGATATCAATGATAACATCATGAAACTCCCTCTTTACTATTCCTAGTATCTCCCTTAAGGTATACTCTACCTTGGCATTCAAAATCCTCTCCTCCAAGACTCCCTTCAAATCTGTCGCCGCCTCAATATCCGATTGTAGTTTGTTAGCTGGTACCTTCCCCTTGTCCTTCTCACCCCCTTTGGTTCTTTCCTTCAACCTCGAGGGACCAGCTTCCTCCATAGCGTGATCAGGTGGGAGAGGTGTATCAGGTCTAATACGTTCTCTAGCCAACCTCTTCGATGAGAGTCCTTCGGCAGAATCCTCCTCTTCCCTCCGTCTCTTATCTTCCACCGAAGCTTCATATTGGGTTTAGCAATATATGCATGAACCGACATGGTTTCTACTGGATCTTCCCATCCAATAGTAGCACGTATTTCCGCCGCTATTCTTAGAAGAGTCTCTCTAGCTACTTTCCCTTTCTCCATCGTAGCGAGAGCACTTGACCATAGGCCATTAAGCCGTACGTGGCCTTCAAACTCCTCTCCTGCTCCTCTAATCTTAGCACCATAGCTAAAAGCTTCAACTAATGCCACTGCATGTGCACTATGGTAATCATCCACAATCCTTCTCATCCCTCCCTTACCAAAATTGGTTTGGATGATTGCTCCGGTGTCCTTGAGGGCTACCTTCCCTTCTTTCCAGAAAATTTCTCCACTTTGCAATGTTTGTGCAAAGTCCCCACAATCCCTCCGTGCATGATCAGTGTTGTCACACCATATGCACCGTTGCACATACGCTTGCTTGGTGGAAGTCTTCTTCTCCTCTCCCATGTCTTTCTCTTCCAACATTGCAAATTTGATCTTAAGCTCCTTCATCCCTCGCATGATCTCATGGATGGATGATTCTTCCTTTACGTAATTCACAACCGGAGCTTGAATGTTGGAGTTTGGAACCACTTGCCTAGTAACTAGCAGTCTTTGGAGCAATAGAAACGACCGTGTGAAGGGGTCTTCTCATCACAATCTTTTCTCTCCTTCTTTTCTCTCTTTGCTAAGAGTCCAACCGCCTCCTCGACATCCTTCCAACTACATTGTTAGCCCTTCTTCCTCATTTTTGTCTTCGAGAAGCAACTCCAACTTCTCTTGCAACTCCACATCGGCGGCTCGGAGAAACAACTACATTTTATGTGACTCCAAGGTGATCTTCTCCAATCGAGACAATTGTGAGAATTGTCTCTCAAACTCCCTAAGAAGCTCAGTTGCATGAGACTTCTTATTGGGCCTTTCGACCTACTCCATGAAGGACTTCTTAGTGACTCTATTAGAATCTTCTAAGAAATACTCATCCCTCAAGGCACGGGAATAGGTTTCCCAACCCTCGCCAAAGTGTTCATGCAGGGATTTCACATGGCTTCTAATCTCCGGCACCGCAGCAAGACGAAACATTTCTATCATCTCTTTTTCAGCAACACGGTTCAGCTCCATTTCCCTACGTAGTATCTCAAGTACTTTGAGACATCCCTCCCGTCAAACTGATCCATCTTCCCCACCACAGCTTGCAGCGCCCTTGTGGCTGAATTCTCCCTTCGGTCCTGCAATTGTTGCTGTTGAAGGAAGAGCGTGAACGTTTGAAACATCTCCGTTGTTGCCGGATCAAGCTACACCTTAGGTACCTCGCTTGCTCTGCTCGACCCCTCCCCACTCATTGTAACTGTCCTTGTGATCCCGAACATCCACTCAGCTTGTTGTCAATGAAAAGCTGTCTTGATCGTTGACCCCTCAAATTCCCCAAGTATCCAACCTTCTGCGTCTATCTACTCTGATCTAAATCTAGTTCCCAGTGGTCTGTGCCTAATGGATTGGGCAACCTAACCTGCCATCACCTCAAGCACTCTTGGGAGAGTTGGCCATCACTTCCAACTTCTCACTAGAGAAATACGCAGCACGCACTAGAGTGGTAACAGGTGATCAAGTCCGGAACACTCCTATAGAATCGGCGCCCACACAAATCCCGGCATGGCGCACACACACAAGAAGCCCGATTATGGAGGGGATCCAAACACAAGAAGCAAGCAGCGACCCTCCATACTTGAATTTTCCCAACCCACCCATGACTGACTCTTGCCAGCACTTGGCATTTGACATATCATAAAACTCAACGTTCTACGCTAAGCTATCACTATAGAGTTCTTACAATATGATTTTTGACTAATTTTATATAACATAAAATTAGTCAGAAACAAAAAGTCCAAACAAAACTTGAACTTGCACCCTAATATCTCAAGGCCAACCTACAACCTAACCTTGCAATCTACACCTAACTCCAAACTTGGAACATCCAACCATAAACCGAAACTCATGAAACTGAAAACTCGCAACAAGAGAACTCATGAAAGTTCCTCCACCTCAGAGGTTTCATGTCGAGTTCACCACTTATGTCGCATGGACATTTCTTTGCTCTGAGAACGCCCGAGCGCCTGGCTGTAGAAGAACCCTCTAGAACCTCGTGTGAGTTGACAATCTCTTCATCTTCTCCTCAGCACTCCACATTATAGCCGGTAAAACTTCAGCGGAAGAAGATTATGATATCTGATGATTCGATCAATAACTTTCGCTCAAACTTTACAGAAAATTGCTCCACGACCCTTACTATCACTCATAAAAGTTTCAAATGTTTTTCTTTTCTAGATCTCTAAAAATTGATGATTTACCCACTGTAACACAAGGCGATATGCAGACCCCTGTGTACAAAACCCATCACACATCCCAATCCTTGACTTCAATTGCTCCCAGATTTTATGAGAAGGTCACTCATCATTAGAACTTGAACTGTGCAAAGTTTTATTGACAGAAATTTCTGATGTCAAAAGATATGATCTTTGTACTAACTTCATGACAGTTAGTGCAGTCCTGCAATTCTGACTGTATACACAAACTCAAGCTATCACTCCGTACTCAAAACTCGTCCAATCGAGACAAAACTTCGATCAAAACATAAGCCTGAGTCAAAAACTATATCTCTGTCGACTCAGATCTCCCAAAACCCTCGTAAGGTTCTCAAAAACTCCCCAAATACACTCAAAGGTCTAAATTTCTCACTCTAACTTTGAATCATCACTTCAGAGTGACAAATCCTTCAAATCCATCCATTCTTGAGCCCACGTCGTAGCTCGTCCCGTCAGCTCTCCAACCCAATCCTCAGATCTCCGAATGTCCCCTGGAAGGTCTCCAAAACTCCTCAAAACCTCGAAGAAGTTGCCCAAGAGCCCTCATTGGCCCAAACTCCAAGACCAATGAGAATGAAGAGTGTTATTTTGACCTCTAGTGTGGCCAAATTAGCTCCATTTTAACTTAGAGCTTTACAACTATCCTAAACACACTACTTAGCCATCCTATACACAATAAGAGTTGCCACTAATAAAGAGTCAAAATGACAACTCAAAACCGGCTAAGTATGAACGGAACTACAAACGGAACCGGGGAGTTTATAACTTGAGAATAATACTCCTCGCCAAAGTTCCTAACAATCAACTCCCTATGGCTTGTTTTCGGTAAGCAATAGTGATGGATTGGAACCCATGTGTTGAAAGCCACCACTCTTGGTAAGTTCAAATCCATAACGCCCAAACTAAATCAAAAGCGTCTGTTTATTGCGTCCCAAATCGTGCCGTAGGAAACAACTGGAAGAATAATCGGGTCTTGAGAGTTTATCACTTGTTGCAGAAAGTTATGTCCAAAATGATACACTAACCACGCCCGAAAATGATCACAATGAAGACACCGGATGTTGATCACAAATGGATTAGGCATCGGTACATCTGGAGGATCATGTTGTCCTCTATCCATGTCCTCGTCGGCTCCACTTCAATCAGATATGCTCCTTAGTCAGCAAAGTGATGTGTCTAGCACTCTCCCATACCCTTTCTATCCTGACTGCGCTTTATATCTGATAAGGTCCAAGATAATATCTCTTGGAGCCTTTTCAACATCATGACCCTACAAAGTAGATCCAACGGTGGGCTCTTAACAATCTTACAGTGCGCCGTCGGTTATCCTAACCTAAACTATCGCCGTCATGACAATAGCTTTGAAGATGACACATGTCATCATCTTCTCATAGTAGCCGCGTCACAACACGACAGCGGGAACTATGAAAAGATGATGACATGAATCATCTTCAGAGCTATTGTTATGATGATAATACTTTATGTCAAGATGTTTAGGGTGATAATGATCGATTGCTCAATTTAAGACTTTCAAGAGTCCACCGTTGGATAATCTTTGTTGGATCAGTATGTTGATAAAGCTCCAAGAGATATTATCTATGATCTTATCAAATATAAAGCATGTTCAACATAAAAAGGGGAAAGGAGAGATCTAGAATATCGCTTTGTTGAATAAGGAACTTATCTAATAAGAGTGGAGATGATGTGGGACATGGATAGAGGACAACATGATACTTCTGATGTATCAATATTCAATCCATTCGTGATCAATATCCGGTGTCTTCATTAAAATCATTTTTTGATGTGGTTAATATATCACTTTGGAGATAACAATATGCAATAAGTGATAAACTTTCCAAACCTGATTATTCTTTCAATTGTTTACTACGGTCCGATTTGGGATCTAACAATATACGTTTTGATTTAGTTGAGCATTATGGATTTCAACTTACAAGTAGAGGTGACTTTTAACATATGGGTTCTAATCCATCACTATTGTTTATCAAAAGCAAGCCATAGTGAATTGATTGCTATAAATTCATTGGTTCCATTTGTAGTTCCGTTCATACTTAGCTGGTTTCAAATTATTATTTTGATTCTTTATTACTCATGATTCATATTATTTATATTATGACTAAGTTGTGTGTTTAGAATTGTTGTAAAGCTTTAAGTTAATATGGAGTTAATTTGGCCACACTAGATGTCAAAATGAGACTATTCATTCTCATTGGTCTTGGAGTTTGGGTCAATGAGGGCACTTCCTCAAGTTCTTTGAAGTTTTGAAAGCTTATCAAGGGGATATTTGAAGATTTGGAAGATAGTGTTGAAGAGTTGATAAGAGAAGCTACGAGGTGGGCTCAAAAATGGATACAATTGAGAAGGTTATCATTCTATTATGATGATTTGAATTTATAGAATAAAATTTGGATCTTAGATAGAGTTTGGATCAATTTTGAGAAACCTATGAGGGTTTTGACAAATAAAATCAAATGGGGATGTAATTTTCAACTCATGCTTGTGTTTGGATTGAAATTTTAGTTTATGTATGGTTCTGCTTATTAGTTTTCATATTATTTAATCTATTTCGTTCAAATTGTTCATATTTGATAAGGAGTTATTTGACAGTGTAATAAAAATTTTGTCATTTTTGTAGGTTTGAAGTAATTTGATTGATTTTCATTTATTTATTAACTTATCACATAGAAATCAAGTACATGTTGTTTTTTCATTAATAGATGTCATTGTGGGCGGTAAAATATTTTTGCTAGAATATAGACAAGAATAATTTTTCTTAGTATGGGCATATATTTATTTAAAAGTCACTAATTTTTTAAAGATTGCTGATGGTATTTTACCTTTCATTTAAACTCAGTATTTTGATCTGAATTTTTTTTCTCAAATCATTGTATATTTGAAATTTTATCCATTTCAATAAAGTTCTTATTGAGTACATATGTTCAGAAGGGTAGTCTAAACTAATAGCAAATAAATCAACTGCAATTGATCTCTTAATTAAGGCATGTTTTTGTATGAAAAGATTTTTTCTTGAAGTGATATGATTATTGTTAACAAAAGAGAACACAGGATGATATACATGAAACACACAATAATCCAGTAATCTTGAATAATTTTTCGTTACACAGTTGTGCATTCAAGTCATATGACATTTACACTTGAGTAGTCTATGGGGGCAATGAATATCTCTCTTCAGAAGAATCAATATGGCATTCGGGATTGAAAAGTTTCAAATTTTATCGCTTTAAGTTGCAATACCAAATCGTATCGTTATGTGGCAATGATATTACATGTATAAGTATAAAAAGAAACCTCCTTATGATCCCACAATTGGTTACAAGTAAAAATATGATAGAAAGATAAGTCACTGTACATGTCTAATCATATAATATAATACAAAGATAACTATATAAGTTATGATTCATAAAATTGAATTACAATTGTGGATATGCGCTTCATAAACTTAAGAGAAGGGATTTGTAGTGGAAGGTTGTATAGATATTGCGAAGAATTTTTAATAGGAATAACACTGATTATACTGCCTTGAGAACCTTTCTGATCATTTCCTGAAGCTGACTGGTAGTAATGGACGGTGGATGCACAATCTCTCTATATGATTTTATGACACTGAACAAAGTGAGTTCTTTTTATGCTCTAAGTTATTCTTATATGAGTAGAGGTAATTTGATAGTTTGTCAAAAGTCCAATGAAGATTAAGAAGAAAGATTTTTTTAATTTTTCATGGTCATTTCAGTGTAGACTCAAACCCTTACGTTTATTGAAACAATAGTGATTGATATTTCATAAAATAGTGCGTGAGGTTTTATATGAAAAGATGTTTATATTATTTTGTGTGAAATATGTTTTATAAATTCATTGTTATAATTCCAGTTCTGTTCTTAAGGTTTTTTGCGCAAGTGTGATGGTATCACAAGGTAAAATTTACATGGAAATGATTAAGGTCCACAAAAGGCGTGATTTTAAGTAGTATGTAATAATAATGAAATTTTTCTGTGTTTACGTATATGTTAGAAAAAAATGGGGAGAGGCAGTGAAAGAAAGTAGGGAGTGAAAAAATATAGTGTGAGGAGTCATGGAATGATTCTTGGCCTCTTGTAGACTTGTTACATGTAGCTTCTTGAATAATTTTTTTTGAATAGAGAAGCTAGTATGATTATTATATTCCTGTTTCTGTGGTGCAGCTCTTGATGCTATCATGCCAATACAGGCAGAGCTCATGGATGCTTCAGAAATCAACAGATTCCAAAATATAGAAAACTGATGATGATAAAAGCTGCTCAAAGAGAAATCATGAAAAGGTTAATAGGTTAGACTAGTTTCTCTATCCAATGCTCCCACATGAAATGCTGTCGCCCTTTCAGATGAAACCGATATGAGAAGAACAGAAACGAAAATTATAAAGCGTTCCAGCACTTCTCACACTCCTGTAAGGTCGTCGGATTATCGGGATAATATAAAGAATTTGGACATTCCATTCCAATTATGCGAACCTCCAGTACTTTCAGGACTCTGAACCATACTGAAACTCCTTAGAACTGTAAGTTGGCAATATCGGGTGGTACTGGTGAAGTACTGTCTCTTAGTCTCCGTGACCGAAAATCCCGTAGCGGTGATTGAGAGCTGGGTAGGCGATATCCCGTCAGGAAATCATCTGCGGTGCTCTTACTGGAACACTGAGAAAAGTAAAATATCAAAAAGCATGAGAAGACCCCATCAAGTCGTAGATGGAGGAAACCAAAAGTGTAGCATGGGACCTAGTCCCAGGTAAAAGGTGCTTTTGCACCTTTTACCCCTTAGTGGTATATGCTACATATCAGTTACCACTAAGGCCCAAGCGCAATTTGGGTCAATTTGGCAATGAAAATTCGAATCAATGTATTGTGGAAGCATTTTATAGCTACGATACAGTAAAAGTGTAAGAGGATCCATAAATACAGAGGGAGAAGCATATGCAAACAAATGTGTGGAATGTCGTACTCATAAAGTAAATAACGAGAGTTTGAAAGAGACGGAAGGCGGGGACCACTGACCAGGCTGTCGCCGGTCACCGATGGATCCGTGACTATCCACGGATTGTAACCAAGGCAGTGATTAAGCCGATTTTTTAAAAGTAAACGAAACCCGACTTTCCAGATAGTTAGGTACTGTAGTACTTCCCCTATTGGAGCCTAGCCCCATGATACCGGTTTATATCTTTGTTATATCTTTGTTATATCTTTGTATGGAGTCTTCCCATCCCTTTTGTTATTTTATTGAGTCTACGTTCAAGTACTTTTGTAAAGGATGTGTAAACTGCATGTCGGCCCATTGGACCAGATAACGAAAGAACCCGCGGAAAATTACGAGCTGGAAGAATCCTAGTCCCGGTCGAATCGGATGGAGAAAAAAAATATCTACTATACTATACCTTTGACAAAGCGAAGACGACGCGTAACAATCTAGAACAGTGAAGTATCGTACTGCGGTGCACTGGCACTGGACCAGAGGTTCAAGGTTTGATCAAATAGTCCAAGAAATGAAATATGCGGAGAAATTCAGCCCTTCGTTAACTAAATTAAAGACAAAACCAAGGTTGCTGCCATTTCCTTCATCATATTATCCCCGGTTCCCAGGTACCGAGTCCCGCAGAACAGATCCCCAGTCCAGAAAGCCAAGGAACAACGGCCTTCAGTCACTAATACCAATACGGGGCGCTCCATGACTGCAGTGTCCCGAACCCGACCGGCTCCCCTCTTTATGTTCCAATCTAACGTTTCTGGGGCCATCTTGACCTTCTTCGGAAAAACGTTCTCCAAAGATGGACACGACTAAGAGTATCAATCCCAACTTCCCAGGGGAAAGTTCCTCCAAATTCGGCGGAGTCGGTCCGCTTCATTTTGTCAGTCAACGGAAAAATACCCTGCAAAGATAGAGGAGGAAGAGTCCTGGGGGCAGGAGGCAGGTTCCATCGGGTGGCCAGGAGCGGAGGAGGAGGAGGAGGAGAGGGCCAAAATGAGGTGAAGAGGCGAAGACGATACTCCCCATACTGTACTGTAGTGATGCGACATGGCCAGTGACAGGGGTGAAAGTTCTTTTTTTTTCCCCCAAGGAAAAGGAGTGAAAGTTTGAAGGGCAGATTCCGAGGATATTAAACAAAAACGGCTTTGATTACGTGGATGCCATTCTGGCTTGGATTGGAGCAGCGGTGAGGATCGGCAGCGGCAGATCTGTGGGTCGTCCGGGCGCTGCAAACGCGTGCATTTCCTTGTTCGTCCCCTGCTGCTGGTGCTGCTCTTCGCCTCCTCTTCTTGCGTCCCCTGTCCCGACGCGATGCCGGAAGCGCGTCTTGAAGTTTGAGAAGAGCTGCTTGTTTGAAATCGTCCCTCTCTTCCATCGCGTCTTTCGGATTCCCTTAGAGGGAGCACTTTTTGGGTGCTGTCCGACTTCGTAGCTCCTTGTACCCCTGTCGTTTTAAGGCAGGGTGAATGAGGAGTGTTGGAATTTTGTATTTTGGATTTGGTAACGTGGAGCGAATTGGACTTGTGAAGTGGTTTGAGTGATCGATTGGAAGAATTGGACCTGTTTGGAGTGGTTTGGTGCTCATGTAGATTGTTTTTGAGTGCGGCTGGGACGTGGAAGAAGGACGGGGCTCTAGAGATTTTAGACTCCTACCGTGGGCCGGGGCCATTGTGTAGTATAGCGTTTGGCCGAATTTGTCAGCGAGTGCTTGGATTCTGGACGACTGAAGTTTCTTTGACTTTTCCAGGGAGGTGACTCTAGTGAGCGCTGCCTTGTTAAATACCGATTTGAAGCCCATTGTTACCTCCGGTGATGCTATCGCCCAAGATGGGACACGGACACTCTCACGGGAAAGGTGAAGAAGAGGAGGAAAAGGAGGAGCAAAATGGAAGCAACAGGCCCCGACTGGCTGGAGGAGGTGGATCGAGACACCGGCTCATGAGAGCTTTCCGTAGCACGGGTTCAAAAAATGAGCTGAGAAAATCCATTAAACAAGAGCAATTCAGCGGCATTGTGCGGATTACTCTCTTCTCGGTAAGCTCCTCCACTGCTTGTAGGTAAGAGGGAAAGATTAAAATTTCCTTGCATGAGCATTTGGACGAAATGACTATCATCTTTTCAGTGATCCCGTTCCTGGAGAAATTTACACAGAGAGAATTTCAAACGCGCATGGTGATATAAGATGTGTTTTCACATGATCAGAACCTTTGGCATTCAGCCTATTAAGACACTTCACAGATTCATTGGCGTACTGAAGCATGTCTTTGGTTTGCGAAGGATTTGGAGGCTAGTTTGGCAATTGACTGTGTTGAGGCTATAGATGCCGTCTGCCGTCCGTGTTATGGACGGTAATTGCCTCTTAGATTGGGGAAAACTTGACCTTGCAGTATAAGCTTTGAGAGAAAAAGATAAGGATCTCAGTACACATGTAGTCAGTCTGCGGTATCCCTTTTTTATTATTTTTTCTTTCTTTTCTCTTTAATACATCTATCAGAGGTCACAAGCCTAGGTTATTTGGTGGTATGGTTACTGTTTTGTTTGCCTCGGAGCAGATGTTGTTCCTTAGACTCTTTTTCCTTGACATGGTTGACCTTATGAATTCGCATGGTTCGAAGCATAGGTTGGTGTAAAGATGAACTGGAGCTGGATCGTGGGAAACATTCCTTACTAACTTTCTTTTCGATGCATGTCGCTCGTCGAATAACATTAACAGGCAGAGATGCGGTTCAAAGACAAGTGGTTTGCTTGTGTGTCTCTAGGAGAACAGACATTTCGTACAGCCACGTCGAGCAAGTAAGTTCTCTATTCGATGCCTTTTCCAGATAGTGGTAACATTGTCTTTGGCTTCGCGGCCTTGCATATATTGAAAGCCTCGTCAGGATTACTCCTCGTGGTGTGCTGGTGAGTCTTTTGCAATCTTTTGAATTTCAGCTGACGTCCAATTTCTTCTTGATTGGCAATTTGATGTTGTTATCGCAGCACAGACAAACCACAGTGGAATTCGGTATGGTACTTTCCATTTGTCTATTGTAGCAAGCTTTTGAACTGGTCAATTTCAAGTTGGAGCTGTCCAGGCAAAAGGTGTTTACACCAGTGAAGTTTAAACACAGTGTTCTGGGATACATGGCGACGTCTGGCACTCTCCTTGATGTTTACGATTTTAGCGCAGTTTCCGGTCTCTTCTTGCGGTTCTGATGTGTAGGTTTTTGTATAATCTGTTGTGTTAACAGAAGAAGAATATCGTCTTGGAAGCAAATGGTCCACGAATTGTTCACATATCTGTGTTTGAGGTATGAAGAAAATCTGATATTTAGAAACCTGAATCCTTTTTTAGAAGTACATGTCTACGGTTGAAGCATCGGTACAGAAACACCGTCGAGTTCTATGATTGTCTGTTCTCCAGGCTAGATGGTGTCAAGCTCCTATTGTCCACGTTGAAATGCAAAGCAAACTGAGCTGCCCTTTGGCGCGGGATCAACTAGTGGTTCGGCAGAAGTTTGATCCATGAGCAAATACGAGGAAGAGTCAACCGAAGTCTTAATGTTTAGCGGACCTGCAGCTGGAATTTTGTTCCATTTTGTTGTTTTACGAGGTATCCAGGCCAGTTTTCGGGAGGGCAAGACTAACAGTTTGACATGAGAAGCGGGAACTTCACTGAAAAATATTCGGTCATGTTGCAGACGAACAAATTCACAAAGAACAATTTGGTGGGTTACTGCGAACTTGATCTCTCCGAGATTTTTAATCCGGTAAGGTTTAAGCTGAACGTTCATAAAGCACCTGGTGCTTCAAGGATGATGCAGCCATGCAGGACACATGTCGTTATGGTTGCAGGAAGCGTCTAGAATGACGTTAACTTATGCTATTGGATATGAACCACGAGTCTCATGGAAGAACTCCTGTATCAGTCAGTCAGCTATTACCTTGATTACTCAATCTCACAGAGAAAGACTCTTGCAGGATGTGGACCATACTAAAGAGGAGCATAAATTGTTAGATCCCAATGGTCTGACTGACGACGTCGGAACTATAACTCTTGGATATGATGCCCAGGTAAAAGCCCATCGTTGTTTGTCTTGCTCCTGGATTTTTTCTGAATTGTAGTCAGTCGTCTCCAAATGTCATGAAAAAATTCCAAAGTTTATTTTTAAATAGTTCAAGACATGATGACATGTATGTATGATTTCGTTTCTTTCGAGAATGGTGTGATTTTCAACTTTTCCAACTTAGTGGTACCAGGATCGCGATGAAACTGAGATGGGCTTTGCTCGACGGTTGCTTTCTCTTGTGGTACGTTCGCTATTCAATTTTTCTTCCATTACTTCAATGTTTAGCTAAGCTGACATCGTTGTCTTTGTTTCTAACAAGGAAATTCAGGAAAAATACACTTTTTTTTTAATATAAATATAGTAGACTCGTCCAAAGAAGGGTATTTGAAGATGACATGCACCATTAACATTAACATTCATACACTCGTGGACCAGATCGAGGTTTCCTATTTTTTAAGTAGGCTGTCCTTGCTCAGGATTATGATATGGACGGTGAACTCTCTCTCGATGAGTTTCGTGACCTGATCAAGGCGTTTGGTAATAAAGTCTCAGACAAGAAGGTGTGTTCAGCCAAAAAATGTTTTGCCAACACATTTTTGCTTAGTTGAAATACACGCAACTGCTGATCGATGTTCAGGCTTCGCACGCGCAAAACATACTTGAAGTGTGCATTTATATGTCATTTGTATATTCGTATCTGAAGGGTATTCGTGTTGATAAGTTTGAAATATGGCAGCTTGAAGAGATTTACAACAAGGCTGATATAAATCAGGACAGAAAAGTGAGTGCCGATGAGTTGGCTGAACTTATAGCAATGAATGGTGACAGGTAAGGCTGCTTCCATCACGTTCAATCTTTTGAATGCTTACGACGTTTTATCGGTACATTTTTTGTGTTGAAAGTATCGAGCTTACCAGGTCTGTGGTTGTGCATGACAGGGCTGTCCTCGTGAAGCGGTGTCCAGTGTGTGGAGAAGCTCTCGGGAACATAGATGAACTCAATGATATCATTCATATGACCCTATGTTTTGATGAAGGCACAGGGAATCAGATTATGACAGGTGGATTTCTAACCGAGAAGCAGGCCTCTTATGGGTAAGTACACTTAGCGCTAGCTCTGTTCACATGAGATGGTGTGTAGGAGTTAATCGACGACTTTAAAAGAACTATTCCCTCCGCGCGTGATTGCTAGTACGCAAAGGTATCGTTGATCTGGTCTGTCTCACTCACGTATATATAGAGATAACGCAAGGTGTATGTAGATGTGACATTCAGAGATAACAATTCCAGTATGTCTTTCACTTTTATCATTATCTTTAGTCTAATACAACCTTACCCTCGACGATCATTTTTACATCCAGTGTTTGCTGACGTGTGATGGCGTAATTTTGAGTCTTAGCTTGGACAGTTGATTAATACTCCCTGCTTCTGATGTGGATTCAGGTGGATGTTCAAGTTGAGTGAATGGGTAAACTTGTCCTCGTATGATGCTGGTGGTCTCAAGTCAGGAGCAAATGCTGCACACATACTGGTTTGTCTCTTACCTCCTCTTATTCAATACAACTTACTGATGGTCACAAGTGGTGGTTCAACTTCCCAAATTTCAACATCAAAGAGGTCATACTACATTCTTCATGTTATAGATACTGAAGAACCTCATCACATTACTGCTTTCATCTACTGTGTTTCAAATCTTGGAGTCACCAAGTTTTTCTACTATGGATGTAGTGTGCAGATGCATTTATGTGTTGCTAACTGTACTAGCTTTCTTCACTTGAAGTACTTTTTATGACAGTCATCTCTTTGTGTCATGGTTTTACAGGTGTTTGATCGAAGAACCAAGCGGTTGGTAGAGGAATTGATTGACCGAAAGATTGTTTTGTCTTTGCGGGCCATATATCAGTCGAAGATGACTCTTGCTCTTCTTGACATGCGTTAGTGGCTGAACTCATTCACTTCGCATCTCTATTTGCGACGATTTACACGCACAACTAATCCTCAATGCTTTGTTTATAATTAAACAAAGCCATCCAACAGTTACCCCTGGCTACTCGAGGAGAACTGGCTCTTCTAACCACTACTTCAACACCGTGATGATGCTGATGAAGGCGCGGTGTATACATACACTTTTATTTGGTTCTGTTTTGTTGCTCCCATCTTCTTTATCCGCGCATTCTATGCTGCCTTATCATCGTGTCTACAATTGCTTACACGCGTAGATCGAATACTTTTTCTGTTTGACTCAAGAAACTTCCTTCCCTGTTTCTTATTTCTCCTTCTGTTAGCCAACATCTGACCTTGGTCTGTGCAATCAACCCCATGCTTGCTTACTGTATGCCGTTCGTTGGGCTCTGCCAGGTAGTCAGCAGATCATTAATGTGTAGCAAACTAGCAAGGTGCGTGATGGCAAAGTAATGCTTCCCATTCAGATGTTGGGCAAGGTCTCTGAGCCTGATTCCATCCACCGTGCTGGGCCACACTGCACTCTCTGTGACTTTGGTTTTTTTAAAAATGTTGTTACTTTTTTGCCATTTTCATCTGTATGACTTGGCTGGTCACCAGCTCACTATATATCCTTCATCTCTCCCATCTTTGGGCCGGTAAGTGTAAGGTAAATGGGCACGACAACACTTACGTGCTAAACTTGTACGGTTCATCTCTTGTTCTTGGACATGTACTGCACAATATGTTTCTTGACAGGTGCATGATAATGTATGCATAAAGTATGAACACATTCTGTGTCTACACTGCTTCGAACTCTGATCGTAGCATTGTACGAACATGCTTTTACATGAACATGTTTCATCTTGGGTTGAACATTCCGTACGTACCACGTACAGAGTTTGATTTCGTCGCCTGTCACATGCTGCTTGGTCCTTCTTTCTTACGCTTTGACCTCTGTTCCATATGTTTTTATGATCCTTACTCGCTGTCTCTTTCAGCTTTATCAGTGGTACTCATTATGTGGCTCTTGCAGATACTTTAGCACCCCAGATTGAGTAGAATAATACACTTTACTGCCTGCTACCTTTTTTCCTCGCTGGGTGAGAGACTGTGAAAATAATCTTAGAAGGATCATCCTATTACACTAAATATTTGAGTGTATACCGCCCAAATAGCGCTGATGGTGGTGTACTGTCGATAAGTACAATGTCCACGTTATTATCATCGGAATTTTTCCTAAAATGCAGACCAACCCATTGCTTGCCATTGTCACCTTGAAGGATGCATGTGGCTAAATTTTGAAGAAATAAGATATTCAGAACACGAGTTTATTTTGGAATAGACTGCCGATTTTCAATTGTTCGTACAGGGAGCTTCTAAGAAGCATTATTTGTCTGTTTTTCGGTAAATGCAGGTACGAAGAATTTGTTGGTCAATATGTCAATAAAGCAAGGAGAGCGGATGTCGACACCACAATCTGCACAGGATATACTCAAGTTCATAGAGTTTTTCCAGGTGCATAAGACCTTTTTCACCATAGGATTGCAGGAAAGATGCACGTCAGGAGAAAGCATGAAGAAGTCTTGTCACACGTACGGTGCAACATTGGCATCGATTGGATGACCATGAAGTTGAATAAATCAATTCCAGTTATTTGGTGGATGTACAGGATTTTACATACAATAGGATAGCCTGTTACTGACCTCCTATCCCATTTCATCTATGAAAGCATGAATTATAGCGAACATAAGCAGCCCCTTCAACTACTGGTTCCCGGTAAAGCTATTCCTTTACGAAGGAGGATTAAAGCGACTTGGTTGACCGGACAGATGTCCTACACTGGTGGGGTCCAGTCCAGTCTATCAGGAATAGATTCCTGAGTAGTTCTGACCAGCAGGAGTGCAGTTGACGGAAATTCCCAGGACATAGCCTCCTGATTTATCCCGTATTCCAGAATTTATTGATTCAATGCATTTGTTTGGCTCTGTTGCTCGCAAATTCAGGACCGTATCAAGGTGGATGAATTCAAATATCCTATTGAGCATTACAAGGTGTGTATCATAATAGTCTGCATTTCTGTGTTGTGTATCTCCTTATCTTACAAGGGCATCGGCTTTCCCTCCGTTTTTATTTCACGGAATCTGCTGCTTGTGTCATTTCGATTTCTGATGTTCATTCGTTTGTCTATTGCTGTCATTCTTCGTCCAGGTGCCCTACTTTTAAGTCTCCTTATCCATCTAAGACTTCTGTTTTCCTTTCCCTTCCTTTCTAGATCACTGGATACCGATCCAGTGATCTAGAATGGTTCCCACGGCATTTCGTTTAAAGATATTTCGTTTAAGTGTTTGTCTATGGCTTGTGATGCTCTATCCGGAACTTGTCAGCCGAGAATGGTAACTCTAGTCTAAAATACTTCTTGTACAGACCTTCAATGACTTCTTCATACGAGAGCTCAAACCAGGGTGTCGTCCAATCGCCCACGAGGACAATGATGCAGTCGCAGTCTGTGGAGCTGATTGCCGGTTGATGGCATTTAATACCTGTGATGATGCAACTCGTTTCTGGATCAAGGTACTGCCATTTTCAGCTCTGCAATCCTCACATCTTAACGACTAGTTTTTGTCGTGTGCACAACTGTTTCACTCCAGCTTGAAGTCCTTGTTCCTCCAGGTTTTTAAACGCTCAAAGAGTACCTGATTATCACGGCATTAACACATTGTCTAAATTCACTCGTCTCCGAGTTCTGCCTTTGCAGGAGATTTCTTCTCTTTGCGCTGGTTTTCTTACTAATTTTTTACATCATTGGGTGGTAATGTGGGTTCTGCGTTGTTGTTCGTGTGTACATGAGTTTGTTCGCAGCTGGAACTGAAGTTCAAATTTTCGCACAGTAATCATAGAATATGCGTATACTTGCTGTATTGAATTGATTGCTATTTATTAAGTGGGAGGGAAGTTCACGAGCAGTAAATTTGATCTAGTCATTCTGCTTCCTCTCAGACTCGTTAGGACGGATTCACTATGATATGAATGAAAACACGTCAGTTATATGCCCTCATGTTACCGCATGTTAATCACTTGTCAACCTCTGTCGTATTCAACACCTGCAGGGACGGAAGTTTTCGATCAAAGGCCTTCTAGGTAGTGATGAGATCGGAAAATATTTTGTTGGAGGCACTTTGGTTATCTTTCGGCTAGCTCCTCAGGTTCGTCACAATGTCTCTCTAACTTTAACCTACATGGAGCTCATTTGCAATAACTTTCCTCTGTATTATTGGAATACTGCTAGTAACGTCTGTGATGCTGTGTCAAGCAGGATTACCATCGATTTCATATGCCTATTAGTGGGGTGGTGGGACCGATCATCCACATACCCGGCCATCTGTACACGGTAGAATTTCCATTGAGCTGAGTAATCCAGTAATGTATTCTTGATATCTTGAAAGTTTTTGGAATTAGTCAAATATCTTCACACATACCAGGTCTCTCCTTATAGCTCATGGCTCCTAGCGTTTCATACGGGTACAAAACTTCAGTGCCGGTATCAAGAAGCTGGCGATTGTTCTCATTGTGTTAGCAGAAGTCATGGTGATTCTTCGCCAAGTCAGTTAGATATCACGCAAGCTGGCGAATAACGTGCGTTTCCACATTTCTGTCTTGCAGGTGAACCCGATTGCCGTGAACAGTAAATATTGCAATGTATTTACTGATAACAAGCGAGCAGTATCAGTTATTCAAAGTGAAGAATTCGGCAAGGTCAGTGCCGAAGCATCTCGTGATTGATACGTGTGTAGGCCGATTCGGTGATTCAAGCATGTATTTGTTTCAAGAGTGTTCCTAGTTGTTAACCTATTTTCGATCACTAACGCGGTTCTGGTATATATATATATATATATGATGGTATGGACGACTCAAGTACCAAGTACCACCGATCATCATTTCATCCGTTTAGATAAGATTCGTGGCGACTTTGTTCTGTCCCATCTGAAGCGATTCTTCACATGAATACCAATTGCACACTTTATCGTGTCTAGAAAGAACCCTCATGAGACCGACATTTGCTTTGCAGATGGCTTTTGTTGCTATAGGCGCAACAATGGTGGGTAGCATCACCTTCACTAAAAATGTAGGCGACAAAGTGAAGAAAGGAGATGAGGTGCGTTTCTCGTCCGGACAGGACGTTCTGATTGCAAAGATTCCGTATGGGTGCTACTCTGACGTTTCGTCCTGTCAGTAGGCACTTCATGGTGCATGGTATTAGCAAATCTTACGTGTTGAGAGGTGACTGCAAAGCTCGATAACTTCTCTGTATTCCTAGTAGTATTGTATCCGAGGAGTCGCTCTTCAGCTGCCCCTTCCTCCAGTAGCTCAGCTGTGATTTTTATCGTCGAGGTCGAATTTCCTCTGGTCCAGGGCTTTATGTGCATTACCTGTAGCACCTGGCCTGTTTCCGGGAGGACTGAGTGCTGAATTAGGGTCCAAAACAGGCATAGTCTATAACAAGTTTGGAAGATTTAATGGTGCCGTGCCAAAGTTTTAAGCTGATTGCCGCAGATACTAGCTCGATTATTTGTTTTTTTGATTTAGACTCAGTGATAAATATCTTTAGTGTGATTCTTATGATACTAGAAAAGAACTTCAGACAGAATCTTTGCATGTTCTTTAGCGAGGGATGCCGTGTTTCCGTATACTTGGACTTGAAGGAATCAGTGGAGCATAGGACAAGGATAACACTCAGCCTGACGAGCTCGTGAAGTATTATTCTGCATGCTCCTCAAATCAAAGCATTTCTGATATCATGAAGAAAATCGGAGATTTTCTACTTGCTTATTACAGTTCCCACTTATTGACTGCAGTTTGGATACTTCTCGTTTGGTGGGAGCACCTGCATCCTGGTCTTTCAAAAGGTCTGCAACTGTTATATATTAACCATATGAAGTGATACTTCTACGATAATAGAAGTTATTTGATTTAGAATGTGACAGTGAAGATTCAGGCGTTTGTAAGCATCTCAGCTGCCTCTGTAGATTTCTTGGCCAGGTATGGCTAATTAGACAACTCCTTATTTCGAAGTGATTTTTCGGAGTCTTTTTATTCTTGTTCACAACGAGCAGTGTCTGCGAGTGAGCATGGAAAGACCTTTATAGCGTTGCCGAACACTATTTGCTCATTGTTAGTCAATATCTTGCTTGCAGAATATTTGCTGTCTGAATACTGGATTTGCTTTGGTTTGCAGGGAGCCATAGAGTTAGATGAAGATCTGCTAGCTAACAGTGAGAGATCACTGGAGACGCTGGTTACCGTAGGTGAATCATTAGGAGTGGCACGTATGTATTCAGCAGAAGTCAACGAACAGGTACACCGGCCATCAATTCAAGACAGTGTTGTTGGACTCGACAACGACGTTGCCAGGAAGGGTATACGAGCGTCTGCAAGTTTCAACGTCCGTGGAGGACATTTGGGACTGGAAGGAGAACCTGAATACGACGTAGGTCCTGAGTAGCTGTTCAAAGCTGTGAATATTGGAAAATTTCTTGTCTTTGCAGTCTTGGTTTCTTGGCCCAGGGTAGTCGACAGATCTATGGTTCTCTTTCATAAGAGACCTGTGGAGCGAAAGTGGAAGCGAGTTTGATTGGTCTGTAATTTGCTGCTGGGTGCCAACTGCCGACTGTCAGGCTGACTGTTAGGCTGCCGACAATTTGTGAAGATCATACTCTGTTGAGTTCCGTCTCAACTGTGCTCGTTAAATGTGTTTTCCCATGAGATAGCTTGGTCATATTGGACCATTTGCTTAGTGGCTCTGGCACTTTCGGCAGCTTCATTCTAGGTGTAAATGTTTCGAGCTTTTTAGTCGTCACCCAATGATTGACGCAATGAAGTACGGAGTGTCCGAGGTTTCAGAGCCATTCCACATCCTGAGAGGCTCCATAGCACCAATCGAGGGATTGGGTTCTTGTACAGAACAAGAAACGATTGCGTCAACTTTTCTGCCTTCCGGATGCAATATCCGACCTGTGTGGTCTAGCAGTGCGTTACAGTTAGTTGGCATGATGGACTGAATGGTGGTTACTTCACTCCAAGTTTTACTATCTCTTGATTCCCTGAATCCGAAGTTTTCTCGAGCTCATGATCTTGATTCTGGCTTGGTGACACAAAGACAAGGCTTCAGAAGATCACGCTTTTCGAAGAAAACTCCAAGGCAGGGTGAACCGAACGAGGATACATAACGGAAGAGGAACGAGCCGGGATGTGTTTATTCTTCAACTTAACAGAGAAAGCTGAATCAGAGGATAGTTGAACGTTCGTTGAAGAGACAGGCTCATTTGGGATGCAAGTTACGAGGCAGGCTAAAAGACAATTTTGGGCTCTCGTTGCTAAACTAGTGAAAGCTGAGAACTAATTTCTTGTACAGGAAATTTTTTTTCCGGAAGATAAATTTGATGTTTGTTGGAGAAACTTGATTGTCTGATGTGGGTTCTCTCTTCTATCTCTTCTTCATGCTGACGGTGAATCTCTTCCTCTAGTTGAGCTGCTCATTGTCGCATTCACTTGCCCAAGGCTCTTGATGACCGGAGGTTTATTACTCTGTCTGGAGCATTAACCGACGTCAATTGCAATTAGAGAATCTGTAACTGAACGTTGAATGTCAAAGTGTTCCACGTCTTGAAATATACTTATCTCGGAGTACAATTACAAACTAAACTGGAAATGATTTCTGGTAACTCTTTCTATAGAGCCTCATGGTCAGTGGCAGGGCGATCGGATCCTTCATCATCATCACTCGAGCTTTTAACAGGGCACACCAGGCCCTGTGATTTGACCTCGTGGTACTGCCATAAAGCAGACCAAAGGGATGTTGAAAAGTCAATTTTGATCTGCGAAGGTGGGCAACATCCCACAATTTGCAGGCATAAGAAACTGGAATGAAAAACTCATGTCTCTTGTATACTCCTTTCTGCAATACATTTTGGAGTACCTTGCGACCTGCATCGAAAAGTCAACTCTAGTTTGTTGGATACTGTGCTGTGCCACGGGCGATGTGAAGATCAGTGACTTGCAATTTAAGTGTGAGCGGGTGACTGTCATCAAGGACGATACCCTGTCAAGCAACTAACGTCGCGACAATCAGGAGGGCCCGAGACGTATCATTCAAACGCGAAATAAATTTGTCCAACGGGGCCTGCATGACTTGTTGTCCCATTTACGGTCACAAACTACAAGGTCACTGTTACGACAATGAGGCAGTAATTTACTTGATCATCAGGAATTTACTGGAATGCAAAATCTTCTTACAACCAGTCATACAGTCGTATGACTGGTTGTCCTGCTCCATGCGACTGAACGAAGAAAGATCTCGAGCTTCCAACTTTCAACTCCGATTCTGCTTTACTGGTGGACTTCTTGTATTCTGGAGTAAGATACATATCGAACTTAAGCAGGGATCTAGCTTAACTTTAAGCTACAACTTTTAACTTTTCATCGTTGTTGCAATATATTTCTTACTTCCCGTGGCTTAACTTATCTGGAGAAAAAGAAGAACTTGTGGTAGAGGGGAACTCTCATTGCCGTGGGTCTCACCAATAGAAACTGCTGTGCGGCTTGTGCTTCGAAGCCCGTGAGAAGTAAGACCGACGCTACCCGGCGACACACACAGCAGAACATCCTCGTGGAAGCGTCCCCATGTTCATCCTTTTCATTTGCTGCTGCTTTTCTTATCTGTTCTGGTTCTTCTTGTCGTTTTCCTTGAATTCATCATCTGACCATATGATCAGATACCAGGTACTTAAGACGAAGAAATGATATCCGAATTCATCTCATGCTGTGCATGTGACAGATTTAGTAAATGAGGCTTTTACAAAGCCACATTTGATCAAAGCTCAAGCAGATCAGATGGAGGTGTGGTCAGCATTTGACTACCAGGTACACCGGCAATCTATTTGAGCGGAGCGGACAAGCAGCTGAAAGTGACAGTCAAAAATCTCTACCGAGTGATTGAGGATATCAGAAATGCAGGTGCAAATGCCTGCCCTAGAAGCTGGAGGAAGGAAGAATGAATGGAAAAGTGCAAGGAAGGTGGAGAAGTTGCAATGGTGACTTAAGATTCTACTGTACAGAATCATCATGGCGAAGGCTACGTAAGAGACCCGGTTGCCATTCCCAGTCTAGACCTTGTAGGATGGAACGTAGACGAGGAGAGGGGAGGGCCCACAGAGCCTTGTAGGCTGCTCTTCGAGGAGAATTAGAAGAAAGAATTCTCTATCCTGAAGAGAGAGTTGTGGAGCTAGATC
Organism: Marchantia paleacea; assembly: GCA_014180765.2. Lineage (NCBI taxonomy): Eukaryota > Viridiplantae > Streptophyta > Marchantiopsida > Marchantiales > Marchantiaceae > Marchantia > Marchantia paleacea. Next base: position 656,245 of record MUAA02000030.1, read on the forward strand.
TGATATGTACTAACTTAAAATCTGGTGGGGTCGGGTGGAGCAGGATTTTTCAAGGGTTTGTGAGGATCATCCATGGCTCAGTTGAGACCTCTTTACCTCCTGAGCACTCGTGGCTCACATTGAGAGGTGTTTAAAGAGAAGATCCCACGCTTCAGCAGGGACGGGGAACCGGATATGCTCTGCCGGGCTTCAGTGACTGGGATGATTTGAACAAGGTGATTACCGCAGGCGGTCACAAGCTTGAAACAACAAGGCAGGGGAGGAAGAAAAGGAAGAGGCCGAAGAGAAGAGAAGGGAAGGAGAGGGGCAAAGATATTGTGTGGACTACGAGGGAGGTAAGGGCCAGGCAAAGAAGTTTTTGAGCTGGGAGGGAGGTTTGCGTATTCTGCACTGCATTGGGTCGTCCTCTCTCCCTCGAGACTTTAGGGGGAAGCTTTCCGGTTTGAAGAATCAAGTGAGTGGCGCACTTATGCAGGCCCATGGCGCATCCAGTAGTCGTTTCATCTGTCGGGGTAACCGTTAGCACAATGCCCACCCAACTGTCTGCTCCCACAGTTGCTGGCGGCGAGTTTTCGCAGTTCCCATTACAAAATCGTTTCGCAGGAGTCCACGGATTGTCAGGCAGTAATTGGAAAGGAGTGAGATTGAATTGTGGGCGGCACAGAAGGTTGGGGTACCGAGGAAATTCCGTGAGAGCGGTGTTGGTACGAAACCCACCTCCTGCCGAAAAAGCTCCTGGAAACTTAGGAAATGGGAGTGCAAGGAGTGGAGGTAGAGATGATGGTTTGTCGGTAGGAAGAAGCAGAAATGGCGCTGTAGTTTCTTCAAACGGGAACGGCGGAGCTGCTAGCAGCAGAGATGGATTGGAATTCAGGAAACCAAGTGAGTTGGTTGCCACGAGAATGGAGAAAAAGCAGAAAGCGAAAATTGTTGGTGATCAGGAGTCAGAGGCTGAGGCGAGAGCAGCACTTAGGGCCGCCAATGTTGCAGAGTATGATCCCGTTCGCCTATTCCAGCGGTATAGCAAGGAACCTATCAAGGTATCTATCGCGTAATCCTGTAGTCTACTCAGATTTCATTCTTTTGTTGAGCAGTGCAATTCAGTCTCTTTTCTAGATGGGCAGCTTACAAGATTGTGTTTGCGTCGATGGAAAGCTTCAAGATTCATTTCTAGGATTTCGGAATTAAAGAGATATGAAAATGAGTTGCACGAAAATATAGATCTGCAACTTCTAGGTGATTTTAACTGTTTGGCTTCCAAACCGTGGAGAAATATTCATCCTTTTAATGTTTCATTCGAATTTCAGGTTTTGGGGCGTGCATTGAAAGTGACGACCACTTTGGGTGCTTTCGCCATCAGTGTTCTCATTGATGAGCGGAGGGGTAAAATTAATGAAAACATGCGAAAACGAGCAAAAGAGTTAAGAGAACGACTCACATATCTAGGACCAACATTTGTCAAAATTGGTCAGGGTCTTTCTACTCGCCCTGATCTTTGTCCTCCTGCTTACTTGGAGGAACTTGCTGAGTTACAGGTAAGAACACACATGAAATCTGAAAAGTTACAGCTTACTACGAGATTGGGAAAATTGATCGAGTAGACAGTAGAAAATTGATCGATTAGTAATTTCAATCGTTTCCTTACCTTGGCCTCTTATTTTTCCATATCACTGTTATGAAATTCTTTGATCTATAAGAGGAACATGATAATCGTAGAAGCCATCTAGAAAGAGTTTACAAGGGGGTTGTTCTTATGTTGCATATGATAGTGGGATATATTTTCATCATCAAGTTTGTCCCTAATTTCTGTACGCTCATGAAGTTCTGATTTGGAAGGAGTATGTGTGCATCGCAGGATGCTTTGCCAACATTTCCAGATGCCGAAGCCTTTGCCTGCATAGAGAGGGAACTTGGTAAACCGATGGAATCCATGTACTCAGCGATCACTGCGTCGCCAATCGCGGCTGCAAGTCTTGGGCAGGTCTACAAGGCTCAGTTAAGATTGACCGGGGAGATAGTGGCTGTCAAAGTTCAAAGGCCTTACATCGAAGAAGCTGTAGCACTCGACTTCTACCTACTGAGAGGCCTGTGTGGTCTCGTTGATAAGTATGTCGATGTGGTCACTAGCGATGTGGTGGCTCTGCTAGACGAGTTCGCACGTCGAGTATACCAGGAACTGAATTACGTTCAGGTAAGCTATTACCTACCACAAAATTGTGTATAAAGGCCTTGAAGAAGATAGGATATGTCATGCATATAGGAGCAAGTTAATATGCAGTCTTGAGTATTATTGCCGAATGACAGAAACTTCTTATTTGTGATCACTCCACAATGGATTCCGTCTATCTTCTCTCGTTGTAGGGTTTCCTATCCTCTCTCTTGATGTCCTTAATGAAATTTTTTTACCTTTTGTTATGATGATGACAGGAAGGTCGTAATGCAATAAGGTTTGGACAACTGTATGGAGACAGGCCTGACGTTTTAGTGCCGGGAATCTACTGGGACTTCGTGAGCGCCAAGGTTTTGACGATGGAGTGGGTAGACGGTGTAAAACTCAGCGAGCAAGATACCATCACGGCTCAAGGCCTGGATATCATAAAACTCGTAGACATTGGTATCCAGTGTAGTTTGAGACAACTGCTTGAGCATGGTTACTTTCATGCAGATCCGCATCCAGGAAATCTTCTTGCCACTCCTGATGGAAAGCTCGCATTTTTAGACTTCGGTATGATGAGCGAAACACCTCCAACAGCCAGATTTGCAATCATCGGTCATGTGGTACATCTTGTCAACCGGGACTACGAGGCCATGGCTCGTGATTACTATGCCTTGGATTTTCTAGAACCAGATGTTGACGTTTCACCCATCGTGCCTGCTTTGAAGAACTTCTTCGATGATGTGCTGGAGGCTACTGTCAGCGAATTGAACTTCAAGACAATAGTGGATGGTCTGGGTGCCGTTTTGTATAAATACCCGTTTAATGGTAAGTCCTGTGCGAAGATTTTGTCCAGGTATTCTTTGCCCGGATCCTAAAACGTTCGGTTAGCTTTTCTTTCCACCACAATGTGTGTGTTTCGTCGTTATTTTTATGCTCGTGTAAACATTTGCAGATAGCATGGTCTAATTATGCTTTCAAATCTGATTGTACCTCTGTACTTGCAGTGCCAGCCTACTATGCTTTAATCTTAAGATCTTTAACTGTTTTGGAGGGACTAGCGCTCTACACTGATCCGAACTTTAAGGTGCTTGCTGCATCATACCCCTACTTCGCGAAAAGACTACTTACTGATAAAAATCCTTATTTACGAGATGCTCTTATCGAGCTTCTCTTCAAAGACGGCACCTTCAGGTACTATGCGTCATCGTAAGCTTTTTGTTTGTAAGCATGTTAGTATTTTCCAGTATTGACGTTTCCAAAGCCATTGACATGGCTATTGTTGATGGCAATGCTGGACCATCAGGGCCTTGAAAGTAGAGTTACTCCTTGCTAATATCCGACTTTACGGGGGTCGAGACTTCGTCGCTTATATGTTACTTGTCAAGTCGAGACTTTGTTGCTTAAACAACAAATCACAGGGTAAGGTTTCTATGTCACTCACCCATCTACTTTGTAATTCCTGGTATGGGCTGCAGATGGAATAGGCTGGAAAATCTGCTAGTACAGGGTCGTAAGGACTCAGAGTACAGGGCTAGTGATGTTTTGCAACCTGTGCTAGACCTGCTGTTGGGCTCGGGTGGAGAAGAGTTGAGAAGTTTGGTAGAAAGGGAAGCAGTGCGAGTATCGGAAGCGCTTCTTGTTGGATCAGCCATACAAAGTTACAAGTCCGTGCCACAACCTCTTAGAGATTTTATTGATCGAGGAAACAACGTCATACGAATCAAAGAAAGCGAGGAGATCGAGATGCTTGCCTTGAGAGAGCAGGTTCTGAGAATCTGGAGCCTACTTCGTAGCACGAGTGGGTTCGACCCAGCTAGTCTCCAGCCTATCGTCGAGGTAATCCTACTGGAAGGTCCCAGTCTCTGGCATTCGGCCGGATGAAGCACAATTCTTTGCTCTGGGCTCACAGATCTTTTGAAAGGTTTCAGTGGAGTGAAACCTGACTGTGGCTAACCTGAGTTTTAGCCATCATACCGTAACAATATTTGACAGTTGTACCTGCGGTCTTTTCCTGCCATGTCATTATTCACCCAGCGAGAAAGGGAAATCTAACTACCTCGGAGATCGACAATGGGGTTGAGTGCAAACCTTGCAAGCCCTTGAACGTTGACGATGACCTGTCTCTCTGCAGGTTCTCCGGCGTTCCGAAGCTCAGGCTATGGGAGGGCGGATTGCTGGAAGCATTACAAGGCGGTTAGCAGCAAGAGCTCTTCAACAACTATTGAAGCCACCTACTCCAACGCCCACACTGACATCATGATCAGACCTCATTCACCAACAATACGAAACGAAGCTGCATTTTTTCCTGTGTTACAACAGAAGGCAGAAGCCATCGTTACCTGCAAGGATTGTGGATCATATTGTTCAAATGTACTAAAACATGCATTGGTCAGAAATTTTATGAAAGTTATCAAACGACATTGTAATATTTTACCATCCAGAGCTCATCACAGACCAAAAGCAGTGGACTGTGTTTGGTGCAACATTGAAAATCCTATTGAACTTCAAGATCCGAAATCGACTCCAGATCTTGAGACACAAGAAATCCAACATATGCAAGTGCCATCAAACTTATCTTACCGGCTGATAGAAACTTTGGCGGAATGTCGTTTGGTATTTAATTAAGCGTCAGGAAACTCATAGTAATTCGAAGCGATTCATTGTGTTGTTTTCGACGGAAAGTCATGGCACGTATTAGAAAATAATAGAAATTTCTGTCGTCAATATCCAAATCGGGGGCACAGACAAAAATGGCAATCGTGAGCACTTGACCCGTAGCTCCTTTGAAACGTCTGAGATAGAACCGCACCATCAACTTACTAAGAAGAACCCAGTAATTTGATGGCAAGGCCTGGATTTGTCGTAAACCCCTGATCTACCGAGCTAGCAGAAATAGCGTAAGGTCTCTCAAGAGACAGTCCCTCCCCGGGGGTTACATCGACGTTGTTTCACAACGTCGTTGCCCATTCCATCCACTGGCAGGACAATGCCAAGCCATAAGTATTGTCGCCAAAGGAGCAAATCTTTCCAATTGACTCGTCCGTTTGATAATTAGCGACGAGTCCAGACTGAAAGGAACCCAAGCAATGATGTGTTGGGTACTTTTCCTAATCAGTGTGACATCGACTTGCACCATTCTGGCTCGAAGGTCATGGACATATATGTGACCGTGCAGTCATGGTTACAACTACAGACGATGACGAAGGCAGGAGGTACACAACTTCTCCCGGTAGTGAGACTACGCAAGGGTTTAGGCCAACAATCTCGTGGAATCCAGGTCCGTTTTGACCAAGAGTTTGAACATGGGATCATCGACACTTCTAAGAGTTTTGTGAGCATTGCAGTTTCGCTGGGCTGGCTTGGGTTGCTCGTTTCCTCTAAATTTTTCTACTTCCAATTCCATTCTTGTACGGCTGGTGTGATGGGGCCTCTCGGCCTCTTCCCTTGCATCGTGATACTTAACGTCTCCTGTTCCCTCCTTGAATATTCCCCCGAATTGCAGTTACGGAGGCTTCCTCGACGCGGGTCCCATGGACCGTTGTCACTAGTATAGTCGGCCGTGTGTGTGACTAGCTTGCCCAGCAGAGCTCTGAGTTCCGGACTCGGTCGATCGGTGGACGATCTGCGTCACGTGGTAAAGTTCGATCGATGTGCCTTGCCTTGTCTCATTACGAGTCGAAACGATTCATCCTAACCTTCGTGAAATTGCGGATTGGAGGGATGCGTGATGTGATGAAGGGGCTGAGTTTTGCGCTGAATCATGAAGAGTTTTGAATCAACGCTTGGATGAGTACTTTGTGAGCTGCTATGGACTAGAGATTTTATGTTTGTATATATAATAGTTATGAGTTCGTTATACGCTCCATAATGCTTGATAGCAGTTTGTTGGGCAGCATTGACGGTAGGGTTTTACGAGGGTTTGGCGGTCGTACGACTGTTCTGTTCTGTTTGTTTCCTTGCAGGATTGTCGCCAATTGCTACGGATTCAAGGGCTGAGGTTTAGACGGGCAGCCCCGGTCGGGGAGAATGAAGTCTGTTGCCGAAGAATCGGAGAATTCTGGAGGGGACGCCAGCATCGAAGCCATTCTGGGGTCTTCGGATGCCGGTCGTATCACATCTGGTGACAGTTCAGCAGCAATGTCTACTTCCGGAGTTTTGATCGGTTCAGTTCAAGGAAAAGGAGATGAGCATTGCGCAGCTCTTCCTCTCTGTGGTGAGGAGCACGAGCTTGTGATCTGTAAGACTCGGTTTGTGGCGGAAGCTAGTCCCGAAGTGTCGAAGACTGAAGAGGTGCAGAGTGGACTCGAGGTAGTGAGAGATGGCGAGCTCACAAGGTATGACATTGACGAGCTTCTGGAATTGTGGGAAGCCAGTGTACTTTGCGAAGCGACCTGGAATCGTGTTCTCACTGCTTTGAGCCCACACATGGAGGGAATGTTCGAGATGCAGGCTACGCCGAACACGAAGTTTCAAAGACGCAGGGGCAAGAATAGTGAGAGGCGTCAAAGGTTTAAGGCGAAGCGCGAAGCTATGCTCTCAATTTCTCGTAATGAGAAGGGTAAGATTTCCCCATTACCCCCGCTCGGACTTGGCACTTATTTTAACTCCTTTTGAGCCGTCATTCTCTGCAGATTTTCGTAATCTTTGATTAGATGAGCTCTGAGTACAAGTTCAATCTGCGTTTTGCCGGGGCTGATCAAAACCGAGCTTTTCAGAGAGTGCGGATTTTCATCATATTCAGTGTGAGAGGACGGACGAGGGCGTCGATGACACGGCGGAGTTATACATCCAAAAGTCTGGTGCGGATCATGTTGGCAAATTTGCACACCGAAAAGGTCCATACAAACCGCGGCATCACCATGGGTACGATGATGAAGTTGTGGAGAGCTTCCAGTCTCAGGCGTTTGCAGTGGATGGCGAACCAGATTTTGAATCTGGACCCCCTGAGGACGGTTGGGAGTATCTTCGACGTGTTATGTGAGTTTCCTCGTTGCATTCACCTGAGAACGTTCTGATTCTCTCGTTGACAATGTCGATTGACTTATGATTGACATTCGGTTCTCTCAGTAAAAGATGCAGCTCAGAATTTGAGCTAAGTTCGTAAGAACTCTCCTCGAGAGTAGCCACGGCTGTAAAGTATTTCATGGTTTCCGTTTTGATCGCTTGGTTTAATGCCTGTCAGTTGTTGTGGATCAGATGGGAGGCTGCTCGGTGTCCAAAGGTCGTTGTGGCCAATATTGATCCAGGGAAGTTGGTATCAGAGCAAACTCCGTACATGCCAGAAATTCCAGCCATAACACCTTGTCCTCCAGATTTGTTGCCGTCCAAGGACTGGGAGCAGCAGTATCTGGCAGATTTTTCACAGCTGAGAATCGTAAGTGTCTAGGAGCTTTTGTTTCCGATTATACCTCTTGCACAGCCGGTTCTTCAGGGTTTGAGAGGCATTTGCTCATGGGGACTATATTCTCCTTGTTCCTAATCATGTGTTGATTTTCAACCTACACAGGAGCTGTCGAAGCTTCATGCACCACTGGAGGCATGTTCAGAACGTTTACCATCCGGAGCGAACAGAGAGGCTTGGGAAATTCTTTGTTTTGGCGCTGTGACAAGTGCAAAAGCCGAGGATCTGGAAGAGTCAGGGTCAGTCACCGTCGACGAAGATTGTGGAGGTTCTCCAGGGCCCGAGGAAATAGATGGTCCGGCAGAGGACGAGGTAATAGACCTTCACCCCTCTGCAGCCGGATTCAGTGACACGGTGGAGAGTGTAGAAAGAGTGGATATCGACAAATCCTCAGAGGAGTTGGAAGGACGATCTCGAAGCCCAGGTTCGGAGGTCAAAGACTTGATCCAACTCGTACCTCAAGCAGGCTTTGCAGGAGAACGTGTAGATCTCACCGGGGCACCTGAACGGCAAGGAGTCCTTGGTTCAAGTTCCACCGAGGCTGTTGGGGACTCATCTCCCCTTCAAGACCCTGTTGAAGAGCCTCTGCATCAAGACTCTGTATCCTTTGAACACGATGGCAGTTCCGTGAAGACTGCACAGCTGCCGATGAGTGGAGAGTTGGTTGGTTGCGACATATCAGACCCGAACGAGTGTCTCCGGGAGAAGGACAACTTCGTGGATAAAATCACCTCGAGTCATCATGGCGCAGCTGCTACTCTGTTCGAGACGACTGGATTGGAGCCGGAACCGGACGAACAGATTGTCTCAGACTGCCAGGGACCAGAAACAGCTGCCTTGCCGACAGAGCCATTCGCTCGTGCTCTGGATGTTGCGGATCCCGTTGAGGAATTTCTTACAGCAGCTTCAGAGTGTGTGGATGTCTGTGACCAGTCTTGTGAGCCAAGCGGTAGTGGAGTCGATGATCACGACTCAACAGACGTGGCAGGATCCCTGGACCCTTACTCAGACTCACTCGAGCCGCTAGCGGATGACGAGACCGAGGAGAATGGATTCGAGCCCGTGGATGTTGCCGCCCATTCTTTTGAGCCAGCAGAAGTCGAAGAGGAGCCACAGACTGCAGCAGACCAGATGGAGTCCCTCGCTGGATATGAGATTTACACCTCGGGGAATATCCTGGAAGAGTCGGAGGACGAATTCCGCGAGAGCATACTGGAAATCGAGGAACCCATTCAGCGACTTTTCGCAAGAGTCTTTCGGGTCGACGAGGCCTGGAAGCTTCCACTGATGCACACCTTGCTGCGCTTGGACCTAGTGTCGCGTGCTGCGCTGTTCAGACATCATGTCAGTTGGCTCGACAGTGTAGAGGATTTGCCCCAAGAGCGAGCGCTCTGGCTTCTGGGCTTGGCAGCGGTGGTTGACACCCCTCTCAACGGTGACACCACTGCCTCCTTCCGGGCAATGTTAAGATACTGCGCTCGAGTCAGAGCCTCAAAGCAGGCCTCGAGTGACGACCAACTCCACATGCTCAATGCTCTAATCGCAGTCGCTGGCCTCTACTTTGGCCAAGCAGAATCAGATTCCAGCTGACCTCTTGCATTTGCCATGTTGATGTGTTCTCATGTGCCCAAGTATCTCGTAGCTGAGTCCTTTGACCACCATCGATCGGTTTGAGTGTGCCCACCCCACTGCTCCAACTGGAAACTGATCATGTGCGTGTCATTCTGAATTCATGCATCATCCATTTTCCGGTACAGAACATAACGTAAGATTGCACCGAGACTGGAATGGTGTCATGGAGTATTTATTCTGAAGGCAAAAATAAATACTCCATCGATCGGTCGTCAGAAAGAACGGTTGTCATGAGCAAGACAAACCCAAGCACGGGTCATGAAGGGGACCACGGCGGACCCCGGCTCGGGCAAATAACTGGAAAGCGAAAGACTCATTCAAGATCGGGTATGGAAGGGCACAGAGCGTATAGAGCGTGCTATTTTGCAACGGGGAAGAGGGGCAGTTTTTCACAACGGTTTACACCGGAGATTTGCATGAAGTCGGTACACGTCCCGAGGAAGGCAGTGCACTTTCCGCGAGAAGACGAGGGAAGTGAACGTGGAACTCCATGCCCCATGTCGCCCCAGAGAAACAAGGACTATGGAAGCGGTTGACGGTGCACAAAATCTCTCGGTTAGTCAGCGTCACTAAATACAAGTCACAGTTTCCTACAAATCTTGGATGGAGAATTCAAGGGTGGCTGCTTCTAGGAAAACCTCCTGGCCGTCTTTGCACTCTACCTCCCTTACCGCGCAGCGGTCATTTAGGGCCTTAGTTGGTGATTTGGGCTGATCCCCTCTCGACAATGAAGATTATCCCCCAATGTCTCACCACTCTACCTCCCTTACCGCCCAGCGGTCATTCAGGGCCTTAGCTGGTGATCTGGGCTGATCCCCATTCAGGGCCTTAGCTGGTGATCTGGGCTGATCCCCTCTCGACAATGAAGATTATCTCCCAATGTCGACAATGAAGATTATCTCCCAATGTCTCACCGGCTGACCCTTACTTTCTAGCAATAGAACTCATTCATGTGGTGATCTGGGCTGATCCCCATTCAGGGCCTTAGCTGGTGATCTGGGCTGATCCCCTCTCGACAATGAAGATTATCTCCCAATGTCGACAATGAAGATTATCTCCCAATGTCTCACCGGCTGACCCTTACTTTCTAGCAATAGAACTCATTCATGTGAACATAACCCGCGAGGAAAACTGTTAATACAGTAAAGGGTAATGAGTTACAAACTTTTCTTTTTTGTTTGAATAGACGAGATAAAAATATGGTATATAATGTGAATGATGGAATAAATTCAATATATACTTAAGATATTTGTGTATGGATGTTATATATAATATATGTTTATTTGAACTATATGCAGAAATGAGAAATAAACATGACAAAGGATGATACACAAATTGAATGATTTCGAAGATGTACTTTAGAATGAGAGATATGAATATTCAATGAAAAATTTAGTTAACGTTATGATATGAAGATTTGCAACTTTGTCTTACAAAGTCATTCGTGAAACAGAAATGAGTATTCCGTGCCCATAGTACAAACTAATATTCTGTGCAATAGTTTCTTCCCATACAACAAGGTGTCAAAATTTATTGCAACCAATAAAAATTAACTCCTATATGTGTAAATACAACATGGTTTATATTTCAAATGTGTAATATTACATTGATTAATGTCCAAGTATCTTCGTTTACCTACAAAAACTTTCTGATATATAATTCAAAGAATACAATATGTTACATTGTACATCCAAATTGTATTTTATTAAATGAATATATTTTTTAAAACAAGATATCATTTAATTTTTTTTCTAATCATTCAATCAACTTTTAACTCTATTCTATATTCATGTGAGTGATTTGTTACTTATGTATTCAAAAGTAATTGGACGCTCTCTAAACCTAATGAAGTACTAGTATTTTATTTCTTTCCGAATTCTTATCATGCCCTCGAAAGAGTTCAGTAAAATTATTTGGTTAGTTTTCTTCTAATTGCTCTTTCGAAATCTTTATGAAATTTATTTCTTTGATTCATTTTAGGTAGACAAATATGCATGACATTTAAATCTAGTTCTTGAGTGAAAACACGATGCCATATATATTTAGAAATTTGATTATTCTGAGCTCAATATGCCTTCATAGTGGCGCCCTATTGGCACGATCATTCTGATTAATCGGGGTATCTGTAGAAGTATCACAATTACAAAACCTAATACAAAAATGCAAAATTCTGTAAGTTTTTCCCCTAAATGTTTCTAATGCTTAGAAATATTTTATTACAAATGAGTATCACTCATTTGTATTAAAAAGTCTATCTGGAGTTTTTTTGATGTGGATAATTTGTTGAATCATTTGTTCATCATATCATCTGGGGAGAAATATATCGAAGCGGGCCATAGTATCCATTTATAAATAGTACACTAAGTGCTAAAGGTCAGAGCGAAAAAATGTTCCAACTGAAACCAAAATTACAACTCTCGTTGTACAAGGAAGAAAGGAAGAATTGAGAGAAATGAAGATTGTGAGGGTTTTTTTTCGTTTTTTGTTTCTCTAGCAAGTGGAACGAATGCTTTCTCGTTACATTCAAGAGGTCCTGTGGAGCCCACTCAAGTTTAAATGACCTGCGCTCTCGAAAGTCCTGAGCAAAATGTTCAAGGTCTTTCACAGTTTCATTCTCGGGTCTACAGTCCAGTTAAATAATTAGGGATCACTTCCATCAACAAATAGACAATGGGAAATTTTCCTCGCAGGACCTTTCCCTGGACTCGTCGATGGTTGAAGAGGACTGCCATCTGATCGACATACCGTGCGTGGTCTTCATTTATGTGAACAGAAGAGTTCAGGTTTCGTATGCAATTCTTATGTTAAAAAACAAGCGGATTAGGAATTTAGGACACAGTTCTGAAGAATGGAGCGAGTGCGCATACGTCCGGTATCAGTTGGTGACCGTGCGATTTAAGTCCTGTAGGGTTTCATGGGGCCGGTGTTGGTGGCAGGGGTTTGTTTGTGAAATCTAAATCTCGATCTCATACGCGCATGCCATCCAATGTTGGCCAAATGCTGGAGGCAGTCTACGCACCGAGAAGGATCCGCAGAATCGCTGATGTTTAGCAGTTACTATCCACTGTAATTTACCAGACAAATTATGGACTCTCCCGTAGGGAAGGAGGATGGAAGCCTACCGCACTCATGCGCGTTGTCAGTCTTGAACCAAGAAATACCTCAAATCACGAGGGGGCGGGGTCAGGAAGTTCATAATCAGATTGGCCACGGGACATGATCATGATGGAGGGTCAAAATCTGGCAGGTGCAAATGCCGGTTTCCCTTGCTAGCGCCTCGCAAAGCAGGTCTCAAGGATCAAAATAAATAATTGCACGAAAACCAAAAACCACGAGAGGGAAACGGTGGAAAAATTCATTCTTGAAAGATTTGGAGGATCTCATGAGGTTGCCGGATACAGAGCTGTCAGGACTGGTGGTAACAAGAGGATTACAAGAAGGGGATTTGAAATCAGAGTGTTTGGTCCTCTTCGGACCTCCATGCAGTTACAACCAAGCCTGGGACTCTATGGCTGGTATAGAAAACATCAAATCGTCCAAAACAAGGGTAGGACTTATAGTTTTGTTTACAAGTGCTGCCGTTTGAAGAAGGAAGAGATTTGGTTCTTTTGATAGGGAAGAACCTTAAGCTTGTCAGGATGCTCAAGAACATGAGCAGATTTTACGCAGATTACGCCAATTTCATGTCAGCTGGTTGTCTCATGGCACCAGATGAAGTCATGAATTCAAGAGCAAATATATATGTCGATCGTGTTGCCCTCTCGTGACGCAGTACTCGCTGGAAGAGGCAGTAGTCTACAACAATTATCATTCAGATTCTAAGACAATCGGTGACCTTAACTATCACCGAGGAGGAAGCGATGCTGATTATTGGCGATTACTGAGTCTGGTGTCCAGAAGAAACTCAGCTTCCCAAGGTCACTTTTGAGATCTAGTTGTCTCCCGACAAGGCATGACACTTGGTAAAGCCGTCACTGAGAGGACTTCTCTGCAGTCGTTCAGTGAGACCGATCCAAACTGCCAAAGATTCACGGGTACGCTCAAAGTCTTCAATGTGGCGTAAGCTGCAAAGCTGAAGCACACTACAGAGTTCATAGACATGGCGGAAACGGTTGTCAACGCTGGAGCAGCTGCTGCTGAGAAGTTGAGTGAAGAATCATCAGCAGAAGCTACGTCTGTAACAGCAGCGGACACACCCATATTACCGCCAGAAGTACTTGAGACATATGAACAGGCAGAGAATTTGGTTCCCCAACAGTGGCGGGGAGATTCTCGCGTTGAGTGGTTAAGAGAAAAAGTCTGCACAGCATTAGATGTCACACGGCCTGTTTTTGATTCCGTTTTCAATGAAGAAAATGGAGCAAAGAGCCTCGAGACCTTTCTGGACAAAGCTCATTCTTGCATTTTTTTCTACTCAGACTCGAGGACCGTCAAAGTTATTACCAAAGTTCCCATTTTTGTTGAGTTTTCCCCTGATGAAATAGCCAAGAGGAAGCAGGCAGCTGCAGCAGCAAAAGTTGCAGCAGCGGCTGCGGCTGCTGCTGCAGCTGATACCGATGCTGAAGCTCCTCCAGATGTACCCCCTGAAACGCCTGAACCAGATCCTGAAGAGGAAAAGGGTGTTTGGGAAACCCAAGACGTTGTATCCATGAACACATTTCAGGTGGTATGTGCTACAACAGGGCGTTTGTCTAACGAGGCGATAAATAAGGCAGTTGTTTACTTCATCAATATTTTCCCGCAGTTAGGAATGTTGGATTTTGGAAAGATGCACAAGAATTTGGAGTTCGGAGTTTTGCCCTCTGGTCCAACTCTCTGCGCCTTGGAGCAGGTAAGGACGTCCCAATTTCATATAGATCTGTTCGAGTACTACTTACAGGACTCTGTGATCCAAAAGTATCTTTTCATATCAGTGCCTAGGTTTGGTTACATATTTCATAAATCGGTCATTCCTAACTCTAATATGGTTAGCTAGCTCGATTTCTTCTGAACAAAATCCGGATGATTGCGTTCTACAGTTTTGTCAGTGTCAAAACTAAAATTATGCACTACTTCAGTCTGAAGTGTTGCATCATGTTGTCGATGATTGCGGTAGGAAAGAGTCAGTTCCAACATCGAGACATCAAGACCAAACCGAAAATCTAGTGGGAAGATATAACCCCGTGGACGTTGAACTCCCTTCGTTTACTCTCTGTGCAAATTGTGGAAAAAGAGTAAAAGTCGAATTCCGTCTGATCAAACATGATGTTGCAGTTGCTCTTTCACCTCTTCATGCCAATTCTTGCTCGAGAGGGTGTGTACGCTGGGTCTAAGTTTTGGCACACGGAAGAGACGCATATGATGGAACATGTGGGAAATGAGCTCCTCAGCAACATGCAAAGGTTTCTTTCACAGGTATATATTCTTCAGTGACTTTGCTGTGCGCACAGAAAGCTTGCTGTAGCAATTGATGGAGTGTAAGTATTGCTAGTATTGCAAGATACTGAAGCTAACTATAGCGCCTTGACGTACATTTCTGATTAAGCAGGTCTCGATTGCCCAACAACATCTCCTCGGAGATGCACAATTGGTCATTCCGAGTTTGCCTGCGGACTGTCTGGAGAAAACAGATATCGATTACGAACTCATCCTTCAGGTGCATTACTACTACCTACACTGGAACCAGTTCTTTGCTGATGCAGCACTTCATCGGGCCTTAATTTAGCTTACATCCTCTTCTAAACTAAACCACTTCGGGGACTCTCTTGGGATGCAGCTGGAAAGTCTTCTGGCGGACTGGATTCCAGCAGTGATACACGCAATTGAGGTTGAAGCTGTCAAAGTAAGTTATGTATTCAATTCTCCGTTCTAGGTCTTTGGCTTGGTTAATTTAGCCAGTATTCTTATAACTCTCCACAAGATAAAATGAAGGTTGAAACACTTCAAATCGTCACTTCTCTGCACAAGCTTGTATCTCACTGAATCGTAGTGGTTCATGACTAACTCTGTTCTGGGGTTCATTGTTACACCTCGCAGATTCCAGCTGGTCAAAGCCCTTTGGCCGAGACACAGTTCTGGCGAGACAGAACCAACGCGTTGAGCAGCCTTTATGAGCAACTGAACTCGATAAATGCCAAGAGGATGCTCGCTCTTTTGGACGCAGGAAGTAGCAACTCAAATCTGCTTGCCAGTTTCAGAAGCCAGGTCACAGTTTTGATGCATTTGAACAATAAGATGAACTCAATCATAACTGGATCTGATATGATGCCTGGATATGCGATGCACACAAATATGGTAATAATGAGCGTTTCACATCAGATTTTGTGGAAAGGTGAGTGGAGTTTAAATGTTTCACCTCTAGTAATAAATTCGAACACCTTATCCAAGGTTTCTAAAAGACTAATACTTACTCATGTAATTGTTCATTTCTTTTTGTCTTTGGAAGTGAAATTGTAAATAGTAAAAATTAATTACTAACTTTTACCATAGGTAACTACTAATTACTTAAATAGGGTAACAACCACTTTAAGATTAAGTTTTCCGGTTAGGACTTGTATATATGAACTCCATAGATATTGCTACTCTGTTTCTAAGGAACACATTTTAGAGTACACACCTTGCTAATGATCATTTATTCAAATAATTATTACACCTTTGAGTACTCGATTGTTGAGAAATGGGGGTGGAGGTAACATTATCGTTGAATTTCGAGTTGATTCAATTCAAGTGTGGGGGGTTTTGTCTATAGAATTCTTACCCTAGTGTTGATGCTCATAGTCCAATTGAGGGTGAGGGTGGGTGAGTGGTAGCAATCTATAACTAATCCATGAGAGTAAGTAGTAGCATCATGCATTGTTGGTGATACATATAGAACATATCATAATCAATTGCTACTATAGAGTTCAAAATATCAAAAGTTTACGGGCCCACAATGGGATGGTGAGCTTGATAAGATGATAAAGCTTAACACTTTGTATTATAGAGAATGGTTATTTGAGGTTGAGGAGTTTTTGAGGCTCTATGACTACTAGATGTTTTGTCAAGAACTTGAAGACATTTGAGGAGTGTTTTGAAGCATATATGTTTACATTATAGCATATTGTGACCAAGAGGATGTTGAGGAAGACTCTAGATCATGTCAACGAGGAATTGTTGCAAATATCTCATATAGTTGGGACATTTGGGCCAAGTTGAAAGTTGTAAGTAAGATTGGTATCTTTGCTCATGCTAGACTGAAATGTGCAAAGATTCTTATTTTGAAGCTTGAAGATGTTTGCAATGTGATTACAAATATGTCCAAGTTAAATTTATGTTTTTTCTAGGATTGGAGAGTCATGCACAAAGTAGTCTACTTGAGAAGTTTGGTCTCTTGTGCTCTCATTTTATGCTCTTCTTGAAGAGCAAGTGACTTGGGATTACATCTATAAGAAGGTGGTCATTTTTGTTACAAGGTTTGAGAGAGAAGATAAGAAAGTAGTTATGGCGGTTGCTCACAAGAAGAAGATATATGGAGGCAGTGGGTCAAGCAGGGGCAAAGAATCTTGAAATTGCTACACATGCGGTGAAAGAGAGCATATGAGCTTTCAATGTTCAAAGGGGAAGAACAAGACAAAAAAGATGATTACAACTCTTCCAAGTAGGAGGAGAATGAAAAATCTAAAGAGTAGAGTAAGATGGGACAAAGAAAGAAACGGTAGTTCTAGCTAAGGAATCCTCACACAATAACACTTACTACAATTGTATGACAATTGAGAAGAGAGGAGGGAAGTTAAGATATCATGGATGATATTTGGATTTAGCATGTAGCTCTCGTATGAGCTATGACAGCCATTAATTTAATCACGTGAAGGAAGTGTTGAGGTATGTAGAGAGTGGAAATGATGTTGAATTTCAAATTATTGTGATAGGAGCAATTTCTTTGCAATGTGTTGCAGGAGTGAACAGTGACAAGCAACATACTATGGTGCTACAAAAAGTTAGGTATGTACATGATTTTGTTAGAAACTTGATGATAGCGACAAAGCTCACTTAAGCTGGTTTTTGATGTGCACTTTAGAGGAGATTCTTCTAATATAGAGAAGTATGGAGAGGTGGTATGCTATGGAGTCCATGATGACAACTTTTTAAGGTGTTGGAGGTGAAGCCCAAGAAATCAGAACATGCTTACATTACACATGAGCACTCAATAAGCCAAACATAGGAGATCAAGACATCTTAGTCTAACATGAGACTCTTGGAAAAGATGGTGAATGTTGTGAAGTTGTCAAGAGAGTCACTACAATTTTGTGATTTTTGTGCTTTGGGGAAGTTACACTAGACACAAATTCCCAAGGAGTCATCACACATTTGTTAGATATGATACAATTCATATGTATGTAGAAAAATGTCCAATATGGTGCACAATGTTACCTTGCTTTCATTATGAGAAGAATAGAAAAAATTTTGTGTGTTTGTTGAAGCACACAAATGAGGCTCTTCAAAGATTCATGGCCTTTATTTTATAAACATGGTAGAAACTTAGAGAAGAAAAAAATTGAAGAAACTTACATCACATGGATGGACAAAGTACATGAATCACAAGTACTACGCATTTATGGAAAGCCAAATGACAAACAAATGTTTTTATGGAAAGTAGGGGATACTCATGGATGTGAGAGCTAGAAACAATCTATCATAGAATGGAGTTAGAGAGATTGAATAGGACCATGAAGGACAAAGCTATGAGTATGATTGATCAAGCTAATCTCACGATGCAGTTTTGGGGAGTAGCTTTGAAGTCTATTAACTACATTAGAAACAAAAGTTCTGCTATAGCACTAAAGGGCATAACATAAAAGGAAGCATGGAGTGGTAAGAAACTTGATCCTAACATGCTAAGAGTGATTGGATGTCATGCTTATGCTCATAAACCAAAGGAGTATAAGAAGAATCTTGGAATGAAAGCTTCAAGATTCATCTTCATTGGCTTTGAAGAAAGATTAAAAGGGTACATTTTGTTCAAACTAACAACCATAAGAACAATTCATAATAGGGATGTGTTGTTTGATGAGAAGAATTCTTGGGAGAACATGAATGGTAGAAATAGCATTGCAAGAACTATTATAGTTGCTACCCTTGTTGTTGTACCTAAAATACTACCATTACTAGGTGTTCGTGATGATAGAGTTGGATCATAATCCCAAACACATGATTAGATTCAAAAAAACTCATATGGCTACTGATCTTGAAGTTGGGAAACAAGTGATACCTAATGAAGTAGACAAAAAAGAGAAGGTAGATGGACTATATGATGTCAAATTAAGGTCATTTCCACTACATGTCTATGTTAGGATTGGGGAGCATAGAAAACCTCAACCAGTTGTTGAAGTTGATGATTCTACATAAGAATATGGAGTTGCTTCTAGAAGATATAATAGACAAAAGTCTTAAATATAGAGATTGGGGATTATTAGAAAGACGGCTCATGTGTAAATTCAAAATGATATTGTCATGGAGAAGCAATATCTACTTTTAAGTATAATGAGATTTCTTCATATGCTAACGCATCAACTAGACCATACTAGAAGAAATGGGAGCAAGCCATACAAGAAGAGAAGGAATCTCTTGAAAAGAACAATACTTGAGAGATGGTGGGTTTCTCACATGAAAGAAGTACCATTGGGTGCAAGTGGGTCTTCAAGGTCAAAAGAGGAGCCACTAGAAATATTTTGAAGTACAAAGCTAGGTTGGTGGCCAATGGGTACAATATGAAACCATACATTGAAAACCTATGAAACCTTTGCTCTGGTAGCAATGTATGGCTCTGGTAGCATTAGAATGCTCTTAGCTCTCGCAACTAAGAGTGATTGGGAAGTGGAGCAATTGGATGTCAATACAACTTTCCAAAATGGAGATTTGGAGGAGAAAATCTACATGGATGTATCTAACGGCTACACTGCTTTAGATAGAAAGGTGTGCATATTGAAAAAGATACTCTACGGGCTAAAGCAAGCGCATAGGAGTTGGTATCACAAGTTAGATTGTTATCTCAAGAAACAAGGCTTCAAGAGAGCGAACTTAGATTTGAGTGTGTACAACAAGGATGTAATGCTCTACATTGCAATGTATGTAGATGATGTGCGCAACAAATGGGGAAGAGAGTCACGACAATGAGAAATGTTATGTTTTACCTTTGCTCTATTTTTGAGATGACAGTACTAGGTCATGTTAAGTTCCTATTAGGGATCAACATTGATAGGAACATGAAGGAAAGGTGCATTAGAATTAGCCAGACCACGTACATTGAGAGTATTCTACATAGACATAGGATGAAGAATGCAAAACTTGTTGCAACACCCTTGGTACCTGGTTGTAAACTCAAAAAAGACATGGAAGAAATTAGCAAAGAGATAATTGAAGATATGTAGTTCTTTACTAGAATGCTATAGGTTCACTAATGTTTGCTGCGGTTTGTACCAGACCAAACATAGTTCACTCAGAGGGAGCTTTGGCCAAATACACTAACTCTCCAACTCCAGCTCATTAGGGATGTGTCAAAAGGGTGCTAATGTACCTAAAAGGCAGTCAGGGCATTTACTTGGAGTGCATGAAGTTAGGATATGAGATTAATATCAGAAGATTCTCTCATGTTAGTTGGGGAGATGATTATGACCAGAATAGATCCACAACTGGCTATATGTTTATTTTTAATGGTAGAGCTATCACTTGGGGGAGCAAACATCAAAAGTTAATAGCTTTATCATGGCTTCTTCATTAGCCACTATGGATCTGATTTGGTCTAGGAGAAGGTTGAGTGAGCTTGGATTTACTCAACAAGCTCCAACTATATTAATGTGTGATAACACTGGAGCTATTGGATTCACTAAAAGCCATGTTCATCATATTAGGACTAAACATATCTCTACACGCAGAAGATTTGTTGAGAAAGAAGAGTACAAAATAGTTATATTAGTGTGTACTGTCCAAATTAGGACATGATTGCTAATGTTCTTACTAAAGCACTTCTAAAAGAGAAACACAGGAAGTGCATAATAAAGATGAGACTGAACCTGCCTCCTCATTAACTAGGAGGGATGTAATTGTTAAACTCAGGGTAAGTTTCTTTTTATCTTTAGTAGTAAAATTGAAATTGTAAATAGTAAAAATTAGTTACTAATTTTTACCATAGTTAACTACTAATTTACTTGATGGCTTAAGTAGGGTTTTCGAGTTAGGACCTCATGCTCAAGTTTGAGCTATGAACTCTTGTATATATTGCTAGTTTGATGGTAAAGAACAAAGGTTATAGTACACACCTTGCTAGTGATCATTTCCTTTACTGATCACACTTTGAGTGTTGGAATGCTGAATTTTGAGTTCGTTTCAATTCAAATGTGGGGAGTGATATACAGAGAATTCTAACCTTAGTGTTGATGCTCATAGTCTAGGTGAGGGTGAAGGGTAGTGGTAACAATCTATAGCTAATGGAGGAGAGTCAATAGGAGCATCATGCACTGTTGGTGATACATCAGGAAGATATCATAAGCAACTGCTGCAACAGAGTTCAGAACATGAAAAGTTACAATTATTGACATTTAATTTGTTCTATATGGTACACGGTGTGCACATGGGAAGGTCGTTCCGCATGTTGCTCATCTTGTGGTTGAGAGGAATGCCCTCCATATGGAACTTTAAAGTTAGACCTGTACTATGGCAAGGAACCTGTGAAGATATTGCTTGAATCCAAGGGCTTGGGATAACTCGTGGATAGGGAGGGGTACAAGCTCAGAGAGATGATTCACGCATAATGAAATACCCGGCTGAAAACTCAGAGCACTTAACCTCCATTCCCTGTCTTTAGATTTTGATGTGCCCTTCAAGCGCACAGAGTGTTTGTAGTCCCGGCTCAAAAGATGTAATCTCTAACAACAACGTGTGTTGGAACTAAGTAGTATCATGCGCCAGGCTGATCTTGTCTATGTTACCCTAATGCAGTTTACGGAGCTTGGCAAAATGTTCCTTGAAGCTAAGGAGAACGTGAAGTTTCTGACGACTTTAGAGAGGCATTTTAAGGTGT
Source organism: Marchantia paleacea (assembly GCA_014180765.2). Classification (NCBI taxonomy): domain Eukaryota; kingdom Viridiplantae; phylum Streptophyta; class Marchantiopsida; order Marchantiales; family Marchantiaceae; genus Marchantia; species Marchantia paleacea. The sequence goes on from MUAA02000030.1 coordinate 677,470, forward strand.
GTCTCTTGGTCTCGACAGAGATTGTCATCTGGCATGTAAGAAGTCGTGCATTTGTAAATGTATTGATCGAAAGCAACATAACAATATGTCAAGACCAAGATTTTCTTTCAAGCTAAGAATGATCAGAAAAGAACTAACACATTTAACAGCCAGCAATTGGCTCTTCCAACGTGGCTTGTCATTAATATAAACAAATTATTTTCAAGTATTACTAATAATGTCACCACTCCAAATTCTCTTAGAACTGAGACTGAAGGTGTAAAGTTGAACTGAGTAACAGCTTCAAAGAGACTACATTCAAAATTGACGACCTAAATGCAATTTTGTGCAGACTATTTGCACAGGGCCATTGCCGCGGGTTTTAGAAACTATAGGCCCTATGATGAATGCGCTGCGCATGGTGTGGATTATATCTGGTTATTATTCCGACGACACTAACATGGGCAATCTTTTTGAAAGAATTGCTTTTCAGGTTCACACAAAATTTCAGAACACCTGAAGGTTTTTGTTCAGTATGTTGAAAGGCCCCTGGTAATTTGTGTAATATGCAAAGAATTAATTGTTGGTTAAATTAATTAAGCCTGTAGTTGTCATTCAGTCTATAGAACGCAAGCAGGGCCATGCTTACTTTCCATTCCTCTCCATTTCACTTTCTCCGATTTCGTACTATACGTATATGCATAGATTTAGAGATAACACCGGTCCACTGATGAGACACAGAGTTCTTCTAGATGGACCGTTTGGATCCTGATTGCGATGGAATTTCAACACAAACATGCTGCTGCTGCTACTGCTAGAATTTACTAAGCGTAATTGGTGCAGAGGTTTTGATCAACACTATTTGTATCTTCGAGAATTCACTAGTGTTCCTTACTTGTAGTACCGTTTGCTTGGTCAGATTGCAGTAAAGGTGACCGAAGAATCAGATTTTAAGACCATTTTTAAGGTCAAGGCGGAAGAGGCCGCTGCTAAAATAAGCACAGGAAAACTTGTGCTGGATGCTTGGAGTGGAATCTACTTACAAGTTCGTGAACAGATTGAAAGTAGTGGTCGGGACCCAAGGTACTCACATTAAAACTAGAAAAGTTTATCTTAAATAGTGGCTGGTGAACTGCATGATATCTTTGAATGGCATTCTCTGAATGAGATGCATTTTCCTTCTAAGATCAGGTGGGAGTTCGATCGCAAGAAGTTGTTTGAGCGGACAAACTACATGTCGACAGTGTGTGTTGATCTTCTTCACATTGTCGAGGTGGTGAACGACTTTCTCTACTTCCTAGGCCCTGAACTGAAGGCCGTCACTGGAGACGTGCAGGGAATTGACGAAGTTATCCATGTATGATTAGACTTTTAGTGATTACATCTGACTACTCTTCTTGAAGCATGATCTAGAATGAGCAAAGTTTAACACTGTGACCACTGCATCTCATATTGTGCTTCCACTATTTCAGGGACCGTATGGTGGTTCCATACAACGTATGGTTCTAATATGGTTTCAACTTTGCTACTCCTAATTGATACAGAAAGTGCAAGCTATGGTGGATCCTATTGAGAATCTTCCATTTGATGCCTTCGATAAAGCCCATGCTCCAATGTGGTCAGCAGTTATCCTGAGCTTTGACAAGGACAAGGAGAGGGTTGAGCAGTTGACCAAGGCATTCATTGATAGTTCCTTCAAGAAGCTTCGGAGTGCTGAGGGTAAGGTTCTGAGACAGGGCTTATTGCATGTTTTTAAGAACCTCTAGAACTTTTGATATAGGTTACAGCATGATGATGGACTGGATAAATGTGCGCAAGCCAAACATTTAGCTGCACACTGCAAGGAAACGCTCTACGTTGAAGTTAATGTCGGAAGTTTAACAGGAAGATGTTCATATCGTGGACGGAGCTTTATACATCTTAAACCAATCAACTAAGAATGTTGAGGACATTCCAAAAGCCCTTCTGAGTCATACGGTGTAATCATTTTCCGAATGATTCATGCAGCAAGCTCCGGAAAATGTCTCCTGAATGATATCCTGTGGATGTCCAACAGGAGCACTAGAACTTCTACAAAGCTTTAAAACGGTTAAGAGTGAAGGTGCAATCAACAAGCAGATGATGGAAAAATTTAATGACATACTAACCCAGGTGATAAGCCCTCTCTCTGGCGTATACTCTTTCTGGTCTACTGAACAGAAATGTACTTTTTAATTTATGTTGCTTAAATTTTAATGAATTTCCGTTAAACTGTCTTGTGGTTGACTTTCTGTGTACATCTTTCAGACTCACCAGAAAGAAGGGATTTTATCGACGAGTTCTTTATATAGCTGACCAGTACTTTAACTTGCTTGCGTAGTGTCATGCAGTTCATTAAAGAGATAGATTATATGAGAGAGATCTTTAGAAGCAATATGGACTCACCACCCACAACGCGGAATCAGGTATGGACTGCTCCCCCAGCAGTTTGATGATTCAGATGTACTGTATGTCTATCATAATTTCGCAATCTTGGCACTTTTAAATCTTTTGTTTAATCTTGTAACTTTCAGTGAACATATACATGGCATGTTCTCTCGTAGTTGTATACACTCATTCCGTTCACTTTCCGGACTGGTAGACATCCCAATACACATTACTTGCGTACTATAAGTTGTACCGATCCTGATACCATCAGATTCCTAGCAGGTAATTTTGACTTTGTCTCTTACGTTTTTCTTACCACTTCCTCGATTTCACAGCCGCCTGTTGCTGGGTCAATAAACTGGGCAAGATCCCTGTTTGGGCGAGTGCGGAAAACCATGCATTCTTTCAAGACAAGGGCAAGTGATATGTTGCAGCATGCTGCAGCGGTAGAGGTACTGTATCAGTTTAATATCTTTCAGTTTCTTTAAACTTATAAGCTATCAGGTGGTAGAAGTATAGTCATAAGGTCATTCAATAGCGAAACATTCTCTGGACAGGTCAAGGATATACGCTATCCCCTACCATACAGCTTGTTCCACTTATGTACTCAGACTACGAACATACCTTCCGTCTCAATGCTCAGTGGTTGTTCTTACAATGTCACATGAGGTTTTCACGACCTACATGCTGTGACTATATTCTACGTTGCCGCTTGGACTTGCAGTGTCAGAGCTGTGGAGTGTTCTGATGTGCAACTGCACCCACTTTTTCTCCTGTTTGGAGATGCTTGGTTATCCGCGTGGTCTTGGCAGGGAACATCTTCTACATCGTCTGGTTTACTATTTTTTCAGGGTGAAACCGTATGAGAAATCTTGATTTGAACTTTCCATTACGCGAGATCAAGCGAGATTTATTGAATGAAGTCTTTCTCTTCGTCTACTTTTGTTTTAGTTTTATCACTAGTTTCTTGATCTACAACTTCCAGGTTACTTGTTCATCTTATTTGTTTCATCTTTGATATCATCTGATTCGATGGGAGTTGAATGACACAAATTGTCTGTTTCTTCATTGCGGAGCACAAAAGAAACGTATGACCGAAAGTATACGTACAGAAACTGTGATCGTTTGAAGGTTTTTGACACCCACCTGCCTGCGGCGGGAATTGCTCAAAATGTTGTGCCGGTCAGGCTTTGGTGCAAGCAGTTGATACTCCATTTCTACTGTCATCACCAGGAGACTGGTAGTCAATATAGAACCTCTTGGAGGTTTTTCCAGTATTCCACCTATTTTTTTCTTTTCTTCTGGGGTCTGTTATCTACTTGATTTTGACTTTCTGATCATTTGATCACATTACTTACAAACATCACTTGCATCACATGGCATATTCTTCCGGATTTGTTCCTTTCTCTACGACGAGCGCTCTCTCCTCAGTTATACAGTAAATGCATCCTTTATTCACATCTATCGCTCATCTTCTTCTCGAGTGGACATATTGTGTTTCCCTTTGCGCAAGAAGTAGTTCTTCCTGTTTATCGAAGCGTATAATGCTTAGTTTTGCCTACCAATACGTCTATATATATAATGATCACTTCATCAGGGATTTCAAATTCTTCTCGCTTCTTAGACCTTTTGTCTATCTTGATGCCAAAGTAGGGGATTTGTTGGTGCAAGGTTGCAGATGGATATTCAGTATCGTGGTTTAGCAAAGCAGATGCTGATCTTTGAAAAACAGTGGGTCATGCAATGGCTTCAGACTGTGAATCAACAGACAACCTTTTACCTCAAGCAGGTGATGCACCATAATTTCGTTCGAATTGGCACATAATACTAGCTGGTCATTAGTATATTCAGTTTGAAGGTTGAAGAGAATAGATTCTTATGATCAATCGTAATTCAAACTCATGGATTTAGGAGTGTTTTCTATGGCAGTCGATCATTCGGAATGAAACTGGAGCTAGAATTGAGGTGAATTTCCACATTCAGTTGGCACAAATAATTCGGGAAACGAAATACTTGGATGCCATGGGATTTCAAGTCCCAGAATTTCCACTCAGTGTAACACTACAGTCCGACAGCTATCAGAGCAACGTGGAGAGCCTCCAAAACATGCTGGAGGTAACATTATCTAATAACGGAAGCTTGTGGCGAAATTATGAATCTCAGAATTCTGTAAATCCGCCTATCGTTTTTTTGTAGTAACGACTGCGCATCTCTAGAGTCGTCACCAGACTGGGAATTTGAACTATTGGCAACAGTGAGTTCTGGATAATTGAACCTTCCTCTATCTTGTTTCCGGACTAGATTCAGTTCCCTGGTCTCTCGGATCATTACCCACTTATCGAATATGTGTGCAGCACTATCAAAGTGTCATAAATATGATGACACCCATCGAAGCAAAGCTTTTAGGAGCGAGGATAAAGAAGCTTCAACATGTTCTGGATCCTGGTTTCTTGCATCTAAATTGGAACGCTCTGGGGATACCCGATTTCGTCACGAACTGCACCAAGGCTATAAATGCCTTCAAGGCTTTGATATCACAGGTCTGTGCATGGAGTAGCTTCCTTGAAGGAGATTTATTTTGATCTACCCTGGAGTGATATATCCCGTGGTATATACAAACCTGATGTTACTGTTTATCCATGGACAGGTGCAAAGCAATGCAGCGAACATGGAAAATGCTATTGCCGGAATTGCTAGGTCTAAGTTAGTAGGAATTAGCCCGAATCATGAGGAGAACGATATTCTCGATATGCTGGTTAGTGTTTCTCCCAGAATCCAAGCAGAATGAGAGGTCACAGTCTAGTCTAATTCTGGCGTTTGTGGGACTGGGTGTGTGAGGACCATTCTCATGTCTGAAGTCAATCGCTATGGCTGGTAACAGGAATTTTATGAAAATTTTGAGTACGAACGTCAACTTGTGGTTGACGGTGCTCTCAAGCAGTAAGTTAACCTCAATATTGTTCCTGACAACCAGTATGTGTTCAAAATTTGATGAAGTTATCGAGTTTGGAGTCTGTAAGTGCCATTGAATGACCGAAAGTGCTAGAGTCCTGTCTAACTTTGAGTCGCGTTTATTTGTAACAGGTATCGAGGAATACCACCACTGTTGAAGAAAGTTGAGGATGTTGTTGTTGGTACAAATAGTGGAACGTCCCTTGTGTTTGCAGAGTATTATTCATTTTGGGAACTGAAGATATTCAAGGCATTAAATGAAATGGTTCTGAAGAGCATGAATGGACTTCAAACATTGTTTCGGGATAGTGTTTTAAAGAAGGTATGCCAAGTTGTGTACTTTCTCAACAGAGATGACGTTCATGGTTTGCAGTTAAGTCTCATCTCAATTTGAAATGCTAGTTGATGGACTAAGCTCTTGCAGAGTACAAGGCCAGCCAAGAAAATTAGTATGAGGAATGTACTGGCAATATAGGCCATCTGGATAAATCTGTATGATGAGTCGCATTTGTGTTTCGAAGAGAAGATCGTAGAGAGGATCTCCAAAATCGTGACTAGAACATCAATCGGCGTTGAGGTATGCAGGGTTCGACAGGAAAGAGAAATCACGCTAGACTGTTCAGAGTTGTTTGCTTTCTGAATCATCCGGATGTAGTTGTACAGCCGAGTCTGACTGAAATAACCAAGATGCTCGCTAACATGGTACGCCTTTTTTTTTTTCCAAGATCCAAGTATGTCTGCACACCATTTGATATCGAGCGTAATCGAAAGTTGATCTTCATTCAGTCACTTTGCATATGTTTTCGCAATTGAGACGGAGAACTAAACTCCAACTTGCTTCTTACCAGTCATATTAATCTGGATTCTGTTGCTTATGTCCAGACGATCATCTAAGGTGTTCCTTAATTTCAAATTTGTGTCCGACTCTTTCTCCTGAGTAGGTACGCAGTATTTTGGATTCAGTGAGACCTTTTGTGAGATGGATGGATGGAACTTGTCTAGAGACACCACCACAGGTATGCTCTCATTAGTTACGTTTATGGCTTTAAATGAATGATAGTCAGGTTATTTTCCATATTCCTGGACAAATCACCGTACAGTATACACTGGAGCAGTTGGCTTCTGCAGAAGATGTCCATGAGTGTGAAATCAACTGATAATATTATAATGGTAGAGGCGTAAATACTTCAAAGGTCCAAGCTAACAGTCACCATCAAGTGTTGTAGAAGCCTTGAGAGCTTACTTTCCTGCTGGATGTTTGACATAGAAGTGAAACTAACCACATGCTTGATTTTCCAGTCAGCTGGCGAGGATGAACAACCGTTTATTTATTCATTTTATAGTGAAGTCTCTGTTAACCCCAAGGTAATACATCCTCCAGTGCTTACAGTTTTTTAACCAAGTAAAATACTCAAGAATCGAATTTTTTTTTGCTCTGCTGGATTGAGCCTCCTTAGGTATTGTAGATATGATCTGTGACATCGGGAAAGAATTTGAATAGAGAATGAGGGCAAAGTTTTTAAATGTGAACTTCAGATTCTGTGTTCAAGTCCTCTGTACCTTGCTGTGGTGCATGTTGTTGGTGTAGCTCGTTGCCTTACTCTTGGTGACTTGCTCACAGATCATAAAGGCCATGTTCACTTTAAACAGCAGCATACAGAAAGCAAGTGCAGGAATATACAAGTGAGTTATGATTGCGCACGTTTGCTGCTAAACCAAACCTAAGGATAATCTTACGGTTTGTGAAGGATACAAAGAAAAAATATATATTCAAAATAGTCAAAAGTTATCAACGACAGGGCATTTGGTCTAGTGGTATGATTCTTGCTTAGGGTGCAAGAATTCCCGAGTTCAATTCTCGAAATGCCCCTACCACACGCGAACGACATGCCCAAACATCGTCTACATACGTCAGAGGTCTTTTTTTGTTGCTGAATGGATATTTCCGAGGTTAATAATTACGTTACCCAGGGAAACTTGGAACGATACCATACAATACGTCCTGTCGATGTCCACAATAGGGTCAAGACGATGTTTGCCCCTTTCTATGTCGTTACTCCAAGAATTGTACTCCAAGATGGAGTTGTGTCCAAATCCTTTCATTCATGCTGTTTAAACAATTTGCTCTGTAAATTCATTCCTGGATTTTTTAAACTTGCACTCTCTTAAAATGTTACTACAGAGATTCATAATCCATTATAAGATCATACCTAGGCTCGTCGTCATTTACACTTACTGGAGGACCGATTTGCCCTTCAAAATTCATATTGAGGTCACTGTCTGCTTGTAGGCACTTGGAAAACTGGAGAAAGTACCAGCACCTTTGGAGGCAAGACAAGACTGTCATTTTGGGAAAGTTTGTTGCAAAAAGTCCAAGCTGTTCGTTTTTTGAGATTAAACTCGCCAAGTATGCTAAGGTGAGATACCCACCTTGCCCATCTAATATTTTGAGAAGAATAATTTAAATTTAGAACTAGAATTATTCATTTTTGACAAAGAGATCCCACTGTTCGGAGCTAAACAAGCGTTTCGATAGATGGAACAACCCCATTAGAAAATACTCCATGTGCTAAGCTAGGCGTTTGCACAGCACTACAAATGAATTAGAAGTCTGGATAACTTTGAACTCATCATTCAAGATAGACAAGTCGTCAATTTGACCTTGATCTGGTCGTGAAGCATGGATGTAAATGTTTGTAGGTTGCAGCAGATGTCCTTGATGTACCCAGGGACAAATCTGTCGAGTTTTTGCAAATAAGTTCCAATCAGCTGGTTTCTTCAGTCCACTCGGAGGCATCTGCTTGGGTGACCGCAATTGGAGAAGCTATGATTTGGAGTGAGAAGGAAAGGGTCTTGTCATTGCATGCGAAGATTGATAACTGGTCAAAAATTTTGCATCAGGTCAGCAACAAATCTTGAAGATATTTGGTTTCTCTTTTAAGACACGTGATGATTTGCTCAAGCAAATTTCAAATGCTACCACTGAGGTCGTTTGTATGTGACATGGGGGTAATGTGATGTTACAACCTGTGTGTTGGCATGATCTGCAGCCTCCTGACACTCTAGAGAACCTGAAGATGGTCCTGAACATCGTCGGAGAAATTTTGACTGCCGGAATGGTGATGGAACTTGAGTAAGACAAACTTTGTCGAACAATATTCAAGAGTGATCCAAGAGTTCACGGCAGAATGATTTCCAAGGAACTATACTAATGACATACCAGACTGCAGCTTTCCGAACTAACAATAATACTGAAATTCCAGAAATTTCTTGAATCAGCTCTTCTGTAGGTGCAAGTCTTGGAGCTTCAAGCAGAGAAACAAATACGATATTTGATAACATTTTTTTGTGGTTCATTTACAGATACCTCGATCTAGAGGAAAGGACAAGGACGCGTGATTTGTATAAAATAACTAATACAGATGAAGACAGAGCTAGGACATTCACCATAAGAACTCGGTAAGTCATAGCACTCACATGATAAGAGGATACTGAAGCGAGTTGTAGACCATTGATCTGTATGCACCATTCAACTTGTATCAATATATGAATAAGATTTAGCATCTTTTCTTTTCACTGCAGTGATATACCTCCAATGAAAATGAAAACTAGATCAACAGTTTATGATTCAATAATTTGGTAGTGTAGATCGTTGTAACAAGATGATAAAATATAGTAAAGGTAAAGGTGAAGAAGGTAAGAGTTTCACTATCCTTGTCATGACAGAACCAATCGTATGTACGGAGAAGTTTGGAATATGACGATAGTTAGTGATTTATTTGTGCCATATGGCAATAACAGATTTTCGTGGGTTTTACTTCTCCCAGTTGTGCGGTTTGATGGTCTTTCCCCACCCTTTTGTTCCCAGGTCTCAGATATAATCTTTGACAAAGTATTTTGATTAAAAAGTCTTTGCCGATAGGACGTACCCTTTAACTTGTCTAGACTCTACGTTCATCGTTAATGTTTTTACGACACCCATTCCATACGTAGAGCAGGTGGGACGAACTTGAGCATGAAGCTAGAGTGCTGAGTTCAACACTGCAAATTGTGAAAAAGAACTTTGTCGCAGGGACGCAAAAGCAGGTTAGCCCACAAAATGAAATTGTGTTGGTTGCATCAACAAACAACGTTCTCTCTTTATGAGTCCTTCATGTTCTTAAAGATATTTTCATCGGAATAAAATATTGTAGTAGGGACTCACTAAGGGATTCTTAACCACGCTTGTTGAAGTCATTGCTAGCATGAGCTCTAAGGTTACTTGCTCCCATGAAATGCAGGCTGAAGATTTTGTTCTCGAAACTGTTTCATTTCGTGATCGTATGATGGCACGGGGACCAGTAAAGTGCACTGATTTAGATGAGGGAGTTCAGCTTCTCACCCAATATCAGGTCTGCAGTCTGAAATAGGAACACGTTTACTTCATCATTTTATTCTGTTTCTGCAATCTATGCCATAGAGTTACCATATAATATGGTAACTCTATGGACTAATTTACTCTAACTTTTGCATGATACACTTAAATAGATGATCCAGCCCGAGATCCAATCCTATTCTACCAGTTTGTAACATCTGACTAGCTAGAAATCCTACATTCATAATCATTGCTATTTCGAAGACCACTTTTTCATACTTTTTGCTACTTGCTCTCATCAGGAGGAACTCGAGACCATGTTGAAAACAAAAGATGCTCTAGTCCTAGCGCAAAAACTTTTTGACATGCCTGTCACACCGTACCCTGCTCTCTTTGAGGTAAATGTGGTTCTGTTGATAGACTAGCAAAGTGCTGTTCTTTCATGTACAGAACAGCTTGAATAATTTGGACTTGAATTTTAGTAAAACAACGACGTTGCTTGGTTACTTATACTCAAATCTCTAACGTTCTAACTAACATAACTTCATAGTTAAATGCCTTGAAGTTCTATGTTGTTGCATGGTTCCATGATATTGAGTTTGATCTGTTGGATCACTTGAAAGACCAACAGATGAAGCTTATGCGTCTGGTCACCTTATGAGCACCCTTTAAAGAACTTGAGATTGTAAACTGATGATCGATGCTTTGATTTTTCTGTTACGACTCACACTCCACTCTTATTCAACTATCTGCCAGGTTGAATCGTCACTGAAAAACGCAGCACTTATCTATGATATTTACATCGAGTTCTCGAAGACCGTTGAAAGCTACTCAGGAATGCTTTGGGCGGAGCTAGATATTAATAAGCTAGTCTCCATCACAGATGAATTCAGCATAAGGATGAAAAGACTTAAAAGGCTTAAAACCCAGATTCCCTATATCAATTTGGAGGCTAAACTTAAAGGATTCCAAGACTCACTACCACTGATTCAGGTTAGCATCCATTTTCCAAATTTCAGTCATGGTTTCCTTCCTAGGATGCTTCTGATACGGAGAGAAACTTCGATCTACAGACGTGAATGTCTAAATAATTCTGAGCACTTACTAGAACTGGATACGGTACAACGAAAGCTACGAGAGCGGTACCTATTTCTGATGTCCATCAAAGTTTGTTTGCAAATGTTTTTCACTATCAGGATTTGAAAAGTGATGCTCTACGGAAGCGCCATTGGGACAAGTTGATGAAAGAGACGGGCAAATCTTTCGATATGGATCCTAAAACCTTCACACTGGCTAGTATCTTCAGAATGGAGCTGCATAACTTTGCAGAAGTTATCAGGTGAAAACTGAAGCAGAGCATGAGAGATCATGCAGAAGTCATGGGATAAGATCGTTCATCTTTAAGTCTGGAGATCACTTCCAGTTCAATTACAGAAACACCTTGACTACATTTTGATTTTTTGGTCCGACGGCTGCCTTCGTTCATAAAGAATATGATTCTTACAGTTTGTGTTCTGAATATTTCAATTGTTGGTCGACAGTGACATCACCAATGCTGCAATCAAGGAGCTCAATATTGAGACAGAACTTAAGAACCTGGGAGAAACCTGGAAAGTGCAGCAATTTGATGTTTTCAAATATACCAAAGATGGAATGGATAGAGGCTGGGTGCTTAGATCAACCGAACAGACGACTGTGCTGCTGGAAGAAATGATGATGAACTTACAAGGAATGAGTAGTTCTCGCTACGTCCGCCCTTTCCTCGATGAAGTCAGCTCCTGGGAACAGAAGTTGAGCTTGGTTGGTGAAGTGATTGACATCTGGATGCAAGTAAGCTTCTCAATCATATTGAGCCGGCATTCTACACATTCTACACCTTTTATGTTAAGATTCTAAAACATGAAGACCGACATTCAAAGAATCGTGTTCACATGGCTGACCTTGGCTCAGAAAACGATTAATATTATACAGATATATGAAATAATTTGAAAAGGAATGTACTGTATAAATACGATGAAAGAAAGAATTTGAAAACAAAGACTTGTAGACTATACAAGCTCAGTTTGACACAACAGAATTTGTGGAACAGGTACAAAGGAAGTGGATGTACCTCGAGAGCATATTCGTAGGTTCAGATGACATTCGCCATCAACTTCCTGAAGAAGCAAAACGTTTTGACACCATTGACAAAAACTGGATCAAAATTATGGCGGAAACGGCAAAAAGCCCGAACATACTTGAAGCATGTGGTTCTGACGGGCGTTTAGACACCCTCAAAATGCTCTATAATCAGTTAGAAAATTGCCAGAAGAGTTTGAGCGAGTGAGTTAGCTCAACACAGCACCCTTCTATCCACCGTCAAGGGAGGAAACAATAACAATTTCTTTTTTTGTTATTGCGGAAACACGGAGGAAAAATAAAATATCTATCTCTTTGGTTAACTTCATGCGCTAAAACTTCAACTGATTTGTGCGCTCTTTGCACCTCAATCTTGCAGGTACTTGGACAGTAAAAGAAATGCTTTCCCGAGATTTTTCTTCATATCCGATGATGAGCTTTTATCAGTCCTTGGTACCTCAGATCCTACGTCTATACAGGAGCACATGCTGAAGCTATTTGATAATTGCGCTGCTCTCTCTTTTGGTGAAAAGGCTAAGACTGTGAATGGAATGAAGTCTTCAGAAGCAGAAACATTCGCATTCAGAATGAAAGTGTCAACTGAGATGGCTGTAGAAATTTGGATGAAATCCGTGGAGTCAGAGATGAGAAACACTCTATTTGACATAATGAAGGAGGGTGTGTACAACTATGCGAAGTCACGACGAGTGGACTGGATCTACGAAAACCTTGGAATGGTTACCTTGGTCAGTATTCTCCTTTCCATCGGTTCATAGCATCGTACTAATTTTGATTCATGCACTAGCATCTGAAGATATCTCAGAAACTGTAGTGACCAATTTGCAGAAGTGGTCATCTCAAACATACAGAAACTCGAAAGCACCACTCCGCTTAGTTTTCTTGAGCAAGCACTAATTGCGTTATAACAGGCTGGCAGTACCATATGGTGGACGTGGGAAGTGGAGGATGCGTTTCGGTGTGTAAGACATGGGGACAAGAATGCAATGAAAACTTTCAGTCTGAAATTGACTAGACAGCTGACAGAGCTCGTTGGCATGGTCAGATCAGACCTCAGCAGTTTACAACGCAAAAAGGTTGAACTTCTTGCTTCTTAAAGAGTACAAATTGCACACCTGAAGTCACTTGCTCAATGTCATATTCTGCGTTCTCCAGCTTCTGAAAAGAAGTGAAATGTGCTACTAATCAGCTCTGTTCGAAACTCAGTAAGAATACTTCACGGGAAGAGAACTCACTGAGAATTTTCTTCATGACCGAACAGGTCAACGCGCTTATTATCATTGAGGTTCACGCTAGAGATATCATTGATACATTCGTTCGAGACAGCATTCTAGATCACCGAGAATTTGCATGGGAGAGTCAACTGCGATTTTACTGGGACCGCAAGGAAGATGATACTCTGATAAGGTAAACCTCTTGCAGCTTTCATCACTTCCAGCGTCAGCTGCTTGACATGTCATGGGGATCCTTATCCAGATCCCTTCGGAGCTAAACCAAAGGAGTCATCTGGGGAATGGATTCAATAACAAAAGCATCATCATGGATATTAAGTTGTTGCTAGCACCTGTTGCTCTCTGCAGGCAGTGTACAGGAGAATTCAAGTACGGGTACGAATACATGGGCCTGAATGGACGCCTTGTGATCACGGCCCTCACAGATCGTTGCTACATGACGCTGACGACAGCTCTCACGTATCGCCTTGGTGGTGCTCCTGCTGGACCTGCAGGCACGGGCAAGACGGAGACGACCAAGGATCTTGCCAAGTCCATGGCCCTTCTTTGTGTCGTGTTCAATTGCGGCGATGGACTTGACTACAAGGTCTAGCTCCTCCGATCCCACTCTTTCCACAACTTCAATTCTCGTGATTGACCATGTTCATCTGACTCCTGCACCTCTTAGACTACAGGTGTTGAGTTTTATGTCCTTGACATTGTATGTGAGTAAACCAATTCTCCTGATGTATATAATGTCCATTTTAAATCCATCCAACTTTGTGAGCTGGTCAATTTATGGAAGATCGATATGATCGGCTGGCTAAAATCACCTAACAGTGATTTTAGTCATTCCGTGCGTCGCCGATTTTCTCGTTTCAACATTTGATCTTGAATGAGATGAGACTAAGTAAAGAGAAATGTCTACGGATTACCCTACCACATTAGATCGTAAGCACTAAGAAACGTGGACTAAGTTCCCTACCTGATGTTTTAACCAAGAATATTATCGCCTTATTGTAGGCAAGAGTAAGGTGGAAAGAATATCTCGTCTTTCAAGGTTGACATCTTAAATGTGTTGTAATTCATGTTCAAGATACCAGAAAATGCTTAGGTGCTTCTTGAAACAATCCAATAAAGTATCGTATGATTCCATGAGAGCTTCACATAATATGTCTTGGTGAGTTAAATTAAACTCCTTTGCATGCAGGTTTTGGGGCCCTCAGAAGATCTAATTGATCCTAGTGTTTGCGCATGCAGGCCATGGGTTCGATCTTTTCAGGGCTCGTCCAGTGTGGAGCTTGGGGATGCTTTGATGAGTTCAATCGCATAGAAGCTGAAGTGCTGTCCGTGGTTTCTTCACAAATCAAACAGATTCAGGTTTTCTTGAGTTGGCATTTTTATTAATATAATTAGAGCTTCTTTCCAACTCAAGTTTCTGCTCAAGCTTCGTTTACTATCATTGCGTATTGATGTATCTCGGAGTGATGTCAAAGATATAGAGCTAAATTATGAATGAAAGATTTTGATTTAGAAGAAGAGATTTTCTTGGGCTTCTCCAGCTCGCAACATTCGTAGGGTTACGGGCAGGGACAGTCTCGGTCAGATAGATGGATCGTCAGGCCTAAGGTCCATGAAACTGGTCATTTTCCCAGGAAGCACTGAAGAATCATCAGAGAAAGTTCCCTTTTGAAGGCAGAGAAATTGCTCTGGACCCTCGTACTGGGATCTTCATCACCATGAACCCAGGATATGCCGGGAGAACTGAGCTGCCAGACAATCTCAAGGCTTTATTCCGTCCAGTTACAATGATCGTACCAGACTTTCTGCAAATTTGTGAGATTATGCTTTTCTCAGAGGGGTACTTCGATCACACTTATTCCAACGTCTTCTGCACCATCAGTGGCAAACATAGGCCTCGTTGTCTCTTGTACTTACCACAGGAAGAGTGAAATAACATCTGGTCATTTTGACAGCCTCCAGACCAGAAGACCTGCATCATTGTATTCTAATGTTTGGCTATTCGATGGTCTTTGATTGAGAAGCCCAAATTCAGCTTCTTAGTAAGATCCAGCTGACTAAGAGCTTCATGTGTGACAATCCTCGACTCCAATGCAGGTTTGACACAGCGAAAGTTTTGGCGAAGAAGATGACCGTGCTATACAAGCTGTCACGTGAACAACTCTCGAAACAGTATCACTATGACTTCGGCCTACGGGCTTTGAAGTCAGTGTTGGTGATGGCTGGCTCCTTCAAACGAGGCTTCCCTGACATGAGTGAAGCGCTCGTTCTGATGCGCGCTTTGCGAGACATGAATCTGCCCAAGTTTGTCTTCGAAGATGTGCCCCTTTTCTTGGGCCTGATCAATGATCTGTTTCCAGGTTTGGATTGCCCTCGTGTCCGCTACCCGACTCTCAATGATGTGGTGGAGCTTGATCTAAAGGTGAGGACCACTTCACTTCTCAACATCACTGATCCATTAGTCTGGAGTCCATAATCATCACATGACCATGTAACAGACATTTTTTGGAACAGATGCATAACGAGATGAGTATTCTGTTTATGCAAACCTGATCAAACACACTTCCATTTGCATTGCTCTATATCACTCGTGACCCCTGCAGTGCAAAACTATATGTTCTTTATCTTATGGTCTGAGTCCAGTCTTTTGTCTGGCTCAACATCTTTGGGTCTTAACAATAGGAGAACCTTTATCTTGTGATGACCGGGCCTAGCGAGCAAGTTGACAAAGTAATTCAGTTATACGAGACGATGCTCACCCGGCACACGACTATGGTTGTCGGACCGACCGGTGGTGGTAAAAGTGTCATCTTGAACACTCTGGCTCGTGCACAGACGAGAATGGGTTACCCCACGAAACTGCATGTCATCAATCCAAAGGCCCAGCCTACAAATGAGCTTTATGGTGAAATGGGTGAGCAGTTTTTGCAACTGAAGCACAAATAAGCGTACAGAACATAATTCTAAAATCCCTGCCGAAAAGATGCACCCGGTGCAGATCCCCCGTGTACATGAAATGCGAGACAAGCCGGAGTCTATTCTACCATTGCAGTGGTCACTTAGTGTTCTCTCCGACAGATTTCTGAGCTACATTGAATGCACTCCTATTAAGCCTTGTTTGTAAATCTTTCACAGATCCCGATACTCGTGACTGGACTGACGGCCTCCTTTCCAGTATATTTCGAGAGATCAACAAGTCTCTTCCTCCTGAGAGACAGGACAGATTCTATCTAGTTTTCGATGGTGATGTCGATGCTCTGTGGGTCGAGGACATGAATAGTGTTATGGATGACAACAAACTTCTCACCCTTCCCAATGGAGAGCGCATTCGCCTCCAAAATCACGCCAAGTTGCTGTTCGAGGTTCTGCATACTGCTTCATACACGCGGTCACAATTCAGTTTGAGGTTTGAGGCTGGTCTAATAGCTAATAATTCTCCCTTGCTCAAACGAGTTCTCTGTGGCCCGAGTCCACATCAATAGCAACCTTCAGGCGAGGTTATGCTTGCGTAGAAGCATTCAAGTAACTGCAACTCAGAATGACATTTGCTGTGACAGGTGGCAGATTTGCAGTACGCTTCTCCAGCTACTGTCAGCAGATGCGGAATGGTATTTGTTGATAATAAGAACTTGGGATACAAACCATTCCTTTGGAAGTGGTGTAACTCAAGAGCAGTGTAAGTTACTCACCACACTGGACTGAGCCAGCTACCGTTTCTTCATGTCGAGTCCTCCTTTGTTGATGGTTGGTCTCCCAATCGTCTTGCAAATTTAGACTTGTGGCATGTCTGCCCATAAACAGGAGGCCACAAATACTCTAATGAGGTGCTTAGGTCTTGAAGTGTCGTGATGGCAGTGCGGATGAGGCAGACAGTTTGAGGGATTTTATGGAGAAATACGTTCAGAAGTGCATCGAGTTCGTGTTAGAGGGAGTAACAGATGATACCATCACCAAACCTCTGCAACAAACTATTCCACTCACCAATCTGAACATGGCTACTCAGCTCTGCACTCTTTTGGAGGTCATTCTCGGTGATGGGAAGCAAGTTGGTACCCCGCAGGTACACAGGAGTCATTGTGTGATGCTGTAGCTTCGACATCCTCATCAAGACAAAGAAATTTCAAAAATGAATCCCCAACTTCTGGATTCGAAAGACGCTTTGGTAGAGAGGCATAAATCTACATACTGATTTGTAGACAAACAAGTGGGTACTTATTTCCATTTGCAAATTGTGTGGGTGAACGCCCAGGGACTGGAGGCAACATTCCTCTTTTGCTTGGTGTGGTCCATCGGAGCTGGCGTAGTTCAGAGCACAACCTGTAAAGATCGAGATCGATTTGACAAGTTTCTGAAAGGTCTAGCTGGACTGGGAACGAGTCCCAATGATCCCCTACCACCAAATCAACTCCCCATAGACTCTCTATATGAGTACTGCTTCGACATCGTTGATCTTCAGTGGAGATCTTGGAAGGGGATGGTTCCAGAGTACGTGGTAAGTCAACAATCCATCTTATAACTCCACTGAAACATACATATTCTGAGTTTTATGAACTTCTCGATATCTACTAAATCCTCCCAGCACTCGAGAAGTCACTGGATGGATGCCATCTATCACTTGCTCACCTGAAATCCATACGCAGTATATGGTCGCCAAGTTCTTCCTTTCCATCCATACTTGTGATGTCAGACTGAATGCCGAGATCTTCTAGCCGAACAGATCTGAGTTCGTGAACGATGTGTCTTGTACAGCCACCTCCAGATAAGGTGTTTGCCAAGATTCTCGTACCCACCGTAGACACAGTGCGATCCACCTGGCTTCTTGACACCTTAGTTCAGGTACAGCCACCTTCAACTACCCAGGCCTTTTGTCTGATCTAATCCGAAAGAGAATGAAAATAAGTGAGGAATTTGATGCACTAAGCGAGAAACTGACCAAACAAACCAAAAGTCAGCAATAGAAGTTAGCTCTCAAGTCTAGGAGAATTAGTAACATTAAGAGCTTTTATAAAACTGGAATCGTTGCCCACAAATGATCTGAGGCATGCCTGTTATTTGAACTGACTAGAGCTTCTTGCTCGCTTGGGTGTGTATTGCACTGGGGAGTCTTCACCCAGGACAACGTTTTCCTCGCAATGTTGTAATGTGGTACACTGCTAACTTGTTTAAAGAGCACTGGCAACACGGCTCGTCCGTTGCTTGAAGAGATTTAATTGCAGTTCAATCGATCACTGACGGTAAGGAGGAGTGGATTTCCCTGTAGGCTGGAAAGGCTGTTCTCTTTGTGGGCGAGAGTGGAACTGCGAAAACTGTGGTTATCCAGAAGTACTTCACAACATTACCTGCAGCAGGCTGGTTAATTTTGGCCATGAATTTCAGCAGTAGGACCACCTCCATGGATGTGCAGATAACGATCGAGGATTCAGTCGAGAAAAGAACCAAGGTTTGTCTCGCAAAATGTTCCTGTCTCACCTCCGCTCTGTGTCTAACCTCAAACGAAAGAATTGTGCCCTCTTTGGCGGCTTCATTTGGCCGAAGTAAAACACACATGTATACGGTCGCTCGTCGTTCACTGGTGAGCCTTGACATAGAGTCCAGAAGGAATAATAGCAAGACTTGACACTTGAGTAAGGGGTGTGCAAACTTGAGTTGTGGCCCGTGCTGTATTTAGGTGCAGGCCTTTCGTCCAGCAGCTGACACTTCGATTGATGGTAAGATGCCAGTAGATTGGGCATTTTCTCTTTAAGGGTTCACATTCAGTGGCACTTCGAGTGGAATGGCCACCATGGTGCGGTCTTCTGCATCGACCTTACTCTCTGGGCTTGGGACTCCATTCACGACAAACCTCCTCTGCTTCGATTCCTGCGTCGCCACCACTACCCACACCTTGCTGTAGGCTGCTCTGTACCCTGCATGGATTACTTCCAGCCCAACCTTGACATCCCGGCTGCCAGAAGTCGTCTCCATCCACACCGTCATCTCTGAAAATTCATCCTCCTCCTGGTACCTCATACTGAAACCATCATCATCAAACAAGGTCACTTCACTTCTGCTGCCGCTGCTGCAGACTAGAGGTGGGAAGAGGAGCACAAGCCTTTCATCATCAGGAACCTCTCCCACATGGCGCATGAATCGGCCCAAGGGGACCATACCTCCTTGAGCGATGAAGACCGGTGGAAGAACTGCATCGAGGGGACACTGCACTGTCACCTCCCTGCCAGCAGGATAGAACTCGCCCGACTGAAAGTCGAACCATCCAGATGGAATGCCTCCAGTTTCAGTTGCTGAGGAGGATTGCGAGAGCAAGGGCAGGTACAATGTTCTGGTGCAGGCTCCTTCTTCAAAGACTGGAGCGACCAGCATGGATTCCCCGAGCATGTACTCGAATCCTCGTTCAAAGGTTTGGACGTCAAACTGGAAGGGCCAGAAGAGTGGGCGCATGAGAGGCCGAGCTGTGCGATGAAATTCAACCATGAGCCCATAGAGGAAGGGAATGAGGCGCATGCGGAACTGCATGCAGCTCCTGATCCCAGCTATGGCGGACTCGTACATCCAAGGCTCTGTCACGGATTCATCGTCGTTCCAGGAGTGGATGCAGAACCGTGGGGTGAGAATTCCCGCCTGCACCCAGCGCTGCAGCAGCTCTGGGGATGGTTTTGGCCCTGCAAAACCTCCGACATCGTGCCCATATCCTCCGGGAAACGCTGAAAGTCCAGCTGAGAGCCCCATGGGGATGTTGAACTTGAGCGTCTTCCAGTCTGTGAAATTATCGCCAGACCAAGTCTGTGCACAGAACTGGTGTATCCGTGGAGTTGCCGAGCGAGTGATCACAAACGGCCTGGCCTGTGGATTCCACTCTTTCATGGCTTCATATGAGCACTGCGCCATGAGCAAAGTCTGGATCGGACCTGCCACCTGGATCGCAGGCTTAGACCTCCCGCAGCTGCCACCTTCTACCTCTGGAAGAACCTCCATCGCAAAAGTGTTGGAGTCATCGGTCAGAGTGAACTCGTTGTTGTCGTTCCAACAACCTTCGACGCCTAACTCCAGCAGCTGATCTTTCAAAGACTGCTTCCAGAAGTTGTAGCCAGCAGTGCTGGTGAAGTCGATGTAAGAAGCTGGTGCACAAGTTGCAGCTCCAGCGCTCCATTGCATGACTATGGCCGGTGAGTCGGTTTCTGCACTCCAGACGAAGCCCTTTCTGGCTTCCAAGTCCCCGTACTGAGGGTGAGATTTCAGCAGCCATGGCTTCACGTTGGCGAAGACATGAATTCCATGACCTCTGAGGTGGTGCACCAGAGCTTTCGGGTCGGGAAACCGCTCACGATTCCATGTGAAAACACACCTCTCGCCGGATCCAGAGCTCACAGTGTAGCCAGACGACAGATGCAATCCATCACAAGGAATGCCGTTGGATCGGCACACGGAAGGAAACGAAGCAAGCCTTTCGTGTGCATTGTCCGCCTCTGCATAGCCCATGGACGAGGCCAGATAGCCCAGAGAGAAGCGAGGGGGTAAGCTGCGCTGGCGGCCCATGAGATATGCGAACCCATCGAACACAGTTTGCACCGATGGGCCTAAGCACATGTAGTAGTCCAAAGGCCCAGATTCAGCATGGTAGTACCGGTATGGTCCCCTAAGCTGCACATCCACAGAACAGAACTCGCTCAGTACCAGCCGTGGAAAATCTCGCTGAAAAGGTCGACAAGGGGAAATTCCAGCTACACACAGAGAGACACACGAGCTTCGCTTACAGAATAACTGATAGCAGTGGGAACCAGTTTTGTATCACTCCACCAAATTACAGTTTGCTCACGAGAAGTTACATCAAACCCTCGAATATTCTCAGAAACCTCAAAAACCTCAAAAGGATGCAGCTATTGGTTGAGATTGCATTCCAAAGGATGGAAAAATCCAGTGCAAGAGTGCATGAGAGGTCCCAACTCAGGGAGAGCAGCAAGCAACAAGCATGCACACTGGCAGCGAGGGAAGGCCGCATAGTGGGAGCGTCTGGGATCTCGACCCTACAGCGTCAATTTCTGCCCCGAGGTCGAGCACAGTCCTGGACATGTTCTGGTAGAAGAGTCCATAGGCGATGCAGGACTTCTTCGACGAAGTGATGTAGAAGGGGCAGTGTTTGTACAGAGGATCGGTGGTCTCTGCGTCGTAGCCCATGGCGTCAAAGCCCTCCAGCCTGAACCGCCTTCCGTGCAGATTGAGCTGGCCTGTGCGCTCACCGAGCCCACAATAAACCTCGCCTGCCTTCCTGCGCATGTAATGGTACACTCCAGTGCTCTGCCCATCGTAGACGTAGGCCCTGCTCTCCAGATCCTCTGCCAGAACGGTGGAGCTCGAGGCATCTGTCCAAGTCAAGCTCATCCCTCCGGCCCCATGGCTAATGCGCACATGGAACTCTGCAGCCGCAACGAGCACCACCTGCTGCTGCTCGTCATGCTTCACCTCGAAGGCGACGGGCGAGTCCGATTGCTCCCACCTGGGGACATTGCAATTCGCAGGACAGAAGAGAACACGCACCACCTTTGCTCCCACGAGCTCGATCTGGAACACATTCTGCTCGTCCCGGGTCACAAACGTTATGGGGTGTAAGAGGAGTGGCAGATACAAGAAATCTCCAGGCACAACTTGCTTCATGTTTAACCTCGCTTCGATGCAACGATCGCCACAGCAGAGCATGGAGTGATCTCAGCCTCATTGCCTGCCTCGACTCTCATCTCTTCCAAATTTAGGCAAATGTATCTCCAGTGAACAGCTACCGTTTTGAGCTTGGTCGGAGGGACGGGACATCAGATCGGGAACCGAAACAAGCACAAAGTCAATTTCAGACATGAGTTTCGCTGTCACCATGAATCTGCTCAGCATCCCATGAGTGTGGAGGACAGACTTGATGACTGGAGACCCACCCGGTCACCCGGTGCAAAGAGAGGTCTACACCTTCTTTTGTCATTCCCTTGTAGCTGTAACTTTTACCAGATGCCAATTTCAGGCTCTTCCCTGCATTTCAAGCTGACCGATGGCGATATTGTATAAGATTCCGGCGCACGAGATGTTCATGATTCTGAGGTAGATGAGTTAGATCCTGATCGCAAGTCTGGCAGTCGGTGTCACGTGCTGGAAGGAACAGCAGAGAAGGTTCAAGCCTTCAACTTCTGCAAGAAAGAGGTTAGAAAGCAGAGAGATTAAGTTCTTGATGAGAGAAGGTCTATCAATCGGGCGAAAATTGTTTCTTAGTGACCCAGCCTGTTGAACCGCTCTCCTCTCTAGCTCTGCTGAAGTTGCGGCTCTCCTGCGAGTTGACCCATTCTTCCATCACGTACCCCCTTGAGATTGATTTGCAGTGGATGCTTCCATTACACTCTCCAAGCTCCAGAAAGCGCAAGTGCTCTTGCGTCTGGTCTCTTTGGAATGCAAAACTTCCCACTCTTAGGGCATTGCATTGCATAAATACAGGTGCAGGTGAATGTCAGTGTATTTGGCGGGGGTCAGTGGAGAGTGTTAGTTACTGATCGTGGGCACTTTGGAACCTTCCGCCCACACGGAATGTCTATCTGTTCCTTGTTGGCACGGTGGAGTTATCTTGGAATGTATTCATAGTTCCTTTCAGTGTCAGCTGACGGAAGGAATTGCTAATCATTCATGAGTGCATCCTCATATTTTCCGTCACTCTTACTTTTGGACTTGGTGCTATGACTGTGTATTGTGTGATCAGGATACGTATGGACCACCCGTGGGAAGGAAAATGATCGTCTACATTGATGATCTGAACATGCCTAAGGTTGACACTTACGGCACACAGCAACCCATCGCAATGCTCAAGCTTTTCGTGGAGAGGGCTGGCATCTACGACAGAGGGTATGCCCCGCACTCTGAGGACTTGTTGGATGCAGATTAGTAGATATAGTATATGAATTATAATGAATAATACGTCATAGATATTATACATTCAGGACTGCAAATAATTCAACAAGCCAAGCCTGATCACAAGCACCTGAGGATTGTTGACCAAGCTTCCATCTGCGAGAAAAGCTCAGAAGTAAGTGGTCATGCTAAAACTCCCAAGCTGTTTCTTCTCAGGAAAGACCTCAACTGGAAGAATATAAAGGACTGTCAATTCGTTGGAGCCATGGGTCGCCCCGGAGGAGCAAGAAACCCTGTCGATCCCAGATTCATATCCTTGTTCAGTGTGTTTGAGATACAGTTCCCTTCGAACGCCTCGTTGGCTCACATTTACAACTCAATTCTCGAGGCTCATGTCAAAATTCTATCCCCTGAGATACAGGTACTCCTCTTCCAAATTAACCATTTTCTTCCGGTCAGCATATTCATCTTGTTTCAGCAGACGCATGAAATGTGAAGCTTCAAGCTCTTCACAGCCTGATTACGAGCTTTTGATGAGATTTCAGTTCCAAGGTTTAGACTTTTGGACTTACATGGTAGGTAAGCTCTGCAAACCGCTTCAGAGTGGCCGGAGCATCGATAACTACTGACCCACGTAAGGTGGATGGTGCCACAGGCATACGTCCTGAGTATCACAGATATAACACTAGCCCTGTACGGGTTCATCATCGAAAAGCTTCCACCCACACCCTCGAGATTCCACTACATCTTTAACTTACGTGATTTGAGTCGGATATATGAAGGAATGATGTTGTCCACTCCAGACAAGTTCAAGACTGTTCCGCAGTTCGTCAGATTGTGGAGGAACGAAAGTCTGCGGATCTTCTTCGATCGTCTGATCAACGACAAGGACAAAGAAATCGTCACGGTAACAGCATCTCAGAGGATCCATCTGCTTCTCCTTTGCAAGCCACGGCCGCTCTCGTCACCTGACACAACCAGATATAGCTTCGTCCATCCAAAATTGACTCGACTCACCATCTCACTCACGTTGGCACTGATCCTTGAAAACACGTCCCAACTTCCCTCCTGATGCAAGTACCGCCTCTGCAGACAAAGCTGAACGAAATAGTGACGGAGAAGCTGAAAGAAGCTCCAGGGGCAGCAGAAATAGTGGTCAAGGATCCGATTCTTTTCGCGGATTACCGCAACTGCCTGCATCCCACGGTGCCCAGACTGTACGAAGACCTGGACAGCTTCGACTTCATCAAGCCCCATATCGAGAACGTGTTGGAGGACTACAACATAGTTAACAAGAAGATGAACCTCGTCATGTTCGAGGATGCTCTCGAACATCTTACTCGTATACACCGACTAATGCGCTTACCACAGGTACACACATTTTTGCTTCACTCACTCGCTACTTGAGCTACAAATGTATGGACGAGCTTCTGAAACAAGTTGCTAAGGTTACTGCTATACTCTGGGCGATGTGAGTGAAGAATCGCTCTCTGCTGATCACAACGTTCTTGTGCTTGATTCACGACCGGCAACAGGGCAACGCCCTGCTCGTAGGAGTGGGAGGAAGTGGCAAGAAGAGCTTGTCAAAGCTGGGGGCTTTTGCTTCAGGCTGTAGGGTGTTCGAGATTGTGCTGACTCGCGGTTACAACGAGGAGGCCTTTCGAGAGGATCTGAAGATTTTGTACGGAATCCTCGGGGTGGAAAACAAACCGGTCGTCTTCCTCTTCACCGATGCACATGTTGTGGATGAGGGCTTTCTGGAACTGATCAACAACATGCTAACCTCTGGAATGGTCCCTGCTTTATTCAAAGAGGAAGAGAAGGACGGAATGATCAGCCAGGTACAACGCTCACTAGGACGATGACATCGACCACAAATGTGCTCTGGTCGACTACACTCTCTCATAGTTGAATTCTGAGCAACAAATGCAGTCTCGATCAACCAACTTTCACTTGAAGTGCAGTCTCCCAATGCATGCTGCACTTCAAGTGAAAGTTGGTTGTTTGGGTGTCCGGACACTCACACAATCATAATCGTAAGATAGCAAACAAAAGGCGGTGCCTGCATACATGTCACAGGTTATTGTGGTTGAGGAAGGTGCCTCTGCTCGGAGAATCTTCTGATACCACGTTTGGAATGGGAATGCTTGCTGAGATTCAGGTCAGAGATGCGGTCGTTGCCAGCGGGACGGTGGATACCAAGGAGAACTGCTGGCAGTATTTCATCAACAGGTGCCGCAGCAATCTGCACATCACTCTGGCAATGTCTCCAGTTGGTGACACTCTCAGAACACGGTGCAGAAACTTTCCTGGCATGGTTAGTTCTACTCATGATGCTCCTCTTTGCTTTGCTCTGAGCAGCAACTTGTGCAGCAGCACAACTACCGTGTGACGTTCGTTGGATTTTTTGAGAAGTTGAGAGATTTGCCATTGCACAAACCTCAGTCACATTGATAATGCACCTTTGCACATTCATTGGGAGTGATAGATTTTCTATGATTACAGTTTGTTTTTCAAAATTTTTGGATTCATTACAGGTCTCGATTTTAGGTTTTTATTCTTCGTATTATTATCAATGACTAATTATTACAGTTATACATAATAAAATTAATATTTGTATATTTTTTTGTTTTTTATTATTTTTTATTTATATAAAATTGAAAAAAAACTAATACCTGATTATTGTTAAATCAGAATTGTTTACAGATATTTTATATCATAATCAGATTTTTCAGAATATATTTTTAATATCATATCCATGATATAATAACTTCTAAATATAGTTATTATTTTTAGATCATTTTTTTCAATGATTTTATGTTTTTTGAAAAATAAAATATTTTAATAAAATCATGAATAAATTTTATAATTTCCTTTAAAATAATATTTCCTAAGATGCATTTACAAAATAAAACGATATTAAAAATAAATTAATTTTTTTATTTTTCACTAAAATTAAATTTATTTTATTTCATGTATTTATTAAATAAATTTATATTTTATTTTCAAATTTTTTTTATATAATCTATTCCCGTTAATGCTCTCGAATGGTTTGGATTTTTGCCATGACTCCGGATGACGGACAGGTGAATAATTGCGTTATCGACTGGTTGACTCCATGGCCCGAGGAGGCTCTGCTCTCGGTGGCCACGGTTTTCTTAGCCGAGACGGATATTCCGGACGACATGCGGCCTCTGCTTTTGGAGCACATCGTCATGGTTCACCAGTCTGTGTGCACTCTGAGCGTGGACTTTGTGGAGCAAACTCGGCGCACCAACTACGTCACTCCCAAGAACTTTCTCGACTACATCGATAGCTATCGTGTGTCACTCACCAAACGACGATCTCTGAACCTTCAGCAATGCAAGAGACTGGATGGAGGGCTGTCCAAGATCGCTCAGGCCAAAGTGGAAGTGGCTCAAATGCAGGTCAGACACGTCCCTGTCCAGTTCACGGAATCTGATTCCAGCTCCCATCTGAGTCACTGAAATATTACATTCCAGTGGTGGCATAAATCGAGAACTTGACATGCAACATCTTATGGACTCTCGTCGTTCTTTCAACTGCTCGAAGGAGTCTGATACCGCTCGTATTTATTCAGGTGACATTAGCTGAGGCCAAGATCGTAGTTGACGCCAAAACGAACGAATGCAATGCTTTGTTAAGTGTAATCAGGTGCATTGACCTTCTCCTTCTCCGAACCCAGCACGCACTTGGTCGCTCTTGCAAGATAATCTTCCAAACTTGATTGACGAGCTTCATTACAATAATGATCACGATGCTGCACGATGATACACCTGTAACGTGTATGAGAAAGCCTTGTATATTTTCCGGGGAAGCTCAGAAGAATGGGTTTGTCCTAAACACTTAAAGACTGTGCATATGATGCAGCATCCGGAATTGATTGAGCATGGAGTTTTGGTTTCTGTGTTTCTGCAGCAAAAACACAGAAGTAGTTGTTGCCAAGCAGAACATTGCGCAAGAAAAACAGGAGGCGCTGTCTAGAGAAAGTGAAGTAATATCACGTCAAAAGGGAGAAGCTGAAGTAGCCCTGGCCGATGCAATTCCAGCCTTAGAGGCAGCAGCGGAAGCTCTGAATAGCTTAAAAAAGGAGGAAATTACCGAAATTCGATCCTTTGCAAAACCCAACATTTATGTGCAGAAGGTCTCCCCTCTTGTCTTCAGTCCATTCTTACATGTGCATGCAGTTGCTGGCAAATACTTGGTCATGCAGCTGTACTTCAGTACTCACTATGACTACCTTTTTCTCATCACCTATCAATCATCTGCATGATTCGAAGAAGATTTCCCCAAACTATTAAAATGTCGTTGTGTTGAACTCGCCAGGTTTGCGAGTGTGTTGTGATACTTCGGGGCTTCAAAGATGTATCATGGAAGGGTGCAAAACAGATGATGGCAGACAACCGATTTCTGGCTACCCTAGTAGAATTTGAGAAGGATTCAATCACGGAAAAACAGGTGGGCAAGTCGTGCAGAGCCCAGTCCAAACCCACCTCTTCTCGTGTCAAAGCTTGTCACTTCTAAGACAAATAAAACTTACCTATACAGCTTCGAGTAAGTTTCAATGCTGTGCCTTTCAATCAGTTTCTGGTCGAGGGAACAACCATTTTTCACTTGCCAAAGACTGCAGCCACGGGCTCTTTCAGCCGCTGCCTTGAACGATGATAAACTTCACGGAGGAATTAGTTGGTCACTGATGTTTCAGAGCCTCAAACCTTCAGCTTCTTAATTCTGCATAGATTCATCTTGTCAAGGTTCTTGAAGAATGTATCTGACAAGGGAGCAGCACCACAGATGCGGGCCTTGCGAGAGTATTTTCGAGATCCGAACATGACACTGGAGAATCTACAAACTATATCAACAGCAGGCGCAGGTTTGCTCCGTTGGGTCATAGCTATGATGAACTACTACGGCATTTTCAGGATCGTTGCTCCTAAACGAGCAGCGGTGGCTACAGCTGAAAAGAATCTCAAAAATGCCCAGAAAGAGCTGGACACTATACAGAAGCAGGTACTGCGCAGATTCTCTCATTCCGACTCGAATATCTGCGAGCGACAAGTCGTCGGGACCCCTATATATATATGCGATGATTAACTGTACTACTGACAAAAATATTCCAGATTTCTAGAATTAATTTCCATCATGCCAGAAATTAAGCAAGTAACAGAATATCCTTCTGCACCAAATATAAAAACTGTGGGCGGGTTTTGATGACATTACAACTCCAGGTATCAGATTGATCATTAAACACTTCGGAAAATAAATATCTTCTATGAAACTGATGGTCAAGTTCCGTGCAGGTGGAGGACCTGTCGGCTCAACTTGGCACTTTGAATCAACAATTTTCAGTGAACACGGCAGAGCAACAAGATCTGAAAAGCAAAGCTGATCTCATGGAAAAGCGTCTAGATGCTGCATCAAGACTCATATCTGGATTAGGATCAGAGCACGAGAGGTGGACCAAAGAGCTCGAGGACCTCGGGGTTGCTCGTATCAAGTTGCTAGGAGACTGTCTGGTTTCATCCAGTTTTCTCAGGTTTCTGCTGCTTTCTGTCTTATTTCTGGACGTAGCAAAAATCATCTCGGAGAGCAACTCGCAAACTGTAATTATATGAACTACTGAAATCACTGTCTGGAATCGTATATTAGCCTTCATCGCCTTATGCGTGTAGTGGACATAAAATTGATCAACACTCGAGGTTTGACATGTCTCCGTACGTGCAGCTATTGCGGAGCATTTACTCTAGACTTCCGAACGAACATGATACAGAAGATATGGCATGCAGACCTCGTGACAAAAGGGGTGCCAGTTACGAATCCATATTCGCTGGAGAATTTCTTAACCAGTGAAGTTGAAATCAGCAAATGGAACAGCGAAGGCTTACCATCAAACGAGCTGTCGATTCAAAATGCCATTCTTACAACCAGAGCATCACGATTCCCCCTCTGTATTGATCCTCAACTGCAGGTGCTGACATCTCACCACCATCTCCTCATCTCGTTTTTACACATCACATTGGCCTCACTTCCATCGGATGCTGAGCGAATGGAGCAGCTACTCAACACATCTCCAGTTTCCATGTTCTGAACCGTCGTACGAGTGGGTTTTAGGATGTGAGTACGTTGTAATTGACACAAAGCACGACGAGATCAATAAACCTGACAAAGCTCTAGACTGGGAGCAAGGTGTCACACTAACTGACAAGAAGCTTTGTCCGACCTCAGGCCATCAACTGGATCAAGAAAAAGGAGGGTAAGCAGCTCGAAGGTCGTGTGAGGACGTTCAACGACTCGGATTTTTTGAAGCAACTGGAGCTGGCAATCCAATATGGCTTTCCCTTCCTCTTCGAGAATGTGGACGAGTACATAGATCCAGTCATAGATCCTGTTCTCGAGCGGACCATCACCACTGCAGCTGCGGGAAGAAAAGTGGTGAAACTCGGAGACAAAGACATAGAATGGGTGAAGTCTCACTCTCTCTCCATGTCTTCCTACAATTTCCTCCAAGTTGCAGAGGATGGAGCCGGCTGAACTATGCATGCATGCATCCAGCTCGCTGGCTAAAAGCTGCTGCTGCTGCTGCTGCTTGCTGTCATCTGTGCCTGTGCAGGATGATAACTTCCGACTCTACCTTGTGAGCAAGCTTCCCAATCCTGCTTATGGGCCGGAAATTTCAGGGAAAACCATGATCATCAATTACAGCGTGACGGAACAAGGTCTCCAGGCTCAACTTCTGAATGCCACCGTAAGAAAATCTTACTCTAAACTTCGTCGACGGTGAACCTGATGTCGTTCGTGTTCATTATTGGAGATCAGAGTAAAAGACCATCTCTTTGTGCACTGAACAAGGACTGGATGGATGCTCTGGTGCTTGTGTGCAGGTGGCACATGAAAGACCAGATCTTGAAGAGCAGAGGGAGACTCTCGTCAGAGACACGAGTGAAAATAAAGCACTTTTGAAGCAACTGGAGGATACTTTACTCCGGGTAAAGCCGAAGTACACCTGTTGACAACACGTGAAAGATATAAAAGTGCACTTTTGCAAGCTGCTGTGTAGTTATGTGATGTGGGAGACAGAAATGCTTATATGTCCTTCGAGTCGGGAGAATGGTCCAATTCCACTACTCCAGCTGAACAGAGATGTCCGAGTTTTCGATGCAGCACACCCTTCAGTGACAGTCCAACTGGTCAATCGTTCAACTGATTTGTCTTCTCCTAACAAGATGTATGGCCGACCATCTATCTGGGCAGGAACTGAGTAACGCCACTGGAAACATCCTGGATAACATAGATCTGGTGACAACACTGGAAAATACCAAGTCCAAAGCAACAGAAATCTTCTCCAAACTGGCAATGGCTCGTGAGACGACGAAGGAGATTGAGACGGTCAGAATCTCCCAACCAAACTGAACGAATCATTTGCACAACCTTTCACCCTGCTAGCACGTTCTTGAGATATTCCGTGTTTCAAGCGCGAGAACAAGCTTTAACAAACGTTTGCTACACAAATTTCTTGCTTGCTTGCAGCTGCGTGGGAGGTACTTTCCTGCAGCGAAGCGTGGAGCCATCCTGTTCTTCGTCTTGTCATGCCTTTCGGCCATCAACAACATGTACGAGTATTCTCTGGGATCTTTCATGGAAGTTTTCCAGATTTCACTGGACACGAGTCCAAAAGCCCTGTCTCTCGATGGACGTTTGAAGAACATCATCGAGGCCCTCACCTACGACCTGTACAATTACGCGTGCACGGGTTTGTTCGAGAAGCACAAACTGATGCTCTCCTTCCAGATGACGATCAGAATTCTCGATGGCGAGAAGCAGCTGGACCACGCTCAGCTCGACTTCTTCCTGAAGGGAAATCTGTCGCTGGAAAAAGCAGAGAAGCTGAACCCTTTCAGCGAGTGGTTCCCAGAGCAAGGCTGGCAAGACCTGATGCGAATGATCGACCTGGGTCAGCAGTTCAAAGACATGGTTGCTCATTTCGAGGCCAACGAGCAAGTGTGGCGTGCATGGTACGATGAGGAGAAACCGGAAGAGGAAGCCATGCCCGGAAACTTCACAGAAGTCATGAATCTCTTTGAGCAGCTTTTGGTATTACGCTGCTTCCGTATCGACAGGATCACAGTTGCTCTCACGGTAATAAAGCCAAACCTCATCTGACAACCAAACTACTTTCCAAAGCCGGACCAAGTTTGAGCAGTTAGAAAGCTCAGACTTGCACTTGTACTTCCAGTTTCCACGAGTTCAACTCTCAGACTGATGAGCACTGATCACTTGGTGAGACTCTGAACTCGCTTTCTGACCAACACTGTAAGCTTGAGATGCTAAAGCACAGAGTGTTTGGTTTGTACTGCAGCGCTATGTCATGGAAAAAATGAGCGAGAAGTATGTGACTCCACCAGTGTTGGATTACAAGAATATACATCGTCAGAGTTCTGCAATGTCACCCATTGTGTTCATCCTCAGTCCTGGTGCAGACCCTGCATTTGATGTTTTCAACCTTGGGGAAGAGATTGGATTCAAGCCTGGAGTTAAGCTCAAGTATATGGCTCTAGGCCAAGGCATGGGACCGAAAGCAGCAGAGTCCATCGAAGTTGGATCGTCCAGGGGCTTGTGGGTGATGCTACAGAACTGCCATCTCCTGCCATCGTGGCTGAAGACGTTGGAGAAAATCCTGGAGAAGTTGCAGAAGCCTCATGTGGACTTCCGCCTTTGGCTCACCACTGAGCCGTCAGACAGATTCCCTCTGGGAATACTGCAGAGGAGCTTGAAGGTTGTCACTGAGCCACCCAATGGACTCAAGCTGAATATGAGATCTTCCTATGCAAAGATCACAGAGGAGGGTCTCGCCGATTGCCCTCATCCTGCTTATCGACCCCAGGTGCATGTCTCATTCATCGTCCTCGTTTCTTCTCGTTCCAGATCTGAATTTCTTGGAACTTGCATGTCATTCCTACATTCCGGCACTTGGCACTTCTCCATGACCTCGTGAGTCCTCTTTCTTTCCGGTTCTTCAGACTCGAATTCATACCATCTCGGGGATAAGGTGAGTCATTGACGCCTATTCGGATCTTAGCACCTGTCCAATGTATGTAGCAACACTATCCTCACATGATTAACACACTTTGTTCTCGTTGAAAACTTACTTCTTGGACTTGACATGAATTGGTTCTTGTACTTCTGTCTACCCGATCGGTATGATAACGTCAGAGGATGGATGTAAGTTTACATGAGAGGGAGAGGAGTTCTCTGACTGAATCGACGTCCAGGTATTTGTGGTTGCCTTCTTTCATGCGGTGGTTCAAGAACGCCGGAAGTATGGCAGGCTTGGGTGGAATGTTGCTTACGATTTCAATGAAACAGACCTTCGTATCAGGTGCGATATCCTTTGAAGCTGACTGCTAGGTGAATCAGATTAAGATCAGCAAGATAATACGAAAAAGGCTTCCAAATTCTTCTACTCTGGACGCGCCGATGGGATCAAATTTTGAAGGGCATATGCTTGTGCACACTAGACATGTCTAGCACCTGTGTTCCCAGGAGAGTGGAAAACTCGAATGGGTTGTGCACTTAAGTATAGGAGAGTCTGACTGAGCGTGGGTGCATTTGGTCACTGAGAAAGATTAAAGCTGAATTAGATTGAGAAACTTCCCACTGTTGAGTTCTATGTCGATAACCCTTTCCCCGGATTGATTTACTGTTAAACCAATCAGAATTGGACGAGAAGCCATATTGCAATATTTAATGACCATTCGTGCTGCATGCAGCTTGGCTCTGATCTCCACATACCTGAAAAAAGCGCATGATAACAAGGATGATCAGATCCCATGGGGAACTTTGAGATACCTGATAGGTGAAGCTATGTACGGGGGTCGGGTTTCGGATTCATTCGATCGAAGAATACTGGCAACGTATCTGGATGAGTACCTGGGAGATTTTCTATTCGACAAGTTCCATCCGTTTCATTTCTACAAAAACGAAGCGGATGCTGTGGACTACAAACTCCCAGAGTACGGTACAAAAGAGAACTACACGACTTACATTGACTCCCTTCCCATCGTACAAACTCCAGAGGTGTTTGGGCTACATCCCAACGCGGATATCAGCTACTATACCATCACCACGAAAAGACTATGGAAAGACCTTGTAAACTTGCAGCCACGAACAGCTGGAGCAATAGGCGGAGTGAAGAGAGAGGACGTGATCGATAAAGTCGCTCAGGATCTTCTCTCCAAGATCCCTCAACCATATGACCTCCCAGTCATCAAGAAAGAAATTGGCATTCCAACTCCCGTCCAGGTCTTCCATCATGCCCACTCATATGCTTCAGTATTCATCAAGATTTATCACATATTTTGCCCTCTAGAAGTATTCGTGCATCTTGAAGAAGTAGCCATCTTCAAAATAATAACAGAAGAGGAACCTGTGCAAATCACAACCTGAAATTTCTGAATCATCCAAACATGCTAGATTCATCTCATCAGAAAATTACGTGAAAGTTCAGGAAACCCGCTTTCAAATAATATCAGTAAGAACATATTTCAACACTGTGCCTCACCATACTGGTGCCGATGCCACAGGTGGTGCTGCTCCAAGAACTCGAAAGATGGAACAAATTGATCATAAGTATGGAGTACAGCCTCCAGCAAGTTAGAAGAGCCCTTGCCGGTGAGATTGGAATGAGTAAGGAGCTCGATGATCTAGGAACAGCTCTCTTCAATGGACAACTTCCCGCTTTCTGGCGGAAGTTGAGTCCACAGGTAATCAAAATATTCTTCAAAGTGCTAAATACGATCATATTACTGCTCTTGAAGAATCCTCAGAACTTGTGAAAAGTCACATTTATGTGCAATGTTATGTGATCGTCGTTTAGAATGCAATGTCCTTAGTTGCCCCGAAACTCAACCCGCCACCAAGTTTTCCAAAAGACAAGACAGATCACGCCGCAACTACCTTGCATCCGTTGACATTCATGTCGAGACATAAATCCCCAATCTAGTACTTTAAAACGAACAATTGTATTGATGAGCAAAATCATTAGCTAAAACCTTTCTATTGTTTTGAACCATCTTCACAACTGGATCACATGGTAGCCCAGATGCTAACAAACATCTTTGAGAAAAATTATCATCGTTAGATTTCCATGCAGTAAAACTGACCTGCATTAATCAAGAACCTCCAACTTCTTCACTATATGACTTTGAAGGTGAATGAAGGTTCAATAGAGACGAGGAATCTAAGATGAATAGAGTAAAATAAAGGTAGTAACCTTCTCTTATATACTAAAGCCATCCTACCGCATGTGCCACTCGCAGACAGAGAAGATGCTTGCAACGTGGATGGTCTGGCTTTTGCGAAGACACACACAGTATACGGACTGGATAGAAAAAGGAGAGCCAAAAGTAATGTGGCTATCAGGCCTACATATTCCTGAGACATACATTGCAGCACTCATTCAGACTGCTTGCAGGGATAGAGGATGGCCTTTGGATAAATCTACTATCTACACTCAAGTAAGCGAGTGCAACACTAAATCTTACATGTGAACTGTTCTCATTTTCAGTCCGAAAG
Organism: Marchantia paleacea; assembly: GCA_014180765.2. NCBI lineage: Eukaryota > Viridiplantae > Streptophyta > Marchantiopsida > Marchantiales > Marchantiaceae > Marchantia > Marchantia paleacea. The sequence goes on from MUAA02000030.1 coordinate 711,994, forward strand.
TGCTTCTATATACCACATACTTTCTGTGCTCGCACTGGTTCCAACATCTCTATTGACCTTTCCTCTTCCTGGGCTGAGAGCAGGTCACAAAATTTACGAGTCCCTCACAGATTACAGAGAAACCAAAGCACGGATGTTATGTGGAGGGTCTTTACTTGGAAGGTGCTGCTTGGGATGAAGAGACAAGCATGTTAAAGCATCAGGTAAGGAAACATATGCTCTTCCTGGCAGATACCTTATAACCTTGCTGGAAGCTGCAGTGAAGACATGCAAATCCTCCAGCCGTGAAATTGCTATGGATACATGATCTCCTTGGGTGTAGACTAACAATTTGTGCCCCTTATACGAATGCAGGACCCAAAGCATTTGGTAGTTGAACTGCCCATCATGCAACTATTTCCTATCGAAGCAAGCAAGCTCAAACTCACTAACACCTTCCGTACCCCTGTTTACGTAACCCAAGCTCGTCGTAACGCCATGGGGGTCGGGTTGATTTTTGAAGCTGATGTCGCAACTACAACTCACCCCTCTCACTGGGTCCTACAAGGAGTTGCACTAGTCCTGAACATAGATCACTAAACTGACTGTACAGACTATGAGACTGACTTCCAACATGTTCCAAACTCCACTCTCTCATCACTAAATTTCATATCTGGTTGTGGGAGCCACAGAATCAAGAATCTGTCAGGAATTGAAAATTGTAACCGCTGTTCAGTAGGAAAAGCACTATGGATGGCGATCAACATGCAAGGAGAGTGCACATGCACCATTGGCCCTGCTGAGGAAGTGCACACATACTGCACACCAGCTCTACATGCAATATAGAATATTAAAACTCCAACAACCCTCAGATACTTCCTGCGTGTTGAACGCATTGCAGAGAACTTCAGCGGTGGGACTTACAAAACTCAAAACTCCCAAACTGTGAATTGCCGAAGTCACCAAATCTTGTACAGTGCTTGACAAGACTGTAATATAGATATTAGTAGCAGATACAATTTTGATCCAAGACGTTGAGCACGTTTTTGTTAATCAGATCCAAGATGTTCAGCAAGTTTTTTGTTGATCAGGTCTTGTTCCTAGGCTGTAAACCAATGTTACAATACACTCTCCTAAAACAAGCAAGAAGACTCCAATGTCGTTTCTCATATTATAGTCATAAAAGGATCCACACCAATATCAAATGAATAAATCAAATTCAGAGTCCACCGGGACTCAACAGGGTCCTGGGACCAGCCATACAACAGGCGAACACCCCAACAGTTTTAAACAGCAAATTTCTGCCATGGATTCACGAGTAGGAGACTTTGGTGAGACGTTTTGCATTCAGATCCACTCAGGCTGTACTCCAGTTGACTAAAAGGCTTTCCATATGTACACTAGCGTGCTAGTAAGGAAGCTTGGCTCATTTCCAGTTCAACACCTGCATCATTTTACTTAAGTACCTAGAATCTGAGCATCGAACAGGATCAAGTATTTAATTTATTTTCATTGCAAAATCGGTTCCAGGACTTTACGTATTTGCTAATGTAATCAGTGATCAAAAGGCAATCGCCGTTACATCGACGACTAATTGGTAAGATTCAAGAGAGGGCCTCAGCATACAATAAAGGACAGATCCAGCTTACTCTTCGATGTACACACAGACCGCCAGCTCACACATAACCAGGCTTCTAGAGCTCACTTTCCACCACAACGTCGAGAGGTCTCTGACAATAACTTTCACTCTCCTAGGAAAGTTTCAACGATTCGCCAGCAAGTACTTGATGACTGTACACAAGTGCGTATGTGTGTCTGGCGGACATAAGAATTTCACATAAGAGTGGTGAGAGATGCAAACCTCTCCCCTTCAACCCTCCTCACCAAATTCACGAGTGAATCTTTCTTGGATTTCCAAGTCTTGCTTGCTTACTGTGGGTCTTTGTCGGGCAATGACCTTATCAAAGTCTGACTTTTCTATCGGGGGAGGTAAAATCTGACTTCCAAGGCCCTTGGCAGCAAGTTCGGTCATGGTTGTTTGCACTGCCCCAGAAGTACGAGGACCACACGGCATCCACATTTCCTCCATGCTCCCATTGTTTTCCATCTGGACCTTCATGAAGTGCATAGCATCTTGCGTCTTCCGCACCGGCTCAAAGAGAACATCCTTCACAGCAACAGAAACATCTGATCCTGAATAGCCATCCGTCTTTCGAGCCAGATCCTCAAAGTCAAGCTCACTCAGATTGTGAGGTGTGTCACCCAAGTGGACCTTGAACATGTGCTGTCTCGCTTTCTGGTCTGGAAGTGGGATGTAAATACGCTTGTCAAACCGCCTCCTCACAGCCTGGTCGAGGGAATACGGGGTATTCGTGGCAGCTAAGATCAGGACCTTTTGGTCGTTATTTCCCACACCCTGCATTTGCACCAGAAGCTCAGTTTTGATGCGGCGGGATGCCTCACTTTCATTTCCTTCTCCACGAGTTCCACAGAGAGAGTCAATCTCATCAATAAATATGATTGACGGTGCACACTCCCGTGCCATTTGGAACAAATTGGCTACTAGCTTCTCACTCTCTCCCATCCACTTGGACACCAAATCAGATGATGAAATGCTAAAGAAAGTGGAGTCAGCTTCGGTGGCCACGGCTTTGGCCAGATAAGACTTTCCGGTTCCTGGAGGTCCATACAGCAGGAACGCCCTCCAAGGTCTCCTTTTCCCTGTAAAAAACTGGGGAAACTTCACTGGCAGAATAACTGCTTCTTGCAAAGCTTGCTTTGCACTTTCTAAACCCGCGACATCGCTCCATTTCACATTAGGCTTTTCACGAATGATGGCCGAGTTCAAACCCGACCTCAACTTAGTTTGCTCCGGATCCTCCCCATCACCTCCTTCGCCGCCACCACCACCACCGTCCTTTCCTCCCTTGGTCCTGGCCCTAGTCGCAACAGCTGCATCACCCCTGGCTTGCGGACCTGCGGTGGGCACTCCTTCCTCGAGCACGGCTCTGATTTCTTCGGCCCTCCGAAGGTATTCGGTGAATTTCTGAGTAATCGCCTCTTTGATTTTGGGGTTCTTCTCATACTTGAGGTGCGTTTTGAAATACTCCAACGCATTCATGTACAAGGGGAACGCCTTGGCATAATTCCCGGCATTGTCCTCTGCTACGGCTTGCCTTACAAACTCAATAGCCTGCTCCTTGAAATTGCTGTACATGATTGAGTAATCACAGCGTACACCAACGCGCTATTTCTGATTTGCCCACTAACCACTTCCTTATCGCCGAACACCTAATGAAAATCCAACGCTCCGATACCGCCAGTGAGCTCGCCAAGAACACACTAGTTGATGAGAACAGCTGACTGGATTCTCGCAACAATTGCTAGCTCCTTCCAACTGCAAATTCCCTCCCGCGACTTGAATCTCGACTACCACAAAGGAGAACTTCCTAGGATGACCATGCCGCCCCTCCCGCGCAGAGGATCGTCCGTTGAATGGTAGACGAAGTTCACTTGGACCATTTCTCGCCCCATGTCATGATGGCCGCCTCGCCTTGATCCTTGAACGACTGAAAATCCAAACGGCAGTCAACGAAGCAGACACGCGCTCGAGATGCTGACCTACATCCGAATCCAGCCATGAATGACCTATATGCTCAAAAGCAGCAGTCGAATCTCTACCTAGGCAACCGATCTCAACCTTCTCCACGACTGATACATGACCCGGGCAAAATGCACTCGGAAGTCCGATCCCTACAACCGCATTTCGCCCCGATCTGCAACTCTTTACGCAATCCAAACAAGAAGAAAAAAAGAGCTTCCCCTTCCGATCTCCCCCCACGTCCCTTTTTCTCCCCACAAAGATTACCGGCGACCTCACACACGCAAACAGGCGCAGATGACAGAACCACTTCCCGAACGCAATCGAACCAATCCCCGGTTCAATACACGAATACGCGACACAGACACACAACACAATCCACAAGCTGCTACCCGACCCCAAGACTAGAAAAGAAAACCCCAATCCCGAATCACACAAGAACCGACATTGCAAGCCCAGGAGCCCGAAAAACTCACCTCGCTTTACTTTTCGTTCCCTTCCTCCACTTTCCTCACCCCACCTCAACTCTCCGCTCCGCTCCGTCCTCTGCGTCACTCCGCGCTACTGCTGTCCTGCTTCCTTTCCTCTTATTCAATTTCGCTTACCTTGGAAAGCCGCAACCAAACAGCGTCACGATCTTCCTCCCCTCTTCCTCTTCCTCCTCCTCCTCCTGCTGCCACTGCTGCTGCGTCTTTATCTTGATCGACCGGCGACGAGGCAGCAACAACAGCAACAACGAAGCAATCCACGAAACAAAAGAGCGACTCTGAAAGATAAATCGGTCCGGTCGATGAATGAATGATCCAATGTCTGTCGGGCAGTCCGTGAGTCTGTGAGTCGCCCGACGGAGAGGGCGGGCGGGAGCGCCTTCTTCTTAAATCAGGAGGAAGAAAAGTTCGGGGGAAGAGAAGGTGCAGAAGGAGCAGCAGCAGCGCCAGGGATGCAAGCTCGGAGAAGAAGGCGAACGAAGCCCCGTTCCCTGCGAGACGAGACCAGCTCAGCGCCTCGCGAAAGAATTAAATAAAACTAAGCCAAACATAAGATCAAAGGGAAAATAAAAAGATCCCCCGATTCCCGCCCGCCTGCCTAGCAATTCCGCTGCACTACACTCCACCTTTGCTTCACAAGGGGACGCAGAGCACGGACGTCGAGACGAGCAGGGTCGAGACTCGAGCAGCGGAGGAGAGGAGGCCGTCGCGACACAGAGCAAGAAAGAGGGCGAGGAGGAGCAGGAGACTCGGGACTCGAGCAGTGATTGGCCCGCGGTGGAGCGGGAGAGCGTCGTGGAAGATCGCGTCGACGGCAGGGAGGCAGGCAGGCAGGCGAGCAGGAAGCTGGACGCTGGCTTGGCGAACAATCAATCGATCCATCGAGCCGAGATCTAGTCTCGTTCCGTCCAGCTGCGTTGCTGCGACGACGCCATGCGAGCGTTGCAACCTTGGATCGTATGACGCTGACGGTGGGGAACGGACGGACACATGGTCGCGCACATAGCGATAGACGGACCATGGAAGCTTGGCTTGGAGAGCAATTAATCGAATCAAGATCCAGTCCCGTCCGGCCCTCGTCCTCCCGCCTCGTCTACTCCCGTTCGGCATTCTCGCTGTCTTTTCGCTGTATTGGGGGTTCGTGTCCCAATAGTCGGGACTAGGGCCTTCTCTTTTCTTGTCCACGGGCAAGTGCCCCGAAGCTACTGGTAGTTGTGAGGATATAGTAAAATAACCAAAATAAGACCACATAAAGTCGTCCGTGGATGAAACCATACACTAGCATGGGGCTAGCCCCAAAAAAGCATCTTATGGGAAATATATTATACTCCACCTAAGATATCCCATAAGAGAATAAAGTTGTCTAGAGTGTCCAACTATCCACAAATATTATAGTTGTATTTTCTTTCATCGATAATAAATTTATATTTTTTTATGAAATAAAAAAAACTCATATGACTAATCAAAGAAAAATCATTCAAAACCTTAAAAAATTAGAAATATTTATATCTCATTATAACATTCTACATAATTTTCAATTTATGTATCAATGGAAACCCAAATTGAAAGATGAAGAGAATATATTATTCACTTTCCATGTTTGGCAAAGTATTGCCATAGAATATGAAAAAATTAGTAAATGAGGAAGAGACGGCTGTGGGATAGTTCCGAGAGGCAGCGCAGGTCCAATCCATTAGAAGAGACAACACATCTAATGTGCGGAATAGTAACCAGATGAAGGTAGTGACATGCTCATAGTGAACTTACCTTTCTTACCAAGAATTCTCTATGAACGTTTCCTCACATTTTGTATGTACAGCGGAGTTACATCTCAAGCTGAGTTGGAAAATCCAACACACATGGTTCGACTAGAATTCCTTACACAAAATAGTGCAGTAGTAGTAAGAACCTAGCCTGGAAGCAGATGAACCTACCCACTTATATGAAGCTAAATTTTTTTAATAAAATTTTTGTAGCATATATTAAAGTAAATATTTTTTTCCAAAATATGTCAATTTTATCTTTTAAAATTATACAAAATATAGACATTTTGAATGAATATTCTTTTTTTTTTGGCCTAGTCAATGCTCCATCCATTTTCATAAATTAAATGTAGCTTGTTTTAGTGTAACTATTAAGTAAATTTATGGTGATATTTTTATATATTATAGTCATCTATAGCAGGTCAAACTCAAATTTTGTATGAAAAAATATCTATTTTTGTGCCAAATCTCATGTAACACACTCAAAAGTCCTTGACCTGATGATGTCATCAAAAATACATATGATACTCTTATCAAAAGTTATCAAGCATGATATGAATGTATGTGAAAGAGCAATTGTGCAAACAAGATGGGTGGATCAACGAACAATACGAGATGAGAGTATTCCCAATGCCACTTGCGGATTCCCTAGTAGAGGAAGTTCATTTACATGCAAAACATCCTCGACAAGTGCAATATCTAGGTAGCGTGAGACAAAATCCTTGGACCCTAATGGCACTCCTAGAATGTGTAAGCCGTGTGTCGATGTCATACATTCCTATGGAAGTTGGAGATGAGAAGGAATGCCCAAAGGAGACCAAGCCCTACACTTTGACACCTTGACTCTCAAGCATACAAGATGAAGCTAGGTAGTCAAGTAATCAAAGGCATGCCTAATGTGTTGTACATGATCCACAATGTGTGTATTATACGCTAAAAAGGGAAACACACAACCTAGCACAGCCAAAGTCATAGACAATGAGCTGTGTAATGAACCGTGGTAAATAAGGATCATCCCAAAGGATCTTATTGTCGAGTAAAAGTGGTTGACTGTAGAACACTGACTCCCTCTTGGGAAAAATCATTTTGATAGAAGAGAGAAGAACGTGAACCATAGAAAGATCGTACAAAAAAAATGAGGCTCGATAAAGGTCCATCAGCCTCTCTAAACTATCTAAAGATATTTGCACATGAAACATTATTAAAAACATTCTCAACATTCACATGCAAGACAACCCAATCCAAATGGACATCTAGAAGTGCTCTAATGTCCAACGATACTGTCTCCCAATCTCATGGTGTGGTGACTCCAAAATGATGTGGATAAATATGGTATTGGAAGTGTGAACGATGTTGCATGACCACAATATGTCTAACTAGATGCAATAAGATCTCCCCAATAGCAATCAGTATAATGACTCCAGTGTATTTCTCCATTGTGAGAAACCGTCTAGCATCCAACACTTGACTAACTCATAACAAAATCTCCCCATGGAGTTGTTGCAACTGATGCATCCACTTGCAACAACTCCATGAAACCACAGTAGGGATCATCCGCGTGAAAGTTATCTCAAAGATGCTCATATATCATCCCTGACAAGCACTGTAAGGATAAAAGTGGGATTGTGTATAGAGAATGGGCAAATAGTGATCTATCAAGACATAATGGATCATTTGGCTGATACTTCAAGACCTCTAATGATATCTCCTTGCCCATGGGTGGATGTAAAAGGTGTAAAGAAGAAATAATCTCCTCAGTAAGACTAGACATAGACAAGAAAGGTCTGCGTGACCCTACTATATTCCTCGATGTCGTGTTGTGACACGACTACTATGAGAAGATGATGACATGTATCATCTTCAAAGCTGTTGAGATGACGGTGATATTTTGACGATATTTTATGTCAAGATGGCCGGCGTCTCATTGTAAAGCTGTTAAGAGGCCACGGTTGGATTGTCATCCTAGGGCCAGGATGTAGATAAGGATCCAAGGGATATCATCTTGGACCTTATCGGATATAAAGCGTGGTTGGAGTCGAAAGGAAAGGGGGAGGTCTAGAACGTTGCTAACTAAGGAGCTTATCCGATAGAAGTGGAGCCAACATGGGACATGGATAGAGGGCGGTATGATCCTCCAGATATACCGATGCCCAATCCGTTTGTGATAAGCATCCGGTGTCTACATCGTGATCACTTTAGGGCGTGGTTAGTGTATCACTTTGGAGATAGCTTTATGGAAGTTGTGATAAACTCCCCATATCCTTTCATTCTGTCAATTGTTTCGTATGGCACGACTTGGGACTTAACAGTCTACGTTTTGATTTGATATTAGCATTATGGACATGAACTTGCCGATAGTGGCGTCTTTCAACACATAGGTCCATGTCCATCACTACTATCTACCAAAGGCAAGTCATAGAGAGTTGATTGTTAGGAATTTTGGCGAGGAGTATTATACTCAAGTTATAAACTCCCCGGTCCCTTTTGTTGTTCCGTTTATACTTAGCCGGTTTCGAGTTGTTATTTTGACTTTGTATTAGTGACAACTTATATTACCTTTATGGTGGCTAAGTAGTGTGTTTTGGCTAGTTGTAAAGCTCTATGTTAGTTGTGGCTAATTTGGCCCACTAGTGGTCAAAATGACACTCTTCATTCTCATTGGTTGGAAAATTTAGACCAATGAGAGCACTTGGACAAGTTCTTCGGGGTTTTGAGGTGTTTTGAGAGCCTTCAAAAGGAGTTTTTCAGGATTGAAGGATATGGTTGGAGAGCTGACGAGGAGAGCTAGGATTTTGGCTCAAGAATGAAGGCGAAGGAGAGTGAAATTTGGATCGATTGGAGAGTTTGAGTGAATTCTGAGCGTTCTATGAAGGTTTTGACAGATCGGATTCAACAGACACAGAGTTTACAACTCGAATTTGCGATTTGATTGAAATTTCAACTTGATCGGTTGAGTTTTGAGTGCAAAGCAGTAGTTTGAAATTTGTGTACACGATCGAATTGCGGGATTTGCATCGTTGCGATTTAGTTCGACAATCATAACTCATCCTATCAACAAGATTGGTCAATAAAACTTGAAAAGTTGAAGCTTAGATGATAAGTCATTTCCTTGTGAAATTTGAGTGCAATTGGATCAAAGGATTGGAGTTTATAGTGGTTTTAGTACGCAAGGGTCTGCATATCATCTTGTGATATAGGGTATAGTTCGACATATTGTAACGAGAGATCTAGGAGCAAAGAGCATGTGAAACTTTCCCGAGAGTTATGAATAGTTGCAAAGTACTTTTCTGCGAAGTTTGGCTAAGAGTTAACGATTCAATCGTTGGTTACAACGATCCTCTTCCGCTAGAGTTTACCGGGTGCAACGAGTTGGGCATGGAGAGATGAGGAGATGAAAGAGAGGGTGATTGTCAGTTCACACAAGGACGAGGAGAGTTCTTCTACAGCCAGACGCTCATGCGTTCTCAGAGTAAAGCTCTGTCCATGCGACACCGGTCTGCCCCAAGATCCTATAGAGTCACAATCGAGCTGAATCAGAATTATCTTGTGGCTAAACCTGACTACTAACCTATGCCGCCGTACAGACTCTTCATGCAATGTAACCTAATCTCAAGCTTGGAATCTCCAAAATCTAGCTACCAACTCCTTATATCTAGCACGTTCTGCCTCCCCCCCCCTCTCTTAAATATAATGTAGACACCATTGTGGAAGTGAGAGAAACAAAAATCAAGCTAACTCATCCATGGGATCATGTGCCAATCAATCGAACCGTAGGAAAAAAACACGTCTAGTTTCGTCATGGAATGCACGATGGAGCATATGGAATAAACGTTGACATGGGAATTTAGTCTTCAAAAGCTCTAGAATAGAACATGTATGGGATGCTAACCACTTGTACGCATCTCAAGTGGTCCAATCATAATCTTTATGCATCTTTCTCATGTGAATCTTTATCCCTTGCGAGGTAAAGAGACGTTAACACACTAAACATCATATATTACTCATCGCTCGGGACGACCCCTGAGAGAAAGTGAAGCTATATCTAGCACAAAGAGAACGATAAATACATAAAGTATTCCATCATGTATCTACTCCCACATACAAAACCACAAACCCCTCACACCCCACCTCACATAGTAAAATGCTAGTTATAGAAACCCTAAAATCTAAAAATACTCATAATATTTTATTACTATCTTTATAATTTTTCAACAAATTTCCAATAAAGCCAATGCAGAAAATAAAATTAAAACAAAAACTTGACTTATTTGTCTAATTTAAAAAAAATCATTCAAAATACTAAAAATAATAAAATTACCAAAATCTCCCTATTATATGTGGTATTTAATTAAATACCAATGAAACCCAAATTAATATATATATTTTTTTAATTTTTTTCTATACTATATATGGCAAAATATAACATTACAATACATTTAAAAAATGATATGGAACCTCTAACCTACTCTACTCTCTCACTTCTCACCCGTCTTACTCTCCTCTCGCCGTCTCCGAACATGGCTTCAGCATCTCATCTCGATCTCGTGGCAGCATTTGGTTCTAGCTCCACTTTGTCCCGCAGTCCACTTTTAAGTTCGCCCCGTCTGAACGAAATCCGGTCGATTGTTAGCCCAAGAGGTAAAAACTGGACCACATTGATGTTCCACATCTCTAAGCAATAGACGAGGCACCACGCACAAACCGAATGAGAAGAGGAGCTGTGGTGAAAAATGAAACTCAATCGGATGGTCAGATCCTGTGACCGTAGCCCACTGCGTCTGAGAACTGGTGACGTCGTCCAAGGACACAGTGGAAAGCAAAAGTAGTCGAGGTTCGGAATTTGACCGTCCCATACTTGCCTTCGAAGGCGGGCAAGGTTAAGGTCTTCGGCTTCAGCTTCGTTGTAACTTCGCGGCACAATTCGGATGTCGTGTTCATTTTTTTGTCTTTGGCGACTTTGCGTTTGGGCTGCGCGCACGCATACACAATGTGTATGGCTTGCTGCATGCCATCGCAAGCCTGATTAGATAGAAATACTTAATATACTGCAGCCTAGCCCCATGTTATTGGTTCGATTTTATTCTTGTGATACTTGATGGGGTATTCCCATCCGTTTTGTTATTTTATTGTTTCTGATTTCTACTACAAGATGCTCTCCTATGGATTGCACAATTATTGTTCTCTAGAGCAATGGATACACATTGTCTAAAATAAACTATACTATATGCTAAAGAGAGTGATACCAATGTCGAATAGGTACACTCTTGCACACTTTTTCACAAAAATGTCAAAGTCAACATCCATAGCTCCATATAACTCCAAAGCTAGAGGTTAAAGAGTTGACATCTTTGATATCCCTATACTTGGAGACCTTGGTTGTTGCCACTCCAATCATCGTCCATCTAAGAGGATGGTTAATCTCTCCCTCTAAAAAATAATGTCACATGTAGGATCTATAACCAAAATGTATGCAATAGTAACCTGTCCTCCTAAGCCAAGTATAAGTTTGCCCTAACCCGAGTCGATTGCAAGACATATCAATGCTCCCTCCATGTGAGATCTCAACACTCTTGTGCCATAGCATCATCTCCCTAATGACATCATAGATAGCTATCCTATGCACTCCAAATGGACAATGACTCATATGGACCCCGGATGCATCTAAGTTAGTACCACACTCACATGTGAGTAATGAAAAATGCACATGGGTGGATCAAATCAAGACAGAACCTCATTGTTGTAGAAAAAGTAGCTTATGTGGTTAGAAAGTGAACCAAACAAACTGAGTTTCAACTAATTGTCAGATTTATGAAACTCATTATGGCATAGGAATTGTCACTGTAATTATTTTACTCATTAGCATAATCTTTCAAAAAAAATGAAAAGTAGATTTTTTAATTAATTTTTTTTATAACAACTTCTATTATTTACTTAAAATATACCTGAAAAGAATTTTGTCACATGTGATTCAATACATATCTCTACTTATGAATAAAACTTAAGAGTTGTAAGTATATATTAATGCAATTCAATAATCAAATTTTAAGTAATTAAAAAGAGATATTAAAATTAACCTACAAAATCCTTAGAAATAGAAATTGCAAACTTATTTTACAATATCAATGAATCTTACTAGTAAATATTTCAAAAGTAATTTTTTCACATATAAGTTATTTTCAGATAAATATTTCTGTAAAACTGAATATAATTTAGAATTTATATGTATTTAATTATTTAGTTATGTATTTAATATCAAGGGTCAGCTAATATATAATGAATTTCTTGTCAAAAAAGGGTAGGAGTGCTTGGATCTATGTTATATAATTCATTAAAGTCTTTAAATATGATCAAATAGAAAATGATCCAACAATCTAAGATAAAAAATCTTTGATGAAGATTGAAGAGTGAAGTATGGGCATTACGTTCAATGAAACTAATCTCCTTTAAACATAGTTTCAATTCTGTCAAAATTTCAACAACAAAACTGATTATTCTCAAATTGATCTCTCTTATAAGTATATATATATTTTTACCCTATTCAGTTTTTAAGTCCTTCATTATTTTTATATTCAAAATACAAATTATAAATGTGTATATTTTAAAATATACACACTAATTTAAAATCAAATTTAAAATTATCAAAAGATTTAGTTTATATTTGATTATAATTTCAAATTTTGGATTTTGAATCAAACTTGATCAAATTCAAGAGCAAAATCTTTTCAATATTAAAATTTTTTGTTGTAAATATACTTATAAAAAAACTTTTTATTCATCAAATAATTAAATTTATAGAATAATTGAATTTTATTAAAATATTTAAATTTTCAATAATATAATATTTAGTCTATTAAATTTAATATGTAAAAATTTTATATTGAAAAAATTTGATTTAATTTCTACTTTAGTTTCTACAATATTGAACAATAAACCATGTACATTACTAAGCTCACAAAACTCTTTGATTAAATCATATACATATGATTAAAATAAAATAAATAAGTAAATAAGTACATATAGTTTTGAATTTTATTTTTTATTTTTTGATATATTTAAATAATAACATAAAAATTCTTAATTTTTTCATAAAAATAAAAATAAAAAATAAGTAATTGATATTTTTTAAAATAATAAATATTTTAAATATTTTTTAAATAATAGTAATTAAATTAAACAAATATATTCAAAATATTTAAAAACTTAAAAAAATTATAAGACCATCTTATAATTACAAAAAAATTAAAAAACTTAATGTTGAAAGTTATAGTGAAATTTTAATGTTACATAAAAATGTTTTCAATTGATTTCAAAAATTTTATAAGGTCATATTTATAGAAAATAAAAGAATGTATAAATGAATCAAACCATATAATAAAATTAAATCTCTTATAATGATAATGTTTTAAATCTAATTTAATAAAAATTTGATAATAAATTCATATTTAATGTAACATTATGCAATTCAAATCATCAGCTTGCATGTGAAATACCATAAGTAATTTATGTGACATTAAAAAAATTAAAGCTTTGATTTAAGAATTTTTTTTTAAAATACTAAATTTTAGAAAATAAAACAAAGAATGAAAATAATTAATTTTCATCTAAAGTTACATATTATTCATATTAAAAGCATGATGTGTAAAATTTGAATTGTTTTAATGTACAAATTTATCTCTTAAAAATAAATATAAAAAAATCAAAATAAAATAATATTGCTTTAACAAAAAGCTTTCACATAGTAAAAAATTATTAAGTTTATAATCATGTAAAATTATTTTATTTTAAATTTAAAAATATTTGAGTAAAAAAAAACTAAAAAATATATCCATCAACTTTTCATATGTTTGCAAAAAATCATTGTTATAAAATTTTGGCATTTAAAATTAAATTATTCACAAATAAAAAATATTTTATTTCTTTAAAACTATTATATCATATTCAAAATAAAAATATAAAAAAATTCATATTCACATATATTAATATTTATTTAATTGAAAAATTGTACAAAAATGTTTCAATCTTTTTGTAAATTTACACCATTTTATAAATTAGACATCACTTACAAATTTGTGACTAATTGTTTGATAAATATTAATTAAATCATATAATAAGTTTTTTTTATTTATATGATATTATTTTATTAATTTTGAACACCTTAATCATGTCTAATTCAAAACGAATTTAAATTTTATAAAATAAAATAAGATCATCAAAATTAAAATTATTATAAAATTTAAATATTTTGAACTTGCAAAAATATATAATATTTTTTTGCATATTATGATTTTATCATTATAAATTTTGTTAATATTATGATAATATTTGCAAAATTTCATATTTTTTGCATACGTTTTATTGAATTTTATTAAGTGTTAAAATTTTATTGTAAATTATTTAATCTTCTGGTGTTCTTCTTTTAGTATCTTGTTGTGGTCATTGCTTCATTTCTTAACTTCATATTTTTGAAACTAATCACAATTTTTAGATGATTACTCCAATATATTTTACACTTTAAAAAATGGATGAATAAAATTATTTTTTAAAGTGTAAAATATATTGGAGTTATCATCTAAAAATTGTGATTATTCATGAATAGATGTAATAAATTTTTACTTGGGACAAATAATTGCATATTATTTTTGTTGTCAAGTGTGTTCATATCAAACAAGAATGGATGTGATGAACTCTTGTCATGACTTATATCAACAAGAATGTAAGAGGGTTCGTTCACCTTTAACGTGCACGATGCTGCATCCATCAATGCCGCTGATCCAATCCATGATTGCACTTGATGTACATTTGTCATCACTCGTGCACGTGGATCATCCAATAACGGGATATTCTCCAAATATATTGTGAACAATAGTTGTGTTTGGTTTGGAAAGATTGTAAATTACATGTAACATCTCCCAAAACATGCCAAAATGTGAATCGTGTAACCCATGATCATGACCAACCCATATATGTCCCTAACATAACCATCTAACAATAACCAAATGAATGATGTCATGTCGAGCAAAATCTTGCATCCCCAACAACTAAATGTTTGACAGTAAGGCTTGTTTATATCCTTGAACTATTAAAAATGATAAAATATTTGGATATCGTCACACCAATTGTGCCACATGGCGTAATGAAACACGCCTCACAATCTCATCTTGCTCCACATCCAAGTATTGATGTATTTGTATGATTTGCAAAACAACATCCAAACTTGTGATGATTCCTCCAAAAAGATCTAGCAAACATATGAACTCCTATGAATACTATCAAGCAATAGATGTTGTATCCACAAGTGAAAATATAGAAGTGGCAATCACTTCCTTTGTCTCCTCCACCCATGGAGCAAAAGACTCACTCCAAGATTTGCCAACTAGTATAAATCTATACGTGAAATACATAGTGACTTATCCCACTTGGATGACACTACTCCACTGCAACTTGAAATGATAACAACATCCTCTAAACATAAACTATCATTTGCATCCATGTTTTCCTCCAACATATCACAATGTCAAGTAACAGAAGCACTTAAGGTCGTAACATATACCAAACATCCACTTAGTAAAGAATTAGAACCGAGAATGAACCACATTGATAATCAACTCACTCTGCTTTCATCAACTTGCCAACCTAGCCTATAAAAGGTTGTCTCCTCCTAATAATCAATGTTAAACCTCATCATGTATAACATTGTTGCATCCAACAATACATCATAGAACTCTGGAAGTGTAACAACAATATATCAGTGACATCATATGGATGGAGTTGATTATGTATGATATGATTGGACTTGCATAATCAACTCCATGATGATGTATGATGGTGATGCATACTAAAACCTCTAAGAGATGTCTGAATATGAAATGGACATCTTTCCACATTGGTCGTTCATAATCTAAGACCAATCAATGCATCCTTATCCAATATAAGGATTTGTGCACTAGAATCCAACAACATTCGTTGAGGTCAATAAACCTTTCCTAAAGGCTTGATCCCAAAAAAGTCATTGCTATTGTCATCCAACATCATTGCATTTGGTGACATCATGACATGCTTGTATGTCGGCCTTGTTAGTGACACCGTGTCATACTTGTATGTTGACCTTGCTAGTAACTCCATTTGTCTAGCAGGCTTAGCTTGTCAAGTTCCACTAGTAGTGATCTTGATCCGATGATGACCAATAATAGTGATGTAAGTACCACAAGAAATCAAATATTCTCTATTCTTTTACAAAGTGTGGCTACGAGTTATAATACATGGGATGATGACACCCACAACATCAATAAATCCTTGGTTGAAAGAATAGGAGAATGAATAAGAAATTTTGCCACCCCCGATATTGTGGTAGATGTTACCTCGTATGATATCAATGGTTGGACCCTACTTGTTTATCTCCAAATATATCAAAATTAGCTTTCATCCTCTTCTCTCAAGTGGATGAGGAAGGAACCATAGATGAGGTATTTAATGCTTTTGACAATGAGGAAGTCTGACTTGCTGAGTAGCCTCCCCTCTTTATGAATCCAATTCCATTAACGTTTCTCTAGATTTAATAATCTGTGTTGCACTACAAATTACAACAACTATACACATGAACAATAAAACATCTCCATCATAAAAAGTAGAGGTATCAACTCTAGAATCTAATCTTTGCTGGGATATAGCCATACTAGTTATCTTCTACTCCAACCGCTCGAGTCGAGATGTTATGTTCATCTTATTATTAGCCTCATGGACCACCAATTGACTAAAGGTTGGTCGTCTACCACCATCCCTACCACCTTGAATTCTTTATTTTTTTGCATGAACCAAAGGATGACAAAAGCACAAGTTGTTTAAAATTGATATGCGATATTGGACAGGGAGTTCAGACGTCAAATGAGAGATATCATCTAACTACATGAGACATCACTTATATTGGTCATTGAGTTTTGTTTTACAAAGCGTATTGAATTTTCAACATGTAAGGAAAAAGTGGTGATTGATGGGTTTAGCAAAGAGTTACCATCTTCATCAACTCCTTCATGTTATCAGTCTACAACACAAATCCGTAGTGGTTATGATAGACATATGGGACAATCTTGACCATAATGACCAAGTGGTGAAGGTGTCAGATGGAGACCATTGCCATCATTTTCAAGTCAACAATCAGTTTATGGAATGGTGTGTTGGATATGTGTTGGAGCACATTACAAGATGGATTGTCTTCAAGGTCGAAGAGTGGATGTTGTTGGATCAAATCATGTGAGCATTGTCGTAGATATTTTCACATAATTGGTCGATGTTTTGATCTTCATCCAAAATTATAATCGGGGAGAGTTGTCATGGCGGTCCTTGGAAGAGGACAAGGAGTTCGAGGTGGTAAGAATGGTGGTAGACAACAAGTATCTAGTTTAGTGATGGCTCATGAGGCTAGTCATGAGGTGAACAATTTTAATTTTCTATCACATGAATTTGATCATGTTAATCATTGGATAGAAATTATAGATATTGTTTTAAAAAATATTAATTTTCACTTGTATTTATAATCTACAAATGTATCACAAAAAATTAATAATTTTAAAAAATATTATAATAATTAAATATATTTTATAACTTAAGATATATATATATATATATATATATATATAAAATATGATAAATATTTCTTATTTTTGTTAATCTTTTGTACTTTCAAAACATCCACAAGGAAATTCTGTTTGTAAGCATAGCATAAAGAAAGATTATAGTTGAGCCAAATCCACATTGAGCTTCAAAAATTTTACGTTCTTACATTAACTAATATCCATCATATCCACACTCTCAATGGCCCAACAACAATTTGTGACAAAGTTAATAAATTATTCAAAAAAATAACATTAAAAGTTTTTCTAAAATTTCAAAATAATATGACCATAATTTTTTCATGACATTTTTTATACAATTAGTTTATTTTTGTGAACAAGTTTATAAATGATAATTGCTACATGTCAGTAGAATTGAACAATAATATTTCAGACAACAATGATATATAATAACAACAATCATTTTTTGTTAGCTTATAACATCATGTGTTACAATTTTGCAAATCTGCTAGCTTTTTATATAAAAGTCACAAGACTGAATTTTTATGTATATAACATTATTCTACAATAATTAACTTATATCAATCACGTATAAGGTGCTAGAAAATTTCCTAGTTGATTTCCGTCACTATTGGCCTCATGGACACTGTGGTAAAAGTCAAATATTATCTGCGTGAAGACATCAATTAGCTAATAAAATTGAGAATGAAATAATATGTAGATGCATCTCTATTCACTTGTGCTTTGCACTGCTGATAATGAGACCTCCAGTTTTATATTTGTATTCTCTCACTTTATCTTCACAATCGAGTGAAGCAAAGGCTTAGGTTTTTGGCTTGGAACTCTCTTTTCATCTTTGTAGTGATCAATCTCATTGCTAATCTAGATAAGATGTTTGAACTTCTAAAATCTGAACATGGTGTCCATACGCATGTGGATGTGGACTCATATATGAGTTTAGGTTAAGTGTTTGAAGGTTTGTTTTAGATAAATGAAGTATGTTCATATAGTGTTAGAAAGTTTGTTTGAAATAATATCTACATGATGTTATACATGCTCCATGGAATTGATGACAGGATATATGTTTGTTGAATTCTATTTATAATGAAGTCTACAATGGATTACCTTGTGTAATTTACTTTACTTTTTGCATGGGTTGAGTACCAATTCACTTAAAACTTCATTAAATAAATACTTGTATCTGATATGTTTCCACACAAAAAATTCAGAGTGTTGGTTATACGTCAAATAGCAAATTTTAATGGGACATTTTAGACTGGACTTCAAAGAATTTTGCAGCAATTGAAGAAAGGGGTAGTTGCAAAACCTCCCTCATGGATAGAATGGAACTGGTCACCAACATTAGTTTGAAATTCTTGGAAAATATCACCCGAACTCAAACGTTGGCTTAGAAGAAAATCTATTTCCAATGCATGTTTTTCCAATGTTGCTATCATGACAATCCTTTTACTCCAAAGTATGTGATCGGCTTGAATTATGCATATTATAGCCCAAAGCAGAGTTGTTGTTGCTAAACCATGTGACTAATTCATAACGTGTACTAAAAACGGCCAGATTGTTACATGCATATATCCCTTTGGTAGGTTTTCAAGAGATTGAGTTATTAAGCTTGACCAATCCTTTTCAGTCTAGACATACTTAGATTTGAAGCTGGATCATATTTTGTGAAAGTCTTTTTCATAAGTGTGACCATTGCCAAATGTTTCTTTTTTTTAACGAATAAAGTAGTGGGGTATTTTCTTGAAGAAATACTTCACGAGCATGATAAATATGTCTTGAATAGTGTGCATTCCATTACAGTGCTAATGTTAGTACTTGCTAAAAAAACTTGAAATTTTAGTATTAGCCATGATATATATAGGATTGTAATTTCCTTCTCTTTCTTAAAATGCATTAAATTTCTGAACGCTATGAAGGCAAATTTGTGATAAATAAATAAATGAAAATATGTTTATATCACTTCATTATGCATGTTTCCAGAATTTGCTTGTTATATCCATTCCACCCTCTTAGTATTCTTGATAGAAGTATGAGAATATTGTTAGTAATTGCTAAGAAAGCTTGAGATTTAAGTATTACCCATGATATATATAGGATTGTAATGTTAGGAGTTAACTCAGGTCTTGAGTAACTTTGGTTAGTTTGACTATATTTAATTAGACTAGGGCTAGGGCTGGTATTACTATATAAGAGGGCTGGCATAAGCTCTGTGTGACACAAATTAGGGTTATTTAGTAAAGTGACTCTGTGTGTTCCGTAGACGTAGCCTTAGTGAGGTGAACCATGTATTTCTTGTGTCGACTCTTGATTGCATGTTTTTCTTCGTGTATTCATGTTTAGACAACAATTGGTATTAGAGCGAGATTTTTTAGGGTCATCATTGCGAGAGGCACTTTGCATCTCTCTATTGCTTCCTTTGCTGCTCCGGCAAGCATTCTCGAGGTTCCTCTTTGACTAACTGATCACGATATTCTTCGAAGAAATCAATTCACCATCCGCTCTCATATTTGTAATATTCGTCATCCATCTCATTCCATCCGGCCCGCCATCTTATTTTTCCCTCTCCCTCTCCGGGTTCCGTAGTAGTTTGCGAGCAAGCTTGATCTTGACGTGGCAATCTTCGGTTCATCAAAGCATTTGTAACGGAGTTCATTGTTGTTTGGAGTTTTGTCGTTGGGATTGGAATGATTGCTTCGACACTCGGTTGAGAGGTTGGAAGGCAGACAAGCATACTCAAGGTAAAAGCAAGTCAAGAGGAGTGAAGGAAGGAAGGAAGGCAAACAAGAGAGAAGTGGAAGGAAGTTGACGAGAAGCGCACTTCATTGAGCCATCATTCGTCAAGTTTTGTGAGAAGGGTGTATTAATCTTCAGAGGTTTTGCAGTCGGAAGAAGATCGAGTAATTTTTAGAGGAGCACTCGTTTGAAAGTGGGCCTGGTTCATCGTCCTACTACATCAAGAGCTTTCAGAAGAGAAGACAAGTATGATGGTTTCGTCATCAAAGAGTGCGGAGCGAGTGGGTGGATGCGAAGCGTCACGCCTCTCGCTTACGTGTGGAGTGGCGTGAGGTGTGGTTCAGAGTTGAAAATTGGTGGAGTGTCACATCATCAAGACTATCAACTATTATGGGACTAGAGTACGTAGGTTTGACAGGGACAGAACATACTAATGTACAACATGACAGAAAATTGATGAATGCGGGTCGAGAATTGTTGCAATTGGGCGGAACCGGAAATCCAGATAATGTTGGTCCAGAAGCGGTGAATGAAAACGGAAATTCGGATTAGGGACCAAGGGCAAAAGAGTGAGAACGGTTGTGCTCACCAAAAGCGAACGCAAAGGATCACAAATGCGCCCAACAACGAGCTTCGAGCATTTTCTTAACACGTCTTGTCCTCGTTTTGCACCATCCTTCATGACAGTTTGAATTTCTTCTCATTTCCATGATTCTTTCTTCTCTCTCGACTGGAAGCAACTATCTTGGCTCTTCAAGAAACGAGCAAGTGGCTTTTGGATAGATGAACAGAGGTAGAGTTCGAGAGAAGCCTAGTTGTTCTTCGGGAGAACCGTTGAAAGTGAGGGGTTATTTTGAGAGTTAGCGTCAGCAAAAGGTCTCCTCGCTTGGTTGCTGTTGCTTCATCGCCACTGAGTACGGAATTCGAAGCATTCCCAATGTTATGATCTTCAAGAGAGAGAGGAGGAAATACTATAAGACAACAATTAGCAACTCCTAACAGTAAGCATTTCTTGTGGTTTAGGGATATTTTGACCCATGGTAAATTTCTTTTATTCTCAGAGTGGGAAGAAGTCAAGTTTGGAGGTTCCATGAGATAATCGAATGACACAAGGGACGAGTTCAGCGCCTAGACGAAGCAAGATGGCAGTCATGAAGACAGGAGGAGCTGGATTTGACATTGTCAAATATGATGGAAGTGGTGACTATCTTCTGTAGGAGAGGCAAATCAAAGGCAAGTTGAAGGCTTCCGGTTTGGGCAAGTCATTGAGGCCTAAACCCTCTACATTCAATGAAGAAGACTAGAAGGACCTTCAGGAGCAAGCAGTGAGTATTGTTATACTCCATCTACAACCTTCAGTTCTGAAGCAAGTTGATGAGTATGACAATTGTACGTTATTGTTTGAGGCTCTTCAGCGACGGTTTCATCGCAAAGAGTTGTCAAACAGGTTGTACACCTCCTTGAAACTGATGAGCTTCAAGATGAAAGATTCAGGTTCGAAGATACAAGATCACATTGATGCCTTTGGTGATCTTGTTATTGATATTTAGAATCTTGGAGAGGAAATAACTGATGAGAGAAGGGCCCTTCATATGTTAAGCTCATTACGTGTTTTATATCAGTCATTGTCACGAGTGTTGCTTCATCGTGATAGACAAAAGATCCCTTACAATGAGATTGTAAGTGCTCTATTGACTGATGACCTACATCAGAAGATGATGATGCCCTCTACTCCATCCTCTTCATCTAATACGGCACTAAATGTGACCCGTGGACGGTCACAATCAAGAAATGAGAAGGATGGGAAGAAGTTTGGATCTAGAGGTAGATCCATGTCTAGGGGTAAATCCCAAGAAAGAAAGACGGTGGTTTGTTGGAAATGTGGCAAGAGTGGTCACTTTAAGAAGGACTGTCGTGTGAAGACCAAGGCTACTAATCCTCCTTTGGCCAATGTGGCTCAAGATTTTGATGAGGAGGATGACTTGCTCGAAGATGGACTATGAAGCCAGAGGTATGCCCTATGCAACTCACCAAAGGGCGTTGGTGATGTATGGATTCTGGATAGTGATTGTTCTTATCACATTTGTTACATTAGAGAGTTTTTTCATACTTTCTCAGTATCAAATGATTTAGTTCTTATGGGAAATGATCAACCCTGTAGAATTGAAGGTGTTGGATCTATACAGATTCACATGTTTGATGGAGTCAAACGTACGTTGACTCACGTCAGGTTTATATCTGAAATGAGAAAGAATCTTATCTCTCTTGGAATGTTAGATTCAAAAAGCCTTGAGTGGAGTTCTAAAGAAGGTGTACTTGAGGTGAGAGTAGGTGATAAGATTATCTTGAGAGGACACAAACATAGAAATTTGTATGTGCTAGAGGGCAATACCATTTGTGGTGAAGTCAATCTTACCAGATCTTGGCATGAGATGGCTCATGTTTGGCATTCTAGAATGGGACACATGAGTAACAGGTACTTGATCTTCTTTCGAGATAGAGGCTTGTTACCTAGTTTAGGTAAAGTTGAAATGGAATTTTGTGAGCATTGTGTTATGGGAAAGCAACATAGAAAAGCCTTTGGTGTTGGAACTCATAGTTCCAAAGAGTTCCTTGAGTATGTACATAGTGACGTGTTGTAACACTGAAGGCAATGACTCCGGAATGACTTCCAAGATGAGAGATGGTCTTCTCAAGACCTCTCCTTGCTTTATATACTGTAGGACTAGAGGAGTCCGAAATCCAAACTATGTCACATGGCTAACATGCGTAGGTTGCATGTTTTGTTATCTTATCCTAACCAATTCCTAACAGACGTCTAGCACACAATCTCATCCACCAATGCATGGTAGCCATCTCGTCATTTACCCTTTTACTTTTTGGATAGTGCACACCACTATCTTGTCTTTTTGTGATCTAGTGACCACTCTACGCTTTGGCTAAACTAACTATGACTAACCAAGATTGGTTACAAACCTCCCCCCATTTAAGTCGCAACGTCCTCGTTGCAAGAAGACTCAAAAGTCTCTACAAGTATCTTGGCATTTGTAAGATTTGCCAATGGTTCCCAAGTAGCTTCATAAAGTGGATAACCTTTCCATTGGACTAGATATTCCACTTTGGTGTTCCGCTGCCCTCTTGTCCGTTTCTTGAGGATTCTCTCAACCTCATATTCCTCTACACCATCAATCATGGCTGGTAAAGGAGGAGGTTGATGTGGGTTGCCAAAGTAAGGAGATCGTGGGGTATACTTCCTCAAGAGAGATACATGAAAAACGGGATGTATTTTCATGTGTGTTGGCAACTCTAATTTGTAGTCAACTTCTCAAATCCGTTGGACAATCAAGAAAGGTCCAATAAACCGTGGACTGAACTTTCGAACCCCTATTAATGACAAATTGGTAGTAGACAACCACACCTGATCGCCTTTTTGAAACTCCACATGTCGTCGATGAGCATCAGCATATTGTTTTTGCCGATTTTGGGCAATGGCTAATTTGTGCTTTGCCTGATGTACTCCTCGTTGGACTCGTGCCACAAACTCGTTCACTGCTTCAACTTGGGTTGATGGTTCTTGCATGTGACCTACACTCACCAAGCTAGATGGTGTGATAGGGTGTTCTCCATACATCAAGAAGAAAGGGCTGACTTTTGTGGATGCATTGATTGAGTTATTATAAGCAAACTCAATCAAGGGTAAAAGTGCATCCCAACCATCTTGCTCTTCCAAAGTGAAAGCTCTAAGCATGTCCTCAATAGTCCTATTTGCTCTTTCAGTTTGCCCATCTGTTTGAGGATGATAAGCTGTGGACATGGCTAGTTTTGTTTTGAATAGCCCAAATAGGGTTTTCCAAAACAAGCTAGTAAATTGAGTGCCCCTATCGGTGATGAGCACTCTAGCTAAGCCATGTTGAGCAAAAACTACATCCATATAAATTCGAGCAAGTTCAGGTGCATTAACTGTCTTTGTTGTGGGTCTAATATGGATCATCTTGCTCAATTTATCCACGAAAACGACTATTGAATCATAACCTGTAGACGTCATTGGTAACTCACATACAATGTCCATACTGACGTGCTCCCATCTTCTAGTCGGTGTTGGTAGAGGTTGTAGTAGACCTCTTTGGTTTTCGATTGCTAGCCTTATTTTGTTGACAAGTCACACAACTTCGAACATAGCTGGTGATGTCCTTTCTTAGTTTTGGCCAAAAGTATACCCTTTGGACGCCTTCAATGGTCTTCTCCACTCCTACATGGCCCGCAATAGCTGAATCATGTGACTCCTCTAACATCTTTGTTATGCGAAGGGCAACATCTGAGGGTATCCAGATCTTTCCCTTGTAGAACGCCAATCCCCGTTCCAAATGTGCTCGACCCTGCTGAAGGGCTTGTGCAATCTCCTCATCCTCCTTGGTAGCTCGATTCAAGTTCTCCCACCATTCAGAGTGAATCTTCACCTCCGTGATGTGATTAATGCATGGCATTCGTGTCAATGCATCGGCAAGCTAATTCTTCCCCTCCACATACACGATCTTCATGTTGAAACGCTGTCGCCATTCAGCCCAACGAATCTACCACTTGGAGAGGTCCTTTTGAGTTTCTAAATAAACCAAAGGCTTGTGGTCTGTCTCAACCACAAACTCCTTATCTCTGAGATAGTGCTTCCAATGTTTAGTAGCCAAGACAATGGCTAACTCCTCCCTCTCTGTGGTATGATAATTTTGCTCCGCCCGGCAAAAGTTTCGGTGAAAAAAAGCGATTGGGTGCCATCCATCTTTCCACTCCTGTTGTAACACTCCTCCAACTGCCACACCTGATGCATCCGTAGCAAGTTTTGTTGGTCTACCAGGTTCGTATCATTTAAAGATTGATGCATGTAAGAGCGCATCTTTCAAAGCCTGAAATGCAATCTCTTGAGCTGTACCCCATTGCCATATCTGCCCTTGGCCTAAGAGACTTGTTAAAGCTTGAGCAATACGAGCAAAAGCTTCCACAAACCTTCTATAAAAGCCGGTTAAACCCAAGAAACTAAGTAGTTGAGTCTGATTCTCTGAGGCAGTCCAATTTTGAATGGCTTCCACTTTGTCACTCATGACTTGGATGCCATCGCGCTAACTCTATGGCCTAAGTAATCTACTTCGTTTTTGCCAAACTCACATTTTGACATCTTAGCATAGAGCTTATTTTCTCTCAACACTTGGAGTACTTTCGTAGATGTTTTTGATGATCTTGTAAGGACTTGCTATATATCAAGATATCATCTAAAAACACAATCAACGATTTATCTAGATATTTCGAAAAATATCATTCATCGAGTCCCATGAATGTGGCGGGGGCCTTTGGTTAAACCAAATGGCATAAGTAGATCTCAAAATGACCATATCTAGTTCTAAAAATTTGTCTTTTGTATGTCTTCATCCGCCACTCGATCTGATTGTATCCGCTTCTAAGATCAAGTTTGGTGAAATACTTAGCTCCATGAAGTTGATCAAACAAGTCATCCATTCGCGGTAATGGATACTTGTTTTTTCACCGTTGTTGATTTAGAAAGCACGATAGTCCATGCACATCCGCATGGAGCCGTCCTTCTTCTTCACAAACAATCTTTGGAGCTCCATATGGTGACACACTAGGTTGGATAAACCCTTTCTCCAACAACTCTTCCAATTGTGCCTTGCATTCCTCCATTTCATTTCGGTGCAAATCGATAGGGACTTTTACAAGGAGGTGAACTTCCTGATAAGATCTCTATCTTGTGATCCACACTCCTTCTTGGTGGTAAACCTGGAGGCAAATCATCTGGAAAAACATCTTGAAACTCGTTCAAGATACAAGTTAACTCCTCATGTATAAAAGATTGCTCTTTTGGAGCGCTTAGATCTCTTATTAGGCCCAAAAAACATACATCTTTGTGACTGATAGCGGTTCTTCCTATCACATAGAGAGGTAAGTTTTTGTGTCTTGATCTAAGTCTATCTCCAAAGATCCTCCAACTCATAGTTTTTACTATCTTCCTTCGCCAATCTACCTCAGGATTATATTTTTCCATCCAAGGCATACCCAAAATAGCATCATAGCGAGCTAATCGAATTACTCTCCACTCCAACGATTCCTTGTATTGCCCAATCTTCAACTCCACTTTCCTAGGAATGCTCTCAATGCTCTCTGTTTTGCCCGTTTGGCAACTCTCTACCTTTCACTCTCATCTTTCTCTAAAGCTAATCCCAACTTTATAGCAATAGATCGAGATAGGAAATTTTCTGTAGCTCCTGGATCAATCAATACTCTCACTTTTACTCCTTCTATCTTGCCATCCGTCACAATCAAACATGTTTGCTTCTTTCTCAAACCATTTACCTCATGTTTGTGCTTCCTTCCCTCGCCCTTCCTCCTTTTCATCGAACCCGGTAAGGCGCGAGGCAAGGTTCTTGGTGCTTTCGTCGTTTCCCGGGTTTCCATCGGTCGCCGTCTCCACCTTCAAGATTGTTGAGAGCTCGTCGATGGGGGGGCTCTAGCTCCTCTTGCTTTGAACTCGGGTACGGCAATTCATGGCAATGTGACCAAATCTTCCACAATTATAGCACTGCCTCATTTCTTGTCTTCCCTCCACTCCGTCTTCTCCTCTTGAATTTGCTTCTCGATGAGGATTCGAGTTACGACGATCTCCTCCTTGTGCGTTCACTCCCCTTGGAATGAAATCTTCTCTCCTCCTTATGTTGCCCAACTCCATAGGCATATTGATTCGAGGGAACTGATACCTCTCCACCGTTGTGATAAACGTTGGACATTCGTTGTGCACAAGCAATAGCCTCGTTCAAGTTGCTTGGATTGTCCCGAATCACCTCCTGTTGAATCTTTTTCTTCAACCCTCTCTTGAATAAATCAAGGGCTTGGCTCCACTCATATCTTGTATCTGAATTGAAGATCTCGAAATTCCTCAATGTACTCCTCCACACTTCCCTTACATTTCAAGTTTCCACAACCTCATCCGTGCCGTGATGATGGGATCAAGCGCTTGAAAATTCTGAAGAAGACCTCGCTTCATTGCACTCCAAGTAACTTGTTGGCCGACTCATTGAGCTCCATCATCCAACCACGAAACCAAGTAGATGCTTTCTCCAACAACAAAGTACGAACAAAAAGACCTGCAATGTGATCATTGATATTGAACAAAGCAAGATGATACTCCATTCTCTCAATCCGACCTTCCAAAACTCCCATGGTTCGACTACCTCGGTAAGGTTCTATCTTACAAGCTTTTGTCATCTTCAGAATCATGGATGTCTGAAGATCTAGCTCTCTTGCTTTCGTTGTCTTTGCTTGGGCTTCAAGAGCACGGGCTCTCCTTGTTTCTTCACTTTCCACCATGGATGGTGACGTCTCCATCTCCATTGGAGTTTCTTTCATTCTCTCATTTTCCATTCCTCTCGCTTTGACTGTTGTTAATTCTTGAGCTAACTCTTGTACTTGAGTTTGACTTTGCTCAAATGCGTTTCTCAAATCTCTCAACTCCTGAATCATTTCTCTCAAAGTGTCCTCCATGATCCTCTCCGTCCACTCTCTCTCAGTATAGGGTTAAGATGAACACTCTCCAATTTCTCAAGATTAACAACACAAAAGGAATAGGTGATGCTATCACCTCATGGTAATACTCCTCTCCAAAGTTTCTAATAACTAGGCTCCAAAACATAGCTTTAGGATGATACACACAATAGATTTCACACCGTGTGTTGAATCTCACCGGTGGTGGTCTATTGAGGTCCATCTTTTAACTAAAATGTAAATCGTGAGATCCCAAGTAACATCGTAGATGACTATAGGTAAGATAACATGATCTCGAGATCTCATCACTTGGTCCATGAAGTTGACACCAAAATGATAAACCAAATACTGAGTCAACCTTGCTCTCTCAATGTATAACGGTTTGACATGAAAAGGATTAAGAAATTGGAATCTCGGTACTATTCTATCCCCCATCCAACTTTGCACCCACAATAACCCCCTTCCACTACTTGCAGCTCAATGGCCACTGTCAGCCTCTAAAAAACACTCTCTCTCCTCAAATAATTGTACTAACCCAGACTATTCTTCCAAGAGGGGTGATCCACACTCATATGAACAATAAGCACCTTTCGATACCATTGTAACCTTTGAAGGCAATGACTCGGAATGACTTCCAAGATGAGAGATGGTCTTCTCAAGACCTCTCCTTGCTTTATATCTTTGTAGGACTAGAGGAGTCCGAAATCCAAACTATGCCACATGGCTAACATGCGTAGGTTGCATGTTTTGTTATCTTATCCTAACCAATTCCTAACAGACGTCTAGCACACAATCTCATCCACCAATGCATGGTAGCCATCTCGTCATTTACCCTTTTACTTTTTGGATAGTGCACACCACTATCTTGTCTTTTTGTGATCTAGTGACCACTCTACGCTTTGGCTAAACTAACTATGACTAACCAAGATTGGTTACACGTGTGGGGACCCTCTCCTAAAGCCTCCTATTATGGGAAGTGGTACTATGTATCGTTTATTGATGATTACTCAAGATTTGTGTGGGTCTATTTTCTCACACACAAGTCTGAAGTCTTTGCAATTTTCAAAAGTTGGAGAGCACAAGTTGAGACTCAGACTGGTCACAAGGTGAGATATCTACGTTCCGATAATGGTGGGGAGTAAACTTCAGAGGAGTTTAGAAGTTATTGCAAAGAGGAGGGGATCACTCGTCATCTCACCTCGGTTTAAACTCTGCAACAAAATGGTATTTCTAAGAGGCTCAACCGAAGAGTATTGGAGAAGGTGCGTAGTATGTTGAGCCAATCAAGTTTACCATATGAATTATGTGCTGAAGCTGTAAATACCACAGTGTATTTGATAAATCTATCTCCTTCAAGTGCAATCAATTTCTTGACACCGTTTGAATTGAGGCACAAACGGAGGGCTGATTATAATCGTTTGAGAATTTTTGGTTCTACGGCTTATCCTCTCATACCTAAGGAGAATAGGATCAAGTTGGATCCTACAACCAAGAAGTGTCGTTTTCTTGAATATGCAAGTGGTGTGAAAGGTTATAGGCTATGGGATCCTATAGCTTGTAAGGTGATTGTCAATAGGGATGTTTCTTTCAATGAGCTCAGATCATTGAAAGAGGGGGAGATATCTCAGGCTCCCCGTACTGACAAGGGAAAATCTCCACTCACGGATGTTGTTGAGGGAGAGATTGATCATTATGGATTTAATGATGCGCCACAAGGAGAATTTCCAGAACAAATGGAGCAAATTTTTGAACAACAGGAATTGGAGGAGCAAGTTGTCATTGTTGAGCCTCAAGACATAACACAAAATGATGGAGATCAATCAGGACCATCTACTAGAAGATCATCAAATCGGATTAGTAGAGCTCCCGAAAGCTATGGAACATGGGCTGATTCATCTATTCTTGAGGATCATGATATTGAAGCAAAGAATGATGATGACAATCAGTTGATCTTGGAAGAAGGAGAACCTTGTTCATATAGAGAAGCTCAAGCCTCTATCAATAAGCTTGAGTGGGACATTGCTATGGAGCGTGAGATGCAATTGCTTGTTGAGAACAAGACTTGGGATCTGATGGAGCTTCCAAAGGGTCAACCTTTGGTTGATAGCAATTGTTTGATTCTTGTATATGTTTTACTCCTCCTAGTTAGGCTGCGGCTTAGTTCTAGTTAATCCTTGTTCATAGGAGTGCCTATGCTTCAAGTTTCCTTCTAGGACTTTCCCCAGAGTATGTATATGGATAACAAGAGTTAGAGACCCCAAGACATGAGTCAAGGGGGAGATTAACTCAAGTCTTGAGTAACTTTGATTAGTTTGACTATATTTAGTTACACTAGGGCTAGGGCTGGTACTACTATATAAGAGGGCTGACAGAAGCTCTCTGTGACGCAAATTAGGGTTATTTAGTAAAGTGATTCTGTGTGTTCCATGGATGTAACCTCAGTGTAGTCAACCACGTATTTCATGTGTCGACTCTTGATTGCATATTTTTTTTCAAACAACATGTAATTGCCTTCTCATTCTTAAGATGCATTAAATTTCTCAACACTATGAAGGTAGATTTTAGTATTAGCCATGATATATATAGGATTGTAATTGCCTTCTCGTTCTTAAGATGCATTAAATTTCTCAACATTATGAAGGCAGATTTGTGATATATATATATATATATATATCACTTCATTATGCATGTTTGCAGAGTTTGCTTGTTATATCCATTCCACTCTCTTAGTATGAAGTAGAAGTATGAGAATATCGCCTTTCAGCAAGGAGCAAACATCACATCTCTAATGTCATCATGGGTAGTAATCCTCTGCAGTAACCCTTTGAATTGACAATGAGATATGGACCCCTACACATCTAAGGTATTATCACACTCACATGTGAGTAATGAAGATGCATATGGGTTGATCAAACCAAGGCAGAACCTTATTGCTATAGAAAATTTAGCTCCTGAGAGTCAAAAAGCCCTAATGCATAGTCAAGCCAAGATCCACAAGCCTACATCCTTATCATAACAAGAGCGTAGACTAGCCCTAGTAGTACAAGGAATGGTTGGATCCATTAAGAGAGAGTGTAAAGTCTACTTGAATCTCTAAAACCTCTAATCCAGTACACGACTTCCCGTCTTATCTTCAGGGATAAAGTATCTCTTGCCTACCGTAATAGTATCTATAAAGGAAATGATCCTTCATCCACGTAGCTCGCATATGTCTCAAGGATGAGCCCACTTGCAATCACAAATCAGAAGTATAGCAAAGATGTCAAGAGTGCCCAACTAGCCAAAAATGATATAAGTGATGTCTCCTCCATCAATAATAAGCCTGTCCCTCCACACGAAATCTGCAAAGATATTTGTCTTCATGTCAAATCTCGTATCACACACTCCAAGGTACCTTACCCAATGATATCATTAAAGACGTCCATGATATTTTTATCAAAGGTTGTCAAGCATGATAGAAATGTAGATGAAGTAGGTAGGTCTACTAGCAATCTTAGAGTAAAGTATACCAAACGCCACATGTGGATCCCCTAGAACACGAAGATCTTCTACATGCAATACATCCTCTGCAAGTGTTATGTCTAGATATCGTGAAACAAAGTCTTCAGACCCTATTTGCACTCCAAGTATGTGTAAGCCATGTATGGATGTCATACATCCCTCTAGAAGTTAGAGATAAGGAGGAATGCCGAAAGGAGACCATGCCCTACATTTTGACACGTTGACTCTCAAACCTACAAGATAAAGCTTGATAATCAAGTAGTCGAAGGTGTATCTAATGTGATCTACATGACCCACGATGTGTGTATCATCCGTTAAGGAAGAGAATACACAACCTAACACAATCAAAGCAGTAGACATAAGAGCTCTTTAATGAGCCATGTCTATGGATGTCATACATCCCTCTAGAAGCTGGAGATGAGGAGAAATGCCTAAAGGAAACCATGACTTACATTTTGACACATTGATTCTGAAACCTAGAAGATGAAGCTCGATAGTCAAGTAGTCAAAGGTATATCTAATATGATCTACATGGCCCACAATGTGTGTATCATCTGCTAAGAAAGAGAATACACAATCTAACACAATCAAAGCAGTAGACACAAGAGCTCTTTAATGAGCCATGTCAAATAGGGATCCTTCCAAAGGATTTCCGTGTCGAGTACCAACGACGGATTGTAGAATAATGACTCCATCATGTAAAAAGCCATGCTGATAGAAGAGAAAAGAATGTGAACTGTAGAATGATTATATGAAAGGAATGAGGCTTGAAAAAAATCCACAAGCCTCTCTAAATTCTCTAAAGATGGATGCATGTGAAACACTATTAAAAGTATTCTCAACGTCCACTTGCAATATAATACAATCTGGATGGATATTTTTGAGTGCTCTAATGCTCAACAACACCGCCTCACAACCTCCTGGTGTGGACAAAGGTGTTGCTGGAAGGACCACAGTACGACTGACAATACACAATATGACTTTCCCAATATGACCTCCCTATGTCCAATAGAGTAGATTAGAGTAGGAGAAACAAAAACCATGCAATCCCTTGCCAACCGATCGAGCGATAAGCAAAAAGTTGTTTAACCTCTCCATGAAGCGCACAAGGGAGCATATGGAATAAGCTTGGACATGGGAACCTAGTGTCAAGAATCCCCATAATGAAACTTGAGTGGAATGTTTATCAGTCTCACTCCCATGACCTGATCGGTATACCTTGAACAATCAACGAATTGATCGACGTTGTTTGTGTGATCCTCGAAGTGAGAGATGTCGATGTGATCGTCTGCCTCACGTGTTCATCCCAAGTGGTCCAATCATTATCTTTGTGCATCTTTCCCACATGGGTCTTTACCCATTGCAATGTAAATAATAGATGACACATCCGACACCGCTCTAGGCTGCCCATGATGGGAAGTGAAGCTACTAATAGCACAAAGATAACGATAGTGACACATGGTACTCTATCATGTATCTAATCCCAAATACAAAACCATCACCCACTCACTCCTACACACCTAGCACTACAGTTTCCCAATAGAAGGAAAAAAGTAAAGTACAAAGTATAATAACAAAAGGGATGCGAAGACCCCATCAAAGCGTACAAGGATGGAACCAAACCAGTAACATGGGGCTAGGCCTCAATAGTATTACACTGGGAAATATGTCATACATCACCTAAGATATGTGAACTATCTAGGTTAAAAGGTCTACAAACAACAGGAGCATCCGAAGAAGCATCACCTAACGTGATTGCTCTCCTATGGATTGCACCAGCTAGTGCTCACTGTAGAGCAATGGAAACATGTTGCCTAAAATAGGCTATTTAGTAAGCTAAAGAGGGTGATACCCCATGTCGCCTAGTATGGTAGGCTCTCGCGCAGTCCCTCACGAACATGTCAAAGTCGGTGTCCATAGCTCCATATAACTCCAAAGCTAGAGTAACAAAGAGGTGACCTCTCTGCATACCTCTATACTTGGAGACCTTGGCTACTACCGCTCCACTCGCCGCCCATCATCTGAAACTATGTCTCTAGTAGGATCGGTAATCACCACATTTGCCATAGTGACCTGCTCCTCCCGAATCAAGTACAGGTCTGCCCTAACCTTAGTCGACTGCAAGGCATACCAATGCTCTCTCCATGTGAGGTATCCACACTCTCGCGCCATAGCAAACACCACATCCCTAATGGCATCATGGGTAGCTATCCTATGTCCTCCAAATAGACAACGAGTCATATGAACACCTGCTGCATCTAAAGTGATACCACACTCACATGTGAGTAATGAAGATGTAGATGGATGGACCAAGCCAAGACGGAACGTCATCGATGTGGAGAAAGTAGTTGGTGCGAGTTGGAAAGCCCTGATGCATGGTCGAGCCAAGATCCACGAGCATGCACCCTTGCACGAGCAAGAGCTTAAACAAGCTCTAGTAGTACGAGAAATGGCCGGATCCACTAAGAGTGAATGTAGAGGCTCCTGAAATTGTCAGTCCATCAAGATAGATTGTAGACCCCGAGTCCAATCGGTAGCCAAAGAGTAAAAAGATGGAAACTCATGTCGTACCTCCCGTGGTAAAGCATCTCTCGTTTGTCGTAATAAGACCTGTAAGGGAAATGATCACGTATCGACATCCCTCGTATATATCTTCAAGATAGGTCTATTTGCGATCACAAATCGAGAAGATAACAAAGGTGCAACTAGTGCCCAACTCGCCAAGAATGTCGTAGGTGCCGTCTCCTCCATTGATAATAAGCCTACTCCTCCACACGAAATTGGCAAAGATGTATATCTCCTTGCCAAATCTCCAATCACAGTCTCTAGTCCATGGTCAGATGGTGTCACCAAAGACGCTCATGATCCTCCTATCAAAGGCTATCAAACATGATATGAATGTAGGTGAAGGAGGAACTGTGCGAAGAAGGTAGGTGGATCGACGAGCAATACTAGATGATAGTATACCAAACGCCACCTGCGGATCCCCTAGTAGAGGTCTACTACTTTGGCCGTGTCTGGTTGTGTGTTCCCCTCCTTAGCGGATGATACACACATTGTGGGTCCTGTAGACAACATTAAGCACGCCTTTGATTACTTGACTACCGTGCTTCATCTTGTAGGCTTGAGAATCAAAGTGTCAAAGTGTAGGGTTTGGTCTCATTTGGGCATTCCGCCTCATCTTCAGCTTCCAGAGGGATGTATGATATCAACATATGACTTACGTATTCTACGAGTGTCAATATGGTTTGAGGATTTTGTTTCACGCTACCTTGACGTTGCATTGGCTAAGGATATTTTGCATGTAGACGACCTTACAAGAGCTCTATAATGAGCCATGGCAAATAGGGGTCATCCCAAAGGATATCCCTATCGAGTGTCAGTGGCGGACCTTAGAACGATGACTCACTCCTCGGAAAAGCCATGCTGATAAAATAGAGAAGAATGTGAATTGTAAAAAGACCGTACGAAAGGAATGAGTCTTGATAGGGGTCCACCAGCCTCTCTAAGCTCTCTAAAAATGGATGCACGCGAGACGTTGTTAAAAGCATTCTCAACATCCACTTGCAAGACAACCCAATCCGGATGGATATTTAGAAGTGCTCTAATGCCCAACGATATCGCCTCATAACCTCCTGGTGTGACGACTCCAAACTAATATGGACAAAGATGCTCCTTGAAGTGTGACCGATGCTGCAAGACAACGGTACGACTGACTAATCGTAATACGACTTCTCCAATAGTAATCGGTCTAATGCCCTCAGAGTCCTTCTCCATCGCAAGAAGCCGACTAGCACCCGGAACCTGACTAACTGACAATGGAATATCCCCTCTCGCAACTAATGCAACCACCTAGAACAATTCTGTGAAACCACTAGAGGTATCATCCACCTGAAAGCAATCTCGAAGATGCTCATATACCATCCCTAACAGACCACCAGAGGATAAACATGGGGCTGTGTATAGAGAATGAGCAAATAATGATCTATCAAGACATAATGGCTCCTCCGGCTGATACTCCACAACCTCTAATGATATCTCCTCGCCCAATGTAGAAGGCGTAAAGAGAAAATCGTCTCCTCAGTATGACTAGCCATGGACAAAAGATGAAGGGCCCCTGCAGCCCTACTATATTCCCTGGCCTGCCCCAAGATCCTTCATTGTTGCAGACTCTTCCTTCAATGAAGCCGAATCCCCTACTCGGAATCTCCAAAATCTAGCTGCCACCTCCCTATGTCCAGCACGTCCCCCTCTAGTATAACGTAGATACCATTGCGGAAGTAATAAAAATAAAAACCATGCTAACTCGTCCATGGGATCGTGTGCCAACCGATCGAGCGGTAAGCAAAAAGCACGTCTAGCCTCGTCATGCAGTGCCCGAGGAAGCCTATGTAATAAACGTGGACATAGAAATCTATTCTCAAAAAGCCCTAGAATCAAACCTGCATGTGAACCTAACCACTCTCACGACCCGAACGGTATATCCGGAATGCTCGACGAATGAATCGATGTAATCCGCGTGTTTTCCGAAGTGACAAATACCAATGTCGCTGTGACTATACTCCTCACATGCGCATCCCAAGTAGTCAGATCATAATCTTTGTGCATCTTTTTCACGTGGATCTTCACCCATTGTGATATAAAGAGACAATGACACACCAGACATGATGTATAACGCACCGATTTTGACGACCTCATGAAGTAAATTAAAACTATAACTAACACAAAATGAATGGTAAAAAAACTCAACATTCCATCATATAACTACTCCCACCAACATAACCACAACTATCTTAACACATCACCTCATATTAAAAAATACTAATTATAAAAACCCTAAAATCTAAAAATATTACTAATTTTTATTTAATATATAATGTTCTATTCCACTAGAACTATAAAAAAAATTGAATAAAAAATCCGACCCATGTCTAATAAAAAAAAATTCATTCAATTTCCATATTTGGAGTGGAAAAATAATAAAAAAAAATTCATTCAATTTCCATATTTGGAGTGGAAAAATATCGACATGGAACCACAAGAGAAGAGACGGATGTGGAACCACAAGAGAAGAGACGACTCTAGACCACAGGATAGTTGCGAGAGAGGCAACGCGCAGGCGCGTTCCACTCGAGGTCCATCATCTCCCGTCGCCAATTTCACATTTTGACTTCAAACCACCAAAGGACCTCTCAAAGACGGGTTTCATTGTAAGAAGCATCTGCTGCAAATGGTCCAAAAGGTGGTCGTATATTTAGGGCGTCGTGTGTCTTCGCAACCAAAATAACCTCTTTTGGTCAGCAGTATAACAGCTAGTGGCTATGTAGTTTACTTATGTTTAGCTTCCTCTTCGAGTCCTGATTGTTGATTTCTATGATTACTCGTCAAATTTCTCGAAGTTGATTTCAAAATATGACATGGAGAAGTGTCCTTGTCGACATAAGTAAAGGTAAACAACTGTCTTGCAGAAACAAGTGAACAGAAAATTCACACCGTGATGGTGTAATGGGAAGTACGAGAGATCCTGATCCCCCGTCTTCTATATTAAGTCTCTTTGAGATATGCTTCATCTCGAAATATAAGGTAATTCCAAGTTTCTCGCATTTAACTCAAACTTCATCCTCAACCACTACCCTCAATCACTCCTCTTACCATGTAATTACAACTAGCACCACTCAGCCCCGCCGTGGGTCTGTTGCAGTCTTCACGCTATGACAGGCATATACTACTCAGTACAGTATAGTTCCTCAAAGCGATTGCTGTGCTGTATTGTGGCATTCTCTTGCCAGTAAATGAGAAGTGTTACAACATGACACGTGAAATGTGATAATACATGGTAGAATTGTGTCCTGTTGGCCTGTGACTGTAAATATCTCACCCCAATAATCTATTCTCATTCCCTGTGACTGGAAGTAAGCAGATAAACAGATACTCCAAGACCTGAATTTCTATCAAATATCTCTCTGCGCCTTCGTGCTTGTCATTCCTGAAACAATGTAAAACCTATGGGTCTCTACTACCTTCAATAATCCCAACTCCTGTAAAGCTAGTATACTTCGTAACTAGATTCTGGGCCAGGTTGAATCCAACAATCATCACCCATAAAGTAAACTAGCTAAGCCAGCGTACTACTCCATCTTCTTCACCTACGGCAGCCAAAATCTCAATCGACACATCTAAAGATACCTGCGAAGTCCACAAAAGATACATCAATCATTGAAATACTAGACAAGAGGAACCTTGCACATCAGATATGCTGCATACTTGAGAACGCTGCAGGAAAGAGCAACAGTCAATACACCGAATACTTCTGTCGTTTGAAGAGAAAAGACCCACCAAAGTTTTGCATGACACTGCGACATTAAGGACGCCATCATCTTGTGAAAATATGCTGTTCAATAGTTCCGCAAGCCTATGAGCAGACTAGATTGCATGACCATTAACATCCATATCAGTACTTACATTGCCAACAGACAGCAAACAACCCGCCAAATTTTGTCATTAAGCCAAAGTGGCAATCAAACTAGTTAGCCACAACAGCATACTCACGATAGAAAAGATGAGCATACTTTCAACAGATGACTAACTTACCCCGCGAAACTTGCTGTTGGTCAAAGTGCAGTCCTCCAAAGTGGAGCCCTCTACAATCCAGCTCTCCCACACGTCAAACGTATGATTCACGAACACCAACTCCAATTTCTTGTTCGCCTGAGATAACAAGAAGCAAAATTTGTATGAGTTCCCTGCTTATA
Source organism: Marchantia paleacea (assembly GCA_014180765.2). Taxonomy (NCBI): domain Eukaryota; kingdom Viridiplantae; phylum Streptophyta; class Marchantiopsida; order Marchantiales; family Marchantiaceae; genus Marchantia; species Marchantia paleacea. The sequence continues at coordinate 749,941 of MUAA02000030.1, forward strand.
CTTTGAAAATTGCACAAAACTTCCCCTTCTTTCTATTCTAGGGTCTTAACGGCCGAAGTATGAAACTTTAATAAATCTGCAGTTAGTACAATGTGAAGATTGCCTAGTGGAGTGATCTGAGAGCATTAACGCCCCCAGATATATGCCAAAATCATTTCCGTCTTAAAATGAAACCATAGACTCACCTGTAATAACTTGCCACCTGCTGCCAGAGATCGCAAACCAATCCGATCCTGCACGAAATTACCCGTGGACGATAGTTTCAGGCGCCTAGTGTCACCAGGCATGATGGAAAGCAACTCCTACACGTCATTTAACTTTTCCTACATGAAAATAGAATGATGTCCATAAACAAAAATGTTAATCTTCTTAATATAAGTAGAGAGGTCTACCCGGTTGCGCACAACAACTAAAAACTGCGCAGCAGGATCCCGACAGGTCACATCAACCATTGTGTCCAAACGCCAGCCACGACCAGGGCCCTTTTGCCTGGCAACATAATAGCCACCGTCAGCACGTGCCCGTAAAGCAACAATCTGCCCCTCTTTGAGATAATCGAGGGCGGCACCCTGATTTGTCCCTTTGACAGCTACTTTCTGCACCTCCTGTGAAGATTCAACAATAGTTTCCACACCAAGTGTACCATCTGTCTCCCGCTTTATCTTAGACTCCTCTGGTGAACCAAATCTTGAATTAGAGTTAACAACAGCATCTTTAGATGAAGTGCCATTACCACGGTCTTCCCGCTGCAATGTAAGCCACGTTGCATCTCTTTCAGATGCAATCGAAGTACCAGATGGCTGCTGCTGGGCTTTTCGTCGCCCTGCTCTTTTCTTCCCCTTTTTTCCAGAACCCTTCACATGATTATTTCTTGAATCGCGCTGCACTAAGCCATGTGACAAGTCAACCTCTTGAGAGTGGACACGCTGGTCCTGTGATTGAAAATACATCTGTTTGTGTCGAAAATCCTGCGCAGTTTGGCTCTCACCTGATCGCTGCTCCCCATCTTTGATGCGTGTGATGCCCTCTTTGTCCATCTTCTCTTGTCTATCATCTTGCCATAAAGAATCTCTTTGGTTATCTTCATCATCAGAGGCAGCATTGGCAGGAACCACTCCCTCGAGAAGGAAAGACCGTAATACAGAAACAGCTTTTGCTCGTATTTCAGCCCATACTTCCTCACTATAATCAGCACTCTTTGGTAAGATTAAAACATTTGGCATCTCCCTTACCTGCCAACCAACGGAGAACAGATTAGAGCGTACATCAAATTTTCAGATCTTTAGTACATCCCAGTCTGGCCCGCAAACATGTCAAGTTCTCGATTAGTGTTTCGGTGTGCAGAGTGAGTGCAAATGTTACAAATAGTAATCTTCAAAACAGGCACAGAAGTGGTTTACTCCATTCGAATAATACTGCTCAAATATATCCAAAATACTATAAGTTATACTAATAAGTGACTCTTGCAAGACAACGTGAATTCCCAGGGAATACTTGCATAATATCATCCAACTTGTTTTCCTAGATGCACTATCAATAAGATCGTCGACCGACAACGTAAGATACTTGACCGCTGAAGTAGAGCCTCTTCGGTCGTCATTGTGGCCACTCCGCAAGCACACAAGATTCGAAGTGATTTGCTAACAACTACGTCGTTAGTTTCCATAACACGTCACCACATCAAGTGGAGAATAAGATACGAGAAAATCAAACAATATCAACCTGACGTGGACAGTGCATACTCTCCGATTATAAAGACGATAAACCATTTGAGTTCGTAACGGCCGTGACAATGCATACCCAAGCTTCAAGCCATTGTGGCCCTTCCACACCGTCGAGTGCACATCCAGCGAGTGTACCCTCAATAAGCGCCTCCTTCAACGCGCAGTCATCAAGCAGATGGCTGCTGCTAGTATTCACAAGCAGTGCTCCTGACATAACAAACATCAACAATTAGAGTGATGCTCTTCACCACAAACCAAGATATCAAGTTGTCAAGTATCACAAACCCCAGAACAAAGACCCACTGTACACATAGCCAGCAACAGATACAGATACACAGAAATCGCAGGGACAATTCCCACCACCTTAGAGTCTTGCAGTTCAGTTCAAAAGAGGACGATCAACCATGCATGGTATTGCAGATCTGACGGAAACGAACGTCATATACAGTAGCAAGAAGAATGTACCTGGCTTGATGTACTTGATGGTCTCAGCGTTTATAATTTGGACAGTTTCGTTCGTCAAGGGGCAGTGGAGCGAGACCACATCACTCAAAGACAGAAGCTCCTTAAGATTCTCACTCTTTTTCACCAAAGGTGGGAAGGCTCGACGATGGCGCCGGTCCCCATCCCTTTCCTGCAATCACCATGAACAGGCTTGTGAATTCCTCGATCTGTTGTTACGAAGCTGGAACTCATAGCTCAGGTGTGTATCAATTTCACGACCAAAGTCTTATCTGGTAGTAATTTTTACAACCAGCTTTTCCACAACTATCACTCGGACTGTAAGGATAATACCGTGACAAGTCCGTCGTTTGTCAACCAACGTTCACACTTGAAAGTGATACAGTGAACAGGACACGTCAACTATACGATGCTTCTACTGAAAGTTCGCTTAAGTTAACGACATGAGAAGCGCGGATGAGTCTTTGCCCAACTGTTATATTCCAGTAACTAGAGCGGAGAGCGATTCGTTTTTTTGAACTGTATAAACCTTGGAGACTAATGAAAGGTAAAGAGAGGCTGATATAAGGACCACATCTTTCTAGAATAGGTACATACTGCACACGAAGATCCCCAAAATGACACCCCTCTCAGGTAGCAACGTTCTTGACGCTCGTTGAACTCGGTAGTGTGTTCGAGGACAGAAAAACGAACACCGAGAATTGGACATGGGTCCACTCGACTTGATGAGTTCGGTAGACGGAGCTGGAATAGTGAAAAAGGGGAAGTATACAGAAACCGTTCGTATGCTCGGTCCTTTTGACAAGAAGAGGCTTTCATTACACAAAGCATGCATACAAAATTACTCACTGCAGCAATTGAGACAGCATATAGTAGACAAATACCTCCTCTGTATCAAGGTAAATAACCCTCATTTTAAAGGACAGGCAGCGGGTGGCGAGTGCACAAGCCGAGGCCGATGTACCAATAATGCCAAGGACTTGACCACGGCAACGCCGCATGCCACGGCAAGCAGCGGGTAGTGCACCAAGCCAGCCTGCGCTGGCTCCAGCTTGAGCTGCAAGCGCAGGGGTACGCCTCAAGAGCCCCAGAATGAGCGCCATCGCAGTATCAGCCACCTCTTCGCTCCGGCCACTGTCCACATGTAGGAGCTGCAATCCTAAATCGCTTGCGAGCCCTGAATCGACCGCCTTATCAGCACAACCGAGGCTTAGAATAAGTTGCCAAGGCTGCAACCGCCGCTGAGCTGCGCGCGGTAAGTATGCCAAAGACTGCACCAGCACAGCAACGGCCGCTTCAATCTTTCCTTCTCCAACCTGAGCAAGACCCACATGCTCGACTACAGCCACGCCTTCCAGTGCCTCGGCTTCCGCGCGACAATCGTCCATACAATTCAGAGCTACAACCAACGGTAATCCCATGCTGAGTGGTTCGTAACCTTTGACTTCCTCACAGTCCCATCGCTCCTCGTCTTTCCAATTTGCCGCGCACCAGGATTTCTCTCCGCTACCCTACCCCCATCCACCCTCCCTGACGATGCCTCGGGAGGCATCGTGACGCCCTTGCCCATTGCCAGTTCAATAATGCCTACCTGCCTGCTTGCCTCGTCCCACTGTTCTATTTTCCAACCCTCATTCCTCCCCTAAAGAAAATGCGATTTGATCCTCGTTCTAACGCCGCTACTCACGAACCTTCCCACCTCGGCTTCCGTCACCAGTCCATGATAATCTTTCCTTCCAGTTCCAACTCCACATCCTCGTCCATGAATCGACTCGACGGCCTCTCCTCTCCTGGGTGCTCGGGAAATTTCCCTCGATAACCGACCCCAAATCGCCACGGCACTGAAGGATGCCAACGACGGACGAAAGAGTGCGCGTCTGAGTCTCAGACCACTAGCACTCTGATTCTTCCTGTTCTGGTTGTTGCTCTCGGTCTTCGATGTTGTGGCACCTGCTTGCGGGGTACACAAAAAACCAACGACGGTAGCCTCGGCAGGAGCTTCTTCTTCGGACCGACGGCACCAGAACAGCAGTCACGGGGAGAGCGAGTTCTCCCCGGGGAACAGGGGACAGCAAGCAGTAGGTTGGGGCGAGTTCCGGATGAATGAATGGGGTCAAAAGACTTCCTCTCTCTTCCTCTGACGGCAACGCCACAAAGGAGCACAGGACAGGCAACGCAAGCTCACAAAAACCAAGATTACGCCCAACGGTAACATGACATTTCCCTTGCGCGACAGCCTTCCCATTAATTACTTGATCATTATACTTTTAACCTCACCAGGGCCCTCTAATGAAAGCGGCCGTCCGAATGTCAGGTTTTCTGACGGACTCCTAGCATGCATGTCGTTCGATTTGGAAATCTGACGGTTCCAGCCTCGATATGTTTTCTGGACTGAGCTTCCGTCAGTCTCCGCGTGTCGTGAACACCGTATCCGTGTGATGGCATTTACACGAAAGAAGGGTTTCGGACTTCACATGGTTCCCCTAATCTAATGAAGTGCCACGCGACGAATGACATCGCATTCTCACGCCCATGATTCGCCAAGTCACGGTCATGTTTGTTTCCACGTCATCTTGCAGCCCGGGGAAGAAGGGGGGCGAAATTGGTAATATGGTACCCTTTCCATGTTTCAATAGGCCACGTGATCCTACATTCGACAGCCAGCAGATTTGCATTGATTCCTTCCTGTTCAGTCTAAATTTCTCCGTCTATAAAGAGCTCCAATTGCATCACTATAACTTAGTCAACTATCAACATGTAGATTCCCTTGGTATCCGAACCTCCATTTCTTACAATTTTTTATATGTTTTTTCATTTTATATTCCTGTGCACTCCATTGCAAACAATGGACTGGAGATAAAGAATTGTCATTACTAATAATTTGTATATATTATCATAAAGAATAAAGTAAAATTTAATAATAAACACATTTAAAATCATTATAGTACATAATCATATATTTTAAATAATAATTTGAATATGTCAGTGAATATTTTATTCATAAATTATAATTATATTAAATAATATTTATCAAAATTTTATTATGATTCAATAAACATATTTTGGTTTATTCATAAAACCAAATTAACCTTAAAAAATAAATCTAAATTGTTTTTTAAAATACTAAGAATTTATCATTAGTGAAAAGTTTACAACTTTGCACTCTTACATATGTTCTATCCTCCTCCATTGATCATGTCTTAGAGTATTTATGAAAATTATACTAAAATTACCCTAAATTATTATACTTTGCCCCTTTCTGTTTATGAAAATTCACAACATACATAATTTTACATGATTAGTTTAAAAATTATCATGTATTTATTTCTAAGAAAAAAATATTAATATTTTATTTATTTATTTAATAAAACTGTTATCAAAATGTAAAAGAAATATTTTTATGTAAATAACTACTGCATGTTTAAATCACATTAAACATCTAAATTCATATTATAAGTTTTATATTTTTTATAAACAAATTGTGCAGTACTTTTTCTCTTCCTTTCATTTAAATTTGGCAGATATTTTTACTTAGTTACGTTCATTTAAAAAATTGAAAGAAAATCAAATATCATTTATTCAGATTATTTGATATAGAAGAAACTCTAAAAAAAACTCAAAATCTTCAGCATTGATTTTAATTTATGTCTACAATCAAAACTATCAAAAAAATTAATTTAAAATTTAAAATTTAAAATATTAAAAATAATATGATAATATTTATACTATATCATTGCAAAGTAATAAATTTTCTTATATAAGAAATTTTCAAAATTTAAAATTCATATTTAATATATATATATATATATATATCAATCACAATTATATTGTAGAAAAATTATAAAAGAAATATTAAAACATAATATTTTAAAATAGAAAAAATGTATTTTGCGTCATTGGATAATAAAATTTTATTTAATAATTTGAATAAAAAATATAATATTTATTTAATATTTATAGATGAAACAAAGTATTGTATAGTGTGCCATACATGAATAATATTGAAATGAATATCATTTAATGTTGTTAGGATAATCCAACTTGAGTTTACAAATGAACTGATAATTTAGACGTAATTTAACTTTAATTTCATATTATACATGTTATAAATCTATTTATTTATATACGATTTTTAATTAAATAATTTTTTAATAATATATATTTAAATTTATCTTATAGATTTATAGTTTTTTAAATAATCATGCAAAATTTATAGAAATTGCAAGTATATCAATATGAAGTATATATTGGAATATATGATGAATAGGCTGAAGTATGATATAAATATTTTCAATGCAAATTATTATCATTTTTGTATCAGCATAATTCATCTTTACATTGTTGATTTGAAATTCCTAACAAAATTGTTGAATATGTATATTTGATGCAAAAAAATATGATAAAATAATTTTATATCATGTTAATAAATAAATAAATAAAATATAAAAATAAATATATTTATTTTTAAATATTTTTGATTTTGGAATTTAATATAATTTATAAAATATATGTTAAAGTATGATTATTATTATTAAAATTTAGAAATTAAGGATTTATTTACATATCCATAATATTATGTTAAATTTTTTTCATAAAATTCATACAAAAATTTATGTAATTTATTTTAATCTCCATAAATATATTATAAAAATGATGCATTTGTGATAATAAGATATGATTAATATAAGTTAAAACAATGTAACACTGAAGTTAATGACTCCGGAATGACTTCCAAGATGAGAGATGTATTCTCAAGACCTCTCCTTCCTATATATACGGTAGGACTAGAGAAGTCTGAAATCCAAACTGTGCCACATGGCTAACATGCGTAGGTTGCATGTTTTGTTATCTTATCATAACCAATTCCTAACAAACGTCTAGCACACAATCTGATCCACCAATGCATGGTAGCCACCTCGTCATTTACCTTTTGCTTTTGGGAAAGTGCACACCATTATCTTGTCTTTTTGTGATCTAGTGACCACTCTACGCTTTGGCTAAACTAACTATGGTTAACCAAGATTGGTTACAAACCTCCCTCCATTTAAGTCACAACGTCCTCGTTGCAAGAAGACTCAAAAGTCTCTACAAGTATCTTGGCATTTGTAAGATTTGCCAATGGTTCCCAAGTAGCTTCATAAAGTGGATAACCTTTCCATTGGACTAGATATTCCACTTTTGGGTTCCGCTGACCTCTTGTTTGTTTCTTGAGGTTCTCTCAACCTCATATTCCTCTACACCATCAATCATGGCTGGTAAAGGAGGAGGTTGATATGGGTTGCCAAAGGAAGGAGATCGTGGTGTATACTTCCTCAAGAGAGACACATGAAAAACGGGATGTATTTTCATGTGTGTTGGTAACTCTAACTTGTAGGCAACTTCTCCACTCCGTTGGACAATCAAGAAAGATCCAATAAATCGTGGACTTAACTTTTGAACCCCTATTAATGACAAATTGGTAGTAGACAACCACACCTGATCGCCTTTTTGAAACTCCACATATCGTCGATGAGCATCAGCATATTATTTTTGTCGATTTTGGGCAATGGTTAATTTTTGCTTTGCCTGATGCACTCTTCGTCGGACTCGTGCCACAAACTCGTTCACCGCTTCAACTTGGGTTGATGGTTCATGCATGTGACCTACACTCACCAAGCTAGATGATGTGATGGGATGTTCTCCATACATCAAGAAGAAAGGGCTAAATTTTGTGGATGCATTGATTTAGTTATTATAAGCAAACTCAATCAAGGGTAAAAGTGCATCCCAACCTTCTTGCTCCTCCAAAGTGAAAGCTCTAAGCATGTCCTCAATAGTTCTATTTGCTCTTTCAGTTTGCCCATCTGTTTGAGGATGATAAGCTGTGGACATGGCTAGTTTTGTTTTGAATAGCCCAAATAGGATTTTCCAAAACATGCTAGTAAATTAAGTGCCCCTATCGTTGATGAGAACTATAGCTAAATCATGTTGAGCAAAACTACATCCATATAAATTTGAGCAAGTTCAGGTGCAGTAACTGTCTTTGTTGTGGGCCTAATGTGGATCATCTTGCTCAATTTATCCACAAAAATGACTATCAAATCATAACCCGTATATGTCATTGGTAACTCACATACAATGTCCATACTGACGTGCTCCCATCTTCTAGTCGGTGTTGGTAGAGGTTGTAGTAGACCTGCTGGTTTATGATTGCTAGCCTTATTTTGTTAACAAGCCACACAACTTCGAAAATAGCTGGTGATGTCCTCTTTTAGTTTTGGCCAAAAGTATACTCGTTGGACGCATTCAATGGTCTTCTCCACTCCTACATGGCCAGCAATAGCTGAATCATGTGCCTCCTTTAACACTGTTGTACGGAGAGCAATATCTGAGGGTATCCAAATCTTTCCCTTATAGAACGCCAATCCCCGTTCTAAATGTGCTCGACCCTGTTGAAGGGCTTGTGCAATTTCTTCATCCTCCTTGGTAGCTCGATTCAGGTTCTCCCACTATTCAGAGTGAATCTTCACCTCAATGATGTGATTAATGCACGTCATTCATGTCAATGCATCGGCCAGCTGCTTCTTCCCCTCCACATACACGATCTTCATGTTGAAACGCTGTTGCCATTCAGCCCAACCAATCTGTCACTTTGAGAGGTCCTTTTGAGTTTCTAAATAAACCAAAGGATTGTGGTCTGTCTCAACCACAAACTCCTTATCTCCAAGATAGTGCTTCCAATGTTTAGTAGCCAACATAATGGCTAACTCCTCCCTCTATATGGTATGATAATTTTGCTCCGCCGGCAAAAGTTTCCGTGAAAAGAAGGCAATTGGATGTCATCCATCTTTCCATTCTTGTTGTAACACTCCTCCAACTGCCACACCTGATGCATCTGTAGCAAGTTTTGTTGGTCTACCGGATTCATACCATTTAAGGATTGGTGCATGTAAGAGCGCATCCTTCAAAGCCTGAAATGCAATCTCTTGAGCTGTACCCCATTGCCATTTCTGCCCTTGACCTAAGAGATTTGTTAAAGCTTGTTCTAAAAGCTGTCTTTTGTATGTCTTTATGCGCCACTCCGATCTGATTATATCCGCTTCTAAGATCAAGTTTGGTGAAATACTTAGCTCCATGAAGTTGATCAAACAAGTCATCCATTCGCGGTAATGAATACTTGTTTTTCACTGTTTGTTGATTTAGAGCACGATAGTCCATGCACATCCACATGGAGCCGTCCTTCTTCTTCACAAACAACAATGGAGCTCCATATGGTGACACACTAGGTTGGATAAACCCCTCCGGCTCGTTTGGTGCAAGTCGATAGGGACTTTTACAAGAAGGAGAACTTCCTGGTAAGATCTCTATCTTGTGATCCACTCTCCTTCTTGGTCTGGAAAAACATCTGGAAAATCATCTTGAAACTCGTTCAAGATACAAGTTAACTCTTCGTGTATAAAAGATTGCTCTTTTGGAACGCTTACATCTCTTATTAGGCCCAAAAGTCGTACATCTTTATGGCTGATAGCAGTTCTTCCTATCACGTATAGAGGTAAGTTTTTTTGTTCTGATCTAAGTCTATCTCCAAAGATCCTCCAACTGATAGTTTTTACTATCTTCCTTCGCCAATCTACCTCCGGATTATATTTTTCCATCCAAGGCATACCCAAAATAGCATCATAGCGAGCTAATCGAATTACTCTCCACTCCAACGATTCCTTGTTTTGCCCAATCTTCAACTCCACTTTCCTAGAAATGCTCTCAATGCTCTCTGTTTGCCCGTTTGGCAACTCTATCTTTTCACTCTCATCTTTCTCTAAAGCTAATCCCTACTTTATTGCAATAGATTGAGATAGGAAATTTTATGTAGCTCATGGATCAATCAATACTTTCACTTTTACTCCTTCTATCTCGCCATCCATCACAATCAAACATGTTTACTTCTTTCTCAAACCATTTATCTCATGTTTGTGCTTCCTTCCCTTGCTTTTTCTCCTTTTCATCGAACCAGTAAGGCCGCGAGGCAAGGTTACTGGTGCTCATCATTTCCCAGGTTTCCATCGGTCACTTTGTCTCCACCTTCAAGATTGTTGAGAGCTTGTTGATAGGGAGGTCTAGCTCCTCTTGCTAGAACTCGGGTACGGCAATTCATAGCAATGTGACAAAATCTTCCACAATTATAGCATTGCCTCATTTCTCGTCTTTCCTCCGTTCCGTCTCCTACTCTTGAATTTGCTTCTCGATGAGGATTCGAGTTGCGACGATCTCCTCCTTGTGCGTTCACTCCCCTTGGAATGAAATCTTCTCTCCTGCTTATGTTGCCCAACTCCATAGTATTGATTCGTGGGAATTGATACCTCTCCACCGTTGTGGTAGACGTTGGACATTTGTTGTGCACAAACAATAGCCTCGTTCAAGTTGCTTAGATTGTCCCGAATCACCTCATGTTGAATCTTTTTCTTCAACCCTCTCTTGAATAAATCAAGGGCTTCAGGTCCACTCATATCTCGTATCTAAATTCGAAGATCTCAAAATGCCTCAATGTACTCCTCCACACTTCCCTTCTGTTCTAGTTTTCACAACCTCATCCGTGCCATGATGATGGGATCAACTGCTTGAAAATTCTGAAGAAGACCTCGTTTCATTGCCCTCCAAGTAACTTGTTGGCCTGACTCATTGAGCTCCATCATCTAACCTTGAAACCAAGTAGATGCTTTCTCCAACAACAAAGTACGAACAAAAACACATGCAATATGATCGTTGATATTGAACAAAGCAAGATGGTACTCTGTTCTCTCAATCCAACCTTCCAAAACTCCCATGGTTCGACTACCTCGGTAAGGTTCTATCTTACAAGCTTTTGTCATCTTCAGAATCATGGATGTCTCAAGATCTAGCTCTCTTGCTTGTCGTGCTGCTTGGGCTTCAAGAGCACGGGCTCTCACTATTTTTTCACTCTCCACCATGGATGGTGACATCTCTATCTCCATTTGAGTTTCTCTCATTTTCCATTCCTCTCGTTTTGACTATTGTCATTTCTTGAGCTAACTCTTGTACTTGAGTCTGGCTTTGCTCAAATGCATTTCTCAAATCTCTCAACTCCTGAATCATTTCTCTCAAAGTGTCCTCCATGATTCGTCTCCGTCCACTCTCTCTTAGTATAGGGTTAAAATGAACACTCTCCAATTTCTCAACATTGGTAACACAAAAGGAATAGGTGATGCTATCACCTTGTGGTAATACTCCTCTCCAAAGTTTCTAATAACTAGGCTTCAAAACATAACTTTAGGATGATACACACAATAGATTTCACACCGTGTGTTGAATCTCACCGGGGTGCTCTATTGAGGTCCATCTCTAAACTAAAATGTAAATTGTGAGATCCCAAGTAACATCGTAGGTGACTATAGGTAAGATAACCGGATCTCGAGATCTCATCACTTGGTCCATGAAGTTGACACCAAAATGATAAACCAAATACTGAGTCAACCTTGCTCTCTCAATGTATAATAGTTTGACATGAAAAGGATTAAGAAATGAAAATCTTGGTAGTATTCTATCTCCCCCATCCATAACCTACATCCACAATAACCCACTTCCACTACTTGCAGCTCAATGGTCACTTCTAGCCTCTAACAAACACTCTCTCCTCAAATAATTGTACGAACCCAGACTATTCTTTTCTTCCAAGAGGGATGATCCACACTCATAGGAACAATAAGCCTGCTCTGATACCATTGTAACACTGAAGGCAATGACTCCGGAATGACTTCCAAGATGAGAGATGTCTTCTCAATACCTCTCATTGCTTTATATACTGGAGGACTAGAGAAGTTTGAAATCCAAACTATGCCGCATGGCTAACATGCGTAGGTTGCATGTTTTGTTATCTTATCTTAACCAATTCCTAACAGACGTCTAGCACACAATCTAATCCACCAATGCATGGTAGCCACCTCGTCATTTACCTTTTATTTTTGGGAAAGTGCACATCACTATCTTGTCTTTTTGTGATCTAGTGACCACTCTACGCTTTGGCTAAACTAACTATGGTTAACCAAGATTGGTTACAAACAAACATCATCAAAACTTTTCACATATATTAATTAATGATATTAATATTAAATTTTAAGTTAAACTATTACTAAAAGAGAAAATAATGACTTATTGTCTTTATGATTTTGTTTGAATATGATTTTAATTGCACATTCATAACATACAATATTAAAAATCAAGTGTATATTTAAAATTACCTTAGTTTTCATTTATTTTTCATATCATAAATTATCATAATCTCATTCAATAATGATGGGATAAATTAATCTGAAATATATCATTATGATATATTTATGCAATTATGTAACTCATTATGAAAAATTGAGATGCTGTAATATTTAGCTTTTGTTGAAAATCATATCGGAAAAAGTAATTCAGTATGATTATGAATATTTATCATGATCATAAAATTTATTTATCATTTCGTTCAATATCATAATTTAATTGATTAAAATAGTAATATTATAATTATTAATCAATATTATTATATAATTTTTAAAAACATACAACACCGTTTATAAAAGAATTAATTGACTTTGACATTTTACCATGATTTGCTATGAAAGAATAATCAACTCCAATATGATCATAATAAATTTAATCATGTTCATTTACTTTATCATGCAATGTAAATTTAAACTTTGAATAAATTATAAATATTTAGTTTATTATCAAACAAGATTATGATATTTTTATAATCCAAAACATATCTGAATTTTGAAGTTAAAAAATAATTTATTAATAAATTATTTATAAAAAAAAATTTAAGATGTATTTTTTTTTATATACATTTACTTTATAAATGCAAATTATGCAAATAAAATATGTGATTTGTATTTTTCACTAAAAAAAGGTTTAAAACTAATTTCATTTTGATTGATTTCAATGTATTTGTTGTCATAAGATACATGAACTTAAAAAAAAAATCCATAAATCATTATAATTAATTTTTCTCACCTATGAATGAAAATATACATAGTTGTAACAAAATCATAATTTTTTAATTGATTATTTATATTAATAGAATATTTTTTATATTAAAATTAAAAAATAAAATTATTTTTTATAAATATAAAAAACTTATATCAAAAAATAAACTTTGAGTTATACATAAATTAATGATGATTGGTTGCATGATAGTTATTTTCAAATATTAATACATCTACAAATTATGTGTATACATTTGTTAGTACAATATAAAATTTGACACTTGATAATACATTTCATTATGTAAAAAATAATTAATGTAAAAAAATTTAGGTTTAAATAAATCTGAAAAATATTTAATAATTATTTGTGTTCAAAAATAGTAGTAATTTTTTTTATAGATGTTGTGTCCAATTTAAATGTTTTGATTTATGAACAACTTTTATGCTTATATATGTGTAAAATGTGACACATAGCTTTTTAACACATAACTAGTCATGAAGTGTGAACTTTTCATCATACAACATGGATAGTATTTTTTATTAATAGTATTTAGTTATTTTTATAAAATCACATAATTATGCAATGAGCCAGAAAATGATTTCAAAATGTCATGGTCATGTTACCTTGTTCATCATTTCTCCCCAAAGATATACAAAGCCAAACCGGATGAGAAAATATTACCCACTTAGAAGTCAAGGAGATATAAATTCACACCTCTTGTCTTCGAAAACTTCAGCATATGTTCGTTGTGTTCGGTTTACTTTTTGGTCTGGGTTAACTCTAGTTAGACTGCTACTATAGTTAGATGCTGACTAGGGATAGTTGGCACTAATGTATAAGAGGGCTTATGGAAGCTTTTTGTGACACACTAGAGTTCATTCTTACGGAGCAATTTGAGAGAATGATAGAGAGAGAACTTAAGATCACTAAAGTGATTTGTGTGTTCCCGTGAACGTAGACTCAAGATGGTGAACCACATATCTCTTGTGTCAAGTACTTTGATGCATGTGTGACTCATTATTTTTCGTCTTGGATCAACAATTGGTATTAGAGTAGTGGGAGTGATCATGAGTCATCGCTTTTCTTAAGGTTGAGTGTTGATTCTTGACTACATGATGAGCAACAAGACGAACAAATTGAGAAACGTAGGTACTTTTGTTTGTGGGGACAAGGAAGATATCCTAGTGGATGCATCATGCATGTGATCATAAGTTCACGAGGCTATGGTGGTGGTGGATTCGGTGAAATTGGCGTGGCATTGCTTACAGCAAGGTGCAAAATCACTGTGAAAGGAGAGGGCAATCTAGAGAGGACTTTTAGAAGAAAGCAAGGAAATTGGAGGACCTGACTCTAATCTCCAGGCCACAAGCCGGTGCATAATTGAAGAAAGACTATTTGTTTCTGACATGCATGCGGAAGAGGAATGTCCTGTGGTACATCACAGTGGAGATTTGAGCAGAATATTAAAGAGGTTTTTTCCTCAATCTCGTCATGAGATCGGTTTGAATGTGGAGGAACTATTGCATGTTGAATATGTGTCTTGGAGTCATGATGTCTTTGACATCCATTCTGTGCTCACATTCATTGGATTGAGTCAACGACGAACAGTTCGTGCTTTTTGAGAAGGAGAAGGGGAGTCCGATTGAGAAGAAAAGTGGAATGTGCTGCCGATAATAAGCGCATGGAGTGGAGCTTGGTGCTGCCGATAATAAAAATGTAGTGATCATCTGCTCTAACTCGTGTTTTGCTAGCGATTGAATTTGAAGTTCAAGGCGTGTACACTATACAGAGTAACATCAACAGTAGTCATTAGAGTTTGATGTGGTTTAGTTCCCTCTTTGGTGTACATTTGGTTGGTAAAATCTGATGGTTCTTGGCTTTTTGCAACTTCTCGGCTT
The DNA here is from genome assembly GCA_014180765.2 of Marchantia paleacea. Lineage (NCBI taxonomy): Eukaryota > Viridiplantae > Streptophyta > Marchantiopsida > Marchantiales > Marchantiaceae > Marchantia > Marchantia paleacea. Next base: position 764,990 of record MUAA02000030.1, read on the forward strand.
TGATCATGTATTGAACTTTCCTCATTTTTGAGCTGAGTAACTTTTATCCTTCTCGTACACTTGCGCCAAAATCTATGAGTCATCCAATTCTCTTGGATTTGCTTGTGGGTATAAAGAGGTACTTTTAAACTTGTCTAGTTGTGCCGGATTCTATTGTAGAGGTTCGGAATTCTTGAGCTCCATTTTGGATGATCGTAATATTTCCATAGAATTTTGGACCAAAGGATTCAGTTTGAGGGGATCGTTGGTTACAGACAAGAGATCCAACAATCCTTCTTGAAGGTGAACTGCATCGTTGTTGACAATCTTAATTGATGTATATACTTTTGGATGTCTTCCACACCTCATGGATACGTATGTTCTTTCGTAGGTATTTCATTGACAGAAACGTTCACGACATTTTATGAAAATAATGCGCATCATGAAAATGTCATGAAAATAATTCCATGGATTTCTCTTTGTTGATCCCAATTCACAGACAAATTGTGGTTTAGGGATTTTATCCAGGGTAAATTTTTCAATTTTTCTCATATGAATGGAAAAGAGGCAAGTTTGAAGGTTCCATTTGACGACCGAATGACACGAGGGACGAGTTCGGGGGCTAGACGGGCAAGATGACAGTCATGAAGATTGGGATGTCAGATTTGACATTGTCAAGTACGATGGACGTTCCGATTATCTTTTAAAGTAACATCAAGTGAAGAGCATGCTCAAGGTTATATCTACAACCACATGTAATCAAGAAGTTGCGTGATTAGTAGACTGCATTACTCTCCTTGAGGAGCTTCAACGGAAGTACCATTAGAAGGAGTTGTCAAATTGCCTCTACACGTCATTGAAGCTGATGAGCTTTAAGTTGAAGAACAATGGAACCAAGATACAAGATCATATCAACGTCTTCAATGATCTTTTTGTGGACTTACACAATCTTGGTGAGGACCTTAATGATGAGAGGAAGGCTCTCCACCTATTGAATTCTCTTTATACGTCCTATAAATCCTTGTCACGAGTATTACTACATTGTGATAGGAAGACCATCACCTACAATGAGGTGGTAAGTGCTCTGCTAACGGACAATCTTCAGCAGAAGATGATGTTACCTTCTCAACCATGATGACTTCTTGAGGAACTGCGTTGAACGTGAATTGTGAAAGTCCTCAGAAGTGGACAAATGGAGGGAGAAGAGTCTAAGACTAGATCTAGATGCAAGGGGAGATCCCAAGACCAGAAGACTTTGCTTTGTTGGAAGTGTGGCAAAGCCGGCCACCTCAAGAGAGATTATCGTGGCAAAGCAAGTGGGTCTTCTTTAGCCAATGTGGCAGAAAAGAAGAAGATAGAAGATGAGGAGGACCTACTTGATGACGACTATGTTCTATGAAGCCATTGGTATGCCCTATGCACTTCATCTCGTAGGAGAGGTGATGAATGGATTCTAGATTGTGCTTCTTCATACCATATGTGTTACGTGAGAGAGTTTTTTAATTCTTACTTGATATCAAAGGGTTTAGTTTTGATGAGGAATCATCACCACTGTTGGATTGTTGGTATTGGATCTATTAAGATTTAGATGTTTGATGCTATTGTGCGCACATTGACTAATGTGAAGCATATCCCTGACATGAGGAAGAACTTGATTTCTCTTGGCGTGTTAGACATGAATGATCATCAATGGGAAGTAGTTGATGGTGTATTTTGAGTCATGACTAGAGGAAAAGTCGTCATGAAGGGAAATAGACACAAAAATCTATATGTGCTAGAGGGCAATTCTAAATTACTACACTACGGTCTAGTAGTTTAGAATTTTGTGAACATTATAGGGAAGCAGCATTGGACTACTTTTGGCATTGGGGATAATGACGGGGAATACAGCTCTAGAGAATTTGACATGTATTGTTAACAAGAGTCAATAACTCATCATATCACTACGGTATATACTCCATAGCCAAATGGTATTGCTGAGTAGCTCAATTGAACACTATTGGATCGGATGAGGAGTATGTTGAGCCAATCAGATATATCACATGCGTTTTGGACTGAAGCTGCCAATACTACGGCTTATTTGGTAAACCTTTCTCCTTCAAGTGTGATTAATTACATGATGTTTGAGATGATAAATACCTTTAAAACAAATGAAGCCCCCCCTCCCCCCAACACTCCACGAATGCGTATGATGTCTGTCAATGTCATACATCCTTCTAAAAGCTAAATATCATGAGGAATACCCAAAGGAGACCATGACATATACTTTGACACCATGATTTTCAAGCTTACAAGATGGACCTTGGTAGTTAAGTAAGTAGTCAAAGGCATGGCTAATACACATGGCACACAGTGTGTGAATCATCTGCTAAGGAGGAGAACACACATCTCATATGGCCAAAGCGATAGATATAAAAGCTCTATAATGAGCCATGATAAATAGGATTTCTCCTAAAAAATCTCCCTATTAAGTACTAGTAGAAGATGATTGAATAATGACTCCCTCCCATGAAAATCCATGCTCATAGAAAAGAGAAGAAATTGAATTGTAGAAAGACCGTACGAAAGGAATGAGGCTCACTAAAGGTCCACCAACCTCTCTAAGCTCTCTAAAGATCAATTCACATAAGAAGCAATTAAAAGTGTTCTTAACATCCATTTGCAAGACAATCCACTCTAGATGGATATCTAAAAATGCTCTAATGCCCTGTCAACAATACCGCCAAACAACCTCCAAGTATGACGACTCCAATCTAAGTCGCCACACTAGTAGTTAAGTAGGTTGTGAGGTAGTATCGTTGGGGATTATAGGACTTCTAGATATGCATCTAGATTAGATTATTTTGCATGTGGATGTTAAAAATACTTTTTATAGCATCGCATGTACATACATCTTTAAAAAGCTTAGGGAGATTGATGTATCTTTGACTAGCCTCATTTTTTTTTGTACGATATTTCTATGGTTCAACTTCTTCTCTCTTGTATCAGTATGGCTTTTCATATGATGGAGTCATTTTTTTAGTCCACCACTAATATTCTATGAGGAGATTCTTTGGGAGGATCCCTATAAGCCATGATTCATTATAGAACTCTTCTGTCTTTATAAACTATTTTGGCTGTGTCTAGTTGTGTGTTTTACTCCTTAATAGATGACACATACATTGTGGACCCTTTAGATAAAATTAGATAGACCTTTGACTACTTGATTACCAAGCTTCACCTTATAGTCTTGAAAGTTTATGTGTCAGAGTGTAGGACATGGTCTCCTTTGGACATTTCTCATGATCTCCAACTTCCAAAGGGATGTATGACATCTACATTTAGCTTATGCATTCTTGGCATGCCAATAAGGTCCGAAGACTTTTGTCTCACACTACCTAAACACAACTCTTGTAGAGAATATATTGTATGTAAATGACCTTTCTCTTCTAAGGGATCCACATATGATGTTTGATATACTTTTCTCTAGTATTGCATGTTGATCAATTTTCCAATTTTGCACAATTTCTCCTTCACATGCATTCTTATCACACGTGACATCCTTTGATAAGACGATCATGAATGTCTTTGATATCATCATCAAACCATAGATTTTTGAGTGTGTGATGAAAGATTTGGCACAAAGACATACATATTACTTAATTTCGTATGGAGGAGTAGGCTTGTTATTGATGGAGGAGACGACAACTTTAGTATTTTTGCATAGTTGGGCACTCTTTGCATCTTTGCTATCCTTCCGGTTTCTAATTGTAGATAAGCACATCCCTGAGATGTATGCAAGAGACGTGGAGGGGGGATTATTTTCACTACATAACTATTATGGGATACATGAGATGATTTGTCCTTGGAGGTACGACAAGAGTTTCCATCCTTTTTTTGTTTGTCCATTTATTGGACTTAAGGCCTAGAGTCTTCCTTAATGGAGTGACAGTTTTAGCAGATTCCACAGTCTCTTAATGGATTCGGTCATTTCTTCGGCTATTAGGTCTCTTCTACGCTCTTGCTCCAATAAGAATACATGCTCGTGAATCTTTGCTCGACCATGTATTAGGACTTTCTGACTTGCACCATCTACCTCCTCTAAAACGATAAGGTTTTGTCTTACCTTGGTCCACCCATCAACATCTTCATTACTCATCTATGAGTGTGGTACTATCTTTAATGCAACGGAGTTTCATATGACTTGTCGCTCATTTGGAGGACAGAGGATGCCCATGATGGCATTAAGCATGTGGTGTTTGCTATGGTGGATACTTTACATGGAGGGAACGATAGTATGACTTGTAGTTGATTTGGGTTAGAGCAGACCTATACTTAGTTCGAGAGGACCAAGTTATTTTTGTAGACGTTGTGATTATAGATCCTACATGTGATAGTTACATAAGGAATGATTATCCATCCTCTTGGATGGACGACGAGTGGAGCAGCAATATCCAAGGTCCCCAAGTATAAGGGTATGCAGAAAGGTTAGCTTCCTTTTCATCTAGCCTTGGAGTTATATGGAGCTATGAACAACGACTTTGACACTTACGCGAGAGCCTTTCACACTATGCTACATAAGATATCCCCTTTTTTATCATATTATGGAGCCTATTTTAGGTAGCATATATCCATTGTTCATAGAGAACATTGGCTCATGCAATCCATAAGAGAGTAATAAGATAAGTGATGCTCCTTTGGATGCTTCAGTATTATGTAGACTGTTTGAACTAGATAGTTTGGATGTCTGAGATGCAGTATGACATATTTCCATTGTGATGCCTAGCCCCATCCTACCTCCTTGGTTTCATCCTTGTATGACTTGATGGGGTCTTCTCATCCTTTTTGCTATTTGACTTGCTCCTTTCGTCTTATAAGCAATCCATATGTTATAACAATATATGTATCCATACTTATAAAAGAGGAACACACACAATGCATGAAAAGCCAAAAGACTACAAAAGTGTGCAAGAGTGCAAAAGATTGGAAAATAATCAAGGACCAAAAGAGAAAATGACAACTCCAACGTCCAACGAGTGACAAATACAACCCTTATGATATAATAAATTTAATCACACATCCAATAAATCTAATGTAAATAAAAATAGCCAAAGTACAAAAATACTCTTTGGTCATCAAGAGCATATGTCTTTAATATAAATATAGATGTCTCATGTCTTACTTTGGCGTGTCACTATTTTTTGAACTCCTTTTCATATAAAATCTCCTAGCCCACGATGAAAAAAAAATTGAAAATCTCACATGTCAAAAATCTGAAAGCATCCATAGAAACTCGATAAATATATTTTGTTTGTTTATCATATTTTTTTATCGGTACATATAAAACATGCAAAGTTGTTGTCAAAAGAAAATTTTGTAAGATCACTAATTGGCTATGTAGATGTTGACTATGGACAAGATCTAGATGGGAGAAAATCTAGGACTAGGTATGTGTTACACTTGGATGTGGATGCATAAGTTGGAAATCTATATTGCATAAGTGCATAGCTTAGTCTACCACAAAAGTTGAGTATACAGCGGCAGCGGAAGCAACAAAGGAAGCAATTTGGTTAGATAGGCTTGTCATAGAGATGGGATTGACACATGATATTGTGAATCTTCATTGTGATAGTCAGAATGTTTTACATCTAGTTGTAAATCAAATGATGGATAGTAGAGTAAAGCATATCGACATCAGATACCATTTTCTCAGACAAGTTGTGTCTCACAAAATGATTGAGCTAGTCAAGATTGACGGTAAACTCAATCATGCTGATGCCTTTACCAAAGTGATTCATTTGGAGAGTTTTTCGAGACATCATGCCAAATTGCAGGTGTTGCATATGGGCACTAGTAGAGTGGACTAGCGATTATATTATCTCTATATAGATTTTACTCTATCATGTTTAGGCTACAACTTAGTTCTAGTTAACTCTAGTTTACAGAGGGATCTATGTTACGTTTTTTTCTAAGACTTCCCGCAAAGTAATCATATAGCCAATAGAGGTTAAGGACCCCAAGAGCAGAGTCAAGGGGGAGATTGTTGGGTTTACTCTTAGCTCTTGGTCTAGTTAGATGCTCACTAGGGTTTGTTGGCACTACTATATAGTAGGGATTGTGGAAGCTCTATGTAACACACTAGAGCTCATTCTTACGGAGCAATTTGAGATAACAAGAGAGAGCTTAAGATCATTAAAGCGATTTGTGTGTTTCGTGGACGTAACCTCAAGGAGTTGAACCATATATCTCTTGTGTCTACTACTTTGGTGCATGTGTGACTCATTGTTTGCCGTCTCGGACCAACACGTTGCAATAAATATTTAATGATTATATTGATAATGATTTTCGGATTTCAAACAATAAAAAATCTACAGCGAATCTGATTTAAATGCTAGTGTAAAATAAAGACCAAAATTTTTAACTTTAATCAATTATATATATTTTTTACAGATATTTATTATGAACTAAAATGACCACGTTAAGATTAACTCATCCTCTCCTTGCGGCAGATAAGATTGGTGATCCATTTGTATTTTGGGCTTGATGTCGTTTACCTCATTCTTTGGAATCTCAACCCTGTCCCTGTTGCACCAAATCCCTGAAATCTATGACCTCATACACTTCTACTTACCGTTAGAAGCATAAAGTTGTGTATACTCCATTTAGGTACGTTCATTAATATGAAAACAGTTTAATAACAGATTTTGAGTTCTCTTTACAAACAACTAAAACAATTTGCCTCGTACATTTTCATCAATATGTCTATTACTAAATGAAGAAATACGACTGAGTCACTCATGTTTTTCCGTGGGATTGCCTTGGATGGTTGGAATTGATAGGTTTCTAATTTTGATCTTGACAAGAATATTTTAGTCATTTATCAACAGAATGAAGAGAGAATGATATGGCAGCTGTCAAGGAAACTAGTCAAACATCACACATATCCGCATCTTTTTCATACACCATATATTGTAAAAAAAAATAAAAATAAAAATCAAATTAGATTTTACTTGATAATTGTTTAGATTTGATTTAAATTATAAGTTAAAATTAAAAACACTTTGAATCATAGTTTTACAAGATTTAAAATAAAGATTGAAAAATATCTCACAAATTTTTTCCTTTAATCATATATAATTATAAGATCGAATTTAAATCAAGTTGATTGAAGGTCTTTTTGTGTAAGTATTCAGTTATTTATTCTACACAACAAAATTCAGTTCTAAATTTGGTAAACCATGATCGGATGACATATTTACTCCTTAATTCCTGCTTCTTGCACCAACCTGATACTTCATAGTTAGTAGATATTTTAATGAATAATGATGAAAGTATGAATGAAAAATTTGGAAAAAGGAGCATAACAAATATATTGTCCACAATTTTTGACAGCTTGCATTTCGAAAAGCAATTTTGATTCAAGATAACTTCCCACTTATTTCAAAGGAGATAGTTTTGAGCTGTACATATAATACTATATACATACGCCAAAGGAGTATGTATATCGGATGATATGTACAGCTCAACCGAGGCAACAAGGTGTTTGAGAAACGCCTTAATAATCAGTGACTTGGTAATGAAATACAGTACTCTCGTCATCATACTAGACTCTTTTGTTGCTACTTGTTCTTTATAGCCTAACATGCTACGTCTTTATAGCTATATAGTTAACGCGCAATCCATCGAAACCAATCACATTAGGATGTACACAATTTCATCCATATAGGTAGTATATTTTGGGTGTAAAATGATATATTTCCCATTTTGATACTATAGAAACCTAGCCTCTTCGTACCCCCTTGTTTCATCTCTGTACAACTTGATGGGTTTTCCATGCTTTTCTCTAGATTACTTGCTTCTACTTGGAATTATTTTATAACTATTTCCATCACCATTATGGCACGATGAGTAACTCAAGTATGTGTGTCACTAGGGCCTTAACTTAGTTCTCAGGTCTCAAAACTGGTGGTCTCAATTGGTCAAGGAGACTTGAAGGCACGAAAATACCCTGACATGGTGAAGTGAATTTGCATCACGATGACGTCTTGTACAGTACAAGGTTTTACAACACATCATCATTTTTTCGGTGCTTGGTGAAGAACCTACATGTTCTTTCTTTGTTATTCTACTGTGTCCTTTCTCCATGTTCTTTCCATGAGCTTCAATCGAAGACTTTTACATTTCATCGATGTCTTTTGCACCTTCCTCTAATCTGCGGTAGGTGCTGTACACACAAAAGCCCGCCCGACGAGCACCCGTAGATGGCAATGGCCACACGGTGAACGCCTGGATTGAACAAACTAATTTCTGTGTGCCTTCTCTTCGAACCATTTACGATACGTTCCAAGTCACTCTTGATGTATCTTTTTGAAACTTTCTAACTTAACTTTTGGAACGAGGGTCTTATATCTGAAGAAACAAGTTTTACTAACTTCTTTGTCCGTTGACAGAGTTGAGTTACTGAAAGTGAAATTGCAAAAAGGATGTAGACGGGAAGTAAATGTTGCTGAACATACAAACTTAACTTCTAGCCAGTTTTCTTTGGGTAATCCCAGTTATATATATGTACTTGAACGTACTGAAGGGAATCCAATATGACCTAAAGAGGAAGAAAATAAATCTAGTATGAGGACCTTGTAGGTATCAAACCATCCTAATTGATGACTTTCCCCCAAATTCCAATGTTAGCTAATGAAAATGAACACAAAACCCCTGAACGAGGCAAAAGTGCGGGCATATAAATATTAATATAAGGGGTTTGTAGTGGCTGCAAACGTCTCTTGGTGTTGATGACTTCAATTTTAGCTTATTTGACCACAAGGGCTACTGAAGAAGTAAAAGAATCATGTTCGTAGGGAACCGCACGACGCTGGACTAGTTAATAGCTTCGGGGTATTGTAACATAGACCACTTACATCCTGGCATCACATCAAAGCAACACATAAGATGAAAAATTATTAGCTGCTAGCTCATTCCTCTGTTTGTGACTCCATAGATAAGGGTAGGTTCATCTGCTCCCAGGGTAGGTTCTTACTACTACTGCACTGTTGTGTGTAAGGAATTCTAGTCGAACCATGTGTGTCGGATTTTCCAACTCAGCTTGAGATGTAACTCCGCTGTACAAACAAACTGTGAGGAAAGGTTCATAGAGAATTCTTGGTAAGAAACGTAAGTTCACCATGAGCATGTCAAACAAACTGTGAGGAAAGGTTCATAGAGAGAATTCTTCGTAAGAAACGTAAGTTCACCATGAGCATGTCAAACAAACTGTGAGGAAAGGTTCATAGAGAATTCTTGGTAAGAAACGTAAGTTCACCATGAGCATGTCACTACCTTCATCTGGTTACTATTCCCCACATTAGATGTGTTGTCTCTTCTAATGGATTGGACCTGCGCTGCCTCTCGCAACTATCCCACAGCCGTCTACTCCTCCTTTACTAATTCTTTCATATTCTGTGGCAATACTTTGCCAAACATGGAGAGTGAATAGTGCATTCTCTTCGTCTTTCAATTTGGGTTCCATTGGTACCTAAATTGAAAACTATGGAGAATGTTATAGTGAGATATGAGTGTTTCTATTTTTTTAGGGTTTTGAGTGAATTTTGAGTGATTTTTCTTCGATTAGACATATGGGTTGGGTTTTTTTTTATTTCCATCTCTTCTTTTCCATGCATTGGTTCTATTGGAATCTAGTTGGAAAATTATGGAGATATGAATAAAAAATTATGAGTATTTTTAGATTTTAGGGTTTTCATAGTTAGCATTTTCCAATGTGAGGTGGGGTGTTAGGGGGTTGTGGTTCTACAGGTGGGAGGAGATACATGATGGAGTGCTCGGTTTCTTTATCGTACCCTTTGTGCTAGCTATAGCTTGACTTTCCCTCATGGGGCCGCCAAAAGCGGTGCGTGATACACCATGTTTGGTGTGTCATTGTCTCTTTATCTCGCAAGGGGTAAAGACCGACGTGAGAAAGATGCACAAAGATTATGATTGGACTACTTGGGATGCGCATGTGAGGAGGACGGTCACATCGACATCGGTATTTTGTCACTTTGGGGAACACGTAGACTACATCGACTCTTTCGTCGAGCATTCCGGATATACCGTTCGGGTCGTGAGAGTGTTTAGCTTCCCATGCAGGTTTGATTCTAGGGCTTTTTGAGACTAGATTTCCATGTCCACGTTTATTCCATAGGCTTCCTCGGGCACTGCATGACGAGGCTAGACATGCTTTTTGTTTACCGCTCGATCGGTTGATGCATGATCCCATGAACGAGTTAGCATGGTTTTTGTTTTTATTACTTCCGTGATGGTGTCTACGTTATACTAGAGGGGCACGTGCTGGACATAGAGAGGTGGCAGCTAGATTTTGGAGATTCCGAGCATGGGATTGGGCTACATTGCAGGAGGAGTCTGTTTGGGCCACACATGTTAGGAGTCGGGGTCAGTCACATGATACTTTTGATTCGGCACGATTGCGACAGTGTAGGATCTTGGGGCAGGCCGGGGAGTATAGCAGGACTGCACGGTGTCGTGTTGTGACGCGGCTACTATGAGAAGATGATGACATGTGTCATCTTTAGAGCTGTTGTCATGGCGGTAATACTTTAGGTTAGGATAACCGACTGCATTGTAAGGCTGTTAAGAGGTAGAGAGATCTAGACACATCACCTTGTTGACTAAGGAGCTTATCTGATCGAAGTGAAGTCGACGTATGACATGGATAGAGGACAACATGATACTCTAGATATACCGATGCCGAGTCCATTTGTGATTAACTTCAGGTGTCTTCATCATGATCACTTTCGAGTATACTTAGCTGGTTTTGAGTTGTCATTTTAACTTTTATTAGTGACAACTCATATTGTGTATAGGATGTCTAAGTAGTGTATTTAGGATAGTTGTAAAGCTCTGAGTTACAATGGAGCTAATTTGGCCACACTAGAGGTCAAAATAACATTCTCCATTCAAATTGGTCTAGGAGTTTTGGCCAATGAGGACACTATGATAACTTTTTCAAGGTTTTTAGGGATTTTAGAGACCTTCTAGGAAGAGATTCGAAGGTCTGAGGATAGGGTTGAAAAGTTGACGGGACGAGCTACGACGTGGGCTTAAGAATGGATGGATTTGAAGGATTTGTCACTATGAAATGATGATTCAAAGATAGAGTGAGAAATTTAGACTTTTGAGTGTATTTGGGGTGTTTTTGAGAATCTTACGAGGGTTTTGGGAGATTTGAGTCAATTGTGATATAGTTACAACTTGGGCTTGTGTTTGGATTGAAATTTAGACTCAATTGGACGAGTTTTGAGTACGGAGTGATAGGTTGAAGTTTGTGTATATAGTCAAAGTTGAAGGATTGCAATAACTATCACAAAGTTAGTACATCAATCATATCTTTTGATATCATAACGTTTTGTCAATAAAACTTTGCACCGTTGAAGTTAGGATGATAAATGATTTCTCATGAAATTTAAGAGTAATTTGAATCAAGGATTGGGATGTGTGATGGATTTAGTATATAGGGATCTGCATATCGCCTTGTGATACAGTGTGTAAATCAATAATTGTTCTGAGAGATCTAGAGATGATCTACATATGAAACATCTATTGTTCTAAACATCTCTCTTCTAGATGTTGTTTCATATGTTCTTCAGTTTCATATGTAGATACGTATGAAACTTTTCTCAGAGATTGAAAGGGTTGTAGAGCAATTTTCTGTGAAGTTTAAACGAGAGTTATCGGTCAAATCATTGGATATCATAATCTTCTTCCGCTGAAGTTTTACCGGTTGTAATGAATTCGAATGTGGAGTGCTGAGGAGAAGAAGAAGAGATTGTCAATTTACACGAGGTTCAAGAGGATTCTCCTACAGCCAGGCGCTCATGCGTTCTCAGAGCGAAGAAATGTCCTATGTGACAACGGGCCCTTTATCCTTTGTCCATGGCTAGTCCTACTGAGGAGACGATTTCCTCTTTAGGCCTTCTACATCCACCCATGGGCGAGGAGATACCATTAGAGGCCTTGGAGTATCAGCCAGAAGAGCCATTATGTCCTGATAGATCATTATTTGCTCATTCTCTATGCACAACCCCACGTTTATCCTCTGGGGGTTTGTCAGGGATGGTATATGAGCATCTTCAAGATTGCTTTCAGGCGGATGATCCATCTAGTGGTTTCACGGAGTTGTTCTAGGTGACTGCATCAGGTGCAAGAGGGGAGATTCCGTTGTCAGTTAGTCATGTTTTGGATGCTAGTCGGTTTCTCGCGATGGAGAAGAACATTGAGGGCATCAGATCGATTGCTATTGGAGAGGTCTTATTGCGATTAGTCGGTCGTACCGTTGTTTTGTAGCATCGCTCACACTTCCAGCAGCATCTTTGTCCACATTAGTTTGGAGTCGCCACACCAGGAGGCTGTGAGACGGTATCGTTGGATATTATAGCACTTCTAGATATCCATCCGAATTGGGTTGTCTTGCAAGTGGACGTGGAAAATACTTTTAAAAGCGTCTTGCGAGGATCCATTTTTAGAGAGCTTAGAGAGGCTGGTGGATCCCTATCAAGCCTCATTCCTTTCGTACGGTCTTTCTACGGTTCACATTCTTCTCTATTTTATCAGCATGGCTTTTCCGAGGAGGGAGTCACTGTTCTACAGTCAGCCGCTGACACTCAACAGGGAAATCCTTTGGGAGGACCCCTTTTTGCCATGGCTCATTATAGAGCTCTTGTGTCTACTGCTTTGGCCGTGACCGGTTGTGTGTTGCCCTCCTTAGCGGATGATACACACATTGTGGGTCATGTAGACAACATTAGGCAGACCTTTGATTACTTGACTACCAAGCTTCATCTTGTAGGCTTGAGAGTCAAGGTGTCAAAGTGTAGGGCTTGGTCTCCTTTGGGCATTCCGCCTCATCTTTAGCTTCCAGAGGTATGTATGATATCGACAGACGGCTTACGTATTCTAGAAGTGTCAGTAGGGTCTGAGGATTTTGTTTCACGCTACCTTGACGTTGCATTGGCCGAGGATGTTTTGCATGTAGACGACCTTCCTCTACTAGGAGATCCGCAAGTGGCGTTTGATATACTGTCATCTAGTATTGCTCGTCGACCCACTTACCTTCTTCGCATGGTTCCTCCTTCATCTACATTCATATCACGTTTGATAGCATTTGATAGGAGGATCATGGATGTCTTTGGTGACATCATCGGACCAGGGACATTCGAGTGTGTGACTGGAGATTTGGCAAGGAGACATACATCTTTGCCAATTTCGTGTGGAGGGGTAGGCTTATTATCGATGGAGGAGATGACACCCATGACATTCTTGGCGAGTTAGGCGCTCGTTGCACCTTTGTTATCTTCTCGATTTATGATCACATATAGACCTATCTTGGAGATATATGTGAGGGACGTCGATACGGGATCATTTTCCTTATATGTATTATTACGACATACGAGAGATGCTTTATCACGGGAGGTACGACATGAGTTTTCATCTTTTTCCTCTTTGGCTACCAATTGGACTAGAGGTATACACTCTATCTTGATGGACGGACACTTTCAGAGGCTCTACATTCACTATTAGTGGATATGGCCATTCCTCGTAATACTAGAGCTCGTCTAGCCTCTTGCTCGGGCAAGGGTATAGGCTCCTGAATCTTGGTTCGACCATGCATCAGGGCTTTCTGACTCGCACCAGCTACTTTCTCCACAGCGATGAGGTTCTGTCTTGGCTTGGTCCATCCATCTACATCTTCATTACTCACATGTGAGTGTGGTATCACTTTAGATGCAGCAGGTATTCATATGACTCGTTGTCTATTCGGAGGACAGAGGATAGCTACCCATGATGACATTAGGGATGTGGTGTTTGCTATGGCGCGAGAGGGTGGATACCTCACATGGAGAGAGCGTTGGTATGCCTTGCAGTCGACTAGGATTAGGGCAGACTTGTACTTGGTTCAGGAGGACCAGGTCACTGTGGCAGATGTGGTGGTTACCGATCCTACTAGAGACACAGTTTCAGAGGGGGTGATCACTCATCCTCCAGGATGGATGGCGAGTGGAGCGGCAGCAGCCCAGGTCTCCAAGTATAGAGGTATGCAGAGAGGTCACCTCTTTGTTCCTCTGGCTTTGGAGTTATATGGAGACATTAGAGATGTGGTGTTTGCTCCTTGTTGAAAGGCGATATTCTCATACTTCTATCTAGAATACTAAGAGAGTGGAATGGATATAACAAGCAAACTCTGCAAACATGCATAATGAAGTGATAGATAGATATATAGATAGATATATATATATATATATATATCACAAATCTGCCTTCATAGTGTTGAGAAATTTAATGCATCTTAAGAACGAGAAGGCAATTACAATCCTATATATATCATGGCTAATACTAAAATCTCAAGCTTTCTTAGCAAGTTCTAACAATATTCTCATACTTCTATCAAGTATTCTTGATAGAATGGAGGGTGGAATGGATATAACAAGCAAATTCTGCAAACATGCATAATGAAGTAATATAAATATATTTTTATTATCAGATTGATCATATTCTACATCCATTCATCGGTCCCAGCATAGATTCATTCTCACACTTCATAAGACTTAGAGTTCTATTTCATTAAGCCTTTGAGCTTCTTCGACAGGTACAAAAGAACTGCTCTTTCTCGAACATGATTATGATTGGAAAAATGATAAAAGTCCTCGAAAGAAGTAAGATGCGAGCCTCTACCATACTTAGCTTGACTACGTACAATGAACACATTCACGAATTTTTCTTCACTTCTAAACAAGCTATTACAAAATAACAATAATGGAATAAACATCTTTGAATATCCTTATCTCTTCATTTGATTTTACTGTAAAAGATTTGTGCGTATGTCAGCACGTGGAAGCTACAGCTACTAACAGCTAATGTTCAATTTGCTTCACAAAATAACAATATTAAGAACCGGACTTTATTTAGAAAGAGACTATAAATTGGTAAAGCGCGGTACTAAATTGAATTCAAAGGGAATGAACTTTAGTCATGGATTTGGTGTGAAGCACACGTGGATACGATCCAGTTGAAATGACGAATTACTTGTGGAGTGTGCTTCAAATATTTATTGGATTTCAGACTCCTCAGTTTTTCTTCCTTCGCATCTCTCGAGTCTTGTGCTCCTTTGTGCAGTTACTGCTGATATCTCCTTTGCATCAGATGATACGCTGTTGTTTGCTTGTGTGTCGCAGTCGGGGACTCCGAAGTGTCCAAAGTCCTGCCTCCGCTAGAAATGTGCATATAATATCTTAAAACATCTGTGGAATAAATCGGTTAAGATATCGAGGTCACTACAAACATCTGAAGACAAGATCAGCATGAATTAGTGATCTTTCTGAACCTTATGTCGCGAGTTTCTGGAATCTGTCTAACATGATCAATTTGTAGTGAGGATGACCGTTAAATATGCTACACAAACAGACAAGTCTTCCGAACGCGAAAAAATTGAGGGCGACAAGATAGTCACAATACAGAAAGAATCTAGTCTTCCACCTCTGCAGTTGTCGTTGTGACATGTAGATTTTGAGTAGAGAAAGGCGTCCGTTGACGTACCGTAGAATTATTACGTAGCATTGCGATTCTTGTGGTGACTGAGTCAACATTCCAGGCGAGGTCGGAATTACTTTTGCGTGTGACGAGTCCCCATCGAAGTAAAGGGCAGACAAAAGAATGTGGAAAAGTATGGAACCGAGCATACTCGGCATCAACTCATGATGAAAGGAATCTTAGACCATCGTCTTTTGAGCTGTTCTACCGTAATTTCCGGCTCGAACTGTTCAAGATGAGAACGATGGTAGTTGTATTCCAGAGGGAGTTGAACATTTTCGTTTCAATATATTGCTCAAAAGTGGAGGAGTTTACAATACATCTCATTTTTGATTTGATATTCAACATGTGATTGTGATTTTTGTAATAATCTAAACAGTCAGTCAACAATCTCGATTTATCACTGCATTTCAAAAGAAGAGAAGTAAAGTTCGATGTGCCAGAATCGAGGTTTGTAATATCCCTAAATTACAAAGCTTTTCAATACGGAACAGAATGACATGTGTTAAGCATATCGCTAGCGTTCATTCTGAGAATTTTTAGACCAGCTAAGTCAACCGGCGGCGCTCAAGGTGAACCGTCATGAAACAATTATTCCGACTGAAGTCCTTGGTCTGCAAGACGGTCCGTAGATATATACCATGGCTACTGAATCAGGACATTCGCAAAGACACATCTCTGTATAGGAAAAAGAAAAAAAGAAGACGACAAAACTCTGTATCTAACATGCTGGAAGACAGAGAGTAAATCAATTAGAGGCCTTCTGTAGATTCCTGTCGTAAAGGACTGAGTCATATAAGGCGTCTAGGGGGATAACGGTATCATGTTCCAAGGCTTTGGACGCAGAGTTACATACCTGGGTCCAACTTTGCAGCTGAATAATGTTAGGTTACCGTACATAACCTGGGCTATGATGTTAGAAAGAACTTATCACAACTTACTCTGAACTATGATACCACAAGACAGTTGAAGACATAAAAGAAAGAGAGAAAGAAACGAATGACGAAGTAAAATAACAAAAAGGATGGGAAGACCCCATCAAATCGTACAAGGAAGGAACCAAACCGGTAACATGGGGCTAGGCCCCAATAGTATCACACTGGGAGAGAGAAAGCGATATACGTACAGATTCGTCGATGCAAGACGATTTGATAGTACAGTTCTTCAACCGAAGGCTGACAATCGAGAATGCTGACGTCTTGAGTCAACGAATCCAGCTTTGAGGTTGCTACTGGAACTTAGTCGGCAAGGCCAGCGGAAGGACATTCTTAAGTAGCGCTTCAAGATGTACGTAAAATTCAATTCAATATACAATTA
Organism: Marchantia paleacea; assembly: GCA_014180765.2. Taxonomy (NCBI): domain Eukaryota; kingdom Viridiplantae; phylum Streptophyta; class Marchantiopsida; order Marchantiales; family Marchantiaceae; genus Marchantia; species Marchantia paleacea. The sequence continues at coordinate 781,859 of MUAA02000030.1, forward strand.
GCTGCAGTCTTAGAGAGGATGGAGGAGGAATGAAGTCAAGCATGTCAAACAGGGGTATGATGAGTCGGAACGAACTGCAGCACCTTCCACCAAGTCCCGAGATTTGTAGAGTGATTCTTGTGACCGTCTTATCCATGAGATATTTGCTCAGTGTCATCAAACTGAAAGTACTCTTGAACTCTTGAGAATAATCTTTGAGATATATTACTCATCGTCAAGAGTTTGTCGTCTTCTCTACCTTTGATGTGTACTCTGTATACTAATTCATGTGATCACCAATGGCGGCGAAAGGACTCGTAGAAGCAGGAGGTGATCCGCTTAAACATCCACATGTAACACCGTCCGACACGTTCTGGACGGTGAAGAGCCGTCCCGCACAGTCTGACAGAAATGGTCAAGATTCTGCTGACCTCTCTTGTCGTCTTTTCGATGCCTCTTGGAAAGGTCTCGTCTGGCATCAAGAGTGGAGACTTGTATTCATCCTAGCTTTCTGAGTACAAATAAGCTCAACGTTCAACAGTCTCATGCATCAGATTTCCTGCTTTCTTAGCTATTTGAAGTAATCACAAGAGTCTAAGTGTTAGACACTGGAAGCATTCTTTTACATTCAGTGTCTCTCACTTAGGCCTAGCGTTTCAACTTTTTTTACAGCTTCCTATAGTTACTTCTGCGACTTCTCTTTTAACTCCAAACTCTCTCACAAATAGTCCTAACATTTATAACTGAACGTCCTGACTCTCACCCAGTACGATGACAAAGCAGTGCAGTAATGTCTTTCAGTGGCAACATGCCTTCATTTTCCTGACTCTAGCTCTAGCTGTGTATGTCAGTTCAAGATCTCTACCATCTGAGTCCGATTCTCCTGAGGTAAGCAACTCTGGTCTCCCTCTCTTCTTGTTTTCGACTGGAAGCTAGCTCCTAATTCAATACTGTTGTCAAGAAAAATGAAAGTATAATTGCAGTACGTAGAGATCGATCACAGTTTTCGACTCACAACTCCTCTTGGATACGAATGTTGGATGAATGCAGAAATGCAAACCAACGTTTGTGTTAGTACATGGAGCCGGAATGGGCGGTTGGTGCTGGTTTAAGATCATGTCAGAACTCAAGCAACAGGGGTTCGACGCAGTTGCCATTGATCTTGCTGCTGCCGGTATTCACCCCGCGGATGCTAACTCCGTGACTACAATTGCGCAGCTGGCGCAGCCATTGGTCGACTTCGTTGCAAACTTCAGTGATCAGAATAACGTGAGCCCTCTGCTTTGACAGCTGTGAAGAAGATATCTTCAAGCAGAGTGTCCCAAGCGTCGCCGATTTTCTCTGAATGTTCTTGATTATACTTCTACGTCATGCCAAGCTTAGATGAACTCACTGCTCTTGTTTACTAATCTATTCACATTTGCAAGCTGGTCTTCATAAGCTTTTAAGCCAGCTCTTTAGGCCAGTCTAAATTGTTGGATTGCATTTCCTGTGCCATATCTTGTTCAGATTCTTACTAAAACGAGTTTTTGAATTATTTATGTCCAGCTAATTCTGGTAGGACACAGCATGGGAGGTATAAGCATTTCCAGAGCGATGGAGCTATACCCAGAGAAGGTCCAGCTCGCGGTCTATGTGGCCGCTGTGATGCCCTTGGATGGCGACAATTTCTACCAAACTCTAACGAAGGAGGTACGATCTCCACCGTTCAGAGACGTCGATAGGACAGTATGAAGTTCTACTGAATCAGGACATATTGGAGTATAGCCTAAGTGCTAGAAGGGTGGAAAAGAGTCGATTTGCTTTATTTCTTTGGTCGTTGGAGTTTGGTTCCTGTTTCAACTTAGTGTTCATGTGAAGAGTACAAGTAGTCTTATCGTTTGAGTTCTTTAGTCTTTTGTTGTAGAATCCTAAATCTCAGCGAGCTCGTATGTTGATGATGGATTGCACCTGTAATTTCAGTCTCAAAACGCGAAGAACGATCAAATTACACTGGTCTTCACCAGTCCAGACTCGGCGATTCCAACTTCAGGATTTCTGAAACAGGAAAACATCAAGAAAGTTCTTCTCAACAGATCTCCTCCAGAGGTAAAATTGCTTGTGAGATGAAGATCTAAATTTGAACAATTTTTGAATTGTTTTGTGGTGACATCCACAGAGTTAGAATCCCGTTCTCCGTGCTAAAATCACGTGGATATGTCAAAATTTTGACTGCAGGATGTGGAACTCGTCAAATTACTCTACAGGCCTGTTGCATTCGGGCCTACCCTGGACACCATCCATCTGACACCTGAACGGTATGGGGTCGTAGAGAAACACTACATCAAGCTGTTGGACGATTTTGGTTTTTTCCCCAGAGATCAGCAACACAACATCGATCGCAACAGTGAAGGGTTGGGATCAAACGTATATACTATCGACTCTGATCACGCAGTGCAGCTTTCACATCCGAAGACGTTGACGGACATGTTGGTGGCCATATTGAACAAATCCATGGCATCCGAAGCTTCTTAAATCGAGCCAACATTGGAAGCGGCCAACTCTCTTCGTTCTTATATGCACATTTCGCAAACTTCCGTGGCTCATGAGAGTATGGAACATAGAACCTATACTTGAGAGACTGAGTACCAGCCTAGGAGGGCGGTCTTGGTGACACACTGGTGTGCCAAGAAGTAGTAATGTTGGACACTTTTATGGTTCTGAGACTCACAGTGACAAGTTGAACAGAATGAAAATAAATTTAGACATGTCCAGAAGTATAAGACATGACTAGATGAACTCGATCCATGCCAGTCGGCATGGGTACGCTTCTGTTACAAGCGCAGTCAGCAGTTCTTTTATATCTTCTAATCGCTCCAACAACGGGATGTGATAGTAACCATCTCCACGACGTCTTCGTCTGTCAAGGCATCGACTGCTCAGTGCCGTGCAGTCGATGCTTTGACAATAGTAATGTAGTCCATCACATTATAAATGTACTCCACTTGTTCACATGTCGTTTCAGCTCTATTTCGTTCTATCATTTCTTGTTTGCCCTTGCACAACGGAATGTTTTTGTAACCAGATCCATGATGTCTTTGTCCGTCAAGGTATCGAGAACATTCTGATGCTTTGAATCTCTCAATGTGGTCGACCAATCTTTTTGTAATATGGTTACTGTATGATTATCAGCTGAAGTTATCCATTTCATCTAAGCCGATGTGCATTCATATTCTTTGCCAACCAACCGATGCATTTTTTTAGCTGAAGACATCGAGTACAATATTGATGTGTGTTTGCACTTTTTCCATGTTGCTTCGCTGAACTCTCTTGGCTTTTTTAGTTTTCGAAGCTTAGGTAGAAATCACAACTTCACACGTTTATGGAAGGGCACGGTACAATCTATTCAGACTGTCCTCCTTGGTACTCGAGTAGTCTACGAATTATATGCCTCGTCTAAATACCTTCACTCGAATTTCTCCTCTTTATGGGTGGCTGAAGAGAATATTACGATATGACATCTGTTGACAACTGTAGTTATCTACATACATGCAAAATCTTTTTATCAATACTTAATAATACAATACATTTCAAATGACGCGCTAACGTGTTTAGAGCATCTATCTTTCTGTCATCGAAAGAAGAAATATTTACTGCGAGTTGCAGTAAGCAAGCGTCTTTGTCCTTCATTGTCTCGCTATTCGTAAATCGTCCTTCTCATAAAGTATTCACCCTAAGTTGTACGGGGAAGATGAGGTATGCAGAGAGGTAATCTCTTTGTTACTCTCGCTTTGGAGTTATGTGGAGGGATGGACACCGACATGTTCGTGAGAGAATGTGAGACAGCTTACCATCATACTATGCGACATGGGGTATCACTCTCTTTAGGTTACTGTATAACCTACTTTAGGCAACGTGTTTCCATTGTTCTACAGAGAGCACTAGCTGGTGCAATCCATAGGAGAGTAATCACGTTAGGTGATGCTTCTTCGGATGCTCGTTGTTTGTAAACCTTTTGACTTGGATAGTTCAGATATTTTAGGTGCTGTAGTATATATTTTATGGGGCCTAGCCCCATGCTACCGGTTTGGTTCCATCCTTGTACGATTTGATGGGTCTTCCCATCCCTTTTGTTATTTACTTTCTGGGATGGAAAGCGACAAAGCATAGTTTGTAAACAGTTTCTAAACGTATCGAAAGATTAGTCCCCTCCCTCAACTTGGAGGCAAAAGCAACATTTACATGATGTAACTTTATGATATTAGATAAGCTCAGCAGAAAATTCGGGACTCTCCATCATTCTCCGCTGCCAAAACTCTATAACGGTCCATTGCAGAACATAAGCGTATAATTTTGACGAATGCCTGAAATTTGTCTCTACAGATTACTTAGAACTTTTGGTTCATCATCCTAGTGACTCACTTTTGTCTTGTAGGCTTTTCCCCACAGGTTTTCTTATGAAGGATGACTTTCTACATAAAGTGTTTCATAATTCTGTGACTTCTCTGTTTCAAGGCTGAAAACCTGAAAACCACAGTCCGAGCGTTTTCAGCTCAAATTTTGTGCTTGGGATACATTTGTCTCCTAATAAGATAAACCTTATGTTGATTTTCGAGTGTGACTATCCCTACAATTTTCTTTTTCGCTTTCTCCAACTATGCTATGGACATGAGTCTACAAGACGCACCACACACTGGGAACAAGAACACCTTCAACTTTCAGATTTGCAAACCTCCATTAGCTCTACCAGAGACGGCGTAACAAATATCACGATTTTAATACCGAATTTCCGAAGTGCCATAAGTACGAGAATAGCTGCATCTTGATAAGTGTAGAAGAGTAGAGAACGAGAACAAGGAGAACAAGGACCTTATTTTAAATAATAGCCAAAATCTGAGGTTCAATAAGCACTGGAAGACGTGACAAATCATAGCGCAGACGCTGACAGGTGGGCAAATAATGAACAGATCCGGACGCTTATCGGAACTCTTGAAGACGATACGATGTTCATGTCGTCGTCTGCCAGTCTTTGTTGTAAGAGAGTGAATGGTGAATAAAAATACATCTTCCCGAAACAGCTGGAGATGTATGTAGAGCTTGAGAAGAAGAGGGAGGCTACAAAGCTAGATTCTTACTGCACAGTGTATGAGATTAGTCTAACGGACAATAAGTACGACGCTCTACAAGAAACATATCAAACACCTGAGCTGATCATCAGTTCTTTTCTTCTCCGTGCTATCATAAGAGAACAATTAATACTGTCCAACAAGACCAGCTGTAGACAACAATATATACTGAAAGTTAAAAGCTATCCCATCAAAAAAATTTCATTTCCATGCAGAAGTGAACGCTTAGATGAAGAGTACTGAGAAATATCACAGAGATGGCCTCAACCAAATAAGATCATCAAATCCTACCTGCTTCAAGCCCAACTAACGGGCTTAAAACAAAAACAAAAATTTATCCATCATTCTCCCAGATTCACTGTATCCTTGAACGCGGTGATTCATTTAAGAATTTATTCTATATACACTCTTAATTTCAAACATGAGGTAGTGACAAAAAATGTCAAATTGTTGATTACCGAGTAGATGGCGCCACAGACCTTCCTATGACGTGCCCACGATTGGGCTAAAAATCTCTACAAAGAAAATGTAGCTGACGATAACACCAGCATTTGAAAAGGAGGCTAACACTTACATTGCCTCACATCCCTGCTCATCTCGCCACTTGAGATAGAGAAGACCGGTTCTGTAATGAGTCAATGCTCCGGCAACCACAAGAACATGGAAAAGCTGATGACTGTGGCCAGCGATATCAAAGTGACCGGGCTTCCACCGCTCAGGCACTCTGGTAGCATAAATCACTGCTCCCAGTCCGTATAGAGCACCCATTGTCATCTCGAGGTAAAATGTCGTCTGAGCTGCAGGTTCACCCCAATGTAGCAGCAGCTTGTGAACGCAAGGGACTATACCAGAGATCCCCATGCTGGCGAATAAGATTGCTCGGAATGGTCGGAACCGGTGAGTTTGAAACATCGGCATCAAAGACACCGCTATGGTACATAATCCGAGACATGTGATACCAATCAAGTAAGTGTTCCGAAGTGTTGGATTGCACATGAAAGTATAGTACACGGGCGGGTAGAAGGAAGCTGCAATTAAATAGGCAATACCGATATAGTCAAGTTTCAAAAGAAGATTTGCCATCCGTTGAGAATGGCAATAAAGGAGGTGACAAATGCTGCTCGAGAGCAAGCAGAACATGGCACCGCTTAGGAATACGAAGAATGGCCATCGGCTGATAGGCTTTTGGGGTTGAGGAGCCACCATATTCGTCAACTCGTCAGTCACAGACTGCTGCCAAAAAAAGGAGAAGAAGAACAATGTTCAGTCTCAGTACTTAGGTACTCATAAAAGGAACAGCTTCACTCATAATTACTATGAAAAATTAACACTGTACTTCCTCGATACTACAACCAGCACAAGTTCCAGTGGCAACAACTTGTTGCTTGAACTGATATAATTGTACTCAATCCAGCAAAGTTCATAGCATTTACCGAGTGCTACAAACTTTTTCGAACATCATAAATTTGGCTTTGCAAAGTGATAAACAAAATTAAAATTCATACCCATCGGAGCTGCTGGAAATTGGGAAGGTGGTGCATCATGCCAGGTATCTCTCCATAACTCGGCATCTTCATGGCAGTATAGATGGTGAGACCCATGAATACAAAGAACCCTAACAAATGGCTGCACGGGCAACAACTTTTGGTCACATGGGAGCTCTGATGTAACACCACTACTGGCTTCAAACCGTGGGAAAGAAATGCCACGAAACCACACTGCAGAACCGATTAAAACAAAATGTGAAATTGATATTCCGAAACGTCAAAGGATTTCTAAAAAATCCTCAGAAATATGGCCATACGAATGACTACCAAACAACGTGAAGTGAGTGACAGGAATCCTTAACGCTTAACGTGCTACAAGCAACCAGCAGCAAGGTACAAACTTCATCTCATCAACACAATCCCCAGATAATGTGTAGATCGTTCCTATAGTGCTGGTAGGCTTCAATATATGGACACGGGAGTTTCCTCGATGGCAGTTCAAAGACATAAGTCCAAATTTGATCATCCCTCTACGTTCTAGCTGTAGCTATCCGATAGGCCAGAAGTCAGGATTACTTCAGCATGGTCTGCAGATTTACTACTACAGGTTTGGAACACCGTCCTGCTGAGCGCCTGCTGAAGTTAGTGGTATGGGTGTAACCTAAGCTTCGCTGACTGATATTCTGTACAGAAGATACACACAGGTAGCTAATCTAAGCAGCTGATCTGTGAGTGTCAAATACTCCAAAATGGCGGGGGATCTCGTGAAAAGGAAAGGGCACAGTGCTACCACAATCCAGCTCCACGGCCAACTGCTTGCACAGACCAGAGTGTAGGACAAAGTTCATCGTATAAGACCGAACAGAGAGGGGCATGAACAAATGTATCACCATCGGCCCGACCATTTCCTCTTTGACTTGTGTCGGTAGATCGTGACTGGAGGAGATATGCAGGAACAGGGGAGACATGGTCATGGAATCACAGAAGAAGAGAAGGAGAGGAGAGAAAGGAACTGACGTCCAGATGTTGAGTGTCTCATTGTGAATGGTGAAGATACTCCCGAGTGCTTCCCTGAGAGGCCAATCAGCGCGATAGTGCTTAAAAATGAATTCATTATCCTTTAAGTGCTCAGGCAGAGCTTGAAACTTAACGAGCTGGTATCGTTTCTTCACTTCCTGCTTCAGTCGTTTGGCTCCGGAACTTATCGAATCGGGAACATACTTGGACATTCCCTGGTTGCAATCGCCGTTCCTGTCCGCGCAATCCACATTCGAACGCCCCTCGCGCAAATCCGTCGGGGATTCAGTGTGCGCAGAGCTCTGGTCCATCGCGCTCTGCACCTCCATTCCCCCACCCACTCTCACTCCCTCAAACACATACACTCGACTCTCACTAAGCTCACTCCAACTTCCTCCCGCTTTCAAGGTTGCAATCCAACAACCACTTTTCGCTCTCGCATCAACTTCTCTTTCTCTGGACACCGGACTCAAACCGAAATCACAGTAAATTCCCTTCTTTCTCACCAGCGTCGGAATATGACTGTCCAAGATGCTGCGAACCTGGAGCGCGGGTGCCCTGCGACCTGCTAAACCCGGTCATTTGTCGTTCAGAGCGCCCATGGAACATCCCGCGGCACCACTGTGGAGTAGGTGACACTCACCCGCTAACAGGAAAGGAAATCACCGCCGAGAGAGGACTTCCACTAAAGTTTACAGGTGACCGAAACCTGACAGCAGCAGACGTTTCTTATAAACATATTTAAAGTCTCTCTGCCAGAAGGGGAATGCGCTTGTGGAGCAATCCCGAGTAGAAGCCAAGTAAAATAACAAAAAGGATGGGAATACCCCACCAAAACGTACACTGATGAAACCAATTAGCTTGTGGAGCAATTAGCGGGCAGGCTCCACGTTCCGGGAAGGAGAGGCGGGTGTGAAAACATTCGGACTGGATGCTGGCGTGTCCACGTCACATGCGCCGGCAATGCACTGTCTTCCAGGCGACAGCGACGTGAAGCGCGGACGGGCGGGCGGGCGGGCGGGCGGGCGGGCGCTCTCTGTCTGTCTGACTGGACTCTCGTGACTTCACCTCACCTGACCTCACCGCGAGTCAGTGAACGGGCGATGGTCAAGCAGAAAGGGTAGAGGTGGTACGTACGACGTGCGTTGATTGAGATGAGCTGCCGTGGTTCGTAACTCCAGCAACTACCGAGTACGTTTCTTCCTACAGTATATGCACGTAATATTCTGGAGGACCTCCGGATATTATTGCGGCATTACGGCAGATACCCAACTGTTTCATGCAGGTTCGTATATTCTGTACTCAATTCTCCGTACGAATGGATATGTTGCGTCCAAAAGTTTCTCGACGCATCTCGCTCACTGACCGGCAAACATTTCACCCAAATAATATCACTCTCAAAATAGACCCTTTCTTAGTGTACGCGGAGAACCACGTTGTACCATTCCCGACCAACTCCTTTACATTTTATCGGGGAATCCTATTTCCCCTACCTCTATAAAGCACGGAGTGTAAAAAGTAACTTCTTTCTTCCAATGTAATTCCTGTAATCGTCCGGACGGACTGTTCCTACGGGAGTAACTGAATAACCTGAAAAAAAAAAATCCAAATGTGTACACGCTTATTATTTCATCGCGCCTTTTATTCCATCGTCTCCCATTCCCTCCCCCCCTATACGCTTATAGGGTCTTTTCTTTATAATATCTCGAATTAACATATTAATTACTATGCGTACGAATTGATTGAAACTATTGTTCAAACTCATATTGTATATATATAAACGCGTCAACGTCGAATTGAATCATTTTCTCATGGCATTTGAGGTATTGGTCGTACTTATGTGTCTAGCGTTTGCTATGTACGCTGGTCTACAAAATCTATGTCGTGGTCACTGTCTTCCACTTTGCGCCACTCTGAAGACAGTAACATTGATCACAAAGACGTTGCGATTCCAGCAATTGATACTCAAAGAAATCATACATGAGGCAAGGATTATTTGAAGTTGACTTTTGAAGAGGACTATAGTTCTCTCATCTAGCAAAGTGATCAAAGTCTCATCTCATCCGTATGCAAGTGACTTCACAGTGCTTTACTTCCTCACTTCGTGAAGAAACAATCACTCCACGTCCAATAATACCGATGCAATTTTTGTTACTATGACGACATTGGAACTGCTATTTTGGTATGTAAACATCACTCTATTTGACTATTGCCTCTAAGCTACAGCCTGTGCTTCGTGCTTGCCATCGTAGAAGGCGTATTTTATCCGACTGCCTGTGTCACAGTTCCGGTGAAAATGACTTTTGTCTCTGGGACCCAGTATCAAACTTATCCTCGTGGGGGCCCTGGGGAGTCCTAAACAACATTCATGACTACAACCGTACTGCACTGTATCTCAGTTGCTTCAATGAACATTGTATAAACTGCACTTAACTGTGCAGGGCTGGGCAAACAGGAAAGCAAATCTGCGTAGGTTCGAAGGATGTAAACTATCATTTGACTTCCAGCACTTTTATCCTCATGAGAGCTTTTTGTAACGAGTTGTATGTCGATGACTAAGATCAAGACCTGCAGATTTCCTCATCGTACCTCACTTCATGGTGTGTCCAAGCTACTTTAGTAGACGACAGCTCTTACGATCAAAACTACACTCCTCATTTGTCGTTTCTGAATAGGACATTATTTTCAATGCATAATGACTAGATAATCTTGAATACATAGTACATACATTTTGCATGATGATTATGAACCGTTACATGATATTCCAAAGTTTGAAACTATTTTGTGATCAGTACGTGTTGTGCCACTATCTTGTCAAGTGACCAAACATAGTAGTCCATATATAACTTCTGAATTTACATGTGAGACAAGCTTTCATAAGGTCTAGCTTGTCTTCGGCCGCTACTGTGGATGAAGAGTGCCATTCGCTGAGTTCTGATATTGTCATCAGTAGATATAAACGACTTTCGTTTGAAAGACCTGCTTGGTGTCGCACGAGAATAGTTTGTCGTCTCCGTAGAGTCCACTAAAGTAGTAGCACTTTATAAGCGAGGTACCGCTGCCCGGTACAGAAATCCCAAGCAGGAAAATAATGCATACATAATGGCTCAATTGGTCAAAAGCATATGTCTAGTTTCAATAACGTGAAACAGGAAAACAACTGCAGCTGTGAACAGGTCTGGCGACACATGTAAGATGCGCTCTCTGCGAACAGTGAGTTCGTGACCGTTATCAGACAGTGGACAGATAACACGCCTCGGAGTTTGACCACTAAAACGCTGGACAGTTGGGCAATATGGAACGAATGTAATGCAGATTACAGTGGACAGTTAGGCGCATCAATGCAGCAGCACCCACGATCGGAACATCTGCAGAAATGAGATTGTATTAGACGACAAAACGTTAGGTACAGAGCAATCTTTGACGAATAGGTTAGCTCCAGTCCGTTGTTGGTAGTTGGAATCACAACTAACAAAAACTGGCAGCTAGGAAAGGAAAAGGGAGCTAGCAATAAGTTTGACAGCGACTAAATAATTTTACAATCACAATCATCCCTTGGACGAATACTCCCCGCTCACCCAAGAGAACTACCACATTGCCCTGTTTTTAATTTCATGTTAAGCACGTGGTGTCAATGAGGAAGAAGGTAATTATCGACATTTCGGCAGTGATAGCCAAACTCTCTGCGAGAAAAGAACTTTGAATGTTTTAGACACTAATTTTGGCACTAAGATCAATCTACAAAAAATTCAGATTATCAGCGTCAAACAATTATCGTGTATATCCGAATGACATACATGTTCCATTCAATTTCAGCATGTTCTTTGCTACAGAAGATTCACAGTTCAGCCCATGATTTCACAGAGATCATAGAGGAGACCTATCCTGTCGCTGCCTCGTCAGAACACAAACATCCAAAGCCAACAATATATCGTCCAACACAAGATCCTCACAACCATTTCCATGCAAGTGGTATGGTCGACCACGTATATCGTGTTAAAATCTCTTCGTATGTACAACTTTACTGCTAAGGTCAATTGCTGACAAATGTTTGAATTCGTTCATAGCTAATGTCAACAGAGGCCGTCCAATGAGGCGGCCACAATTGGAACTTATGATTCCTAAAAATTTCATGAAAAGAGTTGCTGACGATAACACCAGCACTATCGAAGACAAAAACTTACATCCCCTCGCAGCCATGTGCATCTCTCCACTTGAGATACAGAAGCCCAGCTCTGTAGTGAGTCAGAGCCCCAGCCACCACTAAGATGTGGAAAAGCTGATGACTGTGGCCCGCAATATCAAAGTGACCAGGTTTCCATCGCTCTGGCACTCTGGTAGCATAGATCACAGCTCCCAAACCATATAAACCACCCATCGTCAGCTCAAGATAGAAGGTAGTCTGAGCAGCTGGTTCACTCCAATGGAGCAGCAGCTTGTGAATGCACGGGACTATGCCAGAGATTCCCATGCTAGCAAACAAAATTGCTCGAAATGGCCGGAACTGGTGAGCTTGAAACATTGGAAGCAACGATACCGCAACTGTCAGTAATCCAAGACAAGTGATACCAATAAGGTATGTGTTCCGAAGTGTAGGATTGCACATAAACGTATAGTACACAGGTGGGTAAAATGAAGCTGCAATCAAGTAGGCGATGCCGATATAGTCTAATTTCAGGAGGAGATTAGCCACGCGTTGAGAATGGCACAAAAGCAGGTGACAGATACTGCTCGACAGCAAGCAGAACATAGCTCCACTCAGAAACACGAAAAACGGCCATCGGCTGATCGGCTTTTGTGGCTCTGGAGCCACAAGATTGGTCAATTCATCAGTAGTCACGGAGTTCTGTAACAATTTCCAAACACAGTAAATGTCACGAGCAACTCAACTGATATCAGACACAGAATATTCCACATCCCCATAGACTGTTGATGTCATGCAAACTGTATGAATATGCAAACCTGTCAGAACCTAGGTCAAAGAAACGTTTATGCTGCTACCAAAGAATCTATTCAAGCTGAAAGTTGTTGAAAAAACGTTCAACCTTCGAGATGGCCTGATAACATCGTAACACTCGTAGTGGATTGAGGACCAATGTTTAGGGAGGCACAGTGGACTTAGGCAAACTGTTTCCCAAAACTGCAAAAAGTTTTAAGTGTTGATCATAATATACAGTTGCGTACCCACTGAAAGCTAGACATTCGTTGCATCATGCCGGGTATTTCACCAACACTTGGCATCTTCATAGCGGTGTAGATTGTGAGACCCATGAACAGAAAGAACCCCAGCAAATGCCTGCAAGTAGGACGACAAGTTCATGTAAACAGACAGAATTATAACTGCGTGACTCATTTTCTAGGAGACGGGAAGCGCTGAATGATCTGACTATAGGGGACGCCTTATGAAGTTTTCTGAAAAAAATCTTCTTTCATTTTTCGAAAAAAAGATCCTCATTTGTTTGTTCAGGATTCTAAAGACTAGAAATGATTTCATGACAAAAACCTGAGACGAGAATCATCAAAGATTGTGAATTAATAAGGGCAGCGAAGAAATATAAAACATTTAGAGCGCCAATGATGTCCAAATTCCGGTAATCTTCACTTCGTCTGCGTACAGGCGGAATGTTCTTGGACCTAAGAATCTTTCTCACGCACTACATTGGAACTTCAAGAGATTAGGAAACTTTCTAATGTTGGTCGAACTCAGTACAGCACCGACCACTGAAAACTTACAGCCTTGCCTTGATGATCGAATGTAGTGATTAACAAAGCAAGGAAGTAAGTTTAGGTTTTCATTCAGCGTCGCACACAGATCAGACGCGTGTGACCAACACCATCGCGAAGGTTTAGTTACATATTAGATCAGATCATCCGTGAAACGGAACGGCACTACTCTTACGCAACTTTGGTAATTGCTGTTACAGACTGCAAGCATCAAACCTAATAGATTGTTTAACTTCGTCTTAAACGCACGGTCAATATTGCAAAACTCCCAGTCTCACAACACCAATTTGATAAACTCTCCAGACGATATGACTTCAAATTCATCTGAAGAAAATAATTTGAGGCTCTAGAGATGACTGTACGTGAAGGGTGAAAGAGAACAGGTACTAACGTCCAGATGTTGAGTGTCTCATTGTGGATGGAGAAGATGCTTCCGAGTGCTTCCCTGAGAGGCCAATTAGCGCGGTAGTGCTTATAAATAAATTCGTTATCCCTCAAGTGTTCAGGCAGAGCTTGAAACTTGACCAATTCGTATCCTTTCTTGACCTCCTGTCCAAGTCGCTCCGCCTTACTACTGATTGAATCAGGAATTAGACCTTTCAACACACCACTTTCTTCCTCTATCTTGGTGGAATCCACGTTCGAACGCCTCTCACGCAAGTTGGATCTGGATTCAACCTGGTCCATTGCACTCTGGCTATCTCGAGAATCCGCTTTCAGACCCATTTACGGCTGTCAACCCTTGGAACTACCAGTGATATGCGCTGTGAGGTGTGATTCCAGAATTCTGATTCAATCGCTAATAACAGAACTTAACCCACCTTTCTAAGATTACTGCTGCTTCCTTCCTAAGAAGATCAAACTCCGCAGATCGAAGAAGGTGGTACTCTTATACTGTAGGAAAGTCTGGTTTACTGGAAAGTTCTGCTCTGCACCGATGAATGCTTACGGACCGTTGAAAACCAGAATCCTTGCAGACATTTCTGAGGCTCTGCACTAATAATTCAAAGAGCAAGGGGAGCAGGTGCAAGCATTCAGGCCGTGCTTTGCGTCCTTGCTCGATGCGGTGGCACTGCCATAAGTGTTACATCTTAGGATCCGATTTGCCACCACCGACCGCAGCAGTCGAGGTGAACACGTGTAAAGTACAATGGCATCTGCTTTCCGAAGCTGGGAAGTCCTTCACACCCGTTCCATGCTGTTGCTCCCCGAGCCAAAACAGGTAGCAAACCTCAGCCAGCGCTCGAGCTGCATTGTGTGCGACTTCAAATGCTTACAGATTCGGATATTCAACTCTTTGTGCTCCCCAGCTTCCTTTCGCACCATGACGAGCGTCAGAATGCAAGAGACAGCACGACTTCAGTAGTTGGCCTGGTACCTGCAATCCCTATAAGCTACTGCTCTCAATGCCTTGCCTTCCCTGATGATGTGACCACATCCGATCGGTATAGCTATAATTCGTAGACATGAGGGCACATACGGACGGCTGGGTGATCAAAATGCGGGCCTGTTGGGAAAGCGGAAGCAGACTCATGATGTGAGTGGAGCAGGAGTTTCAGAGCCTTCTCACCTGCTTCACGCCTTTCTAACCAGCTGTCGGGCACGTCACCTGAGTTGGAGCATCCCCACTCTCGTGGTGTCTTCCTATTCGCCTAGCTGAAAGTGGCAATCATATGGTGGAAGTTGTCATTTTGTTGTCCTGCTGCCTCTCTCGATTTGGTTGAGGATCGGTGTTGCTATCCCTGAGGCCAATGCTGTCGATCCACTTGTCCTCGTGGGAGTCAGAAGACTATATTTGCATAGGAGCAATACTTGATTTGACCGGAGGTTGGATCAAATAAGTAAGACCTAGTAACGAACGTACATGGCTTTCCTGCCCCTTGCTCTCCACAACAAGCTGGAATTCTCAACGAAAAGTAAGCGACGCAGAAAAAATAATCATTTTGTCTCATATCATGCCGTTGCTGCTGTACTTACATAGGAGTACAGTCAATAAGTCACACCATGGCTCATTGGTTTCCCCCCTACTTTCCTGGACGTGTAGTTCCAACAGGTTTTCCAAGGTTCTTGCTTTGCCACCGACCTAGAACGGAATCGTTTGCGATGCTCAAGATGTGAAGGCGGTAAATGTATGGTGGGCCATGTCATTTATATTTGACATTTCCCATATGGATGTGCAATGAGGAGAAATGCCTTCAGCCTTGTCTACAACTCACCAGTTGCGCTGGAGTTCTGATTATGCACGTTCATTGCTGGTCTGGTCACATGGTGGATACTCGACTTCTTCTCGCTATATGCATTCGAATCTGGCTCCGAGGTTCTTCTCCGAGTACACGTCGGCAAGAACTTCACATCTTGCTGGACTGCGTGTAGCCTAGGTACAGTCGATTGACCTATCTCGCTTGTGCTTTGTAACGAAGGTTATAATTCCTTCCGTATCTCCCGAGCTTATGCTCGAGCAGGTACTTGCCAGAAGATGGGAGAATAAAGAGGGGAACACCCGTACCTGGTTCGAAAAAGTCTTCAATTCCTGTACACCAGCTGAATCTTATTACGAACATTTCTGAGTCTCACTGTAGGTTTTACACATGTCCATGAAAGAGAGCTGTACTGAGTAAGCTGTTTAATCCAGCTCTCCATGTTGCAAGTAATATTTGACAGGCGAACGCGTGCACTCGGATCTGATCTGCGTGGTTTCCTATGAATGAATCATGATGAGATCATAGAGGATTGAACGATGAGTCAAACTGGCTGTGAATTGAACTTTCTATCTCGAGATATGATACCAGGTACAGTTCGGAAATCAACCGATTACTGAAGTGCACAGGTAGACAAGGACTCTCTCTCCTACGCCGATAAGCACGGCAGTCCTTTGCACTGAACATGATCACACTATGGAACATCAGATATGTTCCAATTGATTCTTCCAAGGTAATCTATGTAAGAAATGATGAAAGAAAGAATAAATTTCAGGCGGAAGCTCTCTCCTAAACGACCCTGACAATCGAAAAGGGGACAAATGCAAAGGACGGATCCAGATGTGACTCACCGGCGATGATTGCTATGGGCCATGCAGACCCTATCAAGAGTTGAAAATAAATAAAAGCTCCAACCAGACGATGCATAACATGCACACCTCCCCTCGTTGGGAATCTAAAAAAACCTACTACTCAAAGAAGGGAAGATCTCACCGGTGGAATACGGATATACCCAAGCCAGGGGACACTTATTGCCTTTCTCTGGCATCCAAGACGAATCCTAAGGACCTGCATACACACCACAGCAAGTCTTCGCGTTTAGAGTTCGTAGTTGTATATCCGTTTAGAGACCCAGACCTAACCGCAGTAACCATGGCGCGAACTCTGAATCCGTTAGATCTATCCCGACACTTACAGTGAAATACCAATTTCGACCTATCTTCGATGCCTGATGAACTGGATAACCACCTGAACAAGGCGCGCTAATATTCCATCCTCTTCTCATGCCGAAAGAAATGACCTGACATTGGGGAGGATATCACTTTCCCTCTGTGGTCCCGATACCCCTTGTACATAATCAGATAAGGAAAAGTGATCGGTATTTTCTGAACTTTGGAGCTACTTCTGAGGCCTTGACCCCTCATTTTCTCCAGACTTCAACTCGAAGATAAGATCCAGCTGGTTCTCCACTCGTCGGAAGTCAGCTAATCGATCCACCTCCCTCACTCACGGCACTGAGCCCGGAAATTAGCTAAACCCCCTGTCCGTCCATTTATTAGTATGATGACTTCGACCACGAAAGTAAAGGTCGATCAGTTTCGAGATCCTAGAGGGTGTTTCGTGTGAGGTACGCAGTATCAAATAGTCCAGCTGCTCCTCTTCATGTATATGAAGAAAGCAATGTTTTTTCTGCTGATGACTTGCTCTTGAAGATTTCTCGAAATTCCTTCCTTTCAGAGAGCTTCTCTCGCACCAACTTTGCTTTCAATGTTCTCCCCTACAGCAGGTAATGATCATTCTGTAACAGTATCAGGTTGGTCTGATGAAACTCATATCGTAATCCGTCAGAGGATCAGAGCGTTCTCCTTTTCAACTATAAGGTGGAAAAGTAGCATGTAGTTTGCAAGACACGTAAATTGAGAGCATGCAAAAATCTAAGAAGCGATGTTCAGCTTTTAGTTTCCAAGGTCAGCTCTCCTACTCCCGTTTACCTCTGCGATGTGGATGGCGAAGCTTTACAGGGCGAGGCTTTAAGATCATGTGATGAAATATGTCTCGAATTAGTATCAAACGATTTGATTCGCTGAGTAACGTCCTTTCAGTCAACAAACTTCAAGAGGGCCCCGGCAAATCTCATGCAACGCGTTTCTTATGTTGAAACGAAGATCCCTTCTGGGCTGCCATGCCTACTTGCTACAACCGAAAAGCTCGTGTGTATAAATTGCGGGAAAAGGAGCGAGGACACTACTGAAAACACCCTCCAAACGGAAACCGCACGCAAGGTCATCTGTGCACGGGAAATACAGAAAAGTTGGAACCAGAACGTAGAAACTCCAAGCTCTACCGACGGAAGTGCGTTTCCCCTGCTCTTTACCCTGGGTTGACAACTCCATTTTATTACACAGCTCATAAACTTGGGTCCACCAAGCTTTGAATCGCTCAGTGTAAATCATTAGAATTTTACGACGCTTGCCTTTCATTGCTATTGAATGTGAGACTTTTGAAACATCCCACCTCTCTTATAGTCCATCATTGGAAAGACATGTTTACTCGTTTGCGGGCCACCGACAGTTTCTCCCACTGCTACAATGGCGTCTGCAGTTGATCTACGTTATATCTTCTGCGAGATGAAATAAGTCTACGCGTCTGCAGTTGGTATTAGTTCCGTGTTTGAGATGGAGAAGATTTTAAAGGCAAGTAGATAGTCATGGCAGTTCGCGTGCCTGTGTGACATGACGAAATGAGAATGGAAGATCTTGGTTGTGCTTATTCTGGTTCCCACTGTGTTAGTATGAACCAACCATTGACGTGAACTGTTTCTCTCCTCTTGCCAAAAACTTCTGTAGAACCATAATTTCACATTTTTTTCTTTGAACTTTATTGTTATAGTAACACTCCTTAAATGTCATCCTCAAATCTGAATGGTTCATTCCTATAAAGTCGGCTCTGCTTTATTGTTACTCGATTTATTGTTAGTTCAGTCTAATTGTTACAAGGTTCATGCTCTGTGAAAAATACACCTAAAATAATGTCAAGAGTGTCAAAGGCTAATTGTTATTGAGTTACTCTTCCTACTAAGTTCATAGTGTTAAATGCACCTTCATAGTTGTTACATTTCAATAAATGATATTTATGAACACTTGATTCAGCGGGAAAATGATGATAGAGTCAAGAAGGTAGGTTGCTACACTGTACAACACTGTAATATATCAAATTTTGTGTATGCTTGACAAATGAAAGTCTTGAATCTGAAGTTTGTATACATTCACTATGAGCGCATTTTTAGGGATGAGAGCATCTATTCGCTTTTAGTGTTCAGTGTTCCTGCATAGACTGTTATGAATTGATCAAATATATTTATTCCTTCTTCTTGGCACATTTGGTTGGCTTTGGATTTTTTGTTTATCTTTAAGGTATCAAATGTTCAACTAAGCAATGAGCACAGGAATAATTTATTGAAGTAAGTTGGGCTCGACAATCTGATATTGTTCCATATTTTTATCCGTACCAATCAATGAATATTATCTTTCAATGCCTTCACTTGGCTTATTGTTTTTTTTGTAAATGTCATAATTCAGAAATCTACCATAGTTTCCAGTTATTAGGGAATACAGTCCAAATGTTATAGTACACTTACTTTTGAGACGTAGCAATAAAGCAGGGTTGACTGTATTCATTTCTGGGACATTAAGAATGGGTTTGGGAATACTTCTTGGACTCTTGGATTGTTCTTTGTGTTGATAGTATTGTTTCACAGGTCGGATGAGGAATCGTGTTGCATGAAATTTTTGTGAAGCCATTTTGTTACAATCATTTGGCATTGTTGCAGTAACAAATATAGACTAGACCTAGTTCTAAAGACCAGTAGAACCAGTTCATGTTTATATCAGCTTTCAATTTCAATTTAAATTAAGAAGCAAATTAATGTCATCTATAAGAGTCTTACAAATAAATGAATATGAATAATATAAATTAGAAAACTATTTTCAATGAAAAATTGTTATCCAAAAAATCATATTTCTCATATAAACAAACTTATGGCTTTGTATTTTTGGATTAGTGAAAAAGGAAGTTATTGCATGATGACAAGGGCAGATATTTTATGGGGCCAAATGGGAATTTTATATCCATAAAGTTCAATGATTATGTTGAAATCAATGTCAAACTTGTTGTGTAATGAAAATGTGATCATGTTATCTTGAATATTTTATGATATCTTTCAGATTTAAACCATAATAATATCCATCAAAAATTGACAAATGAAAGATCTAAAAGTCTGAATACATTAATGCTCACATAAAATAAAAATTATATTTAGTTTCTATAAAAAAATCACAGTTCATTTTTGTAAACATGCAAAAAAAACTAATTATTAAATTTTCAAATATATAACCAGATTATAAAAATTAAAATTAAAAAATTATATGTGATAATTTTTTTGTAAACCGGAAAGAATTTCTTAATTTTTAAGTTTTAAAAATCTTAAATTTACATAATATTTGAAACAATGTTTGTAATACTAATATTTTAATCTATGAAAAAAATTCAAAATTTTGTAAAATAATATGAAAATATCAATATCTTGAATACAATGCATGGAAGTAAGTAAATAAATAAATATTCGATATTATATACATTAAAAGTCATTATTTTTCATAAATTTTGTAATAATTTTATAATGAAAAAATGATCATGTGTATCAATATATAAATTTGATCATGTAAAATATATGTTGATATAAAAATATAAATCTTTGATTTTGTCCGATAACAAGTCATGTTTTACATTTTATACATAAAGGTTACTACTAAAATTTTAATATTGGTACACATATATAATATAAAATTGCTTAACAATGAAAATGTTAATAGAATATATTTATTTCATAGTTTTATTTAAGCTCCAAATCTATAAACTTTTTTCAAAATAACTCCCACAACTTGTCTGAAATATTTGAATTATACTAAGACCTAAACATTTCAATTATATTTTGAGATTATATTTGTCCACACATCAACTTTCATAAATTAATGTTTAAAAACAAAAATTCAATTGGTAATGTGACATTTCATGTTTACATAGTTCTCAGTTATGTAGTTGACCATTATGTCGTCAAGAAGGACATAATGATATGTTGACTCAATTTGTAACTTATTCAATATGAGAAGAAACTAAGTGCAAGATGTGTATCATATTGAAGATAATTTGGTAGTTAGTAAACTTGGTTAATCAGCAAAAATAGAAGTGACTTTGATTTTGCTTATTGGATTTTGAGCTTGAATTCAAATGGCAAGACTTGTAACTTGAATTGAGCTTAAATGATTGGAATTTGAATTTAAATAGATATGATCTACAAGTGAAAAAAAAGATTTGATTGGTTGGAGGTGAACATAGCGATGTGGATCATCATATGAATTTAAACTAGATATGATGGTCATGATGCAAGCTCATAAGTGTATAGAGTTGAGATATTAATTCACAACAAACGTTCTCTACTCTTAAACTTGGAGTTCAAATTTTAAAAAAGAGAGAAGATCAAAAGGTTCATTACTAGAGAGACAAAATTATCAAGTGGGTCTTTAAAAAAGCAAGGTCATAGTTTGATTGATAGTGATGAGATGATATTATAAAGCTTGCATCTCTTATGAACTGAAGATAAATTTAGTCTTGGAATATTTGACCAATAGAGAAAGATAAATTCCAAAATAAAATTTGTGTTAACCTATCAAACTTAATAAAATACTATTGAAGATTGTTTTGATGATGGATTAACATTAACTGAGGTGAATCATGTTACATGAGTGTCAAATGTGTATGTTTATGTGATTGTAAGAGTCTTAAAGTTCTGAATGATGTTCAGATCAGAACCTAGAAATTTTGTGTTAAAAATTTTTAACTTTTAAAGTGTTGGTATTGCGTTGATAATTCTAGATTTGTTGACTCTTTCATGCAACATCAACTATGTTTACAAAATATGTTTTAAATGAAATGATGATTCATCTTTTATATTTATTTACTAATGTCCTAACATATATTATAATTATTAATTTATAAAATATTATATATGTGTTGACGACTTATGTTACAATATCATTGGTTTAGTGTAGAATACATACAACAATTAGAATCGTAAGGACTAGTAGTATCATTATGATACTAGAGTTCAAGAAAATAAAAATCAAATTAGGGCTTTTGACACTAGAATTTTTAAGTTAAGACTTGAAGTGTACAACTATGATGGACATTAGCTAATCTAGTAATCTGCATTTGGTTGGATTATAATTTCATTTTTATATTATGATGAGACATCTATGATTGCTAACTACATTACTCTCATTGTAAAGTTCTTTGGGATTTTGAAGAAGATTTTACTAGAATTAGCAATGGATGCATTGAGAACAATGTGTTATATCAACCTTAGCCATGAAGGTTTACAAAGGATACTGATTGAGGGATCATAATTAGAGAGTAGAGGAGCTAAGCTTAGTGATATATTGGAGTGTCTTCACATCATTTGTGTGAAACATGCACAACATCTATGGGACTAATAAGAGTCTCATATAATATTTTGATATATTATGTATCATTATTGTCAATTACTTCATCCAAGAGTTTGACTTATTATATGATTTGTAATTCTACAATTTTTTAAGTTGATTTATAGAATGGAAAGGATTTACCCAATATTTGAAAATTCCAAGATGGGCTATTATCTTGATATCCATCTTGAATATCTTAAGGAGATTGAATTACAAGAAAAAATATTGGACTTGAAATTATATCTCAATTTCTTCTTGTATAATATATGTTGGACGAGTTCACTTTCTCCTTATCTAGGATGAAACAGTTGGACCTGTTGGAGAAAGAGTGTGGCATAATTTTCAAATCTTAATAATATTATGAATTTTTTGCTTAGTTGAGTGGATACTACTATGGATGAGGATGCAAAACAGAGAGAATTGCAATGAAAAATTGGCAATATCTTATGAAAGACATAAATTTGGATGCAACAATTGATAAGAGTTAACCATGAGGTGGAAGAGAAATATAT
Organism: Marchantia paleacea; assembly: GCA_014180765.2. Taxonomy (NCBI): domain Eukaryota; kingdom Viridiplantae; phylum Streptophyta; class Marchantiopsida; order Marchantiales; family Marchantiaceae; genus Marchantia; species Marchantia paleacea. The sequence goes on from MUAA02000030.1 coordinate 804,420, forward strand.
TATCCAATATTGATATGAAAATGATGTTATAAATATGATCAACACATATACATTACAGAAAAAAAGGTATTTAATCTTATTATAGAGCACTATGATGTAAAATTTAAAATCAAAAAAGAGAGAGCCCCAAGATATGAACCCTAAAAACATAAAGTTATCTAAGGTCCAAATCTATCTACATAACATCTATCTTGATGTAACTAATATTAACTCTAATTATATACAATAAATACATCAACATCTCTCATCAAGCTCATACTCTATGAAGCTTGATATATATCTACTTGATGGTATTGACTTTGTCATGTACACCTCAAGAATTCAATATACTCAAACTTGTCTTGAGACAAGACTTTTGTAAACACATCAAAAATATGATCTTCATTGTTCACATATTTAAAATCCATCTTACATGCAAAGATTTTCTTACAAGAAAAATGATAGTGCTTAGTCTTAGCATGAAACACAAGATTGCTATTCAATTGAATGTTTATCTATATGGCATTGTATAAAATAATTTGAGTGATGTAATGACTAATCTATATCAGCTAGTATTTGCTCTAATCATCCCAATTTGCATGTTACGTTTCTACATCCTTTGTATTGTATCATTGTAGATGATAAAGGTAGTGTAGGCTATTTCTTTAATGTCCAACATATAACTACAAATTCAAGGCAAAAAATAAAACCTTACATACAATGCATGTCCTATGCACTACTTGCCCACTCTGAATATGTGTGGGTTAATATATTCTGATTAAATCTATAATACGATACACATGGAACAAAAAATTTCTAGTCAATTAAATGTTATTTATATATCATGAAATGGTATGATTTGAATGTTGTAATGATCAATTTATATCAACTAGTATTTTGCTGCAACCATGACAATTTGAATGCTACATTTGTACCTTCTTTGTACTCATCTTTTTCTATGACAAAGATAGTGTAGGCTACTTCTTTCATGTCCAATAGCCTAACATAAAATGCATGTCCTATGCACTACTTACTCAATCTGAATATATAAGGATTTACATCTTCAGATTAAATCTATAATATCCTCCAAATCAAACATCAAAATTGATGTGAAATGAAGTCTAAATTGAACTGTGTATTTTACATCTCTACAAATCCTCCTCATACATATCATATTTATCCTCTCGAAACTTATTTTACATCATGGGGTGACTTTTGCAACTATTATATTCAATTAAGATAACTAAGATCTTTATTTCCATATGGATATACTATATATATAGATTTTTTAATGCACTAGTTAGGATAACATTCTTCACATCCACTTGATGCATCATTGCTTTTGTTGTGTATCAATTTCAATAATTGCACAAAATATAGACATCTTAACTACAAAACTAATTGTCTCCTCATAATCAATCCCATATTTTTGAGAATAAACTTTTGGTTTGAGTATCAAAATGTATCTACTTACATTTTTATGTGAGAGCTTCTTGATGTTGTACATCCATATGTAACTAAAATTAAAAATCAATTTAGAGAAGTAGCAACAAGAAAAAGAAAACATATTTAAGAGTTAGCTAGAGCAATATTGAATGAGAATATATGGTTAGATTGTCTTGAGTGTAAGTTGTTGTGTGTGATATATGTTTAATGAACATGACTCTAACAACAACATGAACCTTCAACAAGATGACAATTGAGTTTAACAACTTCAAAGTCTTTGTCATTTTCAAACAATTGAATGCTCTTGTTGAGATTCAAATTGGAAGGAAGGTGAGATATCTTATTTTAGATAATAACAGGGAATACATTTTAGGTGAATTTGAGATGTACTGTCAAAAAGAGGGAATTACTTGTCATTTCACCATAACATATACTTCGGAGCATAATGGTGTTGCATAGCGACTCAACCGAATATTATAAGAGTATTCAAGAAGTATATTGAGTCAAGTTTATTTACCATAACCGTTTTGAGCTGAAGCTGTAAATGCCACAACTTATTTGGTAAACTTGTCTCCTTGTAGTGTAATTAAGTACAAGATTACGTTTGAAATGTGGTACAAACGATTAGTTAATTACTCTATACTCAGAGTATTTGGTTGTGATTTTTATGCTCTTACTCCCATGATAAATAAGACTAAGCTTGATATAAGATCAAGAAATGTATTTTTCTTAGGTATAGTATGCAATGAAGGGCTATAGGTTATGAGATCATGTTAGATTCAAAATAATAGTAAGTATGGATGTGTCTTTCAATGAATATAATACATGCTTCTTACAAGGACAAATCTCATGTCTCAAACACAGTTGTCATGGCATCCCTAGTTAGGTAAGTATGAGTATGCTCATGCAAAAGCATATTCAACAATTAGAGCCAATTGTGCCATAAGCTTTGTTTGCATTGAAACTGCCATTAGGGTCGACATCGCCGTTAGGAGACCTAGGTTTCAAGGGGTAGAGATTAAATTAGGACTCCTTGGATAGCAATTTTTCAAGCTGTACCTTTGAGAGTATGGTTATGAATGATAGTAGTAAGCAATAGTCTCACAGCAAGAAATTACAAATGAATACTGATTTCAATTAATATCTATAAAAATAATTTTTTTATAAATTGATGATTCATATGGGAAAGTAAACATTTTCTTTGTGTATGGAGAGATGGTAGTATTTGAATTGTGCCACTTCCATCTTAGAGAGCATACTTGGTCAGACATGCTCATGAGGAGTGAGATCATTTTGAAGTGAAGCGAATATAGAGCTTACTTCAAAGTCATTATTGATGAAAAGATATGCAAACTAAGGTGAAACAATTTATGGCTAGATGTATGGTATGTGATCGTGATTGAGCATAATTCAATGCCCCTACACTAGAGTTACATCCTCTACCGATTATGAAACTTGGTTATTGTTGGAGCTTGGATTTTGTAGTACCTCTATCATTAATTATATGACATCAACTATATGTGTTGATCATGGTGGAGCATTTTTCCAAGTGGATTGAGTCGGTGGTATTGCTTGACATATCAAGTGAGCAATAGCTTGTGCATTCTTATCTTTGATGCTTAGCCAATTTGGGGCACCATTGGAGCTGTTGATTGATCACGTTACTGTTGATTGATCAAGTTACAAAGTTTTTGGGCAAGTTTTAGGCTTTGTGTGATTGAGCATTGATCGATCATCATATCACCTCAAAAGATCATCCTAAGGCTCATGATCTAGTAGAGAAAGTTGTTAAAACGATGAAGAGAGGATTAATAAAGTTTGGCTTGGAAAAATGTCATTTGGGAGATTGTGAGATCTAGCTATCATGGTTGGAAACACATTATCGATTTAGATGGCAAGCATCTCTAGCATCATTCTCACTGTACTTTCTATTATATGGTAGAGATCTAGATTTACCTATAGCTATTCGTTCAGATTCAACTAAAATCTTTGACTTGAATAAACCTGACGTTTGGGTTAGGGTGTGTTCTCAAAGAACAAAACCCTTTTGTAGGATAATGTCCATGGCATCTGAGAACCAAGCTAATGCCACCATCCAAGTAGTTGGATATTGATCTTCAATTCACAGATTTCATGTTAATGATTATGTTTACACCAATCACATTGGATGCTATTGTTGGTCATACGATTCTACGGGTACTTGAGGTTTTACCTTCTGGAGTTTTGATTTTAGAGGGTTGTGATGGTGTGATTTGGAAGAAACATGTGTGTAATTGTGTGTCATATCACCTTGCAAATATTGATGGTACTATGGATCCATGCGTGGCAGTTGTGTGTGCATGCTTGAGATGTATATTATGTGAATCAGTTGGTGGAACAGCCAGTATGTTGATTTGTGATTCTTGTTTGAGAGTTAGGCATATGTCATGTTTGACACGTCCTCTCAAAACGATGTCTAGTGGATAGTGAAGATATCCTTGATGCGATTAGCATGCAAGCTTGTTTGACTATTACATGGTATGGATTAGAGACAAGCAATTAATGATGGGGCATTGTAACATCCAACCTATTGATCTTAGCCTCACGATGGGCATATTATGTTAATGGACTAGATGGCTATGTGGTGTTAGAGGGATCTAACCATCAATTAGGGGGACGATTGTGGGATACTTGTGTTGGTGTATGACGATCTATGTATTATGTTGTTTGATATGAGAATGATGTATGTTGTGATGCAATATATATATGCATAACAGTTGTCATGACTTATGTAGCGGCATCCCTAGTTACGTAGGTGCCTTCATGTAAGAACATATACATTAGTGAGAACCAATAGTGCAATAATCGCCGTTCGTAATGAAAATATCATTAGGACCGACAGTGCAGTTAGTAGACTTAGGGTTCAAGGGGTAAAGTTTGAATTAGGACTCACTGGGTGTAGTTTTCAAAGTAAAACCTTTGAGAGTGTGGCTATGATGGATAATGGCTAATGCATGAACCTGGAGTCTTTGAAGCACAAAGTGGGTTTGGCTTGACTGTGATTTCTCTTTTATGCTATGGTTATGAGCAAAATCTCCTTGTGGACGTGTTGAGAGTAGAAAAGATTAGTGTGGTACATTGTGTTGGTATATGAGAATCTATGTATTGTGATGTTTGATGTGACAACGATGTATGTTGTGATGCGATATGTATGTGCACGACACAGTCGAGTGAGGGATTCATCTTGATATTTCTCATCCATAGTTGAATAAAAAATGGACCATATTGTTGGGGAGCCACAGATTGACCAACATAAAAAAATCATCTTGAATCTTCAAATGTGAATCACCCTGATTCTTCAACAAAAAGATAGTTGAGAAATGGAGTTGAAAGTCATGCTCCTAAAAGATATGGTATTTGGTTTATTTCAAACCCAATGATTGAAGCTATTGAAGTTGATGTTGATGATTCATGTGATGCATCGATTACAAAATATGGAGATCCATCTTCATTCTCTAAAGCTCAAACTTCTAGCAAGGAGCAAGATTGGGATGCATCAATGCACAAGGAGAGATATGAAATAACTTCTAGACAACAAGACACAAGAACTCACGGATTTACCCCGAGGTAAACAAGTGATGGATTCTTCTTAATGGGTTTACATGATGAAGCATGGAGCTACTTAAGGAGATATCAAAATCTTCAAGGCCAAGTTGGTGGCCAATGGATTCACACATAGAAACTTGTGGATTACAACGAATTTTTTTCTCTCGTAGCAAAGTATTCTACAATATATTTGCCATGTGCTCTTGTAGTTCTGTTCAATATGCTCATTGATCAAATGGATGTTGTCATTGTGCTTTTGTATAGATCGCTTGATTAAGTGATCTTCATGCAACAAATGCAAGGTTTTGTGGTATAATGTAAGGAGAGAATGATATGTATGTTGTTTAAATCTTTGTATGGATTAAAACAAAGTTTGAGGCAGTGGAATACTAAGTGTATATGATCAATGTGTGTATTTAAAACAGAAAAGTAGCCCAAGTTTTGAGCTCATTATTCTTGTCTTGTGCATTGATGACATGCTTATTGCGGCTAAGAAAAAATCTGATGTAATTGAGTCCAATTTTTAGCATAAAGGATTTGGGTCTAGCAAGGAAGATCTTAGGCATGGATATTCATATATATCACAAGGTAGGGAAGCAATGGCTGATGCAGAAGAAGTATGTAGAAAAATTGTTTGCCAAGTTCAACATGGCAGATGTTAAGGCTATGAATACTCCATTGATATTCATTTCAAGCTTTTAATTATCCTTTTTCCAACAAACACAACCGAAAGGGCATGATGTCTGAGATTCATTATGAGATCATAGTGGATAATCTCATGTACTTGATGGTGTGCAATCGACCGGATTTGGCATTTGTTGTAAGGAAGTTGAACATATACATGTCAAATCCAAGCAAGATGTACTGGCAAGTAAAGAAGTGGATACTGAGATATCTAAAGGGAATCATACAACAATCCATGTTGTTGTATGATTCGAAGTCAATGGATGCCTTGTCACTTTTGGGCTATTTGGATGCATATTATCGGGTAGATCCAAACAACAGAAAGTCTACTATTGGATATGTTTTCACTATCTCATGTGTATGCATCAATTGGAGATCTACACTTCAAAAGTGAATTTCTCAATCATCCATAGAAGTTGAGTATGTTGCGGTAACAAAAGATGCAATTTGGTTGAACAAATTGATCAATGAAATGACTAGCTTAACCATGATTATGTTAGGCTAGTTAGATTAGTTATATGCTAGTATCATCGTGTTGTTGTTGCCCCCTCTGTATGATGAGTTTGTAGACTCTCCTTATGGAGACCGATGTACTTTTAGTTTTAGTGAAATGCTCGTGGATGTAATATGTGAACAATTTACATTCTATATTTGTGTTTGGTGTTGTGTTGATAGCATTGTTGATGTCCTTGCAAAAATCTAAGTCTATACTCACATTAAATTCATTGATATCATACTACCAACATAACAAAGTTTTTCTATATTCAATTTTAAATCTTTTACAAATGATAAGGTAAATCTTTTAATATTCTCTCATTTAATTGAATTTTAGTTGCATCTGAAAATTCAAATTATCCAACTCTTATCAGTTGTTTTCAAAGTTTTGACACCTTTGTTAAATTAAGTTTTTGTTCCTTCAAACGACATTAGGACGTCGGCTAAGAGCCAACAGACAATCGGTTGCCATTACAACGTCGGGGAAAGCCTGGTAAAACATGCAACTCACCACTCTCTTCGAATCTATGTTCAGAACAATATAGAACTATGTCATTCATTGCCATTACGACGTCGGGGAAAGCCTGGTAAAGCGTGCAACTCACCACTCTCTTCACATCTATCTTCAGAGCAATACGGAACTATCTCATTCACTCCGTGGCCAAAGAAATATACTGGCTTTACGCTTTGGCCATTATTGATCACGCAGGTGGCAGACTTGCTGTAATAAACAAAACTTGATGACTTGCTTCAGCCAACAACATACATAGTAGCACCAGGGACCCAATACTGCGCTGTTTATGATTTACAACTTCGTATTCTCTGATTTTCGTGACCAACAGCAGTGCAGTCCCAAGAAGAGAATCACGTGGTCAAGTCACAGGCGATACACATTTCGATGAGTTTAACCATTTACTCAGACGTGAATGAGGGACGCTGAAATGACAATAGGGTAACATGACCTGTCCCCACATGAACAATTCACTAAGGCCCAACAAAGTGTAACGTTCCAATTCGACATATATCAGGGATGGGACCATATAGGGACTGATATTCAACTGACACCTTTCTGAACATGTCTAATAAAAATGCTTTTGACGTCTCTTGCCCAAAAGAAACGCAATCAGCGGTCATAAAAAGGAAAAATTTCTGGCCGTGTTTTGATTGATGTAGAACTCTCAAGAAACTACAGACATTCATTCTCCCTTTCTTTTAACATGAAAAGAGAGAATCCATGAGCATCAATAAAATTTGTATAGATCGACTGGAATACCGCCTACATTTCCACCGCTATACTGCGCTCACTACAGCTATACTACATACAAAAGAGACCAGGGGTTGTGAACACCACTTCAGAACTCCAATGATCAGCGGTTATTTGATTGATTGATGGCACTATTAATGAACAGTAAAATGCTCTGACTTGAACCTTCACCACCCCACCTCGTACCCGTTCGTTCAGTTCAACCCATTTGTTATGGGGTCCAATTCACATTACTTGACAGAATGTTACAAAGGATCCTCTGCTGATAATGAAGACAAACTTCTCTCGACTAGAGGCTGCTTTTGCTGTTGACTGTGGAGACTGAGTTTCAGAGTTCCCACAAGGGGGTGCGAGGTACCACTATTCATTGCAGTATGATTTAAACCTACAGTTCTACTATCTAAATCCAACGAATTCTTTCTCCTTTTTGGGGGACGAGAACGTGCTTTACCGATGCCTACAACCTCAAGAGCTGCTGACTTCTCCTTGCCTCCTCCACGATTCTTCCCCTTTCCTAGCCCACTCTTCACAAAATCGGCACCTTGAGGCAATTCCAACTCTCTGTTACCGTTGTCAGCTGTAGCGTCCGAGCTCACACCCAACGTATTTACCTGTTCTCCATTGCTTGCATCCCCTGAATGTGCCGAGAGCTTTACAGGAGTACTGGACTCGCCATTGGCAGCAGAATCAACCGTCTGCTGATGCCCATCGGCTCTTCCGGTGACTGAAGATAACAATCCCAATGACTCAGGAGGTACAGACCCAGATGTCGCAGGAGACTTTTCAGACTTTTTAGGCCTGCCAGGTCTACCAGCCCTCGCTCTTGGCAATCCAGGGGTTCGGGGAGGTCGCGGTACCTTGGGCTGCCTCCGATCTTTACGCACTCTAGGTTCCTTGGCTGGTTTTGGCTCCTTCGGGGGCTTCGGAGCCTTCGGTGGTCTTGGTGCTCTTCCTTCACCACGCCTCCTCTGAAATATCTACGAAGAAGTTGCATTAATTCCGTGTATACAAATATTCAACCTCAATGTTCGTCCATGAGGCAGTACATTCCTCACATCAAGTTTTGCACCCTTCAGTGTGCTCCTTGGGTTCTCCCATATTCAACTCCTTCAACACACACTAAATTATCTTGACGCAACAAACCAAAGTGACTGACATCTCCTTGATGGTCCTATAATAGAGTAATATATAACTCTACCCATGGACAAATGAAAGCTGAAGAGGTAACTCCCATTTTAGTAACAATCCAAGTTGCTTTATGTTACTCACACCCGTTGTAGGACCACAGAGGGAAAAGCAAGCCGAGATACGATGGAAACGATCTCTGTGACGCTATATTCTAGACTAAACGAATCTAAACGTTACTTCCGACATTAAAATAAGTAAAGATATGAAGGGCAGACATCTAAGTAAAAAATGTAGACCTAACAATCTGGACCACATTCTTCAGCAAAATACAGTCAGCACTTGGGGTTCTCACGATAACTGGACAAATCAACCTGCAAAACTTTCTTAGGGTCGGCTTTCATGAACTCATGAGCTCCCAACAGCCTTCAACACAGAAGTGAGGCATAGTCAGGATAAGCAAAAAACAAGAGGACAACGACACGAACCTTTCTTCCACCTCCGCGTCCTGCCTTCTCTGCGATTCCTTCTGTTACTCCAACGACTGCTCTGTCTCCATCGGGAGCAACATTAGCCCCATCCTGAGAAGTTTTCAGTCCATCTCCTAGAGCAACCAATGCCTCTTCATCTAGTGATGCATCACCACCCTCAGCATCCAACCGCACACCCTTCGTGGCAGAACCTCCACCCCATCCTTTCCTGCGCTTCTCAGCTTTGTCCTGGGGTATGAAGTGATATCAGAGACATTAGTACTGAACTTTTTATTCAATCATATCATAAAACGCAAGTTTGAGCTGATACACGGTTCCCGCATAGTTGACATCAACTTTTGAGACCTACTTTTCAAAGCTGAGGAACTTACCGTTGCCTTCGACCCTTGCTGCTGCTCCTTCAATCTTTGCTCAAGCTCTGCATCGTCAAGGAGCAAAGAAACCACTTCTTCCGCCTGGAAAACGTCTCCTTGTGATTGTCCACCTGTCATAACCAACTGCTGCACAGTGTTCTTCTGACTGGCTCGTTTCATGATTTTCTCCTCAACTGTTCCTTTGCAAATCAACCTGTATACGGTTACCTGCCACGAACCGGGATAAACATAGGCATCATTCAGTACATTCACGTGATAAATAATGGGAACTCCCCCACAACATCCATGATGACCTAAACCAGCAGATTTATATTGTTTGGACCCAAAAGAACAAGTCAGTCTCCATTCGTGCCTGTGGAAAGAGACAAACTTGTTGATGTACTGCATGCTAACTTTTTTTACAGTCAATGGAGGAAGGGGTCAGCAAATACCTCCTTGGTTTGACCAAGACGATGTGCCCTGTCCATTGCTTGTAAATCCATTGTGGGATTCCAATCACTCTCGTAAAAAATGACCGTATCTGCTGCTGTTAAATTTATACCCAGCCCACCGGCCCTAGTACTCAGCAAAAAGACAAAGATGTCTCCCCTGTACAAAACATGTAAGACATTGGGGGGCATCAGACTGCGCTCGACACACTCATACCATGGTTAGCAGCAGATTTTAATTGCTCATACATCCTTTCAACGAAGACACTAAGACGTTGCGTTCCCGTTAATGTTTTTGAGTGGTAACGCCATGATTCCCACAAAAATACAAAATTAGACTTTCATTCCATGCAAGCAAGGCCAGCGTGGCAAAGAGATAGACCGCTTCAAGCTTGGTACAAATCTTATCACATGCCTCTCAAGTATACAACAACGGAATATGACAACGACCATTTTCGTAGTTGATATATGGCGCCGTACCTATGCTGAAAATCTTTCACCATATCACGTCGATCCATTATTGTTGAAGAACCATCAAGCCGTAGATACTTATACTTGCGATAATTCATATAATCCTGCCCAAAGCAGACACGTAAGAAGAGAAACACTGGATGACACAGTTGCAGCAGGGGCAGAATACATGCAATATTGTTTACTAAGTGGAAACTGAATGTGCTTCCACTATGATCGTATCGGCAACAGTTCAAACTTCCAAGTGATGATGATTCAGAGCTCCACTGAAGGCTAGTTGGAACAGGGTGGGCTTAAGACTGCGAGTACTGCGAGTCCAAAAGACCAAACCCTAAACAGCATGAAAGGTCACGAAAAACCATACCTCCAAGATGTTTAGCATCTTCGTCATTTGTGCAAACAAAAGTACTCGATGATCTCCTGCCCGAAGACGCTTCAGCAAACCATCTAGTATGTGAAGCTTGCCCGAATCCTGGATAATGTTCACACAGACAACTCTTAGGAACTGGAAAGTCGACAAAAACTAAGATGAGAATGAACGTATAAAACTGCACATCAATGATAACTTTAGACACCGTATCATCCGCTAAAAATTTAGGCCATACTTCTACAAAGTAACGCAAAAGACTCTGTCAACACCATATCACTTTGATTTCTTAGCTTTTCACATAACGCACACAAATATGACATAAAAACAAAGATAACTTACTGTTAACATTTTCGCAAAATCAAAGCTCCTCACAGGAGGCGCTGATCCAAATATTCGATATGGTAGTGAAAGAAGAGGCTCTTGCACTTTTATCTTCACAGCCTGTTCCGCTACTAGATGATGAGGAGCCCGAGGAAGTGAAGGTCCATTAAAGTCAGAGGTCCGACCAAACCCCACCAACAATCTTTTCATCCATGGATCTTGCAGTTCTTCTGTTCTTTGGAAACTGAACCCACGGTCTGAACACACTATATCTATCTGCCAACCAACCATAAACATGCCTGATAAGTACAACTGAGGTCATGTTGACGCCCAATATAAAGCCATCATTCTTTGCTAGTAATCCATCTTGAGGTTACTTCAGAAGTATACAACCTACGTTTATGGTCCTTCTGTGTGAAGTAATCTGAGTATCACCTCAGATTACTCCACACAGAACAATCGCAAGAACAGACATAACAGGTATGGAATCCACCTGAGGGGCTCGGACCGCCGGCATCAGCTTACGCACCGAGCGCAACAACCCAACACTCTGAAGAAACCTCTCCTTGTAGGAAATTATCAAGGCCTCAAACGGATCCGATGTACGACCCGTGAAGCGTTTCTCACGAAGAAGAGAAGACTCAGATCGGCCAGGGATCATCAACAATCTCCTAACAGCTCTTGTCTTAGGATCCTCGATATCAGCTTCGAGCGATTCATCCCCAATATCGCTTTTCTCTTGTTGAGCGAGAATTTGTCCTATCAACGGACTATCATCCAGCAATATAGAATACAACCACCTCTCCTGTGTAGAAGCTTTGGCCAAAAACTCAACTTCAGAAGGTGATAAATTCAAAAGTCGACAGAAGCCAAAACCGCCGCTTCTACTATAGGACCCCTGACAACCACCGCCTTCACTATGAGAGAAGATGGAATAATGAATATTGTCCGCTGAAAAAATACTCAATCTATTTTTCAGCCACTTTTCTGCGAAACCTTGACAGGAACCCGAACTCGAGGTGGGAAGACAGCGCAAGCCATCTCGATATAACAGCTTGGGAATCTGCATGTCGACAGAAAGTGTTATAATCAAAATAAAGAAGCATGATTGAATGTTTCGTTTAACGCTAAATTTCTAATCATTGAAATTTGCCTGTCAGAGTCTGAAGACCGTATACCCACCGACGCTCAAAGATGAATTCAAGAATGGAAAAAGGGAAGTAGGAAGTCTTGAACTTCTACAGAAACATACAGACGACATTCATGCGTACCTGGTATGAGATTGGGTTGCATGCTCCAGCATAATGTATCTCCTCAAGCTCACCAAATGTGGGAGGAAGGAGGGAATTTTTCATCGCAGCAAAGTGTAAGAAGGAATTGCCTTCATTGCGCTCGAAAAGCTCTGGATGATTGCAGACCTGCAAAAGAGAAGAATATTACCGGGTTAGCAGCCAAAATATGTACAAATAAAAAGAAATTATTACACCTAATCTGAATAATTAACTCAAAAAGCTCTTCACTACAGACAAAAATGGTACATATAATCCTCTCCTACACAGGCCAAGTGCGAGAGTGTTCTCATCTTTACCTTCCGTAGCTGGATGACGATATTCATAAGATTGAGAACTTTCTTGTCATTCATGGCACCCTTGCTATCAAACAAATCGGCGACTGAAATCTTGTTTTTAATGGCCTTGTAGAAAGCCTGCTGTCGTGAACTCAGTGAGCAAGATACCACCACTTCTTTTTTGTTGGTCATCTCTGTGATGACATCCTTCTTCACGCGTCGTAACATAAAGGGTTTCAGAATTGCATGCTGTTTCAAGAAACACAACGACCTTTGTCAGCAGCATTCCCAACACTGTGGCAGGAGAGGTGACTACAAAACGGCAGCGAAAGTCAACGCATCTCTCAAGAAAATTCACACTCTAGCCTCCTCCGTTTTTCCCACGTATCTTAGCTTGGATGCAACTCATCACAAGGATTTTTAGAAGTAATTTACATTCTCAATTTGAGTTTCAGGATACAAAAAATTACCAATCGAGTCAGCTGATGTTCATTCAAAGTGCCTCCATGCTCCGCGTGACCCTCAATTCTATGAAGGAAAAAACACTAGTCAGTGACACCTCAGTGTTCATTTACTCATTCCCTCAATTTGGAAATCTCATGTAAGCGATTGTATTGAAGCTCTTGACACGACGCTTAGAAGTATACAATACATCACAATCCTCAAACTTAAGAATAATCTGCTTTACACAGCGATACTTCAAATCTACTCGACAAACGCTTACTACAAAAATCTCGATAATAGTGAACAACAAACATGAAAGTCATACACATCTTCGGTTTGGGGGCTTCTGCATTCTTAGAAAGGACAATGTCCGTCTTACCCTTTGGAAAACCACTCGCTAAATTGTTCATGACTGTCAAATAAGGTTGGCATAATGAAGTGCAGAAGTGCCCATAGCTCTGCCATGCTGTTCTGAATGGGTGTTCCAGTAAGCAGAAGACGGTTTCGACAGTTGAAACTCAGCAATGTCTTCCACCTCAAGCTGTAAACAAAAAAAAAAAAAACTCTGATTAGAAAAGATGATCTCCAAGTAGACGACGGAGAAACGACTGAGAGGACACCTTGATTTCAAGCAGCTTTCACGTTTCCCATTTATAGTCAACTTCAACCCCAAGTGAAAGAATCAACGAACGACGCCGATTCATCGACCTCTACTACAGAAAAGAAGCACCACTATGAAAGGGCGGACTTGCCTTCAAAACTAGAAAACTAGCTCACACCTCCATATCAGTTTGTAGACCATCTCAAACGCGTATTAGGGATGTTCTATCAGATTCCGAAATGCTTCTAAGAACATCCACGACAGCAGTCTAGCTTTTCATACCGGATGCGAACTGAGAATTGAGAACATGAATAAATGATCACCCACCTGCTTGCGCTCTTTATGGCTTGTGCTTCATCAAGAACCATGTACTGCCACTTCACTCGCCTGAAATACTTCTCATCGGACACCAAGAGCTGATAGCTTGTGATGAGAACATGAAAACCTGCGTCCCTGAGAAAATATGGCTGTATCAAACACCTGTGAAGAGCCTGACATAATCCTGAAAGGAAAACTACTGAATCCTAATGCAACCGAACTTGATACAAATTCGCTTCGTCCAATTCCATACCATCAGAAAAATACACTGCACAGCATTTGACAAATCTCGCCGACCAATTAGATGCAGAACACTTGCCTCTTGTAGAGACGCTTGGGATTTATGTTCTTTCGCAAAACAGTACGTTCATTCAGCCCACCCCAGTAGGGCAGAATTTTCAGATCTGGACAGAACCGGTTCACTTCATCTGCCCAGTTATTTAGGACAGATGCGGGAGCAACCACCAAAAACGGTCCCCATATATTTTTCTCCTGCAATCCACGCATCACTGTTCAATTAAAATCCAATTTTTATTTGAACTCCGAAATGACGAGGAACCTAAGCATGCAGACTACCAGGTGCTAAATGTCGGGCTCGTCAATTTTACCTCTGCCAGATGTCCAAGAAAAGCCATCGCCTGGATAGTCTTCCCAAGACCCATCTCATCAGCTAGAATACCATTCAAACCCTGATAAAGACGGAGGAACATAAGTCCAAAAAAACACAAGTTCTGTCAGTCTCAAACACGTAGGTATACATGGAACTCCTATTTCAAGTCTGAAAGAAGGTGGTTAAAAGAGACAGATAACGAGGAAGAAAGGCACAACCCCGAGCATAACTCAGACTCAGATACTGTGAACAGTGAGAAAAACTTTGCATAGGTTGATATTACCTGCTCATAACAATTGACAAGCCACTGCAAACCCTTGAGCTGATATTCTTTCAAAATTCCTTGAAACAATTTTGGTTGCTGCACTGAGGACGTGGTTGGCATTGTCGACCTAAGAACATAAATCAGCAGTTAGTGCATACAATAAAATTTTAGCAAATACAACACTGGACAATCATGCCAGACTCTAATTCATGTAGAAGGTCGGGGAAATGTCTGAAGCGACAGACCTAACAGAGCCACATCCGATTTCAAATCATCACATACTCCTTCTACAACGCATCATCATGACAGCGTAGAATGCATACCGCTTCCTATGATCGACACAAATCTGGTAAAGGTAACACTTACGGGTTCAGAAGATCAATGTCAGAGGAGCCGTCCACTTGCATTCCATCTTGTTCATCATCTTCTAGACCCGCAGCTTGACGAAGCTTGCTACTTTCACTGTCAAATGCGTTCGTCCTGTTCTTCGCCTGTGCAGCTGCTTGCGTTGCAGCGCGCACGGCTTCTTCCTTGAGTGCTGCTTCTTCAGCAGCATCTTCTTCACTCAGCTTTGTGTCGTTGGCAGCAGAAGTATCATCTGAAGCTGAGAGTACTGCAGCGGTGTCCGTCACTGCAGGTGTTCCTCCTGCCAATTTATTTTGCATGAAGTGGCTGTACAACTCTGTTTGAGTCAAAAGAAAATTCAGCCGTTGCTGCTGTCTTTTAGCTTCTCTGAGCTCTTCCTGACGCTTCAGGGCATCCGCTGCATCCTTTTCTTCCTTCCTACGTACCTCAGCCTAAACACAAAAGACTGTTAGTATCTAAAAAAATCCCTGCAAGGTCAAGTTTTGCAACGAATACTGCGGCATGGATAGGGCAGCTTGCAAACATGTTACAAAATATGTGCAACACGGCCAAAAGCGAACATTCCACACAACGGGAAACGAATACGACGACCTTTGTTACATTTGTAGCATGAAAGTACCTGCTCTTTGTCCACTCTCTTCCAGAATATAACCATGTCTCTAGCTAGTCGTCTTATCCGCATTGGAGCAGCCCGCAACAGCTTCAAAGATCGCATGTTTCTTGTCCTCACCTGCCAGTTCCAAACATCTCAATGAGCTCTTGCGGTCCATTCGATGTTTCTCACGTATCAAACACCCCGTATTGCATAGTGGACATACTCTTGCAACCGGTCTCTCCGAACTATATATGCATTTCAATATAAAGTACTCATCAGCTTTCCGGTCAAATAAACATTGCGGGCCTACCTCGCGTTGACAAAATTCCGCAAAGCGCTTTACATCGACCAGCTGTCTTTTGTGATATGTCATGAAAAACTTGTGGTGTTTGGGGAGATCTTTCCGCACTAGGTTTGCCCAGTGTCTTCCAATCTTGTCAAAATCCTCCCGCGCAACCAGGGCTGGATCTTTTTTAGACTCCTTCCTCTCAATCCTCCGTTGAATGACCTGGTGTAAAATCAATACAGCAAGGAATGAGTAACATGGCGTCCTCGAGAGCCGCAATTGGAGGACTGTGGAGCCGCCACTCCAAGGATACTCTGGAAGAACAACGATTTAGATTCGTACAAACAAATATCCCTATCAAAACAGATTGCGCCACCCGGTATCTGCAAATTTCTAGCTTAGCCTCAAAATACTCGCTCTCCTTTTAATCAGTGAGATAAAGTAGCACCCGTTCCGAGAAGAAGGTTGGCCATAACGTAACTTCATTACGCTTGGACAACAACATTTTGTTCGAAACATCCAGGACGTAACCACTTAATTATCAGCATGACTACGTACAGGCTGACATCAACAGTCGGTCATTACCATGTCGGAGCTAAGAAATAGTTCTTCAACTTTTGAGTAAGACATGACGTAAACCGAGAGTTATACATATGGCAGAAGACATCACCGACACAAGAAACTCAAAGGAAGTAAGGTATGAGAAAGGAAACAAAATCCCCAAAAAAATGGAACAGAGTCTATCCATACATAGGTAACATATTACACGATCAACCGCAGGGGCTTAACACGTAAGAGGAGCAGAAACATCTCGCACCAAGGTGGTACGTCTTCTGGTGGCAACTAAATGACAACGGACGGAAACAAACATGAAGAAAATGATCAAAGAGCAGAAAAAGGTCGCAACTGAATAGTAACGAATGGATGCAAACATGCAAAATAACAAAGAGCAGAAGAAAGCTGTAATAGCTTGGACTCTATTGATGGTGGAATGAAGTCCAGAGGCTGTAATCAGCTTAGAACCAAAAAAAAAAAACAATTCGTATGGAAAACAGTATATACATTTAGCACGACTGAGTAAGAGTACTCAGTACGAACTTTAGGGGTAAAGCTAAAAAGGCATGCTCAGACAAGGAAATAAATGATAGCTGCAAAGGCGAGCGTGATCAATAGCGAAAGCTTAATACCTTAGGCAGAGTGCCAAGAGGCAAGTAACAGCCAAAGCAACGCTCAGCAAAAACAACCAAATTTGTCGGTGAAATACATAAGTTGAAGCAGCAGTACCATTCCAAGTTGTTTCTGACGTAGTTGGACAGATTTTAACAACTACAGGGAAAAAAATGCTAAAGGTATCCAAGAGGTAAAAAGAAAAGGATGTGGTAGTGTAGCAAACAGTACAATGAAGAGAAGAAATTGAAAATTTGATGTCATGTGATCAATAACCATGTATGAAAGTTACCATATGAGAAGGAAAAGGAAAACTTGGGTGCAGCTAGACGAGAAGACGGGCTTGTGAACAAGCTCCCCGCCGTGTAAATGTCACCTGCCGGACTGATCGGAAGATGCCCATACATAGACTACACCATAAAAACAACACGAAACTAGCGTATACCCCTAAACAGGTTCAATCCTTCACGTCTTCTGGTTTATCTCCACCGCGTCAAATCATAAAAGTCGGGAATATGTCAACAGAAGCTTTTATTCTCTACTGACTCTCTACTGCAATCTCGGAGTCACAAGTAAAGCATCCGTTGCTTGTCAGAATATACGAACCTCATAGCCATCACCCCTTTCGATTATTTTCACTTCGCAATGGCTCATCAGACCCCCGTCAGATGATATGTGTCTCAGTGTGATGGGATCGCCTTGTTGGCTCCCATCTAAAGCTTCAAGACCAAGAGATGGTCCAGTCGACCCTTCCGCAATGTAACTTGAGGACAAATGCATACTCGCTCTATCCAACACCTGCAAAGAAAATCTTCTCTGACCTTCTTCCTGAAACATTCTTAGCATACCCCCTGGGTGTCTGAGACTGTCCCAACTCTCCCCCATACCCGCTCTGAGACGCCATAGCTTCGCCCTGGGGTCAGAAGCCATTCTAGGCAACAGTGAAGTTGAGCTGATTTTACCACTTAATATGCGCTCGGATATCTGTAATTCTGCCAAATCTGGCAGGTGGAGACTGGAAGCCAACCTTTCATATGCAGGTGGTATTTGAAATTGGACTCCGCCCCCAATATCAAGCAGATTAAATAAAGGACCCCCTTCGGCAGTCATACGCTCAATTGTCAATCCCGTATGCATCTCTGACCCACCTGGAGATATACCAGAAGTTGTTCCAGAATAGAGATCCTTCATAGTATTTCCATATTGGTCGGTCTTCTTCATGCGGTTTTTTCGGGAGTACTGTTTGACAAAATCTGAAGTTTGATGATTAGAGCCATCGAAGCCATTGGGGTCTGTTTGGTAGTTGCCCAAGGCCTTCTGCTTCGCACTCTCAGTTCGACGAACGGCCGCAACACTTGAGCGAGCGGCCACAGCTTCTTGTAACCGAGCTCTCTTGTACCTTTGATAATGCTCAGAAAGCATCTCCCTGTATACTTCTTCAGAGATTGCGTAAATTGAATCATCTTCGTCTTCGTCGTTGCTGTCCGAATCATCTCTTCTTGCTGAGTTGCAACCAGCATCAGCCTCCACTTGCACTCGTTTTCTCTTCATGGTCATTTCGGATTGAATGTCTGAAGGCCTCTCGGCATCACCACCATTGGCATGTCCATTCAACCTCCAATTGTCTGGGATACCATGGATGTTTGTGTTTAGCAGAAAAATACTTGAATACAATCAGAAGAGATAACGCTGTAGCTTCATATCTTCACAAAACCGAAAGCTCCACACACTTGCTATTAAGAACGGCCGGATTGTCCGATGCGATCATAAAACTCTCGCCTTCTTGTGGTAGTGCGGCGGAATACATTATGATATGAGTGGTCTGCTAGAATCAAAAAACCTACAACGACTGTCGAGACAATCACTAGGAAATTGTCGTCTTATCTCATGCGGGTTCATAGTTAGAAAATCACGAGAGTCTCAGGAAAAAATAGCAATCACTTAATTGTGTATTGACTTGAGAGCTGATCCTCGTCATACCTCTTCCCGAATCGCTCCCATCCTCACTGCTGTTGCCACTGCTGATGTGCACATCATCTTGACATTGAGGAAGCTGAAGATCCAACAATAAATGAAAACAGTCAAGACAAGGTAAGAGAGCAAAATCTACAGCGCAAATTCGTAGCTTATTTCCTAAATATTCTCTTAGGCACCGCAATAGGCCTACTCCTTATGTTCTTCACGAATTCAATCAGAGCTACAAGCCTGACTTACATCGAGCTTGAACAAGCTGTTGTAGGTGTACTGGCCTCTAGTTGAAGCCTCTCCATTCCGTAGGTTCGCCGCTTCCTCGTTCCTGTGAATCATGTGATTCATGATAAGGTGTCCCAGTAAAATACACATTCGAAAGAACACCAAATTTGAGAATCACGAAAAATATAAAACATGACTTTTCTATTTTAGTTTAAACGTGATCCTGCACAGACCAGATGGTATCCATGCTGACAAAGGAAAAAGTACCAACACCAAGCTCGTTCTCAGCCCCCAGTGATTTTCAAAACAGAAAGGACGACCCTAAAAGTTGACAAGTACAAAAATTTGTACACTTATGATGCATAACATAGCTGAAAGCAGAAACCAGGACAATACAAGACGTTCTAGCCTTCGACACAAGAGACTGCTAGTTCCTCTCCAAAAACTCTTCCTGAAATAGAAGGTAGTAAACTTGGGGGAAAAAAAAACCAGCAGCACAGTTTGACGATGTAAAAACAAATCAAAGTTTTCCATGAAGCTTGATGCAGCGGATGCCAGTTTGCGAGCGTCCTCTATTGTACAAGAAAAATGTCTGTCAACCACAAGACCTAAGCATCGACTAATTTCAACCTAAAGACCCCTCTTTTCAAATGCACCAACCACATGATAAAATTTGGGCTCCCGCAGCAGCAAACACACAATTTCGATCCACCTCGAGAAACTTGAGAAATCGAATTTCGAAATCCGTCCTCAAACTCCATGAACAGGACCCATAAGCTCAAACGATTGAAACCGTCACTCTCCCTTCCCTAATTTAACCAAAACACACTTCAAGTTCAAGCCTCACCCTTCGTCATCGGTCGAGCTTCGGTCATCCTCGTCATATCTATCACCCGGGGCGGGCATGTTAAAACCACCGCAACGCTTCCCCTCGCCTCCGCTCACCAACCGCACAGTGAAAATGCGAACCCTTAACCAACAACATGTACTCTGGACCCGAACATGCGCAAATTTCCTGATTTTCAACAAACCAGTCTTACATGCCCGATTCTTCACCAACAGGGCAATCCAGAGCCTCGCAACTAGAATCTCAAACTCGTCGATAGGAAACAAACATCAAAAACAATGTCTCGAAGCGCAACGAGCAAGAAAACTGCACCAAAGCAGCGCGAAAAGGTAGCCATACCCATTCTCATACCTCTCCCTCGCCTCTCCTCTCGCCCTCAGAGGGGTTGCGACGAGAACCATTGGGACAGACGAGCTTATTTCGAGCTATTTTCGAACCTCCAGTGTGAAACCGGATATTATTAATCTACGTTACAAATGTGAAACTTTCCATTTCCCTCACTCTGACTACCATTCCAACCCTAAGTGCATTAGGACATATTTCCCATTTTGATGCTATTGGGGCTAGGCTCCAATAGCATCACAATGGGTTTCTTCCATGTACGACTTGATGGGGTATTCCCATCTTTTTGTTATTTTACGGTGTCCCCACAGGCTAGTACCATTCCAACCCTAACCAGGTACCCTTAGGCATAATACACTTTTGCAACCCTGCACTTTATCCTCTTTTTAACCAAATGAAAATACTTTTGGTTGTATCACGACGAAGAAACCACAAACGTGTCCATCTCCAAAGAGCTGAGCCCACCAGCAAACCCTTAAACACACATATTTGCTCCTTATAAGAACCATAACCTCCTAATTATGATGGCTTACCATCAGCCCACTGTGTGCTCTGTTTCTGTGACCAGTGAAGCGGTTTGCAGTCCATTTTATTTCTTATTGGCTGCCGCCCTGACATTCGTTTTGAGTTAACACTGGTTCTAAAGAAAGCATGCGAGATTGTATGCGTTAGGCTTGTCCGGTAAGACGAAGTAAAATATCAAAAGGGATGCGTTAGGCTTGTCAGTATGGCAAAACATCTTTTTGATATGGGGATGCAGTCGATGTACATCTCTCATTATTTGTTGCCAACAAAAATGTGAACCTTTGGTTTGATCCCTGTACAACTTGAAGGGTCTTCCCATCCTTTTTGCTATATTACTTGGTTTTCTCTTAAAAAAAATAATGTTAACAAATTGCTATTAAGCTTATATTATCGTCCACAAACATAAAACAAAAGGAGTAATTTTATCTTCAAAAGATGTCATTTGTTTAATCAGGTGTTCCTTAGTTCATATAAAACATCAGTAATGCTAAAAAAAACTTGTTTCGTTAGATATTCATTATTTTAAACTTCTTGCATTTCTGCCACTGACAAACACATTTAAATACATCTATGGTACATTCACTTAAATAAATCTTCTCAACAAAAATTTACCTGATGTAGCACTAAACAGAAAACTGTACATAACACAATATATAAGATGCATCATATCTAACATGATTACATGATTTCTCCTCTGAAACATGATTACTTGAATAACGACTGAATGTTTCTTTAGTATACAAGGTGCATAAATGTAATCAATTATCATATTGATGAAAAATCCAATCTTACACGTACATTTTATTAGTGAAGTATGTGAACGTAAGCAAATCTTTAGTAAGACTTTAATGAAAATGTGACTTTACCGAATGTTGCATATATGACATAAAAGTTACTTCCAAGAAAATAACTGGTTAAAAAAAAATAATGTGAGGATGGAATGATCGATTGGACGACTTCAATACTTTGGATTTAATTTTCTAAAAACAATCCAGAAATAAGTGAACATTGATATATATGAAACAAGGACAAGTGAATGCTGCAAAGAGCTGACTACACAGCTCGAAAGTTAGAATTTTTCTCAGAGGTGTACGAAATTGGCAGGAATCATGAATAATATGGATATTGATACTTCCTTCGCACAAAAAATGCATGAAAAGTAAAAGGCCTGTTTTGAGTTTTGACTTAGCTTCAATCATAATACTTCATCCAGTTTTTCTTTATGTAAATTTTGTATTCATGATCATATATATTTCAGACCTAAAACTGACTCGTATTCAACTTCAACACAGTTTTCCATTTGATTTAGGATGTTAGCTTTCCACATATTTACCTTTCATTTGACAATAATGTGATTCAATCACATGTGCCATAATGGATAAATTTATAATGTAATTTTAGTAAGATTAACATGATATAGATTCATTTCTTTCTTATTATGTTTCATAGATACATGAATGTTTTTAGATAATTATTTCAAAATTAATGTAATTTTCTTTATGTTGACACAAAAAATACATTGAAAAAACTGAAAATTATTTTAAATACAGTTTTAAAATAAATTTTATTTAATTTTAAATATTTTTATATTATTAAATAATTGATGTTCTGTGTATTTAAAATGATTAAAAAGTCATAATTTTAATTATTTTGAGCTTTAGAAATGGAATGTAATGTTTTTAATATGATTGGATAGTTACGATATTGACTATATTCATTTGATACAATAAATAAGATTCTATGAAAGAGCTTTCATGTTGGATGAATTATACTTTGAAGTGAAAATGTTTAAAAAATGTTAGCATTCATGAGTGTGTATAACTATATTGAAGCATACAAAAAACTGAAAATTTTGATAAAAAATTTGGAATGAAAATAATTATGTTACATAATTATAAATTATGTAGCATAATTTGCAAAATAATCCTTAATTATTAATTATTTTGGATTGAAGTAAAAAGGATTACATTCTCTATATTATGAACTATGTAAAATAAAAAGTTAACTGAATGTGGGCGGTGAGTGGAGTGGCAGCAGCCAAAGTATCCAAGTATAGGGGTATGCATAAAGGTCACCTTTTTTTTCCTCTAGCTTTGGAGTTATATGGAGCTATGGACACTCACTTCGACATGTTTGTTAGGGAGTACGCGAGAGCCTACATACTATGCAGTAGGGGTCTCACTCTCTTTAGCTTAATGTATAGTCTATTTTAGGCAACATGTTTCCATTGCTATACCAAGAGCACTAGTTGGTACAATCCATAGGAGAGCAATCATGTTAGGTGATACTTCTTCGGATGTTCATATTGTTTGTAGACTATTTGACCTAGATAGTTTTGATATTTTAGGTGTTGTACGATATATTTCCTTGTGTCATGCTATTGGGGCCTAGCCCCATGTTACCGTTTTGGATCATTCCTTGTAGGATTTGATGGGATCTTTCCATCCCTTTTGTTATCTTACTTTGTCTCCTTACCAAAGTTATATGGACGAATGAAGCTTTTTGAAGAAATTTTGAGGTGGATTATCATAAATATATCATTCAAGTAAGTTGTAAGAATTGTAAAAAATAATGTATCTTACACTAGTGAATGTTGAGGATTGTTTTAAGAACCTCCATCTTGTAATTAATGTATACTACACACTAATTATTTGATTGTCTTCGACTCTTAACGAAAGACTGGGATTTATAGTTATGTCACCGTGAGGAGAGTTGATGTTTCAGTGCCCAACAAACTCCGGTATTATAAAGTTTAATGGGGAACAAATGCTTCAAAAGTAAATGCATCGCAAGTGCGGATAGAATGTGAGATTATATGTATATTTGATGCTAGATTCAAATTTGAATTGTTTTAGGAAAATGATATCTTCTTTGACATGTTGGATGATAATGAGGAACATATCTTTGTATTGTCATTTAAACATAAAAGAATAAACTTCAAATACTGCATGTATATTAATATAAATGAAATGTATGGATACCACATTTTCATAAATGCTTAAGTTCACATTATACCTTCCAAAAATTTTAGCACGTCTCGAAATGCACATCATCACCGTCGAATATATATAAACTTCTATGAATATACATATATTCATTTTGTATCGTAGTTCAAAGTCCTACATTGAATCTCATTTTATTAAGTAATTATGAGAAGACTAAATATATTAGACTAATTGGTTATTTAATATTCTGAGGAGTTCACAATCATTTCTGGAAAGGTAAAATCCATTTATGATAAAATGTTATGTGTACCAGGGAGTAAGATTCTCTTTTATATGATACGTTTCCGTGAGTTCATTTCCCGCATAGAGTCATTATACAATGACACTAGCGTACTGTAGGATTTTTGTGTCACATTTCAATTTCTAATATAATCTCTCTAGACAAACAAAGAGATAAACAAAATTATTGGAAGCATCGGAGATGACCAAATATCTTTTCCTGGGAGATTAATGAGGGCCTGATCGCCTCGATCATTGCTCTCAAGTAAAAACGTGACCTTGACCACTTGTTCTTACATTTCACTCTAGTAATCTACCAGGCCAGGTAAATGGCAAAGCCCGGGCGATAATCGTTCTGCATTGAGAGTGACTTTCAACTTGAAAGTTCCAAGTCAAAGGTTAAAAAGTCACCATTTGCCTAACTTTTCTCATTGCCAAGAAGAAAATGAAGCCTTTCCCCTCCAGCCGAATTCGAAGTCAGAGCTTCTCCCATTGATGTTGCAAGATTACCCTCCTTCTCCTTCTCGTCTAACGAGGCATTATTTTGAGCGACGAGAACCACGTAAATTTTCTACTCGGTTCGGGTTGCACTACAGTCGACATGACAGTGAGAATATACAGTGTAACGCAGAATATTACACTCTTCGATGTACATCAGAGAGATACTGTGATCCTGTACTATAGTCGTCCACTATGTTTGCTACTCTTAAAGCCACGTCACGACAAAGAATAAGAAGAATTACACATTTTATTTCTAAAGCACGAAGAAACCACCCCTTGATGCTTTTCTCGACAATCAAGGCAGTGAGTACGTCGTCCTGCACATTTCATGAAGGTCGCATTGTTCGCACTGGGTCACAGCATTGCGTCCGTCTGAGTCAGATCATAAAGCACTGTAGATCTGTGAATTTGCGTTTCCGTACCGACAGGCGGTGGTGAAAAAAAAATGTCCAAAACGATGCAGTGGATGTGAATCTGAGGTGTTACATGATCTCTGACAGGGGCATTGGTTTGGATGTTCTGAACAAGGAGGGTTTGCAGATGGTTGACAAGTCTCGAGTGGGCGGATCATCGATTATCTGGAGAAAGTGGGTAGGTTGTGAAACTGTGGAAGGAATATGGATCAGTACCCGGAGGAGCTTCGCACACCTCCAATGCCCCTAGTGGCGTTGGTTGGTATGCCTGAATTACATTCAGCAATCTCCATGTCTCTTCATACCGAGCAGCTACCGCTGAATACGCTTGCCATCCCGGATATAGCTAAGATTTCGATTATCGGAGGGAAAGAGAGGAAGGCGGTCGATGCAAGGATGCCTCCACCTGTTGGTATTTTGAAGGCAGACTGGCTTGCCAAGCACCGCACGAGGTCTCCTGCTGTACTCGCTGTGCTCTTGAGCTGCGATCAGGTTTATGGAGACCCCGCACAGTGGCTTCAAGTTTGCTCTAACATTGACATCATAAAGTGAGTATCTGGATGCTCGTGTTTCTGATGCCCCATTTTTCGTATGTTGCTTTGTTTTTCTTAGTATTAGGTGAAGTTTGACTCGACAAAACTTTGCCAGTTGCTTATATATATATATATATATATATAAGCATATTCCTTAAACTTTGCCAGTTCCTGATATTCTCTTACCTCAATTTGTTGGATTGTATGCACTAGCGGAAGCATGTGAGTCAATTATTTAGATGTATCTTCTTTGATAATCGACTCACCTGTAAAGTAGTCTTGCAAGGAACTTTGAGAGTATTCTAGCTATTTTGTGTGCCAATTGTGACTCAACCAACAAGGAGGCCGTAGAATGGTAAGGGTCGGTTCTTTAAATATAATGCCTGAAAGATGAGGTGATGAATTAGGGAATAATTGTCTCTTTTGTTGTAATTTTTGGTGGCTTATGCAGGGGTGTGATCCGTGGAAGGAACATAAAGCTTGTCGTAGCTGTTGTCCAGCCGTCACTCAATGGTCAGTTCCACTGTAAATGTCAAGTGTGGTGCATTAGCGTAGTGGTAGAGGGCTTACCTAATCGGACTACCGTGTTTGGAACTCGTAATACTGAAGACACGTGCTTCACCTCCAAAAAATATTCTTGTTTTAGGTTTATGTGAAGCTTTGTGGTTCCACGAATTATCGATGCACGGGCGCAACTCACAATGTTTGTAACGGGATATTATATATTGGGAAGTGTACTAGGAAGATCGTTTGGCGCTTCCGAATGCACGCGTGACATTTATTATCATGTTCTTCTCAAATGATCAAATTCAGAGATTACTCTGTTTATCTCTGCAGGTGAAATGAATGAAGACAGGCTGACAGCACTCAGGAAGCGTGCAGAAATAGACCCGAAGAACTGTCTCATTTTTATAACTCATGATCCAGGCGAGCTGAAACGTTCTCTTTTAAGGTTTGTTCGCGAGAAGCTAAGTAGATGGGGCAATAGATTCTCAATTAGGGTGTTCGATAAACTACCGCACGAAAAATTGTGTTTATTTTGATCCCCATTGGCTAATCAAGTTTGATGTTGTTTCAGGCTCGGGAGCATCATGGGTGAATTAGCCAGTATGTACTACAGGGATGAAGGTCGCAGGGTTAAGCTTCGAATTGAGAAGAAGACATATAGCTCCATAGAGTTGAGTGTCCGATATAATTTTAAGGTATATTATTTTTCTGACAAGGCTCGCAAAATTCCAAGCCTAATGGCGCGTTTTAGGCCAAGGACTTCGTTGTTGAGGGTTCCGGGGCTATCGTGAATATCATCTGATTATTACATCGTGCACACAAAGCAACAAAGGTTCTTGGTTACCTTTTTGGGAATGATTGGAAATGTTCTTCACAGATGCTATTGATGAATGTCATTTGTGAACCCATATATGTTTAGGTTGCACCAACGAGTACACAGTGAGTTCAGTTTCTCTGCATCTAGTCCTGCATACCTGCACGTCATTTTTGTTTTAATCTATACAATTGCGAACTGTCGCTTTTATTGCATACCTACTCATCACTTAAATATTATCCACACTTTCTCAATTTTCTCAATAACAGATACGTCGCTGCAGTTTTGCTTCCCACCCCTTGACCTTGATGGATTATCAATCTTTTACATTGACTGGTTGCCTTGACCGCATGTGACTTGGACAGCTGATCAATTTGTATAGTATATATGGCAAGCACTTCGTGTTTGCACGTGATGGGTAACATATCGAGTCTCATCTTATAGGTTGCAGTGTATGCGGAGTTTCGGCGGGACTGGGTGACAGCTCTCAAATTTTATGAAACATCCTACTCTCTCCTGCAGGAGGTGCTTCTTTTCATTATCCAAGGTTGAGTTTCTGTAATCTGCGTAATATGTATAGGGCGTGAGCAGATTGTTTGGGTGTATATTTTGGTTTTTTGAATCTCCTTAACCAGCTGAGAAACATGGCCGAGATATATATGTGAACCCATTTCCTAAGAGTAGTCCGTGTGTTTTACAGGTTTCGAGGAAAACGCTGGGAAAGTAGTACAGAATAGGATTGTATTTATTGGTTTGATACATCTCGTTCCCTGGCACAAGCTGATATGGCTGCTCATCGTGGATGTTTTAATGGAGATTAGACCCTGAAGAGTATTCGACTTGGCCTCCGTATAATCTGGATGGGCATGCTGGTCTTCTCTATCATAGCGGTGCTTGTCTAACGAATATAATCTCTTTATTGTCAGGTTATCACGGCGCATATGGAGCTACAACCAGTGCAAAGAATAGTTGAGCTCAAAGCTGTGGCAGAGCAACTCCATTTCAAAATCTCAACGTTGCTTCTCCATAGCGGCAAGGAGAGTGAAGCTGTTAAATGGTTCAGGCAGCATATTGCCTGGTATAAGCGACTGGTTGGGCCTCTCGAAGGTGCTTTTTTGCACTGGGCCTGGGTCTGCAAGCAGTTTCAAGTTTTCGCCGAGCTACTTGATAACAGTCTGGCTACTGCTTCTCCTGTAGCAGCAACACCACCTTCACCTGGACCTCCAGTAACAGAGCGTGAGCTACAACCCGGCTACTACCTTCAGGTCTGTACTAGGAAGCTCTTTGTGCCGAACTACCGTTGTGGGCTCCTGCGGCTGTCAGCCATGTTCCTTAGTTCAAGTTCTCAAGTAGCCCGAAGCACGCTTATGATCGGACGATGAAGAGAGCTTTGCAGTTAGTTTGGCTAGTGAGTGAGCGTTTGAAGTACACTTGGTATTGGAGAATGTCACATAGCCTAGTTGACGTGAGTAGACTTTTGGTCAGATCTTCCCACTGTTCCTCTTATTATCTCTGAATCTTCTGGTCTTCGTCGATCTTCGACGAAGACCAGAAGGTGTTGTCAGCCATGGTATGTATAAACAGGATATCAAGTAAACGGGGACATTTTGTGGCTATCAATTGTTGACTCTTGTGAAAATTGCTCCAGTTAGCAGCATCTTACATGGTCTTGAGGAGACGCTGCTTCGAGTCAGCCCTTGCTACTTTTGAAGCGTTTGAAGATGAAGGAGCTGTGGATGTTTTAGCTGGACCTCGAGACGAAATCGGTCCTCCTCTCTATGTCGGACAGGCCTCTCGGTTATTGAAACGTGACATCACCGTTGATGTGCAGAGGTGCGTGCTTTTAGCACGCATGGTGTATTTGAAGTCATCTATGCGTGTTATGAAGTGATAGCGCTTCTCAATTTTATGCTGTCTTGCAACGAACTGACTACTTGTTGCTACTTCTTCTTTCTTCTTCGCAGCCCGACTGCAACAGAGTTCATGAGACATATGATATATGTCGAAAAGAGCTTTACCCATTCTCACGCAGCAATCGATCTTCTCACGAGGGCCCATGAGCAGTTTAAGAAGGTACAAGCCGTTCGGATGATCTATCAGCTTGGTAGTGAAATGGGGCGTGAATATTACAATGCACGAGAGTATGAGAAAGCGAAGCGGTTATTTGACAGTGTTGCAGGAATGTATAGGAAGGAAGCATGGGTTTCGATTTTGGGTGCCACCCTTGGATACTTGAGAGAATGTGCTCGACAGTTAGGACAGCTACAAGAATACGTTGAGTACGCTTTGGAGCTTGCATCTCTTCCAATTCCCTCAACATTTGGTCCAGATGTGCAACACGCTGTGGTTTCTGGCCCAGAAGTTGGTCCAGCTGGTCCTTTAGGCCAATCTCAAAGAGAGCATGTACACAAAGAGGTCATAGATCTGTTGCAGGGAACAGCCTCGGTCTTGCCAGCTCGGGAGGGCGAAATTGGTATGTCTGTGACAGTTGAGCAGCCAATTGGCCTTGAGATTGACCTTGTAAGCCCGTTGAGAATATTCCTATCTGCTTACGTCGCGTTTCACGATCAAGTTGTCAAACCTGGTGTGAAGACCTCTTTGACCTTGTCACTTCTGACTCATCTGCCCCTAAACCTCATTCTTTTGGAGCTTGAAGTGCATTTTAGTCAGCCAGAGTGCAGCTTTATCTTAAGGCACGGCACAGATGCGCTTCCGGATCTTTTGCGTTCCGGTGAAAAAGGGGCATCTAGTGAGGGACTGCCTGTAAAACTGGATTATGATCTGGAGCTAGAGCCGAGCAAGTGGAAGAGAATCACAGTTGACGTCATTCCCAGTAAGTTAATCTTCTCTTCGGTGCATTTGCTTTCATTTGTACTACGTTACCTTGAATATCTAAGTTAATTGGATTCTTGTATTGGATCTGGTTTTGTAGATCACAGTGGAAAGCTTGAATGCTTAGCAGTTGTTGCACGCGTTGGTCCTTATGCCACATTACGATGCCAAGTCGAAGGTCCAGCCACTCGTGATGGAATCCCTCTTTGGATATATGAGCCTGGATTAGATACCTCACCTGTGAAGGATAGCAATCTTGCCTATTTTGGGCAGAAGATACTTCAGGTGGAAGAAGCAGAGCCGCTCGTGGAAGTTGAGATGGTCGCTTCATGTCCGGCGGTGGTTGGCGAAGCTTTTCCTGTGCT
The DNA here is from genome assembly GCA_014180765.2 of Marchantia paleacea. NCBI lineage: Eukaryota > Viridiplantae > Streptophyta > Marchantiopsida > Marchantiales > Marchantiaceae > Marchantia > Marchantia paleacea. The sequence goes on from MUAA02000030.1 coordinate 834,768, forward strand.
TCTTGTAGTCACCTCAAAGGGGCATCCTGTGAGAGGTGGAGAACTTGATGTGTATCTTGGTTCTCCGAACACACCGCCTGCTGCAACTCCTCGCAGTACATCACCCCTTTCTTCTTCACCATCAGGGGGTGCTGCCTCTGCAGAGCTCCTCCGTGCGGGTGCTGAAGATGACGAGGAGGCGTACGTCAAGTTTATTGGACCACTGCAAGTACCGTCTTTGGAACCAGATGACGTGTGGGAGACAACAGTGTATCTAAGGTGGTGCGAACCAAAGGCTGTAAACTTGATGGTTCTTTTTGGTTACCAAACGAAAGAGAACCTAATAACTGACGCAGCTGGTAGCCCGAGTCCGCGTTTTCGGGTTCAAAATAGTCTTTTTGTGCATTGTGAGGAAGCGTTGGACGTATCATATCAGTACGTCGCTCCTTTCAGAAGAGATGCCTTGCTGCCCGGTGGTCTGGTTTCCGATCAGCCTCTGTCAGGAACATCAGTCATAGCCCTGCCTCTTGACGAAGCTAGCATACTTGTGGTCACAGTAAAGAATTCTTCTAGCCTTTCCGTATATCTGCAATCCATTAATGTCGTCGAAAAGGAAGTCGAGGCTTGCTCAGTAAGGAAGTCCGGAACCTGTAGAGATTCTCGTGGTGTCCTGCTCTCCCCGGAAGAGGTGTTTACACAGTTGTTTTATGTGCGGCCATTGATTGCATCATCCGCACTTGAGGTGGGAACGATTGAGATTGCTTGGCATAGGGAACATTCGTCCCACTTGACTTCAAACATCCCAGCGGATAATTCTCAAAGTCTTGTGAATCCATTCTCAAGACTTATTTCTCTTGCTCCGGTTCTTGTTGAGCTTCCTCCGCTGGTTGTAACCTTCGAGTGTCCCCCTCATGCCCTTTTGGGTGTACCCTTCATGTGTTCCATGAGCATACAAAACATAACAACCAACCTGCAGGAAGTATCGTTTTCAGTATTCGATACACAAAGCTTCATATTTGCCGGAGCTCATAGTGATACCCTCTCAATTCTCCCGAAATCCACGCATGCACTTTCTTATAAACTTGTCCCTATTGCTGCAGGAATGCAACAGCTTCCTCAAGTTAGATTCACATCTACACGATATAATGCGGGATTTCAACCCTCTTCTTTGAGCACTCAGTTGTTTGTATACCCTGCGGCGCCCAGTGTAGATCCACAAAAGACGGAATCTGGAAAGCCGGGAATTGCAGTGGCAAGTTGAGTGTAGGTTCCAGAACACGAAGTAGGTGTTTGTTTGCTCGACGTTGTACTCATGTACTCTCTGCATAGGATTATGCACTTTCAGGATCTCGTCATATTCTTTATGTACTTTATTCGTACATGCACTCTGCTGAGACTCACTTTCCAGAAAGAAGGATACTTGAAAGTGGAACTTTGTTCAGATCATCATGTGAATTTAACCTTCGATGCTCCATCACTTGTCCAATGCCCTCTAATTTCTTTCGTGAAAGATACCGATATTATTATCTACGCAGTTAGATGGCCACGAAATCTCTTTCAGCAACAATACTGGGCATTGTATGTATTTAGCGTTCTTAGCATACATAAATTTGTTTTGCTCATGTTCTGTGAGACTCTAGGAGATTTGAGTAGGGTGTTGCTCTTGGGTTTGTAGTACACAACTTGCGTACATACACCACCATGGAACTTCTCCAACGCATGTTAGGAGGTGGATTTGTTTCCTTTCTATATGTATTTTCCATCAACATATCAGAAGTGGATTAGTCGTATATATTCGAAGCAGTTTGTATTATACAATGCAGCGTATGAAAGTGCCGACTACAGAATAGAAATGCAGTGAGGTGACAAAATGCTTCAGCACAGCCAATACCATTGCGGACATTTTGACCTCCTTTCAAAGGTTTTGAGGATGGGTTACTAACTAATCCATCCTAAAGATGACCCAAGGGGCCTTATGCCTGAAGGGAAGCCTTGTTTGAGGTAGCTAGGTTCCTTGAGATCCCGAACTTACGTGTTCGTGGTCAGTCACCTTGATGACAAAGGCAGAGTGTGATGAACTGATCCGGAGGTTGGGTCACAAACTGGAGGATCGGGTCACTGCGGTCTAATTTATTCACGTGAGCTCTGTACGTTGATTCCGAGGAATTCTAGGTTTAAAATCAAGAAGTCGATGTCTGTCATCCGCCATCACCTTCAGTAATAGTAATATAAGGATAGGACAATAGCCCAGAGAAAAGATCTGGTGATTAGGAACAGAGCAAAACTTAAAATATCACTTTTGCATACTAAACAGGAAACGTATCTGTGACTCAAGCTTGAAAGATTGTTCGTATACTGGAAATGCATGATTGAAACATCATGATGTTTTACGAAAAGATGAAGTCTACAAAAGTAATAATTCTTGGGCAAGGTAGACTTCGGACCATGGGATAGGGTCTGTTACTTCGTATGTCTTCAAGCACCATGATAGAAATGGAGACAAGGGGGGTTGAGCGCATTACACTAGTGAGAGGGGAGAGTAGGTTAGAAGCCAGGGATTACTTCTTCACACATTGTGCGGTTATATAATTCTTTTCGCTTTTCAATTTTGTTTTCCTTGGTATCTAAAATGAACTCTATACATAATTGTATTAAGAGATATTAATAAATTTACTATTTTTAGGATTTTAAGTAATTCTTTTAAATCTTATATATGGGTTGGGTTTTTTTAATATTAATCTCTTATTTTTCATGCAGTGTTTCTATTCAAACCTGGTTGGAAAATTATAGTTATTGGAATTAAAAGTTATGAATGCTTTTAGATTTTAGGGTTTTTGATAATTAACACTTCCTCATGTAAGTTGGGGTGTTATGGGGTTGTGCAAGTGGGAGGAGATACGTGATGGAGTACATTGTGTCATTATCGTTCTCTTTGTAATAGTTATAATTTCATTTTACCTCATAAGGTCACCAAGAGCGGTGTGTGATACACCATGTAAGATGTGTGATCATCTCTTTATCTCGCAAAGGGTAAAAATCTAAATGAGAATGATGCACAAAGATTATGATTAGACCACTTGGGATGCACACATGATGAGGGCAATCATATCGACATTTTTCACTTCAGGGATCACGCAGATTACGTCAATTCTTTTGTTAATTATTGATCGTTTTGGGTATACCAATTAGGTCATGGGAGTGGTTAGCATCCAAGTTAGGTTCTACTCTAGTGCTTTTTGAGACTAGGTTCCCATGTACACATTTATTCCATATGCTCCATAGTGCACTCCATGATGAGCTAGACTTGCTTTTCGTTTACCACTCGATGGGTTGGCACATGATCCCACAGACGAGTTAGCATGGTTTTTGTTTCTCTTACTTCCATGATGATGTCTAGGTTATACTAAGGGGGGTGTTGGACATAGGAAGGTGATAACTAGATTTCGGAGATTCTAATGGATTGGGTTATAGTGCGGGAGGAGTTTGTACAGGCCATGCATGTTAGTAGTCAAGTTCAACCACATAATACTTCTGATTCGACTCGATTGCGAAGTTGTAGGATCTTGGGGCATACTTGGTAGTTTAGGAGAGCCGCACTAGTCTTTTATCCTTTGTTTATAGCTATTTCTACTTAAGGGATTGTTTCCTCTTTACGCCTTTTACATACATCCATGGGCGAGGGAATACCATTAGAGGTCTTGGAGTATTAGCCAGAGAAGTCATTGTCATTATGTCTTGATATATGATATTTTTCCAATTCTCTATGCATAGTCCCATACTTGTCCTCATGAGGCTTGTCAAGGATGTTATATGAGTATCTTAGAGGTTGCATTTAAGATTTCTTTTAGATAGATGATCCCTCTAATAGTTTCATAGAGTTGTTCAAGGTGGCTGCATCAGTTGCGAGAAGGGAGATTATAGTATGTAACTCCTGATGGAGAAGGACATGGGGGGGCATTACAATGATTGCTATTAGGGAGGTTTTATTTCGCCTTGTTAGTTGTACCATGGTCATGCTTCATCATTCCCACTTCCAACAGTATCTTTGCCCACACCAGTTTGGAGTCGACATACCAAGAGGTTGTCAGGTGGTATCATTGGGCATTAGAGAAGTCATAGATATCCATCTAAATTGGATTATATTGCAAGTGGACGTTGAAAATACTTTTAATAATATCTTATGTGCATCCATCTTTAGAGAGCTTACAAAGGTTGGTGGACCTTTATGGAGCATCATTCATTTCATATGGTCTTTCTACGATTCACATTCTTCTATCTTCTATCAGCATGATTATTCACATGAGGTAGTCACCGTTCTACAATCAACCACTGATACTCTACAGGGAGATCCTTTGAAAGGACCCCTATTTGTCATGGTTCATTATATAGCTTTTATGTATACTGCTTTGGCTGTGCCAAGTAATGTATTCCCTTCCTTAGCGGATGATACACACATTGTGGACTATGTAAACCACATTAGATAAACCTTTGATTACTTAACCATCGAGTTTCATCTTGTAGGCTTGAGAGTCAAGGTGTTAAAATGTAAGGCATGGTCTCATTTGGGCATTTCTCCTCATCTCCATCTTCTAGAGGAATGCATGACATTGACAAGTAGCTTATACATTCTAGGGATGCCCATATATTTTGAGGACTTTGTCTCGCGTTACCTAGATATAATACTTGTTGAGGATATACTTCTAGATGACCTTCCTCTACTACAAGATCCGCAAGTGACATTTGCTATACTCACTCTAATATTGCTCGTCGACCCACTTACCTTCGTTGCACGGTTCTCCTCCACTTGCATTCATATCATATTTGATAGTCTTTGACATGAGAATCATGGGTATCTTTGGTGAGATCATTGGATCAAGGACCTCCGAGTGTGTAACATGAGATTTGGCACGAAGACAAACATCTTTGTTAATTTCATGTGGATGGTAGGCTTATTATCAATACACGACCTTTATAACATTTTTGGCTAGTTTGACATTCTAATCACCTATGTTATCGTCCTGATTTATGATTGTATATATGCCCATCCTTGAGATGTATGCAAAGGACAAGGATAGGGGGGCATTTTCTTTACATAGAGTATTACAACATGCGAGAGATGCTTTACCATAGGAGGTACGACATGAGCTCATGTCTTTTTTCTCTTTGCTCACCGATTGGACTAGAGGCCTATAGTCTCCCTTGGACCGATAGTTTTAACATGCACTACAATCTTTCTTAGTGAATATGACCATTCCTCATACTACTAATGCTCGTCTACTCTCTTGCTCTGACAAGGATGTAGGCTCGTGGATCTTGGCTCGACCATGCATTAGGTCTTTCTGACTCGCACCATCTAACTTTTATACATGGATGAGGTTTCACCTTGGCTTAATCCATCCATATACATATATTCATTACTCACTTGTGGTACTACCTTAGATGCAGAAGAGGTTCATGTGACTCATTGTCCATTTAGAGGTCACATGATAGCTACCCATGATGCTATTAGTGATGTGATGTTATGGCACATGAGGATGGATACCTCATATGGAGGGAATTTTGGTATGCCTTGCAGTCGACTCAGGTTAGGACAAACCTATATTTGTTTACATATGACACTATTTTTGAGGGGATGATTACTCATCCTCATGGATGGGCAACGAGTGGAGCGACAACATCCAAGATCTCTAAGTATATGGAGTTATATGAAACTATGGACACCGACTTCGACATGTTCGTTAGAAAATGCACGAGAGCATACCATATGAGGCAACAATGGGTATCATTCTCTTTAGTTTATTGTATATCCCATTTTATTGAACATGGATTCATTACTTTATAGTGAGCACCATGTGGTGCAATCCATAGGTTAGCAATCACATTAGATGATGATTATTCATATGATTCTATAGTATGTAGACCTTTGACATCTATAGTTAAAATATCTCATGAGTAGTATGATATATTTCCCATAGTGATGATATTGGGGCTAGCCCTATATTACCTTTTGATTTCATCCATGTATGACTTGATCCGGTCTCTCATAATTTTTCATGTATTTACTTGGTTCCTAGCTTTGTGGATCTCAATTTACCACCAAGTCTCACAAATGCTCATCTTCTTTCCTCTCACGAAGAACTTCAACATCAGATTCGGAAGAAAAACGATAAACGTTACTATAGCACGTAGAGTACACTGTATAGTCTCCTTTGAGTATAATCTCGAGAGGATATCGAATCAGAACAAGACTCAACAACCTCGCGGTGTTATGGGGTCAACTATCATGGCGGCGGTTTTTGAAAGTTGACTGGACTTTGGATTAACTTGGTCTTACCGGATCATGAGACTTGAGCTCACTACCGACGGAAAACTACGCAGTTTCCTTTCCGAAGAGGTAATCTCCACTCCATATCTGGAGTGGAGATTACCTCTTCGGCCAAGATGTCACTCTGTCCGCTATCTTCACTGAACGAATTCCGTCCCGTCTTAGTAACAACTATACGAACTACAACAGAGGACCTTGGGCTTCCGTGCAACTATGTATGTGTAAAGTTTCTCTCTAAGTTTGTTAGCGGTATGGCACAATTGATACACTTGCTATTAGAGATAGGCAAAGTATAATAACAAAAGGGATGGGAAGACCCCATCAAATCTTACAAGGATGGAACCAAACCGGTAACATGGGGCTAGGCCCCAATAGTATCACACTGGGAAATATGTCATACATCACCTAAGATATCTGAACTATCCAAGTCAAAAGGTCTACAAAAAACAGAGTATCCGAAGAAGCATCATCTAATGTGATTGCACGAGCTAGTGCTCTTTGTAGAGCAATGGAAACAAGTTGCCTAAAATAGACTATACAGTAAGCTAAAGAGAGTGATACCCCATGTCGCCTAGTATGGTAGGCTCTCGCGCACTCCCTCACAAACATGTCGAAGTCGGTGTCTATAGCTCCATATAACTCCAAAGCTAGAGGAACAAAGAGGTGACCTCTCTCCATACCTCTATACTTGAGACCTTTATCGCCGCCTCCACTCGCCGTCCATCCAGGAGGAAGGGTGATCACCCCCTCTGAAACTGTATCTCTAGTAGGATCGGTAACCACCACATCAACCACAGTGAACTGATCCTCCTGAACCAAGTACAAGTCTGCCCTAACCCTAGTCGACTGCAAGGCATACCAACGCTCTGGTATGTGAGGTATTCACCCTCTCGCGCCATAGCAAACACCACATCCCTAATGGCATCATGGGTAGCTATCCTCTGCCCTCCGAATGGACAACGAGTCATATGAACACCTGCAACATCTAAAGTGATACCACACTCACATGTGAGTAATGAAGATGTAGATGGATGGACTAAGCCAAGACAGAACCTCATCGTTGTGGAGAAAGTAGCTGGTGCGAGTCGGAAAGCCCTGATGCATGGTCGAGCTAAGATCCACGAGCCTGCATCCTTGCCCGAGCAAGAGCGTAGACGAGCTCTAGTAATACAAGGAATGGCCGGATCCACTAAGAGTGAATGTAGAGCCTCTTGAAACTGTAGGTCCATCAAGATAGACTATAGACCCCTAGTCCAATCGGTAGCCAAAATTTTAGAGATTATAAAAGTATTTGGGTATAGCCAAGGTCTCCAAGTGTAAGGGTATGCAAAGAGGTCATATTTTTGTTACTCTAGCTTTGGAGTTATATGCAGCTATGGACACCGACTACGACATGTTCGTGAGGGAGTGTGCGAGAGCCTATCATACTATGCGGTATGGGATATCACTTTCTTTAGCCTTTTCGATAGCCTATTTTAGGCAACGTGTTTCCATTGCTCTATAGAGAGCACTAGTTTGTACAATCCATATGAAATCAATCACGTTAGGTGATGCTTCTTTGGATGCTCTGTTGTTTGTAGACTGTTTGAACTTGATAGTTCAGATATCTTAAGTGTTGTAGGACATATTTCCCAATGTGATGCTATTGGGACCTAGCCCCATGTTACCGGCATCGTCTTGTGACGCGGCTACTATGAGAAGATGATGACATGACGATGATACTGTAGCTCAAAATGACCATTGGCTCATTGTAAGGCTGTTAAGAGCCCAGAGTTTGATCAACTTTGTAGGGTCTAGATGTTGATAAGGCTCCAAGAGATATTATCTTGGACCTTATCAGATATAAAGCGCGGTTAGGGTGGCAAGGAAATATGAGAGATTTAGAACATCATTTTGATCAAAGTAGAGCCGACGTGGGACATGGATAGAGGACAACATGATCCTCCAGATGTTACGATACCCAATCCATTTATGATCAACATGAGGTATCTTCATCATGATCACTTTGGACGTGAGTAGTATATCACTTTGGAGATAACTTTATGCAACAAGTTATAAACTCTCCAGATCTGATTATTCTTCCAATTGTTTCCTACGACATGATTTGGGACCTAACAATATACTTTATGATTTAGTTTGGGTTCTATGAATCTAAATTTGTCAATACTGTCGACTTTCAATACATGGATTCCAATACATCACTATTGTTTAGAAAAAGTAAGTCATATGGAGTTGATTGTTAGGAATTTTGGCAAGGATTATTATTCTCAAATTATAAACTCCCCAGTTCCGTTTGTAGTTCCGTTCATACTTAGTCGGTTTTGAGTTGTTACTTTGACATTTTATTAGTGACAGCTCATATCGTTTATATAATGACTAGGTATTATGTTTAGGATAGTTGTAAAGCTCAAAGTTAATATGGAGCTAATTTGACCCACTAGAGGTCAAAATGACACTCTTTATTCTCCTTGGTCTTGGAGTTTGGACTAATGATGGCACTTGGTCAAGTTCATTGAGGTTTTGAGTAGTTTTGGAAGTTTTTTAGGAGTACATTTGAAGATTTGGCGATAGGGTTGGAGAGTTTACGGGACGAGCTAGGACGTGGGTTTCGGAATGTGTGCAATTGAGTAGGTTCTCATTTTATTGTGATGATTTAAAATTGGAGAGTGAAATTCAAACCATGGAGTGTATTTGGATCAATTCTGAGAATACTACAAGCGTTTTGACAAATCAGGTTCACCTAAGATATAGCCCATACTTGTGTTTGGATTGAAATTTAGATAAATTGGATGAGTTTTGAATACAGAGTGAAAGCTTTAAGTTTGTAAACACAAGAAGAGTTACAAGATTACACATACTCTCACAAAGTTAGTACATTGATCATAACTTTTGCTATCAAAAGTTTTCATCAATAAAAAATTTCAGAGTTGAAGTTTGGATAATAAGTGACCTTCTCATTAAATTTGAGAGCAATTGAAGTGAATGATTAGGATATATGATGGTTTTAGTATATATGGATTTGCATATCATCTTGTGATATAGAGTTTAACTCGATAATTATTTTGAGAGATTTGGAAAATAAAAATATAATAAAATTTTCCAAGAGGACGAGAAGGTTGTAGAGCAATTATGTGTGAAGTTTGGATAAAAGTTATTGGTCCAATTGTTAAATATCATAATATTCTTCCGCTAAAGTTTTACTAATTGCAATGAACTCGAATGTGAAATGCTGAAGAATAGAAAGAGGGAGTGTCAAGTCACACAAGCATCATGAGGGTTCTTGTATAGCCAGGCACTCAGGCTCAAAGTAAAGTAATATCCATACGACACCGGTTTGGTTACATCCTTGTATGATTTGATGGGTATTCCCATCCCTTTTGTTATTTACTATGTCTCTAATCCTTTGGTTTGGAAAGTTTCGTTGGAATAGCCATTATATATAAAATACATGCACAAAATTTGTAGATCTCATCACTCCCAAAATAGGATGGGGTGTCTACATATTTAAACATGTGAAGATGGTCATTTAGAAAATGGCAGTGCATAGAAGCATCCAATTCTAATTGGGTTAGGTCCATCATAACATAATTTTCATTGTCATTGTGCTGCAAAACTGAACTCTACTGAATCGCCAGTGTTTAGTATGAGAAGGCTCTTTAGAGATTTGCTTCTCATCTTGAAATAATATTAACTCCATTACCTAAATGGTCACAACGATTCCTGACTCCACTTACTGAAGAATGCTTGAACAAGAGGTCCATCCTCTTCATATACCTTCTCTTTCATGGGAGGCTAGGTCACATATGAACTACTACTTGCGAAGTGGGGGATGATGTGCGGTACACCTCCGTCCATGAGAGTATTTTTTCATCACATACGATTGGACTTATTGAATGTACGCAGTACATAGTTTATGATACCAATGTAAAGTCAAATAGCAGGGGATTTCAACTCTACCCCTGTAGCAGAATTTATAGAATTCGGCATATAGCAGTAAGAGACTATGACAATTAAGGTGACCTGACTGACAAAATAACATAGGACGTAGATAGCTATAACATCTATAAGCTTTCTATTTTCCCCCATAACTCCATGCTTACATAACTGAAACTAACGCAAGCTATAACACATAAGAAGTTAGATAAGTTCATATAACGGAGTTTTATAGACTCACATATTAACGATGCAAGGTAGACCTGAAACCCCTATCAACTAGTTCAAAAGTACCAATCTGCTAGTGCAAGGTGCTAGGAGTGGTATGGAAACGTTATTGTAGCATGGTTTTATCAACCATAATTAGACGTTTTTTATGGCCCAATTATTTTTGTTTTAGCTCCATTTACTCTTCTTATTGTACCATCCATTCAATTTGAGCAGCAAAATCTAGCTCATCTCATAAGAAGAGTTAAACATTGAACTTGAAACGATGCATAATTGTATGGGCAAAAAAATCAAATGGTTGCGTGACTTATGGATAGATTGCTAAATACGAATATAGGAAAATGTAGGGTAATACAACCCTTATCACATTTAAAGATAATTGTATGATATGTATATTAGATTGATGATTTGTCAACAACAAATTTTCTCTTGAAGCATGAGATGAGATAGTAAACTTTAATCTTACACATGAAATATAAAAAAGGAGAAGAAAATGGAGGTAGAAAATCAACATGATAATATGCAATCAATATGAGAAGTACGAAATATTATAATTAACGAGCATGAGCATAATTCATCATATCAAAATTTATGAACAAGAAATATGTTCTATCTTGTATACATAATTGCAACTATATATATATGCATATTTGAAGTACTTGTTGATTTAAATGTTTGGTTTGATTCATCTCAACAATGATTTCTTGTCTAGTTCCCTATTAGTGGTAGGGAACTATATAAATTAAAATACATGATTGAAAATCATGTCTTTTTTTCAATATTCCTTATTTATATTAGCATGATGCATAACTGAGATTTTTATGAACATAGTATTTAATCTGCTATGGTACACTTAATATTCCTAAAAATGTTGAAAAAATTATGAATTTTTCAATAATACATCTTTATATCTTACAATTATTGAAAATTCACAATCTTGTATCTTAAATCCGGTTAAATTGCATGAAACTTGTTTAAAGTATTCAGTTTTAAATATACTATATGTTTGATTTATGTTTTTCACAAAATGTCATGTTCTTGTGATTTTTTTTAACACAAGAATGAAATGCTTCTAAATATTTAGATTTATGATTTTCAAATAATTCATCTTTTATTAAAAAAATTCTATGTTATATTTATTCTAGATTTTTCAATACCAAAGATTTGACTATAACTTCATAAAATCAAAATCATATTTGAAATATTTTTATTAATCAGAATTTTTGATATTAAATTTGAGTTTTATTTTTACCTAGATGTGGATGAGGTTTGATCTCACTTTTGAATATCTATATATTCTGATAAATATTATATAGTCAAATCTTAATATTGGCCAAAGAGTGATTAAACTTAGTACTATAATTTCATTGTTTGGTTTTGAAATAAAATAGACAAACATCACTTTTTTATTAGATTCTTGGTGTTTAAGATTTTAATTTAATTTTTACACAATTTATTTTATGATATTTTCATCTTGCCATTCAAAAGATACAAAATATAAAATATTCTAATCAATAATTTGACATCTTTTATTGACATGATTTCAATTAAATCATGAGTTTTTTTTGTAAGATTTGCAAGTTAAAATTTTGAATACATACATTGGTTTTGATCGATTTTTTTTCAGAACTCAATCAAAGTTGATTATTTTAAGCTATACAAGTTAGCAATTAATTTTTATTTTTTATATATTCATGCTTGTTATGCATGGTGCGGCTTTTTATTATTATTTATATTAGTTCAATTTAGATTTTGATTCATTATATGAACTGCATTCTGCAACTAATTATGTTAGTTATACTTGTGATAATGTTTTAAGAATTGTCATAATCAATAATAGTAGATTTATCATTGTGTATATGATGATATGGCATATACATCAAATGTGTAATCTTACATGAATAGATTTATACACTTGGCTGGTTAATCATGTGACAAAATTTCAAAATTCGTAAATAAAATAAATAGACTCTTCATGCATTATACATATAAAATGTATTTTTATTTGCATAAAATGTGGTACTGTTTTGCAGAAACTCCAATTGAATTATTTGGTCCTACTTGTTAGTGGGATGTTTTTAACAAGAAATAGATTGAAGTATTTGCTCTCGTAAAGCGGAAAATTTAAATTTATCAAAAGCTTGGTCTAAAATTCCTGAAAAAGTAGTTTTTCATGATTATATCAGTTATAATTATGCTAAAGGAGGATTTTTTTTATTCATAGCTTTTCAATATATACTTATGCCAATAAAAAATAAAATGAGTTATTGTTTTCTTAAATTTTTCAAACTTTGTCATCACTTCGTTTTGCCCCTATCTCCTTTTCCTACTCATTATCATATAAAACAACAAAACATTCCAGTACTTTTAAAACGTTAATACTTCACACCAACGACTAGATTAAAATAATTGGATCAAAATTAAATAAAATCCGCAGAGATCCAATCTAATTACATGCAGTTGTTTCCACACATGTCCACATCAATCCAAGATGCGTGAACATGTATCAGAATTTATCAAGATAAGCCGAAATGAAGTTTCACATACAAAGTAAGGTATTATATGCATGCATGACTGCTGACATGACATGTATTTTGAGCGTGTAAGCTTATGTGTAAGTGTTACGCATTTTATACTTTTAACTCCTTTAAATACCAAGATGATTTTAACAATCATTAAAAAAAAATATCCATGATACAAAACTAATCACTACGATAAAATAAATAAATAAATAAATATACAGGCTTGTATTGGAAGGAAAATGTCTCAATTTAACTTGAACACAAGATCACAATATTGAGAGTCATCGTTTTATATTGCAACCTTGATGGACGTAATATAAAACACATACATACTGATTCCTAAATGTTGTACTTGATATTGAGGTTATTATATTCTTCTTAATCAATTGGTTAATGGGGATTTAGGTCGATTTTCACTTCAAAAAAAATCTTTGCACTTTGCGTTGTTTAGGTTTTTATATACTGTAACCACACGGATGGAAAAGCCACAAAATGTGGATATCCATTGATATTAGACAGGGTCTTGTTAATTGTACATGGATCTCATATATGTTGTGTTTTTAAACAGGAGGGTTGTAATTTGCCTCCCGTGCATTCTGTATATATATATATATATATATATATATATATTCACCACGCTATAAGGCACATGGAAAGAACGCATTGAAAAACCATCAACAACAATGCAAAGCAAAACCTAGAGTAAACCCAGCCCGAGGACCAAAAGAAAGGGGAAAGAGCTAATGTATCTCGTAATAAATCGCTTTCTCTCCGAAGGCTCGTCTAACGTCACATGAACGCTATGGCGACAAATTGAGGTCTCAATTCCTCAATAATATCTGGGTGTGCAATCTGACGCAGGAAACATGTGAGACCTGAAATGTTTGTAGCGTAGTAAGAATCGCACATGCTGTCGAGACGCAAAAGAACAAAGGGAATTCGACGCAAATTATTTCACATCAGGAATATCCCGGCGGAAGACCCACGTTACACCAGTCTTGGATGACTTCGTCGCAGACTCAAAGTCGTGCTGCATATGCTGCTGGTTCAGTCGCACTTGTTGGAAGCAGGAGACTTTCGGTACCAACAATGCAGTACTACTGACGAGGTCTTCTGACTGTATTAGCATACGGTCAACTCTTTATATCGGGGCTTAATCACCGTACTTACCCGCACATGGTAACATCGGAGTGAGGTGGCGGGGGTTGGAAAAATAAGAACGCATAAACTTCAAAGAAGAAAAATGCCTGTGGCGGAATATACAAAGGAGTGCTTGAAGCGAAGAAGGCAAATGTAAACACGCATGAAGCGGACTTGAAGATTAACTGTATCAACCCCTGTGTTGGATTATGTACTAACCAATGGCTTTTGTGTTTCGGCAGCAAGCGACAGCTCAGATCTGGGATGGGTTGATTAGTTGGTGTATTTTTTTGGTAGGCGGAGTGATGAAAGACCGGAGTGAACTGAGAGAGGGCCAGAGAGTGGGGAGCGTGAGGAGCGGATGGTGCCAAATAAACAAAGCGGAGTAGTGGTAGAAGGAGGAAGACGTTTTAGGTGAAGGAGGGAGGGAGGGAGTCTCAGCAGCCGACGGAGCAGGGAGACAAGGTGCTGAGGAGGTGGTAATGCCAACACGCATTTCATGCGGAAATCTATCCGTCTTAAATCTTAAATCAGCTACGCAAGTACTGTAGTATCCCCTTCTATTACTCATCATCTCACCCGTTCTCTCTCTCCACCTTTGCCTGTCTGTTGCTTTTTTTTGCTCTGTTGTTTGTCTGGACCTGATCGGTCTGAAGAGAGCGCGGACTTGCATCTCAATGTCTGCCTAGATCTGACTTTGCCTTTCATCCTTCGCCCTACTCGCCCTCGTTCTCTGGATAGCTTCTGCCGTTGTCTCTTTGCCCTGGTTTTCAATTGATCTCGAACATCTTCCGTCGGTGCAGGTAGTTGTTCCTCTGAAGACAGCAAGTTCCTCCCTAGCAAGTTGTGGATCTAATCTCAGTAGCTCACTCAATTTCGCACAACATATTTGTGAGTCCGCCGATGAGCTCGATGCGGGAGCTTGATTTCTTGAGAAATTCGGTCGATATATTCGTGCCGTGGCTTTACTTCGCTCCCTGATAGACTTTTCGAAATATCCTTACTCTTTTGTCACAGTCAGCGTGGTTGTTAATGAACTTGATCGTATTGAGTCCACTTGTGCCCTTGCTTGTGTTCATAGGTCATACGCACTGTAGTTTGTAGTTTGTGCAACAGTACAATGGTTGATGTGGTCTAGATTTGAAGGACCTGGGGCGTTGAGATCTGTACGCAGTATTTGTCGTAGGCTAAATGGTTTTCGCAATCCGGTGATTATCAAGTCTCTGACTCGGATGTTTATCGGAAACCATTTAGTTTCATCGCTTGTTGTTTGCGAGAAGCTTTCATGTGGATTTTTCTTCTGCCTCTTGAAGAACTGGTGAAGTTGTGCCTGTCGCGAAATAGTTTACTTACTGGTTGTACGTCCTGTGCGTGTTTTTTCCAGGTTTCCGACCGGAAATCATTAGGCTAGCGACCTCTCTCGCTGCCTCAGTTTGCTAGACCGGTTGATTTGATGGAGACCTCGTTGTTGGCTGGGAAAGTGAACATACCAAACCCTTGTGCTGTACCTTCGGTATCCAGTCCTGCTTCTGGTACCAGCTCGATGTCTATGACATCATCTTTCCTGGGATTGCCCTTTCAGAGAATTGGTGTCACGAAGACGTTGTGCAAGGGAGGAAACCGGATGGTGCAGGTAAGAGCATCGGACAGTGCTGCCAAAAGGGTAGTACCTTCTTATGCGAACTATGCTGTTCCCATCGAGAATCAGAATACGTCTTCGTTCATCACCAGACCGCTCGCAGAAATTTTACGCGATATGAATAAGAGAGTGCCTGACAAGGTGTTGAAGGTTAGAATGGACGAGGGTGTCCCTCTTAAATACATTCCTTGGTACGTCTCCATATGCTCAATCTCACAATCTACCTCAATTATCTAGCCATATGGGTTCTGACTAGCTTTGTATTGTGGTGAAAGCAGTTTTTGGAACTAGCCTTGCTAGATTGGTCTGACTACCTCCGCTTTCCTTCTCATGTTTGCGTTCTCTTACCATTCATGGATGAATCCAAAGGGATAACATGGAGCTAGGCCCCAATAGCATCACAATGGGAAATATGTCTTAATGCTTGCTTCTGTGTTGCGTTTCTCTCTGTTTCATAAATGGTATACTGAATTGCTCCTTCGAGTTCCCATTTCAAGGCTAAAACATTTTGTCAGCTTAAATCACTTAGTATGCCACAGCTATACATAGTAGTTGTTGTTAGGCCGTCAACAACTACTACTACTATATATACTCAACTTTCTAGACACAAGCAGGAGGTTGTGAGTGATGATTGTGTCTGGACTATCTCAACTGTTTTCTTTTAATTGGCTCTTTCGTTCTGGTTGTGATCCGTAAGGTTACTAATTGCTGGGTTTCGTTTCTTATCAAAACCTGCGATTTTGGGTTCTGCTCCTCACACTGACACTTTTAAAGTTTGTCTTTGAGCTTATATCTTATTGAACCGTTATTTTGCAGGTACCATGCCAATCGAATGCTCAGTTTTTATGCTCCAGGTATCCCTATATTTAAGGTTGTGTAGATGGTGATCTTCTCATTTTCTCTAGCTGCTATGAAACACATAGCAGCTACTCATATTGCAGGGACTGCACTTTCAGTTCAATTTATCTTACATGAGTACTAAGTCGGATTGCCTACTCATTTGTTGGAATCTTGTTCATATGGAGTATGTGTTGTACCTAAACATATGATTGCAGCTATTATTGGACACTCAACTGCTGCAGTAGCTTTGTATTAACATACAGAATCATAAAACTTTCTCATATGGTGTCCTAGAACTTAGATACTGAACTTTGTCCTGGCTTTATGAAGGTTGGAGTGGTGAAGTTCGAAACATCACATTTTCGAGTGACGGCAAGACAGTTTCAGTCGTGTACCGAGTTACAATTCGAGGTTTAGACGGAGAGGTAGGTACTTGTCATTGCACATGTGCACTTATAGGCACTGCAAGTATTCCAGACTTGATGAATTTATTCGTTCTCATGACAAGGGCATTGGTCTATTCGAGCCCACAGCCATTTTTTTTATTTCGTGCTTTAGGGTCTGCAGATCCTCTTGAATTGTAAAATGTCGTGCACGTCGATAAAGTTTTGACACTGAAGAGCTAGCATCGTTATCACTCTATTGATGCGCAGGCTTGGCGGGAATCATCCGGGACAGCTACTTTGGACGACGTGCATTTTGGAGATCCTGTGCAGAAGGCAGAGGGGATGGCATTCCGTAGAGCCTGTGCTCGGTTTGGCCTGGGATTGTACTTGTATCACGAAGATGAAACTCCTTGAGTGTAGTCTTCTTCCTTTTGCCTGTAGGTAGTATACTGCGAAGCCAGTTTAGAGAGAGGTACGAGCTGAGGTTGAAGGTGTGAAAAGAAGGACGGCTACCGGCTCTAGTGAAAGGCATGTGTACTCATGTGGTATATGCAGACCATGATACGTGTGTAATAGAGGGTCACCACGAGTAGTTGGATGTACATTTTTAGATTGATGTTCAGATGACACGAATTTCAATCCTGCTCACGACATATTGTCTGGTATTCGGACGGAGTGTCCCAATATTGAGGGGTACGCATCGAAGACGATGTTGGACATTGCTATTGAACTAGCTAGCTTACAGAAATAGCCAGGTCCTGTATATTTGCCAGCGCAAAAGTTCTGGGTGCTTAGATTCGTAAGGCCATGTATGCGGCATATCTCTGTGTAAAAGTATGGGATGCTCATCTTTTCTTGATCTCTTCATCACCTTGCAACAGGTAGTACCATCGTTCGCTTGGAAGCTTTCATCAATCTGGTCCTGAACTCGACAATATGTCCATGTACTTTAAGTATTATTTGCGATTAATGCCTCCTGTTATTTATGAGCTTCTCTCCGGCTATATTTTTATGATTTACTAGATATATCTTTTAAGTAACCGCGTTCACAGATCCATCCTACACAAAAGAGGATTCCTGTTTGATTTGGTAGCAATTCGGTTCTCGTTTCGGTGCAAAAACTGTGATAGCTATGTCCTAGACCTATTGCTTATTGAAGCCCTTACCTGTTGCGGCTTACTTCATTAGTTCCAAACCTTCGATGTATTGTAATCAGTACATGGCACGGGTTCTACATGATATAAATATCATGTAGAATCATGAGCTTCTCGGCTTCCATTGCATTTGGTACGGTAAGGCCATCTCCATATTTGTGTTGGATATTGTTTCTCTCATATAAGTCAACGCATTGTCGTCAAACAATGACTGGGTTCTCTTGGAGCTTATGTATGTACTATACATTCTTTGTCGCTTTATCTTTTGACTCTTTAAGTACTGGTCGACTGAGCTAAATCTGAATCCTCACAAAAGCGAAGGGACAAAGTTCACCTGCAGAGTCTCCTTTACTTGGAACATTGCATATGCAGACTTCGCAATGTCATGCCCCGACCACTAGGGATAAAATTCTGCCGGTTGTTGTGGCAAGTATTGAGACAGAAGATTTCCAAGTCTTTATGATTTCCTTTTATGACTAGGACTTCTTTCTTTGGGATGTGTGAGCCGAATTCCATTCTCCTATCCCTCAGGTGTATCTGTTTGCGGAAAGCGTATCCTGCAGGAAGGTAAAATGGAAATACGAAGTATAATAACAAAAAGGATGGGAAGACCCTGCAGGAAGGTAAAATGGAAATACGAAGTATAATAACAAAAAGGATGGGAAGACCCCATCAAATCGTACAAGGATGGAACCAAATACGAAGTATAATAACAAAAAGGATGGGAAGACCCCATCAACTCGTACAAGGATGGAACCAAACGGTAACATGAGGCTAGGCTCCAATAGTATCACAATGGGAAAAATGTCCTACAACACCTAGGATATTTGAACTATCCAAGTCAAAAGGTCTACAAACAATAGAGCATCCGAAGAAGTATCATTTAACGTGATTATTATCCTATGGATTGCGTCAATTAGTGTTCTCTGTAGAGCAATGGAAACACGTTGACTAAAATAGGCTATACAATAAGCTAAAGAGAGTGATACCCCATGTCGTATGGTAGGCTCTCGCGCACTCCCTCACAAACATGTCCAAGTCGGTGTCCATAGCTCCATATAACTCCAAAGCTAGAGGAACAAAGAGGTGACCTCTCTCCATACCTATATACTTGGAGACCTTGGCTGCTGCCGCTCCACTCGCCGTCCATCTTGGAGGATGGGTGATCACCCCCTCTGAAACTGTGTCTCTAGTAGGATGCAGAACCACCACATCGCCCACGGTGACCTGGTCCTCCCGAACCAAAAATGCAGTCCGCCATAACCCTAGTCGACTGCAAGACATACCAACGCTCTCTCCATGTGAGGTATCCATCCTCCCGTGCCATAGCAAACACCACATCCCTAATGGCATCATGGGTAGCTATCCTCTGCCCTCCGAATGGACAACGAGTCATATGAACACCTGCTGCATCTAAAGTGATACCACACTCACATGTGAGTAATGAAGATGTAGATGGATGGACCAAGCCAAGACAAAACCTTATCGTTGTGGAGAAAGTAGCTGGTGTGAAAGGTAGGAAGGTAAAATTGTATTTACAAGTGTGAACACTTCAAACAAGATTTGCTTTGCATTAGACTATTCCTAAGTGCAACCAGGGCATGTTATGTAAATCCACTTTTTCCTCTCGAAGTACCTCTCACAACACTAAGATATAATCTGAGTGACCACAAAACAAATCACTCCCCAAAGACATATTTTGTAGGAGGAGAAAGCTCGGTTTTGTGGCGCCGCCGTCCATGAGTCACAGGGCTTAACCTGACCTGGTCCAGGGTCTCCCTTCTATGTGTTCTAATTGGCTATTGGGTCATGATGATTATTAGTTCTCTCTTCAATTTCTTTTTTGGTTTTCATTCTCTTCTCTCTATCTCTCCATAACTCTCTTATGGGCAGCTCTATGTCTATTAAATTATGGCCTATGTAAATTATGAAAAGTTTTAAATACATGGAAGGGGAAAAAATGTCAAACTATGTGGATTGTGGACCAATAAATTTGACTCTAGATTTGCTAAAGGTGGGTTTAACATGTGGATTTCACTAACCACAAAAGATATGTCTTTGTGATTGGCACACCAATAGTGGCTTTGTATAATCATCGCCAATAATATTACAAATACAAACCATACATTGATAATAACTTAACTTTATTTCAAACAACAAGTTTGAAATACAATGCTTCATGACGTTAGAACTACAAGTGCTTATAAGCATCAATCATAGTTTGAGTCAAGTTAATACAATTGTGACTTATGGCCACAACCAATGCCCATTGGGCCTATTAACATCGGTGCAGTGATCCATAGATATGATCTAAGAGTTGCCAACAATGATTAGTGCTTTTTGGGTATACTAACATCGGTGCATTGATCCATATATATGATCGAATAGTATCCAGCTACAATCTACAGTCATGCATCCCTTCCCTTCTTAGACTAACCATAGACCATGTTAGAATATCATCCATAGCCATAACAATGCTTTAACAATAATTACAAAAATGTTTATTGAAACTTTGATAACATAACAAATATGTAAATTGTTTTTCAATCTCTCAAGTTCTTACTCACTTGATTTTTGGACCAAAGTCTACCACCAATGTCTCAAGGGAGTGAGATTGCTTTTGAGTGGAAAGGAAGCCAAAGACTCCCAAGTAGCATATACATACTCCAGATGCTTCCATTTTACAAGATCTTCTTTTTGATTGATGCACTTTGCAGTTCTAACCTTTCATCTTGAATTTCTTCTATATGAAATTCATTTGAATAACAGATGATCATTTAGCTTTTCTAGCTAGATCGTCATTGATCACATAATGCTTGAGATTAGACACATGGAAAACATGATGATAGTTCCGTATGGTTTTTGGCAACTCTAGCTTATACGTAGTCTTTTCTATTCTAGCCCGAATTCTAAATGGTAACACTCAATGTGCAAACATCTTTTTGATCAGCTCCTTGGGGATAGTGAGGCTTTTAGTCTTTAAACATACTAGATTTATATCCTCAAACTCCACATCTCTCCTCTATTGATTGGCATATTTCTTATATAAAACTTGAGCCTTGCACATATGCTGCTTAGCTAAGTCTAACACAAATCCTGCAGTCCTTCTATGACCAAAAAATCATTTACAAATGGAACTAGAGTATTATGTGGAGGGTTAGATTCCCTAGTCTTAGATTGAAGGAGCTCGCCGTGCTAGCTCCTTTGGCGGATCTCTCCAAAGACACAACTACAGTTCACTGTAAAAAAAACTTGAGGACCGCAGTGGAGGTGGAAAACCTTCGGAGTTTTCACATATGACCAACTTGTAGAGAAATAATTCACTAATGGCAAATATCACCATTTGGTAAGGGAGATTATATCTAAACCAAAAGTGTGTCTCATGCTGAACGGAAATGAGCCTTTGAGTACAAAGGTAGAAGGGCGCTTGACTTCAAGACATACCCCCAGAATTCTAACTACCTCTATAAATATATTGAAATTGACATAAACCAAGAGCAGAGTGTTTTGTGCTATTATAACTAAACTCCATCATGGATAATTCATTGTGATCATCTAATCATAGTGATCCACCATACAATAATTCTAAAGCCCTCCTTCCATGATATGGTTAATCTTTTTAGTTTGTCCATTGCTTTGAGGATGATAGTCAATTGAAAAGAAAAATTTTGTGCTTACCCGTAAAAATAAATGGGTCCAAAATTCTGATAGAAATCTAGAATCTCTATATGAGACTATGTCCCATGGTATGTCGTGATGTTGGTGAATCTCTTTGAAGAACAAATCTGTAGTCGGAATAACATTGACAGTGGTATGACATGGTATAAAATAAGTATGTTCCGACATCGTATCACACACTTTATAGACGACACTGTATCTCTAAACTTCAGGTCAGCCTACCACAAAATCCATGGCCAAAGATTGCCAAGAATCATCAAGTATAGCCAAAGGTTGCAACAATCTAGTCTAATAAGAGTGGAGTGTTTGGTTCTGCTCGCAAACTAGACAACTATCTACGTAATCATGTACTAACCTTTTCATCCTTTATCAAAATAGATGAGCTTGCTTCAACTTGTGTAGGTTAGCCTTTCTTCCCCTTTTTCCAACAGTTGATGCATCGTGATGTTCCACCAACAATTTCTGTATCGAAATCCCCTTTAGAATATACTGCATATGATGTTTGAACCACCAAAATCCTTTGTTTGTTCTTGGTGAAGATATCAAAGAGTATCCTTGCACTCAACTCTCTTTACCAATTTTTTGCTTGGGTGTCAAATATCAAGGCAGTAGCTACGAACTCCTTCAAATCATTTTCTAGTCTTGATGCTACCAACTCCTTCAAGTCGCTCTCTGGTCAAGAACATGCATGGATTCTTCTAGACAGCGCATATATGATAACATTTTCTCTTCCGAGTTTCTACCTCACTTTTATATCAAACCAAGCTTATTTTGCTTGCCATGTCTGCTATTTGATTGAAAGGTGAGACTTGATTTGGAAGTAAATAATTGAAATATTATCAATGTACACTATCACATAACATGATATGAGGTAGAATTGTCATTTCTTTAAGCAGTAGACAATGAGAAATAACTCTTGTTTATGGGCCGGCTAACTCTACTCAATGTCAAAAAGCTTCTTGGATTCATATGCGACCGACCAACCATGTTGGATCAATACCCCTCCTATAGTAATCCTAGATGCATCACAATGCAACTCAAAAGGCTCTTTTCACAATAGTTGTGTTAACACAAGTGTCGTGCACATACATATCGCATCACAACATACATCGCTGTCACATCAAACATCACAACACATAGATCGTCATACACCAACACAAGTGTACCCCAATAATCTTTTCTACTCTCAAAACGTCTACAAGGACACTCCGCTCATAACCATAGCATAAAAAGAGAGATTACAGTCAAGCCAAAACCACTTTGTGCTTCAAAAACTCCAGGTTCGCGCACTAGCTACTATCCACCATAGCCACACTCTCAAAGGCTCAACTTCGAAAACTGGACTCCAAGGAGCCCTAATTCGAACTCTACCCCTTGAGCCCAAGGACCCCTAATGGCGCTGTCGGCCCTAACGGCAGTCATAGTACGAACGGCGCTAACTGCACAACCGGCTCTAATTGCTGTATCTGCTCCTGCATACGCGCACCTACCTCACTAGAGATGCCACTACATAAGTCGTGATAGCTGTCGTGCACATACATATCGCATCACAACATACATCACTGTCACATCAAACATCACAACACATAGATCATCATACACCAACACAAGTGTACCCCAATCGCCCCCCTAACTGGCGGTTAGATCCCTCTAACACCAGATAGCCATCTAGTCCATAACATGATATGCCCTTCGTGGGGCTAAGATCAGGAGGCCGGATGCTACAATGCCCCATCATTAGTTGTCTATTTGCAATCCATATCATGTAACGGTCAGACCTGCTTGCATGCTAAACGCATCGAGGACATCTCCACTGCCCACTGGGCACCGCATTGAGAGGAGGTGTCAAACATGACATATGCCATCCTCTCGCACAAGAATCACAAATCAACATACTGGCTGCTCCACCAGCTAATCCACATAACATACATCTCAAGTTTGCACGTACAACTGCCAGGCTTGGATCCATAGTACCATCAATGTTTGGAAGGTGACATGGCGCACAATTACGCACATGATCCTTCCAAATCACACCATCACGACCCTCCAATACCAAAACTCCAGAAGGTAAAACCTCACGTACTCGTAGAATCGTACGACCAGCCATTGTCACATGGACAAAGCTTCACTATGAGAATGCCTGAGCGCCTGACTGTAGAAGAACTCTTCTCGCCCTCGTGCGAACTAACAATCACCCTCTCTTTCACCTCCTCATCTCTCCACGCCCAACTTGTTGCATCTGGTAAACTCCAACGGAAGAAGATCGTTATAACCAACGATTGAACCCTTAACTCTCAGCCAAACTTCAGAGTTAAGTACTTTGCAACTATTCATAACTCTCGGGAAATTTTCACATGCTTTTTCTTTCTAGATCTCTCGTCACAAATGTCGAACTATACCCTGTATCACAAGGCAATATGCAGACCCTTGTGTACTAAAACCATTATAAGTCTCAATTCTTCAATCCATTTGCACTCAAATTTCACAAGAAAGTGACTTATCATCCAAGCTTCAACTCTGTAAAGTTTTATAGACTAATCTTGCCGATACCATAATGATTGTCAAACTAACTCTGTAACAGTCAGTGCAATCCTGCAATTCAGACTCTGTACACAAACTTCAAACTATTGCTTTGTACTCAAAACTCATCCAATCGAGCTGAAATTTCAATCAAATCGTAAATTCGGGTTGTAAACTATACGTCTATCAAACCTGATATGTGAAAACCTTTACAAGACACTCAGAATCGACCCAAACTTTCCAATCAGCCCAAATTTCACTCTCCAACTTTAAATCATCACAATGGAGTGTCAACTTGCTCAATCGCCTTCATTCTTGAGCCAAAATCGTAACTCTCCCAGTCAGCTTCCCAACCATACCCTTCAATCTTGGAAAACTCCCTTCGAAGGCTCCCGGAACTCCTCAAAACCCCAAAAAACTTGTCCAAGTGCTCTCATTGGTCTAAATTTCCCAACCAATGAGAATGAAGAGTGCCATTTTGACCTCTTGTGGGCCAAATTAGCCACAACTAACTTAGAGCTTAACAACTAGCCTAAAAACACTACTTAGCCATCATATAAGTAATACGAGTTTTCACTAATAAAGAGTCAAAATAACAACTCGAAACCGGCTAAGTATGAACGGAACAACAAAAGGGACCGGGGAGTTTATAACTTGAGTATAATACTCCTCACCAAAATTCCTAACAATCAACTCCCTATGACTTGCCTTTGGTAGACAATAATAATGGATAGGAACCCATGTGTTGAAAGGCACCTCTACCAGCAAGTTTAGATCCATAACGCCAATATCAAATTAAAACGTAAACTGTTAAGTCCCAAGTCGCGCCGTAGGAAAAAATTGGCACAATGAAAGGGTCTGGGGAGTTTATCATCACTTGCATAAAGTTATCTCCAAAGTGGTATACTAACCACGCCATAAAGTGGTCCCGATGTAGACACCGAATGCTTATCACAAACGGATTGGGCATTGGTACTTCTGGAGGATCATACCACCCTCTATCCATGTCCCACGTTGGCTCCACTTCTATCGGATAAGCTCCTTAGTCAGCAACGTTCTAGACCTCCTCCTTTCCTTGCGACCCCAACCATGCTTTATTTCCGATAAGGTCCAAGATAATATCCCTTGGATCCTTATCTACATCCTTGCCCTAGGGTGACAATCCAACCGTGGGCTCCTAACAGCCTTACAATGAGCCGTCGGCCATCCTGACCTAAAATATCGCCGTCATCTCAACAGCTCTGAAGATGACACATGTCATCATCTTCTCATAGTAGCCGTGTCACAACACGACACCGTAACATCCAATGTGGTTGGTGCACTCTGCTGCAAGTAAACATAATCACCAACATGAAATCTGCGAATTGAAGGTCGATATCCACCTCCTCTGATGGTAGCATAACACAAAGTATCTCTATGCTGAGCAATAGTCAGGTTCTCAAATGCCATGGGCATGACTCTACGGAAGAGTTATGCCCTTTGAGAACACACCCTAACCCAAACATCATGGTTATCCAAGTCCAAGACTTCACCCGACTCTCTACGGATAGCTGCAGGTAAGTCTGGATCTCTACCATATAATAAAAAGTATGGTGAGAATGACGCTAAAGATGCTTGCTGGCTAAATCGATAACCCATGGCCAACCATGGTAGCTGGATGTCCCAGTCTCCCAGATGACATTTCTCCAAGCCAAACTTTTGCAGTCCTCTCTTCACCGTCTGAACAACTCTCTTTGCTAGACCATCAGCCTCCGGATGATCTCTTGAGGTGGTACGATGATCGATCAATGCTCGATCACACAAAGCCTGAAACTCGCCCAAAAACTCACTACCTTGATCAGTCAACACTTCTGATGGTGCACCAAATCGGCTAAACACTGAAGCTAAAAACGCATAAGCTGTTCCCTCACTTGACTTGTCAGGCAAGGCCACCAACTCAATCCACTTGAAGAAATGTTCCACCATGACCAACACATATCGATGATGTCGTATAGTCAATGGCAAAGGTCCTGCAAAATCCAAGCTCCAATGATAACCAAGTCCCATAATCGGTAGAGGATGTAGTTGTGGTGTAGGGGCATTGAATGATGCTCGAACACGATCACATACCATACATCTCGCCACAAACTGCTGCACCTCAATTTGCATACCTCTCCACCAATAGTGACTTTGAAGTAAGCTATATGTCCGCTTTACTCCAAAATGACCTAACTCCTCATGAGCATGTCTGACCAACTGTGCTTTCTGAGATGGAAGTGACACAACACGAACGCTGCCATCTCTCCATACTCGAAAAAGGTGTCTACCTTCCCACCTGAACCGTCGAGCTCTCTGTAAAACTCGATCCCGCTCCTTTGCACTCAAGGTGCCCAACAAAGCACTGGTACGAAGATACTCCAACACAAGCATGTCATCATGGATGTCTCGCGTCTGAGTCTTAGCGTCCAAGGCTAATATATCTGCTCTTTGACCCAAGAGAGATATCATATAGCTCTCAAGCACCAACATACTCAAAAAGGCATATGCATGTCAACCCGGCACCATCTCCTCATCAGTATCACCGTGCCATCGAGCCCCGGTTTCGTCAACTTGACTTGTACATGGGTTTCGACTTAACCCATCCGTATCACGGTTCACTACTCCAGGTCTATGAATAACCGTGAAATCATACTCTTGTAGGATAAGAGCCCATCGTGCAAGCTTTCTGTAAGCTTAAATGCGATTCCATCAACCATTTCAATGGTTGATGATCAGTGATGAGAGTGGATGAGTTTCCAAACAAATAACATCTGAAATGTGCCATCGCCCAAACAGCTGCCAAACATTCTCCTTCATAAGAACTATACTTCGCCTCTGCTGCATTGTTGGAACGACTTGCATAAGCCACTACAAACTCCTTCCCCTCATCATCATGTTGGGTAAAGACCGCTCCCAAACCCAACATACTCCAATCAAGATATGTACTTGAAACGGACGACCTCTCATAGGTCTCCTCAAAATAGGGGCAGATGTCAACCTTCCCTTGAGCTCAACAAAAGCTCTCTCCTGTTCATCTCCCCAACTCCACTCTTGATCTAGCTTTGTCAACTTTGTCAAGGCTTTGGCAATAGTGCTAAATCCTCACACATATCGACGATAGAAGTTTGCAAGTCCAAGGAAAGCTCGAACCCTACTCACATCGAGGGTTGTGGAATACACAAGATTGCCTCCACCTTGGTTTCTTTGAACTCCCAATCCTCACGGGTATATGGTATGACCCAAGTACTCTACCCCGCCTCCCGAAAGAACTTACACTTTCCAGGATGCAACTTGAGGCCATGAGCAATCAGTCGCTCAAATACCTCATGCAAATGTATCTCATGCTCCCTCATTGTAGCACTATACACTAGAATATCATCGAGGTAGGCTCTGGCACAATCAAGTCCAGCTAGGATTCTATCCATCACTCTTTGGAACTCAGCAGGTGCATTCTTCAACCCAAATGGTAAGAACTTCCACTGATACAACACATCCTTGCCATACGAATCAATTGCCCAAAAGGCTGTCTTGGCCTTATCCTCATCTCGAATCCGCAACTCATGATATCCTGCTCGTAAATCCAATGTACTGAAAACCTTTGCATGCCCAACTACATCAAAGATCTCCTCAGGTGTAGGCATAGCATATCGATCAGATTTTGTCTGTCGGTTGATAGATTGGTAGTCACCACACATGCGTCTATCTGTATAATTGCCATGTATATCCTTCTTGACTGGCATCACCACAGCAGAGGCATACTCTCCATATGATATCTCCACTAATCTAGCCTCAAGAAGGTCTTGACACCTACTTTGGATCAGATCTCTCTCCATATCACTATATCGATAGGGAAGACGGAAGACTGGTGCATCTGTTGTCAAGTCAATCCGTATGCCATGTCCCTTCAAAGAGCCTAAATCCTTCATACTGAAGGCAAAATAGTTTCTGAAACTCCTCAGAAACCTCCACACCCTACGTCTTTCTTCTCCTGTCACTTTGGGATCAATCTCAATATCCCAAATCTCCTCTCCATCGACACTAGAGATAGAAGACATAGTATCTGGTTGCTAAATGATAACCTCTTGAGTAGAGAGCTTTTTCTGCTCTCTCATACCAGGCTCCACTATCTCAGTGTGAACAACTCATGCTGCTATAGCTGTAACCTCTTGTGTTGTATCACAAAGGTCAAAAGTGGTAACCATCGCTTGCTTCGCGCAAAAAACTCCAATGATACTCAAAGAAGACCCTACCTCTCCTTCTCTAACATCCCCATAAGACCAAGGATGAGATCTTGGGCACTTTTCGCCCCCAGCTTTTGCCTCCACTGTCTCGGTAGACAAAGAGCTTACTAATGGTCTTGCAGTCATACATGTGGATCTCATGCGTCTACCTTTTCGGCCAATCCAAGGCTCACAATCCATGTCAAACAGTTCAGGTCCATAGCCTGACCCAACACATGACGTCGTGAAGCCTCTGACAATGTAGGTATTGATGTAGTACTGGTACAAAATCCCATAGCTTGCTCTCTCTCTTCAGCGTTGGGTTCCACCAACTGCTGCAAGCGAGAATCCCATACAAGTCCAGATCCTCCCTCTCTATAAGCATGGGAAGCTGGGTAACTCAACAACGTGGGTAATGCAGCTCTTGGCTGACCCACAAGGTTCACCACTGCCATGGGTGACCTGTCCTGTGAACTCCGGGCTGACTCTCACTCAGGTTTACCTCCGATGGCTTTTTGGAAGCTCATCATGAATCTAGAAGGACTTAGTCCCACCCTATGACCATGACCCTATTGCTCACTCTTACACAAACTCTCAAAGTCCAAGCTCCATTATGCACATTATCACCAAGAGTAAGATATCACTCAAAAGGAAAGGGATACTTTGGTAATCAAATTGAATCAAGGCTCCACTCCGAACATGACGTCTCCAAGAACCAAGCTCCCCAAAACTAAGATCACCACACTATCTTCTCCCAAAACTAACTTCCATTGAAAAACTACTTGAGATGTGCTTCTCAACCTCTCTATTTATACTACTTAGAATCTTACCCTAGTAACTACAAGTAATCACCATGTAACTTCCTTTTACCAAGTTTAAACGAGGTAGAGATCACAAACCCCAATGAAAAGGGTACATGGCAACATGCAATTGGTCCACTTGGATCTTCTAGAAGCCCAACTACTCCCTAATTGACTTCTAGTGTACCAAGTCAATCTCGCCCCTAGATTTAAGGGTCTTCACCAAGTCCAACCAATGAAAACTAGTCCAAGTCAAGGGAAGTCAAGATACCCATGTGATGGAATCTATTCCTTGACTCATACTAAACAACAAAATAGAAGTTCTCATCTACCACACCAAAAGTTACTCTATATTTTCCTCCAACTTAACCATAACTAGCTAAACATAGTCATGACTAAGATAAACTTAGGCACAATTTAGATATACTTTCATTTTATCCTATATGTACAACCCTGGGTCTTACAGTCCGCATAGACCACTGTCTGGGAGTGTCTACCCACATCCAAAATACTCTCCACTCTGTCATATGCTCGCAATAAAACCTCCATTGGAAGAAGATTTGTCCACCATAGACGTGGACGGTGTGCACGAGATCCTACTCTCGCTGCATCCAACAATACCGCTGGTCCAATCCATGATCAAGACGTGATGTGCACTCGTCATCACTTGTGCACGTGGATCACCCAACAAGGGAACATTCTCCAAAATGTATGCCGGAGAATATGTCTGCTGTGACCGGAGAGAATGTAACACACGTAACATCTCCCAAAATATGCCAGAACGTGAATCCTGTAACCCATGACCATTACTAGCACGTGTGTGTCCCTGACATGGCCATCCAGCAATAACCAAATGTATGTTGCCATGCCGAGCAAGGTCTTGCGCCCCCAACAACAAAATATTTGACGGCAAGGCCTTTTGATATCCTTGACCGCAAACGGGTAGAAAGATCGGGTATCTCCGCACCAACTGTGCCACATGGCGTAATGAGATGCGCCTTGCAATCTCATCTCGTTCCACATACAAGTATCGATGTACTCGTATACCGCATCGCAAAATAGCAACCAAAAACTCGTGCTAATCCTCCAAACAGATCCAAACACATATATCCTCCTCCTCCGGATCTTTTGCCAAGCAATAGGCGTTTTATCTAAAGGGGACAACATAGTGGAAGTGGGAATAACTTCCTTCGTTTCCTCCCTCTCCGGAGCAAAAAACTCACTCCAAGCCTGATGTATGAGCTGATCAGCCATCTGTTGTAGCTGCATACATAAAGTATCTAGTGTTCCATCCAACGTGGATGACACTACTCCCCTAAGACTTGGCATGATAGTCACATCCTCTCGACCATGACTATCATGAGCATCCATGTTACCCTCCAACAAGTCACTAGGCCAAGTAACACAAATCTTGAGAAGGTCGCAACATACGCCAAACCTCCACTTGGTAAAGGCCTAGAACCGGTGATGAATCGCATGCGGGTGTCGACTCACTCGGCCCTCGCCAGATTTCCAACCTAGCCGATAAGAGGCTGTTTCCTCCCAATAATCAATGCTAAACTTCATCGAGTATAACACTGCCGCACCCACCAATACATCATAGGACTCTGCAAGTGTAACCACAACACGTGCTTGCATTGTAGAGATATCTGTGACATGATCCGATTGCACTCGAACAGTCAATGCCATCCGGGTGATGTATGGTGCCAGGGCATCACTAGAACCCCCAAGAGATGTCTGAATCTGGAATGGACATCTCTCCACATCGGTCTTTCGCACACCAAGACCAAGCAATACATCCTTACCCAACATAAGGGGTTGTGCACCAAAATCCAACAACACACGTTGAGGTCGATAAACCTTTCATGAAGATCTGACCAAACAGAACACACCACTTCTGTTATCCAACATCACCGCACTCGGTGGCACCTTGGTACGCTCGTCTGTCGGCCTCGCTAATAACTCCATCATTCGAGTGGCAACAGCTTGCCAAGTTCCACTAGTAGCTGTCCTGATCCCAGGATCAATACTGCTAGTGCTCACACAACAAGAAGCAACCAACACATCTTCTCTGCTTTCGCAAAGTGTGGCTGCCAATCGTAGTATATGGGATGATGACGACCCCAATGCCAATAAATCCTTGGCTGAGAAAACAGGAGAATGAACAAGAGTCCTTGCCACCCCCAACATTGCTCTGGATGCTACATCAGATGATGTTGATGGTTGGTCCCTACTTGCTCCATCTCCAAGCACATCCACATTGGCTTGCACCCTCATCTCTCCAATAGGTTGTGTAGGAGCCATGGATGAGGTGTTCAATGCCTCAGACAATGTGAAAGACTGAGGAAGTCTAAACTGTCGGCTAGCCTCCCCTCTTTGTGGATCCAACTCCACAGATGCTCCTCTAGAGGCTGGTAGTATGTGTCGCACTACGAGTCACAAAGAATGCACATGGTTGTGCCGCAAGACATATACTCCACAACATCTCCATCGTATGATGTAGAGGCACCAACTCAGAATCTGATCTTTGTTGGGCTATAGCCATACTTGCTATCTTCTGCTTCAACTGCTCCAATCGAGATGCCATGTTCACCTCATGACTAGCCTCATGGGCTGACACTTGAGTAGGGGCTGGTCCTCTACCACCACCCCTACCACCTTGAACTCCTCGTCCTCTTCCAGGAACTGCCATGGCAACTCTTGTTGATCGTAATTTTGGATGAAGATCAAAACATCGATCCATCATGTGATCATGTCTGTGCAATTCTGACACCGTCAGCCTTGGGCCTGACGTCTCTACCCCGGCGCGACAAACTTTATATAATCTATCACCCCACCAAATTTCAGATCAAACGGACATTGTATGATAATCTGATAGCATGCTGCTCCTATTTTCGACCTGAAAACTTCAAAAAACCAAATCTTGGACTTCTAACACTTCTGTCCGAAATATTTTTCGGCCAATCTCAAATTAATGCTCCAAGACAACTATAATCATCGACTCACTTTGTCAATTTCCAGCAGTGCTTCCGCCCTCAAAAATTTCTGATTCGGATTTACACTAAAATAGAAAATACAGAAATTCGAAATCCATAAGATCCACCTCAAATCGACTCTACTGCTAGATCGCCACCACGGGCTGCACCAAAGAACGCCCTGCATGCTCAACAGCCAACGGATCGAAGCTACCATCGATCCAAACTCGCAAAAACACTTTCAACGCTCTAAGAACTCCCAATTCTCACCACAAAATCCAATTTGAGTTTTCGAAGTAATCTTTTCTACTCTCAAAATGTCCACAAGGACACTCCGCTCATAACCATAGCATAAAAAGAGAGATTCAAGCCAAACCCACTTTGTGCTTCAAAGACTTGGGTTCCCCGCACTAGCTACTATCCACCATAGCCACACTCTCAAAGGCTCAACCAAAACCGGCCTCCAAGGAGCCCTAATTCGAACTCTACCCCTTGAGCCCTAGGACCCCTTACGGGCCTTCGGCCTCTAACGGCAAGTCCTAGTGCGAATGGCGCTAATCTTCAGATATACGCTCGCATACGCCGCACCTACCTAACTAGAGATGACACTACATAAGTCGTGACACAAGGTATGTGGATAAAATACAATTTAGGTCATCAAACGCTTGCTGGTGAATTTCTATCCATGTCCAAGGTGTCTTAGCCTTTAGTAGATCATACAAAACAAAGGTGATTTTTGCATAGCTCGTTATGAACATGCCAAAATAAACTCCAAGTTCCAAAAATGCTAATAGTAGGGAAACCTAATCTAGAACCTTCCACTATAATAAAATCTTCACCTTGACCACATTAGAATGCACCCCTTGCTTATAGATCATGCATCCCAAGAACTCAATATACATCTTCCCAAATGAGTATTTTCTTCTTGAGGTATAGCTGGTAAGTACTCAAATTCTCCAAAACATGGCTCACATCCTTCAATTGTTGTTCGAATGTTTGAGAGTGGATAAAATGTCATCCAAGTACACAACCACACTCTCATCCAACATATCTCGGAATATGTCATTTATTGTTGAGAAACCGACTCTTCATGAATCACTCCAAGAAGAGGAGAGCACACCAAAGGGACAAGAGAGAGTGTACAGGAATGAGATAGGAAAGGCTTCGCCTTCCCCTGTATATATAGGGGGAGTACATGGAAACCCTAATCTCGGGTTAGCTCTAAACAGATATGTACCATCGGTACGTAACAACCCTAGATCTACGGCATGTGGTCATCAGACACGGATTGACCTATATTAATTCGATGAGCTTGGGATATTAACACTCCCCTTCAAGCTCAAATGTACATCCTCAACTCCTAGACAATGTAAAAATGTAGCAAACGACTCTCTAGGTAAAGCTTTGGTGAAGATATCTGCAACCTGATCTCCTGTATGTATATATCTAAGATCTACTACACCTCAAAGGACCTTCTCCCTAACAAAGTGATAGTGCACCTCAATGTGCTTTGTCCTAGCATGAAAAACAGGATTGTTAGCTAACATCATGCTACTAATGTTATTAGCTAGGATAACTGTAGTACTAGGATAATCTACTCCAATATCAGAAAGCAAGTAACGAAACCAAATTGCTTCACAAGTGGCATTCATAGCACCACGATAGTCAGGATATGTGGAAGACAATGTCACGGTCGGTTGCTTCTTAGAAGCCGAGCTCATAGCCGCACTCCCAAGTCCAAACACATATCCAGACGTGGATCTCTTGTCAGAAATATCTCCTGTCCAATCAGCATTGGTGTAGCCATGCAGGTTCAGCTCACCTCCAAATCTGTATCGAAGACTAAAATGAAGTGTGGACTTCACATAGCGGAGAATCCGCTTGACCGCCATCATATGTGATACCCGTGGAGCATGCAGGAACTGATTGACTAGACCAACAACATAGCTCAAATCCGGTCTAGTGATAGTCAAATAAATCAAACTTTCAACTATCTATCTGTACAGGCGGGGATCTGCAAGTAAATCTCCATCGTCTAACTCTAGCTTTAGTCCTTGTTGGAGAGGAGTGTCTATTGGTTTACAATCAGTCATCTTGAACTCCTTAAGCTTATCTAAAATATATTGGCGTTGTATTAGCCACATATCCTTTCCCTCTGTAATAAACTCCATACCAAGAAAGAATTTAAGATACCCTAAATCTTGTATCTCAAATTCGGAACATAAGATACTCTTGATGCGAGAAATAGGTCGAAAATGATCATCTTAACCTCCGAAAATGCGATTGAAGAGTATGAGAAAACACGAAACGGTTCCCCAACAATCTAATCGCTTCAGCAGGACAGCCTCCAATTCTAATGCACATTCCTCACTGATCTCCAGCATTCCTCTATGTCTAATCTACAAAACTAATGCTCCCACCATGCTCTAATACCAAGTTGAGAAACCGACTCTTCATGAATCACTCCAAGAAGAGGAGAGCACACCAAAGGGACAAGAGAGAGTGTACATGAATGAGATGGGGAAGGCTTCGCCTTCCTCTGTATATATAGGGTGAGTACAGGGAAAGCCTAATCTCGGGTTAGCCCTAAACAGATATGTACCATTGGTAAGTAACAACCCTAGATCTATGGCCTGTAGTCATCAGACACGGATCGACCTATATCAACTAGATGAGCTTGTGATATTAACACTCCTAACTGCTTCTACACAGATCGCTCTCTCCTAAGCACTCCATATACGTTTAAAGTGTAGAACTCTATCACAATTATAACATATCAGCTGATTCCTTCCTTCTCCCGAAAAGCTTGAGTTCCCCACAACTTGGTTACTTCTACTTCTATTAACAACCACTCATGTAGTCTTCATTATATTACTTTCCTTACTTGCAGACCCCTCAACACATGAGTTTTCTTACAATCTTCTCTCCAACGGGTTCTTTTCCAATCTTCCAATCAATTGCTCCTTATTTCCTCAAGTTGATTTTTCACCTCTCTGCTCATCATAGACTTGCACCCGTGTAGCTTCAAGGCTCTCAATCTACTCATACATAGAGTCCAAGTCTACTCCCAACATGATCTCTAAGTTATTGTTTGATTCTAGGCTACACTTTCGTCAATCTTTGAGCACTCCCCAATCTAGCATAGGGCTCCAATCCTTAGCTTGTCTTTCTCGTTTAATAGTAGTGTATCATATATGTGCATCGTCAATAAGTCTCCTCACTGCAAAGTAGACATTGACCTCTTCTTCTATACTTGTAACAACAAAATAATTCTCCATTTCAATAACCCACATCTTAAAGTCAGCTAGCTCTTTCTTCTAAAAAAATTTATGTGCCTAATCCAAAATAATATTTTGCATTGTCTTAATCGATAAAAGGATGGAATCAATAGTAGTAGTTACTATGATAGACGGACATCTATTGCCTAGCCTCTTAACCCAGTCCAATTGCATACCACTTCTACCTTTTCCAACATAATCTTAGGGTCAAATGATGTGGGCTATGGTCCATACAAGATCAATATGAGTGGATGAATAAAATTTGGCGAAGGATTTATGACATGTGGGTCTAATAGATGGGTTTGTGACATATTTTGGAAAAAAATACAAGGGTTGAGCGCAAATTATAGTGTTTTTTTAAAAATATAACTGCAATTAATCCTTTATTACCTTAGATCACATTAGACACCTTTTAAATCGCAAATGTGATTGTTTGCATTTGTAAAATATGCATTGATTGGTGAATTGTGACATAGTTACCTTTGTATCCCATTAATGCAACTTTTAGATATAATTATATCTAAAAGATTTTGGTTAAAATAAGTATTATTGGATCAATAAGTGTAATTTTAACATTAATTACAATTATATAGATCTAAGATAAATTCTAAGAGTCCATACGTGCACCTTGGACGTTAATCCCAAGGTGTTGCACTTAGATAGAGTGGAATGTTTCATTTTTTTTCCCAATAAAATTATAATTATCAAACCTCACAATACTTAGATTATCAAGCACAAGTGTATCATAATAATATTTTTAATTCTCAAAGCATCAACAATGACACTCTTTTATAATATATAAAAGAGATTACAATCAAACCAAATCCACTTTGAGTTCCAAAACGTTGATGTTCATGCAAAAGCTAATGTTCCACCATATCATCACTGTCCAAAACTCAACATAAAAAATGTTTCACCATATCAATAATCTCTTAAGCTCAACTTTAAAAATGACTATTCTACGATTACTAATTCACTTTGAGCTCTAGGTCTCTTAATGACACATGCAAGTTCTAGCTCTAATTTTCCAGCGCACCTATCTAAATAGTGATGCTACTACGTAAGTTTTGACAACTGTTGTCTCATCAAATATTACATGTAAAAATGATCATACATCAACACAAGTGTAACACAATTGTCCCCAAATGTAGTTATTTATAACTAAAGTAAAGAATACACAAGGTGGAAATAGAGAGTCTTAAGTTGATTATTAGTGGACTATTTAAAGATGTCCCATCAGCAATCCATGTACTCATTAGGTTGTGATTATAGTGTGTTAGTTAGAGTTACATGTCAACAATTTGTGTGATCATAGTGATGTCCACCACGTCATCAATCCAAGAGGAGTTGAATGGATGATGGTTGTAAGACCTTATATATATTATACCTTTTTGAGGACTATATATATAGAGAGAGAAACCATTGAGCTTATTCTTCAACTTTAGAATTCTTGAGCTATTCAATGATAGTTCCGATTGTTAGTTTTGGAGAAACATGACATTGTACCACTTAGATTCTATACTAAATGTTGGATGGATTTGAATCATGATCCATTCACACTGGTTCCGTTCAACATATATGTAGAAATTAGAACAATTTACCTTTAGAAAAGAGTGTGAATGGATATTTTTATTAAAAATTCTAATGAATATTATAGAACTATTATAGGATCACCTTGACTTTTGTATTTCTTATTTTAAGATATTGGATTGTTATTATATTTACATTGTAGTGATCTGAATGGTTGTAATAGCACGGGTAGGTGCTATTCAGTCCGAATTCGTATAGATTGATTTGTTCCCAAGGGAATGAGGGATCAAACCACACTAGCGAAGAAGGAAAACAAGCATTTAGACATTTTTCTTACTCTACACTGCGAAGTCCGAAGAGCATTCACAAAGAAGGAAAACGAGTCAGTCTCAATTCCTTCACAAACCCATCACATCACCAATTCCACCTACACAGCAAATAGATTTCAACAGTTTGCTTTACTTTGGGATGGGGATCTCTCTCATTACAAGTTTGTGTCTCGGTGAAAACACCCTCTAGAGTACTTCTGATGCTACAGACAGGCTCAGCTCGTGGACAAATATCCGGATAACTTCACGGATACAAGCTTCAGTCGTCGCCTTGTAGCCTGCAGACACCAGCTCCTCGAGTGCTCGTTCTACCATGACTACAATTTGCAATCCAATAGATTGGACACTTGCAAAGATGAAAGATCCAACACTTTATTTCCTACTGCTATTTTTAATGAATGTTCTAACTGCTAAGTTAACCGTCTCCTACACGGATCGTTCTCTCCTAAATCTTCTACTCTGATCTAAGCCGCTCGATCGCACCTCCGCTGCTTGTGTGAATGCTTCAATTCCTAACTGCATTTCCTGTACATCTGCCGCGATCTCCTGTCGATGAAGAGCCATGGCTTCCCTGAAATCTTGAGCCAATACCTTGTACATCTCCTTTCGTCGATCCTTTGAGTTGCCGGGATTCTCAATTGATGCCACCAACTGCTCCAACCGCTGTGTCTCAACACGATCACACCGTGTGAACAGATGCTGCGCATATCTGTTAGCGAGGTTCTCCAACTTCGCAAGTGCCTCCACATCCACCTCAACCAGTCTCCGCTTCAGGTCTTGCACTGTCTCCCAAAGTTGGGCATTCTTCTTCTCCACAAAATGGATCTCCGCACCCCGAATACGGCAGATCTCTTTGTAGGCCTTCTTCGCCTCTTGGACTTTCTTCTCCATCTCAGTCTTCTCCTTGGACAGCTGTTAGCTCTCTCACTATGATGGATTGGTCCTCCTTCCCCAACGCCAGACGGTTCATCGTCTGAATCAACTCCATATACCCATCTGCTTGAGGGTCCCACCATGGCATATACATCGGCCCCATCTCATTCAACTCCAGCAATACCGGGACCACCACAGCTTTCAACTTCTGCGACAGCTGCAACACTGATGCCATGGGTTCTGCAATCTCCTTCGAGGTTTTCGGCCTTGGTTTCACCGCCATCATCTTCGGACGAGAAATCTTTGCCGGTCCTACTTCTTCTACCTTCTTCTTCCCTACATCTCTTCGAACTGCTAGAGTAGCTGGTGGACTGTCCTCCACCACTCTCTTTCTCTTCCTCGAAGTCCCGATTACTTGAAGGTTTGAGTCCGAATCAGGCTTGCTCTGCATTGCCGGTCTCACTTCTCCCGTTCTCTTCGGCTCACGCGGAGCACTCGTCCTTAGACTCCTCGTCGACCCACTACTAGCACTGTCAATGTCTACATCCAAGTCTGACAACCCACTCTCCAACCAGTACAGCTGCCTCTCCCTAGGAGTTAGCCACTCCAGCTTTGGGTACAGATGCACTAAGAAAGACGAGAGATAAACTACACTCTTATCGTCTTCTCTTAGCTTCGTCGCCATGACCTGTACATTTCTCGCAAATATCTCTCCCCAGTTCACCCGGATAGTCCCTCCGATGAACCCTTCTACGATCCTCACCTTGTGCATGCTCACATAAGTAGTTCTCTACGGTGAGAAAAGCTGATTTAAGGTGAGAGCTACCTTCCTCTTGAATACATCCTTAATCAAATTGAGCTTGTAGTCATTCGTCCCCTTCCTCTCCCTAGGGTTGAACCACTTCCGCTCGTCCAAGGTAAATGTTGTGTGCATCGCCAATCTCTCCCAATCGACGCCGCCTTTATCCTCTTCGTGGTTGCGTCCGAGAGCATTCGCCCATAACTTTGCATCCCACTTCTCCGGCTGCGCTCTGCTTCCAATTGTTGTCAGCGGTTTCCCTCTCCGGACTTCATCGCACAGCTCCGGGCACACATAGTCCCATCACCATGACAGAAACGCTCCACCGAGGTTCTTCAACCTCAGCAACTCCGCTGGAGTCCAATCGTCATTAGAATAAGCGGTCAAATTCTCCCCATCGTCGCACTTCTTCCTGCTGGAACTCCTCCGGTTCGACGCTACGACATTGCAGCTAGCTTCTCCTGCTCCGGCTGCTCAACAAGTTCTTGACATCGACTTTCTCTCGACAATTCTTTAATCCGCCGCCTAAACGCACGCTTAAATTTCCTCGCAATTCACTCGTGTGAACTCCATAATGGTATTCCTATCTAACAAACATATATTCGGACGAATATCTTCATGAGAACCCGAATATATCTCTTTATTCACAAAAACCAAAAAAAAAAATCCTACTTATCCTAAAAACTATGCTCCTACAATGGTTGAGATACATGGAGACATCATTTGATAGGAGTGTAATTCTGAACTCTATCATGATAGAGATGAACGAGTTAAGAATAGCTATTGTAGAGTATCATATAAACAACAAGCCATCTAGTACAAGATCTTTTCATTAGAAAGTGAGAAAGTAGAGAAAGAAAGAATTGATGAGATGGAAGAGGATACTTTATTACAAGAGACTCAACCCTAACCGCAAGTAACTCCTATTGACAAAGAAGAAACAAATAGGAGACAACTTCAAGAAATAGAAGATCAAGCCTATCTTTTACTTTGTATGAGAAAGACATGTAAGGTGGA
Organism: Marchantia paleacea; assembly: GCA_014180765.2. Classification (NCBI taxonomy): domain Eukaryota; kingdom Viridiplantae; phylum Streptophyta; class Marchantiopsida; order Marchantiales; family Marchantiaceae; genus Marchantia; species Marchantia paleacea. The sequence continues at coordinate 874,951 of MUAA02000030.1, forward strand.
AAGTCTACACAGGCAATAGAGCCATGGGAGTTTTGGAGGGATGGATAATGAAGAAGAATATACATCTATCAAATAAAAAACATTCATGTTTCTTATTTTATTGTACAAATATTCATGCGGTCTTATCTCATAAATAAGGCTCTTACATGATACACTACATGCGAATGAATACTTTTAGATTGAGGTGATTACAATTCATGGAGTGGGATGTAAGAGGGATTTCTAGAACTTTCAAGTGGTGGATTCCATTCAAACTTCAAGAATGAAGTTTTGGGATTTGAAGTAGAAAATAGGTATACATGAATACATTGAATAATTTTATCATCTTTAAGTTTCCATTATGGATATGAGTGGAGTAGAAACCTTGGATGTCTTTAAACCTGATTTGAAGGAGAGGGTGTGAAAGGAGATGATTTCAGGTGTTTATGGGATCACACACGATGAATCATCAAGCCATGTTTGAGATCCACTTAGTCCAACACCTATGGAGTTAGGAAACCTTGAAGACGTAGGGGAATATATGGATCACCATGAAGACCATCATCTAGGTTATAATGATAATCCAAATTTGTCGGATCTTTAAGCAAATAATGGAATAATAAATCGAGGAGGAATAAGAGTTCATGACAATTCCCAATGTTATGCATGTGGGAGGATAAGAGACATTGCCAAGTTCTGTAAAACTCGATCAGGTTCATAAGGAGGAATTTTCATATTGCAACATTCTTTCAAAAATTTGGAAGGACGAGAATACAAAGATGAAGAAAAGATCTTGTAGTAACATGAAGATCATCAATAAACTTGGCTCACGGCCTTATTCGTTCCTCTAAATGAAGAAAAGATGAGATTAGAAGAAGACAACGATTGAAAACTCATGAAAAAAGCATGAAACAAGCAATATTGATTGTCATATGTGTAGCAAGGTCATAAGATGAGTGTCATAATTAATCATGGAGAAACATTAAATTTTATGTCATAATGTGTTGCAATGATATCAAGATTAACTTTGATGAAGGAGGAGAGTTATACTGTAATACTGCAAAGAATTTTCTTTTTACATTTTTTTCATACTTTTTTGAGTTTATATAATGTTACAATTTGGAAAAAAACAAACACAATAAAGTTATGGAAACTCTGTGTTGAGCACTTGAGTTATATTTGAAATTTAATGAAGAGATTTCTAAACTTCAAACATATAACCCTAGAAATATAGAATAACTCCAAAGGTGTTGAAGTGACTAAAGATCCCAAACTATCCAATTTGTGACATACCTTAAAATAAATATGACTAACTCTGATTAATTGTATATATATATATATGAAATACATCATTATATTTTAATATAGAGTAAGGTTATTTATCTTTGATTTACACCCCTTTCTCCCATTTAAGAATTGCATATCACTAGATTTCAAACTATCACTGAAACCAATTTATGTTGTGGGATTTTTTCTTGTATATTTGTGTCATTACAAAAATATGAAGACACCGAAATCAATTTCTAATGTTTCTGCAGAGAATTAAGTTCTGTTCTTTTTTCTCTTGAGATTGCAGTTACAATAGATTCGTCATCTATCTACTCTACCCTAGAGCAGTTTTGCAATGAGTATTGGTTATTTTTTGGCGACTTTTTATACATCGTTGGCTCAGTTTGTTCCTGTGTATGTCAACATGAAATGCCAAAGTGTAGAATGTTCCGGTAAATGTAGGATCCAAATTAGGAAATCGGCAACCTCGACTGGGACATTCGAGCGAAATATACCGATCAATTCCTTTCTGCCATTCTCGAGGTCTCACATGGTCCCTACCTGGTGACGTCGCCGGAACTTCGTCCCTGGCAAACGCTGCTTGGAGTATCTTCCATTCCACCCCTTTGTCTATGATTAAAAATGTATATCTAGACTCACTGGCCCTAGTTTTCTTAAAAAATAAAAAAAAGAAGAAGAAGAAAAAGAAAGAAAGAAGTTTTCTACAGGGTAGACGTTTCCATAAAGATCCGATGATTTTATACTGAGTGTATTTGCCGAGTTATATTGTACTGAAGTATTGCAGTATTGTAGAAAGATACTTCTCGATATGCCAACTTGAATATTAATGCGGGCAATGTATGTAATTTGAAATTGCGCAAGTTAAGTACAGTTCTTTTGTTTGACACAATCAAAGACAGGAGAGTCATGGTAATTAGGATGGACTTGCCTGCATGTGCAGAATTAAACATTAAATTTTAATCTGTAAAACGTAATATTAAAAAAAAATTCAATATGATCTTATAAAACTACATCATAAAGTGTTTTCAAAATATAATTAGAAATTATTTATATTTATAAACTTTTTTAAGATAAAAAAAAAGAAAAATGACATTACCAAGGTTGCAGGATTGTCTTATTCAAATATGAGTATTGCATGTACTTGCTCGCTAAAGCTTCTAATCTAGCCGGTTACTCCACGTCTACCTTGTGCAACTGTGGCTTTAGACCCCATGTAAAGGTAGCACCTTTCTCCTTATGAGTTAGGAGTTTTGATGCATATAGGTTATGAGCCCATCACTTTTGGTAGTAGTTAGGTAATTTTGAGCATGTTTTTTTGTTTTTAGAATAAAATCTATCATATTCGGGGGAAATGATGAATATCGAATACAAATAAGCCTTTTAGTACAAAGATGGATGCCACAAATAAATATGATGTGTTGAAAGTAGAAATGCGATGGAGGAGTTTTGAATATTTAAGAAAACAGATGTTAGAAATTATTCTCGAATTGTAGAAGAAGCAAATATGCACAGAATTCTCCAAAGACACACGATGGAGAAGCAAATGTCAACTTGATCTGGTGCTGAAGAACAATGATGTGGCTAATCGAGTATAAAAAGATCTCAACCAAAGAATAGATTAAAGTCTTCATGTGTACTTAGTTATCTTCAAGAATCTACTAGTACCTAGCATATGAATCACCGACCTGGAAATTTGACCATACGAAACTGCAGCTATCTAAAACAACTTAGTAAATCTTGATGAAGAATATTTTATAATAAAACATGCACTCAGATGCTCATAATTTAGAGTCAACAATCCACCTGAGGAGAAATGAGGGGTTGTGATCAGAGCTTGGGCAAGGAGAGATCTGTCTAATATCAGAGTGTGCTTGGGTTGATACTAAAAAATAATATATGATATTTGAATTATTGATATTGGGATGATTAGGTTTACGAGATCTTACACGCCAATGATCTGGATGAAGTCATAAAGCTTGGTTATCCACCTTAAGAACTACATGAAGGATGATAGGAGGAAAAAAGACCTGCAGACAAAAAATTCTTTGACCCCAAGAGATCAAAGCACTTCTTTAATCTTCATGCCCTTTCTCGGTTCGAGTTTTTGGACAGTGTTGCGAGACTGTGAACTAGGAGGCTGCTGGAAAGTGAAGAACATGAAAAATTTCCTAGTTTGCGGAGAAGAGGGGACGTGCAAGGAGAAGGGATATATGGCAAGTTAATAGGTGATGAAAAATTAGGAGGATAAGGAGAAATCAAGGGAAGAAGACTATCATGGGAGTGTGAGATTATGGATATCAACACTACATAGGTTATCACCGCGTCGTGTTGACGTCGTGTTGGGGAGTGATGACTGATCAGTTGGGAGTGATGGAGATTGAGCAATGACTTGAGGATGATGAGAACAAAATCTGCATGACCTCATCGTCTCATTGCACATATTTTCAGTTTTTTTTGCTCCTTCTATTTGTTGTTCACATACACCATGACTTCTTCACGTAGATCACAGTCAACTTGAGATATTGCTTCTCAACTGCCTCATCAATTAAAGATACCCCATACATGTATTGAGATTTCTTATACATTGCATGGGGTTTGACCAGGCGTCACATTCAGGTCACTATTAGGAGGCTCTTAAAGGGACTACTCACCTCTACACATTCAATTTGGTTGGTATCATCTTTTCACTCATCAATATAACATCCTAGTTCTTCACTACTAGCATCTTTGTAGTTCAATTGGTTAGGCCAATTAGAGTTGATAAGTGTACGAAGAAGACTAAGAAAGTTTGGCTTTGAGAAAGATCATTTGGGAGATTGGGACACTACCGTAATATCTCCGCTAAGTTATAGCCTCGGTGGAAGGATCTTTTGATAACTTATGGGAGGTTATAACTTTGGGGTAGTAGCCAATGAGAAGCTTTCTTATGTTTATCTGAAATTGTCAGCCACAATCATGAACTGCTTCCATCACATTGGACTCTTTGAGGCTATAAAAAATGACGTTCCGCCGATTCTCGAAGAGGAATCAATGGAGGAAGAGCTTACAAATACTCTTAACAGGTTGTCTCTACAAAATCTGATATCGATTACGTCGCTGTTGAATCCTGCTGAAGAAAGTGGCATTGACCATGTCTTTCTCAATGATGAAGAGATTGCAGACCTTGTCATTGACCATGACGTCAATCCAATGACCACAGATGATCCAACTGAAGAGGAGGAACCATTGGAGCTCTCACGTGCCAAGAAGCTAAATGGACTTTCGGTGGTGATCTCGATTTTAAATCCCGCAGATCCTGCTGAGTACCAAATGCATTGTCAGCTATGCAAAATTCAGAACACCCTCTGGTTCAAAAATCTCCAATAATCGACACTTGACGCTTGGCTCGAGTAGTAGTAAAAATCTCTCCAAAGTTATATCCGTCGTCAAGGCTATAACTTATGCTTTATAACTTAGTCATCATAGAACGATGTCTGTTCCACCATTTTTTGATAACTTATGGGAGGTTATAACTTAGCGGGGGATAACTTATCGGAGGTATTACGATACCATAATTGGCAATGGGCTATTGATTTAGCTGGAAAGCATCTCCATCATTCTTTTCATTGTATTTTTTCATATATTAGAGATGTATACCGGTACTTATCTATAACTATTTTTTGAGAGTAAGCTAAAGCCTTAGATTTAGATAACCCTATTGTTTGGATTAAAGTGTATTTTCATAAGTATAACTCTTTCATAGAGTAATATCCATGACATTGGGAAATCTGACTATTGCTAAGCATAGAGATACCTTGCAAATCTACTATACGAGAAGGTGGATATCAACCTTCAATTTGTAGATTTCATGTTGGTGATTATATTTACTTGTAATAGAGTGTATCAAACACGTTGGATGTTATTGTTGATTGTAAGATTTTACAAATACATGGGTTTTACCTTCTAGAGTTTTGATATTAGAGGATTGTGTTTGTATGATTTGGAAGGATCATGTGTATAATTTTGTATCTTCCAAATATTGATGGTACTCTAGATCCAAGCCTGATAGATGTGCAAGCATGCTTGAGATGTATGTTATGTGGATCAGTTGGTGGAGTGGGAAGTATGTTGATTTGTGATTTTTGTTTTAAATGTTGGCATAGATCATGTTTAACACATTCTCTCAATGTGATGCCTAGTAAACTGTGGAGATGTACTTAATACAATTAATACGCAAGCAGATTTGACCATTGTAATATAATTATTTGTGAAGTTTGGGCAAAAGTTAACAAGTTAATTGTTAAATACCATAATCTTCTTAAGAAGAAGTTTTAATGTTTGCAATAAACTTGAATATGAATCAGTGAGGAGTAGAAAGAGAGAATAGTAGTTCACATGAGAGTAAGAAAGATTTTTCTATATCCAAGTGCTAAGGCATTGTAAGAGAAAAGCAATGTCCATGCAACACTGCTATTAAGAGCATATAATTGAAATCAATATACAATATACAAATATTGATCATGTTTGGAGAGATATTATTTTGAACCTTATTAAATATAAAAAGAGGTCATGTGTAAAGAAAAGGGGGAGATCTAAGCATTGTCTTGCTGACCAAAGAGCTTATTTGATTAGAGTGGAGCTAACATAGAGAACAACAAGATGTAAAAATGCTCAATTCATTGTGGATTAACATTTAGATTCCTTATTGCAATCATATATGAGCATGATTAGTATGTCATTTTGAAAGTAAATTTTGTCTACCCCTTGATTGCATTGGTCTAGTATCTATGAATGAGCTGGTATGGTTCCTGTTCCTTTTATTTGTACCCTGATGTTTGCATTATACTCAAGGTGGCTAGTCTGATTGGAGAAAGATATCTACACACCTTAGAAAATTTGAAATAGAGATTTGGACGGTTTTACTAAAAAAATCAACATGTTTATCATCTATTCTTTTTGTTCATTGCTGAATGGATGATTCGTCCACTACTCATTTTTTACATTGTCGTATGTTGACTAGAGCTGAAAAGTATAGCAAAACTGCTAGAGCGCTAATTTCTTTAATATCTACCGTCTCTATCAAGTACATTATTTGAATTTGTGTTAGAAAATGAAGTTGCCAAATGGGCAAATTGAACCAATAAAAACATTAGCTTGGAGTGTACATCTAACCATAGGGGAGTACAAGGAAGAGACTGAATGTAGAGTATATGATGTCATCATAGGAATGTCATGAATAGAAGAATACAATCAGAATATAGATTAGAGAAGTAAAATGATTAAAAATAATGGATGGAAGATTTATAGAGATAGAATATGTGTTGAAAATAAAAACTCACCTCTTTTTACGATACTATTGGGACATAGCCCCATGTTACCGGTTTGGTTCCATCTCTGTAAGATTTGATGGGGTCTTCCCATCCCTTTTGTTATTATACTTTGTCTGTTCGCTTTTTATGATTGGTAAAACTGACATTTCTAGAGGTGATGTATGTTTCTTAGAACTTATAAGAGATAATGTTAGTTCTAAGGATAATCTTTACATTCCATACTCATTGAGCAATATTATTACAAAGTATAAGGATGTATTTCCAGATGATCAACCTACATGATTACCATCTAAGATATCTATAGATCACATGATCAAGGTGATATCATGCAACACATCAACTTACAAAGCTCCATATTGTTTCGTTTTAAACGAGTTGAAGGAATGTAAAGCTCAAATGGAGTAAACGTTGAGAAAGTGATTTATATAATCAAATATTTCATCTATGGTGCATATGTGTTGTTTGTGAAGAAGAAGTATGAGAGTATGAGATTGTGCATTGATTACGGTGGATTGAATTAAAAAAAAGGTGAAAAAAATATCCATTACCTCGAATGCATGATTTGTTTGATCAACTTCAAGGGACAAAATACTTAACAAAATAGAATTTGAAGAGCGTACAATCTTATTGGAATTGCTTATGAAGATGTTCATATGACAATTTTTTGTACTATGTATAATCACTTTGAATATATAGTGTTGACTTTTGGTCTCACTAATGAGATAACATTAATGAGATTGATGAATAATATTTTTTTTCCTTATTTAAACAAATATGTTATTGTTTTTTCGGTGATATTATGAGGTATAGTAAAACCTTAGAAGATTATATGTGGTATTTACAAGAGTTACTTTAGGTTTTGCGAGAAAATGAGTTGTATGACTAAGTTTCAAAATGTGAATTTGGCAGTTTACAAGTAGATTTTTTAGATCATCAAGTCATAGCGGAGGAAATCCAAGTGATGGCTGAGAAGATAAAAGCTATACAAAAATGGATATCATTTGAGGATCAAACTCAATTGAAGAGTTTTTAAAGACTTAGTGGATTCCATTGCAGATTCAAACCTTACTATCTATGCTAGTAAAAGGTCAAAAATGAAGATGATGAATCACACAAGAGCTAGCATTGACCAATCAAGTTGGCTTCTCATGCATCAAGTATCAAGAATGGAAGGATGGTTGGCAACTCGTTATTTTCTTTTCTTGAAAGTTGGTGCCAATCAAGCAAACTATCACACAGCTGAATGAGACGAGTTAGCCATTGTTCTAGCAATCAAGTTTATGGTATAAACCAACCATATACTATTGATGTATTTGGAAACTCATAATGATCTTTCCAAATGATAAATTGATGGGCAGAATGACGTCAACGATTTAACATGAAGATATTGTATGTGGAGGGCAAAACAATTTGCAGATGATCTCATGGAAATGCAATGCATTAACAATATCAAAGAACTGGAAATCCAAGTTCATTGGTAGACTCAAATGATGTTTGCAACAAAGGAGGATGAAAAGATCATGAAATCACTTCAAACGAAGAGGACGAAGAAGGCTCGAGATCTACCATTTCAAGAAGAGTGTATATGGATCCTTCAAGATCTAGATTTACGTACAATGGAGTTTTCAAAAGGTCACAATACATGCATTCCTAGGCATGTGGGAGTTGTGAAGACTTTGGAGAGCATATAAATAATATATTATTGGTCAAGGATGTGGGAAGACGTGGAGTCATATTTTCGAAGATGTGTAGCATATCAACAGAACAAGGTGGCTTATAAAAAATCCTTAAAAAAACTTCAGTTTTATTACAACCCCCTCCATTTTAGAACAACAATGGGAACATGTAACTATGGATCTAGTTTGTAAATTTTCAAAAATCTTTTAAGTACCTGATTCAATAATGGTCTTTGTGGATAAATTGAGTAAGATGATACACATCCAACCTAATACAAAGATAATGATGGTACCATAACTTGCTCATTTATATCTAGATGAAGTTTTTGTGAATCACGGATTAAGCAAAGTTGTAATAAACAATATATGTACTCATTTTAGTAGTTTATTTTGAAAAACCTTGTTTGATTTATTCAAAACAAAGCTAGCAATGTCTACAACATATCATCCTCAAACTAATGGTCAAACAAAGAGAACACATAGAACAATTGAGGATATGCTACAAGCATTTATCTCATAGCAACAACAAGAAAGGGATACTTTTTTGACTCTTGTGAAATTTGCATAAATTAATTTTGTTAATGCATCCACAAAAGTGTCTCCATTTTATCTAATGTATGATGCTCATATTAACACTACTTTTAGTTTAGTGAGAATTCCTAAATGACTAAAGTTTTACGGCTTTTATTTCTTTGGCTTTACGGCTTCTCTGGCCAGCTTTACGATTTCCTTCGTCGAAATTTCTGAGAAAGAAGGGTCCGGAGACTTCTTTGGTTTTACAGAACTTGGTGTTTTATATACCCAGAAAACTCAACCAAAATTGCGGAGATCAATGATTTTGTGGAGCACATACACAAATATTGCATTGAGGAAGGAGGAGTTGGTAATTGTTCAAAATTGATAAAAGTAATATGATGATGTTCATCGCATGAAGTTGATTTTTCATGTAAAATATCAAGTTTGTTTATTTAAGACAAATTTGTCATTTGTAAGAATATCATAATTTAACCTTTGATTCATTGGTCCATTTGTGGGTTTGAAATGCATTGACGAGGTGTCTTACACGTTGCTGCTTTAGTCTTATATGTAAATACATCTCATATTTCATATGTCACGATTGCAAAAATATGTAAAATGATCTAAGTAGTTCATAAATTCATCAACAGCTTCTCCTTTACATACTATGATATTGGATCATGAAGAACTTAAGGTTGAGAAGATACTCAAAAAATGGATTTAGGGTCATTAATATCCAAAAAAGGAGTATTGTGTTCAATACAAAGGATATCTACCATATGAATCAACTAGAGAACCAGCTAACAATTTAGTCAATGCACGTTTGATCATTCAAGAGTTTGAATGTGGGCATAATGAGGATGTTGCATCACAAATCTACCCATGGTCATCATTCTTGAAAAAAATTATGCCCTTTGTTAGCACTTCAAAATCCAAATATAATACTAATCTATATCCATGATTTTAATTGACTTTCAACAAATAGCTGCAAATTAATTTAAATATCTATCATATAATGCAAAGTATGATGATTACTCTCAATATGCATGTTGGTTAAATCAATATCCCAATGTCTTTCACAATGGCGATTTTGTATGAACATTACTTTTCTTTGAGAATGATTGAGTGTTGAATTGTAGAATAAACTGCCTAAACCTTGTGTGAGCTACTATTTTCTCTCCTTTTCCTCTTCACTAATCCACATTTGAATCAATTACATCGATAAAACTCATGCATAGAAGATCATGATATTCATAAATTGGACCCTTTACTCTTGCTATAATTTCATAGATAATTGTTTTACAATCTCGTTGTACTCTCAAAAAATTTCCTAATGTTTCATTTTTTCAGATCTCTAAAAACAATTTGCTAATCATACATTGTATCACAAGGCAATATGCATACCTTCATGTATTAAAACCTTCACACATCCCAATCTTTCATTTCAATTATTTTTAAATTTCATAAAAATATCTTTTATTATCCAAGTTTCAACTCAAGAATGTTTAATGGATGAAAACTTTTGATAGCAAAAGTTATGATTATTGTATTAACTTCGTGACATTTGCAATCTTGCAACTTTGATTGTGTACACAAACTCCAAGTTATCATTCAAAATTCAAAATTCATCCTATTAAGTTGAAATTTTAATTCAAATATAAGCATGAGTTGTTAAATATATGTCTGTTGAATCGAATATATCGATACCCAGTTAGATTTTTCACAATAACATCAAACACACTCCAAGATCTGAATTTTACTCTCTAAATATCAATCGTAGATAGATTGATAACCCATTTAATTGCATCCATTTTCAAGCCAATTGTTGTTTCTCTTATCAACTTTCCAACACTCTTTCTAAATCTCAAAATGGTTTCCATTAAGGGTTTCAAGACTCCTCAAAACCACGAAATACTTCACTTAAGTACCCTAATTGGTCCAAACTTTACTAATAGTGAGAATGGAGAATGACTTTTTTGACCTCTAGTGAGCCCAAATGAGCTCCATATTAACTGAGAGCTTTACAACTAACCTAAACATACTACTTAGTCATCATGTAAATAATATGAGTCACAATTAAATAAAAGTCAAAATAACAACTCGAAACTTGCTAAATATGAAAAGAATTGTAAACAGAAGCGGAAAGTTTATAACTTGAAAATAATACTCCTCATCAAAATTCCTAACAATCACCTCCCAACTCCTAGCTTGCTTTTGATAAAGAATAGTGATGGATTGAAATCCACGTATTGAAAGCCACCACTACTTGCAAGTTTAGATAACATTCAAACTAAATCAAAATGTATATTGTAAGGTCCCAAATCGCAGCGTAAGAAACAACTAGAAGTATTATCATGTCTAAAAAATTCATCATTTGTCGCATAAATCATCTCTAAAATAATATACAAATGACGTCCAAAATTGATATTGATACATCTAGAGGATCATGTTGTCCTCTATCTTTTTCTCATGTCGGCTCCATCTCAATCAGATAAGCCTCTTAGTTAGCAAAACAATGTTCTAGATCTCTCCCTTCCCCTTTGCACCCTGAACACACTTTATATTTGATAAGATCCAAGATAATATCTCTTGGAATCTTATCAACATCCTCACTCTATAAAGTCGAACCAATCATGGACTATTTACATACTTACAATGAGCCGTCAGTCATCATGACCTAAAGTATCCTCGTCATAACAATGACTCTGAAGATGACACATGTCATCATCTTCACATAGTAGCCGCGTCACAACACGAAAATGGGATGTTCTAGTCTCATAAATAATCTTTCTTCAAACCAAACTTGCTAAGTATTCTCTTCACTATATGAACAATTCTGTCTCCTAAATCATTAGTCTCATGATGAACGATTGATCATTCAATACTTTTGCTAGGAAATCAAATCAGCTAAGCAAGAAAGCTAAGAACATATAATAAATTTCATCATTTGATTTGTAAGTCAATGTCATCAACTAAATCCATTTGAAAAAATACTTCATCATGATCAACACATATAGCTGATGATGTATAGTCAATGATATAGATCATGCAAATTCCAAGTTTTATCAAATATAGTACCATATAATCGATAGGGGATTAACTATGGTGTAGAGTCATTGAATGATGGTCAAACACGATCATATAGCATACACATTGCACTTCAATTTACTAAAAAATATTCTAACGATAATGATTTGGAAGTAAACTTTATGTCTACTTCATCCCAAAATGATCTTCTTCCTCATAACATGTTTGACCAACTACGTCGTCTAAGGTGGGAGTGTTACAACACAAACATTACCATCTTTTCATATATGAAGAAACTAACTAGCTTTTCATATAAATCGTAAGGATCTTTGTTTAACTCAATTTTACTCCTTGGTTATCAACATGCCGATCTAGTACATGTCAAAAATACTCCAACATCACATAGATATCACATAGTAGTCAAGAGCGAACATAGTCATAAAAGGTAATTTACATACCAATATTTTATGCACATACATATCCACCACACAAACATCAATGTCACATCAAACATTACAATATACATATTATCATACATCAACACAAATGTATCATTAACTCTCAAAACCTCCATAAGTATACTCCACTCACAATCATAGCATAAAATAGAGCCAAATATACTTTAAACCTAAAAAAAATGCAAATTTATCCACTAGCTAATTGTTAACCATAGAAGTATTTTTCAAGTCTCAATTTTGAAAATTGCTCTAGGAGCTTTAATTAAACTCTAGTTCCTGAGCCCTTTGTTTCAACAACACTAAATATTCATTCTAACCACTCTACATGTCACATGTAATATAATTGGAAATAAATTCATAGAAAATCAAATGAATTACTATAAAATAAATTACAAAAATATTTGAGCATTTTGATTTAAATTCTTTCAACATTTGGCTTGTAATAATATTATATAATTTTTAAAAATATTAAAAATGTATTCTTAAAATATCATTAAAAATATAAAAATAATTTAATATTTATGCATTGAAATTTTGATAAATTTAACCATATCATAATATAATATAATAAATTTAAATTTAAAAATTGAAAATTACATTATATATATATGTATATATGAAATTTTTAAATGATATGATTAAAAAATTTTAATGTATTTTTTAATAAATAATGAAAATTTAAAAATTTAAAAGATTATAATTATCTTTAAGACTGTTAAAAGTATCATAAAAAATTACAAGATTAAATTTACAGCTTATACATTTAAGAACATGATACTACACATGACTTGTTTGCATCTCTGCAGAAAAAATACCACCACAAGGAACTTTTAAATCTTCTATAGACTTTAGTGATGCTATTGAGCTTCAAGATGACATAAGATACAAAAATCCAAGTTCATATTGAGGATTTGTTTATGGACTTGGAGAATCTTGGAGAAGATCTTAGTGATGAATACAAGACATTTCAACTTTTGAATTCCTTGTCAACACCATATTTGTTCTTGTCATGTGTCTTAATTTATTGTGACAAAGAGAAAATCACATAGAATGAGGTTGTGATTATATTGTTGACTAATGATATGCAACAAAAATTGTTGTTATCTTCTCATCCTGCTACTTCTTCACCCACAGCTTTGAATGTTACTTGTGGGACAACTTGCATCAAGGAGTTAGAGAAGGATAATACCTAGTTTTATTTTAGATCCAAATCTTGATCTAGATACAATTTTGGGGATGGAAATGAAATTAAATGTTGGAAATATGGCAAGTCCTTCCACATGAAGAAGAATTGTCATCATAAGGATCATAGTGAGTCTTGAGCTCAAGTGGTTATGACTGAAAATGAAGGATATGCTCTTTGTACTGAAATCTTTGTGACTTTTAAACAATGGAAAGCTCTTGTTCAGACTAAGATTGGAGAAAAGTGAGATATCCACTTTAAGATAATTGCGAGAGTACATCTTAGATGTATTTGAGACATATTGTCAAAAGGAGAGGATTACTTGTCATCTCATTGCAACATATAATATGGAGCAGAATGATATTGGTAAATGATTTAACTAAACATTATTAGAATAGTCAAGGAGTATATTGAGTCAAGCTGATTTACCATAAACTTTCTTGACCAAAGGTATAAAAACCACAACTTATATGGTAACTTTTCTGTTTGTAATGCAACTAAGTATAAGGTCTGTAAGTAAATGTAGCACAAACGATTAGATGATTACTCTATGTTTAGAATATTTGGTTATAATGTTCATGCTCTTACTTCTTCGATGAATTAGACTTAACTTGAACCTAAGACCAAAAAATATATTTTTCTTGGATATCAACATAGAATAAAGGGCTATATATTATGTGATCATGTCTGTTGCAAATTAATAGCCAATAGCAATATGTCGTTCAATAAATTCATATCATTGAAAGAGGGAGAGAAAGCTTAGACTCCTCCTACTAACAAGAGAAAATGTTTTGCCCCATACATAGTTGAGATTCATCCTGTTACTTCTCAAGTTGGCCACAAGGAGAGGTTGCATTCATGATGGAACAAGAAATGGAGTAGATTGCTGGTGAGCCATAGATTGAACTAACATAGTTGAATCACCCTAGATCTTCAAAGGTGAATCACCCTTAGTCTTCAATGAAAAGATAATTGAGAAGTTAAGTTGAACGTCTTACTCTTGAAAAATATGATAATTTATTTCCTTCAGATCGAGTGATTGAAGCTATTGTATGTGATATTAATGATTTTATGCATTGATTACAGAATATGGAGATCCATCTTCATTTCTGAAGCTCAAAGTCTAGCAAGAGTGGGATGCAACAATGTATTATAAGATGAAATCAATTCTAGAAAATAAGACATATGAACTTACATATTTGCCCCAAAATTGAATTTATTTTTTGATCATATGGATGTTGTCACAATATTTTTTCGTGGATCGTTTGATGAATTGATCTTCATATGACAACCAAAAGGTTTTATGGTGAAGGGTAAGAAGAGAATGATATGCAAGTTGTTTTAATCCTTGTATGGATTAAGGAAATGGAACGAGTACTTCAATTATTTCATGCGCTCACAAGGATTTATTTGTAGTGTATATGATCCACGTGTGTATTTGAAATGGAAAAGTAATCCAAGTTGTCGGTTCATTATTCTTGTTAATGACATGTTTATTACGGTTGAGAACAAATATGATGTTACTAATCTAAAGGGTCAGTTGAGTTCAACTTTTAGCATGAAAAATTTGGGTCCTAGGAAGACCTTAGGCATGAATAGAAATCATAAGGCAAGAAAGCTATGATTGACGTAGGAAAAAAATGCGGAAAAAGTGTTTGTCAAGTTCAACATGGAAGGTGTAAAGGCTATGAGTACAATTTGGTTGCTCATCTCAAGCTTTTTGTTGATCTTTGTCCAATTCATGTGATTGAAAAGGACATGATATCTAAAATTCCTTATGAGAGCGCAATGGGTAATCTTATGTTCTTAATTATGTGCACCTAACTGAAGTTAGCGTTTGATATAGCGAAGGTGAGCATATACATGTCAAATCTGGCAAAGCTACGCTAGAAGTGGATATTTAGATATGTAAAGCTTTCACTAAACATGGATTGTTATTTGATACAAAGTCAATCAATGCCATGTCACTTTTGCTATATGAATATTATGATAGAGATCCAAACAATCAAAAATCTACAAGTGCATCTGTCATTACTATCATAGTTGGATGCATTAGTTGGAGATCTATACTTCAAAAATATATCTTTTTGTCATCCACAAAAGGTAATAATGTTGTGGAAGCAATCTGGTTGAACTAGTTGATCACTAAAATGGGATTTAACATGAATCTAAATTATGATAACCATAATTTACTTCATATTGTGGAGAATCATATGATGAATAATATAGTGAAACACATTGATATCATGTATTATTTTATCATACATGCATTGTTTGATAATGAGCTTAAACATGCCAAGATTGATGGAGAGCTTAACCCATCTAATGCATTTATCAAAGTAATTTCTCTAGATAGACTTTTAAGGCATTGTGCAATATGACAAATTTTATATCATTGAATTATGTATATAGTTTTTATTTATGTAGTCTCTATCCAACATATTGTTGGCTAGGCTTAGTTAGAATTAACTTTTGTTCATAGAAAGAAATCTAGTTTCTTAGTTTTATCTTTTAGACTTCTAACGGAGCTACATATAGATTGCAAAAATTGTTGACTCTCTAGATTAGAGTTAAGTGGGAGTTTGTAATGTTAACTCTTGTCTTGTTAACCATAATTTGCTTCATCATGGTTAGGTTAGACTAGTTAGATTAGTTATTTGTTAGCATCATGGCTATATATATTGTGTTGTCCCTTTGGATGATCAGTATGTAGACTCTCACTATAGAGACTCATATACTGTTAGTTTTAGTGTAGCTCTCATTTCTGCTCTTGGATATAGTCTATTGATGAACCATATGTATCTTGTGTTTGTTTGTATTGGTTGCATTGTTGATGTGCTTGCAGAATTTGAAAATGATCCTTGCATTAAATTCAATTGGTTATATCATATTTGATGGTTCAACATGTTGCAAAATGTTCAAATCTTGAAAGAGTCATGAAATTTGTTAAGTAAACTATTTGATACATATATGTAGACAAGAAAAATTATAAATGTTACAAATATTTAATTATTTTATGCAAAAATCTCAATTATTTATGAAGCATATGAACAAATGTAAAAAGGATATGTTTTGTATGATTTTAATTATGGATTAGGTTAGAAATGTAACAATTTTCAGAGTTGGATTATTGTAATTTCTGAGTTTACTAAATATCAAGATGTAGTATCTCCATTAGTGTATAAATAACTAAAATAGTCTTTTATACTAGCACATTTTCTAGTTTCAACAAGATCATACATTTGTGGTTGTAGTATGTAAAGACATAGTCAAATGATTCCATGGTAGAGGTAATCATGTACGTTACTTTAGCAATTAGATTGAACATCAATTTGAATTAAATTTATTCTTCCAAAGGTAGAGAAAGATAAAATTTTGGGGCTTCAATCAAGAATTAATGAGAATTATTTTACTAAAGATATGATGAAAATATATAAAAATTTGAGGTAAATGATGCATATAAATTGAAGGGTTGCACTTGTCAAACTTTGAGCCCCATGGAAAGTCTATGTCCTGACCAAGTTTTGAAAAATGAGAGTTTTACAAAAAAATTCAATCCTTTATTGTGTACACAAATAATTTGAGATTTTTTTTTGTGTGAGTTTTTTATTGTGAAATATTTAATAAGTGTAAAATAATTTTAATTTTTTAATCAAATTAATGTAAATCATACCAATATGAATCATAAAATAATTAATGTTATGGGATTACATAAAATATTTACCTCATAAATTTTCCATAAAGCTAAAATTAAATTATCCTTCAAAAAAAATTATACTTATTAATAAAATTAAATTATTCCCAATTATTAGTTTATGTACCCTTTTTCCATTAATTTTTGAAAAAAATAATTTAATTTTATCTACAAGAAGTTTTGATCTTCACAATTACATGTAATATTTCACTTAAAAAAATAACCAAACGAAATAACAGTTATATATCCTAAGTGACTAGTAGATAAATTTTCTACCACCTAGTCAACTCTCAAAAACATGAACATATTTTATTTCGTAATCTATTGAAATAGTTTATTAACTTTGAAAATATCTTGGTCTAACCTTTCAATCCTCATTTCAATGAAAAAATATATTTCATAATTTTGTGTAAAATTTAAACAGTTAATCACAAACAAGATAGACTATGTTGAATAAAATATTTACAAATATTTTGTTCAATCTAGAACCAAACCTATGGAAAACTCATTTTCTTCATATGATCTTATACTCTTAGACGCCAATCTTGTTAGGAGTTAACTCGGGTCTTGAGTAACTCTGGTAAGTTTGACTTTATTTAATTAGATACTATATACGGCTGATACTATTATATACGAGGGCTGGCAGAAGCTCTCTGCGACACAATTAGGGTTATTCAGTAAAATGATTCTGTGTGTTCCGTGGACGTAGCCTCAGTGAGGTGAACCACGTATTTCATGTGTCGACTCTTGATTGCATGTGTGTTTTCTTCGTATATTCCTGTTTCGGACCTACAAATCTATCATTTTCAGGTTGAGATCAGAAATATGATTTTGTTCATACATTGTCAAAAGCTAGACCACCTTAGTGAAGATCTATGCCTAGAGATACTCTTATATTGAATAAACAAAAAAATATAAGTATCATAGGATTTTTTCAAATTAGAAGGTACTTGAATATAACCCTTAAGTCATTTTTCTTATGTAATACTTTAAAAGATGCTGGAAAAAAATAATCCAATTTGAAATTCAATAAATTTGATCATGTTATTGCAAATCAAATAAATTGCAAGATAATATTTAATGTGCTTTGTCTTCACTAAGATTAAAAAGTATGCATTGAAGAAATCATAAATTTTAACCTTTTCAAATTGAAAAACATCATAATTATATAATGTCATTATTTAAAAATATTTACATAATATTAATTTTTTTAAATATAAAATTTATGTGAAATTTCAAATTAACATATTTATTTAAATAAAAATAAATGTTATCATAATATTTTTGTGATATACATAAATTAATTATATTCTTGATGTACTTAATTAGTTATTTGATTTTTTTTTGAAATTTTCTTTGAAATCAAATGCAAATGGCCAATAATACGAAGACTAATTTTAGGACATGGATGTTGAATTATACATCTAATTACAGGTATATCATTTGAATTTTTCATACATTCAGTGGCTTATATTCGAGGGTTGATCTCTTAACATTCCATGTTATTTCAAATAAATTTTCAATTAAATGTCTTTGAGTGTTGTGATGTGGGCTAAGGAGTCGTTCAACTAGTAACAAATTACTAAAACATCCATGCATAATGCTTTTTCTATCTTCTACCCATTTTAAATAGAGTATTAGAATGGATAGAAGTGTGCATATCTTTGAATTATACTTGAGGTAATATTTGTTATTGGTTGTTGAATTTAATTACATAAAGTTACATATTTCAAGCACATATCATCATTTGAAAGTGTAAAATTTTGAATTTATAATAATTTCTGATTTATTCCCGCAAATGTTCACATAGATTTATATACTTCAAATACATGCCATGTCCTCGTTATAAAATATAAAATTTTGACAATTTTTGAAACATTCTAGCGCTTGTTCAAGTGATGTGGATAGGGCAGAGACAAACTTCGCAAATTGTTAACTTCTAAGAAATCATAAATGGTTGGTTTCTCAAAAGTCACGTTAATAGTATACTACTTCACTATTACGAAATTGTCTGCAGTTTCGAGAAAACATGAAGTGTTACAGCACTGAGTTTCTTGAGAGCTCTATAAGAGCAGATTATGTTACCGCTCCTGTAGATTGTTACTGGATTGATCGATATAGTAGGTATCAGTATGTATAGTAGGTACCTTGGGAGTTTTCCAAGTGTCATAGTTGCACTATTGCGAAGATGGACAACGTCCGGTCTATATGCAGAATTGTGTCGCGAATTAGTGGACATTGCCTGCTAGGCTCTTCGATATTAGATCTGATTTTTTCTTGGAGCATTCCGCGTCATCTTTCCTTTTGGGCTGTTGGCTCTGCACTCTACTCCAGCAGAAGGTCGTAATTCTTTATATTCTGTCAATAGTCTCAAGTTTGTAAATGTGGTAGTTTTGGAGTTGAGGTTGTAGTGCTGCCGTAAGACTTATACGAAAATTGAGCTGGCTTGATTTCAAAGGTACGAGAAACGAGCGACTAGAAACCACTTCCGCGATAACATTATCAAGATCTGGTGTTCGGAATTCCTCTCCCGATACAATGTACGCTTCTCTTCTGGGCGGTGCAGTCATCAAGCAGTCGGTTGCCCGGAAGTAACTGCCGGTAACCTGTGCGCACCAGGAGATTCCTGGGGCAAGACTTGATCGCATAATTCAGCAGAATAGGGCATTTTCTACGATTTTCCTGTGCAAAGCG
Source organism: Marchantia paleacea (assembly GCA_014180765.2). Lineage (NCBI taxonomy): Eukaryota > Viridiplantae > Streptophyta > Marchantiopsida > Marchantiales > Marchantiaceae > Marchantia > Marchantia paleacea. The sequence goes on from MUAA02000030.1 coordinate 894,777, forward strand.
TGGTTTGGAGCACTTGTGAAGGTTGTAACCACGGCATCTTCCGAGAATCAAGCGTAGAACGTACCCTCATCGAGAAAACGGATGAGCTAAAAACTTGCTTTATCGAAAATGGGAGGCCGTGTCAGGAAAGTGAGATTGGCAAAGCTTGGCATAACCAGCTGAGACTACTTATGCGGTAGTAGATCAGACTATAATGGCTGACAAGGCCGAAACTGCAATTACTGCAGCGTCTCTCACGCTGGTCCAGATTAAGACCATCAACCCAAATAGGCCGCTTGCCGAAATAATTCAAGACTTGAGCAAACGACTGCCAGACCACTTACTCTCTAATGTTCCACATAAATGGTTTGAGGCTCAGAAACAGGCTCGGGATAAAGAAGCCAAGGAATGTCGAAAGAGGCACTATCCTCTTGATCTGCTCCCGTACGATGTACCTCACAAGTACATTCCCTGGTACGCTTTTTCCTGTTGTGGGCCCCACCTGAATGCCAGAAGTTCTGTCTTTCAAGTTTTACAGGCCGTTCAGTCCAACTTGTATATAGCTTCAATCATCATACAAAGCTCTTCAGGATCGCTACATTACTAAATATTAGTGCTACATGATCACGATATGACAACAATGATGCAGGTACAATGCTGTCCGGGTTCTCAACCACTATGCCCCAGGTATGAAATGCCTTAACAGTTTGGAGATTGTTGGCTAGACATACTGATATATCAAAAGAATGTGGTAATGAGTCGAATCCATAGCGCAGATTGTAAGCGAAACAGTTAAGTTGTATGTTGTAAGCTCTCAACAAGAGCTTCATCGAGATGTTGGTTACCAGACGGCACAAATATGAACATTCAGATTGCGATGTAAAACTTCAGTTTGAGTCTAGTTCACCACGAGGTTTAGTGCAGCACAAGAAATCTGCAACCTGAGGGCTTACTTCTCCAGCTCAAAATCTGACGTTCAAAATAGCAAATATTTTGCACTCCTTTGGTAGCACGTCCACACCACGTTGGAGCTTTACTACTAATTCACAAGTTGGAGCTCGAGAGTACATGAGTACGACCCGAGCAAACTTATTCAGACAGTAGACCTGGCTTTCTTTCTCTCTGTTCTCCTCATGTGCCATGTCTTTGCGTCCTTGACTGGCCCCACCTTCACATTATGTAAACAATATTGCGAGGAGCATGGCGTACCTGATGCACAATTGGAGGAAATTTTGTACAATGAGAATGTCACAGATTTCACTGGAATGTGTGTGCTTCATTTTAGTTATCCCTATGGAACTGCCCTCTTGCCGGTGATAGAGCTTGCTGGATTCCTATTTGAATCGGTAGTTGTTCGACTCTCCGGTTGGTGCAGAAACTGTAATAGGTTTGTGCTAGACCTATTGCTTATCGAAGTCCGTACCGTTTACTCCATTGGTTCTATTCAAATGTTTTACAGCATCTCACATGGGTATTTTGTGTCCTTGTCGGATAGAAGCCTGACTCGATGTGTAATAACAATGCAGGCTGGACCGGTGAGATTCGCAACATTGCTGTACCTGGAAAGAGTGCAAACACATTTGTCACTGTTGTATACCGTATCACTCTGAAGGGGTCTGATGGAGAGGTTAGCTTCTGTAGTCTAGTCGTCACACGTTACTTCCCTTCTTCATTCGTTTATTTACCTTGTTACATAATCTCTCGTAAATCTGTACTCTTTGGTCCCCTTGCGTGTTATGCCCTTGTGGGTGATCACGTGTTATTTCAGTTGTTACATAATCTTCAAACAATTCTATGACATTTCTCGCTGAGTTTTGTGCTCCTTTGGGCTTCTTACCGCTAAAGCCTGTGTGGGCTTTGTTATCAACTTTATCTGAATAATAATAATCTTCACGCTATTAGCTAATAGAAGAACATGATTGATTTTTAAGTGTGTATTGTCTGACCTCTCTGAAGTTTTCATATCCTGCGAACTCATTAAAATGCAGTTTCACTTAGTCAATACTTGCTGTCATTTTCCTTGTACGAACCTTACTGCTGACCGGGGATCACGATAAGATCTTACATATTACACTAGTTCTTGTTTTTCCCTACGTGGAGTTTCATGGGTAGGGTCATTTGCGGATCTTCTCGAGAGTTTACGGCTAGGTACTCATTGCTACGTTCAGATGCCTCTTACTTTTATTTTTGTGCAGGTCTGCCGCGAAGCATCTGCGACTTCAACTATGGATTACAGTGACCATTCCGTATATTTCTCGCCAGTGCAGAACGCAGAGCGCGAAGCTTTTTGCAAGGCCTGTCTACTCTTTGGGCTTGGGTTGTATTTATATCATTCACCTGATGCCCCACCTCACGGCTCCAATTCAGATGAGTACCTACAGGTGCCTCCCTAGGTGTTCAACTCCAAGTTTTTCAAGGATCTCCTTAGCTCACATTTTTGATGTTTGAGGATATTGTAGTTGTATTTCAATTTTGAAGGTGACCTCCCAAGAGATGCAGATCCGAGTGCCGCACTTTAATAAATTCCTGAAGAAGATCAGATAAACTGTTGAATTCGATTGCAGCAGAATGAATTTGCGAAGTTGAACTCTTGAAAGTTACCCGATTTGAAAGCTGACAGTTTTTCCAGCTGTGAATGGAGACTTACTTTACACTTCGAGCCTCTTGACTGAGCTTCTTTCCTCCGGGTTTGCATCTGATAGAAGTTCCTCTCGAGGTTCTAGGGCGTCTCAACTGGTCTTCTGTCGCTGTATGAACATAGTGGGTTCACCAAAACAACCGACAGTCGGCTTAGATAGAGCTACCGACTTAGAGAAGATTGTACCCTCCCTTGTCTTTGTAATCTATTTTCACATAAATTTGCGTTACCCTGTGGATCCCTTTAAATTGGTGCAATATCTTCAGTAGCTATCTGCCTCCTGTCTGTCAGATTAGTAGCGATTATTGTCTTAAATTGCAAGCATGTCCCAGAGCGGAATTATGCCCATGAAGTTCTCTGAGCGCGTGAATGTTATGTATTTGAAGTTTGTAAAACGAGTTCGTTGTGATCAATAGAACCCGATTTGAGATGATGAGAGAGCCCAGTGAGGCCTCAAAGTTCCAGATGAAGCCGAGAAAGATGTTTGAAGACGTTTTTTTAGACTTAGTGAAATGGAAAAGTTTTTGGATCAGGCAGACGCAGACGAAGCTGTTCTTTCGACAATATTGGGAGCGATGATGAAGTGAGTACAGAAGATTTCGATGATACTGACAGTGTAGAATCTGGCTCAAGTGAAGGTTCTTTAAGTGCAAAAATTGGCGGTAGGGCTCGAAAGTTAGTATCAGGATCAAGAGAAGAGAGTTCTGATGGGAAGGACAGTGATTTGAGTCCAGAAAGATGTAACTTGAGAAGAGCAAAGAGGCGCAAGTTGAGACACCCAGAAAGCGAAAGCCCAGAATCCTCCGAGGACAGCGAGGACGATGGGAAAAGTGATGAATTCAGTATATTCGGTCAGCTGGGGAATGTCCCAACAGTTCTGCATTCATCACCCATCTCGTCTCAAATGCTGTCTTCAAGTGTTGTTCCACTGGAAGCTTTACAGATGCCGTCTGCGCGGTTCTTTCCGCCAAAGGGAACTTGGGCTCCATCCACTTTTCCCAGACTGACACCGTCTCAGGTGCTCTGAGTATCCCTACACCTGTCAGTTGACACATGTCAAGTCGTGTTGTTATGATACTGCTTTAGCTCCCTGTTGTGTGACGTTAACGAGTTCTGCATGATGATGCTGCATCTACAAACTTTGTGATAACATGGTTGTTATGTTCATGGACGAGAAGTTATCAGCTCATGCACAGCAGTATAAAAAGCTTAAAAAGCAGATGGTGCGGTCCCGAAGGGCATTACATGACTTGAGGGTCTCGAGAGGGGAAGAGGTAAGCTTATGAACTATGTGCCATCAGGGAGTAATGAAAATTGCCTGTGAGGGAGGCAGTTTAATGGTGTCTCGGGGCTCCTACCATCTGAGGTTAGTTTTAGACTATCGTTTATTGTTATAACTAGGTAGTTAGGTCGCTCTGTCTTGACACTTTGCTCTCCTTATCTACACTTGTATTGTCAATAGTATTGTAACAGATTTCACATCGTCCTCCGGGGCTTCTGTCATCAAATTTGTATCGTCATTGTCTCTTTGAATGTGTTCTGTGATGTTTAATTTCCAAGGATGCCTCTTTCCCCTTCGCTAATCTATGATGCCACCATTCATTCTATTCTCTTAGCCCGCTTATTCTAGTCATGCTACTCTTTAGCTGACATAGGTCTGTGCAGGTGGCCCCAGACTTGTATTTTCCTGACAGTGCACTTCGGTGGGCACTGTCTGGTAGCCTGCAGATGCATTCTGATGATGCAAACTGCAGTCCTCACTCATGAGATTACTGGCAAAAACCTATGCACCTGGGAACACACTGATGATGCCGTCCAGTTGTGTGATGGCAATTTGATGCTTGCCATTCAGCTGTGGCTGATGGTCGCATATCCAGTGCCTAAACCGCACTTATATTTTATTTGTCTTGTTTTCGTTTTGTTAACTTCTTTCCATGCTAGCGCGTGCACTTGACAGCTTAAGATGATTTTATTTGTCCACATCGGCTTTTATGTCTCTATTTTGCCTTCGGTATCCGTCACCAGCCTTTCTGGTTGTTCTTCATCGAGTTTTCGTGATTGCCCCTTTTTCCTCGCATGCTAAGCCCTTTGGAGATGAGTTGTTCACAGCACTTCAGAATTTAGAACTGAAATTAACCTCCAAATAGTTCCTTTAGAAGCTGTCTACCTCATCACAAGATCGTTGTAGTAATTGTTATGTAGTTTCTTATCATTATGAACAAGAATTGTCGGTAATTCTTGGTCCATCATTTTCGCAATGCTGTGTGCAGATAAATAACCAAACGACAGATGCGTGGACACTCATGAATCTCACTCCCGATATGTTTTGTCTTGAAAGTTCTGGGGTGACACCATGTAATCCATCGAATTCTGCTGCTGTATGTTCACTGAAAAAGCTAAGTGACGAGAAAGCTGAAGAAGCACTTCTTGTTGGTCCTCATGAGGAAAATATGAGAGGATCGAAGGCAAAGGTAAGGAATGCCAAGCAGAGGAGAAGCCTCAAGGTTGCCACTGAGGCTAGAAAACGATCCCGCCAATGGTGTAGGGAGAAGAAGGAAGTAAAGGTACCTGCTAAGTCTGGAACTGCCGGAGACTCGACATCATCAAGTGAGGGAAGTCTTACGGGGATAGAAGGAAGTTTATCCAGACTGAAGGCGGTATCTCGGAGACAAACAAAAGGTAAGCCTGTAATGGACCGCGATGTCAAAAACGATAACCTTAAGAGGAAAGTGAATACGTTACTTTTTGATAATGACTTCAAAACTGCTGAAGAGTCGATATCTTCAGGTGGAGATAGTGACACAGATGCAGACGTAAATTCAGTGGGGTCCAAGATTTCGAAATCTGGACAGAGGAACAAGTTGAAACTTATCGAGAAGGCACTTAGTACTGGAGATGGCGTTACGGGCAAAAGGGAAAGGTTATTTGCTAGCGATGAAACTCTTAATAGTGCTGGAGAAGCACTACAATTCAATAGGAGAAGTAAGTCTGAACTAGAAACAGCAACGCAAGCATCTCTCATGAATCTAAAGTTAAGGAGGAAGCACTAGTGCCTGAACAGAAAAGTGGGCTGACTGCAAGTGTCCCTTTGAGAAACGCACCGTCCACTGAGATGGTAGTGTTGCAAGTAAATCTTTTAGTGTTGACAGTTTGAGTATGAAAGAGAGGTGTGACAGAGAAGCTTTACAGCTAGTAGTTCTTAGTCTGAAAAAACGGATCACCATAAAGGGAAGAAGGCAGTTGAAGGTGAGGATGCTCTTGAATTTGCGGGGATGGTGAATTACTCAAGTAAGAGTCCTAATTCTTATGCAGGTACAAAGCCCAACCAGGACAAAGTTTTAGAATTTTTGGAGCATAAGGAATTCCATATGGTTGAAGAGAAACCTGGTCCAAGGAGAAGGGTTAGAGGGTTTGAAGAGTCTTCTGCTGGCGAACATGCTTTTGGAAGCATCCGAAGGGCATCACTATCTACTGAGAAATCTGTGAGGTCTGCAGGTGAGGCAGCAGAGATCACCGAACTTGACTCTAGGACTGGAAAGGAATCACGCGCAAGGACTCATGAGATTACAGCGACGGTCCGCCAGAGGAAAAAGATACTTGCTCTGTATGGTTGTTCTGAAAATGCTGGAGAATCACAAAAATCGATGAAAGGGTTTGAGATAGGTGCCGATGGATCGGTAGGGAGCTCCAGCGTGGTCCATTCTCCACTGGAGAGCTTATTTTTTCAAAATGTCGTGGGAAATGAGGGAATATTTAAAGAGGAACAGGAAGGATCTGCTGACAGAAGTTTGGGTAGTTCTGGACAATCAACTTCGTCAGGTGGCAATCGTGGAGTGAATACAGCTGTAGGATCGCAGAGCTTGGGTGGAACCAGGGGCCGGGAAAGAACAGACGTCCAGAAGAATCGAGTGAGGAAGAAAGAGAAGAGAAAGTATGTGGTTCCTGATAGTTTGGAAAGCGCTGAGGAATCAGCATCAACAAGTAGAAGTCCTAGAAGTGGTGCGGAGGCGTTGTCATGTGACTCAGACCTGGGGAGGTCCCTGCAGATGACAGCTGAGGATACTAATGAAACTCCTGGAAAGCCAGCATATCAGTTTTATACGGATCTAAATTTTCACAGCCCCGAAGTGGTGCAAGTCTCAGATGACAAGTTTGGGAGTGTGCCGCAGGATAATCTCACAGTTACAAGAGAATACTCAATAGGAGATGATAGTGATTCGGACGATGCCTCCGAAAGTAGAGAGTCAAATTTATACCTGGGGACTTTGGAGAATTTTGATGAAAGAAGTCAAGGCTCCACGTTGATTCAAGTAACACATGGAAAGGACCTCCAGCCGATTGTCAAAGGAAAGGGGGTGAATGGCAGGAGAAAGGCTGGACGTAGGAAGGAAAAGCGACATGTGAGTGATACTGGGTCTGATTACGAGGAAGAATCAATATCATCAATGGAGTCTTTTGAGGAATATGGACACTCGCAATCAGAAAACTTGAAGACTGGACGGTTCTTCGGGAAGGAGAAAGCTCATCTTCATAAAAGAGTGTCAATGGGAAGAAGACCAGGTCGACACGAATTGAAGGGTTCACTTTCTGATGTTTTCGATTCTGAAAGTGGCGCAAAATTATCATCCAATGAACCTCTTGTGAGGTATGGAGTTAGGTTGGCCCTAAGATCCAAGAGGTCCATCCCCACGCAAGGTTATAGAAGGCAAATCAGGAAGGAAAATTCCGGGCGTGCTACACAACAAGCATCCATTGCCGAGAGAAGTGAAGCAGATGCACCTTTGGAAAGCTTGAAAGTTGTGCCGTTCACTGAAAGAGTAGGTATTGAATGTGTCGGGCAAGCACGAGAAGACACGGTAAGACCTGGGGCGGACAAGGTCTCAAAAGCTAATGATGATGGTAGTAATGTAAGTTCCAGAGAACAAACATATTCAAGTGAGAGTGGCGAACTTATATCAAATGCAGCATACCCGAGCTCCGATATGCTGCGGTCCAACTCAAAGACTGAGGTCCAAAAGGTCGACAGGGTTTCTAGAAAAGAAGAGAGGGTTGAACAGCTTGTGGGACTCGTTGAAGATGCTGCTACTAACTCTGAAGTGGCTGAAAATGTAAAAGCTACGGCTTATGCACTCCCAAGGTTGCAGAATAAACGCTCCCTTGAAAGGAAAACTCAGCAACTCAAGAAATCCGTAAAGAGTAGGGATGGAGTACGACTCGAAAAGAATAAGAAGGGTACGGTGGCGGATGTATCTCGAAGATCTGGAGAATGGGTATCATCCAGTATGGTCCTTGAGATTCCTTCTGAAATAATTTCTCAGAGTTCTAGAAGTGTGCAGTCTTTACAGACGTTAAAGAGTGAAGTGTTTCCAGAAATTGCGGGTAAGCTTTTGGACCAAATCCCTCATTGCACTTAATTTGATTCAAAAGTTGTCTAGGATGTTTTAATATATCATGAGCATGTAAGCTCTTCAAACTGAAGATTAAATTGTAAAAAGTGCCGGTGAGACTCCTGAAACAAATGCTTATATGCTTTGATGTCCTAATGTTCGAGAGGTGCAAGGTCTCTAGAGGAAATAAGCCAGACGTTAGAATGAGCTTTATGGGAGAAGAAGAGGGTTGCAAGAGAAATCACCGGCGTACTAGCTACATATCTAACTGCAGTATTAGGGCTAGTCTTGAACACTAAAGAGAAACGACGAACATGACTCCTATATGTGGATACCACACAGATGCAGGTTACCAGATCTCCAAAATGGTGCGTTCCACACAGAAGGATAACGCTGAATCTTCTGACACTGAGAGTTGGGGTAGAGTTCCCCGCAGAAAACAAGAGAAGACGGCAGTCTCAAATGAGTTCAAAATTGTAGGAGCCTCGGAACTGGCTTGTGAGAGTCTTATCGATGAGGCCTTTGAAAGTTCTCAGATATTGCAAGCCTTACAGGACACGGAAAGTTTTGATATTATTTTCGATGCAGAGAGTACTAGCACACACAAGAAGAAGATTGCTGCTGTAGTTGATCATTCCGAAAGTTCGGGTGACTCAGCATCACCAGAGGAGACTGTTGAGTCGTACACCGATGCAACATCCGAGACGTTCAAACTAGTGCAGTCCACTTTGGATGAGGATGCCCATTCCATTGAAAGAAATGCGGAGCATGGTGGGAAAATACAGCACAGTATGACGAAGAAGGATGCTATAAATGATGAACGTGTACGGGATGGGAAACTGATACTATCAACGGAGACTCTGGAGTCGTACACCGATGCAGCATCCGAGACGTTCAAACTTGTGCACTCCGCTTTGGATGAGGATGCCCATTCCATTGAAAGAAATGCGGAGCATGGTGGGATAATACAGCACAGTATAACGAAGAAGGACGCTATAAATGATGAACGTGTACGGGATGGGAAACTGACAGTATCAGAGGAGACTATGGAGTCGTACACCGATGCAACATCCGAGACGTTCAAACTTGTGCAGTCCACTTTAGATGAGGATGCGCATTCCATTGAAAGAAATGCGGAGCATGGTGGGATAATACAGCACAGTATAACGAAGAAGGATGCTATAAATGATGAACGTGTACTAGATGGGAAACTGACAGTATCAGAGGAGACTCTTGAGTCGTACACCGATGCAACATCCGAGACTTTCAAACTAGTGCAGTCCAGTTCAGATGAGGATGCCCATTCCATTGAAAGAAATGCGGAGCATGGTGGGAAAATACCGCTTAGTTTGACGAAGAAGGACGCTATAAATAATGAACGTGTTCTTGATGGGAAACAGACAGAATTAGAGGAGACTCTGGAGTCGTACACCGATGCAACATCCGAGACGTCCAAACTAGTGCAGTCCACGTTGGATGCGGATTACCAATCCTTTGAAAGAAATAAGGAGTATGGTGGGAAAATACATCACAGCATGACGAAGAAAGATGCTATAAATGATGAACGTGTACGGGATGGGAAACTGACAGTATCAGAGGAAATTCTGGAGTCGTACACCGATGCAACATCCGAGACGTCCAAACTAGTGCAGTCCACCTTGGATGTGGATGGCCAATCCATTGAAAGAATTGCGGAGCATGGTGGGAAAGTACAGCACAGTATGACGAAGAAGGATGCTATATATGATGAAAGTATACTAGATAGGAAACTCACACTATCAGACGAGCCTTTGAAGACAGCCGAAGCAACATCACAGAGCTACAGTGGGCATGCGGTGCAGGCGGCGAGGAAGGAGGAAGGTGAAGTACGCGGCCAAGGTCCAAGTGAAAAGGGGAGGGTTGTATATAAAGAGAGGTTGTCGCCTTATAGCGACAACCCTTTGGAAGAGTTCGCGGTGTCCACATCATCCAGTAAGAAGTATGCGGATGCATTATCACGGAGCTCCAGAGCGAAGTCAGCACAGAAAGATAAAGCTCAGCTTCCTGCAAAGGCTATCGAGTTGAAACGGAACGACGGAATTGAAGAAATGCTTATAGAGAAAACCGAAACAGGGAAGGCGGATGAATATCCTAAAATTGCTGAGGGATCCATATCATACAGCAAGGACTTGGATAGTTATGCAGATACAGCTTCATCTAGCCGCAAGTTGCAACACTCCGCAGAAGAGGAAATCGAGGAACATCCACTTCCTATCTTAACTCCTGAGCAGAGAGGTAGAGTCATATTCCTAGAGGTGAAAACAGGTTTTGTCAACAATGATCTCAAAACTTATGAAAAGTCGAGATTATCCGAAGAGAGTTCCATTTTCGAAACATCAGGGAGCAAGTTTTCAAAGGAAATGATAGTTCAAGTCGTCGAGAAATCATCTGAGCCAAAAAATGGGTTCTTAGACGAAAGGATTAATGCAGGAGGTGTGCATGTTGATGACCGTGAATCTAAGTGGACCGATTCTTCATCATCATCTACTGAAGGCTCTGGAAACGAAATGAGACGGATTTTTCAAGTAGGTGACTCTGCAGCGGACGGAGGAGCTCAAGTGGTCGAGAAAGTTCCTCTTCCGAGGGAAAAAGCACAGAATGAAACGACGAAGCCAGCAGTCCAGGAAAGTGACTTTTTAGATGCTGAAATTTCAGTATCATCGAGTCGAAGTCCTAAAAATTACAGGGAAGGACCACAAAAGAATTTGAATGTAGTGAAGCAGTCTGGGGAGATAGAGACATTTCCTAGAAAAGATCAAACATATATCTTTCAAGGGACCCAGACACAGCCCTTTTATGGATATTCCCAAAATGCTGTAGAGTTAAACTCTTGGAGTGAAACTTTTGAGACAGACGTCGATGAGACGTCACATATTTCCCAGTTTATACAGGAGAAGGAAAGGGCGGAAGGACTTGATAAGCCACAGAGGTCACCTAGGCTGAGAGGAACGGTCAAGCAGAGTATCAAGAAGCTTTACACCGCAAATGATGAAGCTGAAGGAGATGGAGAGTCACCATTCCTGAGCAAGAGTATGAAGAGTTCCACGTATACAAAAACTCAGAGGCAGAAGAATGTGGAGGCAAAACATAAGGAGGGCCAATCTTTTGAGAGAGGTTCATCGCCTAGGGTTAGACTAAAGCCGAAATCGATCGACATACTTGCTGTTCGCCTTATTTCTGGAATTGGTGATGAAGTTGCATCATCGAGTGAGCGTCCCAAAGCATATTCTGAAAAACCAAAAAGCGCGGTCCCAGAGCTTACTGTTCCAAAACGAAGTGATTTGCCAACGCAGAAAGAAAAGGAAACTGTTCTGGATGATGAGACTCGTACTACTGAATCTTCGACTTCATCCACCGAAGGTTATGAGACTGATGCCGATGAACCATCCCGAGAGTCCACGGAGAGGGCGGAACGGCTGGAGAGGACCCGACTATCAAGGGAAAGCGTAGTCCAGAAAGTGCAAGACACAATGAAGGGAATCAAACAGAAAATGCTAACGACATCTGAGGGTGTTTATCCAAACTTTCAAGAAATCACGATCTCGAGTGAGAGTAGTAACGTTGTCACAACCTTTGATTATGACAAATTTGTAAAATCCAGTCAAGAAAAGGAAGGTGAAGTTTCTGCGGAAGTTCTAGATCCCGAAAACTATTATCAGTACGAGGAAGAAAAAATACCCGCTTTTGTTGGTGGTCTCGACTCCGATACAGAAACCATCTACTTTAGCGAAGAAAGTGAGAACGATGTAGACGCAACGAGAGACAGCCCAGAGGAATCACCAAAGAGGAAGGAGAGTACAGAAACCTTATACTATAGTGAGGGAAGTGACAGTGAAGAAGCAACAAGAGACAGCTCAGAGGAATTGACAAAGGAAATTGAAAGTACAGAAACCTTATACTATAGTAAGGGAAGTGAGAGTGAAGAAGATGCAACAAGAGACAGCTCAGAGGAATTCAGAAAGAGACCAAAAATTCCAGAAGCTATATACCATAGTGAGGCGATTGAAAGTGAAGAAGGCGAAACAAGAGGCAGTGCACAGGAGTCCAGAAATAGGGAAAAACAGACAGGTGAAACTGTTTATCCAAGTGGCAAACTTTTGACTTCTTCCAGTGACGGCAGCGAGACTGATGCTGTCTCAGCGTCCCACGATGTCAAGTTTTCCCAGTCTAGACAGGAGAGAGAGATCGAATTTCAAGTAACAGGTTTTGAGCTAGAAAAGTATTCTCCTCATGAAGTAAAAGGTACTGCTCTTGTCGATGGTGGGGTTGTGGATGCGAATTCCATGTATTATAGTGAGGAAAGCGAGGAGGAAGTAGATCCGACAGAGGGCTCACAGATGCTGACATCCTTTAGAGATAAACATAAAGATTTTCTTGAGAAGACTTCTGGACCTCTCGTCAAGGATAAAAAAAAGCATTACATTCCAACTCCCATAGATGATTCTGCTTGTGCAGAAACTATATCATCGAGTGATTTTTATCAAGATGCATCAACTTCCATCGTAAAGATTCCGAAGGAGAAGTTCTCTGATGCTGTGGGTGAAATCGGAACAGACAAGACTTCGAATGAATTTGAGACTCAGGTGGCTTTAGGATCACAAAGGATGCAAATGGTGGAGAGTGCGGAATTGGAACGTAGAGAGAGGCCTGAACAGACTCGAGTTAGGAAGAAAGTCCGCAAACTAGAAATGAAGAATAGTGCTGATGGTGAAGTTTGGGAAAAGACTAAGAGATCCACATCCTATACTGGACGCAGAGAGTTCAGAGCAGATGCACCGTTACAGGTCTCTAAGGTGGCAAAGAACAAACAGGAAAAGCGTTCTACGTCTTCGTTGAATGAGCAAAAAAATCAAAGCACATTGTTTGCCAATTCTAGTGAAGTTGGAACAGTTCTCTCCTTTGCTGATATCAAGCTGGAGGCAGAACATCGGTTACCTGAGGTCAGTGCTAGTGAGGGTCTGGAAACGCTTCAAAGAACCACAGGATTCAAGGCGAGAGCTCGAAATGATGAGGGAAAGGCCATGGTCAACTATGGGAAATTTAACAGTTTTGATAAATTCAACGATTTACGCGAGGATTATGTTTTTGGTCAAGATGGAACAGAATGGACGCCAGTTGCCACGAAATTTAGGCAGGAAGAGAAGAGGTCAAGAGCTCTGGAGAAGGTCCCTGAGTCTAAATACAATGTTAGGAGGGAAAATCAAGTGATGAGTAGTGGACGAAGATCTGGAAGTTTTGCTTTTTCCGGTGGCAAATTAAAAAGTGAAGATGCCTTCAAGTTGTTGACTACCGGTGGCAAGGAGAAAGGAAAAGCTTTCGATCACGCCAATGCACGTATCCAACTCGAAGAAGGAAGAACATGCCTTTCCGACTTCTACCGCGGAAGTTCTGGACTATCGATGGGAGATGCATCGTCACATAGGTCTGAGATGCTACTTGAAAAAGAACAAACGCAATCTACTGACTCTCGTCCTGAATCTAGCACCCAGGCTTCTGTATATGACGAGATTGGCGCCACACACGAGTCTAAAGTGCGAAAATCTAGACAGAAGAATGACTTAATATCGCGAAGCAAACCGTCTTGGCCTCCGATGGAGATAGCTGGTGGTATTCCGGGAGAAATAACAAAGCCTTCCTACGTGATGAGGTCGATTTTGGAACCGGATTCCTCTTCACAGGGCGACCCTGATGGGAAGAGAAAAGTTCAAAAGTTCAAGTGGGCTTCTGTTGTTAAGGTATTTGATGAAGGACGTATCCAGTCGGTTGTTGATTTTGTCGAGACGGACTCTGTATTAGCCTCATCAATTAAGGATCAAAAGCCGATTGCAAATGCAACACCACAGGTTTCCTCTGTTGGGAGGCACAGCCGACAGATAAGATCGACTGCTGATATTTCACAAATAGCAGCAAACTCCAGTTCATCGAGTGAAGAGGATGAGGCTGATTATGATTTAACGTCACCGAAGTCCAAGCTGGTGATTTTGAAGAAAGAGAAGAAATCTCATCATATCGAGAGGGCTCTACAAACCAAAGCGACCATCCTGAAGACGGAAGGAAAGCTATTGGAACTTGATAGCTCAGAAAGAAAATTCACTTCATCTAGTGTGACTCCAGATATCAGGGCAGGTGCCACCTCCCAAGTAGATATGGGGGAGCCCAGACAGCTTGAAGGTAAACGATCTGATTCTCTTGCAACTTCATCTTTCACGGTGGTGAAATTGACCTCCGTTTATTTTTCCTTATTGCATTCTTGCTTAGGCCTCACGCACTGCGAACTACTCACTGTCTGCCGTGGATTATACTCTTGGAATTTAGAAGTGCATTTAAAATTTTCTCACACACTGCGTGTGTTCGTGACACATAGATGTGGCTGTTTAGGTGTATTCACTCTAGGTATTCCAAAAGCAACCACAGTTGTACAAATAAGCCACATTGCCAAGCTGGTAAAAACGTATTTTCTCTTTTGTTAAGTAGTCTAGGTAGGGAGTTCAAAAGTTGTACAATTAATCTTGGAGACAGGTCAGTAAAATATAAATTGGGTTGATAAGCAGTTGTAGAAAGTTAATAGTAAATTATTTTAGGGTTACTTTTGTATGAGACACCAGCCACTTAGGTTTAGGGTTTCGGATTTGTGTGTCTAGGGTCAACTTTGAGCATGACAGGTTTATTACTATTTGTTGTTGAATTAGTAAAGCAATCAGGTTAATGTGTTCATGTTGCAAGTGATTATTTTTCATGTACTAATTGCACTTGTGAACTGTTGGATTACTAAGATGGATAGTGATAGCAATTTAGTTGAATTCGAGTTTGGTTAATGTGAAAGTGCTACATTGAGCTCAACAGCATTGCCTACAATCTACATGAGTGTTAGATTTAGTATAGCCAAGTTATGGCAAGTACAAAAGAGTCCACATGACGTATTATGATAGAGACATCATCTAGAAGTGATCCATATTGATCACATTCACACACTTATTGTAAGTAGGTTTTGGGCTCACATTGGGATAGAGTTGAGAAGTTGAACACACTCAACTATAGAAGATAGTCCATGAACATGGAGGAGATATTGAGATTGTATGAGTATTGGAAGTATTGCAATTATCCCCTTGAGAACATTGAACAGAGTTTTGCCGATAAGATGCTTGAACATAATCATCTTTTCACTTTGAGGCTCTTGAAGGATATTCTTAACAATGCTAACTTGAGATGTGAAAGATATTCCATGTGCATGGGATATTTGGTACAAGTTCAAATTTGTGATCGGATTATTTGCAAAATTAAAATGAACTAATATATCTACTTTGAAACTTGATGATATCATGATGTCAGATCACATTGCTAAGTTTCATTCGTAATTTATTAGAATATGCAATTAAGTCAAATTATATATAATTTTTTTATGATGTAATTGTTAATCTAGGAATAAATTACTCTTTGTATTTAGAAGTAGAATAGTAATTGTAAAGAATAAACTAACTTTTACCATAGGAAATTATTATTTATTTTTAGGGTTTGATAGCTATTAGCCACCTTAAGATTATCTTTCCAAGTTAGGACTTTAGGTTTAAATGTGAATCATGAAATTTGTATATATTGATAGTACACCAATAAGAGTAAACACCTTGCTAGTGATCATTTTCTGATCACTAGTATAGCAATCTATCACACTTTTGAGTGATGGATTGTTAAGAAGTGGGGGTGGAATTATCACTCTAGTTGAATTTCGAGTTGATATCAATTCAATAATAAGGAGTGTTATCTAGAGTTTAATCTTAGTGTTATTTTTCATAGACCACCTAAGTAAGGGGCAGTGGTAGCAAGCTATGGCTAATCTATGAGAGTCAATAGAGAGATCAGACATTGCCGGTGATACATCTAGGAGACATCCTAATCAAATGATGCAACATAGTTCAAAATATCAAAATACTAGAATATGTGAGTCAGGTCTGATTATTCCTCCACACTTCGGGGTTGCATATCTATTTGCTAACCTATCTCCAAAGTATGAACCTATTATTTTATCACTTATTCTCCTTCTGTTGAACAAGTGTTATGAGACTATGCATATAACAAGATAGTCATATTTTATATTAGGTTTGATAAAGCTAGTAAGGAAATTTCCTTTTGTCTACAAGAGGAAGAAGTGGGGATAAAAGAGTGGTACACATGGGAAGAACAAAGAGAATATAGTTGTTACTCTTGTGATGAAAGAGGTCACTTGAGCTTCCAATGCAAAAACATGTTTAAGAAGAGCACATATGCTTCCAAGTCTACTAACAAATCTCATAAATAGAAGAGAGTGATGAAGAATCAAGAGAGAACCAACTTGGTTGAGGAAGTTTATTCAGATGATGAAGAGAGTGATTTTAGCAACATGAGTGTTGAGAGGAAGTTTGAAAAAGTGAGATATCCGCGTTGGTACTTGGACTTGGCTTGTAGTTATCATATGAGTCATCTACTTAAGAGCATCAAGAAGATGTTGAGATATATAGAAAGTGGAAATGGTGATGAATCTCCTATTCTTGGAGTATGAATTGTCCTTGTGGTTTTTGTTGGATGAGAAAACAAGGACAAAAAGCATATAATGATACTCGAGAAAGTTAGATTAGTACCTGATTCTGCATAAACTTGATGTCAGTGAGCAAGCTCATAACTACAGGCTTTGATGTACATTTTGAGGGTGGAAGGAAGTCTTGCACCATAGATGGGATAGACAGGTTGTTTGCAATAGAGTTGCTAATGGTAAACTGTTCAGATTGCTAGAATAGAAGCACAAGAAATATGAGTAATCTTATCTATCATATGAAAAACCATTGGAGTTGGGCATAGAAGGTTGGGTCAACTTTTTGAATCTAACATGAGATTCTTATATCAATAGGATCACTTGCATTTTATGATGCTTGTGCTCAAAGGAAGTCACACAAGGGATCTTTCCCCAAAAAGTCATTGCACAAATCTCATGAACTATTGGATCTCATACATTGAGATGTATGTGGTCACATAACTCACAAGTCCTTACAAGGTGCACAATATTATATCACTTTCATAGATGACAAAAGTAGTAAAAGTTTTCTGCACTTATTGAAAAGCAAAGACAATGTGTTTAAAAAATTCAAAATCTTTGTTACAATGGTAGAAACTCAGATAGGGAAGAAGGTTAGAAGACTCAAATCTGATAGAGGATTTGAATATAACAACATGAATTTTGTTGCTTTTCTAGAAAGCAAGGGGAAATGTGAGACTTGACAGCTAAAAATAGTTCCTCATAGAATGGAGTTGCTGAAAGGTTGAATAAGACTCTATAAGAGAAAATATTGAGCATTCTACAACATGTTTAACTTGAGATGCAGTTTTGGGGTGCAGTTGCCAAGGTTGCTAACTATATGATAAATTGAAGTCCCACAACAACATGATATTTAAAGAAGCATGGAGTGGTAAGAAATATGATCTTACAATGTTAAGGGTGTTTGGTTGTCCAGCCTATGCTCATATTCCAAAGAAACAAACTTGGAGAAACAAAAATGAAAGAAGCATCACACCAACAGTAGATATCTAATATGTTTCTATACTTGTGATTTTACCACTAATAGGTGCTGGTGATAATAGAGATGGAGCATCATCATAGACACACAATGATATTCATGAGATATATGATCCTAGGGTGGAGAGGAAGTGATACTTGAAGTAGACTTGGGAAATGAGATAGATTGACTACCTCAATTGGATCCTTTTCCAATGAAGGTTTACATCAAAAGGATAGGGAGTCATGGTAAATATAAAGATGCTCAGGTTTCAAGAGCAGATGATTCTTTAGAGGAGGAAATTGCTCCTAGAAGATCCAATAGACAAAAATTTCAAGTTGAAAGGTTGGGGATTGCTTCAGATACAACTAATGTATCTCTACAAATTGATATTGTCATGGAGGAATCCATCTCTGCTTCTGTAGATGATGAACATTCATCATATCTTGAAGCAGCAAGAAGATCATATTGGAAGAAGTGGGAGCAAACTATACGTGAGGAGAAAGAATCTCTAAAGAAAAATTGCACATGGGAGTTTGTAGATCTTCCATTAGGAAAAAAAAGTATTGGATGCAGATGAGTCGTCAAGATGAAGAGAGGAGATGTTGGTAAGATTTTGAAGTACAAGTCAAGATTAGTTGCCAATGGATACAATCAACAATCTCATGTTGATTACCATGAAAACTTTGCTCCAATGGCAAGGTATGGTTCTAGCTAAATGATGTTAGCTTTAGCAGTTGAGAATAATTGGGAGGTAGAGCAACTAGATGTGAAGACAATTTTCTTGAATGGAGACCTAGAGGAAGAAATATACATGGATTTACCATATGGCTATTCTATCTCTAATGGGAAAATTTGCTTGCTTAACTAAGCTTTGTATGGTTTGAAGGAAGTACCTAGGAGTTGGTACCAAAAGTTTGATGCTTATTTGAGGGTACAAGGCTTCAAGAGAGCACATTCAAACTTGAATATCTACACAGCAAGGATGAAGAACCTTACATAGTAGTCTAACTTCCGATTTCCACCTTCATGATCAACAATCATATGAATTTCCTGAATATCATCATGTGTTTGGGATGATGATCCACCTTTATCATCACCAACACTTGGTAAAGATAGTACTAGAGGTACATCAAAAGGTGTAGTAACTATAACAGCTCTTGCAATAATATTTGTTCCATTCATATCCTCCCAAATATTCTCCTCATCAAACAACATATCCATATTTCGAATTGTTCTTTTAGTTTTTGAGAATGTACCCGTTTAATCCTTCTTCAACACATCCCTATAACGTATTATATGATTAGTTCTTGGGTTGTTAAGCAAATATACCTTCAATCTTTTTTCATATCCAATAAAGATAAGCCTCTTAGATTTTAATGCAAGTTAACCAATGAAGATGAATCTTGAAGCTTTCATTCCAAGCTTCTTCTTCTTCTCCTTTCGTATTTGAGTATAAGTTGGACATCTAAACACTTTCAACATGGTAAGATCATGTTTCTTACTACTACATGCTTCTTATGGTGTTATGCCCTTCAATGTTGTAGTAGGACTTATGTTTCTGATGTAGTTAGCAGCTTTCAAAACTGCTCCCCACGATTGCATCTTGAGATTAGCTTGAGCAATTATATTCATGGCCTTGTACTTCAAGGTCCTATTCAATCTCTCTGCAACTCCATTCTGTGATGGGCTGTCTCTAGCTGTTACATCCATCAGTAATCCCTTACTTTCCATGAAAGCATAGTACTTGTGATTCATGTACTATGTGCCTCCATATGATCTAAGTCTCTTCACATTCCTTCATGTTTGAGTTTCTACCATGTTTACAAAGACTTTGAATTTATCAAGAGACTCATTTTTGTGCTTCAAAAAGTACACAAAACTCTTTCTACTCTTGTCATCAATGAAAGTAAGGTACTATTATGCACATGTAGGCTTCTGTAAACCATTTGCCCACATACATATGAATGTATCAAATCTAACCACTCTTCTGATCTGTGTGATGACTTCCTGGGAATTGGTGTCTTGTGTAACTTCCCCATAACACAAGAATCATAAAATTGTAATGATTCTTTTGACAATTTCACATAATTTACCATCTTCTCCAAGACTCTCATGTTAGACTCAGATAGATGTCCCAACCTCCTATGACACAACCTCATTGGATGTTCATGTGTAAGGTAGGCATGTTCTGAATTCTTGTGTTTCACCTCCAACATCTTAAATATGTTGCCATCAAGGACTCCATAGTATACCACATGTCCATACTTACCTATAATACAATAATCTCCTCTAAAGTGCACATCAAAACCAACTTGAGAGAGCTTGCTCACTAACATCAGGTTTTTAACAAAATCAGGTACATATCTTAATTTTCTGCAGTACCATAGTATATTGTTTGTCTCTGTTCACTCCTCCAACACAATGCAAAGAAATTGCTCCTATCCCAAGAATTTGAGATTCGACAGCATTTCCATTTTCTGCATACCTCAACACATCCTTCATGTTACTAAATTGATGGTTCTCATAACTCATATGAGAGCTACATGTTGAATTCAAATACCATCCTAGATATCTTAACTTCCCTCCCTTCTTCTCAACTGTTATGCAACTATAGTCAATGTCATTGTCTGAGGATTCCTGAGCCATGATTGCACTCTCTTTCTTCTTCCCATCCTTCCTTTGTTCTTGAGATTTGTCCTTCTCCTTAAACTTGCAAGAGTTGTAGCCAACTTTCTTCTTCTTGTTCTTCCACTTTGGACATTAAAAGCTCAAATGCCTTTTATCACCACATGTCTAGCAATTTCGAGATTCTTTGCCCCTTCGTGACCCACTCCCTCTATATATCTTCTTTTTGTGAGCAACAGTCATAGTTGCTTCCTTGTCTACCCTCTCAAACCTTGTAGCAAAGGTAATTTCCTTGTTATAGGTGTAATCCCAAGTCACTTGCTCTTCAATAAGAGCATTAAGTGAAAGCACAAGAGGCCCAATCTACTCAACAAGTGTGATTGCACATATGTTGAGTTGTCTACATGAGAAGAGGGTGCATGATTGTCCATATCTCACCAATCCTAGAAAACATAAATTCAACTTGGCCATATGTGCAATCTTGCTATGGCCACATTGCTAACATTTTCATCTTCAAGCTTCAAAGTAATCATCTTTGCCTATCTCGGTCTAGCATCAGAAAAGATAAAGCTTTCAGCAAGGTGTGTACTCTAACTTGTGTACTAGCAATATATATAGATTTCATGACTCACACTTGATTCTGAGGTCCTAACTTGAAAACCTGGTGGCTAATAGCTATCAAACTCTAAAGTAACTAGTAGTTATATATGGTAAAAGTTAGTAACTAACTTTTACTCTTTCCAATTACTATTCTACTGCTAAATAGAGAGAGGAACTGACTCCCATATTAACAATTAAATCATAGCTCAATTAGAGTTGGAGCTTGGTTCAAGGTGGGGAGCCCTAAATTGAGAGTTATGACCTCAATAGCATTGACTAAAATCTACGTTAGAGTTAGATTGAGTGAAGACAAATTATGGCAAGTGCAAGGGAGTCCACAAGACCTGCTGTGGTAGATACATCATCTAGAAATCCATATGGATCACATTCACACACTCTGATTATCAAAATGAATAATACCTGGTATGAGATTGTAAGGGTGAATGATGTGGTAAGATTCTTTTCAATTGACATTTAGAAACTTATTAATAGCACTATCGATGAAACCTAATTGTTCTATGTGATGGAGTGTACTCTCGTATTGTTCCCTCGTCCCGCCGTCCTCCCCCTTTTTAGTCACTAGCATAAACAAGCCAGGGCGAGGGTTCCATGGTTGTCAAGCTCCCGTGAGGCACACAGTAAAATATACAGTGTTACCTATGTGCAGTCTGTTGAACCTAGTATTGTTATCTACAAAAGAATTCAATGTCTCACGCGGATGTTGTGATGACAGAAGAGGTCATAACAACAGGGGACGAATCATATCATAAAAAAACACGAGACATCAGTTCGGTACTGCCTCGAAGGAATTCAACTTCAAGCGATCAAAAGTTTCAGAATTCTGGAGAGACCTTTCAGGCAATTGATATGCTGGTCTCCGTAGGAACTCCTGAAGGGAAGATGCAGAAAAGTCAACCCCTCGCTGCGGGTCCAGAAGTTGCTTCTGCCCCAGAGTGGGCTACAGACGATAGATCTGATGCATCAAGACACGAGCTCCGAGTGAGTAATACCGAAGAAATCGAATTTCCTGGTCGAACTATTTCAAAAGTTGCAAAATTTGCCTTCGCTGAAGTTTCAACATCATGCGTTCAACGTGGTCTCACAGGTGGCGTGGGATCTTCACCTCTAGATTTGTCCGCTCCCAGCATGACAAGTTTTATTGTTGGTCAAACTAGAGAAGATGTACTAATGTCGAAGTCGAAGGAGCTTACCCGTAACGAAGGTCTGGAAAAAACCCGGGAGTCTGTTGCAGCTAAACTAAGAGATAGATCAAGCACAAGCGAAAGCACGGAAAACTATATTGAACAGGGTATGGAGACATCTAAAAATAATAATATGGATCTTGGACCTGCCGAACTGTCTGCTGAATATTATGCATCAGCTAGAGCAGATTCAAAAAATGTTGGAGATGGAAGACATTCGACTACTCAAGGATCCAGCGCGAAATCTAAGAAATTGAAGCAAGTGGCTGGAAGCAGTCGTGGAGGAATCTTTTCTCTCGACGCTGTGAAACACGAGAAAGATATCAATCAGCATCACACTTCGCAGAGACAGAGGAAAACTCGAACACAGATGAATGCTAAAGCTGCAACAAAGTCTGGAGGAGATGCCCAGAATATAACTTCTACAATTGAAGGGGATTCTTATGGAAGTTTTATTCTACCCAACATAAAATCTGAGTTACCAAAGACTTTGGACTCTAAAACCTACAGGGATCTATCTTTACCTCCCCATTCAGATTTGGAACCGGAAGTACCACTTGTTAACCTTGAGAAGTCCAGGGAGGTTACGAGACGCTCTAGTTCTTGTCATTCATTGTTGCAAAACTTGGACGTTGATCGTGATGTGTTTCTGGGTTCTACGCCTGGTAGACTTTCAGCTACGGGTTTTGACCCCCATGAAGCAAAGGCATCAGGAAAAGATGAGGTGCCTAATACAGCAATGGTAGTGAACAACTCAGAACTAGCCTCCGAAACCGCGGGCCGTATCTCATCGACTACATATCTTGGGGCTCTTTATCCGGAGATTCCTTTAGACCCTTCTTCCAGCTCAAGTCCAGAGTCTTCTGGTGCAGAGACTTCATGGTTCTCTAGTATTCGGACGGTCGCGAAGACATTTCTAGATATGGAATTTGGGACTTCTAGAGTAGGTGCTTCTGTGGGAGTGGCACCTTCACTCAACATGGTTGATATTGGAGAGAAACGACGAGCATCAGTTACAGGAAATGACTCCGTTGGAGAATATTCTATTTTCAAAGGGGAAGTAGGAAATATCAAGGAAATACAAGCGAGCCCAACTACATCTGCTGAACTCGAACCACGCCATCTGTTTCTTGAGAAGCATAGTATCATTACAATTCACCCTACTTTAGACTCTGGTGTCAAGGAAGAGGAAAGTTTGTTAAAAAGGGATCGGGGTATGGTTGGAGCGATTGAGTCAATCCTGGACCTGGAAACCACTGCCGTAGAAATAACTGCCAGTCCAAACGTTGCCATTCCTACAGCCAAATTCCCGGAATCTGTTCAAAAGAAGGATGCACCAAGGATCTTCAATGGCCTCACAATAGACCAAGCGTCTTCCAGTTTAAAGAGCGGTAAAGCGGGATTGGTGATGTCTTGGAGCTCAGAAGTGCAGACTGATCTAGGCGGAACTCAGTTTCGTTCTGTTGAGTTTCCTCCTCTTGGTGATAGTTTTCTACTAGAAGGAAGTAAAGCATCCGCTTTAGATCCTCGGAATTTTGCGGAAGGTACAGCATCAAGTTCGAACTCAAAAAACAAACCTGGAGAAAAGGCACCTAAGAATCCACAGGAGGCTATCTCCCTTGGATCTACATCCTCGGATCTCAAGGACAACAGGTTCCATGAAGGTGTACCACTGTCCAGTTCAAGTCTGCATTATGTGCTTGCGGGAAGTTATTCTGGATCGGGAACAGAACAGACTTCAGGAGCTAAAGCTGGTAGAAGGAAAGTGACGCCTTTGACTTTAGGATTAGAGACAGCTGGAGGAGTCATGACAGTTATTATACCCAGAAACACACCGGTGCCCACAACAAAGAGGCAAGTAGTCTCGACTTATGTTGATAACCAAACGGAACTGCGTGTTCAAATATTCGAGGGTGAGCGTCTCTGGGTTTGCGAGAATAATATGCTAGGTAGTTTTGAACTGGCAGGAATACCTCCCGCAGTACGTGGAGTGATACAGATTACTGTTTGTTTCGACATTGATGCAGAGGGTATTTTGAACGTATTAGTTGAAGGGAAAACAACCGGTCAATTGAACAGGATTACCATTAGCAATGTCAATGAGAGACCTGATGAGGAGAAGATTGCAAAGATGATTCAAGATGCCGATATGTATAAAGTTGAAGACACGGAGAATAGAAAGAAGATTGATTCCAAAAATAGTTTGGAAAATTTTGCATATGACTTGAGAAATTTCCTCATAGATAAAAAAGTTTCCAGCCGGCTAGATCCTCATATTAAAGAGGAAATAAGTGATTCAGTTGAAAGTGTCATAAACTGGTTACTTCTCAACAACTGGTTGCTTTATAATCACAGGCAGCTCGCGGAGCTGGATGAGATTGAATTGAAGAGGCTTGAGCTTCAAAACATCTGCAGCCCCATCCTTGAAAATCTGTCCCAAGGTGATAAGAATGAGGCGGGCAGGCCCCCTCAATCTCAATTGATGAGATATGAGGCTTGTAGTCCCTCTCTCAAGCCTCGTTGGAGATTTTGATGGTCATTCTGGTTCGGTCGATGATGACATTGTTGGCTTAAAGCCTGATTGTTTAGAAAGTGATGGAAACAAGCAGCTTTGATTCATGACGTCAACAGTCCTTACTATAGTCGACAGTGTATATCTGGAAGGGTTAATATCCAATTCTCGACCATGTCTTTTCTGCTCTTCTGGCATTCTCGAGGCTTTTGAGATCCTGATGTTTGCTGCACTGGCAACAAACGGTCTAATTTGCTTTTATTCTTTGATGATGTGTTTTACATTCTTATGTTAGTACAATATATTAGTCGGCTAGCTGGTTGGCTTCATGTGAGATCTTAACTCTGAAGGCTATGCTGTGCATAAAAGTAGCAATGTCTATTGCCTTTTGAGTCCAGACCTTTGACTGGCCCAGGTAAGCTAGAAATAACTGTGTATCAGAGTGTACTTCTTCTTAACGTAGTGACTAGTAATCCTTAAGACCTGTCTCAAAAATCAACACAGGAAATAACTCAGGTTATCAAACCTTTATCATGGCCTTGTGTATCACCTTTGTGGGTCTTCAGACAGCTGTGAGGACTTTTATTATAAGTCAGTCTTGAGTCTGGTAGATAGGGTGCGAGACTTGAGAATTTCACTGAAAGGCACAATCGGGCTTGGGAGGGAAGGAACGAGCTCTTCGAGTCTCGCTCTTGGTGCAGCCAAACGAGTGACTCCATCAAATTTGCACTTTCGTGCCGCTGAAGGGGTGTCACCCGTCACTGTGGATTATGCGATTTCCCAACGAGGTACGGCACCGGGTATCTACTATGGGAATGGTATGATGATACGGACACACCCCAGTTTTTCCTTTGAGGTAGGAAGAATTGCTTGCATTGTCGGTCGTGATGCTGTGAAGGAGCAGCTGAACGTTATAAGTTGGATCTTCAATCTGTTAAAGACTGACTGCATCAATATATGTGGGAACGGGTGTAGTAGACATCTTCTTTATATTTAAGGACCTCTTCCGCAAGATTGACACCAAGAACACTCCTACAGATGCAGGAGCAAGTTTATCAGATGTGGATGTTGATGATGATTTGTACACGCAAATGCAGCATCTCAGAACTCTGGAGTACTGGAAGCTATACAGGGAAAGAAAACTCAGTCTGTTGGAATCAGCTCTGGTCAGGGGGTGAACGGCCTACGCAAAAAGATGCCGACTAGGGATTTCGTTGATGACTTTAACCGTTTGGGGGAAACTTCACTATCAAGAAAAGCTCTGAAGGCTTATGCGGGTGCAACATCTTGGAGATCCACATTTGTGCAGTCAGGACAGAAGAGTAAAGCTCAAATTTCTGAGAAGGGTCCTGCTTTCAAGAGTAAAGCTCGAGGAAAAGATATGAGGAATTTCGGTGATGTTTTTAGAACTGCGGAGAATTCCATTTCATCCTTTGAGGTTTGTGAGACTCGTGCAGATACAGTTTCACACCGCTCCAAGTTACAGCAGACGGCTCAAGTCGAAAAGCTTTCACTTGGCATTCTACCTCCAGAGCAGGAGATTAGAATCCTACGGGAAGAGGTACGGACAGGTGTAGTCAACGATAAATTCATTGCATTATACTGAAAGCCAAATACTGTGATTTGTGCAATTGCAGCCACTGAACTTCGATCCGTACAGGTAACTGGAATCCAAGTATCTGAAGAAGCTCATGACAATATTCGGACAGTACGACACAGAGGTAACAAGAGCTCTGAGGATCTTGGTTGTGACAGCCGTCGAAACTCAACATTTCTGGAGAATCCTGCGGCATTTACATCCAAGACATTAGAAGTACTGGAGTCGAAAATGGAGAGAAAATTTCTTGTGGTGGAAGAAGAGCCTGTTCTTGGCTCAAGTAGTAGAGTTGAACGCAGAAGGATGAAGATACTTGCAGGTGATCATTCGTCGGGAACGGCTACAAGACCAAGATCATTTGTCGAAACTCATGAAACTTTCAGGGATGAAACACCACGGAGCTTCCAAGTAGAGCAGTCAGCCCAAGTGGAGTGTTCTCCTCTTCGCAGTATTATTTTTGAGCGAAGGGGTAGAATTTTGCGCAAAGACGTAAACAATACACATAAATCTTTTGAAAAGACAAGCCCTAACAGAGAGACAAATGTAACTGCCGCAGATACTACTCTCGAAAGATTACAAGAGGTTCAATCTGTACACGGAACGATAATCCAAGTTCCTGAGGAAACTGGCGGTCCTGTTGGAGGAGCACTGTACGAGGAGAAAGCGGGTTCTGTCGATTATTTTTCTGAAAATCCTGGAAAGTTAGCGTCTTTAGAACGTTTTGCGGAAGTCACAATCCAGGACTCAGAACTGGTGGAGTCCGGAATGAAGAGCAATCTTGAACTGGCTGAGAAAGAGCCTGTTGTCAGATCACAAAGAACGGTCGACCACGTAAGTGTGAAGAAAACTTTTAGTGATGATGAATTCAAAGGGGCTGAGAGTTCAACATTATTTGTTGAAAGTGATAAGAGGTTCATGTTTGAAACGATACGGAGCTCTCAAGTTATCAAGTCTTCAAAGGACAAAGCATTTTCAGCTCTCTATAAATCACCCCAACAAAGAGAAAGGTCTCCATTCTTGAGAATGAAGCCAGGCTTTGTGGATCCTGGTGACTTTAGAGGAGCTAGGATTTCACCTTCAGTTCTTGCGAGCCACGAGAGTTCTAGAAGCAAAGGGCTACCTGAGAGTCTTGAGAGTAGCCAATTAGCCAAACCCTCAAATGACAAAGCAGTTGATGTCGTCAAGAAAGCACCTGTGCCAAGAAGTTACCGATATGAAAGGATGAGACCATGCAGTGGGGTTGTTGGTGATCATGAGTCTGAAAGGGCTGAATGTTCGACATCGTCTTGCAGAAAACATGAAGCTTTTATAAAAAAATTGATAAGGAGCTCCCAAGTTGGGAAGTCTTCAAACGACAAAGCAGTTGACGTGGTGGACAAAACTCCTTGGACTAGAAGAACATCCCTAAACGGCAAGAAGAGGACAGGCATGGTGGATGATTGTTTTGAAGCGTTTGGGAAGTCCAGAACATGGAAGGACAGTGGGAAGATCCACAGGACGGGAAAAAGAAGCAATTTACGTCGAGTGCTACAATTTGCTAAGTTGAGGGAATGTCCAGTGCTTCAAACAGGTCCAAGGGCCCTCGATATAGCGCTTAAAGAAGACACTCGATCAGTGCTGTGCCCTCAAAATTCTGTGCGCGGACCATTACAACTGGGCGATGCCTTCGAATCTGCTCCCGGTTTTATAACATCGTCATCATACTGCAATGCTCTTTCATTGGGATTAGCTAACAAATATGAATTATCTCTTGTAGACTTGACCGATCTCACCCATGGTGAAATTCCAAGAATTGGTGACAATACTTGCTGGAGTGGGCAAGTGTTTCCATCTGATTCAGATGTAAAGGCTGCTCCTAGAGTGAAACAAAACCGAGAGCTGGAGACTTCCTCTAAAGGGTCGATGTCGTCCAGTGTAGGTGCTGATATCCAAGGTGTTCAGGTGCCAGTTTCATGTTTAGATCCAGATATAGAAATTAGAGAACCTTATTGTAGTAGAGCGCGTGCTGATATTCATCTTCAAGTAGTGGAGCCAGTGGATTCGAGCTCTGAAACTGCTGCAGAAGTATCTTCGGGCACCAAGGGTAAAACTGATGAAGGTCTAGGGTACAGTGCTCCTTCCGGAGGAGTAGCGCTGTCATGTTCAGAGCTTGACACAGAAGCTCAAGAACCTTTTGGTGTTGTGCGACCCGGGATGGTGCCAGATCTAGTCAAGGGTGTTCATACCCGTCGTTTAAGAAAAGTTACAACGTTAACTCTAGGTTTGGAAACTGCCGGAGGTGTTATGACAGTAATCATTCCCAGAAATACTTCGGTACCGGTTCGGAAAAGGCAAGTCGTTTCCACTCATATTGATGACCAGACAGAAGTTCTCGTTCACATTTATGAAGGTGAACGTCTTTGTGTCAGGGATAACAATATGCTAGGAAGCGTCGAGTTGAAAGGTATAGCCCCTGCGCCTCGAGGCGTGCCACAAATAACCGTCTTGTTTGACATTGACGCGGAGGGAGTCATGAACGTTTTTGTTGAGGGTAATACGACCATCGGAGGAAGGACAATGAAGGGGCTTGCTGTCACTAATGTTAGTGTGAGGCCAGACAGACAGAAGATTCGTGAGATGATTGAAGACTCAAAAAAGCACAAGGCGGAGGATGAACACAACAGGAAAAGCATCGCGCTGAAAGATTGCTTGGAAAACTATGTCTATACCATGCGAAACATTTTAAAAGACAAAAGCATCGCCAGGCTTTTGGATCCAAGGACCAAGAGAGAGATTATTGCAGGAGTGCATGCTGCATTAGAATGGTTAATGCTCAGTAATTGGTTGCTGTACAATCATAGGCAGATACCCAATTTTCGTGAGGTTGATGCCAAGAGAAGAGAGCTGCAGAGCATCTGTAACCCTATCGAGAGGATACTTCGAGCCCAAGAAAATTCTAGACAAAGTTAAAGCCCGCTCGCTCTCAGTTATAACCGAAACTACTAAATTTGATTCTTCTGCCTCTCATTTGTATCATATGTTACTTTTGATAATAGGTGTGTGAATGTGATCCATATGGATCACTTCTAGTTGATGTCTCTAACATAGCAAGTCATGTGCACTCCTTGCACTTGCCAAAGCTTGACTTCATTCAGTCTAATCCTAAGGTAGATTTTAGTAAATGCTCTTGATGTCATAGCTTTCAATGTAGCATTTCCACATTGGTTCAAGGTGGAAGTGCTACATTGAAACTCTAACTCCAATTGAGCTAGATTGCTATCACCACCCGCACATCTTAGGAATCCAACACCTCATAGGTATGATCATTGGCAAGATAAACACTCTCATCTACTTGCTCTACTAACTAAAGAACAGCTCAGCTCAAGCTCAGCTTTGAGCCTGGACACACAAATCCAAAACTCTAAAACATGTGGTTGGTGTCTCCTTAGCCACAAAAGCAACTCTAAAATAAATTACTATTTACTTTCTATAATTGATTCTCAATCCAATTTACATTTTACTGAGTTACTGATATTGTATGACTATGAGATTAATTTACAACACTCCCATTTAATGAAGAAGCAGAAACAGATCCATCTCTCTTACACACTTCCTATGCTTCCCTTTTGAGAGTGCTTTGGTTAACACATCAAGAGTTATATTTTCATTTGGACAGTAAAAAAGTCTAACTATTTTTTTCCCTTCTTTCTTTTAACAAATCTTCTACTTATGGAGATGTGCTTACTATGAGGATGATGAACAAGGTTTTTTGTGAGTGCAATAGTTCTAGTGTTATCACACATCAGTATTGTTGGAGCTTGTTGAACAAAATGTAGTTCACTCAACATACTCCTGGACCAAATCAGCTCTTAAGTAGCAAGTGAAGAAGCCATGATTTCAGCTTTTGTTGTACACAATGCTACTGATTTTTGTTATTTCCTTCCCCAACTAATAACTCCACCACTCAAAGTAAACAGTTACCCACTAGTAGATCTACTGTTGTCCAAATTGTCACCCTATCTAGCATCAGAAAAACCTTTGAGAGTAGGTTTACATGCTAACTTCATGTATTCCAAATACATACCTAGAATGAACCATAGCAAACATGAGTTAACCTAGTGCACTCTAATTCATGAACTGCAAGTCTTCAATGGTTTCTTTGCTAGTTTCATCTAAATCTCCTTTTTTAAACTACAGCCATGTTCGAAGGGAGTAGAAACAAGCTTTGCATCCTCCGTCATGTACTTATGTAGAACCCGCTCAATGTTCTTGGTTTGGTTCAATCAAATCCATCCTTCCTTTCAATTTCTCACAATGAGGATGCTTAAAAAGAAACTTTGCAAGACCAAGTATTGTCATTTCAAAAATGGAGCAAAAGATAAGAGATTACATTCTTCACAACTCTTACTCCCTTCCCCATCAACAACAAATCATCCACATACACTGCTATGTACAGTTCTTCATCCTTGCTAGAGACACTCAAGTCTAAGTGTGATCTCTTGAAGCCTTGTATCCTCAAATAAGCATCAAGCTCTTGGTACCAACTCCTAGGGGAACCCATACAAAGCTTTGTTGGCAAGCAAATTTTCCCATTTGAGGTGGAGTAGCCATCATGTACATCCATGTAGATTTTTTCCTCTATGTCTTCATTCAAGAAAGTTATGTTCACACCTAGTTGCTCTAGCTCCCAATTATTCTCAACTGCTAGAGCTAACAACATTCGAATAGAATCATACCTTGCAAAGATTGCAAAGGTTTCATGGTTATTAACATCACGTTGTTGACTGTATCCATTGATAACTAATCTTGCCTTGTACTTCAGAATCTCACCAGAAGCTCCTCTCTTCACCTTGAAGACCCATTTGCATGCAATAGTCTTTCTTACGAGTGGAAGATCTACCAATTCCCATTTATAGAGATTCTTTCTCCTCAAGTATAGCTTGCTCCCACTTCTTCCAATATTATCTGCTTGTTGCTTCAACATATGATGAAGGTTCATCATCTACAAAAGCAGAGATGGATTCCTCCATGCCAATATCATTTTGTAGAGATACATTAGTTGTATCTTAAGTAATCCCCATCCTCTGAACTTGAAATTTTTGTCTACTGGATCTTGTAGGAGCAATTTCTTCCTTCTCTAAAGAATCATCAGCTCTTGGAACTTGAGCATTACCATATTTATCATGCTTCTTTGTCCTTATGATGTAAATCTTCATTGGAAAAGGCTCCAATTCAACATCAGGTACCTTTTGAATACCATTGTGTGCTTGTAATGATGCTCCATCTCTATTATCACCAGCACTTGTTAATGATAAAATCACAAGTATAGAAACATATGAAGTATTTACTGTTGGTGTGATGCATCTCTCATCTATGTTTCTCCAAGTACTCTCCTCATCAAACTACACATCCCTAGTTCTTGGGTTGTAAAGCAGGTATCCCTTCAATCCTTCTTCATATTCAATGAAGATAAGCCTCTTAGATTTCAATCCAAGTTTGCTCCTTAGCTACTTTGGTATATGAGCATATGCTAGACAACCAAACACCATCAACATGGTAAGATCAGATTTCTTACCATTCCATGTTTCTTTTGGTGTCATGTTGTTCCATATTGTTATGGGACTTTGATTTCCAAGATAATTAGCAGCCTTGATAGCTACATCCCAAAACTGCTCAAAACATCTCAAGTTGAGCATGTTGTAGCATGCTCAATGACTTCTCTTGCAGAGTACTATTCAACCTTTCAGCAACTCTATTCTACTATGGATTGTCTCTAGCTGTCACATATAACACTATCCCATTGCTTTCTAAAAAAGCAACAAACTTCATATTGTTCTACTCAAGTCCTCCATCAAATATGAGTGTTCTCACCTTCTTCCTGTCTTAGTTTCTACCATTGTAACAAAGATTTTGAATTTTTCAAACACATTTTCTTTGCTTTTCAATAAGTACAGAAAACTCTTCCTACTCTTGTCATCTATGAAAGTGACATAATATTGTGCACCTTGTAAGGACTTGTGAGGTACCTAACCACATACATCTAAATATATGAGATCCAAAAGCTCCTCAAATATGTGCAATGACTTCTTGGGGAAAGATGCCTTGTGTGACTTCCCTTGAACACAAGCACCTAAGAATGGAAGTGGTGCTTTTGGTAGCATGAGTCCTCCCATCATTTGCTATAAGAGTTTCATGTTAGACTCAAAATGTTGGCCCAAACCTTCTATGCCACAACTCCAGTGACTTTTCATCTTAGTGATAGGATTTCTCATATTTCTTGTGCCTCACCTCTAGCAATCTGAATAGATTATCATCAGCAACTCCATTGCAAACAACCAGTCCATCCGATGTATGGTGCAAGACTCCCTTCCACCCCAAAAATTTACATCAAAGCCTGCAATTATGAGTTTGTTCACTGACATCAGGTTTCTGACAAAATCTGGTACATATCTAACTTTCTCCAAAATCAAAGTATGCTCTTTTTCCTTGTTTTCTCCTCCAACAAAAGCCACAGGGACACTTCTTACTCCAAGAATTGGAGATTCATCACCATAAGCACTTTCTAGATATCTCAACACCTTCTTCATGCTCTTAAATTGATGACTCTCATAACTCATATGATAACTACAAGCCGAGTCCAAGTATCAACTAGGATATCTCATTTTCTCAGAATTTCTCTCAACACTCATGTTGCTAAAATCACTCTTTGGAAGCATTTGTGCTCTTCTTGTACACCTTTTTGCACTTGAAGCTCAAGTGACCTCTCTCACCACATGAGTAACAGCTCCGAGTCTCTTTGCTCTTTCCTTGTGTACCACTCTTCTGTCCTCACTTCTCTTTTTGTCAGCAAAAAAACAACTTCCTTACTTGCTCTATCAAACCTAGTAGCAAATATAATACATAGTCCCATGATACTTGTTCATCATGAAGAGAATCAAGTGATAGAATATTAGTTTCATACTTTGGAGTCAGGCTAGCAAATAGATGTGCAACTCTGAAGTGTGGAGGAATAATCAGACCTTACTTATCTATTCTAGTAAAGTATAAATGAAGCTTAGCCATGTGACCTATCACATCATTATCATTATCATCAAGCTTCAAGGTAGACATTTTTGCCCACCTTAATCTTGCATATGCAAATAATCCGAACTTGCTCATAGATTTGAGCTTGGACCAGATATCCATGCATATGGAATATCTTCCACCATCTCAAGTTTGGCAAGGCTTTACAAACCATGTGTGTGTTATGTATTATATATGCCTGTGTCGTCACATGCTAAACTATGATCAACTAAGGTTTTATGGCCATAACCACGATCAATTTGAGTGAACATCTGTGATATGTGGTTAATTTATTTGCAAGAATTATTAGAATATATGATTTCATAATCTGATCATGCATCTTCAAATATATCAAATTTGATAGCAAAATGAATGAATAAATTATCTTACTAATATTTTGAAATAAAATTTGATGTATTCGAAGATGAATGCAATAAAAATATTATTTCTTAATTTTAAAAATTTTATTTATATAATATCTTGCTAAAATTTTACAAAATTTCAGTAAATCGATTTTTTTAAATTTTATTTTATTTTTTATACTATTATTTATTTATTTATTTATCTTAATTCACAAAATAAATAATAATTTGAAATAAACATGATATTTATATATATATAATATTTATCAATAAAAATATTATATAAAATGATCAAGTTAAAATTTTTTATTTTTATTTATATTTAATTATTTTTTTGTGTTTGAATCAAAGTATTCAAATTTACTATATATAATTAAGATTTAAAAATATATTTTGATGTTTAATATGTGGTAAAAATAAATTAATAATAAATTATATAATTTTAGATTAAAATAATTTAAATTAATTATTTAAAATTTAAAGTTTTTAAAATTTTTAAAACATCTATATTTAACTCAATTAAAAAATGAGTTTAATATCAAAACTTTATGATCAAACTTTAAGTAATTTGATTCAAGCTATTCATTTGATTAATGTTGTCGTTTTAAAAAACAAGCATTAATCTTTGTTTTAAAAAAATATAGAGATGAAAAATATATGGATAAAAAAGTAAGTATTTGGATTTATTTATAATCAAATGTATGTATTAAGGTTATTTATAAAAAATAAAATCATGACCTATATAAAAGATTTTTAAAAAAACTTGTATTTAAGTCATGTTAAATTTTTATTGAATGTGATAAAAATCAAATATTATTAGTCTATTTTTCATTTTTGATAATAAAAAAGATGTTTCATATATTAAAATTTTTATTTTTAAGAGAAAATTATTGATTTTACTCCTACAGTTACATTAAATATTACATACATAACTCATGTAACTTCAGGTTTTCCGAGTTCCGGGTTCCATTCATCCGAAAGTGGCTGTAAGGCTCATGCTATATGCCCTCCCTCTGATCTTTATATAACTCATTATTTTCGCTGGGAAAATTCATGTAATTTTAATTCATCAATCCTTCAATAACTCAAATTACATATTTTTTAAAAAGAAATTGATAATTTCAAAATATTTGAAGGAATAAAGATGTTTAAATTTCAAGATCAAACATATGTAAAGTTTTGAGTAAACTCACATATATTACATAATGGAAATAATGAACAATATACTTTTTTCATGAGAGTGTAATATAAAATATAAAGCTTTTAACTACTAGAATAAAATAATTTAATTATTAATTTATGATTAATATATCAACAGAATTTATCTCATGTAAAATATATTTTCAAGATATATTTTTTATTTTAAAATATGTATAAAATTTTAAAGTGTTTATAGATTTAAGATTATATATATA
Organism: Marchantia paleacea; assembly: GCA_014180765.2. Lineage (NCBI taxonomy): Eukaryota > Viridiplantae > Streptophyta > Marchantiopsida > Marchantiales > Marchantiaceae > Marchantia > Marchantia paleacea. Next base: position 929,698 of record MUAA02000030.1, read on the forward strand.
ATGAATTATTTTAAATTAAGTAATAATGCAGGAGAAAGCTTGAGAATGATTGATTTTTTTCATTATAATTTTATTTGAATTACAATTTTATAATAAAAAAATATTCAAGTCAGCGAGTTTAAGTAGCCAAGTAGTGGGACTCCTCACTTAGAATCTTGGATTTTAGTATTTGATTTTCAGTATGCTTTAATATTTTTTACTCCTCTTATGGGAGGAGTATCATTACTCCTGCTATTGTATACATGCATGATGAGTATAGATGCATCATGCGGAATGTGAAAACATGATATGACCAAGAAACTCATGTTCAAAGGTTAAGACATTTTTCTAGCAAGACATTTTTTTATTAATAAAAATCTTTGTAAGTTTTTTTGGCCTAATTCTTAGGTTTTCAAAAGGTAATTCAAAATTTTGACTTTTTTTTATGTTTGTTAAATTGTACATCAAATTTTGCTCCTTGATATACATGCATGTTAAATAATTTTATTAACATATGATTGTAATTGATATGTCAAATTTTAAACACAATTGTAACATCATTATTGTTTAATTTATCTTCTTTTTTTTAATTTTTTTATTAAATAATTTATTTTGACTTCATTGATCTAGACATGTTGATGCTATCATTTGTAGAATTATGCATAGGGCTTGCATGATGTAACCATGCATGAAATTTGAGATATACTGTATATTACAAATTTTGTTTTGTAACATCAATAAAATAAAATACACAATCATTAAAAAAAATCTTCAAATTTTTTGAATCTCATATGAAAATAAAAAATAGCATAAATATTTATGATTAGCCTGTATGGACTTGATTTTTCTAATTTAAATTGCAAAATCTCATTTTTCTCGTCAAAAAATTTCAATCATTGTCCATACCTTCTTAACAATGTGCACATTCTAGTAGAATGCGTATATTGTTTTGAACATATACCCAAAAAAATTTAAATAAAATTCTTCATTGTTTTTGCTTTTATTTGTTTTGAATTTCATAAATATTATGATTTCTATAGTGATTCTCCTTGTCTGGCACCCACAAGTAATAATGATATTGGAGAATGATCTAACCTCATCGTTGAATTTATCTTTGTTTGTGTATAGTTTGTATGGTCTTTGCCATAGCATTTCTGCTTCCATTTGTCTCCGTTGTTGTCTACCGAACGGCAGAAACTCTCGAACACAGTATGTGTTCTCTGACGACGCCAAGTGCATTCGACGAACAGAACACCAATAGTTGGCTCCCATGTGCACACTTGAAGCATGCCCATGCAGGAAGCTTGAGAAGCGATAGGCCTTCCGGAAAGATTTCGAAGACAAAACCCATCAGCTCTGGAACATACTCTTTGAACAAGTTCCAGGAAAAAGGCTAGTACAGTAAGGGATCTTCAGTAAATAACTTGGAGCACCGAGTAATATAGCAAGAAAGGACCTTTGGTCAGCTTCTGACATTTCTCCGTCTGTCGTACCATGACCTGTACAGTGGAATATCTTTGAAGGAGCGAATCTTTAGCTTACGAGCATGATAGCATCGGAAATTGAAAATTAAAGCTAGTAAGATTCAGTATGTTTCAGGTTAGGCTTCACTTTCACAAGAACGGCCGTCTCTGCAGTCGAGTGGTGGATATAGCACTATTGCCAGAACGTGCTTTTAGCCTAAGTGAAGAATCTACACGATCTGTGAATTCTGGATGATCTGTGATGGCTTCTGGATCTCGTTGTGAACGTAAATCGTAGATCCTGCTTTGCCTTCCAGCCTTGTGCTAGATGGGAAAGCAATCTAGTTTTAGGAATAGGACTACAGCAGCTTGACTCTGATTGTTACCGATCTCGAACTGCGTATTTTTGAGGTATCTGTTTTAGCTCTTGTGGAGTACCTGGTTTTCTACCAGGTACTCGATAATAACATCGAATCCACACCACGTGACTGTGAAGTTACAAGTTATCCAACATTCGATGCAGTGACTGAGTAGAGTACACTTCAGCGGATGTACACTTCAACTGACTAAGGATAAGGCCAATGATGAAACTTTGCAAAGATATCGTCAAATTGTGCAAGGGAGAACATTGGAGGAAGGCATTTAGAGTATTCAAAGCTTTATTTGCGTTCTTGCATATTTGTGGAGCATGAGTGAAGTACGCCACGTATGTATGGTAGTAGAAGAAGACATAGTTTCAACTTATGACTGATCAGAGCTATCTACCGTTTGATGTGCTCGAATTTAGTAGACCATGTACAGGAAATTTAGGTACGGATGAGTAGAGTTCACAGACACTGCCTGGTTTGTTTACAGTACTAGATTCAGAATTTTGTTGTGCCTACTACCATAATGTCTCGGGGGATTGGACAGGATAGGGAGCTGATTTCAGTTGTAGACAACCATTCCTGGGGTAGTACAAGAGTCAGGCAAACGAGCTGTCTTGAAGTGCCCCGAACCTTTCTGTTTATTTGACTTTCTCCTCCTCCTCCGAAGTCAACTCCAGACCTTGATCAAGTAACTGCATTGTAAAGTACTTGACGATGTTCGAACATATTTTGCTCATGTTGAGAACTAGTCCTATCATGCCTTTCGGACAAGGTTAGACTCATGGATAGCTAAAACGGCGTGTCTAAGCGGGTGCGTGAGCGTTAAGTTACTCTTGAGTAGGCAGACAAAGGTCATGAATCTCTCCCACAGTCGTCGAAATTGAGGCTTGGCAATTTGGAAAAGCTGAAATCGAGCTCTTGGTATGATATACTTCAAGTCCTTGTTGAACCGGAGGGCCGGTTGGAATGATTGCAATTACAGTAGAGGATTTTGTCGAGATTTCATTCTAACGACATCAAACGATAGCTTGTTCGTGTGGACAATCGATCTGATCTGGAATGGGAGATTCAAAAATTAAACAGTGGTGAAGGAGGTTATAATTTTCAACTCTTTTACATATTTGTGAATAAACGGCGTAAAACGGAGGTGAATGTCCATGGTTCTCGTCCCATCAGTCTTGGAGCTGGTCTAATAATCACAGATCAATACTAAAATGTCAGATACTTTTGAAAGACAGGAGAAGAGGAAAACTGTTCAATAATTCCATCTACCAAGTACTGGGAGAAAAAGTCGGAGACTGTACTAGGCAGTAATTACGAGATCGAAAGAAATGATGAAAAAAGACAGATTGTGCAGTTCAACTTTTTTGTTTTTTTCATCAAGTTTGTATTGTCTGCATCTCAGAGTCAGGAAAGCTGACTCAAAGGCTGTCCACCTGCAGCTGGTTTGCATGTATAACGAATCATTCTTTTTGTGAACGTAAAGCCGTGGTATTGCACATGCATTTGCTACTATGGATTTACAAATATCTGAGACGGTGGTGACGGTCATTTTCCGGTGAATGTATCTTCCCCAGACAAATTCACAGTAAACAGCAGTAGAGAGAAATAACGCGACCTACTGGAGCTACAAAGCACATCTAGTCACTGTAGCTGAATCTCATCTTTGTCACAAAAAGCTCGGAGTGGACTTCGAGCTCCGATCGGGTGTTGGTTGTATCATAACAATCAACAAACAATTGTTGGTACATGTAAGTAAGTCTGAATGCAAAACTACTACAAGACCCTTTCAGAAGTACCTATCACACCCTGAATTACAGGGTGCGAGGTCTGTTAAAATGTTCTATAGGGGATCTGACAATAGTTACAGGATGATGATGGCAAGGTTCTTGTCGTAGGTCTGTATTTTGCCGGTGAGAAATGAGGGATCGTAGACCTTGGTCACTGGCTGAAAGAGTGGTATTTTTTCAAGCGATACATGTAAGGATCCGGAATGTGGGCTCTAATCAGTAGCGTCTGCAGTCTGCAACTCTCCATCTTTCACTTTTGGGTTCCGTGTACTAGTAAACTACTCTGCTGCTTTTTAGGTTCGTGGTCCTAGCAATCGACAACGATAACTCGAGTTCCGCTGTCCGGAACCGTTTCTACGAACTCTCCCTCAAAGGGTGGTCCACAAGAATACTTTTGAATGAGGAAGATATGCAGAATATTCTAAGATCGACAAAGATAACGTACAAACAGGAAAAGGCGTCAACCACACTCGTCTCAGAGGGCCTACATCCCAAAAAAATTCCCTGTTGTACACTGAGAACAGCCATCACTTAGCTGGTGTGCGATACATCGACATTGGATACACACATGCATACTCCTGCTAAGTTCCTGATCTGAGTATTGGTTCATGTGCTCACAGGACTCGAAGTCTCATGCTTTCTCAGTATCATTTACTACCCTCATCAATATTCTGCAGTCTGATTGAACAGTCAAAAAATTTATCGACGTTGAACTTCACATTCATTTGGAAAGAATATCCGCTGACTAGTGAGGACGATACTCTTTGCTTTCGCATCCGAATTTCTTTATATCCATCGTGTAGATGAATGCATTTTGTCATGCAGTCACACAGTGATGGTATTTGCATTTCACGGTTTTTTGGGCTTTCAACAACCCTCAGCACCTCTGAATGATCATATAACTACTTGACTCTAACCAAGTAGAGTAAGATCAGCTAATGCGCATTAAATTCTGTATTTCATAACTTTCTACGGCAGCTGATTAGTTGAAAACGTTTCAGTGATCTGATGTCCAAAGCTGCAATCTGTGTGAAATTTCAATCAGCTGCTAAATGAAAAGTCTTTGGTAGAGGGTCTTTAAACAGTATAGAACCTGCTGACAGGAATGTTTCACAAATCTCTCATAACATGCGATGTCTGTTTTGACTTGAAACTCCCAACGCTTGAAGAGAAAGTTTGTTGAGGCGGTAAAAGAGAACATTGGCTCCACCTCCCTCCATGAGGTCACAGAGGTTCTACCAACCTGCGCAGCCAGCCGTCCAAAGCTCCAGAAATTGCACTTTAAACAGGAAACCATATCTTCTGAGGCCTGCGCACATATGGATGATGAGTTCTTTTGGAGGTTTGTTACAGCTTGCATGCCAAGTCAAGTGATGCCCAGCTCTAAACCAACCCCGGGTATAGCATCAAGTGAGCATAGGAAGAGCGCTCGGAGGTCCCAGCTTTAGATGCCAGTTAATTAGACTCCCTTTTTGACATAATTTATTCTTATCTCTGTCAGTGCAGCAGTTACATAGACTGGATGCCTAGAGAAGAGTCTACATACCGTAGATGGCAAGCATGATTTTATGCTCACTAAGGTCTAGTCTAGTCTAGCCCGGGTAAAGGTTCAAAGTTACTGAATCTGAGTCTAGAAAGTACGAGATGAGTTATCCCTGTAAGATAATCTGCTGAGGTAAGGTGAACGAATGTTAGTCCTAATGAGGTCTCCAGAAAATCGAGGACAAAGTCCTAATGAGGTGGCCTTCAACTTCGTGATGGCTGCCAACAAGCGCCGAAACAGATCTAATTTTAAATTAGTTGATCATTTAGAGACTCCGGGCAAATCACTGCGCGAAGAGTCTGAACAAGCTCGAACTCACTCAGCAGGATGGAGCTTGAATACACACTGAACTGCTTGCGACTGAGGAAGCTGGTCTTCAAGTGGGTTGACATGGACCCACAATTCAAACAGTTCAACACAATAAAGACCTCCGAGGGTTTTTATGTCGGTGATAAAGGCAGACGATCCTGAATATAATTGGTGCACACCTTGCATTGGTTATTGCATTATCCCAATCTCCTATTCGGGGAGTTCTGACGGCGAGAACTAATTCCGGCCCCACCTTGTTCGTCCCTAGCGAGCCAGTCGAGCTTCAAAGTTTATTCTTTGCCTCTTAAATCTCGGCCATCCGGTTTGCAAAGTTGCGAGGCTTTGTCTATATATGGCAGAACCAGGTGGTGTTATGACAAACCGACTGCACTTCCCCCGCTCCGTAACGTGTTGCGTAATGACGCCATCGTACTAGAATCCATCGATGAGTGCCGTGCAGTCGTCCTTGCGCAGTCCAACGCATCTTCCTCTGGTCTGATCAGCGATCACTCCCATACAGAGGCGTCTGCTTCGTTCCTCGAGGGGTGGCCGCCGGGTCCATGATCTTTCTATACGGAAAGTACAGTTGCGGACGAGGCTGGATTTGTTAGCAACGGGGTCAAGCTGGTCGATATCAGAGGACTCAGGTATTGACTCCTGCATGTTCGCTGTTGAGAACGCATCGGGCATCGGTTTTGGCGTAGCTGCTTGTTCGTGTGCTTGAGACCAAACGTTTAGATCAGAGATTGTTTTGTCTGATGAAGCAAGATCAGAACAGAGAGAGACTGGGCAACATGCAATTTTTGAGAGACCGTAATCGTGGTGCATTGCATGCGGTGCCGGCGAGGGAGGAGAAAGGGAGAGGTCATCTGCACAGAGCCGATTACACGGTTACGATGAATGCATGACTCTGTTTGCGGATTAGTTACTGTTTAGTTGTGAATGCTGGTACAGAGGTTCGTCCTGCTTCTAGCCTGGATGAAAGTTGGACTGAATGATTTGGTGCTGGATCAGGTGCAAGCAAGGACGAGTGTTGCTGCGGACATCTAAGCCGGGTAGCTCAGCTGGATTCAAGAAAATCAGGACACAAGAAACCGCAGGCTGAACTGATTCTTGGAGGTGAGATAACTGCGTCCACCTTGTGCATGCAGCCCAAGCGAACCATGAGTGGTTAAAGGGGATATGATTTGACGTACCCCTTACGCTGGTGCAAACCAAGTAGACATTCACGTGCTTGGGGTTGGACAGGTTGTAATTGAAAGCTTACGGGACTTTTCTTGCGATAGCTATTTCATTCAGGAGGATCCCTTCAATTGTTCTCATGCATAGTTATGTTTGTATCGGCGGAACGACATTTCTGGGTCCCTCACAGGCATGTGCGAGCATCCTTGTACTGGCTGAACATATGTGTATCTCCTGATGGGTTGTATGGCTTCAGCATTTTGCGTGGAATACCAACGAGATGATGATCTTCCTTGGAGTTCGAGCAGGGCTTGCACACCTTCACCTGTGACTGTTTCAGGATATGTAGAGATTTGAATTTAGATTGAACTTATTTCGAATATGACTATGGCAATTGTGACTGGCAGGGACGGGGCATTGGGTTCGAATTTGTAGTCATGACAGAAGCAGCTGCCGAGGTGTCCAATAAACCAGTTGATGCTAATCAAACAGCAGTAGACGAGAAAGAAGCTCAGGAGTTTCTGATCAAAACGGCAGAGACAAAACCTAGTGACGATGTTCCAAAGGAAACAGTGAGTCACTCCATCGAGAACGGTTCAGAACACGGAGAACAGAAACCAGATGACAGTGTGAAGGAAAAGGCTCCTACTGGGACATCGACAGGAGTAGATAGTGGTTCTACAGATGATGGTAAAGAACCATCGTTGACGACTGGTGATGTAAGGTTGGAAGATACTAGTACCGAAGAGACTGAGTTTCTGCAGTCTCTGGAGGAGCCTTTGGATACGAAATCAGCAACTGTCGACACCCATGATTCTGAACCCGATCAGAATGAGCAGTTGCAGAGAATCTTAGGAAAGAAGAATGAGGATGATGACATCCTTGCTGAACAATTAGTAAGTGCCCCATCAGGAATTGCGGAACAGAAAGAAGGAAGTTTTTCTAGTCCTTTGGAAACAGATGGACTTGTTTCGGACGAATTGGTAAGTGCTTCTGGAGGAGCTGAGGAAGAGAAGGGTTCAGATGTGGTATCACGGAATAAGGTTCCTGAGAGCGAAGCGGACCCTCTACCAACTGCGGGCCAAGAACTCACCTCAGGAGAGGTTGATTCAAGTAAAGTCAGTGTCATCGGTGCAGAAGGTGTTGGTGAAGAGATTGCAACCGAAGTTGGTGGTGGTGAACCAATAGCCAGTCATCCTGCTGACGTGGCCGTAGTTCAAGACGCTGGCAATGATGTACCAAAAACTCCCGAGACGACAAAACTTGACGAGCTCACCCTCACTCACGAGTCAGAATCATCTGGGGTCACTGCGGAAGACACCGATAAGGACATCGTTCCAAGTTTGGATGGTCATGAAGAAGAGCATTCATCTTCGTCAACTGATAAGGATGTACATGTATCTGCGGGATCAGAGGAGGAAGGAGGCAAAGCCGATCTTTTCGTCACTAAGGATAATGATCTCCTAGAGAGCTTACCTGAGCCCGAGGATGTCAATGTAGCGGGAACAGATTCACAAGAAAATAGTGACAGTGGAGGAGTGAAAGAAGGGATTGTGGCAAAAGTTAATTCAAGCGTTGAAGGTACAGAGCCCATGGCAGCGAATGGAACCGATGAGGAGGTGGCAGTGTCAACGAGCGAAGCTGATTCAGATACAAAGCAGAGTCCAGGAGTAGTAGAATCTGTTGGAGACGGTGTCATAGCACTTAGCAGTGGAGTTCTTGCAAAGGCTAAGGAATCGGCTGGGTTGGAGAAAGTCAATGATTCCAATGTCCCAGTTTCTGAAGTGGAGTCCAAGCAGAGCTCGGAAGTAGTGGAAGCAGATGATACAGCTAAGGAAATTGGAGTAAGCTCAGGGCCTGAAGAACCAGATACTTCCGAGGCAGAGGAAAAGATTGAAAGTGCATCAGACGAGCCAGAACTTTCGGCCCAAGCTGAACACATTGGAACTGAAGAGAGGGGCTTATTCGAATTCGAAAAGGAACTGGCCGAAGCGTCGATCGTGGAGAAAGTCAGAGACTCAGATAATCCAGTGTCAGAAGAGGAGCCAAAGCAAAATCCGGGAGTTCTGGAATCAGTTGGAGACGGTGTTATTTCCCTTAGCGGTGCAGTTGTTGCAAAGGCTAAGGGACTGGTTGGTTTGGAAACTGTCAGTGATCCAGAGGGTCCGCTTTCGGAAGGGGAACAAAAGGACATTTCGGGATTACTGGAAGCAGATGGTAATCTCGAAGGATCTGCAAAAGACATAGGAGCTGGCGAAGTAACCCCTGTTGATGTCACCGGGGCAGAGGACAAAAGTGGACGTAAACTGGACGATGGAGAACACATCAAGGAAGAACTGACCGGACTTCAGGAAAAGAGCTTTACTGATGCAGGGGACCGGGTGCCCGAAGAATCAGTCATGGAGAAAATTATAGACACACAGAATCCAGTTTCAGAAGAAGATGCCAAGCAAGACCCGGGAGTACTTGAATCAGTTGGAGACGCTGTCTTGTCGTTCAGCAGTGTAGTTCCTGCAAGTGAGGCATTGGTTGGGTTGGAGAAATCCAAGGACTCAGAGGGCGAGCCAAGGCAGAGCTCGGCTGTAACAGATGAGAACGAGGAAGAAGTTGCCCCAAAGGAAGGACCCGATGAAACACCTCCCGTTAATGTCACCGATGCTGTATGTGAGACTGAATCAAAACCGAAGGAGGAAAATCCCCTGACAAATGTCGATACCGTGGAAAGTCAAGAGAGGAGCTCCTTCGAAGCAGGGAACGATTTGCCCGCAGAATCAAGTCTGGAGAAAGCCACGGCGTCGGAAAATTCAGTTTCGGAGACGGAGCCGAAGCAGAGCACGGGAATATTGGAGTCAGTTGGTGGCGGTGTGATGTCCCTTGGTAGTGTAGCCTTTGCAAATGCCAAGGGTTTGGTTGGATTGGGGAAGCCAAGTTCCGACTCTGAAACAGCCGACGAATACCAAAAAGAGTCTACTCAATCTGTCGATGATAGGGATACTCCTCAGACCAGACCTGAGATAATTGTGCCTGATACTACCACCACTGTTAATACTGAGAAAGAGTTACCAAGTCCCCCATTAGCAGTCAAGGATGAATTAGAGGAATACATGTCAACTAGTGCACCAAATGCTCTGGGTGCGAAAGAGGAGAAGGAGAGCGGTAGCCTGGGTTCTGTCCAAGCTGATCAGTCTAAAAAACCCATCTTTGTCGCTGCTGACAAAGTATTACCAACACTATATAAACTTCCAACCCCTCCCATTTCAGTCAACGACGAACCCCAAGATTATGGACTCACCAGTATACCAAATTCTTCCGCTGATAAGGACAAGAAGGAAGTTGACGGTGTAGGCACTGTGCTTTCAGAATCCTCGCCTGTCAGTTCGCAGATAGGGAAAATAAGCAATAGCAAAAGTATCGATGAACCCCAAACAGAGGTTGCAGATAGATCAAAGGCATTACCGAGTGATGAACAGAATTCTAGTGGTTTGCAGAATGTGACCGGTGGGACTGAAGGTCTGGCCTTGGAGAAATCAGACATGGAAGATGGGGTCAAAGAAAGGTCGTTCAATGTTGTCGTTCCCGACAGGGACGCAGTAAAGAAGCCAGTCGAAGAGACTGTTTTATCTCCATCAACTCCATCAACGCCGTCAACTCCTGGAGGCACCCCTCTAATTAAACGGGTGGAGCAGCTAGAGAAGAAGGTGCTATTTCTTTATGGATCTTCATGTGTTGAATACAGTCTAGAGATCGAAGTGGGGTTGTGTGAGTTGTTCCTTGTAGTGATTTCGGCTAGCAAAATCCAAAGTGACCCTTAAGTGAGGTTTTAACACGACTTAAAGAAGTCTTCCTCTTCCTGTCCGATGTTTTTGTTTGAAATTCCTCACTTCTGCATTTGTGATGTCGCTATTTACGTCCTTTTACGTTACTCAAATGATGGACACTGCGTCTTGGTTGAATTCAAATACAAGGCTTTCCCACGCGCTTCATTATCAGGGAGAATATTTTCTTTATATGGTCTGTCGGTGATTGAGGTCCCTCAACGAGTGCTTGTCGTTCTTATCCTATACAAAGTATGTCTCATCACATGGGTTCTCGGGTTCGTCCGTCATTCTTGAGAGTTAAAGGTCTAACAAACATGACTGGTGTGTTCCCCATATCATTTCCTTTTCCCCACCCGAGACAAAAGTTTGGACCGCGGTTAGTAGACTTCTTGTGAGTCATCCGATTTTGGTCATATGGTCCCCATGGACTTTTGAGTTTATTCACTATCTCTCTGTATTTTGGTATATCCGACCAGGAAGCATGGTGATATCGGGACAGTGAATACTTATTTTAAAGCTTAAAGGCGTAGGTCCTGATGCACCAGTCCTTCCACCTTGTGGGGAGCTTCCGTTTAGTTGTTGGTGTGTGAGCCTTTTCCAAACTGCACAATTTTGAGAATTTTCATCTTAAATCCTGTCACTTAATGTTTCCCGCCTTTGAGGACCTTCAGGATAGAATCTTCTACTCAGTTTTAGTGTAGAATTGTGAGGTTCAGGATTTTATTCTCAGAAACAGCATGTTAGTAGATCTTCCTAAACCTTATAGTTGGTAAACAATTGGGATTGTTGTAGAGATCTTGAGAGGACTCAAAGCAGCCTCTTTCTAGTATAGCATGGATCTAGGAGGAGAACAGCTGACGCTTGCAAATATATTGCGAGCTGCTGACTCCCAGACACTCAAAGCAATGTGGATGCAACTGCTTCTTTTAGTCTCGGTAGATGATAGCAATATCCAGACTGAAAGCTGAATTGGCCTTTGATACACAGCTCGCTCAATTTGAAGACAAGCAGAACAGCCCAAAATCACAGAAGAGTTCAACAGGGCCTTCATCACCCCGGTCAAGTGTCGATAGACCCTCCAGACTCGCGCGTCATACTCTTGAGGAGACACTATCGAAAGGCTCGCTTCTGGACCGTGTCGCAGCTCTTGAAAGGAAACTTGGTCATGTATTATCTTTGGTAATTTGGTTCAAACAAAGCTTTCTTGCAAAAACATCACTGATGCCTCTTTACCCGTGCAGTGCAGGATAGCATAATCTTTGCCACAGAACTAGCTATCATCTCAGTTCTGACATTACTTTCAACTCTCTTGATACTCTTGTGCAGCCTGGCGATCTTCATGGTCAAGATGTATCTGCAGGTGCAGCAGTTCCTCCTGCAGTAAAGGCGGAAGCTCCTGTAGCAACCGAACCTGGATCGAAAATTGCTACGCAAGAAGAGAATGTAAAGGCTCCGTTAAAACCTCTCAAGTTGGAATATGAGAGGAATGCTCCACGGGTATCCAACTCCGAGGTGGAGTCAAAAGCTGCCGAAGATTCTATTGAACCGAAGGGTGCCATAATGCCGAGAGCCGTAGAAAACCTGTCAAGTGCAAATACTGCCGAAGATCCGAACAAAGTTAAGGTCTCGGAAGATCCTACGACGCTGAATTCCTCACAGAACTGGAAGGCCTCAGAAGGTTCTAGAAGTGTCAACTTCGGTCAGTATACACAGCCTACAAGTACAACAGCTGAAGTGAAGACTACATCCGAGATACCTGTTCCGGACAAGGTTAGTTATCCACTTTGAGAGCTTTACTAACAATACGCGTGCCAGGATAAGTTATTGCTTTGTTATCTGTGTCATGAATGAAGTAACAAGCGTCAAATCCTTGGTTTTTAGTAGATTGTTTTCTGTTCATTAGCCTTTGAAATATAGGCCTCGCATATGTTCAAAGTATCATTCCACAGAATATTCATTCATACAGTCTCTGAAATTGAGATTATTTACTGAGAAGACATCAACGGATATGATTCTTTTCCTCTTGATTATTTTTTACTCCGTGGATGATGTTGTTACGTCTCATGGTTGATACTTGGAAATTTCAAACGAATCTTATCCATGGGGGAAAAATCCACCACAAGACAGGCACCTTTCACCCTTAGGTAGACTACTTAGCTCCTCGCATCTTACTTCTTCTACCACTCAATCCCTTCTGCAGAAGTTAGCTTGGACACGGGCCCTGTAGTTTTCAGGCTATGACAGGTTCATGCTAATGAGTACAGTTTGTTTGAGTTCCGAACGAAAGTTAGTTCGTAGTGTGTAGCAGCCGTGAATGTTCGAGGAGATGCTTATTGAATATTGAGTCTTTGTGAAGTAGATTCGTGTGATAATTTGTTAGCTTCCTTGCAGAGGTAACATATCCAGTCTCGAACCTTGTGGATCATTCCTTTCTGATAAAGCCGGGTAGACCTCTTGAGGCTCCTGAATAATTTGGGGAGAAATTGTTGCGTATGGGAGATGCTCATGCCGGAAATGTTGGGACAAGAAGACGTTGCATATTAGCTCTACAAACTTTTTGAAGATTTGGATTAGATAGTATCTAATCCAAATCTTTTCGAGTTGCTGCCAGCTGTAGCTTACGATCGTCAGGTGAAGGACCTGGCATTGAATAGCAGATGATGCCTTGAGCAAACAATCCAATTCCGATCATCTCAAAGGAAGATACAAATTATTTTCGAGTCTGATGCTATTCACTTACAACCAGCTGTAGCTTGAGCGTATGAGTGTGAGTCAGGTAGAGCACTTGGCATTTAACAGTTGATGATGCCTTGAGCAAACAATCCAACTCCGATAAACTCAAAGGAGGATACGAAATATGTCAAGTCTGATGCTGTGACTCTTCTATAATTCTCTTTGACTTAGATAATATGAGGTTGACTTTGTTCGTCGAAAACTTTCATTCTCAAATCTTGTCCGTTGCAACTTTTTTTGGCAGCATGGATTGAACCGTATTCCACTTTTGGACATTGGTGATACTCCTCATTTGTAGTTACGTCATTGTCCAGCCACGTAGTCACTTCGATGTGAAGAATGGTTTGACTAGGAGCTAGGATTCACTTTAGCCAGTTTCTAGTGTGATAATCCTTTTTCATGGCCTACATCGAGGAAACACTTATTCAAGTCCATGCTCGTGAGAAGCAGTGGTACCCTTATGCTCAGGAATGGCCTGGGCTTGTGGGACTGGTCTGCCATGTGTTCTTCTTGCTGAGCAGTGTGTTCTCGTGTTTCTTGACGTCTGAATGAACTTGTCACGTTTATGGCAGGTACCAGAAAAAGATCCAGTTCAATTGCAGCAACAACCTGCAGTCCCAAGAAAGAGTTTGAGTTTACGATCGAGGAACTTGAAAACCGAGGGTCCTGTCAGCAAACTCAAAGCACGGTTCAAAACTTGTTTCGGCAAAGGTGGAAAGAAGCAGACTGCTGTATGAAAAGGGCAAGGATTTTTGTATCATATTCCAAAGTTGGTCTATCGTCTCTAACTAGTGCATAATTATTACTGAGACCTGGAAATTCCATTTCTGGGCTGTATTTCCTGCCTTTTTTCGTGGCTTCATTTACCTCGTGTATACTCGACTTCGAATTGTAAGGGATTATTACTTGGGCTTTATTATCTGCCCTGGGTTGTATCATGAAGCCAGATCATTGGAATAGTCAACTTTATTAGTCGTATAGTTCGCTGTCTTGATCTTCCGAGATACCTATATCGATGAGATTTAATTGTTGTAGGAGTCGGGAATAGTGTAGTTACTTGAAAGAATGAAGACGAGATTTAATTTTGCTAGATTCAGGAAACGAAAGGTGGGTCTTTAGATAGACCCTGTATTTGATCCAGATGAGCTTACATGCGACACTGGTGGTTTGAGATTTTCGTAGGAAATTTGTCTGACTACTTGTATACTCTTGTTTAAGTAGATTCATTTTTCTGGTATATATCTTTTATATACTGACCGACCGTAGTCTCTTATCTGGATTGCTGAGCTTAGTACATGTATCAGTAACGTATTGAATAAAATTTTATGTTGCTCCGTGGTATCTTCACGATTGCCGGCCGTTTGCAATGTCTGCAATGATGTCTGTCACGTGTGGTGTGGGGTATATGTGTTGTTCGTAGGATGCTGTCATCAACTAGGCCCGCACATGATCGTGCCGCTTCTCTGTTCTCTATGAGAATTACGAGTTTTGGACGACTGCGAAGAGTTAGTTGTCTTTATTCAGCTTCTTCATCCTGTTTACAAACCGAGTTATATTGGTGCATTCTCGGTATGATTTAAAGAAAGAGTCTTCCAGTCATAAAGATTGATCCTTTTTCCTCAAACATGGCGAGCACTGGGTAAGGTTAGTCTGTTACTGCTGAACAAAGAACATTGGAGAAGGAGATAAACACCCTGGGCTAGAATGATGATGAAGCAACTTTAAAGCAACTCTTCATTTCCTCCGCTTTGGGTTGAAGCTGAGATCGTAACTTTCCATCTCTAATTCTACCCGTAATCCAGAACCAGCCTGTGATTTATGCCAAGCGACATCGTAAATGGTACTAAGGTCACTTCCTTCGCACCTAAAGTAAACCATCGTACAACACTGTTTTATGGGGCTGAAAACCCCACACGATAGAAACTCTTATGATGTACGTTGAATGTAATTTTTGGTTCTCACTATCAAAGACTAATATTAATTTCATGCATGTTTCATAAATAGCACTCACTTATATTCAAATGCTCTTCATGCATATTATCATTAATTCAAAGAGATAAGTTTTTATACTTTTTTTTCATTTACTACAACTTACAAAACATGATACTTATGAAATACATACTAAGTTTAAGATGTTTGTAAAAATATAAAATTGAAAGATCCAATCAATCAGATGGCTTTCTTTAGATGCCATATTTTTTCCTATTTATAAAAAAAATAATTTCATTAACATTTTATTTTTATTTCAGTTTGTATGTAATTTTTTCATTATGTCTCAATTATTAAAAATGATCAGATTATTTTTTATATTCGGAGATTTACTTATTTTAATATTTAAATATATATAATTTTGCATTTTACTTTTTGATTTATTATTCTTAATAGTATATCAATGTCTTGCTATCGATGAATAAAAACTAGCTTATCCTAAATACAAGGTGATATCTAGAAATAAAATCCAAAATTTTCATAAATTTGGAGAGATGTAAAATATTTTTAGGGAACTCCTAAATCGTTTAAAGCTAAAATTTCTTGATGCTTGATAATGCCGTTACGAGTTTTTTCATGATGAATCATACTGGATGAAATAATATTCCTTTAAATAATGGACTTTAATCCAACTTGGATGGATTAGTTGAAGGACTTTGAAACGAACAAGTATGATTTCCAAAAGATAAAAGGATTTTCAGTAGCAAGCACGTATATACTTTCTTGCATACTTAGTTAAACAAACCCTTGTGGATTTGTCCAAAATTATGAACTTTATATTCCGTATGTGCAGTTTCATTCCTGAGTGTTACTAAGTTCAGGTCAGGTTTTTTAGAAGGGAAACATTTTATGAGGGATCCCATGCACCAAACCACATATACCTAGCTTGTCTTGCTAAAAGATGGGATTTCGTGAAGGGTAGAACCAAGTAATATAGCAAAAAGTATGCAAAGACCCCATCAAGTGATAGAGGGATGAAACCAAATGGGTAAGATGGGAATAACCCCTGTAGCGTCACAATGGGAAATATGCCATACTACATCTAAAATATCATAAATATCTAGATAAAACAATCTATTGGAACATCCCAAGAAGCATGAAGGATAGATAGGATGAAATGGATGTTTGACAATCCATTTCATCCTCATCCTAAGGTTGTTGCAAGCAAAAAGGGATACGCATGGATTAAAAGCTACGATGCAACCACATCGACCGAGTTACAAAGCCAGTGCAGGCAAGAAAAACGGTCAAAAGAAAATGAGAGAGGTAATGATAAAGTCCTTACAAGTTGCGATGCAACCACATCGACCGAGTTACAAAGCCAGTGCAGGCAAGAAAAACGGTCAAAAGAAAAGTGTAGAGGTAATGATAAAGTTTGACAAGTACATGAAGCTACAGTAAATGACGTCCTCAGATCCCTTTATAAGGCTTTCGTGGACTCGTCGAACATGCAAACCATATCACCACAGGTCATCACCAAAACAGCACGCAGTCAACCGAACAATCAAGGCACGAGGATAGAATTATTACGACTACGTGGTGAACCGAGGGCCGCCTACCCTCCGGAAGCTGAGGTCGCGGACGGCAGGATTCGAACCTGCGCGGGCACAGCCCAATTGATTTCGAGTCAATCCCGTTAACCACTCCGGCACGTCCGCTAGGTGTACACCATGTTTTTTTCATAAGATTTAAAACAATAACAGTTATTCCCCATTCAATGACTTCTCAGTTCGAAACTCAGAATAAACTATGAACGGTAAAACATGAAACTAATCAGTTATTAAATTCGTGGAACATATTATTATTTAATTCTTTTTTATGTCTTCAACTCCCTTCATGACCTCTCTCTCTCTCTCTCTGCAGATTGCTGAACTGATCACGGAAAGAGAGGGTCGCTGTAATGCTTGCTGGTCAAAATCGTAGATAAATGTGTCGTTTGAGACCTTACCATAAAAGTATCCAGAGAATATATTGCTTTACCAAGATGGAAGTCGGCACGGATAATTTACTGATATCTACACGAAGTACACTATCTCGCAGGTAACCCTAGCAGTATTCGAGTTCCGTAGTTTTAGGAAAATGCATTTTCAGAACATGATGTATATCTTCTCCTTGTATATCCATGAAGTTTTATATGGTCGTGCGGCCTGACTGTGTAAATGGAGAATTGCCACAGAAGAGTTGATTTAGTTATTCTCATACCCTCATTTTCAGACTGGGTACACTAAACCACCACATCGCTCAATGTCATGTCATTTTAAGATTGATATATGTATTGCTAATAATAGAGTGACTAACTAGACAGGTAATGTGACCTACCTCCCATTTTCCGCTTGCTGAAAAAAATGATACATGAGAGAATGTTTTCCTCATTGAAGGAAATGGTAGGAAACATGATTTTTTGATTTTTTCTCAAATAAAAATTTAGGAGAAACACTTGTTTTGATGGATACGGCAGAACCAGTATGTAAACAATGTCAAGAAAACTAAGAAGTGATACATGTATCACTTCTTTCAGAATTTTCTGTAAAACTTCAAAATTCGGGGGTGAATGGAAACGAAAAAACAAAAAATTTTATGTAGCATTCCGATTCATTCAAAGACCGCGTAACTCACCGTGATTATTTTAGAGTTATTGTGTTGAAATTACTGTCGGGTAATCCTCACTTAATCCAAACTAATCAACTTTGCGGAATCCATGGTCATAAGAACATTGGAAAATATTTCATCTTCCCAGTATTTGTCAATTGCGTAGTTCCATAAACATCACAAAATAAAACATTGATGCAACTTACATGTTCTAGTGAGGAGTTGTCAAATTGTCTCTACACGTCCTTGAAGAACAATGGGACCAAGATACAAGATCATATGGACTAGTTCAATGATCTTCATGTGGACTTACAGAATCTTGGTGAGAACCTTAATGATGAGAGTAAGGCTCTCCATGTATTGAGTTCTCTTCCTACGTCCTATCAGTCCTTGTCACGAGTATTATTACATCGTGATAGGAAGACCATCATCTACAATGAGATGGTGAGTGCTCTGCTGAATTACAATCTTCAATAGAAGGTAATGTTACCTTCTCAACCATTGACTTCTTCAAAAACTACATTGAATGTGAATAATGGAAGGCCTTAGAAATAAACAAATGGTGGGGAGAAGAGATCTAGGACTAGATCTAGATCTAGGGAGAGATCCCAAGACCAAAAGACTTTGCTCTATTGGAAGTGTGGTATAGCTGGCCACCTCAAGAGAGTTTGTTGTGGCAAAGGAGATGAGTCTTCTTCAACCAATGTGGCAAAAGAAAACGAGGAAGATGAAGAGGAGGACCTGCTTGATGACGATTATGCTCTATGAAGTCAACGGTATGCCCTATGCATCTTATCTGGTAAGAGAGATGATGAATGGATTCTAGATTGCACTTGTTCATACCATATGTGTTACATGAGAGAGTTTTTCAGTTCTTACTCGATATCAAACAGTTCAGTTTTGATGGGAAATGATCGTCCATGTCGGATTGTGGATATTGGATCTATTAAGATTCAGATGTTTGACGGTATTGTGTGCACATTGACTAATGTCATACATATCCCTGACATGAGGAAGAACTTGATTTCTCTTGGCGTATTAGACACAATTGGTCATCAATGGGAAATAGTTGATAGTGTATTTCGAGTCATGACTAGATGAAAAATTGTCTTGAAGGGAAATAGGCACAAGAATCTATATGGGACAGAGGGCAATATTGTTTGTGGAGAAGCACATGTTTCTAGATCTTAGGATGAGATTAACTACTTGTGGCACTTACGACTAGATCACATTAGTGAGAAGATCATGTCCATTCTTCACAAGAAAGGCTTTGTTTCTACACTATGGTCTAGTAGTTTAGAATTATGTGAGCATTGTGTATTAGGAAAGCAGCATCGGACACCTTTTGACGCTGAAACTCATAGTTCCAAGGAGATACTCAAATATATACATAGTGACATGTGGGGACCATCCACTACTCCCTCACATTCTAGAAAGCTATACTATGTATCTTTCATCGATGATTATTGGAGATTTATATGGATTTATTTCTTACATCAGAAGCATGAGGTCTTTGTCACTTTCAAGAAGTGGAAAGCCCAAGTTGAGACTAAGACTGGTAAGAGAGTGAGATTTATATGATCAGATAATGGCAGGGAATACACTTTTGGAGAATTTGAGTTGTATTGTCAACAAGAAGGGATAACTCGCCATCTCATTATACTCCAAAGCAAAATGGTGTTGTTGAATGGCTCAATCGAACACTATTGGAATGGACGAGGAGTATGTTGAGTCAATTTGGTTTATCACACACATTTTGGATTGAAACTATCAAAACTGCGGCTTATTTGATAAATATTTCTCCTTCCATTGTGATTAATATCATGATGTCATTTGAGATGAGGTACGGACGGCCGACAGATTACCATCGATTAGTATTCTTTGGATGTAATGCATATCCTCTCACAACCAAGGAAAGTAAATCTAAGATGGATTTTACTTCCAAGAAATGTGTTCTTCTTGGATATCATAGTGATGTGAAGGGTTACACGTTGTGAGATCCCCTCTTGTAAGTTGATTGTTAGTAAAGATGTTTCGTTCAATGAATCTAGATCATCGAGAGGGGGAGAAAGCTTAAGCTCCTCATAGTGACAAGGAAAAATCTCCTCTTAATATTGTTGAGGGGGAGATTAATCATGAAGCACAAGGAGGTGCTCCCACAGAGGAGCACATTCCTCAATCTGAGGAAATGCAAGAGCATGATGAGACTGGAAAACCTCAACACATGTCAGCACATGAAGATCAAGTTGAGTCATCAACTAGAAGGATGTTTGGATGTTCTATTTGTGCTTCTCAACATTTTGGCAAATGGGCTGATTCGATTTAGTTAGGAGATGAGGATATCTCTCCTGATGATGACGATGATATGACTTTGATCTTGAAAGAAAAAGAACCTTCTACATATGAATAGACTCAAGCTTCTATGGACAAGCTGGAGTGGGATGCAACGATGCAGAGGGAGATACAATCACTGATTGACAATAAGACTTGGGAGTTAGTCAAGCTTCCAAAGGGTCAACAACTAGTGGATAGTAAGTGGATCTACAAACTGAAGGATAGCCCCATTGACGGAGTGAAGAAGATCTACAAGGCCAAGTTGGTGACCAAGGGATTCACATAAGAAAAAGGTGTGGATTATAATGAGGTATATTCCCCATTTGCTAAATATAACTCTATTTGTTTGTTGTGTGTACTTGTGGTTTTGTTTGGTTTTATTTTAGATCAAATGGATGTTATCACTACTTTCCTCTATGGCAACTTGGATGAGATGATCTTCATGAGTCAAACTATGGGCTTTGTGAAGAAAAGCCAAGAGGATATGGTTTAAAGGTTGCTAGAATCCTTGTATGGATTGAAGCAAGCCCCTAAAAAATGGAACAAATGGTTTGACGATTTCAAGAGGACACAAGGATTTAAACTGAGTGTGTTTGGTCTTTATGTATACATGAAAAATGTGAGTAATGAGGTCTTTGGCTTCATTATTCTGGACTCTACGGAAATGACATGCTCATTATAGTTAGGGACAGATATGATGTTGATAAGTTCAAAGCTCTTTTGAGTTTTGAGTTTGGAATGAAAGATCTTGATACAATGAGGAGTATTTTGGGGATGGAGATCCAAAGGGACTTGGAGGATGAAAAGCTATGGTTAATTCAAGGGAAGTATGCTAGGAAGTTCCTTTTGAGATTTAACATGAAGAATTGCAAGGAAATGAGTACACCTTTAGCTCCTCACTTCATGCTCTTATCAGCACTCTATCCAACAAATGCCGTGGAGAAAGGTTTGATGTCCAAGGTCCCCTACGACAATGCAGTGAGAAGTGTCATGTTTTTGATGATTTGCACTAGGTGTGACATTGCTCTAGTTATGGGCAATACTAACATATACATGTCAAATCTAGGGAAGATACATTGGGAACCTATGAAGTGGATTCTCAGATATCTCGAGTGTACGTTGGATTTTGGTCTTGTCTTCGATGCTAAATTGTACAATGACAAATCCCTAATTGGCTATGTAGATGCTGACTACAGACAAGATCTGAATGGGAGGAAATCTACGATTGGATATGTGTTCACACTTGGAGGTGGATGCATAAGATGGAGATCTACATAGCAGAAGTGCATAGCACAAAAGATGAGTACGTAGCGGCAGTGGAAGTAGCGAAGAAAGCCATTTGGTTGGATAGGCTTGTCACAGAGAAAGGATGGACACATGACATTGTAAAGTTTCATTGTGACAATCAAAGTGCTTTACATCTAGTTGTAAATCAGGTTATGGACAGTAGAGTGAAGCACATCAACATCAGGTTACATCTTCTCGCACAAGCTGTGTCTGACAAAATGATTGACCTAGTCAAGATTGATGGTAAACTCAATCATGTTGATGACTTTACCAAAATGATTCCTTTAAAGAGTTTTTGGAGACATCGTGCCAAATTGTAGGTGTTGCATATGGGCACAACTAGAGTGGACTAATGATTTTGTTATCTCTATATTTGATTTTATTCTCATATGTTTAGGCTACGGCTTAGTTATAGTTAACTCTAGTTTACATATAGAACTATGTTAGGTTTCCTTCTAGGACTTCCCACAAAGTAATCATATATGCAATAGAGGTAAGGACCCCAAGACCAGAGTCAAAGGGAAGATTGTTGGGTTTACTCTTAGGTCGTGGTTAACTCTAGTTAGATGCTAACTAGGGTTAGTTGGCACCACTATATAAAAGGGCTTGTGGAAGCTCTCTGTGACCCAAAAGAGCTCATTCTTACGGACCAATTTGAGAGAACGAGAGAGATAACTTAAGATCAGTAAAGCTCTTTGAGTGGTTCCATGGACGCAGCCTCAAGGAGGCGAACCATGTATCCCTTGTATTGACTACTTTAGTGCATGTATGACTCATTGTTTGATGTTTCATACCAACATCATTAACATCATGTGTGAAGAGTGACATTCGCAAGACTACATCAAATTTCTGAAAAAATTAGGAAATTCAAAAAAATTTCACCAATCAATAATCCCAAAAGTTCTCCAAAAAAATTAAGAAAATTAAAATCATTTTAGATGATTAAAAGTTTCCATATACCTATTAGTTGTACTTGTCAAAAATAATCACTAAATAGAAATTGGCTATAGTAAAAAAATATCAAAATATCAAAATATTAAAAAATATATATCTCAATCGTTAATATTTAATTAATATTAATTTAATTTTTTTAATATTTAATTTTTTTCTCTTCTGTATATTGTGACATGTGGACATAAATTAAAAAAAATCTAATGATCAGATTCTTTTTTAAACAAAATTAAGGAAAAATTAAAAAATAAATATGTTTTCATGGTGTAACTTCATAATCTTTTTGTCATCAAAGAAGAGATTTAAATTTTTTTTCATATTTTTAAAATATTTAAACATATCTTTGAAATTTATGATGTTATTTTCAGATCATATATTTTATTAAAATTTTTAATATTCAAAAATAGGATATTAATATTTAAAAAATGTGCATTTATGAAAAAAAATAGTAGACTATAAATTGCAAGATTTTAATGTAGAATAAAATTATACAAAGTAAAAATTATAAATCTCCAGAAAATCAAAATGTGATGTTTGTGTAATACGAACATAATTTTGGGATATAGTTTGACATGAAAAAAGTTATTTACAATAATTGTTCACATTTTCAAAATAATTTGACATATCATTAGATTTATGATACTATTTTTTAATCATATATTTTATTAAATTTCGATAATTAGAATATATTATTATTTTAAAATAAATTATGCATAAATATGAAAAAATAGCTGGTTTTAAATTGCAAAATTTTGATATAAAATGAAAAAAACATGAAAAATCAGAAATAGAGTTTTCCAAAAAGTCAACATGTGATTTTTACAGGTTAGAAACACAATATTTGGGATATTATAATTATAATTTTGGAATGAAAAAAGAATATTTAAATTAATTGATCATATTATTTAATAATTTGATATTTATTTAAGATTTATGATGTGATTTTGAGATTATATATTGTATTAAATTTCAAAAATTCAAAACAAAAGATGATTTGTTTTAAAATTATTCATCTTGTTTCATATATATTATGCATGCATGTTAAAAAATAGTATGCTTTAAATTGCAAGATTTTGACATAGAATGAAAAAAATAAAAAGTAACAAAAGTAAAGTTTTTCAAAAAGTGAAAAAAGTATGTCTACAAGATACAAACACAATCTTCAAATATAGTTTTGAAATAAAAAAGGATATTTAAAATAATTTGATATATTTTAGAGATTATATATTATATTAAATGTTACAAATTAAAAAAATATGCTTATGTTATAAAATTATGCATTAATATGAAAAAAAATAGACTTCAATTGCAAGATTTTTATGTAGAATGAAAATAATACAAAACAAGAAAAGATATAATTTTTTTCAAATAATAATTATAATGTTGGTTTGTTTGAAAGGAAAAAAATTTGAAAAATTTATGATTGAAAATTAAACCTCAGACATATTTTTTGCAAAAAGAATGAAATGTATATTAATTAAAATTATTAAAATTATAATTTATTTTTAAAATAATGATATTTTTATTTTTTAAAATTAATTTTTATATTTTTTTTATTAAAATTTAATTTTGGAGATCATAAAATATGATTAAAGAATTTATACTTTATAGCTTTTGAATTATGAAAATATTATTTAATTTTTAGTTTAGTTAAAAATTTAAGTATGTTCAAAAAAAATCTACAATAATATCTTTTATTTATATTTTTTATAAAATTAATATGATATTTTAATTTCAATTTTATTTTTAAATTTATTATTAAATATTAATTTGATAAAAAATTGATATGTAATTTAATTTCATTTGTATAAGATTCATTGAACTAAAAAGTGTGAATGTGCATAAAATTGATATAAGTCATAAAACCATAAAATTCTTATAAAATATTTTATTTTTAAAAATTGATTACAAGATAATCATCATGAGTAAAATGAAATTTTAAGATATTTAAATTTGATGTGATGAAATTAATAGATTACTTTTATAATGACACATGTATCAAGTGTGTTATAACTACATCATTAATGCAACACTTCATATTCAACCAAAATAAATATGTACACATAGTATTTGAAAATGATTTTTGAATAAATCAATAAGAATTTTATACATGGTATTATGAAATATATTTTTTATCATAAATATTTTTATTTTAATGACATGTTGATTTAAAAAAAATTATAAGCAATAAAAACTCAAATTTTGATGTATTTATTGTATATATGATAGTAAAAATATAAATTAAAAAATCATAAATGATAAAAATAATACATATCTAGTATCATCACTTAATATTGCACAACTTTGTCAATCAAAAAATTAACAAACATGATTCATGATACATAATAAAAACTGTAAAATTATATATATACTATAAATGTGTGAGAGCAATACAAGATATATAAATGAAATTTAGTTGACATGACTATTTTATTATAATAATTTTACCATAATAAAGATCTACAAATTTTTTTTAAATCAAAACAAGCAAAAAAATAAAAATTTACATTCATCACATAACAAATGATATTTTGTTGTACAACAATGTTAATAAATTAATCTCATTCACACATTCAACTTTGCATGTGAATTTCAAAAGATTAATGATTTGATTGGTAATTTGATATATTATTTCATGAAATCTTCCAAAAGAAATATGTTTTCATCTCTTTGAAAATGTATTAAATATCCAAATATGAAATGAATGTTTATGTTAAATATTATACTTAGTTACATCATGAGATCAAGCATTGAGCACAATAATCATATCTTTAATATGATTTTTTTTATAACACATTAACATTACATATACTACATCAATGAATAAAAAATATTTTTTCAAAATTTTTATATTAATACTAGATCTTATGATTTACATGCAGAAAATATTAAATAAGTGATTTTTCATATGCAAATTTATTATGAGAAAGTGTTGTTAATTTTATTTTCTTTGATTCTAATTTGGATTTTACGTGGGAGTTGATAGGCTCAACTTATTTTTTATGATTTTTGATCTTGCTTTTTTGTTTTAATTTTTCATCTCTTGCAATTAATTATTTATTCTAGATAGTTAATAAATTTTAATTTTATGATAATTTAAATATATTTAAATATTTAATGACAAATTTATATTAAATTTATGTTTTAAATAAAATTTTTTATTTTAATAAGATGTTAACAATTAATTTTTTTAATTAATAATGATAAATATATGAGATATAATTCACATAATATGCATATATGTAAGAAATGTTGTAGTATATATATGTAACCAAAGTATTTAATTGATTTTTTTAATTTTAATATTAATTGTATAAAAACTGAAATATTTGAAAGAGTTTTAAAATTAAGTTTTTATTAATAATTTTTAAATATAAAATATTTTGATCAATAATATATTTTCATTTATTATTATGATTTGTGAAATAAAATTTCAAAATTCATAACATCATAAATAAAGCTGATATAAAATAATGAGGCACCGTAAAATAAACAAAATGATGGGAACATCACATCAAGTCATAAATATATGAAACCAAAAAGGTAACATGAGGCTAGGCCCAATAGTATCATAGTGGGAAATGTGCTACTCCACATAAGAAATCCAAATTATTTAGTTAAAATAACATAGCTTCCAAAGAAGTATCTCCTAACGGGATTACTCTTCTATATATTACACTAGTTAGTGTTCTTTGTAGAACAATTAAAACATATTGTTTTAATTTAATTTTACAATAAATTAAAAAGAATGAAATCTTATGTTGCATAGTATGGTAAGCTTTCGTGCACTCTCCCACTAAAATTGTTGGAATAGATGTTGATAACTCTACATAACTCCAAAACTGGTCAAATCAACAACTGGACAAATCGACAAATCATCAACTGGACAAATAAATCAACTCTAAGAATATCACCCCCTCGTCAGCTTATCTTCTTACAATTTGCTCATTCTAGCTCTTACATAACTCCAAAACTAGACCACCAAGAATTGACCTCTATATAACATTCCCTCGTCAAGCTTCATCTTTCAACCATTTGCTTTAGAATTTACTCCTTTCGTCTCCTTTAAACCAAACCATCATCCGAGTCGGGATTTAGCGTGCGGAATGAAATGTGAAAATACCATGATGAACTTGAGGATAGACTTTATGTTCACTTGTTAAAATCATTTCTTGTTTGATTGTCCCCTTTCGTCACGTCTCAGACTGTATTCAAACATTTTTACTACCATTACTGACAGTAATGAGTTTTACCTTTCGTTCATAAAATGGTGAGAAAGGTAAAAACAGAAGTCAAGGAATGTGGGAGAAAAAAGGACAAGTGAAACTGACATCAACCAAGGTCATGGTGGAGTACGTCTTCATGATTGCCTGGAGACACGGTGGATCTCGGCAGAACACTAGAAGCAACGGAGTGCACACAAAGCCAAGGTCATGGCTGAAGCATCTGCGTACGAAGAGTTATGAAACCTAGAAGAGAAAGTATCAAATAACCTGAAAAGAAAGCTTCCTTCTTGAGAAATATCTCATCCAACAGGACTTGAAATAACACAACTACAGCATGACCACCTGTCTTTTGTTGTGAAAAGTGGCTTCTTCCAGATTGTTCTCATGACTAGAGAGCTTTCTCGCCCAAGTAATCGCTTCATGATCCAACCAGTTTCACACTTAAGAGAAATGTTGAGAGCTCCCTACTCAGGTGTTTCTTGTCAGACCGAACTGTACACATGGCACAATTTTCAAGCGCTCACAAAAGATCGCTTTAGGGAAACTGACGAATCTATTAGAACCTTTTACAGTGAGTAAGCCTGTACGAGGGCCACGGGATGGGGCTCACTAGTGTAAAGGGGCATTTAAGATTATGAGGGCCATGACTGCAGGGGAAACATGTACGAATGCAATTTCTGCAAGAATATGAATGGCATGCCAAGAGAGTGAATAAATATTCGACAGCTGATGACATACAACACACGTGACATTGAGAAATGGAATGCACCATCAATCTCCGCTTGCATACAGAAGGCACTTTGTATACAGGGATCATCATTTCAAAGTCAAAAATGGGTATCAATCTAATATTACAACTTGAGATTGGAGGCTCGAGGTAGTTGTTTCTCGTCCTTTTTGGAAGGAACTTTGCCTTTTCCATCTTTAGCACTATCCAGAGCTGCGAACACCTGTAAAATAGGAGCTCCACAGTTAGGCCCGGCATGTAAAACTGTCAACTGATAAAGTAGAAAGTCTGATCCTGGAAGTCCTCTTAAAGTTTAAGTACCTCACGACTAACCTTGCGCAGGCAACCAGCGACCATGATGTGCTTACTTCATAAACAAAAGCCTGACTGTATCAACTCATAATCACTGAATACCGCACAATACGAACTCCAAGCAAAACTATACACAGTCCGAACAGATGAACTTAAATTACCTTTGTAGATTTGGAAAATGACGAATGGCCAATTTTGAGTCCAGGTGTCGCCTTCGGATCTGCAGGGGTGGACCCAATAGGGCGAACACTCTTTCTGGCTCTAAGTTGATCTTGAGTCCTCCGTTCACCTGTGCGATGACAGAAGACAATTAGCTATACAAAACTGTTACGACGCTACTCTCACTCAATGTTATTCTACTATCACTCAATGCGTCCAGCAGCTGTGACAGTATCGCCTACGTATCCAAACATGACAAAGAGATTCTTGCGACGGCCGACTTCAAACCAAAAGCAAAACCCCCACTTACCATCCCACTTCGTAAGCATAACATCATTCAGAGATACGAAAAGCTGCAGATCGGGAGTAGCTGAGGGATAACTCATACCTTTGCGTTTTCTTTTCTTCTGTGCTCTCCGTCTCTTCCTCTCCTCGGGAGTAAGCTCAGCCTCGGCCTTGAGGCCATCTTCTCCCGTAAACACTTCCTCTGGTGCGAGCATGGATGCATCTGAAACTGCAAGAGGTGCTACCTGCAGTACAAATGAATGGATGAGCGAAGTACAAAACCACGCGTTGTTTTATAACCGCTACCCTCTTAGACTGAATCAGAAGCCCTAAAAAATGACATGCTAAAGAGATATGATCACTTAAACTCGCACCAGTCAAGACTCAAGGTTATTCAGAAATACAAACCTCTTCCATTGTAAGGGCCGGTACGTCTGCACGAACCCCCATGTCCTCAATGACAGGCTTAGGAGCAAAGTTGAAGTGGGAAAGTGCATCTAGACGGCTGCAAAGAGCTTTAAATAAGAGTGTTGCCTTCTCAAACACAGCCACGGTCAGAGATCAGGAGCCCAGTCCAGCCAAAACGACTGATTTACGAACTATTGTAAAAAAAGATAAACACGCGTTCGACCAGTACAGCAAGGACTTATGGTTCAGACTTCAGGCATGCCACCATATGGTATCACAGCTTACAGATGTAAACATACCTCACTTCTCAAGGCATCATTGCTGGTGGCAGGAGCAACAGCCGATCCCGTTTGCTGCATGTAATCGGCCTGACACACAAGGTAAAAGGGATGTGAACAGTTATATCTCAAACAAAACCATAGATGTTATTTGCAATGAACTCAAATATTGAGGGAAATGGCTAGAAAAAAATGCGAAGCCCAGAAGCTCACCTCGTAGAGCTCCCCAAGGCCTTTCTGACTTTTATTCTCATCCTGAAGAAAGAGATCATAACTTAGTTATACCACAAACAAGGAGAAGTGAGAACAGTCAAAGCATCATGAGCACTTCGATGCGAGAACTTGCAGCTGACATACCAGTTCAATCCGTTCTTTTGGTGCAGAATCGGCCGAGACATATCTTCTTTGTATGTCGTCAAAACGTCTCTGTACATATGTAAAGAGCGACAAGATTCAGACCCCGTCAGAGTGTTCTACGACACGAGTAATCTCACTGGGTTAAAGAAGAGACAGATCTACGTCCACGTGGTAGTCTCATCATACCACAAATACAGCCAGTTTCGGTAGGTTATCAACATCACAAGGACACTCTGCCTACACCTGCAATCTGAAGGACCTGTTTGCTGGTAAATACCTCTGCAATGCGAGCTTTTATCATGTCCTCTAATGATGCTGTGACTTCATCCGTGATCACAGGAGGTGGACGGGCATTGTGATCAAAATCGAGCTCCACCTCCAAAGCACTGTTCTTCGGTCTCTTCCTCGCTGTCACCTGTGAATTATAGCACATATCCAATATATTTGTATCAAAGTCCACATGAATCGAAAATCATCTTTCAATTTGGACTGTGGATGGATAGAATATTTCTTTGATTCACATTCCCAAATACCAACAGCTTGATACAATAACAGAGCAGGTGACAAGAAAAAACGACAGTAACCTCTCCTTGCTGCGTCCAGTCCTTCGGACCAATGTTGGCCTTCTCAAAGTACTCTATTCGTTTCTTAGCCTTCAATAGACGTTTCTCATGAGCTGAGAGATTCTCCTCCTGCACAGGTAGGAAGGATTAAGACCGAGAACCTTCTCCAAACATGTTAACTCGTGCACGTTGATAGCTGGAACTCTATGATTCAAGTGATTTTCCAACCAGGTCAGAGTCCTCGGGTCACCTGTGCCGGCACAATTTCCTTTTCACCAGAAATCATTTCCCGTTCGTCCGATCCTTCTTCATTGTCACTATCATCTACTTCGTTTTGATCATCGAGATCAATCTTCGCCTTCCGCTTCTTATCCTTACCAAAAAATTCTTCGTATTTTCCAAATCCTAATTCCTTGCCTCCTCCATCCTCGTCGTCATCTTCATCATCCTCTCCACTAAAACCAGCTTCAGCTGCCTCTACGTCGTCTTCTTCTTCATCATCTTCCTCTCCATCAGTACCCGAAGGTGAAGGAAGGCCATTCTCCTCAGCATCAGCCTTATCCAAAAAGTTCTCCATTTCGCTAATTTTGAAAAAATCATCTTCAACGGGGTTTCTTGATGCACCCTGATCTTCATCTTGGTCATCCTCTTCTTCGGAACCTGGAATCCCGTCGAGTCCGTCCATCTCTTCGTCCGATCCATCTGACCTCTCTTCGTCTTCATCTTCGGAAGCCAAACGCGCGCCATTGGCAAATTCCTGTTCCTTCTCCTTATCGTCATCGTGAACGTGTTTCTTCCTTTGTTCGGATGAATCTTCTGGCAATACAAAATAATTGTCGACAGACACTTTCTCAAGAATTTTCACTCTGCGACGAATGTAAGACAGCACCGGAAGAGATTGAAGATCAATCTGTTGCCAAATTTGTTCCGCATCGAATCTATCGGTGTATAATTTTCTCAAAGGTGCTTTATCGAAGTTACTCGCAGTGAGGGAGAATAAACCCTCTGAGGCCTGCTTCGCGCAGTCTACTAGTGCAGGTGAGGCACCCAGCCAATCGATGGCATCAGAACATTTCAATCTGTTAAGCGCCACCTCTGCCCCAGGATCGAATTCAGCTGACTTCGTCTTCATGCCTTTACTGAGCTCTTTGATTACACCATTCCCAAGTGGTTTAACCACCCCGTTCATCGTGCACAAGTCTGAGAATTCATGCCATGAACGACTTTCTCCCCGAAAATCAGTTCACTGCTTACAGTGATTTCCTATTCCTGTCACTTCATCGATTTCGAATTGGTAATACGAACTCTTCCTCATTCACGACGTCTCACATCTGCGACATCCTCATTCAACTCATCCAACTCATCCATATACTCCTGAACCCTAAGCGTGATTGCATGGGAGACTAGGAAAGCTAAACCCTACTAAATCGACCATTCCTGGCTAAAACCCTATGGAGTCCCTACAGGTAACAAGACAAACCCTAACCCTAATCCTGCTGACGGTGAAACCCTCACCCTTGATGCCAGATCTGGACGGCTGAGATCAAATGAATTCGCTCACGACGCTCCTCCTCTGACCGGGCTCGCATGGTGAATGATATAGATGGAACATTCGTGCCGCAGCAATTTCTAGGCGAAATGTTTCGGACGAGGTAGTTTGTTTCCGTTGTGTATTTGCTACATCGGAGGATGTGCTGGACGATATGGTGCTTTGATTTACTTCAGAATTGTGGATCTGTCAAGGGTGTATAATGGTTGTCCGTCTTCTCAAGGTGGCCTACTCTGTCGAACGGAGCCACTGTGAACTGCCTAGGTTAATTTAAGGGATAGTATGGGTTCGTATTCATCGGCAGGATTGAAGCTTCCGTGAACTGTACACGAAGAGCAGGACGTTCTTGAGTATGTCTGCACTATGTCTTGCGTGGAACATGGCCGCAGAAACTAGAAACCGCAGTTGTTCTTTTGGTGACAGCCACCTTCAAGAATGGAACCTGGTGTCGTCATTCCTGGCATATGGGATGTCAGCGCGCGTGACTCAATAATTGCGATTGGTACGACTCTGTTTGAGCGATGGAGTGTACAATAAAGGCTCCTTGTGCAATTACAGTGTTCCCTTCCTAACGTTCGGAAATGTGCCTGAGGTCTGTGTAACGACGATGAGGCTCTGATCATTTCGGTCTGCGGCGCTACGGAAATAACGTCATTTCTGTTCCTATAGTTTCTACCTCTGCATCAATCGGTTTACACTTCTATTCTATTCTACAATTGTGCGTATGTTACTACTTGCCACGCACAGGGCTAGCATGGACGACTCATTCTGACTGTGACACCCAAGTTAATAGAGTTGCCATGGGCGCTCAATTCCTGGGTTGGGTTGGGAATCCACCTGTAGTTGAAGTCATCGTCTAAGTAATCCGAGTTGATGTAGGCAGTCGTCAACACTGTGGTTTTTATTGGTTGAGACCCTTACGCAATAAAAATGCTTTTACCGGGACTGCTAGTCAGGTGCGAAGCTGAACCCATGCCGAGGGACATCTTTACACATAGCATGGAAGTGCAAGACAATCACTGGTAGGTGGCGTTTGCTAGGCTCAAGAAATATATCATTCCCATGGAGCGAGTGTTCGTTTGCCTTTCAACCTATTATGATTAACACATAACTATAATAGTTAGGGGGAAAGAGGTTATTTTGGTTATAGATAAATTAATAACCTAAAATGCAACCATTTGAGTTATTCATGCCAAACCAATTCTGCTAGTTTCACACATTTTAAAACGCAAGTATAATCCAGAATTTGTTTTGGAGTAATATACTTATTATACCCTATCCAGAGTCTGCATTGATATTGAGCAATGATCTTCCACGTCCAAATTAGTTTGCTATTTAGGATGTAGTGAATAGTTCCATCACGTTCAAGAGAAGAAATAGAAGATATGAAAAATATATCTCAGAAATGGGGAGAATATTGTATAAACTTGATAGAAGTGGCAGTCCTTGTAAAACATCGTCAGTATATGTTAAACCCAAAAAACTCTATGTTGGTTAAAAATGAAATTGATAAATATTTACACCCCGACATTATTTACCCTGTGTTGAGTAGTGAATGGGTTGCACCTATTATGATTGTGTCTAAGAAAAATATGTGGAAGATCCATGTGTGTCAACATTTCAGGAAGTTGAATGATGCTATGAAGAACATCCTTTGCATTTTGCAGATGCTATTCTAGATCATGTGGCATGCAATGAATGTTACAGTTTCCTAAACGGATTTTATGGATACAATTAAGTTTCCATAGGAGAGGAAGATAAAGAGAAGATTACTTTCACCATCGATTGGGGAACATATGTCTATCATAAAATATCATTTGGATTCTGCAATGCACTAGCTACTTTTTAGAGAATGATGACTCATATTTTTTTAAACTATTTGAGTAAGTTGGTTGAAATCTTCATAGATGACTTATGTGTCTTCGGATCCTAGGTGGACCATTTGTATCATCTCAATCAAACTTTTCAAAAATGTCGGAATAGTCAGCTAGCTCTACATCCAAAAAAGTGTTACTGTATGATGAGTGAAGTTATTTTCTTGGATCATTGAGTTTCGGCTCAAGGATAAGTAGATGTAGATAAGGTTAAGATAACTTATTTGTTAGAATCCCCTAATAACATCAGAGAGTTCAGAGCTTTCTTGGGGCATACAATATATTATTGCCTATATGTTAAGTCATATGGAGCTATTGCAGCTCTGTTAATCGAGTTGCTTAAGAAAGAAGTGGAGTTTGTATGGATTGACGAACATCATGTTATATTTCAACAAATGAAGAAAGAGTTAGTAACAACTCCGACATTGGTATCATCAAATTGGGAGAAACTTTTTCATGTTGATGTTGATACTTCATCAATTGCAATTGGATTGATGTTGGAACATAGAGATGAGCGAGGGAAGTATCATCTCATATACTTTGCTAGTCGCATGTTAAAAACCGCACAGCAAAAGTACTCCACTACGGAGAGGGAAGTATTGAGGATTTTTTACGTAGTAAGAAAGTTCCGACACTACCTCTTGGGTTATGAGTTTGTATTTCATGTGGACCAATTTTGTTTGAAATATCTTATTCAAAAAGTTGATCTTTTGGGATAACTAGCATGTTGGATGTTGTTATTACAAGAATTTTCCTTCATGATACAAATGAAAAAAGAAGTGCACCATATGCATGTTGATTTTTTTTCACAACTAGAGACAAAGATAGTAGCAGTAACAATGAATGACAAGTTCCTACATGAGCAACTATTTCAAATGATGAAATACAAGAAACACAGTATTTTGATGTGAATCGAAATCTTTAAATATTGGGATTACCAGAAGGATTTTTAGTAGAGCAAAGTACATTATTTGTTCATAAGGCAGCTCCTTATCAACTTGAAAAAGGGATATTGTTCAAACTAGGGGCAAACAAAGTTTTCAGAGTATGTTTAGAAACATATGAAGTGCATCAAGTTATTCAAGAAATGCATGAGAAAGCTGCACGAAGACATTATGCTTTAAGGAATACAGTCAAGAAAATTCTTACTGTGGAGGTTATGATGACCAATGATGTATAAGGATGTGCATAAGTTTATTCAAAAATGTGATGTTTGTCAATAAATTGAAAAACTGACTCAAATAACAAGATGGAAATTAAAGCCTATTTTGTCATTGGCACCTTTTGAGAAATTGGAAATGACTTGTTGGTATCTATTTCACTAGCGAGTAGAGGAACAAGGAAAAGATATACTCTTGTGATTATCAATTATGTTACAAAAATGATGGAAGTTATAGCTATTAGGAAAGATGATGTGAAAGCAGTCGCTGAATTTTTCTTTAATCAAGTCATTTGCAGATATGGATGTCCGTTAGAGCTAGTCAGCGATAAGAGAACAAATTTTTTGAATAATCTGATTGAAGAACTTATCAGTTATTTTTAGAAGCATCAGAAAATTACTCCTTATAATCCTAAAGCAAATGGTCTTACAAAGAATTCCAATGGATTGTTGTGTAAGATTCTTAATAAGATTACTGTTAATCATATTTATGACTGGGATACAAAAATACCAACAACTTTATGGGCATTTCGCACATAAGAGAAGATAACTACAAGATCTTCATCTTATTTGACTGATGGGATGCATCCTATAACACTAGTAAAGTTTGAAGTTCCTATTTATCTTATTTTAGTGGAGGATCGGTTGTCAATGGAGGAAAGTCAACTTCATAGGCTATTGGATTTGGCTAAGTTGGAGGAATCTTGAGATCAGATGGAAGAATTGACATAGGTTATTCTAAACAAACAAAAAGAGAAATATGATAGTCGATTGTGATCTCACAAGATTATGACAGATGACAAAATGATACTCTATGATAGTCATTATATGAAGTTTTCTAGTAAACTCCACTTGAGATGGATGGGACCATATGAAGTAAAGGAAATTTTTGAGAATCATGACCCTAATGCTCGTATGTAAGAACGAGCATTAGGGTCATGATCATCAGATGGGAACATCTCCTTCTAGAATCATGATGAGGTTCCAAAAAAGCCATCTAAGGTAAACCTTAGTGAGAGTCAACCCTAAGATCATAGTCTAGAGTTACTCGAAGACGTCTAAACTCACATATTTGCCACCTTATATTTGTTTAACACACCATTCCTTTATGAACAAATCAACAACACTACAATTTGACATTCCTTTGTGAAACTTGTATCTTACACCTTCAAATATTACTCTCCATACAATAGTGTTAGTAGAGTCACATGATTCGATTATTGATGGCCATGAAGGAATGGAGAAGATCATTGAAGTCTAGAGGGTATACTTTTGACAAAGACTAAGAGAAGACATCTTCAGTTATATACAAAATTGTGTGGCGTGTCAATATGATAAGACTAGCAAACATAAATCAAGATGTCTACTACAACCTCTACCAACACCAAGTAGGCGATGGGAGCACGTCAATATCAATATGAATATCAGATGTGAGTTACCAATGATGTCTACTAGTTATGATTTGATAGTCATTTTTGTGGATAAATTGAGCAAGATGATTCATGTTAGACCCACAACAAAACAAATACTGCACTAGAACTTGCTCACAATAATATGGATGTAATTTTTTCTCAATGTGGTTTAGTGATAGTTTTCATCACTTATATAGATATTTAGTTTACTATCATGTTTTGGAAAACTTTATTCAGGCTATTCAAAACAAAATTGGTCACTTATCATCCTCAAACAGATGGATAATCAAAATAGCAAATAAAACTATTGAGCACATGCTTAGAGCTTTCATTTTGGAAGAGCAAGAAGATTGGAATGTGTTTTTACTCTTGTTTGAGTTTGCTTATAAGAATAAGTCAATCAATACATCCACAAAAGTCAGCCCTTTCTTCCTTAAGTATGGTGAACATTCTATCACATAGTCTACTTTGGTAAGACTGGATCACATGCATGAATCATCAACTGTAGTTGAAGTTGTGAACGAGTTTATGGCACTAGTCTAAAGATGAGTGCATCATGCAAAACAAAAATTAGCCATTGTCCAATATGACATTACCATGGGTTCAAAAGTTAAGTCCAGGATTTATGAATCATTCCCGAAGGTCCAAAAGATTAGAGCATTTTCCAACAAGTTAAAGTTACTAACATACATGCAAATACATCCCATTTTTCATGTGTATCTCTTTCAGAAGTATATTTCACTATCTTCTTTCTTTGGCAACCCACATCAATCACTTCCTTTACCAGTGATGATTGATGACGTAGAGGAATATGAGATAGAAAGTATCCTCAAGAGTGGACTAGAGGTTAGCAGAATCCAAAAGTGGAATATCTAGTACAATGGAAAGATAACCCACTTTATGAAGCTTCTTGGGAACCTTTGGCAAATCTTACAAATGACAAGATACTTTTAGAGATGTTTAAGTCTTCTTGCAATGAGGATATTGCTTCTTAAATTGGGGAGGTTTGTAACCAATCTTGATTACTTATAATTAGTTTAGCCAAATCTTAGATTGGTCACTAGATCACTAAAGGACAAAATAATGGTGTATATGATCCAAAAAGTAAAAGATAAATTTTGGCTTGTATGGATATATGAAGAGGTGGCTACCATGCATTGGTGGATTGGATTGGGTGCTAGATATCTTTTAGGAATTTCTTATGATAAGATGATAAAAGATGCAACCTATGCATGTTAGCCATGTGACATAGTTTCTATTTTAGACTGTCATAGTTCTATAGTATATAAAGCAAGGAGAGTTCTTGAAAATGCATCTAATTTTGAAAGTCATTCCAAAGTCATTGAATTCAATTTACAGTGCAGCGGCAGCAGCCAAGGTTTTCAAGTATAGGGATATGTAGAGACATCAACTCTTTGTCCCTCTTGTTTTGGAATTATATGTAGTTATGAACATTGACTTTGGCATGTTTGCAAGAGCCTACCATACTAGGAGGCAAAGGATATCACTCTCTTTAGTTTATTGTATAGCCTATTTTAGGCAACATGTTTCCATTACTCTACAGAGAGCACTCGCTTATACAATCCATATGAAGCAATCAATTAGGTGATACTTCTTCGGATGCTCATGTTGTATGTGGACGGTTTGACCTACATTGTTTGAATATCTTATTTGCAATAGAACATATTTTCCATTGTGATGTTATTGGGACCTAGCTCTATGTTATCTGTTTGGTTTCATCCATATATGATTTGATGATGGGGTCTTAAGTTATAGGATTTTAGGGCCTTAAGTCTTCCTTTTTTAAAAAAGTGAGTATGTTTCAAAAAAATCATTAATAAAATTTCTATTGCTCTTATGTGCTTTTTTTTCTCTCTTTTTTTGGATCCTTTTTCAATTAGCATCTCCTCCCAAGTTATAATGTTATTTCCTTCACTTTAATTTATCTTTCATGTGCATATTGACTCTCTATTTTAGATCTTGCATGTCTTTACTAATTTTTCCTAACATAATAGAGAAACTTTACAACTATAAAAAAAATCACAAGAAAACTTTTGATTTTAATCAACATGAAAATACAATATTAATTTTTTGATCATCAATGAAATTTCTTTCTTTTATTACTTTGTTATCACTTTGAATCTTTTTTCCTACTACAACACATTTTTGTATTTACAAACACCTTGCTTTCTTTTATTATAATTACATTAATCTCATTTGATTATAATTTTGGTTTTTTAACTTTATTCACTCTCATATATTTTTATGGATGACAATAACATTCATACTATCATGAATCTAGCCTTATTAATCTCCAAAATCAAAAATTATTGCTTGTTTGATGAGAAGATTATAAGATCTTTTTATGAATTCTAGAGTAAATTATTCAAGATATTCACGGTTCTTATTTTCATTAAAATTGATATTGAGTGTAATTTAATGATACATTACACATCAATCATAAAATACTTACACTATTGATGATATCTTAAGCTTCAATATGTCAAGCACAATATCTCATATCATTTTAGCTATCTTCCAAGATGCAACTTTTCAAATATGAGTAGTTCATTGTCAACAAGCTTCTATGATTGTTAAACGTTTATTTTCAATTTTTATTTCAATTTCAATATTTCTTATTTGAATTTTTGTATTAAAATTTTTTGTGACTTTTGCTAGCATTAGGGATAAAATTCAATGTTGAAATGTAAACAAACGTCCTTCATGGATTTTGCTTCTTCTAATCAAATTTCTTCTAAACTCATCATCCATACAAACAAGTACAAGGAACAAAACGTGTAATCTTCAAAGAAGAATTTTTTGTCATTTTTAGGATTTGTTGACAAAAAAATATTAAAACCATCAAATTTCATCGCAAATTAGAAAATTTATATGCAAATTTAAATTTCTCTAAAATTTAATGAGGTCCGCTAGGTAAAATCTTATTATAAATAAAACAATTTTTCACTGAAAGTCAACTTTAAATATATAATCATTACTATGCATAATCACATTTTTTAATGTGACAAACTTTGTGGTTTATTCGAAGTTTCATGTACCAACTACCATCTCTTGCACAGGTTGGCTGCACATTCTGCACTCCCTACCGTTATCGCCTATGGTCATTGTTCTGAACTAGCTTCATATGGTACTAATCTTTTTCGTTTTTGTTTTTTGGGTTTGGTGGCCTGATTTGATTTGCCGTAGGCTGTCAGGTGGTGTGGCCGCTTCCTGCCGTCCAGTGCTCCAGGTAAAGTCCTTCTGTTCTCTTACAATTTGAGCGCAACGTTCTCACCACAATATTTTATAGTAACTCAATAATAAAGAAGATAGCAGGGTGAGTTTTTCGTCCTCGTGAGTTTACATGCTACATTTTAATATAGTAGATACATATTTTCCCCTCTTTCTTTATTTGTTTTCTCTCACCGAGTTTCAGTGTAGAGTAATTCATTCGTAAACATATAGAACTATTTGTACCAATTATTTTCACAACATTTAGTGATATTTTCGGAGAAAAAAGCAACGGAGATGGGAAAGAATGCATCATCTGTTCCAATTTTCGGCTGGACCGCTGTCTCAATTGGTTGGTTTCTATTAGGCTTAGGAACAAAACTGTTCTGTGTTTGATCGGTTCTTGCAATCTGCTTTCGGTTTTAGGAAAACTCGTTAGGTTATTATTATATTGCGTCACTGATGGACTATGACTATATCAAGTACAACGGTCTCGTCCGACTCTCTTCTTTGGTCAAAGTTAATGTGGACTCGTATGTGGACCAGTTGGACGGTGGTCACTCGGGAGCACTATTACGTACCGAGAATAATAACCTTTTTTTATTTTTTATTTTTTTATCATAGCTTCTCGTGGGCATAAACGTTTCCCGAACAACACCTGTTCTTTCTGATGGGTGCGTGACGTAGCCCATCGAGTCAGTCAGATGATCTGCAGTGAACAACACAATCTCTGATGGGAGCCTACTGTAGCTGGAGCAAGGCTACGTAAAAAGGTCCCCTGTTACCATGGCCAACATTACAATCTACGACTTCTGTTCCCAACTTGATGGGTCTTCCCATCCTTTTTGTTATTTTACTGTGTCTGATTGATTGACTGCCCCGGCTTCGAAGTTGCATGACACGATTTGTCTTACTCCTGACGTGTTTCTGCAAAAGGACCTAAGAAATAGATGTGCCTAAAGGCCATTGTAAGTGAATCGCGGAGAAATTATTCATCCTCCAGTGCTCGGTAGCTGCAACACATTGTGAGCTGTGGGACACCTGATTCGCAAATTTTGTTAGTACGAGACGTAGCAGCTACATATGCAACGCTTTTAACGTTTACTTTGCTACAGTCACCCTTCAGTATCAAAATCAGTACGCCACATTCGCCCTTCTATGAATCGTACTCCGACCTGTGAAGTAGTTCGATTGGTCCCCTTTCCTTACACGCAACAAAAATCTCTTTTCTCGGACTTATGAGAAAAGAGATTTTTGTTATAAGCACGTATGAGCACTCGTCCTCGCACACAGCACCAATTATCCACAATGGAGGAAAACGGTTCCCAGAAGCTATCTCCCGGAAGCCTTGATATCGAAAAGCAAACCTTCGACGTTGCAGCCGACCGCGCTCTTGTGCGGAAGATCGACTTGCGCCTCATCCCTTACCTCTCGTTTCTATACCTCCTCTCTTACTTAGATCGAGCCAACATTGGCAACGCTAAAATCGAGGGACTCGATGTGGACCTCCGTCTGACAGACCAGCAGTATCTGTGGACTCTTACAGCATTCTTCTTCCCATACGCGTTGTTCGAAGTTCCATCCAACATCTTGCTAAAGAGACTGCGCCCGAGTATATGGATCCCCTCCATCATGATCGCTTGGGGAACTTGCATGACCCTTATGGGCCTCGTGAAGAACTTTGAGGGCCTGCTCACAGCTCGATTCTTTCTGGGCGTCGCGGAATCGGGTCTTTTCCCGGGTGTCACTTACTACTTGTCGTGCTGGTATAAAAAGCGTGAATATGGCGTCCGAACAGCGATCTTCGTCTCCGCGGCCACCTGCGCCGGAGCGTTCGGTGGCCTGTTGGCCGCGGGCCTCGCACAGCTGGACGGAGTCAGCGGGTTAGCAGGATGGGCTTGGATTTTCATCCCCGAGGGCCTGGTTACCGTCGTCGCGGGCATGGTTTCGTTCTGGATTATCCCGGATTTTCCGGACTCTGCGAAATTCTTGACCCCGGATGAGCGCGACCGCACCATCGCACGGCTGCAAGCGGACTCGCAGCTGTCGGCCGGGCACTTTGAGTCCTTCAACATGCGCCGCTTGTGGACAGCTATCAGAGATTGGAAGACTCCGGTGGCGATGATAATTTACATGGGGCTGGTTGGGCCCTCGAATGGATTGACTCTTTTTCTTCCGTCTATCATCCGAGAGCTCGGTTACACCTCGACGCATGCGCAGCTTCTCACCGTGCCGCCGTATGCGGTTTCTTTCGTCGTAACTGTGGCTGTCGGATTGGCAGCTGATAAGACTGGACAGCGGGGCAAATTCACCATCCCCTGTGTGCTTATTGCCATCGTGGGGTATATAATGAATATTATCCCATCCACTGGACCAGGGGTGCGGTACGCGGGCGTGTACCTCGCCACTGTGGGGATTTACCCTGCCGTTGCAAATTCCATATCCTGGGTCGCGAACAATGTGGAGGGCTCGTACAAACGAGGTATTGTCATGGCCATGATGATCTCGTGGGGGAATCTGCAGGGTGTCGTGAGTTCGAACATTTATCGGGCCAAGGATGCACCGCATTATCTTCTGGGCCACTGTGTTGTGATGGGATATTTGGTGATCGCCTTGATTGCCAGTGTGTACTTTTCTCTTGCTCTGGCAGCAGAGAACAGGAAGAGAGAGAGGGGCGAGAGGGACTACAGGATCAAGGCTGGCACGGAGGAGGAGAGGGCCGATATGGGCGATCTGCATCCGTCTTTCAGGTATACAATTTGATCAGGCAGTCTCACAAGATATAATCAGTCGATGGCTTGTGGATTGATACTCGGTCCACTTGTCCACCAAGACACGGACTCCATACTATGTCGGAGTTTGGGTGGATGCAGATTGCTTCATTCAGATTTGGCGCCTTGACGGCTCTGGTGGACGAAAAAGTTTTGAAGCTGAAAAGCTATTGTAACATAGTAAGAGCGAACGCTCGAAGTTTTGATGATCACTCGGATGCAGGAGGAAAGAATCATTCTGCATGGAACATACCGAGAACAGAGCCTAGCTGACAGGTATTCTCAGAGCTACAACCAGCAAAACTCTCCTGGTTCGGAAACTCATTCGAGAAATTTCTGCACACTAGTTGACCAAACCCCCGCATGCAGCCGTTTTCCTGCTAGTGCCCTCAAGTTGATTGCTGAGCTGTAGGAGGTAGTTGCACATGTATACCAACCCGCATTGGTTTCACTTGTGACTCCATTGCCCCGTAGCCTCCTGGTTTCTTGATTCCACGGAGAATGGGCTGTACGTACAGCTCGAGAAGTTTCACTAGGAAAAACGTGTCCCCCTAGCTTTTTGGACCGCACAACGGAATTCTCCCACGGATGCGTTTTGCAATAAACCGGGAAGTAGAGCACAAAATATAATTTCGCCTTCGCATTTACTCTTTCTTCACCCCTTCGGATTGTTTTATGGTTTCAGAAGGTGACATTGTCAACCTCGATCACCAAACTGGGGACTCAACGAAGGACCCCAAAAATCTGGGCGCTGGAAGTGTATAGTATTGTATCAAATAACATTGTACTTAATTATTGGCGTGGTCACTACTGTACTGGACAAAGCCCGGAGTGTGTTATGAATTCTGATAAGGAAATTCCATTGGTTCGTCAATTGCATGTCTACCTCTTTTCATCATGTAAAGCGATTGAGGCAGTTGGCAGCGGACATGCAATTCCAAAACTGATGGAACGCCAATCGAAATCGCTCGCGGCTAAATGCGGCAAACAAAAATAAGGATTTATAGAAGTAGAAACATCACTCGACCATCTTTAGACCTTTGGCCGCAGGCGTGGTTGAGAACTTATACAGGCACATATACTCACTTGAGTCTCGACCTGTATTCCAGCTACGGAGGCATGCTCCTCACTTGAGGCCTTTGAATGAGAGTGGTAAG
Source organism: Marchantia paleacea (assembly GCA_014180765.2). Classification (NCBI taxonomy): domain Eukaryota; kingdom Viridiplantae; phylum Streptophyta; class Marchantiopsida; order Marchantiales; family Marchantiaceae; genus Marchantia; species Marchantia paleacea. The sequence continues at coordinate 972,501 of MUAA02000030.1, forward strand.
GTCCTTGTTGTAGACTGAGCTCCACTAAGGCAGTCATGTATTGTTGATATTAGTTGTTTCGGTGTTAGTTATGTGCATCCATTTTATAGAGAGGTTATTAAATTTACTTTGTATAGTATTTTTAAGGTTCATATTTTTTTCTTTATTTATTAACATGGTTTTTCTAGCGATATAGTCATCGTTATACAATCCGTCAATTGACAAGTATATACTTTGGGAATATTTTTATTTGTTATGGTTCATTATAGAGTTTTTTTTGTCTATTGCTTTGGCTCATTATAGAGTTTTTTTTGTCTATTGCTTTGGCAATGTTAGGTTGTGTGTTACACTCTTTAGCATGTGATACACATTGTGGACCAGTAAATCGCATTAGTCAGGATTTTGATTATTTGACTATTATCATTGTCAAAGGTGTCAAAGCGTAGGGCTTGGTCTCTTTTGACATTACTCATCATCTCTAGTTTCCAAGAGGGATGTATAACATCGATATACGGTTTAAATTTATTGGAGTGCCAGTAGGGTCAGAGGATTTTGTCTCACGCTACCTAGGCGTTGCACTTGTCGAGATGTTTTGCATGTAGATGACCTTCATCTACTAGAGGATCCGCATGTGGTATTTGGTATATTGTCATCTAGTATTGCTCATCGATCCACTTACCTTCTTCGCACAGTTTCTCTTTTAACTATATTTATATCACGTTTGACAACCTTTGATAGGAGGATCATGGACGTCTTTGATAATATCTTTGGATCAAGGATATTCGAGTGTGTAACATGAGATTTGGCAAGGAGACAAACATCTTAGTTAATTTTTTGTGGAGTGTAGGTTTATTATCGATAGAGAAGACGACATCTACAACATTCTAGTTGGACATTCGTTGTACATTTGTTATCTTCTCGATTTGTGATCGTAGATAGATCTATCCTTGAGATATATGCAAGGGATGTGAATACAAGATTATTTTCATTACATGTATTACTGCGACATACGAGAGATGTTTTACCACTTGAGATATGACATAAACTCTCACTCTTAGTGGATTTGGCCATTCCTCATAGTACTAGAGCTTGTATACGTTCTTGCTTTGGCAAGGTGCATGCTTTTGGATCTCGGCTCCACCATGCATCAAGGCTTTCTGACTCGCATCAACTACTTTCTCTATAGCGATGAGGTTCCGTCTTGGCTTGGTTCATCCATCTACATCTTCATTATTCACATATAAATGTGGTATCACTTTAGATACAGCATGTGTTCATATGACTCCTTGCCCATTCAGAGTCAAAGTATAGCTACTCATTATGTCATTAGGGATGTGGTATTTGCTATAGCGCAAGAGGGTGGATATCTCATATGGAGAGAGCGTTAGTATGTCTTGCAGTCCACTAGCATTAGGGTAGACTTGTACTTGATTCGAGAGGACAAAATCAATCTGACGGATGTGGTGGTCACCAATCCTACTCGAGATACAGTTTCAGAGGGGGTGATCACTTATCCTTCATGATGGATGACGAGTGGAGCGGTGTTGCATGGACATTTCTTTGCTGTGAGAATGCCTAAGCGTATGGCTGTAGAAGAACTCTCTTGAACCTCGTGTGAGTTGACAATCTCTTCTACTTCTCCTTAGCACTCCACATTCGAGTTCATTACAATCGATAAAATTTCAACGTAAGAAGATTATGATATCCAATGATCGGACCGATAACTCTCGCTTAAATTTCACAGAAAATTGTTTCACAACTCTTTTAATCTCTCAAAAAAGTTTCATATGTTTCTCTATTCTAGATCTCTCAAAACAAATGTCGATTTACACACTGTATCACAAGGTAATATGCAAACCAGTGTGTACTAAAACCATCACACATTCCAATCCTTGACTTCAATTGCTCTCAAATTTCATAAGAAAGTTATTTATCATCCGAAATTCAACTGTGGAAAGTTTTATTGACAAAAATTTATAATATCAAAAGATATGATCGATGTACTAACTTCGTGATAGTAAGTGTAATCCTGTAACTCTCACTGTATACACAAACTCCAACCTATCACTCTGTACTCAAAACACAAGCCCGAGTCGTAAACTATATTTAAGTTGATTCAGATCTCTCAAAACCCTAGTAAGATTCTCAAAAACACCCCAAATACCTTCAAAGATCTAAATTTTTCTCTCTATCTTTGAATCATCATTTCAGAGTGTTAATTCTCCAAATCCATCCGATATGGAGTCAACGTCGTAACTCGTTCCGTCAGCTCTCCAACCCTATCTTCAAATCTTTGAATGTCATCCTAGAAGATCTTCAAAACCCACTCAAAACCTCGAAGAGGTTGTCCTAGTGCCATCATTAGCCAAAACTCCTAGAACAATGAGAATGGAGAGTGTTATTTTGACCTCTAGTGTGGCCAAATTAGCTCCATTTTAACTTAGAGCTTTACAACTCTTAAACACACTACTTAGACATCTTATACACAATATGAGTTATTACTAATAAAAGTTAAAATGACAACTGAAACCGGCTAAATATATTTGAAAGTGATCACAATGAAGACACCAGATGTTGATCACAAATGGAATGGACATCGGTACATCTGGAGTATCATGTTGTCCTCTATTCATTTTCTACATCGATTCCACTTCGATCAGATAAACTCCTTAGTAACAAGGTGAGATGTCTATATCTCTCCCATACCCTTTTCACCCCGACTGCGCTTTATATCTGATAAAATCCAAGATAATATCTCTTGGAGCCTTTTCAACATCCAAGCCTTACAATGTTGTCGGTTATCCTAACCTAAAGTATCGCCGTCATAACGACAGCTCTGAAGATGACACATGTGATCATCTTCTCATAGTAACCGCGTCACAACACGATAGTGGCACCAACCAAGGTCTCCAAGTATATGGGTATACATAGAGGTCAACTCTTTGTTCCTCTAGCTTTGGATTTATATGGAACTATGGACACTAACTTCGACATGTTAGTGAGTGAGTGCGTGAGAGCCTACCATACTAGGCGGCATGGGGTATCACTCTCCTTAGCTTAATGTATATGCAATGTGTTTCCATTGTTCTATAGAGAGCACTAGGTGGTGCAATCCACAGGAGAGCAATCACGATAGGTGAACGGTTCTTTGGATGTTGCTTTTGTTTGTAGGCATAGATAGTTGGGATATTTTAGGCGTTGTAATATATATTTGGTGTGCCATGCTATTGGGGCCTAGCCCATGTTTCCGTTTTGGTTCTATCCTTGTAACATTTGATGGGGTCTTCTCACCTCTTTTGTTATTTTACTTTGTCTCACACGATGGTTTTATCATCCTTTTCTTCTCTTTTTGGCCGTTGAAGTTCACCTTGTTCGGTCCAGACGCCACTTCAGCCTATCCGAAGAACAGATCTTGAAATCATCCTCCAACATATTTGGAAGTGGGTCCAGTCAAGACTGCTGACTCAACAGTCTTTCGCGCACGAAAATCAAGTTAAATAAAATCATAAAGAAATAACGGCCTGTAAGAAACACGGCAACAAACGACAATAATTTAGTCTTCCCTTGCATCATTCTCGTCTTTTTGAAACTCGGCTAGCTGGAGATTGAATTACAAAATTTATTGAGAGCTAGAGTTCTGACTCCAGCTATTTCTCGGGAGATTTACTTAACGTCAGGACAGAACTCAGAGATTTACTTAAGGTGAGGTCAGGTACTGTACGATCACTGAGTTCCTTAAGTCAATCTCCAGATAAGTAGCTGGAGACAGAACTCAAGCTCTACATTTTTACTTTAGCTGGAGACAGAACTCAGTGACCGTACCTGACCTCTTGATGCTACGTAGTAGAGATACAGAACTCTTTGTAATCTCTAAAGCAGAACCCACTTAGTAACCCTTAATTCCTAAACAAAAGAAGCCCCATATTTCAAATCGGAGTAAGTCTATAATGCACAAGTGAACGATTTTATTTTGTATTTACCTTCTATGTACTGCAATGATGGGACCCTTATCGTACCTTGTGCAACATATAAATTATTTGTACCATGAAGTCTCCCGAAGAACCCAGTTCCCAGTAAATATAAGTACCGGAAAGATAGCAAGGCTCCACAAATCACAAAGAATACGAATCATAATCGAATAAGAGGAGAAAGGTAAATCCGGTAGAATAAAATACTGCGGCATCCGAATGTATGCTTTCCAGATTAATGTTGAAGAATCAACTAGAGGGAGTATTTGTCTCCCAATAAAACTATAATCATGTGGGCCCCTGCTTTACCCCATGGTAACAAGCGATAAATAGTGAACTAAAGTGCTTCTAAAACGTACTGTACAGAATCTTGCCATCCGTTAGATCACTCGTGACCGGGTGTGAATCGTGCTCTGGCGGGTACTGCAAACTAGTTCTTTATTGATGTACGGTGCAACAGGTGAGTGTGTAGGGATTTGTATCTTGCTTTGGGAGGTGATCCCCATCCGCACTGTTGCCCGTTCAGAAGGGATTAGCAAGTAGAAAATAAGTGGAGGTTGTAAAAATTTCTTTCATCAGTTCAGAAGTGAATGGGAGAAGGTGCGGACATAATCCAAGTTTTTATACAATAATTCGAAAAAACATTCATGAAAATGGATCATTCCCAGAAAAATGGATCATGGAAGAATAAATTATTCCCATGTTCTACAAGTGTTTCTCAATACCTTTAAATTCATTATTTTTCTAAATTGGACTTTTTCACTGTAAAAATCCTCCAATCAATGGCCAAGACAAGTACATTGCAATCAATGCTCTAATTTTTTCTCCAATCTCACCCTTCATTTTGCACATTTTTCAGTACTCAAAAGATCAAAAATATGTTCCAACACTAAAAAATACGTATCCTCAAATCACTTAACCTCATAGAGATAAAACCAACCATAGATCATACTCAAAATTATTTCCAGTATTGAGTATTATATTTTAGGATAATTTAATAGTTCATATTTTGTTTCCATTAAAAGTATTTTTTTTTATTAATCACACAAAATTACAACCCCTTTTATATTTTGGGCAGTTTCACTTAACCTAATTCAGATTTCAAGCTCCAAAATTATTACAATATGAATATAATATTCACCAAATATTAAAATTTCATATATATATGATTTATCTCTTGAAGTATACAATAGATTTGAATGATTAAAAATAATTTTTTTCCATTCAATTGAGATTTAAACCTAGAACAAACATCACTCCCTTTAGCATAAAGATCTTCCTTACACTGGTCACACAATACTATCATCAATAGTGTGCTCATTGCTTCTAGTCCAAATTTATCACAAAATGACTGTTCGTATTAACTTTCATCAAGGTTGTATAATATCTTGAACTCAATCATGCACAAAATCATATAGTAATGATCTTCTCTTCTATATAGCTACTTACCCATCTCCATTTTTTCTTGGATTTTTTGACAAGACCTATGGAGTTATATCAATCATAAGAAATATAAATAACAATCCTCCAACTCAACAACATCCATCAAAATTGGTCAAACCAATCCATCCATGTTGACATTACTTAAGGATGACAATGAAAAAACATACATAAACGTATAGCGGAAGTTAAAGTCCATGGTTTTCCTTCATCAAAGTCATTATTTTGTCAAGAGATATATGCATATTTTATTAATTTCTTCAGAAAAGTCCAATAATTTTGACCTCATTCATTTCCAATATCTTAGAACTTATTTTGTCAACTTGTAAAAAAAATTATTTTTATCTAACCTTTTTCAAATCTTTACATTCTATAATTATTATTTTTAAAAACGTACATCATTTATAACTTTTTGAAAATTTAAAAATCTCTGATGTAAATTTTGGACCCCTTAAAATTAATCACACAAACTTCAAATTGCTTCTACTTCTAGATTTCCATCATGATCTTCACTTCATTAGCCGTTTAAAACACTCAACAAAAAATGGATCAAAGATAATATCAATCAAAACTAATCAAAAGACCTTCAACAATCCAAGAATTCATAATTCTCAAACACAATCTAATTTCAATTTCTGAGATAATCTTTTCTACTCTCAAAATATCCACAAGGACACTCCACTCATAATCATAGCATAAAAAATATTACATTTGAGCCAAATTTACTTTGAGTGTCAAAGAATGCATGTTCTTGCACTAGCTTATTCTGTTAGTAGTTAACTCTGATCTTGAGTAACTCTTGTTAGTTTGACTATAGTTAGTTAGACTAGAGCTAGGTCTGATACTATTGTATAAGAAGGCTGGAAGAAACTCTCTGCGACACAATTAGGATATTTAGTAAAGTGACTTTGTGTGTTCTGTGAACGTAGCCTCAGTGAGGTAAACCATGTATTTTGTGTGTTATCAAATGTTGTATCAGAGTGATTGGAAATTCTTCCTGCCCACGCAACAACACATCGGGCTTCGGAGAACTCTGCTAGTCTTTCTCTCCATCTCTCTCTTGAGCTCTCCCTCTATCTCATGTTCTCGTTCTAGACGAAACAAGACGGCAGTCATGAAGACAAGAGGAGCCAGATTTGATATTGTCAAATATGATGGGCATGGTGACTATCTTATATGGGAGAGGCAAGTCAAAGGCAAGTTGAAGGCTTCAAGTTTGGGTAAGTCATTGAGGCCTAAACCCTCTACATTCAATGATGAAGACTGGAAGGACCTTTAGGAGCAAGCAATGAGTATTGTTATACTCCATTTACAACCTTTAGTTCTGAAGCAAGTTGATGAGTATGACAATTGTACTTTATTGTTTGAGTCTCTTCAGTGACAGTTTCATCACAAAGTTATCAAACAGATTGAACACCTCCTTGAAGCTAATGAGTTTCAAGATGAAAGATTCAGGTACGAAGATAAAAGATCACATTGATGCCTTTGGTGATCTTGTTATTGATCTTCAGAATCTTGGAGAGGAGATAACTGATGAGAGGAAGGTCCTTCATCTGTTAAGCTCATCATCTACTTCATATCGATCATTGTCATAAGTGTTACTCCATCATGATAGACAAATGATCACTTACAATGAGGTTGTAAGTGCTCTATTGTCTGATGACCTATAGCAGAAGATGATGATGCCCTCTACTCCATCCTCTTCATATGGTACGGCACTAAATGTAACCCGTGGACGGTCACAATCACAGAATGACAAGGATGGGAAGAAGTTTGGATCTAGAGGTAGATCCATGTCTAGGGGTAAATCCCAAGACAGAAAGACAGTGGTCTGTTGGAAATGTGGCAAGATTGGTCATTTTAAGAAGGACTGTAGTGTGAAGACCAAGTCTACTTATCCTCCTTTGGCCAATGTGGCTCAAGATTTTGATGAGGAGGATGACTTGCTCGAAGATGGACTATGAAGCTAGAGGTATGCCCTATGCAACTCACCAAAGGACGTTAGTGATGTATGGATTCTTGATAGTGCTTGTTCTTATCACATTTATTACATTGGAGAGTTTTTTAATGTTTTCTTAGTATCAAACGGTTTAGTTCTTATGGAAAATGATCAACCCTGTAGAATTAAAGGTGTTGGATTTGTCCAGATTCACATGTTTGATAGAGTCAAACGTACGTTGACTCTCGTTGGGTTTATACCTAAAATGAGAAAGAATCTTATCTCTCTTGGAATGTTAGATTCAAAAGTCCTTGAGTGGAGTTCTAAACAAGGAGTACTTGAGGTGAGAGTAGGTGATAAGATTATCTTAAGAGTACACAAGCATAGAAATCTGTATGTGCTAGAGGGCAATACCATTTGTGGTGAAGTCAATCTTACCAGATCTCGGCGTGAGATGGCTCATGTTTAGCATTCTAGAATGGGACACATGAGTAACAGGTACTTGACCTTCCTTCGTGATAGGGTCTTGTTACCTGGTTTAGGTAAAATTGACATGGAATTTTGTGAGCATTGCGTTATGGGCAAGCAACATAGAAAAGATTTTGGTGTTGGAACTCATAGTTTCAAAAAGTTACTTGAGTATGTATATAGTGATGTGTGGGGACCCTCTTCTAAAGCCTCACATTCTGGGAAGTGGTACTATGTATCATTTATTGATGATTATTCAAGATTTGTGTGGGTCTATTTTCTTACACAAAAGTCTGAAGTCTTTGCAACTTTCAAAAGTTGGAGAGGCCAAGTTGAGACTCAGACTGGTCACAAGATGAGATATCTATGTTCGGATAATGGCGGGGAGTATACTTCTGAGGAGTTTGGAAGTTACTGCAAAGAGGAGGGGATCACTCGTCATCTCACCACGATTCATACTCCACAACAAAATGATGTTTATGAGAGGCTCAACCGAATAATATTGTAGAAGGTGTTTAGTATGTTGAGCCAATTTGATTTACCATATGAATTCCGGGCTGAAGTTGTAAAAACCGCAGTATATTTGATAAATCTGTCTCCTTCAAGTGCAATCAATTTCTTGACACCGTTTGAATTGAGGCACAAACGGAGGAATGATTATAATCATTTGAGAATTTTTGGTTGTACGGTTTATCCTCTCATACCTAAGGAGAATATGACCAAGTTGGATCCTACATCCAAGAAGTGTCATTTTCTTGGATATGCAAGTGGTATGAAAGGTTATAGGCTATGGGATCCTGTAACTTGTAAGGTGATCGTCAATATGGATATTTCTTTTCATGAGCCCATATCATTGAGAGAGGGGGAGATTGATCATTATGGGTTTAATGATGCACCACAAGGAGAAGCTCCAGAACAGATGGAGTAAATTCTTGAACAACAGGAATTGGAGGAGCAAGTTGTCGTTACTAAGCCTCAAGACACAACATGAAACGATGGAGACCAACCAAGACCATCTACTAGTAGATCATCAAATTGGATTAATAGAGCTCCCGAAAGGTATGGAACATGGGATGATTCATCTATTCTTGAGGATCATGATATTGAATCTGAGAATGATGATGACAATGCGTTCATCTTGGAAGAAGGAGAATCTTGTTCATATAGAGAAGCTCAAGCTTCTATCAATAAGCTTGAGTGGGATATTGCTATGGAGCGTGAGATGCAATCGCTTGTTGAGAACAAGACTTGGGAGCTGGTGGAGCTTCCAAAGAGTCAACATTTGGTTGATAGCAAGTGGGTGTACAAGTTGAAGTATAATCTAGCGGATGAAGAAAAGAGGATCTTCAAAGTCAGGTTGGTGGCTAAGGGCTTCACACAAGAGAAAGATGTGGATTACAACTAAGTCTTCTCACCTGTAGCAAAGTATGCTACAATTTGTCAAGTATGTGCACTTGTTGCGATATTTGGTCTAGTTTTGGATTAGATGGATTTTGTCACGGCTTTTCTATATGGATCTTTGGAGGAAGAAATCTACATGAGACAACCTTTTGGCTATGAGAAGAAAGTTTATGAGAAGTTTGTTTGTAGATTGCTCAAATCTCTATATGGATTGAAGCAAGCTCCTAGGCAATGGAATGCAAGATTTGATGAATTCATGAAAACACAAGGATTTTCAATAAGTGTGTTTGATCCATGTGTTTACATGAAGAAGGTGAATAATGAGATCTTTAGCCTCATTATTCTAGTACTCTATGTAGATGACATGCTCATTTTGGCAAAGGAACAATCTGACGTCGATAGATGCAAGAGTCAACTGAAATATGCATTCAAGATGAAGGATTTGGGTAAATCCAAGAGGATATTTGGAGTGCACGAAAGTCTACCATACTAGGCGGTAGGGGGTATAACTCTCTTTAAATTATTGTATAGCTTATTTTAGGCAACATGTTTCCATTGTTTTACACAGAATATTAGCTGGTGCAATCCATAAGATAACAATCATGTTAGATGATGCTCTATTATTTTTAGACCATTTGACTTAGATAGTTCATATATCTAAGATGTTCCATGACATATTTCCTAGTGTGATACTATTGGGATCTAGTCCCATGTTACTCGTTTGGTTTCATCCTTGTAGGACTTGATGGGGTCTTCCGATCCTTTTTGTTATTTCATTGTGTCTGGTTCCTAAAAGTAACGTGAACTAATGATCATTCATCAAATCCCTCATAATATTTGTTCGATCTTAGCACGAGATACTTGTCCACACTGAAGAGCATGTGCATCGGGGGAGTATGATATAGTCCCTCTAAGGGAAACATATCGGAAGACCGGTTTCCTTAATGACAAGACAGGCAGGGCGTGGAAGATTCGACCTGTAAATTTCGGATGACAACGAAAGCTCCTGCGTTTGGATTCTAGATAAGTATGGGAGGTTTAGAGTATAACAAAGTCCCATATAAATAAAAGAGGGTTGTTAGGAAGAGCAAAGTAACAAAAGGGATGGGATGACCCCATCAAATCGTACAAGAATGAACCAAAACGGTAACATGGGGCTAGGGCGATAGCATCACACTGGAAAATATGTCATACATCACCTAAGATATCCAAACTGTCTAGGTCAAACGGTCTACAAACAATATGAGCATCCAAAGAAGCATCATCTAAGGTGATTGCTCTCCTATGGACTGCAACAGCTAGTGCTCTTTGTAGAGCAATGGAAATATGTTGCCTAAAATAGGTTATACATCAAGCTAAAGAGAGTGATACCCCATGCCGCCTAGTATGGTAGGCTCTCACTCACTCCCTTAAGAACATATTGAAGTTGGTGTTCATAGCTCCATATAACTTCAAAGCTTGAGGAACAAAGAGGTGACCTCTCTGCATATCCTTATACTTGGAGACCTTGACTGTTGGCGCTCCATTCGCCGTCCATCCTGGAGGATTGATGATCATCCCCTTTGAAACTATATCATGAGTAGGATCAGTAACCACCACATCCACGACAGTGATTTGGTCCTTCCAAACCAAGTACATATCTGTCCTAACCCTAGTCAACGGCAAGGCATAGCAACGCTCTTTCCATGTGAGGTATCCACTCTCTCACACTATAGCAAACACCACATCCCTAATGGCCTCATGGATTATTATCCTCTGCACTCCGAATTGGTAACGAGTCATATGAACATTTGATGTTGAGTAATGAAGATATAGATGGATGGACCAAGCCAAAACAAAATCTCATTGTTATAGAGAAAGTAGTTGGTGTGAACCAAGATTCACGAGTTTGCATCCTTGTTAGAGCAAGAGCGTAGACGAAGTTTAGTAGTACAAAAAATGGCCTGATCCACTAAAAGTGAATGTAGAGCCTCCTGAAACTGAAATATATGTAATGGGAATGATCCCATATCCATGTCTCTCGTATATATCTCAAGGATAGGTCTATTTGCGATCACAAATTGAGAAGATAACAAAGGTAATACGAGTGCCCAACTAGCCAAGAATACTATAGGTGCCTACCCCTCCACACGAAGGCTGAGATTCTCGTTTTTCTTCTCACCCACAACATGTTGATCAACCAAACTCCTGTTTGGAGAAGGCTTGTAAAACAAACCTATGCCATCCATGGTAAAGACATCAGATGATTTAGTCCCCACTAGCTTGACCTTGACTACTGCAAATTTGTCCAATAACTCCTTCCTTGTGCATAAAGAGATATGACCAAGGATTCATTCTCTTTATGCACAATTTTGAGATGATAGTTGTGTCACTTCTTAAAAGCCTCAATTAAATCGTTTGAGTATATACACCTTTACAATTACTTTGGCACTTTTCATATTCTCTTAAATCACCTTCGCTTTCATCATCATCAAGTAGTTGGAGATAGTGAGCTTATGTACTTGGGCAGCCCAGAACCACTAATGCAGGTATTTTTCAACCACACAAACTCCAAATACGTTCTCGTGTTTTATTTTTTCAAACTCTCAATCAATTTAGCTCTCTTCTTCTAAACTCTACACATTGTGGTGTTTTTTACAGTGATAAAAGATTTTCTGAGAAGTCCAAGCAGCAATTTTGCATTGTGACATGTTAAAATTCTCATTCTTGTAACCAGATAGCTCTCTCTTATGTGCATGAATAAGTGGTGCACACTCTTTGAAAGCCATTAAACATTAGCGCTTAAGTGCAGATTTACACTCGATTGAACACTGTCACATACCAAGATTGTAGAAAAACACTTCAAAAGTGTTTTAAAAAAAAACTCCCCTTTCCCATTAGGGGCTGTAGAGGAGATAGCGTACCCGCACCCCCGGTAAAGCCCTCCGAAATTTTACTTCTCCCATTTGAGAACCGTTGACGCAAGCTTTGGATTTTCCTGGATTAGAGACTTGTATGGTCCTTGACGCACCTTCAATCACATTAAATGATGCTTATTAGGGTGCTCGGTATTTTGACTTACATAGTTAACATATCTTAGGTGGAATAGTATATATTTCCCATTGTGATGCTATTGTGCCTAGCCCCATCCTACCCATTTGGTTTCATCGTTGTGCGAATTGATCGGTCTTCCCTTCCTTTTTGCTATATTCGTCTGTGCTTTTGTTATTTCCTGTTTAAATTCAAGATTTGCAAGGGAGATGTACATTTTATCCCAAGGATTAGATTCACATTTTTTTAGTAACCGATAAATTTACTTCAAATTTTTCTCGAATGATTAAACCTTATGCTAGCCTCGTAAGTCCTCGGTTTTCACTGGAAATTACGGGAAAATGTACGCCCAAAATTCCCTTTAGCAATGGGCCAGGAGTTTCCTTGGTGTGAACCAATTTTTGAAATATGAACATCCGTCGAGCTCGTGGGTGCGATAAGAAACTCTGCCCGGCTGATCAGGTATATTACTGTTTATAGCTGCGGGCCTGCGAATCAGCACTGTGCGCTAAGATAAAATCTCAAACTCTATACCACGTCACTACGGAGAACCTTACTTTACCGTGATACTGCGGGCCTGCTCAAAAGCTAGGACTGGAACATCAGCTGTATTACAGTCGCATCATCAGCAGGCTGTTCATGGATTCTGAAAAGATATTTGCTTACATTGAATGGATCCTCCGTCGTAATCTTTGCTTCAATATTTATAATTATATTTCGAGCAAAATCGACAAACATCTTGTTTGGCTCATCGAAAAATTGAACGAGCCACTTCGATACTCAGCTTGGATGCTCCGTCCTGAAGTGCACAAGCCCTCGTGTTGGACGGTGCTCATTGATACAAATATCCACTCTAAAGTGCCTGAGAATTCCGTTGAGATTTTCTTCTTATCGGTTTGAGTACACTAAACTACCAAAGAAATGCAATCTAGACGGTGGACCAGGCAAGACCCAGGACGCTCTTTAAATGCCTTACACACAGCAAGTATGAAGTGGACAAGCTAGGCATTCCGTTGTACTCATACATGAGGAAGGAAAGATTTGTCATTGATTTAAACTTGATTGCAGTTATCTTCTCGCTCAAGAGGGTCATAAATATAAGTGAAGTACTGTGTGTAGGCTGACGTATAGCTGTAGCCACAGACCCACAGACCTGAGGACTTTCAAGGTCTTATTTTTTTCCGGCGCCAATCATCATCATTATCCTATCTAGAGCAGTACAGTCTACCTGCACAGCAATGAAAATAGGTGCAGATTTATCAGTATTTAACAATTTCTTTCCGCGTAATTTATTGTAAGGTAGGTGAATCAGTGTGTACACAGTCCGTCTGTCAGTCTACGGGATCTCATATGTCATACTACTGTACCGTATTACGACGAGTCTGTTCTTGCATCGAATCCCGTGAGAACGTCCTTGTGGTTTCAGAAAGGTTCTTGACTTTTTACATTTACTGTAGTTTCTCACATTGGAAATTCGAGAAACTTAACGCAGTACTGTACTACAGTCTCGATGTTTTTCGACAGTTAAACTAGAAGTTATACACATCTCGTGTGTAATATCTGAAGACACATCCATCATGGAGTATTGTTGGTTCAGTCGTGGTTCAAAACACCTCGGGAGTCTACTGTAGTTGGATAGAGGTATAACTTCAAGTTATCATGATTTCGTGGTGGTCACCGCCACGAAATCATTTTGAGTTAGAACCCACGAAGGCCAAAATTATTTCCACATTTACTTTTTTGTCGCTCTATTCTTTATTTATTACTTTGGGCAAATAGACATAGAGTATGTAAAAGTTATCAGTTTCGCACAAGCATACATGAGTCAAATTGCCATGAGGACACTGCAAAGCGACACAGTATAATAACAAAAGGGACACTGATGAGGACACTTCTGATTGGACACATGATCTAGTAAATGAGTACCAATCCAGTTATCACCACTTGTGGTAACTCGTAGCAAAAATTATCATACCATCCTTTACTAGTTATCACACCATCGTTCTCAGATTATCACCTTCTGCATCATAAAATAATTTAAGCCTCCACTTTAGATTGGAACGCTCTAGTTGCTCTACTATTTTCAAAATTGGTAAAAGTGATTGACATACATGCATATCTCTAGAAATTATATGCAATCATCATCCATAGCACTACCGGAACATGCGAGTAAAGTTTTATAAAAAATAACAATAAAAAATTCGAAATAGGCCAAAAAAAAATTGAGCATACTACGTTGAGATGCAAAAATGAACCCTAAATCTATATGGAAAATATTTCATGAGTTGAATGGAATTAATGTTTTGTATTCACTATGACGTAAAGCATACTGAAAAGCTAGAAAAAATATTTTTTTATGATTGACTCTGGTCAGAACAATTTAGACTTTATGTATTTAAGATACCAAATAAAAATGTTAAAAATCCAACCAAATGTATTGGCTCTCATACATTTAAGCATTATAAAATAAAACATGATTAAAAAACAATTAATGCTTAAGTTTTCAAATCACAATTGCTTTTAAAAATTTATTCACATGCTAAAAGATATGGCTTTAACATGCAATGCAAATTATGATCTTTTAACTTGATTTATATGATCAATTATAAGTCTCTAGTGTGATTTATTTCAAAATTTTTTTAAAAAAAGCTAATAAAATTCTCGTATAAAATTCCTAACACTAAAAAGAATTATTCTTTTTCTCCCTTGTAACTTTCTTATGGGCTACCCATCCCTTACTACGAATTTTATTTCATACCTCACCGAAGTTCCCCATGCTTGGGATCTTTAGTAATGAGGCCTAGGAAAGGGGTGCCCATATGAAAGATTTTTGTAATTTCCTAATCTGTCTCTGCCTAGAAAATGGGACATGAGAGACAAACAATGAACAAAGAGAACCGCATCACGATGCCATCTCTCAGCCGATTGTCAGTTGAGCCGTCTCAAATCACGACCCTGTATTTGAGGTCGCGATCAAGGACCTACACCTTAGAGAACAAGGACCTACACCTGAGAGTATCTCTATTGAGCTCACGATGTTGTGGAGATACTTCCACTTAATCCAGCTTTTGCAAACATTTGTCAACTGGATGTACTGTGCAAATGTTTTCTCTTATCACGACCATCTTTTCGGCAGGATTACGCAGTACTGATACGTGCGCAACTGAGTAGCCACGACACCTCGATGATGAACAATTAGATTTTCCACCTCGATTCCAAAACTAAACATAAAGCGCATGGCACTCAAGCTGCAATGTTGATGTAATGGCTAACGCTGGCTGCTGCCTTCATGGGATTCTATTGAAGTCGACCGTGACCGAAGAGCGTTCTCTGCAGTCGTGTTACTTACTTCCAATGAAGCTCGCGGAAAATGATGAATCCTATAGCATCGACAGAACATTGAGTCACGCTGCTATGTTTGATTATTTCATCCTTCAGAAAGGACATGAGCACGGAGGCCTAAACAATAACTCGGAGATTGAAAACAATAAGTTAATATCACAGCCGAGTTCTATTAGACTGATCTAGACATCTCCAGAATGAATCTAACAAGCACGCAAGCTTCAAGAACGTACAACGATCACGTCAAAAGAAGCAGACAAGTTGGATAATCACGACTTAAGGACGAGACATACTCTTGAAGTTTCATCTCGCCTCTATTGAGAGAGGTAGATACTTCTTGGGGATTCAGTCTAAAATTTAAGGCTTTCAGATTGTGGCGTGTGCTTTGATCTTTGCTGGCCAGCTGGGTAGAATTCTTTTAGCATTGGTATCGTCGACCTTTCATCACCGGCCATGGTTCGTTTAGAGTAGAGAAAAGAAGAAGATTACTTGAAGAGGTACCAATACACACCAAGAAAGGTGTTTTACGCATGGTCTTATAATGAGGCAACATTGCAACCGGCAGCAGCCGACTGGCTATTGCCGTGAGCAGTCTACACAAGTTAAACTCAGGAAGTATAGTGGATAATGGACAAGTAGAACATTTGGTTTGCAGAATTGGTATATTTTATTCGAGGCAAGTACAAAGGTATTTGGAACTGTCGACTAAAGGAAAAAGCTCCTTCAATGGTAAACTGAGCAAGTGTCCGTCAGGATGAGTCCAAGGAACACTCGTCTGCAGGAAAGTCAAAGTGAATGTGGACACTTCGTCCACATTCCTAGTGGATGGGAAATCATTATGTATCACCCACTGGGGTCCACTCTACAGTCCTATGAGACTTGTCTCACTAGGTTCTTGGGATACGTCCAGATGTATTCCAATAGTTCATCCGGGATTTCCTGGTTTCATTAATCATAATGGAGCACGAGTCCCTTACTCACAGTTTTGTCAATTTCCCCTGCTTTACGATACCCGACAGTTCTTACTGTGAAGTATTCAAAGCAAAAGCCCGCAGAATTTGCCCAGCTTCATACTTGTTCAATACAACTCAGGAAAGTGATATTCAAAGCTTGTGTTAACGATCTGTTACATTGTGCAGGACACCTTCTAAACAACTCCTTTGCGTTGGAAAATAACTAGAACCACCAACGCCACGTATTTCACGTCTTCTTTTAGCTGGCTGGTCTTGTATAAACACCAAGCATTGGCCCACAAGTACCTACACCGGGACAACCTTCTCCTTGAACTTGATTCTTCTCCGACCAATGTGGTCTTCCTTGCACTGATTTGTAACTATCCTCGCTCGAAACAACAATATGTATATGCCGTGGTCCTCCGAGCAGGCAGAAGAGAAACAGTCTAAGCATTGTTGAGCACTTCTGAGCATTACATGCTCTTGCGTACGAGCACTGACCCAACATGGCTCGTCCAGGAACCGAGGAAAACTTCTCTGAGAGCCTCGACGCTGAGAAACAAACCTTCTCAACTGCAGTACCTTTCAACGAAGCGGCAGAACGAGCACTGATCCGCAAAATAGATTTGCGTCTCATACCTTACCTGTCGTTCCTCTACCTCCTCTCATTCCTCGATCGGGCCAACATTGGTAACGCTAAAATTGCAGGACTTGTTCCCGACCTCCACATGACAGACCAGCAATATTTATGGACGCTTACAGCCTTCTTCTTCCCGTATGCATTTTTCGAAGTTCCCTCCAACATCTTGCTGAAGCGACTGAAACCAAGTGTCTGGATTCCAACGATCATGATGGCATGGGGAACTTGCATGACCCTCATGGGCCTCGTCAAGAACTTCGAGGGCCTCCTCTCAGCTCGATTCTTCCTAGGCGTCGCGGAGGCTGGACTCTATCCAGGAGTGAGCTACTACCTCTCCTGCTGGTACAAGAAACGTGAATTCGGCTTCCGAGCTGCAATTTTCTTCTCCGCTGCCACTGTCTCGGGGGCCTTCGGCGGCCTCCTAGCCGCGGCAATTTCGAAAATGGACGGAGTCGGCAATTTGCCAGGCTGGGCGTGGATATTCATCCTCGAAGGTCTGGTAACAGTCCTCGCAGGCTTCGCTTCGTTCTGGCTAGTCCCCGATTTTCCCGACACCGCTACATTCTTGACAGCGGACGAGCGCGCGTTCACCATCGCGCGGCTGCAAGCGGATGACCAGCTCTCAGCGGGGCATTTCGAGGCGTTCAATTTAAGCCGTTTGTGGAACGCTTGGAAGGACTGGAAGACGCCCGTGGTGATAGTTATCAACTTGGGCGCGGTTGGGCCGCTGTATGCTTTTTCGCTGTTTCTACCATCCATTATCAAGGAACTCGGTTACACATCTACGCACGCTCAGCTGCTCTCCGTGCCGCCTTATGTGGTGGCCTGCTTCTTCACCGTGTTGATCGGATACACGGGCGATAAATATGGCCAACGCGGGATACACAGCGTCGTATGTTTGACAGTTTCGCTCACGGGCTACCTTTTGAATGTCATTCCTTCGTCTGGAGCTGGGGTGCGCTACGCGGGCGTGTTCCTAGCTGCCGCCGGGCTGTACCCCGCCATTACGAACAACATAGCCTGGATCGCGAACAATGTGGAGGGTTCATACAAACGCGGCATTCTCATGGCCACGGCGATCTCGTTCGGAAATATTCAAGGAGTTGTCAGTTCGAACATCTATAGGGCGAGAGATGCACCGCATTATCTTTTGGGGCACACGGTTGTTATGGTGTATCTGTTGGTTAGCGTGAGTGCGTGTGTTGTTTTCTGGCTTGCGCTGGGAGCGGAAAATAGGAAGAGGGATAGAGGCGAGAGAAAGTATAGGATCAAGACTGGCACCGAGCAGGAGAAGCTGGAGTTGGGTGACATGCATCCGGAGTTTAGATATACGCTTTAAGCCGAGAATGATAACATCAGACAGCGATATACAACGACGAATCATCCACACTACGAAAACTGTAGTCGTAGACTTTAGAACATGGAATCGTTTACGTCTTCTGCCCGAGTATCGCGAGGTGGGAGCCGAGTACTCAGTAAGGCGTTGACAGTAAGACTTCGTGTGTTGATGGCTCGTTCTATGTAGGAAAATTGCTCCTTCAAACTAGGAAGGTCAACAATTTGTCTTGCGGAGAAATGAGGACCTTACGATAGACTGTTTACAGTCTGCATTGAAAAGCCACATCGGCAACAGCATCAAATCGCCGAGTACAAGATTCTAGAGCTCAGAAAACGATTACTCACAATTTCGATTCGACAGTTTCAGAGCTTCAAATTCATTCTAGTGACACTGAGACGCATTCCATTATTCTTGGGAACTTGACTTTGGAATATTCGCTGCAGGCTTTTGGGGAACTGGGTGGAATGTTGCGGAGCTGATGGACCTTATATTGATATGATTTGCTTTAGCCTGGGCACAAGACGGCTCGTACAGTAACCGCAATGGAGCCTCCAACAGTCTTTGACATTAGTGGAAGCAGGAAAGTGGAAATCTCCGTACATAATCCTCTGTCTCCTAGAGTATTTAATTAGTTCTGTACATTTTCCTCGTGACGAGGATTTTACCGTTCTATTTAGTCATCCTGCAGTTAACAAGACTGCGGGTGACAAGACCGGAGATAGCAATCATGACATTTCACAACGTTTCTTTCAGATGTTGTCTTTCTCCGGTCAAGTAGCTTCTTGTCCTTCATAATCCCATCCCTTTTGTTATTTTACTGTGTCTCTTCCTCATAATCTTCCGTGACAAGAATAGTAATGTAATTGATCAATATTGTCCATGTCATTCCTGTCTATATATTTGTGAGGCTGGATGGAGGACAAAGAGAAACCTCATCCATAGAGTGGCCTGACTCTTCGGACAGTGGACCTTGGCCTCTTCAAAACCTCGGTACCTAGCCTGTACTAGGACTGGATTTCTCTCTCTACTTTCCATAACTTCAATACCGGAGCGATCTCTATGAACTAAATAACTGCAAATCACCAGAAAATTAGATTGGACCTGCCCTACGGGCAGGTACTTTCAGAGTAAATTACATTCTAATTTACTATGGATTGTGTTTTGTCTAGAAAAAATAAGTCTTGAAATGATTGAAATATTCTGCTGTTGGTTAGGGAATAACTAAGAGTAATAGTAGCAAGACAAATAGATATGAAGGTTAAAAAATGACTCATTTTATCTTTTTGGGATTCCAATCAATTGGAGTGAAAATATATTGAAAAGTTATGAATGGGAAGTTACCAATACACTATATATTTATAATGCATTATGAGTGTATCTATTTGATTTACATTTTAGATTACCTAAGTCGGTAATCTAACAAGTGTGTAAATTTATCCAAGTATGAATACACTCTTTAACAATAGGCCATGTCACTATTTACACATGAGAAAAATCAATGTATTACGTATGATAACAACAAATACATTGTCACACGTGTAAATCTACCGTGAATAGATGCAAAATGCACTGCAGCAAATATTGGAATGATCTAAGGTCATGTAATGATCACCAGCTATTTCTTGCGTAGTGAATAATCAATCACACACTAGTAGAACTTCCTTTTCATTCTAGGAATTGCTAATTTTTTTAAAAAGCATTTTTAAGAGATTATGATTAAGAACAAAATTCTTAAAACGTGCACATATTTAGTTTGGAACAATGATGGTATTTGAAATAACTTTTAAAATTTTTTGAGAAGATTTAAAAGTCTTCATGGGGAACATTGGCATATTGGGAGAGAAAGTAGAAAAGTTCATCAAAAGAACTATAAGGTGGGTTGAAGAATGTATGCAATTGAATGGATTATTGATCTCACATGATGATTTGAAGTTTGAGATTGAAATTCATATCCTATAGTGTATTGGGAAGTATACTTAGAAATATATAACTTTTTTGAGGGATCATATTGAACTACTATGTAGTTTACAAGTTGAACTTATATTTAGTTTAAGTTGTAACTCAATTCAAGTATTAAATGGTAGCTTCAAGTTTGTGTATATAATTAAAAAAACAAAATTGTAGTGATTGTTACAAAATTACTTCAATGATTACAACTTTTGCTAAAACAAATTTGTTTAAAAAAACATTTTACAATTGAAGCTTGGATTATGAAAAATCTTCTCATGATACATTGTATATTTAGAGAATTTTTCCAAAAGATATGGACATGAACAACATCGAAAATTTTCTGAAACAAATATGTTATCATGAATTGAAATGATAATTTGATGTAAAATAAACCTTAAAGTATCATTAGATTCAGTTACAAGAGGTATTTCAAGTTTTTCAAAATATTACATGACAAAATTTCAAAAGTTGAATTTGACAAATCAAGAAAAGATTATTTGGGGTAAAAAATTTCGGTAGAAAAAATTCAAGTGATGAATGAGAACATAAAATCCACATAGATTAGAAAGCATGAAAGAGAGGATCAAACTTGGATGAAGAATTTTTCTTTTTTTAATTTCATTTTAACATAAATTTAAAACTTTTTTCTATACTACTTAAGAATTAACATCTATGTTAAGATATGTCAAAAATGATCATGAAATTTTTCACAAGAGTTAGCTTTTTAAACATTGAAAGATTTTCTTTTATATGCATCTAGTAGTATGATACTAATAAGCCCATCAAGTTGGCTATTGATGCATGAATTACATCAATGGGTAGAATTTTTCAATCAAATGGGATAACAATTGACATTGGTTTTTTTTCCCTTTCAAGTTGTTGGCAGGTGAATAAACCTATCACATAAATAAACAAGAAATGTTATCAATTGTTATTACCACTAAATATCAAAAGCACTATTTATGAGACAAAAAGATTGTTCTTCAAACCGAACACAAATCATTTGTGTATTTGGATATCCATAAGCTTAGTTTTCAAATGACAACTTCAATAGTCAAAATGTTATCAACAATTTAACATAAAGATACATAAAAATAATGTATGTGGAATACACAAAGTAACTTGTAATGATTTCATGGCAATATATTACATCATTAAAATAACATAGGTGAATATTCAAGTCCATTTGAGTCTCAAACCAATTGGTGGACTCAAATAATACGTGAAATAAAGAAATATGAAGATCATGTAGACACTTCACTTGGAAAGGGCAAAGGAGCTTTGAGGTTTAGCATTTCATGAGTATTGTATATGGAATGGATTCACAAGATATGAAATAACTTATAATGATGTACAATGATGTTGTGAGAATGTCATACAATCATTGCAAGGTATGTGAAAATCTAGAAGATTTTGAAAAAAGTATATAACAAATGTATCATTGGTTAAGAATGATGGAGAATGGGAAGATATAGAATTATATGTTTAAAGATCTACAAAAGTGTACATTAACCAAGAATTCTAAAAAATAAAAAAATATGGAATCATATGTTTGTAGTTGGTTAGCATATTAACAAAACAAAAAGAATAATAAAAAATTGACAAATTTATTACAACATATTTTTATTTTCAAGCATGGTGAGAACATGTTACTATGGATCTAGTATGTGAATTGATGATGACCTCTTTAAAATATGATTCAATAGGGATTTTGAATACAAACACCTCTTGAACATCACCAATTTTAATCTAGTATATGTATCACCATGGATATGCATGAATACACAATATGCATGGATATTGTGTCTTCATTATGAAGCAACCTCTTTATAGAATTTCAATCTGATTTGAGTTGAATTATCTATTGAACCTATAAATATTGTCAATCTAATATTAACATGTACTTTTTTCAATTCATTCTCTCATCAACAAATTTTACGAGCCCATAAGAAACTTATCCCAACTTCAAATATCATAAATTTTTTTACATGTACTGCATCTTTCTATCAAGAGCTTTTTAATAATATTTTTGAATACCTAAATTTCATAGAAATTTATTTATCTCTCTTTCGATATTTTTCTAACTCTTAGATAAAAAATATTTATTTATTTTTCCTCCAATGATGAAATTTTTTAACTCAATTTTTCTTGTTTCATGTATTATCATATGCATTTGGCAAAATATTAAAATTTGAGCAAATTAAACTCTTATCTATCTTTTTTATGTGTTATTTACATTATTTATTATATAATAAATAAAAATTCATCATCACAATATACAATATCATGTTCTCAAACTGTAAAATTTTTAACATATTTAAAAGACATAAAATATGATATTATAGTTATTAAGCTATTTCATCTTTTCATTACATTTTAGATTTAAATTTTGATCCAAAAATAACTATTGATTGTAGTATTTAAAATAATAAAATGTTGTGTTTGTGTGGAGTTAGAAAAAAAATAATGACTTTTTATTTCTCCTTGGATTACCTCAAAATATCTTTCAACGTAAAAAATAAAACAACAAACGATAAAGCTCTCAACATGGATGTCAATCATTTAAATGATTTTCACTTAATTGTAGAACTACATGAAATGGATTACACATATGATGTTATAAAGCATCTCAATTTTTTTTCAAACTTAATAGAGATGACGAGGAAGACATACTTGTAGATGCATCAATTGAAATACTACACATCTTGAAGAGAGAATTGTGAAGGCCAAAAAAGTACAAAGATGATATCAAATTTAAGCATGTTTATAAAACCCTAATGGAGTATTTATTTCATCATAATGCTTCAAGAATCCTTGCAAAAAAGTAACATATTTTTACTTTGCAATGAGTAATTCTAGATGATTCAATTTTTTTATATAGTATTCAAATTAGTACATGTTTATAGTTTTACATATTCATATTATGCTAACGTATATAAAATTTCAAAATTTAAGATTTATTAGTGGTGAATAGACCATAATTTTATAAAAATATTATAATGAAGATCATCAAATACTTCATTTATTTTTCACTCAAATATTTTAATGCAAAAAAAATAAAAAATTTATTATTTAAATATATATGATTTTTTATGCATATTTTTTAAATTGGATAATTTTTGAGATACATTATTTTATTTTTGAGAGTTTTTAAAACACGACAATCACTAAACCAAAGCAATTAATTAGTAGATTGCTCCTTCTTAATCATTTTATTTTTGAGAATTTTCAAAACATAATTTCACTAAGAGGTAGTGGTTGGTTAATAGATTGCACTTGCTTCATTAGCGAATTTTCAAAACATGCCACCATTCCAAGGAGGCATTGGTTTATAATTTGCTCATTTTTAATTAATAATTATTTTTGAAACATCTCAAATTTGAACATTTCTTTCCTCAAATTTTGAGTTTATCTCAAAATACTATTAAATAAATTTAATTTATTATTTTCATGTAAATAATATTATTATTTTATGAAATAAATAAATAATATTATTATAAAAAATATAATAAAAATATTTTATTAATATTATCATTTTTAAAAAATGATTAATATTTAAATTTAAAGCATGATTATTATTAAGTTTGTCATAAGTGTTTATGATGTTTACAAGGATACCCAAACTTTATGTTTGAAATTATACATTTAGACTTTATTGACGAATACAATAATACATAGTTGCAAGGTGAAAATCTAAGCACAATAAAGTAAATATTAGGTATATTAGTATATATTAATAAAAAATTGACATTATTAAAATAATTTTTTGAATTATATATTTTTATTTTCAAATCTTATATTAAAAAAATTAATAGATTTAATAATTAAAATATAATATTTTTAAATTTAAATTTTAAATTTACATGAGTAGAGGATAACTTTTTACACATTTTGCAATGAATTATGATAGACATTTATCATGATTTTTTAAAAATTTAATTATATTTAGTAGAAATGAAAAAAATCAAAAATTTATGGTTATGCATCAAAGAAATAACCATACATTTTTTTATTTATGAAATCCAAAAAAATAAAATCATAAAATTTCATTTACTTGGATTCAAAATACAATATCAAAAGATATATGACATGAATATGATGCTTTGAGATAGTGAATGCATTTCAAGAAGATATATTAAACTATGTTCATAATTCGTTTTGTATAACAAAAGATGACTCTTGTTATTCGTATTCCGTGCATAACATATAGAAAAATTTACTCTTTTCTGTTAACAATCTAATTTTTTCAAATTTTTGTTCATTATATGTATCATGTCATTGATATATGTGTTTGATCATTTCAATCAATGTTGATTGACATGACTTAAAGGTTTAGTTGATGGAGATTATTTTCAAATTATTAAACATGTTTCAATTTTTTTTAAATTTTATTTGATCTATGTTCCTTTCATATTTAGTCACTCCTCATATGATTTTATGAAAAATTACTTAATTATTTTTGATTTTATAAGGATGGTTCAACAATAAGAGGGAGAGAAAAATTATTATGAATAAAAATAAATGATAATTTTATATTTGAGTCCAATTTTACATTTGATTTTAATCATATAAAAAATAATCTATTCATTTAATTTTTTATAATAATCATACTTTTGATCATGATGACAAACAATTAGATGTGACAAGTCATATTTTGACTGCAAATGTGGCAAGAGATGTGACAATCAACATAAATGTGTTGATTTATATTACGTTCCATTGCGGATACATTTGATGCCATTATCATGATTTTTTTATCTTTATTGATGCAATAAATGTGAAAAAATCTGCTATCAATAATACTGTAAATTACCATTGATAATATGTGTAGTCAATAAAATTAAGTTATCAAATGATGATAATTTCAATAATTTTTTTGCCATGAACCATCATATTAATTTGACTTTGATCAAGAAGTGGAGTTGTATGGTTGTATAATGTGATGCAATATATTAATTTTTGATGTAAACTCATGTTAGAGTGAGTTGACACTATATTAGCAATAAGTCATGGAACTCCCTTATACCAAAATCCCATTAGGAAATCATGTAAAATATTTGATGTTCTTGACATGTCATCTTGTATATTTTATATATCATAATCATAACTTTTGATCATTATCAATATTTGGAAAAAAAAATATTTTTTCTAACTATTTATGGATTTATCCATACAATTTTGTATGGGTCTTCTCAATTCAACCTTGAAAAAAATTATGGGAAGGGGAGTGGGTTTCATGGGTATGTATTGAAATATTTCATTGTATCTCCAAAAGAAGACATAATTATAGAGGAATGATTACTCATAGTTGTGGATGGACGGTGAGGTCTCCAAGTTTAGGGGTATGTAGAGAGGTTACCATTTTATTCCACTAGTCTTTTAGTTATATGGAGCTATGAAGGACAATATGTTCGAGAGACATGATGACATGGATATCAATTTCTTTATTATATTGTGTAGTCTATTTAAAATAAACTGTGTAACCATTATTCTATAGAGATCATAGGTTGATGCAATCCGGAGGAGAGTAATATGTAATATATTTAATCTAGATAGTTATGATATCTTAGATGGGGTAGGACATATTTTCCATTGTGATGCTATTTGGGCCTAGACCCATCCTACATGATTGTTTCATCCCTTTACAACTTGATGAGTATTCCCATCACTTTTGCTATATTTTTGACCGAGTCAAAAGCACTCTAGGAAGTAAAGTGTTAAGACGATGAAAGGTCTCATATGATTGAATTTTACAATTATGATAAATTATTATACTAATCTTGATCAAAGAAACAATCTAGGTTTTAATTTCCTATACATAAGGACATAAATGTGCAGTTCATTTGGTTCCTAGATGTTTACTCATCACAATGTTAGGTAAGTTATAGTTCGGGAGGACCAGGTTAATGTTGCATACGTTGTGGTTACATATCCTACACTACACATGACAGTGTATGGGAGGGGATGATTATCCATCCTCATGGATGCACGGCGAGTGGAGCGGCATTAGCCAAGTTGTCCAAGTATAGAGGTATGCAGAGAGGTCACCTCTTTGTTCCTCTAGCTTTGGAGTTATGGACACCGACTTCGATATATTTGTGAGAGAGTGTGACATGGGGTATTACTCTCTTTAGCTTATTGTATAAATTTTTTTTGTCAACATGTGTCCATTGCTCTACAAAAACCACTAGGTGAAGGAGTCAATAGGAAAGCACTCTTGTTTCGCGATATTTTTTCATATGCTCATATACTTTCTATATTGGACATATATAGTTAATATATCTTAGATGTTATAAGACATATTTTCCATTGAGATCTATTGGGCAGGTCCCATCTTAATATTTTGATTTCATCCTTAAAGATTATAATATGGGGTCTCCCATATTATATGGTGACAAGTGGCACAATGTTTCACCAGCATTTTGCTAGAATTGCTGCTGCTAGTCCTGTGTGGAATCCTGGGATCTCGATTCTCGATACCAGTATAACTTGTACGGTACAGCGTTGTACTGTACAGTACTCGCCTCCTGTACTGTATTGTCGTTCTACTTATTTCCGCAAGAAGCACAAAGGATTTGAAAGGTGTATTTCGACGTCAGGGTGTTATTGTAGAGAGAATATTTCGGAAAATGTTCCATTTCGGCCGTAGATACTCGGAGGGAGACGTAATTGATACTCTTGTATAATTAATTAGTGTAGGGGTTAAGCCAAGTTTCGAAACTGATTATGAGGCGGGAAAGCAGTTCTTTGTTCCTCCGATTCCTTTCTTTCACAGTTTTCCAGTATATGGGGTTGGTTCAGAATTGAGGTTGTGAGGCTCGGATTGCATATCTGAGACAACTCTTACAGTCCTTTCTCTCTCAGTGCATGTAGTACACGGTGTGGAAATTTCGTTCTTAATTCTGCGGACTGATTGCAAGGACTGAGGCTGCCACATTATCCATGTTGGATCCCGGAGTCCAGTATACACCATCTCTCTCAAAGGAGAGATGGTGTATACCGAACGTTTATGGGAGATGTTACGGGCAGGACAAGAAATCATGTCGACTTTATTGCGCGATTAGGAATTAGCCAAATCCCACTTTCTCACCGTTCGGGGAGTTTCGGTTCACGAGTTGCTAGCGTAATAGAGTAAAAACTGCGCAATCAAGAGATCAGTGAGTGGTCGTGCCGGAGTTGTTATCGGGCATGACTAAAAATTATGCGGGCATAGTCCGCGCAGGTACGAATCCTGCCGACCACGTGTCTTGACCTTCCCGTCGTCCGAAAGTGACTAGTTTCAGGCAGTACCGCCAATCATATTCATGTGCAGGCCAATTGACTAGACTTTCTACGCTGAGGGCTTTTACATAGCTTGCCCAACAAAATTTGTACCAAACCCACGTTACGAACGGTTGTTGGCACTATTATTTTTAAAAATCCATTCAGTTTTCTGCCATCCATTTGATATGGCCGAGTTGGTCTAAGACGCCAGACTAATGTTCTGAAAGGAGTGCTCTCGGATCCAATTGTGAACTCCTTTGGACACCCCCTGTCAGGATGGCCGAGTGGTTCAAGGCGTCCATCTAATGGTCGGGTCTCGTGAGAGGCGTCGGTTCAGACTATCGACAATTAAACTGCCTGATAACGCTTTATGATGTTTGCTTTCTAAGTCTTTGTTCTAGACTCACTCACAGAACTTCACAGAGTAATCACTTTGCTAATCTATTTTAGTCTGTTCAATCTGTTTCTTTTTTGCTCAGTGTTGCGACATAATGTCATTGAAACGTATGAATTGTTGGTCACAAAATGACGACCTCTGTGTTCGACTATTTCCGCAGTATAAACTCCCGCGAATGAAACTTGTAGTGAGTCGTTTGCTCGAACGGTTGGTTAACAAACATAATTTCTTTTACATGTTCCTTTTTAGGTAGGGTCCGAACTCGTATGAACCATTCCGGATAAAGAAGAAGGAACTTCTCCATGCACCTGTTTCCATGCGCTTCTCGCCGACGTTATCAAATTCCGAGTACGCCCAAGGGAAGCCTAATCTCACCGAGGTGGGTCGATTGCTCCTTCATTCATGTTTTGTAAAAAATGTACCGGACTGTAAAAAATGTACCGCAGAGAGTAAAAAAAATAAATAGTTTGGGAAGACCGATCAAGTGGTACAAGTATGAAACCAAAAGGGTAACATGGGGTTAGATCCCCTAGCATCACACTAGGAAATATGTCATATTGCATTTAAGATATTTGTACTATCAAGGTGAAATGATCTACAAATAACAAGAATATAGGGAAAAAGTATCATTTAAAACGATTTTTTTAATATAGATTGCACTGGTTAGTGCTCTCTATAGAGCAACAAAAATTTTAGGAAAATGTGGTTTCTATTTAACCAAGTTAGTGGTCAAATGTTCAAATTTTTAGAATTTAATTCTCTTATTGACTTCACAATTTCCATGAAGTTGATAGGCCCGAGTTGGTCAAAGGCACCAGTTTAAGGTTCCGGACCGCATGCGTATGATTAAAAAACTTGCTCTCTCTCTCTTCTCAGTTCGGTCAGGATGGCCGAGTGGTCTAAGGCGCCCGACTCAAGTTCGGGTCTCGTGAGAGGCGTGGGTTCAAATCCCACTTCTGACACGCAGGTGGTATTTCTCTAAGTCTTCGGATGCACTGAAAATTTCACCTCCCCGTTAACCGCGCGGGCTCGCTCACTTCAGTATTACGGAGAAAATTATTTGGGCAGAGTATCTAGATGTGGACAACAATTCCATGATTCCTAAAATACGTGTTTCTTCCTTCATTTGCAGTGATTTCAGCTATGAGCTTACTCGACACGCATGGTTACTGCCGAGTTAAATTTTCAACGATATGATGAAGTGTGCTATTTCTTGTCTCCGTCCTTCGAAAACGATTTAGTATGTAGTCAGAGTGAAACTTATCTGTAATTTTCACCCTTCACTGATCCTTGCATGTGATCATGTTGTGCATTTCGCTCATCTTCTCGGAAGCCTGGCCAACTTGACCTATAAGTAACTCTTAGCAAAATGATAAACACGGTCACTAAGTAGGAGATTTGGACTAACTCTTAGCAAAATGATAAACACATCACTAAGTCGGAGATTTGGACTATGTCTTGATGGCCTTTTGCAGATCGTGAATCCTGTAACCCATGACGATTATTAGCACCTGTGTGTCCCTGACATGGCCACTAACCAAATGTATGATGTATGATGATTTGTATGATGATTTGGACTGTGTCTTGATGGCCTCTTGCAACCCATGACGATTATTAGCACCTGTGTGTCCCTGACATGGCCACTAACCAAATGTATGATGTATGATGATTTGTATGATGATTTGGACTGTGTCTTGATGGCCTCTTGCAGATCGTGAATACTGTAGCATATGACCATTACCAGAAATAACCAAATGCATGGTGCCATGCTCAGCAAGGTCTTGTGCCCCAAACAACAGAAATATCTGATGGTAAGGCCTGTTGATATCCTTGAACCGTCAACAATGATAGAAGATCTATGTATCTTCGCACCACGATTATTAGCACCTGTGTGTCCCTGACATGGCCACTAACCAAATGTATGATGATTTGGACTGTGTCTTGATGGCCTCTTGCAGATCGTGAATACTGTAGCATATGATCATTACCAGAAATAACCAAATGTATGGTGCCATGCTCAACAAGGTCTTGTGCCCCAAACAACCGAAATATCTGATGGTAAGGCCTGTTGATATCCTTGAACCGTCAACAATGATAGAAGATCTATGTATCTTCGCACCAACTATGCCACGTGGCGTAATGAGACCCACCTTGTAATCTCCACATACAAGTATCGATGAACTCGTATGCCAGACTGCAAAACAACAGCCAAACCTATACTAATCACTCCAGATAGATCCAACACACATATACCCTCCTCTGGATACTAGCAAGAAATATGCGTTGTATCTAAAGGTGACAATATAGTAGAAGTGGGAATAACTTCCTTATCTCCTCCCTCTCCGGAGCAAAAGACTCACTCCAAGCTTGATGTATGAGCTGATCTGCCATTTGTTGTAGCTGAATACATGAAGTACATAGTGATCCATCCAACGTGGATGACACTACTCCACTAAGACTTGGCATGATAGTCATATCCTTTGGACCATGACTATCATGAGCATCCATGTTACCCTTTGAAAAATCACAAGGCCAAGTAACACAAGAACTGAAGGCTGCAACATACGCCAAACCTCCACTTGGTAAAGGCCTAGAACCGGTAATGAATCGTACAAGTAATCGACTCACTCGACCCTTGCCAGATTGCCAACCTGGCCGATAAGAGGTTGTCTTATCCCAATAATCAATGCTAAACCCCATCAAGTATAACACTGGCGTACCCACCAATACATCATAGCACTCTGCAAGTGTAACCACAACATGTGCTCGCGTTGTAGAGCTATCCGTGACATGATCTGGTTGCACTTGCACATTGAACTCCATCCGGATGATGAATGGTGCTGGGACATCACTAGAACCTCCGAGAGATGTTTGAATCTGAAATGGATATCTCTCCACATCCGTCTTTCGTAAATCAAGACCAAACAGTGCATCCTTATCCAACATAAGGGGTTGGACACCGGAATTAAACAACACGCGTTGAGGTCGACAAACCTTTTCTGAAAGTCCGACCAAACAAAAGATACCACTCTTGTTATCCAACATCATCAAACTTGATGACACCCTGATACATTCGTATATTGGCCTCGTTGGTAACTCCATCATTCGAGCAGTAGCAGCTTGCCAAGTTCCACTAGTAGCTGTCATGATCCCAGAATCAACACTACTAGTGCTCACACTACTAGAAGCAACCAACACATCCTCTTTGCTTTCACAAAGTGTGGCTGTCAATCGTAATACATGGGATGATGACATCCCTAACGCCAATAAATCCTTGGCTGGGAAAACATGAGCATGAACAAGAGTCATTGTCGTCCCCAATATTAGATGCTACCTTAGACAATATTGATGGATGATCCCTACTTGGTCCATCTCCAAGTATATCCACATAGGCTTGCACCCTCATCTCTCCAATAGGTTGTCTAGGAGCCATGAATGAGGTGTTCAATACCTCAGACAATGTGAAAGATTGAGGAAGTGTAACTTGTTGGCTAACCTCCCCTCTTTGTGGATCCAACTCCACTTATGCTCCTCCTGACTCAATACTATTTGTTGCACTATGAGTCATAGCAACTGCACATGGTTGTGCCTCTGCACACATGTACTCCACAACATCTTCATCATATGATGTAGAGGCACCAACTCTATAATCAGATATTTGTTTGGCTATAGCCATACTTGCTATCTTTTGCATTGCCTTTGAGAGCTTCTCTAGTTGCTATGCTTTCACTTCATCGCACATGGCAAGGAAATACTTGGCATATATGCTCACAAGAGTCTTCAATCAACCACACTTTTTACATAGACTTCATTCAAACGTCTCTTCAGCTCTTACAACCACTCGATCTCTTGTTTAACAATCTTGCTCTCCACTCTCTTGTTGTGACAATTCTCTAAATAGGTTATCTTTGCCTCCTTTTCTTTTTGCTCCTTCGTCGCCTTTTGCTTTGTTAGAAGATCAACATTCTTGGTAAGTTGAATAATGGTTTGCGTCTAATCTCGTCTCCTTGTTGCTAATTGATGCATTTTCCAATCAACTCTAGGTAGCCATCTTCTTGGGAATCCCACCTATAGATGTAATTTGGAACCATCTTGTTCAACTTCATGAGCACTAGCACTACAACATACCATACTTTGATGCTTCAACTTTTGAGGAAGTTGGAGCACCAAGATTAAGGTTTTGCTATCACCAGCTCCTTTGTTGACTTCATCTTGGGTTATTACACTTTTCTCATTTGACTCACATCCCCCTCTACCATCTTCATCTTTTTTTTCTTAACTGATGGATTTCGCATAATCTCCACACAAGGACTTCGTCTTTGCTTTCTTGAAGATCACACAAAACCATCTCCTCCAAAGACATCTCCTTTGATATCTTGCATGACTTGGTTGACCTTCTCCTCATGCATCAAATCAAACTCTGTCTCTACCGTAGACGAAGTTACCTTCCATCTCATGAACTGGCTCAGACTTCGTTAGATCCACTACTCACCTGCAATAACCATAGACTTCTATGGCACATGTAGCAGTACTTCTTGTTGATAAAACTTCATTTCCTTTGGAGCAAACCATATTCTCTTCACGAAAAAAGAAAAAAATATATATTACCACATTCTACTCACTCAGCCATCCACTTTACATTCATGGTGAAGATTTCTCTCCAATAAATCAAATCTACCTTTCCACGAATCCTTTCACAATTTGGCCCTTATGCATACTCACATAGGTAGTTCTTGACAACAAGAAGAATTGATTCAGTGTGAAGATAAACTTTCTCTTGAAATTATCCTTAATAAGATCAATCTTGTACCTATTGATACCTTTGCGTTTGTTAGACCTAAATCATTTCTCCTCACTGAAAATGAATTCAGCGTGCAAGTCTAACCCTTCCCAATCTAACCCATTGTTCTCCTTCTCATAATTTTGCGCAAGTATCTTTGTCCACATATGTACATCCCACTTCTCCAACTTTGACCTTGTTCCAATTTAAGGCAATGATTCCTCTCTTTGAACTTTCTCACATAGCTCTAAACAGACATAGTCCCAACACTATGCTAGGAATGATCCTCCCTGATTCCTCAATCTTACCAAATCCTTGGGCATCCACTTTGGCTCTAGCATCAAAGGTTTCACCTTCCCCTATAATAGCTTCTTCACAGACAATTTGATCACTTCTCTTTTGTATTTGAATGCATCTGAGTTTTCTTCTTCATGATATCAGCGTTTAACTACTCCAATCTATCTTTTGCTAGCATTGTGGTAGCCTTCCTTCGTTTCTCTCTCTATTCGACTCTCTTGATAGACGGCTCTACATCTTTCATGAAAAGCTTGAATTGTTCTACTCTTTTTCTAAGCCAAAACCCTTAACTCCACTTCAACTCTAGAACTGTTTCTCTTCTTCACGTCATCAAATCTCATATTGTGATATTCGCCTCTTATTATCAAATTAGTATTCGTTGCAATCTCCAAAGTACAAATATTAGCAAAACTAGTCACAAAAATAAAAAAATTAGCTACAAGTATCTAAATATGCCCCTATATTTCTTAATTATAAAGTTTATCACATTGAAATACTTAATCAATCATTTGATTGATAAGATGCTTGAATTGAAATCAATGGATGTAGTCACAATTCATGTACATGTGAGTATGAAAAGTAACATCTACATAAGTATTTCTCACAAATTTGACAACAATCAAACTTAATTATGTTGAATTATATGCTTTAAGGTTGAAAGAAAATTGTATGGCCTCAAACATGATAGAGGTGTTACCAATGTCTCAAGGATTTTTTTATACAAGGAGGATATATTACAAATGAGGTTATTTTGTGCATCTTTATTCATAAGGATAAAGATGACGTTGTGATTATCGGTTTAGAGAGTAAATATAGAAAATTTTATATGTATGATCTAAACTTTATAGTGATATATATATATATATATTATCTGAACCTTATTGGCATAGAAAATGTCCTCGTCTCAACTCAAATCCTCAACTAGCTTTTATGTTAGTGTACACATGGAGCAACTCTTAGACAAAATATTTCTTCCATGATGGGATGTTGTTTGGACGCATAAAGAAATCTGCACGAGTCACATGATGAGATATCGGGAAGTATTAGCTTGAAGTGAAGACATTGCAACTTTCAACCATAAGAGCATTAATGTATCTTGCAAATTGCACCGGATATCACATTTGTGAACTTGGTGGTCATATACAATGGATGTCCTATCAAGAGATAAGAAGGAGAATTGCCTTGAAGTGGAGACATTGCAACTTTCATCCATAAGAACATTAATGTATCTTACAAATTAAAAACCCGAGAAAGTATAAAAACAAAAGGGATGGGAAGACCCCATCAAATCGTACAAGGAATGAACCAAACCGGTAACATGGGGCTAGGCCCCAATAGTATCACACTGGGAAATATGTCCTATAACATCTAAGATATCTAAGCTCTGTGTAGAGTAATAGAAACATGTTGCCTAAAATAGGCTATATAGTAAGCTAAAGAGAGTGATACCCATGCCGCTTAGTATGGTAGACTCTCACGCACTCCCTCACGAACATGTCGAAATAGGTGTCTATAGCTCCATATAACTCCAAAGCTAGAGGAACAAAAACATGACCTCTCTACATACCTTTATACTTGGAGACCTTGGCTGCTACCGCTCCACTTGCTGCCCATCCTGGAGGATGGAAGATGAACATCCGAAGAAGCATCATCTAATGTGATTGCTCTCCTATGGATTGCACCAGCTAGTGCTCTCTATAGAGCAATGGAAACACGTTGCCTAAAATAGACTATCTTACAAATTGCATTTGACATCACATATAAGAACTCGTTGATCCAATCCAATGCATGTCATATCAAGAGGCATTGTAATGTTTTGAAGCATGTTCTTTTTTTGTCTTTGAAGTACTGAAGATATTAGTTTATTCTACAAGTTAAAAGAAAGTAATTGATTTAATATGCCGAGGATGGGTACCACTTCAACATCCACAAAGGCAGATCTCAGTTTTTTTACATTTTTCTTTCACAAGAGCAATATTGATGATGTGTACCACTTCAATACTCACCAAGACAGATCTCTGACATTATACATGTTTCTTTCACAATAGCAAAATTGAGGCCTGGAACCCACATGTACGACAGCAGCGTGAATACTACCCGCGATTGAATTTGAGGCCACATGAGGCTTATGCGAGGACTAGAGTATTGACTTTCAAGTACAATAAGAGCAAAATGCTAGTGGTTACCACACATGGCAGCAACCTCACGACATATCTAACCCAAATCTAAAGGATGTAGCGCTTGAGAAGTATATTGAATCACGATCGTATTCACCTTTCTTGAGACCTTGCAGGAAAATGCTAGTGGGTATCACACATGGGAGCAAACTCACAACGTCAATGACTCAAAACTTAAGGATGTACCGCTTGATAAGTACATCGAATCACGATCCTATGCACATTTCTTGAGACCTAGCAGCAAAATTTTCAGATTTGACAATGTATCTGAGTTAATCCCTCTACGTGGGCTAATCGTATCATCCTGAGTTCCCGCGCAATATCACATGACGGACGCAGCAACTTCCTCTTCAGTTTACTCGGTTCTCTTAGTTCTTTCCAAGAAGTCAATTTCGGACACGAGCTACTATTTACTCACTCCCTTGTAGACGGTAGAACCAGCTCAGATATAATTATTCACATTTGTTATAATCAAAGCATACCGGTTAAAAATTCTCTCTATCTCCAATCTAAAAGAATTCGACAATTATAATCTATGGCATCCAAGGCTGCAAACATCCAGACTTTCCTGTAGCTTCTTCTTAGAATTCGGAGAAAGAGAGTGCGCTCTTTTTCTCCGAATAATTAGAAAGGAACCTGTATTTTTGACATATCAGTCTTGGAACATCTTTTGTTTTTTCAATATAGTTCTAAGCTTAGTAGAAAGAAAGGACTACAATTTGAAACGAAATTGACTCAATTCGACATGTTAATAGATAGAAACTGATTTTCTCAAATCGATTCAAGATTGCGAAATTCAACCCAGAGAATTTTCGGGTGAAACTCAAGTACACAACTGAATGTTGAAAGCTTTCGCCTAGTCGACACGCTTTCGAGGCTTTCCACGGTCATTCTTTTCTAATTTTTTCTTCAAAAGCCACTTCCGTGTGTATAGATATCCGCACATGGCCAGGGTGGAACCGACTCCCGCGAGTATACCAGGTCTGTTTGCTAGGTACTGCAGCATTCCCAAAATAAGTAATCAGAAAGTGCTCTCGCTAATGCAAAAGCTGGGAACGGATTTCCTAGCAAAATACCTTCAAACTAACAAACACCAAACTTCAGTACACGGCAGTAGATGCATACCAAAATGATTGCATGATAATAGAGTAGAGGTGTCTCTAGGAGCTCATCATAGTATGTAATTTCCTTGGGAACCTCCTCCTTCAAAACAGATTTATAGCCTTCCTGCGGTTTCACACAGAAGAACCGAACTTCACTTCAGAGAACATGTGAGTACATCACTGTCTTGTGCATTTCGTTATTCCTTGCAATCTACGGAACTCAAACTTGAATATTTATTATACGGCAAAGCAGATGACCCGGTCTCACCTTTACAAAGTTGATTATATTCATGGCAGCCCAATGTCCTTTGTATTTATACATGTGGCGGTCACGAAATAAGAGAAGTAGTGGTACTTCGTGGACATTAAAGCGTTTAACTGTCCGTTGATTTGCTGTAATATTTACCTAAGACAAAGAAATGCAACAACTTCAAGAGCGTGCAGTGGCAAGGAGATGTATGTACATATAGATGACAGTTTTCATCATCTACCTTTAATAATACTGTGGGTCTATGGTCTTGATGCTATTGACATACATAATACTACAAATATTACAGTCAAATATTGCAATGGAAGACCAGCGAGAAATGACAAAGTCTTATCAACATTGGCAAAATCATCATCATCATCATCATGAACCAAAATGAAGGATTCAGGCTGAGGCTTATGTAGCAAGCACAGTCGAATAAATGAGGCAGGTCAGTAGCCTACCCCTGCAACAAGTAAGTGTCCATCCTTGAGTTTTGTGAAAACTTGGAGCAGACTCGCTTCCGCATCGCGGCAGGGCACAGAGGGATGGGTCCAAAAAAGTACCAGCCTGCAGACGAGTACTGCTGTGTCATCTCTAGGTCAAGCAAAGAAACAAAAGACATTTCTTTCTTCTCCTTTTGAGCTGGAGTGACGATGTGAAGGAGAAGAATCAGAAGAAAATTACGGTCAAAGAACTGAAGCCACTACATGTACTGCTCACCAGTAAAGACAAGCGTGAATGAGAAGAAGGTAGGAATTGAAAACCATAATCCTGTTGTTTGACCAGTGGCGGCTTGAGTGTCGTGCTCAAAGTTGTCGTCAGTAAGCACTCGCAATGTAGGAGTTCCTTCAAATTCATCATCCCATTCTTGGTTCTCCTGTCTAGTCTCCGTCTTCCATGCGTATCCTTCCATCTTCGTCTCTGGCAAAGTGTCCTCAACCAAGGTCTCATGTTTGTCCGCTTTCCCTAGCTCGAATTGTACCAAACTCTCAAGTAGAAACAGTAGAATGACTGCAATGAGAACTGACCTTCCCATTGCTTCAGTGGGTAGAAACATATTCAAGTAATGTCAGTTTCTTTCTGTTGCTTGCAA
This sequence comes from Marchantia paleacea, assembly GCA_014180765.2. Classification (NCBI taxonomy): domain Eukaryota; kingdom Viridiplantae; phylum Streptophyta; class Marchantiopsida; order Marchantiales; family Marchantiaceae; genus Marchantia; species Marchantia paleacea. Next base: position 1,010,310 of record MUAA02000030.1, read on the forward strand.
TTGCTCAAAAAGCGACGCGAATGTGGCAGCAATACCGACCTCAATGGATCCAGTTAAATCAAGAACAAATATTATTGCACTGAGAATTTGAGGCCAGCTGAAGAGACTGAAGAGAAAACAGAGCTTGCACGCCGCCACGAGCTTTCCCAAGGAATTACATCGATTGATTACATAGATTTCAAAGTTAAACACCACTTGAAACCCATACACCCGGGTTCAAGGATCATGAAAATGTCTGAGGCTCACGAAGGTGGGTGCACGCTTTCACATACAAGACCAAGGTTGCAAAAAGAGACGCGGGAAGTCCAAGTAGAGGTAAAAAACTGACATCAATATGTCATCGTACTGGGGGCAAAAGACTGCAGTAGCTTTCCTTTCAATATGTACGGGACACAACAATGACTGAAGATCAAAATCCGAGATGGCAAAATAAAGCACACAATGTACAATTCAACGGCGAACTGGGGAAAGAAGAATGATCATCATGGTCCATTCTCGCGATGCAGAAAGAGGTCATTGATGAAATAAGAGCTCCGTCTGCCTTACAATTTGCAAAATTCAGAGATACGACGGGAAACAGGAAACAAATCGCATCAAAAAAGTACATAAAGCAGATAAATAAGTAAAGTGGGAAGGGATTCTGGGGCAGTTGAAGACTTAAAAGCGTCGATTATTTAACCGAATCATCTCCTCTTCTTGATTACATCTGCGACAAGCAGAACACGCACATGTTTCCAGATCTTTACCGAAAGATAACTCAGGATCGCACATAACACAGAGCCGAGGTAAATTCTTACCGGAAATTTCCGATAGAGATCAGCCTCTACCAAATTACTCTTGATGAGATTAGATGCCTAATAAAATCACCACAGCGATCATTGAAACCACTCAGAAACCCACAAATTTCCTGAATGTTGGAAATATTCGCCAACATCAGAGCTATGCTCAACTCTCCAGTTTCGAAATGGCTCGTACTTTTCGGAAGAAGTGAAAGCAAGTGTTCCTTTGTTCTTCTCGCTCACCATAACCGTCGTGATTCGATCCATAAACCCTGTCTTTCTCTCCCTTTCTTCCTCGACTTTTCAACAGAGTACTCGTCGTACGTCCGCCCCCTTCCTTCTGTGCATTCATTTCCAAAATTTCGCTTACCTTCGCTCTTTCGCTAATTTCGTCCTGTTGTTGTGCTTCGTTTCCGTTGACCTCCGTGCATCTCATTTCCTCGACGTTAGGTGCCAGGATCCGGCCTTCCGGTTTCAAATCCACTTCCGTGGGGAGCCCCAAACGTAAACTGAAAACATCAACGTGGGAAAGTCGAAGAATAAAGATCAGAAAAAAACCCTTCATGCTCCTGTGCAAGATGCGATATGTGGTCCACTATAGCCGTCTTGAGGATCTGGTTTATTGGATTATATTTGAGTAGTTATAAATATTTTCCACCCCGTATTCAAGGTGCAAAAGTTTTTTGATGACATTTGAAAAATCATGCATGACATATGATGTCATATTGCCAAATTTTATGTACAAAATCTACACATTAATGATATGATAGCATTTTAGATATCCCAATGATGTTGGATTCTTTACATCCTAAAAAAATAGAAAATTATATACATGTATAAATATAATATATACATGTATCATTTTAAAAAATAAAAATTCTTATTGATTTTTTATCAAAATATTATTTTTATCAAATAATTATTTTGATTTAAAACTTTTAATGTGTTGATTATTTTAAATTAAAATAATTTCATTCATGTGTAATATAATTTTTTTATGAAAAATAATCTTGCAAAATTGATTGAATGATTATTTTATTTTTTTCTAGAGAAATATTTTTTTAAGTCAAACTACCTTGCTATTGTGTGGAAATCATTTTAAGAGTAATCCTTCACTATATATGTTTATGTACATGATTTCTATGCCATTTGATTTTATTGCAAACTCATTCAGTCAAAAATTATATATATTTTAACAAAATTATCAAATATTTTATATTCTAAAATGAAAACTTTTGTTGATGTCGATCTACTAGCTTTGGATGGAAGTACAATAATCAAGTGACTAAATGTACAATTAAAATTGATTTTATCATCCAAATCCTACATACATATTCATTTCTTGTCATTTGAAATATAATAATCAAGTTATTAGCAACTTTGAGAGACTTTTTATTTTAATTTTGGAATTTTTTCACTCTTTAATTTGATATGCATCACTAGGCATGGGATAAAAAAAAGTACAAAAGAAAGTAAAGCGAAGTGAGTGATGTGTCAATTGACTATTACATTACAATGTGGCATAAGAAACCAATAAAAATTTAGCATTGTCGTGCATATACATATCGCATCACAACATACATTGCTGTTACATCAAACATCACAATACATAGATCGTATACATTAAAACAAGTGTACCACAATAATCTTTTCTACTCTCAAAATGTCCACAAGGACACTTTGCTCATAACAATAGCATAAACGAGAGATTACAATCGAGCCAAATCCACTTTGTGCTTCAAAAACTCCAAGTTTTCGCACTAGCTACTATCCATCATAGCCAAATTCTCAAATTCAAAAACTGTCCTCCAAGAAGCCATAATTCGAACTCTATCCCTTGAGCCCTAGGTCCTCTAACGGCGTTGTCGGCCCTATCAACAGTTCCAATACAAACAACGCTAACTGCACAATCAGCTCTAACTGTTGTATTTGCTCCTACATAAGCGCACCTACCTAATTAGGCATGCCGTTACATAAGTCATGACAGCTATCATGCATATATATATCACATCACAACATACATCAATATCACATCAAATATAATAATACATAGATCCTCATACATCAACACAAATGTACCACAATCGCTCCACTAACTAGGGGTAAGGTCCCTCTAACACCAAGTAGTCATCTAGTCTATAACATTATATGACCTTCATGGAGCTAAGATTAGGAGGCAAGGTGCTACAATGCCCCATTGTTAATCGCATATTTGCAATCCATACCATGTAACGGTCAAATCTACTTGCCTGCTAATCGCATCGAGGACATTTTCATCGCCCATTGGGTACTAAAATTGAAAGGAGGTGTCAAATATGACATATGCCATGCTCTCGAATGACAATCACAAATCAATATACAGGCTGTTCCACCAACTGATCCACATAACATACATCTCAAGCCTACACACACAACTGTCAGACTTGGATCCGAATACCATCAATGTTTGGAAGTTGACATAACACACAATTACACACATTATCCTTCCAAATCACACTATCATGACCCTCTAATACAAAAACTCTAGAAGATAAAATCTCACGTACTCGTAGAATCGTGCGATCAGTCGTAGCATCCAATGTGGTTGGTGCACTTTGTTGGAAGTAAACGTAATCATTAACATGAAATTTGTGAATTGAAGTTCAATATCCACCTCCTTGGATGGTAGCATAATGAAAAGTATCTCTATGATGAGTAATAACCAGCTTCTCAAATGCCATGGGTATTACCCTACGAAAGAATTTTGCCCTTTGAGAACACATCTTAATTCAAACATCAGGGTTATCCAAGTCCAAAACTTTAGTTGACTCTCGACGAATAGCTATAGGTAAGTCTAGAGCTCTACCATATAATAAAAAGTACGGTGAGAATGACGATAGAGATTCTTGCCGGCTTAATCAATAACCCATGGCCAACCATGGTAGTTGGATTTTATAGTCTTTTAGATGACCTTTCTCCAAGCCAAACTTTCTTAGTCCTTTCTTCCCCATCTAAACAACTCTTTTTGCTAGACCATCAGCCTCCATATGATCTCTTGAGATGATATGATGATCGATCAATGCTCGATCACACAAAGCTTGGACCTCATCCAAAAACTTAGTACCTTGATTAGTCAACACTTCTACTGATGCATCAAATCGACTAAGCATCCCAGCTAAGAATGCATAAGTTGTTCTCTCACTTGACTTGTTAGGCAATGCCACCAACTCAATCCACTTGGAGAAATGCTCTACCATGACCAACATATATCGATGATGTCCCATAGTCAATGGCAGAGATCTTGCAAAATCCAAGCTCCAACGATAACCAAGTACCATAATTGGTAGAGGATGTAATTGTGATGTAGGGGCATTGAATAATGCTTGAATACGATCACATACCATATATCTGGCCACAAACTGTTGCACCTCAGTTTGCATACCTCTCCATCAATAGTGACATTGAAGTAAGCTATATGTCCGCTTCACTCCAAAATGACCTAACTCCTCATGAACATATCTTACCAACAATATTCTCTGAGATGGAAGTGACACAATACGAACGTTGTCATCTCCCTATACTCGAAGAAGGTGTCTACCTTCCCATCTAAACTGTTGACCACTCTATTAAACTCGATCCCGCTCCTTGACACTCAAAGTGCCCATCAAAACACTTGTATGAAGATACTCCAATCCCATCATGTCATCATGGATGTATCAGCTTACCATCAAAATGTCCTTAGTCTCAACGTCCAAGGATAACATATCCGTTCTCTGACCCAAGAGAGATATCACATAGCTCTCAAGCGCTAACATACTCAAAAAGGCAGATGCATGCCAACCCGACACCATCTTCTCATCAATATCACCATGCCATCAAGCCTTGGTTTCGTCAATTTGACTTGTACATGGGTTTTGACTTAACCCATCCGCATCACGGTTCACCACCATAGATCTATGAACAATCATGAAATCATACTCTTGTAGGATAAGAGCCCATCGTGCAAGCTTTCATTTAAGCTTGTCTGATTCCATCGACCATTTCAATGGTTGATGATCAGTTATGAGAGTGAAGGAGTTTCCAAATAAATAACATCTGAAATGTGTCACCGCCCAAACAGTAGTCAAACATTCTCCTTCATAAAAACTATACTTTGACTCCGCTGCATTGTTCCAACAACATGCATAAGTTACTAAAACTCCTTCCCCTCATCATCATATTGGGTAAGCACTGCTCCCAAACCCAACAAACATTCTCCTTCATAAAAACTATACTTTGACTCTGTTGCATTGTTCCAACAACATGCATAAGTTACTAAAACTCCTTCCCCTCATCATCATGTTGGCTAAGCACTGCTCCCAAATCCAACATACTCCAATCAATATGTACATGAATGGGATGATCTCTCACATGACACTCTTGATGTAACTTTGTCAGCTTTGTCAAGGCTTTGGCAATAGTGCTAAATCCTCGCACATATCGACGATAGAAGTTTGCAAGTTCGAGGAAGGCTCGCACCCTACTCACATATGAGGGTTATGGAATTTGCAAGATTGCCTCCATCTTGGTTTGCTGAACTCCCAATCCTCTTGGGTATATGGTATGACCCAAGTGCTCTACCTGCTTCTAAAAGAACTTTCCATGATGCAACTTGAGGCCATGAGCAATCAATCGTTCAAATATCTCCTACAAATGTATCTTATGCTCCATCATTGTAGCACTATATCCTAGAATATCATCAATGTAGGCTCGGACATAATCAAGTCCAACTAGTATCCTATCCATCACTCTTTGGAACTCAGCAGGTGCATTCTTCTACGCAAATTGTAAAAACTTCCCTTATATAACACATCCTTGCCATGCTAATCAATTGCCCAAAAGGTTGTCTTGGCCTTATCCTCATCTCGAATCCACAACTGATGATATCTTGCTCGTAAATGCAATATACTGAAAACCTTTACATGCCCAACCACATCAAAGATCTTCTAAGGTGTATGCATAGCATATTGATCAGATTTTGTCTCTCAATTGATAGATCGATAGTCATCACACATGCGTCTTTTTGTACAATTGCCATGTATATCCTTCTTGACTGGTATCATCACAATAGAGTCATACTCTCCATATGATATCTCTACTAATCCAACCTCAAGAAGGTCTTGACTCCTACTTTGAATCAGATATTTTTCCATATAGATGTATCGATAGGGACGACGGAAGACTTATGTATTAGTTGTCAAGTCAATCCTTATACCCGGTCTCTTCAAACAGCCTAAATCCTTCATATTAAAGGCAAAATAGTTTCTAAAACTCCTCAGAAACATCCACACCCTACGGCTTTCTTCTCTTGTCACTTTGGGATCAATCTCAATCTTAACAATATAGATAGAAGACGTAGTATCTAGTTGCTAAATGACAAACTCTTGAGTAGAAAGCTTTTTCTCCTCATACCAGGCTCCACTATCTTAGTATGAACAACTCATGCTGCTCTAGCTTTAACCTCTTGTGTTGTATCACAAAACTCTTTAGTGGTAACCACTGCTTGGTCCATGCAAAAAACTCCAACCATACTTGAAGAAGACTCCACCTCTCCTTCTCTAACATCCTCATAAGATCAAGGATGAGATCTTGAGCATTTCTTGTCCCCAGCTTTTGCCTCCACCGTCTCGGTAGGCAAAGAGCTTACCAATGGTCTTGTAGTCACACATATGGACCGCATGTGTCTATGCTCAACCAATCCGAGGCTCACAATCCATGTCAAACAGTTCAGCTTCATAGTCTGACCCAACACATGACGTCGTGATGCCTCTGAAAATGTAGATATTGCAAGAGTACTAGTATAAAATCCCATAGCTCACTTTTTCTCTTCATCGTTGGGTTCCACCAACCGCTACAAGAAAGTCCAGGTTTTGCCTCTTTGTAGGCATGGAAAGATGAATAACTCAACAACGTGGGTAATGTTGCTCTTGACTGACCCACAAGGTTCATCACTGCCATGGGTGACTTGTCAACATAGACCACTGAATGGGAGTATCTACCTTTATCCAAAATAACCTCCATTGTGAGATGTGAGGACCTTTCCACTCTGTCATATGCTCATAATAAACCTTTCATGGAAGATGTGATAGATGTGGACAATGTGCACGAGATCCTTCTTTCGCTGCATCCATCAATACCATTAGTTCAATCCATGATCATATCTGATGTGCATTCATCATTACTCGTACACGTGAATAACCCAACAAGGGAACATTCTCCAAAATGTATGCCAATGAATAGGTCTGATGTGATTGGAGAGATCATAACACACATAATATCTTCCAAAACATGTCAAAACATGAATCTTGTAGCCCATGACCATAACTAGCCCATATATGTCCCTAACATGGCCATTGAGCAATAATCAAATATATGATGCCATGCCGAACAAGGTCTTTCATGGCCCTTAGCAACAAAATATATGACCGCAAGGCTTGCTAATATCCTTGAACCGCCAACAATGGTGGAAGATCTGGATAATTGTCGAACCAACTGTATCACATGGTGTAATAACACACGCATTGCAATCTCATCTTGCTCCATATACAAATATCGATGTATTTATATGCCAGACTTCAAAACAACAACCAAACCTGTGTTAATCCTTCCAAATAGATCCAACACACATATAACCTCCTTTAGATATTGCCGAGTAATAGGCGTTGTATCTAAAGATGATGATCTTACTCTTGTGTTATAAAATGAAATATAATTTTTACAACAAGCATATTCATAAATTCTAAAAAATCTTCCTATATAGAATGAATTGAAAAGTATATAATAATGTAATTCATAAATTTGTCTTTTACATACATATTTCATCACAATATATATCAGTATCACATCAAATATTACAATACATAGATCATCATATATCAACACAAGTGTATCACAATAAATCTTATATGTTCACAAAATATCCACAAGAACACTCCATTCATAACTTTAGTATAAATGAAAGATTACAGTCGAGCCACACCCATTTTGAACTTCAAAGACTCTAGATTTACGCAAAAGCTAATATTCGGTGTAGCCACACTCTCAAAGTATCAACTTCAAAAACTACACTCCAAGGAGACCTAATTCAAACCCTACCCCTTAACCTTAGATCTCCTCATGCCCTATATCATGTCCAATGCAAACAACACTAACTGCTATATGTATTCATGTCTACGCAAACTTATCTAACCAAGGGTGCTGCTACATAACTCATGACATCTATCGTGTAATACATATTGCATCACAACATACATTGATGATACATCAAACATCACAATGCATAGATTGTCATACATGAACATAAATGTATCACATTCGTCTCTCTAACTGGTAATTAGGTCCTTCTAGTATTAGGTAATCATCTAGTCTATTAACATTATATGTCCTTTGTGGGGCTAAGATTAATACGCCTTGTGCTACAATGTCCCATCGTTAGCTATGAGTTTGTAATCCATATCATGTAATGGTCAAACTTGCTTGCTTACTAATTGCATTGAGGATATCTTTACTAGACACTAGACATTGCATTGAGAGTAGGTGTCAAACATAACATATGTCATCCTCTCAAACAAGAATCACAAATAAACATACTGGTTATTTGACTAACTAATCCATATAACATACATCTCAAGCATACCCTCACAATTGTATGGCTTGGATCCATGGTACTATCAATGTTTGGAAAGTGACATGAAGCACAATTACAAACATGATACTTTCAAATCACATCATCACGACCCTCTAGTACCAAAACTCAAGAAGATAAAGCCTCACATACTCGTAAAATTATGTGATCATTAGTAACATCCAATGTGGTTGATGTATTTTGTTGCAAATATACGTAATCAGCAATATAAAATCAGCAAATTGAACGTCGATATCCACCCCTTCGAAAAGTAATATAATGTGAAGTATCTATTTGTTGAGCAATTATCAAGTTCTCAAATGTCATGGATAATTCTACGAAAGAGTTCTTCTCTTTGAAAACACACCATAACCCAAATATCAAGATTATCCAATTCCAAGACTTAAGCTGACTCTCCATGAATAACTATATGTAAGTCTGGATCTCTACCATATAAAAGAAAATACGGTGTGAATGACGTTATATATGCTTACCGGCTAAATCAACAACCCATGACTAACCATAATAGTTGGATGTTCAGTCTCCAAGATGATTTTTTCTAGGCCAAAATTTCTTAGTTTTCTCTTCATTGTCTAAACAACTCTCTCTGATAGATCATCAAACCCAAGATGATATCCTAAGATGATATGATGATAGATCAATGCTTGATCATATAAAGCTTGTAATTTATCTAAACTTAGTACCATGATCAATCAACACCTTTGCTAGTGCACCAAATCGGCTAAGCATAAAAGCTAAAAACACATAAGTTATTCCTTCATTTGACTTATTAGGCAATGTCATCGAATCAATCCACTTGGAAAAATGCTTGATCATGACCAAAACATATCGATGATATTGTATAGTCAATGGTAAAGATTTTGCAAAATCCAAGCTCCAACATATATCTAGCCACAAAGTTAAGCATATCAGTCTGCATATCTCTCCACCAATAGTGATTTTGAAGTAAGCTATATGCCCGCTTCATTCTAAAAGAAAGGAAGTACAAAGTATAATAACAAGAGGGATGGGAAGACCCCATCAAAGCGTACAAGGATGGAACCAAACCGGTAACATGGGGCTAGGCCCCAATAGTATCACACTGGGAAATATGTCCTACAACACCTAAGATATCTGAACTATCAAGGTCAAAGGGTCTACAATCAACAATAGCATCCGCAGAAGCATCACCTAACATGATTGCTCTCCTATGGATTGCACCAGCTAGTGCTCTCTGTAGAGCAATGGAAAATAATCTTACTCATCTTGACTTGTCTGACCAACTATGCTCTTTGAGATGGAAGTGGCACAACACGAATGATGTCATCTTGCTATATACAAAGAAGGTGTCTACCTTTCCATCTAAACCGCTTAGCTCTTTGTAGAACTCGCTCCTGCTCCTTGGTACTTAAAATATTCACCAAAACACATATACAACGATACTTCAATGAATCGTGAATATATCATGAATGTCTCGTCTTACTATCAAACCATCTTTAGTTTCATTGTCCAAGGATAACCTATCCACTCTCTAATCCAAGAAAGATATCACATAGTTCTCAAGAGCCAACATACTCAAAAAAGAAGGTGCATGCCAACCCGACATCATCTACTTATCATTATCACAATGTCATCAAGCCTCAGCCTCATTAACTTGACTTTGACAAGAGATACATTAATATTGCACACCGAAATTAAATTTGGAGTTAATTTTACTATTTTTATATCAAGATAATGAACTACGGTAGCTCTAGTTGTCTATTTTTATTTAACCCATTTGCATCATGATTCTCCACTACATGTATGTATACAACCATGAAATCATACTCATAATGTCCAACCATACTAAAATGAGACTCTATATCTCTTTCTATAACATGCCAATAAGACCAAGGATGAGATCTTGAGCATTTCTTGCCCCTAGCTCTTGCCTCCATCGTCTCAATAATCAAAGAGCTCAGAAATGATTTTATAGTCATAGTTACGGAATGCATGCGTCTCTGCTCAGCTCACAATCCATGTCAAACAGTTTGAATTCACATCCAATACCTAACGTCAAGATGCCTCCTGTAATGTAGGTACTACTATAGCACCATTATAAAAACTCACTCTCTCTTTCATCATCGTTGGGTTGCACTAACCGTTACAAGCAAGAATCCCATACAAGTCCAGGTCTTCCCTCTCTGTAGGCATGGAAAGTTGGATAACTCAACAATGTAGGTAATGCAGCTCTTTGATACCCCATAAGATTCATCAATACCATGGGTGATTTGTCAACATAGATCACTGTTTGGGAGTATCTTCCCACATCCAAAATACTCTCCACTAAGAGATGTGAGGACCTTTGCACTCCATCATGTGTTCATATTAAAATCTCCCTTGGAAGAAGGTTTATCCACCATAGACATGGACAATGTGCAAGATATCCAACTCTTGCTGTATCCAACAATACCATTGGTCCAATCCATGACCGCATCTAATGTACACTTGTCATCACTCGTGGATCATCCAATAAGGGATTCTCCAAAATATATGTTGATGAATAGGTCTACTATGTCTAGAGAAATCATAACACACATAATATTTCTCAAAACATGCTAGAACATTAATCTTGTAAACCATAACATGACCAATTTGTGTATGTCCATGATATGATTATGGAGCAATAACCAAATAAATGGTGCCATATGAAGCAAGATCTTCTGCCTCTAGCAACAAAATATCTAACACTAAGGCCTATTAATACCTTGAATTGCTAATGATGGTAGAAAAATCTCATCTTGTTCCACATACAAGTATCGATGTACTTGTATGTTAGATTGCAAAACAACATCCAACCATGTGTTGATCCCTCCAAACACATCCACCACACATATGCTCTCCTCTTGATATTGCCAAGCAATATATGTTATATCCAAAGATGATAACATAACATATGAAAGAAATAATGAGGATATTTAGCTTATTGAAGTCAGGTTGACTCAAATTCATGGAATTAGAGAGGCAATATGAAGATGGGAGTGTGAAAATGAATGACGGCTTGAGCGCGTCCAAGGGAGAATGACGTTAAGGATTTGAACCAAAGGAAGAATAAGAAACATTATTTTCAACAAAGGAATTGACATTTTTCATTAGCAATCCAGAGCATGAATACTCAAAAGAAAGTTGAATCGACATAATGTGAAGTAATAAAGAAGAATAATGAAGAAGAAAATGCAAATCAAATCAAGATTTAGAGAAGGTATTAAGTTACCGACTGCCAAGAAATTACGATGAGGATGGTTAAGACATTCAATATCCATGCCAAAATGGATATCAAAAGATGCATTGTAATCAAAAGGTTAGGGAGGAACAATCTTGTCATGACAATGGGATTATGTATATCTATAGCTATACGAAGAAATTTTTAAGAAGAAATTTTTGGATCAAATTGTAACAGGAAGACGACCTGAGTTATGAGATTATGTAGTTTGGAAGAAGATATGAGGACTAGACTATGAGAAAGAGAAAGATGGACTCTATTGGGAGGGTTTAGCTTTGTAGACATGATTTAATTTTGATAAGACAAAGTGGTTTGATCCGAAAGAGACAAAAGTAACAAATGGATACAATATCTATTTGATTAAGGATGATTTTAGAAGAAAAATTATCTTAATATTGAATCAATTATTTTCACCTCATCAAACTACTTCAATGAGTGTGCATAAAATGAGTATAGTTGAGGGCTTTGTGGAAAAATTGAACAAAATTAATTGGGAAGAAATATTTGCCAAGAATGTGCATGCGATGACAAAACGACTTCAAAAGGAGGATAAAAAAGTGATATATTTGTCTTTATTTCTAATGCATATAAATTTGAAAATGGATTTACTAATTTTTTAGAAGAAAAAGGAGTATTAATAAAAGTCAAGATTGTCAAATGCGGGATTGGATCTTGATTATACAAGCAATGGTTTGACACAAAGTTTGCCAAAGTTTGTAAGGTAACAAGTTGTTTTGACTGCAATCAAAGATAAGATGTTTTCAAACAAGCTAAATAGAGTTATGCATGATATTGAGGAAGAGGTCTTTGGTGGTGATGGCTTGGTGGGATCTACGAGGAAGCAAATTGAAGTCATAGTGTGGAAATCATTAAAGAATCTTTTCTGAAGAGGAGAAAGTAGAAGATGGCCAAAAAAGTGGAGGAGCAAGGACCAAAGATATCTAGACCGAAAGTTAGAGCAAAAAAGGAGGTAACAATTGCAGAACCTATGTCATTAGTTTTTGAGCTTGCTCACAAGTTGGAGATAGTTGAGATGTCAATTTTAATGGAGATGTGTGAATGCTCCAAATCATATCCATGGGTGGGATCCTCATGAGGATGGCTACATGAAGGTGATTTAACTGATGAATCAGATAGCAACAAGAAGGAGAAAGAGGCAAAGGAGATGAAAACTACATATGCTGAGATTTGTTACATCAAGTGAGTAGAAATCAAGTTCATGGAGCAAGAGAATGAGAGATTGAGGTATCACGTTTGTAAGATGAAATAACACATTAACTAGTCTCCTAGACTAGAGTCTCATGTGAGTTGATGTGTTGAGTAGCCCTTCACCCGGTGCGATGAGGTAGAGACATAACAATTGGAGAAGTTGGTAAAAGTGATGGAGAATCCAAGTTATTCAAAGGACAAACAAAATAAGATGTATTAAGCGTTTGGGTAAGATTGCAAGGAGGCAATGCAAATCCATCCATGGGAGATTGAGGTTGACATTTAAGAGATGCAACTAGGAATCTTAAATTCATTTGGGAAAGAGAGTCTCAATCAAACGCTCCAAAGATTAGTCAAATTTGTAGGAGTGAGTGATCAATGTTGATGATGGTTAGAGTCATTAGGAGTAAAAATTGTATATAAGTAGATTTAGGATAGTTTAGAGGGATTCCATTCTCATATTGTTATAGGAAGAACACAATTCCATAGTCCAAGTAGAATAATCTATCTCAAAGCTGATGGTATGCACAACATTGATGACAGGAATTGGCAGCAAATTCCTAAGAAATTAATTAGAAATTTGACCTAGCTTCATCATTTGTTATACCCTCATGAGAACTTCAAAAGAATTTTCTTGTTGATACCATCGTCCTCTATAAATGGAGACTCTCTTTTTCAGTAAAAAAAAATATTTTTGAAGCAATTGATCTTATTTTTGATATTAAGCTTATTTGTGAATTTGTATGTATAAATTTATCTTTGTGTTTATTAGAAGAATATGACAATCATATTGTTCTTTAGACTTTGATGTCTAAAGTATTAAAGATGTCCAAACTCTAATAATACCTCCAACCTAAAATATTTGGTATATCATTCCCTTGAGAACAAATCTTAAGTATCACAATGTACACTTTTGTGATGTAATTAGTACATTAAATTCTGGTGTATAGTGGTACAGTGATGGAGCATGAGAAATATTTGCATGAGATATTTGAGCAATTGATAGCTCATGGCCTCAAGTAAAGTTCTTTTACATCTTGGAAAGAGTAAGTTCTTTTAGAGCATGTGGAGTACTTGAGTTTTACAATATACTTAGGTTGATGGGGAGTTCAGCAAACCAAGATGGATGCAATCTTGTGTATTCCACAAACTCTAGAAGTGAGTAGGGTATGACCATTTCTTGGACTTGTGAACTTTTATTATCAATATGTGTAAGGATTTAGCACTACTACCAAAGCCTTGACAAAGTTGACGAGCTAGATCAAAAGTGACATTGAGGAGATGAACAAGAGTGAGCTTTTGTTGAGCTTTAAGTAAATGTTGACATATGCTCATATTTTGAGGATACTAATGAGAGTTCATTCCTTTTAGGTACATATTGATTGGAATATGTTGAGTTTATGAGCTATGTTTATCTAAGATGATGATGAGGAGAAGGAGTTTGTAGTAGTCTATGCAAGTTGCTTCAAAAATGCAATAGAATCAAAATAAAGTCCTTACAAAGAAGAATGTGTCATAATTATTTGAACTATGACACATTTTAGATGATATTTGCTTAGAAACTCCTTCACTCTCATCAATGATCATTAACCATTGGAGTAGTTGATTGTATCAAACAAGATTACATGAAAGCTTGCATGATGGGCATACCTTACAAGAGAATGATTTCAAAAATTTATATCTTTGTTAGTGAAAATAAAGAAAAATTTGGCTCTCATGCTAGCATATTTTAAAGCATTTAATAAGAGCATACTTATGCAATAGTTAGATATTTATGGTCTTAAGCAGAGATGGTCATACATGTCATTTCAACAATCAAATTCAACATCAATTTCAACAAAACTATTTGCTCAAAGGTAAAAGAAGCTGTAATACAATTAGAGTTGGCAAAGGGAGTAGAGGTGGTGATAGAGGATCATCTACATGGTAGAAAAATTACTCTTGTAATTTTTAAGTCATCATAGACCATATAGCAAAAAAATGGAGAAAGAAAGAGAATACTATTATGTTTGGCGAAAGTTTTTGGTTCCAACGTTCTCCATAGCAAGTCTATATAATTACACTACTATGAATGAAGATTGAGGATCTATTTTGGTCATCACGCATGAGATCAACATGGTACACCATGGTATCAATTACATTTGATAAATTGATAAGCAAACAAAGATAGCTGATCTATTTTGGTCATCACGCATGAGATCAACATGGTACACCATGGTATCAATTACATTTGATAAATTGATAAGCAAACAAAGATAGCTTTAATTTTATTTCATCAATGAATACTCTAGGTATATCATCATAAGAAATAACATTTAACTATCCATTACTTTCATGAAAAATATATCAGTCAATGTTACATCATTTGAAATTTTTTTAATATCAATAAGAATTTTTCCTCAATTGATAGACGATAAAAAAAATTGATAAGTTGGTATCAAAAATATGAAAGTTGTATGATAAAATATATGAATAAAAATAATAACTACTGATATAATAAAAAGATGTATGTCCAAATCAAATGTTATTATACATGTTTAAAATAATATAATGTAAGATTAGAGTGGTGCATAAAATTTGAATATTGATTTGTTAAACAAAAATCTAGAACATATAAATTATCCGGTATTGAATTCATTACTTGTCACATATTTAATGATATGCAAATAGAATCAATGATCAAAAAATATAATTTTGTGTTCTTTATGTTAGCTTAATAATTAAGCAAGATATTTTTTTTTGCATGAAGATAAGATAAAATAAAGTTTAAATATCATATAGACAGATATATTTATAGTATGTAGCAAAAGTTTGAGTGAAAAAAGAAATGTTGAATGATAATATTATGCTCATATCATAGTGTGGAAAAATTATTCTATGTATTATTCAATTAATGAACAACACTCCAATAACAATAGTTTCAAATAAGATACCAATTGAATCATTTATAAAAAAAAACTGATTATTTGTATCTTAAGATTTTTAGTTGTGTTTTTTATGTGCATATTACTGATGATAAGAAAAAAATATTTGATGATAAAACACAAAAATATATCTTTGTGGAATATATTATAAATTCAAAAGTGTATAGATATTGAGATCCAATAACTAGACAACTACTTATTGGTGGAGATGTTGTGTTTGATAAATAAAAATCATGTTTATAAAACCAAGTTGTTTTTTGATTCACCATTTAAAGCAAGAAGTTCAAAATGTAATGATTGTACCTATTGTTTATAACAATTTCATGTATATTTCAAGTGTATGATTATGATAATCTGTGAACTTTTTAAAAGGTCAATTTTCTAGCAAGGAGACTCAATGTTTACTATACATGTTGGAGTAAAATTAGAGGAGGTCCAACAAAACTCAAGCAGTTTACCACAACTTGGAATTTTTGGCTAGTCATACTAAGGAGATGTTTTCCTCTTTACGCCTTCTATATCCACCCATGGGAGAGGAGATACCATTATAGGTTTTGGAGTAGCAGTTAGAGGAGACATTATGTCTTGATAGATCATTAGTTGTCCATTCTCTATGCACAGCCCCATTCTTATCCTTAGAGAACTTGTCAGGGATGGTATATGAGTATCTTCGAGATTACTTTCAGTCGGATGATCTCTCTAGTGATTTCACATAGTTGTTCCGGGTGGCTGCATCAGTTACGAGAGGGAAGATTCCGTTGTCAATTAGTCAAGTACTTGGTGCTAGTCGACTTCTTGCGATGGAGAAGGATATTGGGGCCATCGGACCGATTGCTATTGGGGAGGTCTTATTTCGGTAAAGGATTATATTGCCAAAGGACCTACTTGTCGAGTGTTAGCGGCGGACTGTAAAACCGGTTTTACAATCTGCCGCTAGCACTCGACAGGGAGATCCTTTGGGAGGAATCCTATTTGTCATTGTTCATTATAGAGCTCTTTTTTGTACTGCTTTGGCCGTGCTAGATTGTGTGTTCCCCTCCTTAACGGATGATACACACATTGTAGGCTCTGTAGACCACATTATGCAAGCCTTTGATTACTTGACTATCGAGCTTCCATCTTGTAGGCTTGAGAGTCAAGTCAGAGTGTAGGGCTTGGTCTCTTTTGGGCATTCCTCCTCATCTCCAGCTTCCAAAGGGATGTATGACATCGATAGATGGTTTAGGTATTCTAGGAGTGCCAGTAGGGTCCAAGGATTTTATCTCACGCTACCTAGATGTCGCATTACCGAGGATGTTTGGCATGTAGATGACCTTCCTCTACTAGAGGAACCGCATGTGGCGTTTGATATGTTCTCATCTAGTATTGCTCGTCGATCCACCTATCTTCTTTGCACGGTTCTTCCTTCACATACATTCATATATTGTTTGACAGCCTTTGATAGGAGGATCATGAGTGTCTTTGGTGACATGATCAGACAAGGGACATTCGAGTATGTGACAGGAGATTTGGCATGAAAAAAGATATTATTGTCAATTTCGTGTGGAGATAAAGGTTTATTATTGATGAAGTAGACGACACCTATAGCATTCTTGGCTAGTTGGGTACTCTCGTCACCTTTGTTATCTTCTTGTGATCTCAAATAGACATATCCTTGAGATATATATGAGGGACGTGGATACGGGATCATTTCTCTTACAATTATTATTGCAACATACGAGAGATTCTTTACCAATGGAGGTACGATATGAGCTCCAATTTTTTTCATCTTTGGCCACCGATTGGACTAGAATTTAGGATTAGGGTTTAGTAATTTATCCTAAAACCTAAACCCTATAATCTATCTTGATGGACCGACAATTTCAACAGGCTCTACATTCACTCTTAGTGGCCATTTCTCGTACTAATAGAGCTCGTCTACACTGTTGCTCTAGCAAGAGTGCATGCCCGTGGATCTTGGATCGACCATGCATTAGGACTTTTTGACTCGCACCCGCTACTTTCTCTACGGCGATGAGATTCTATCTTGGCTTGGTCCATCATTCTACATCTTCATTATTCACATGTGAGTGTGATATCACTTTAGATGCAGCAGTTGTTCATATGACTCATTGCCCATTCACATATAGCTATCCATAATGCCATTAGGGATGTGGTGTTTGCTATGGCGCAAGATGATGGATACCTCACACTGAGAGAGCATTTGTATGCTTGCAATCGACTAGGGTAAGGGCAGACATGTACTTGGTTTGGGAGGACTAGGTTACTGTCGCGGATGTGGTGGTTACCGAATCTAGTCACGACACAGTTTTAGAGGGGGTGATCACCCATGCTCCATGATGGACGGCGAGTGGAGCGACAGCAACCAAGGTCTCCAAGTATATGGGTATGCATAGAGGTCACCTCGTTGTTCCTCTAGCTTTGGAGTTATATGGAGCTATGGACACCGACTTCGACATGTTCGTGAGGGAATACGCAAGAGCCTACCAAACTAGGCGATAGGGGGTATTACTCTCTTTAGCTTACTGTATAGCCTATTTTAGGTAATATGTTTCCATTGCTCTACACATAGCACTAGCTAGTGCAATCCATAGGAGAGCAATCATGTTAGGTGATGATTCTTCGGATGCTCCTGTTGTTTGTACAAGGTTTGACCTTGATAGTTAGGATATGTTAGGTGTTGTAGGACATATTTCTGAGTGTGATACTATTGGGGCCTAGCCTTATGTTACCGTTTTGGTTCCTTGTAGGATTTGATGGGGTCTTCCCATCCCTTTTGTTATTTTACTGTGTCTCACTTTTGATGAAGCCTATGTGCGGTTGCATCTTTGCTTAGAAAGGGCGATATGGGGGTCTTGTTATCGATGTTTTGGTGATGGCTTTGTATATACAAGCGGATAAGATGTGATGATATCATGAAAGGAGGTCACCATCTGGACTAGAGTAAAACGGGTATCAACATCTCCTGGAATATGGGCTGAATGCTTGATGTGACTCTACTTTGAATGCAAGCGGGAACCAACATGGAATCAAAATGAGGGCCCTAAAAGACTCATGCGTAAGTAGTGCATAGGGCATATGAACATGGGGCAATGGGATGTTCCCCAACCACACAGAACTCAGGGTTACACTCTGCTATCAAGAGCTCCATGTGCCATTCACTTACTTGCTGCAAAATTCAAGAAGAAAATTTTACCAAGAAGAAAAGCTTTATCGCTGTAACAATTTTGACTCGTAATGCTGTGGACAGATGTAGATCTCATCGGGCTCAATCTACTACACCTTTTGCATAACGTAGTTCAGAGGACAAAATGATGCAATAACTCAAATTCAGTTGCATGGTTAACCGTTATCAAGGAGGTGCAGAAACCCCTCACTTATATCTGCAGATTATATCAATTGTCTCATGACATATAGTATACAAAACGCCTTGTCTAACAAGCCCCATATATCCAGCCGAGACGTTGGTTCGGTTGATCGAAATACATGAGAGTGTTGATCTGGCTGTGTCCACCAATAATGGTCCATGGAGTAGTCCCAGAGCCTGGAGAATTCGTGTTCTTCAGAAAAGGCACGCACAGGGACAACAAACGAGATCTGGTCTTATAAATAACGTATGTCCCGGATGTGCTGAGTTCAAGAGTGTTGCCATCCCTGAAGTGCCAAGCAATTCTAGGAAATGGGAAGGTGGTGGCGTCGAGATCCTTTACACCCCAGCAGGGTCCCATACCACGCCTGTTATCAGGATAATATGGATCACCCAGTTGATCAAAAACCTTTGTCAGTTTCTGAACCATAAGATTGTACACAACCTCTGTGACCAAGGAATATGGTGTTCCAGAATCCAGAATAGCCCCACCATAGCCGTTGTTGTCTTTAGCAAAGGCTCCTTCAGGTACATTTAGTAGCTGACCATTCACGCTCAAATCTACTAGATCAACATAAAAATGAGGGTAATTTGTGTAGATGAAACTTGTCGAAGCGAAACTGTCTGCACAACAGATCGATTGAAATTTATCATCGACATGTGACGACTACCAAAGCAGCTGCTGGAAACAGTATCATATTTTTGATTATTCATACAATAGATGATACTGAAGAGCATAGTCTGGCAACATTGCGATGACTTAAATCATAACAATAATCATCTCTCTGTCTGAATTTGAAGCTCATGGTCTGTTTGTACCAATATCTTCGAACCTGCATCTTAGACTTACTGCATCGATGCGCACTGGAATTTACAAGCTTCTGCAAAGGACTTGTCTACATACTCTACTTATTTTAGTTTTGGCTATTTTATATTTCAAAATTTTCCACCATTGAGGTTGAGGCCTAACCCTACCAGTAGTAGGCCGTGAGGCTTGGCCGAAGATGATGTACCCACTGTTCGCAGGTTCATTCAACCCTGTTAGGCAGAAGGAATACTCAGAACCCAAGACGGTGGGGAATTGCTCCGGAAAAGACAGGCCCGCCCTGGAATTTGCCAAACCCAGAATACCACCAGAACCTCCTTGTATCTCCGCCCTGTTACTCCACCCGCATCCGAAACCCAATGTAAGTGGCACTAAATTTCCACGATCGTTCATGTTTTCAAGCTTGAAAGTGTCGGAGGCCACATAGCCCAGGCTCCGAGTACGATCTGCATAAGCTGAGCCGTAATAGCAATATTCTGACGAGGAGCCTTGGCCGATTTGGCCCTCCCAAGACTGAACTATTTGACAGTAGGGGTCGTTCTGGTTCATATTTCTGTAGGAGGTCGATTTCTCCTTATCGAACAGACGAATCAGCTGAGGGAAGCATTTCTGTGAAAACGTTTGTAGAACGACGGTCAGCGGATGATTTTCTTGTAAACACACGCATGCATGAGCGTGGAATAGTTAGATCTAGCCATTCAAAACACTGAGAGGAATATCATTCGACTGCCGAACTTACACGGCATGGCTTACACTGGAACCAGGTAAAAGAGCTGCCAGTGTCCAAACACATTTGCACCTTTTGTTCCCTGTAGTTTTCCTGTGGTGTGCCCACAACAAATGTTACATACCACTCAGCTGCCATGGAGCGAATGAAATAGCCAGGGTTAATTTTGCCTCCCCATCCTGGCAATTTCTCAGACCTCGTCCTGAGATCCTGAAAAGACAGACTCTTGTTTATTCTCAGTTTATGAATGCACTCATCGTCGCAATCCGCTGGCCGATGCGGTGAATCCTTTTGGTATATCTGAGACACACTGCCTCTAAGTCCTGGAACGCTCTCTGGAAAGATCTGCACTCGAGATCCACCTGAAGTCTTGAACCTGTTACTTCTTGTGTCGTTCGAGCTCGAATGAGCAAAAGAACTGCAATCCAGAAGAAGTCCGGCCAATATTAAAGTGTACAAGCATCCAGGGGAGGTGTAAGAACATGCTATAATCTGTTTTTCCATGGTCTCAAGTTACTCATTCACGAAAATCAGAGAGGCCAGTTAGGACCGGTGTTTGAGTTGAGTCCACAACGCTTATCTATTTAGCTACCCTAGGTACTGTTGATTCGCAGCTTAATTTTGCGCGTTTGGCTCATCTGCGAAGCAGCAGAGCTGTCACGTACTAACGCAAATCTACGAATATGTGATATATTTCTGAAATTTGCTCCGGCCAGGGCTTTGACGTTACGAACGCAGCCTCGGATTCGAAGATACATCGTTTCTGATACCATTGAAAAGTAAAAGATTTGTTTACTGGATCAAGAATTTGTCACATAGTCATTGCTGACATTGTTCAGGGCGAGTATCAGATTTCGCTTTCGCCTGCCTGTCTATCATGAATTCTGACAAATACGGATGAGGGGAATTTGGTGTGTGAACTTTAGACCTTCAGTACATACATTGCTTCCTTGCAGTGTATGTACTTTGTGAAAGAATCACCACTGACCGTCGGAATGCCCGAGGACCTCCTGTCTTACCTCAGAAATCACGGAGTTGGAAGCTCGTCAATCTTTAGGAAGGGACGCCAGGGAAGAAACACACTTCAATAAATAAAGAAATATACAGAAAATGGGTACGGAAGTATTAATGCAAACTGTACAACGATTTCATTCAATTTTTTATGTGCAAATATCGATTTTAGTATGTAACATTTCAAAAGTATTCATTCTAGATAGAACAACGATTTCATTCAATTTTGTATGTGCAAATCTCGATTTTTAATATTTACTTTTGCAGAATTATTCATTCTACTGATATCTCCCTAAAAGAAAATTACTTGGATAAATAATAGGGACCCCACCTTCACAATCAAGGCCGTAGGCTTTTTAACTTAAAAAGTTCAAAACTTTGATGTGTATTGATTTTTTTCAACAACAGATAGTAAAACATGGCCAATTACCTATCAAAATTACTTCAATAGCTATCAAAATTCACCCTTTGACTTGTTTTCCCATCCTTTCTTAAAATATTTAAAAAATCATGTTTATACTACAAATAATTTCAGTAGATGAATTAAAGAAAAAAGTTAATTTTTTTTAAATATGCAATATTAAAATCATTATCAATACAGGAGGTGATTATTAATTCATTTTCAAATTTTATATAAAATTTTATATTAAATAATAAATTAAATTTATGAATATTAATTAAATTTTATTTTAAAGTTGATGATAACTTTATATTAAAAAGAAAAAATTTGGATGATTTTTATTGCTAATCAAATAATTTGATAAAAAAATAATACTTTTATATCTAAATAAATAAATTGAATTGGGACTAAACATTAAATTATCAACTTTTAAACACACAACAATTTTTCAACAAGAACAAACAAAGCATTAGGATTGAAAGAAAAATAAAAATAAAAAATTAATTTTCAAATGAATCAATTTTTTTTTTGATCTTTTAATGAAATAAAAATATATGAAATTTTTAAAATATAAAGTAGCCATATAAAATTTGATTATGAGATCTATTTGAAAAAAAAATTTAACAACTTGGAAAATATTTTTATTAAATTAATTAAAAAATTAAATAATATAAAATAAAATTTTAATTAATTTGATAAAATAATTTTTCAACAAAACAAAAAATTTTCAATGATTATTTGTTTAAATAATAATTAAAATAAATAATTTATTAATAATTACATGTAAATAACTTTTTAAGTTAAAAAATTTCTAAATTTTTATACTATTTCATATTCATTATCATAAATTTTTTTAAATATGATATGATAAAAATTAAATTTTAAAATGAGATTATTATATTGATACAAATAAGAGATCTAATGATTGATCACATATTTATCCCCTAAACATACAAATGATGATTATTTTGTCATCAAATACATATCATATCCATATGAAAAAAAACATATCTATAAAAATATAAATATATTTAAAAAAATTAAAATCTAATAAAATTATTTAAAATTATTTTATAATTAAATAATACTTGAAAATCTTTAATAATGTATTTGAATTCCAGTAATAAATTTAAAAATAATTTAAAAAAAATATACATCAATAAAAATCTATAAGAATAAAAATTTCTAAAAAAAAAATTGAATTCAATCTATTACACATGATAATAAATAAACAAGCTCCTATAACTACTAAATTCAACAAAAAATTTTACTATAATATATTTAAAAATTCATCAAAAAATATATAAAAAATCATTAGAATACAAAATATAATTCAAAATAGATAAAATTTATATTTTTATAATTTTTCAAATTAATCAAAAAGTTAATGATTCATCATTAAATATTCCAAAATTACATAAATTTAGGTATAGGACGTACATATTTTTAAAAAATATTTGAATACATTTTTAATTTTATTATACCGATATAAAAATAATAATTTATTTAATTATTTAATATTAATAAAAATTAATTAATTTTTATAAAATTTTTAATTTTATCAAAACTATAAATAAATTTACATTTATTGCATTTGATAAAAAAATGTATCCAAAATTCATAATTTCAAATAAAAATTTTAATTTTACTGAAATATTTTGAAGTTGATTGATGACATTAAAAGTCTATCAAACGTAAAAAATTGATAAAAAAATTTAATTATCATTTATATATTTTAAAAAGAAAATATCATTATCATATAAAAAATATATTCAAACATGTAAATAAATTATATTTTTTTTGTTTTAAGTTTTGTTGTATTTAAAACTTAAAATTATGATGATACATGATAATTGATTACATATTTTTTTAGATTTAAATTTTTAAATTTTTGTATATTATATTTGATTATATTTCTAATATTTTAGGTTTGGTAATTCATACGTTGTAATTTAAATTGAATTAATAAATCATACGTTGTTGAGAATTTCAGAGGAAGAAATCTCAAAATCAGATATAATAATTTAACAATGTAACAATCCATTAATAGCTAAAATCGGGATATGTTAAATATTAACAAGATTTATTAAGTTTTATTAGCTCACTTGAATTATATATCATATATAACGACATCATGGATGAAATATTGCCACTTTATAATAAATATTTCATAATAACATATATATTTTTTAAGAACTAGCAATTTGAAACGTTTTAGAATGAAGCAATTCAAAATACTAATAATGATTAATTAACAAACTAAACCTTTTTATATGATTTTTTGTTCAAAGTTTTAATGTTAGAAAAACAAATCTTGAATGGACATCGCAAAACAATATGCCAAATCACATCATCATGACCCTCCAATATCAAAACTCTATAAGGTAAAACCTCACGTACTCGTAAAATTGTGCGACCAGCTGTAACATCCAATGTGGTCGGTGCACTCTGCTACAAGTATCTCTATGTTGAGCTATAGCCAGGTTCTCAAATGCCATAGGCATTACTCTATGAAAGAGTTCTGCCCATTGAGAACACACCCTAACCCAAACATCAGGATTATCCAAATGTAAAACTGTAGCTAACTCTCGACGAATAGCAGAAGGTAAGTCTGGATCTCTACCATATAATAAAAAGTATGGTGAGAATGACGGTAGAGATGCTTGTTTACTAAATTGATAACCCATGGCCAACCATGGTAATTGGATGTCATAGTCTTCCAAATGACTTTTCTCCAAGCCAAATTTTCTCAGTCCTCCCTTCATCGTCTGAACAACTCTCTCTACTAGATCATTAGCCTCGGGATGATCTCTTCAGGTGTTACGATGATCGATCAATACTCAATCACACAAAGCCTGAAACTCGTCCAAAAACTCAGTACTTGCAGAATTGTTGATCAGTCAACAATTTTGTTGGTGCATCAAATCGGTAAGCATTACAGCTAAGAACGCATAAGTTGTTCCCTCACTTGACTTGTCAGGCAAGGCCACCAACTCAATCCACTTGGAGAAATGCTCCACCATGACCAACACATATCGATGGTGTCGTATAATCAATGGCAATGGTCCTGAAAAATCCAAGCTCCAACAATAAAGAAGTCATATATTCGGTAGATGATGTAATTGTGGTGTAGGGGTATTGAATGATGCGCAAACACGATCACATACCATACATATGGCCACAAAATGTTGCATCTCAGTTTGCATAACTCTCCACCAAAAGTGATTTTGAAATAAGCTATATGCCCGCTGTCGTGTTGTGATGCGGCTACTATGAGAAGATGATGACATGTGTCATCTTCAGAGCTGTTGTCATGACGGCGATAGTTTAGGTTAGGATAACCGACGGCGCACTGTAAGGCTGTTAAGAGCCCACCGTTGGATCTACTTTGTAGGGTCAGGATGTTGAAAAGGCTCCAAGAGATATTATCTTGGACCTTATTAGATATAAAGCGCAGTCAGGATGGAAAGGGTATGGGAGAGTACTAGACACATCACTTTGCTGACTAAGGAGCATATCTGATCGAAGTGGGGCCGACGAGGACATGGATAGAGGACAACATGATCCTCCAGATGTACCGATGCCTAATCCATTTGTGATCAACATCCGGTGTCTTCATCGTGATCATTTTTGGGCGTGGTTAGTGTATCATTTTGGAGATAACTTTCTGCAACAAGTGATAAACTCTCTAGACCCGATTATTCTTCCAGTTGTTTCCTACGGCGCGATTTGGGGAATAACGATTATGCGTTTTGATTTAGTTTGGGCGCTATGGATTTGAACTTACCAAGTAGTGGTGGCTTTCAACACATGGGTTCCAATCCATCACTATTGCTTACCAAAACAAGCCATAGGGAGTTGATTGTTAGGAACTTTGGCGAGGAGTATTATTCTCAAGTTATAAACTCCCGGTTCCGTTTGTAGTTCCGTTCATACTTAACCGGTTTCGAGTTGTCATTTTGATTCTTTATTAGTGGCAACTTTCATTATTGTGTATAGGATGGCTAAGTAGTGTGTTTAGGATAGTTGTAAAGCTCTAAGTTAAAATGGAGCTAATTTGGCCACACTAGAGGTCAAAATAACACTATTCATTCTCATTGGTCTTGGAGTTTGGGCCAATGAGGGCTCTTGGGCAACTTCTTCGAGGTTTTGAGGAGTTTTGGAGACCTTCCAGGGGGGACATTTGGAGATCTGAGGATTGGGTTGAGAGGCGACGGGACGAGCTACGACGTGGACTCAAGAATGGATGGATTTGAAGGATTTGTCACTCTGAAGTGATGATTCAAAGTTAGAGTGAGAAATTTAGACCTTTGAGTGTATTTGGAGAGTTTTTGAGAACCTTACAAGGGTTTTGGGAGATCTGAGTCAACAGAAATATAGTTTTCGACTCAGGCTTGTGTTTTGATTGAAGTTTTGACTCGATTGGACGAGTTTTGAGTACGGAGTGATAGCTTGAAGTTTGTGTATACAAATGAATTGCGGGATCGCACCGATCGTCACGGTTAGTACAAAGATCATATCTTTTGATATCAGAAATTTCTGTCAATAAAACTTTGCACAGTTCAAGTTCTGATGATGAGTGAGCTTCTCATAAAATGCGGGAGCAATTGAAGTCAAGGATTGGGATGTGTGACGGGTTTTGTACACATGGGTCACGCATATCACCTTGTGTTACAGTGGGTAAATCACCAATTGTTTTGAGAGATCTAGAAACGAAAAACATCTGAAACTTTTCTGAGTGATAGTAAGGGCCGTGGAGCAATTTTTTGTAAAGTTTGAGCGAAAGTTATTGGTCGAATCATTAGATATCATAGTCTTCTTCCGCTGAAGTTTTACCGGCTATAATGTGGAGTGCTGAGGAGAAGAAGAAGAGATTGTCAACTCACACGAGGTTCTAGAAGGTTCTTCTACAGCCAGGCGCTCAGGCGTTCTCAGAGCAAAGAAATGTCCATGCGACACCGCTTTACTCCAAAATGACCTAATTCCTTATGAGCATGTCTGACCAACTATGCTATATGAGATGGAAGTGGCACAACACAAACATTGCCATCTCCCCATACTTGAAGAAGATGTCTACCTTCCCATTTGAACTGTCGAGCTCTCTGTAAAACTTGATCCCGCTCCTTTGCACTCAAAGTGTCCACCAAAACACATGTACAAAGATATTCTAACTCCACCATGTCGTCATGGATGTCTCGGTTTACCATCAAACCGTCCTCAGTCTTAGCGTCCAAAGATAACATATCTGCTCTCTGATCCAAGAGAGATATCACATAGCTCTCAAGCGCCAACATACTCAAAAAGGCAGATGCATGTCAACCCGACATCATCTCCTCATCATTATCATTGTGCCATCGAGCCTCGATTTCATCAACTTGACTTGTACATGGGTTTTGACTTTACCCATCTGCATCATGGTTCACCACTCTAGGTCTATGAACAACTCATGTAGTATAAATCATACTCATGTAGTATAAGAGCCCACGTCTCTTTACGTGGGCTCTTTATGTCTTTTACATCCACCCATGGATGAGGAGATACCACTAGAGATGTTGGAGTATTAGCCATAGGAGCCATTATGTCTTGATGGATCACTATTTGCCAATTCTCTATGCACTGCCCCATGTTTGTCCTAAGTGGGCTTGTTATGGATTATATATGAGAATCTTTGAGATTGCTTTTAGGCGGATGATCCCTCTAGTGGTTTCACGGAGTTGTTTTAGGTGGTTACATCAATTACGAGAGGGGAGATCCCGTTGTAAGTTAGTTAGATACTATGTGCTAGTCGGCTTCTCGCGATGGAGAAAGATACTAGAGGCATCATAGCGATTGCTATTGGGAGATCTTATTGTGTTTAGTTAATCGTATCGTTATCATGTAGCATAGTTTACATTTCCAAGAGCATGTTTGTCCATATCAATTTGGAGTCACCATACCAAGACGATGTGAGGCGGTATCGTTGGACATCATAGCAACTCTAGATATCCATCCGGATTTGGTTGTCTTGTTGACTGACGTTGAGAACACTTTGAACAATATCTCATGTGCATCCATTTTTAGAGAGCTTAGAGAGATTGGTGGATCTTTATCGAACCTCATTCTTTTCGTATGGTCTTTTTAGGGTTCACATTCTTCTCTCTTTTATCAACATGACTTTTCCGAGGAGGGAGTCACCGCTCTATAGTCCGCCGCTAGCACTTGATAGGGAGATGTTTTGGGAGGATTCCTATTTGCCATGGCTCATTATAGAGCTCTTTTGTCTACTGCTTTGGCCTTATTAGGTTGTGAGTTCCATTCCTTAACGGATGATATACACATTGTGGGACTTGTAGACCACATTAGGCAGGCCTTTGATTACTTGACTACAGAGCTTCATCTTGTAGGCTTGAGAGTCAAGGTGTCAAAGTGTAGGGTTTGGTCTCCTTTGGGCATTCCTCCTCATCTCCAGCTTCCGGAGGGATGTATGAAATCGACAAACAGCTTACGTATTCTAGGAGTGCAAGTAGGGTCCCAAGACTTTGTCTCACGCTACCTAGACGTTGCACTTATGAAGGATATTTTGCATGTAGATGACCTTCCTCTACTAGGGGATCCGCATGTGGTGTTTGGTATACTCTCATTTAATATTGCTCGTCGACCCAGCTACCTTCTTTGCATGGTTCCTCCTTCACCTACATTCATATCACGTTTGATAGCCTTTGATAGAAGGATCATGGATGTCAATGGTGACATCATCAGACCAGAGACCTTCGAGTGTATGACATGAGATTTGGCACGGAGACAGATATCTTTACCGATTTCGTGTGGATGGTAGATTTATTATCGATGAAGGAGACGACACCTATAGCATTCTTGGCTAGTTGGACATTCTCGGCACCTTTGATATCTTCTCAATTTGTGATCGCAGATAGGCCTATCCTTGAGATATATACAAGGGATGTGGATATAGAATCATTTCTCTTACATGTATTATTGCGACATACGAGAGATTCTTTACCCCTAGAGGTACGACATGATCTTCCATCTTTTTCCTCTTTGGCCACTGATTGATTAGAGATCTACACTCTACTTTGATGGACTGATAATTTTAGGAGGCTTTACATTCACTCTTAGTGGATCCGACCATTCCTCGTACTACTAGGGCTCCTCTACGCTCTTGCTCTGGCAAGGATGCCGGCTCGTGGATCTTGGGTCAATCATGCATCATGGCTTTTCGACTCGCATGAGCTATTTTCTCTAAAGCAATGAGGTTTCATCTTGGTTTGATCCATCCATCTACATCTTCATTACTCACATGTGAGTATGGAATCATTTTTGATGCACTAGTTGTTCATATGACTAGTTGCTCGTTATATAGCTACCCATGATACCATCAGAGATGTGATGTTTGCTATGGTGTGAGAGGGTGGATATCTCACATGGAGGGAGTGTTGATATGCCTTGCAGTCGACTAGGGTTAGGGAAGACTTGTAATTGGTTCGGGAGGACCAAGTCATTATGGCGGTGTCATGTTGTGACGCGGCTACTATGAGAAGATGATGACATGTGTCATCTTCAGAGTTGTTGTCATGACGGTGATACTTTAGATTAGGATAACCGACGACATTGTAAGGCTGTTAAGAGCCGGACAGATCTAGACACATCACCTTGCTGACTAAGGAGCTTATCTGATCAAAGTGGAGTCGATGTAGGACATAGATATAGGACAACATGATCCTCCAGATGTATCAATGTTGAGTCCATTTGTGATCAACATCCGGTGTCTTCATCGTGATCACTTTCTAGTTATCTTTCTGGGTTTTGAGTTGTCATTTTAACTCTTATTAGTGACAACTCATATTGTATATAGGATGTCTAAGTAGTGTGTTTAGTATAGTTGTAAAGCTCTAAGTTAAAATGGAGCTAATTTGGCCGCACTAGAGGTCAAAATAACATTCTCCATTCCCATTGGTCTAAGAGTTTTGGCCAATGAGGGCACTAGTGCAACTTTTTCAAGGTTTTTAGGGATTTAGAGACCTTCTAGGAGGGGATTCGAATATTTGAGGATAGGGTTGGAGAGCTGACAAGACGAGCTACGTCGTGGGCTCAAGAATGGATGGATTTGAAGGATTTGTCACTCTGAAATGGTGATTCAAAGATAGAGAGAGAAATTTAGACCTTTGAGTGTATTTGGGGTGTTTCTGAGAATCTTACGAGGGTTTTGAGAGATCTGAGTCCACTGAGATATAGTTTACAACTCGGGCTTGTGTTTTGATGGAAATTTCGACTCAATCAGACGAGTTTTGAGTACGGAGTGATAGGTTGAAATTTGTGTATATAGTCAGAGTTGCAGGATTGCACTGACTATCACGAAGTTAGTATATTGATCATATCTTTTGATATCAAAAAGTTATGTCAATACAACTTTCCAAAGTTGAAGTTCAGATGACAAGTGACCTTCTCATGAAATTTGAGAGCAATTGGAATCAAGGATTGGGATGTGTGATGGGTTTAGTACACAGGGGTCTACATATTGCCTTGTGATAAATCAACAATTATTTTGAGAGATTGAAAGGATTGTGGAGCAATTTTATGTGAAATTTAAGTGAGAGTTATTGGTTAGATCATTGGATATCATAATCTTCTTCCGGTGAAGTTTTATAGGTTATAATGAACTCGAATGTGGAATGCTGAGGAGAAAACGAAGAGATTGTCAACTCACACGAGGTTTTAGAGGGTTCTTCTAAAGCCAGGCGTTCTTAGAGCAAAGAAATTTCCTATGAGACAACGGATGTGGTGGTTAAAAATCATAGTCGTGACATAATTTCAGAGGTGATGATCACCCATCCTCCAGGATGGACGGTAAATGGATCCGCAACAGCCAAGGTCTCCAAGCATAGGGATATGCACAAAGGTCAACTCTTTGTTCCTCTAGCTTTGGAGTTATATGGAGACCGACTTCACATGTTCGAGAGTGAGTGTGAGGCAAGGGGTATAATCTCTTTAGGTTATTATATAACCTATTTTAGATAAAATATTTCCATTGCTAGAGAGAGCACTAATGGTGCTATCCATACGAGAGCACTCATGTTAAATGGTGATTCTTTGTATACGTTTGTTGACCGTTTGACCCATACAGTTATGATATAGTACATGCGGTAGGATATATTTCCGGTCTTCTTCACGTGATATCAAACTAAAGAGCCCGGCGAGCCTCTCGTCACGGGAGGACAGACGCGTCTGTCTTCATGGGTCGGGAAAAGATTAGGGGTCCAGTGCTCCCTCCGTATCCAGCATTACGATTTCCTGATCTAATCTGTGGGCGCTCCTGTGCAGGGCCCATGTCTAGGGTTTGGGGATGAGCCGTCTCAGCCACTGTGTGCTCTTCGAACTTCTTCTTATTGACTCCGGTGTTCACCAGTAGAGGCGATTTCTCAGCTTTCTCCGTGCGAGACCTAGCTCTATCTTCCGTCGTCTCGTTTTCCACAGAAGTGTTAGTGATGGGTGCGTTCTCTTGCTGCTTGGTTCTCTAGCCGTCGCTTCCGGGATCGCGAGGTTCTCTCACGGTTTTCTACATCGTGACATTCACGTTTTATTTGAGGTTCAGTCGTGAGCCTCTCTCTCGAGCGATGCTCAAGTAGTAACGTGGGCGCCCCGAAGTGGTCAACCGTGCTCCCATGTTAGATCTTGGCAGAAAGTAGTGGTGGCCAGTTCTGGCATGTTCTGTATATTGTAGAAACTTCGGGATTTACTTTCGCAATCAGTCGTGGTTGTCGTAGTTATAAGTTTTTGGCGTTTGTTTTCATTCGGCCGATGATGATTACAAACTTACCTACATTGTCTGATCTTATCTGATGACATTGTCTTATGTCATATCTTAGGCCTGTGTCCAAGTCCAAGTCGTGAAGGCAATGATGATCAAATATCACCTATTTTGTGAGGAAGTTAATCTTCCAAGGAGCAGTAAACATCAATGGATCCTGCTGAGCCTTGAAGGATTAAGTTTGTAGCTTCTGTACAGGGTTTTGCGCTAGTCAGAATGTTTCCCATGTTCATCGTGAAGATCATCTAGCTGAATAATTAGTCGGGCGGGAATGAGGACTTCAATTAGATGCCTGAGATAGCTCGCTATCTTTGATTACAAACTTTTGAGGCATATCCATTCATCACTGACCTGCCCGGTGTAGTATTGCGACACCAGTACTTGTTCTAACAGATTAGATTGGCCAGATTCAAGTGATGACGAAAATACTGCAACAAGATGAAAGGCAAAGCCTTCTTGATTACAGATATTTAAGTCTCTGATGATTCTGATCACAGGAAGAGCTTTTCCGTGCCATGATTGGAGTAATATTCTTCGTTCTGACTCCAATCCGTGAGGACTTTCTTTCACCCTTAGAATATGAGCACAAGTTAAACTTCAGCAGGCTCACATGTGTGAGGCAGGACATGATGAGTGGTTTGGTCCGTGTTTCTGATAACCTTCGGGTTTTTGAAGAGAAACACTTGCCCTTTTTGCCTACTGATCTCCTGTTTTTTGACTACTATTGACGTTCTATGTTAGAACGTTAATAGGAGTGACCGGAACGGAACGGGAAAGTTCTGAGTGCTGTGATTTCAAAATATATTCCTCGTTCTGATCCGAGGACGTGAGGACTACTTTACACCCATAGAATATGAGCACTCAATCTTTATTAAAATTCCTGACTTCCCACAACCTCGCTCGGCACTCTGAGAATCACTTACGTGACGAGTAATCACAGCCGCCCCCTCTGCAAATTAATTTTATGAGGAATGTCCACCCTGCTTGATGAGAATCAACATCGGACAACGAATTCAATCTAGTAAGGGACTTCAAATTTGACTCTCAAGCCTTACGAATGCTTTAGAGATGAAGAGGATCCCGAAATTTATTCTCACCCTATCACTTTATTTGGTCGGAGCTAACGACCCTGACCAGATCATAACAGAGTGAAATATACCAAAGCTCTTCTCCGTGAAAATAGTAACTATGCACAACTGATCTTGTTATACAGTCAAGTTAATCGTTCGTAACTCTTCGCCCGAGGAGGAATCAGCGAGATATTTGTTTTGACTTTATTATCTAATGCACAGAGATGTCAATTTGAGACGAATACCGCACTCTGCTCCAGGCAGGACCTAAATCAGTATGAAGGCGGATTGAGAGGTTAATGCACGAAAATGTGGACTGCCCTCGAGTATGAAATGTGGGGGCAAACACAGATTTCATTGATACGTCTTCTGACTGTGAAGCTCTCCCTCAGCTAATGAAGAAAATGAGATTTGTTTCGCACGAAACAGAAGATGAAATCTTCTGCAGAGATGGTGTGCCTTTCAGCTGAGGTCTTTCCGTGTATAGTTACGCCGAAACCGTAACTTTACATACATAGTATACACCAGTACATCAAGTCTGCATCTTGAGTTCATCAATACGAAGGAAGACGTGGTGTGTCGGCTCCGTAGGTACCGAGGGTAAGGAGGCAGGCTGAAATCAACGCGTGGGATGTCCAATGGTTACGCTATGGGCAGGACCAGATCAGACATAAGTGGCCTAGTTCGGGAATGATGATATAGCAGCTCTGGAAGTTGTCAAAATTCCGGAGCTTCCACATCATCATGCAACCTGTCAAATAATAGCAACTTTGCGCGAGATGGAATAGAGTTCGTGTGTCACTGCAATCTTGGATATAAGTTTTTGAGTTTTGAATGATTTATAAGTACGGGTCAGGTTTTTTTTTTCTAATATTTTTTTTTTCATACATAGGTTCTTTTGGGACATTGTTTTAAAATTATAAAGATCAGAAAAAAAGATTATGAGTGTTTTTAGATTTTAGGGTTTGATAGTAAGCATTTTACTATATGAGGTGTGATGTTATGGAATTGTGGTTCTGCAGGTGAGAGTAGAGATATGAAAGAGTGTTCAATGACTTTATCGTTCTCTTTGTGCTAGCTATAGTTTTATTCTTTATGGGACCGTCAAAAGCGGTGCGTGATACACTATGTCCATTGTGTCATCGTATCTTTAACTCTCAAAAGGTAAAGACTCATGTAGAAAAGTTGCACAAAGATTATGATTGGACCACTTGGGATGCGCATGTGAGGATGACGATCACATCAACGTCGGTATTTATCACTTCGGCAACACACATACTACATTGATTCTTTCGTTGATCATTCTAGGTATATTGATCGAGTCATGGGAGTGGTTAGCTTCCCATGTAGGTTTGATTCTAGGGCTTTTTGAGACTAGATTTCCATGTCCACGTTTATTCCATAAGCTCCCTCGTGCATTCCATGGCGTGGCTATCTTATCCTAACCAATTCCTAAAAGATGTCTAGCATACAATCCGATCCACCAATGCATGGTAGCCATCTCGTCATTTACCTTTTGTTTTTTGGATAGTGCACACCACTATCTTGTCTTTTTGTGATATAGTGAACACTCTACGCTTTGGCTAAACTAACTATGGCTAACCAAGACTGGTTAGAAACCTCCTTCATTTAAGACGCAACGTCCTCGTTGCAAGAAGACTCAAAACTCTCTACAAGTATCTTGGCATTTGTAAGATTTGCCAATGGTTCCCAAATAGCTTCATAAGGAGCTTCAAATAAGTTCCTTAGTCAGCAAAGTGATGTGTCTAGCTCTCTCCCATACCCTTTCCATCATGATTGCGCTTTATATTTGATAAGGTCCAAGATAATATCTCTTGGAGCCTTTTCAACATCATGACCCTACAAAGTTGATCCAACGGTGGACTCTAAATAGCCTTACAATGCGCCGTCAGTTATCATAACCTAAAGTATCGTCGTCATGACAACAGCTCTGAAGATGACACATGTCATCATCTTCTCATTGTAGTCGCGTCACAACACAACAACACGTCCTTCCTCTATGTCTCAGCTGCAGTAGACCTCGTCCACAAAACTGATATTGCACCTCGACGTCGAATGACTTTGTGTGACAATCTATTATCAGCTTCACTTTCTCCTGCTATCTTGACACGGAAACGGTAATTGCTCTTTCTCACAAGCTACTGCCGCTTCTATGCTAGAAAAAACCTGTCGAAGACTCTGCTCTGACCAAGTAGGCTAATGGGAAGAAAACTCTTTCTTTGATGCTCGTCTAGCACAACCAAAATGTCGGGTACATCAATCCACGACTATTATCTATTGTACAGCCAGCATGTGGGTCAATGAAGTCATGCTTCTTCTGTGTTGATTGTAGGTATCACAATGTAATGAATGAATGAATGGAAGTACTCCGATTGCCTGCCCCCTCCTTCCGCAGTATGTGAAAATTCACAAATTGATGAAAAAGTGAAAAATGGGTACATGTGACGATCTTAAAGAAAAGAAACAAGTGAAGATCATGTTCACCGCCGTTGTCTAATCATACAAAGATGCCGCTTTTGTCATGCTTGTCGCACTTCGGCATGCACTTGCATGCAAAGAAGACCAAGACTCACAAATTCTCAGACGCCTGGCCGTCGGCATCATTCCTTAGCACATTCGATTCTACTCTCTCAACACCATGGTGCCAAAGACCATGACCGAAGCCTGGACGCCCGGGGAATTCCTTGATCTTGTCACTTAGAAAAAACCGGGAAATGCGTCCAAAGGATGAATGAGGTACGTCAACACCAAAGCATGAAAGATTTGTTTGAAGATAACAGAGTTTGATACAATGGCTCATGTAATCAAGGTCAAGCACGCGGATACACTCCGTCGCCTCACGTTTAAGAAACTGCTAGGTGAAAAAAGTGGTGTATCTTTCGCGGATTTGGAATCGTTAATTCGTGTGCTCTTCCAAATTCCTGCATCTTCTGCACAGCTAAAAGTGACTTACACGGACAAGGAAAAATTGTTGCATAGTCCACCACAATCCATATGTGGATATGCACACTTATTATATCGATGCCAATTCATTGATACCACAATAGCGCTTGCCATCATTGACAAGAGGAACCCATTGAACCTTGGATTGAATCCATTCCACCACTCTCACTTCCATGCTCAGTTGCTGGATGCGGCTGAGAAGGAGATGGTGTGCCAGCTGAGAAAATCAAGTTTCGGAAAAATGGGGTAGCGACAGTGAAGGCATTTCACGTTCAGTCGCAACCACTCGTCGATGCAAGCCACATGAAAGTTGTGTGCGCATGGCAAGCCTCGAACCTCAGTTCCAAAATCCACAACTTGTGATCTCGTTCCAGTTAGAAATTTGCACACACGAAATTCCTTCCACGTCTCCAAAAAAAACCTCAAGATATTGATTCTTAGCCCTCGCAATTGAACTTCCTTCCTCACATCAAATCCTCAGACCCTGAACATCTGCACTTTCGCAATGACTTGGGCTCCCATATCTGCACCCAGACACTCCCAAACTCCGAAATAACACTTGCGCGATCCATCTAAAATAGGCTACGCTACGTCGGGAGCTCCTCGTGCGCAAAATGCCCTCCGCCCGAGTTGTCTTCACAAACAACGATACTCCGCCACTGTTCCAATTCTTCGCTCTAATACCAATTGTTGGTCCGAATTATGAATACACAGAGAAACACTCATGCAATCAAGAGACGAGAGAAGAAATACGTGGTTCACCTCATTGAGGCTACGTCCACGGAACACACAGAGTCACTTTACTAAATAATCCTAATTTGTGTTACAGAGAGTTTTTGCCATCCCTCTTATACAGTAGTACCAGCCCTAGCCCTAGTCTAACTAAATATAGTCAAACTAATCAGAATTACTCAAGACTTGAGTTAACTCCTAACAAAAGTCACTATTGGTGGAGAGGTATGCAAACTAAGGTGCAACAGTTTGTGGCTAGATGTATGGTATGTGATCGTGTTTGAGCATCATTCAATGCGCATACTCCATAATTACATCCTCTTTCGATTATGGGACTTGGTTATTGTTGGAGCTTGGATTTTGCAGGACCTTTGCCATTGACTATACGACATCATCGATATGTGTTGATCATGGTGGAGCATTTCTCTAAGTGGATTGAGTTGTTGGCTTGCCTGACAAGTCAAGTGAGGAAATAGCTTATGCATTCTTAGTTGTGGTACTTAGCCGATTTGGTGCACTAGCAAAAGTGTTGACTGATCAGGGTATTGTGACCTCTGGGCTGAATCTCACTCACATTTACCTCAGATGGCTTTTTGGAAGCTCATCATGAATCTAGAAGGACTTGTTCTCACCCTATGACCATGATCCTAATGCACACTCTTGCACAAACTCTCAAAGTTCATACTCCATGATGCAAATTCTCACAAAGAGTAAGATATCACTCAAAAGGAAGGGATACTTTGATGATCAAAGTTTTCATTGAATCAAGGCTCCAACCCGAACATGACTTCTCCAAGAACCAAGCTTCCCAAAACAAGGTCTCTCCAAAACTAAGATCACAAAACTAACTTCTCCCAAAACTAACTTGAGAGGTGCTTCTCAACCTACCTATTTATACTACTTAGAATCTTACACTAGTAACTATATGTAACCATCATGGAATCTTTTCTTACCAAGTTTAATCAAGGTAGAGATCACAAACCCCAATGAAAAGGGTACATGACAACATGCAATTAGTTCACTTGGATCATCTAAACCTAACTACCCTCCAATTGACTTAAGTGTACCAAATCAATCTCGCTCTTAGATTCAAGGGTCTTCACCAAATCTAACCAATGAAAAGTAGTCCAAGTCAAGAAAACTCATGTGATAGAATATGTTCCTTGATTCTTACTAAACAACAAAATAGTTGTTCTCATCTACCTCACTAGGAGATACTCTATATTTTTCTTCAACTTAACCATAACTAGCTAAACATAGTCATGACTAAGATAGTTTTAGTCACAATTTAGATGTACTCATATTTCATCATATATGTACAACCATGGGTCTTACAGTACTGAGTTTTTGGGTGAGTTTAAGACTTTGTGTGATCGAACGTTGATCGATCATCGTACCACCTCAAGAGATCATTCCAAGGTTGATGGTTTAGTAGAGAGAGTTTTTCACATGGTGAAGAGAGGACTAAGAAAGTTTGGCTTGGAGAAAAGTCATATGGGAGACTAGGACATCCAGCTACCATGATTGGCCATGGGTAATTGATTTAGCCGACGAGCATCTCCAACGTCATTCTCACTTTACTTTTTATTATATGGTAGAGATCCAGACTTACATGTAGCTATTCGTCGAGAGTCAGCTTAATTTTTGGACTTGGATAACCCTGATGTTCGGATTAGGGTATATTCTCAAATGATAGAACTCTTCTGTAGAGTAATGCCCATGGCATTTGAGAACCTGACTATTGCTCATCATAGAGATACTTTGTGTTATGCTACTGCCCCATGAGGTGGATATCGACCTTCAATTCACATATTTCATGTTGGTGATTATGTTTACTTGTAGCAGAGTGCACCGACCACATTGGATGTTAGGGCTGGTCGCATGATTCTACGAGTACATGAGGTTTTACCTTCTGGAGTTTTAGTATTGGAGGATCGTGATGGTGTGATTTGGAAGGATCATGTGCGTAATTGTGCGCCATATCACCTTCCAAACATTGATGATACTATGGATCCAAGCCTAGCAGTTGTGTGTGCATGCTTGAGATGTATGTTATGTAGATCAGCTGGTGGAGCAGCCAATATGTTGATTTGTGATTTTTGTTTGAGAGTATGGCATATGTCATGTTTGACACCTCCTCTCAATGCGGTGCTTAGTGAGCGGTGGAGATGTACTCGATGCGTTTAGCAGGCAAGCAGGTCTAACCATTACATGGTATGGATTGTAGATAGGTGACTAATGATGGGGCATTGTAGCACCCGGCCTCCTGATCTTAGCCCCACAAAGGTCATATCATGTTATGGACTAGATGGCTACATGGTATTAGAGGGACCTAACCGCCAGTTAGAGGGACGATTGTGGTACATTTGTGTTGATGTATGATGACCTATGTATTGTGATGTTTGATGTGACATCGATATATGTTGTGATGCGATATGTATGTGCACAACATCTGTCATGACTTATGTAGCAGTATCTCTAATTAGGTAGGTGCGTGTATGCATGAGCAAATACAGTAGTTAGAGCCGATTGTGCAATTAGCGCCGTTCGCACTAGAACTGCCGAAAATGTCGTTAAATGTCCTAGGGCTCAAGGGTAGAGTTCGAATTAGGTCTCCTTGGAGGGCAATTTTTGAAGTTGAGCCTTTGAGAGTGTGGCTATGGTGGATAGTAGCTAGTGCATGAACTTGGAGTCTTTGAAGCAGAAAGTGGGTTTGGCTCAACTGTAATCTCTCTTTTATGTTGTGGTTATGAGCAGAGTGTCTTTGTGGACGTTTTGAGAGTAGAAAAGATTGATGTCATGCATATACATATCGCATCACAACATACATTGCTGTCATATCAAATATCACAATACATATATTGTCATACATCAACACAAGAGTACCACAATGATTGCTTCTAGACGGATGATCCCTCTAGTGGTTTCACGGAATTGTTCTAAGTGGTTGCATTAGTTGCAAGAAGGGAGATTTTGTTGTTAGTTAGTCAGGTACTAGGTGCTAGTCAGCTTCATGCAATGGAGAAGGACACTAGGGACATCAGATCAATTACTATTGGGGAGGTCTTATTGCATTTAGTCACTTGTACTGTGATCCTTCAGCATCGTTCACACTTCTAGCAATATCTTTGTCCACACAAGTTTGGAGTCATCACACCATGAGGTTGTGAGGCGGTATCGTTGGGCATTAGAGCACTTCTGGATATCCATCTGGATTGGATTATCTTGTAGGTGGACGTTGAGAACGCTTTTAATATTGTCTCATGTGCATCCATTTTTAAGAGAGGCTGGTGGACCTTTATCGAGTCTCTTTCCTTTCGTAAGGTCTTTGTATGGTTCACATTCTTCTTTCGTTTATCAACATTTCTTTTCCTGGGAGGGAATCACCATTCTACGATTTTTTGATGAATAAATTCGAAAACCTGGTTTAGATATTGTTTTCATTTTTTTTATTACACCTATTCCAGAAGAATGATACTTTAAGACTATTCTCAAGCTTCCGTCTGCTTCCGGAGGGAATCACCATTCTACACTCAGCCACTGATATTCGTTAGGAAGATCCTTTGGGATGACCTCTATTTGACTTGGCTTATTATAGAGCTCTTTTTTCTACTACTTTGGCCGTGTGAGGTTGTGTGTTCCCCTCCTTAGCGGATGATACACACATTGTGTGCCCTATAGACCACATTAGGCATGTCTTTGATTACTTGACTATGGAGCTTCACCTTGTAGGCTTGAGAATCAAGGTGTCAAAAGTGTAGGACTTGGTATCCTTTGGGCATTCCACCTCATCTCCACCTTCTAGAGGGATATATGACATCGATAGATGGCTTACGCATTCTAGAAGAGCAAGTAGGGTCCAAGGATTTTGTCTCACACTACATAGACGTTGCACTTGCAGAGGATGTTTTGCATGTAAATGACCTTCCTCTACTAGTGGATCCGTAGGTGATGTTTGGTATATTCTCATCTAGTATTGCTCGTCGACCCACCTACCTTCTTAGCACGGTTCCTCCTTCATCTATATTAATATCACGTTTGATAGCCTTTGATAAAAAGATCATGGGCGTCTTTGGTGACATCATCGGATCAGGGACTTTCGAGTATGTGACATGAGATTTGGCATGGAGACAAACATCTTTGCCGATTTCGTGTGGAGGGGTAGGCTTATTATCGATGGAGAAAATTGTAGCTATAGCATTCTTGGCTAGTTGGGCACTCTCTTTTGATTTGTGATTTCATATAGGTCTATCCTTGAGATATATGTGAGAGACATGGATAGAAGATCATTTCCCTTACATATATTATTGCGACATACGGGAAATGCTTTACCCCTTGAGTTATGACATGAGCTCATGTCTTTTTCACTTTCTTTGATCACCTATTGGACTAGAGATCTATAGTCTACCTTGATGGACCGATAGTTTCAACAGGCTCTACATTCACTCTTAGTGGATCCGGCCATTCCCCGCATTACTAGGGCTCGTATACATCCTTGCTCTAACAATGATGAAGGCTCGTGGATCTTGGTTCGACCATGCATCATGGCTTTCCAACTCGCAAGAGTTACTTTCTCTACGGAGATGAGGTTTCGTCTTTGCTCTGTCCATACATCTACATCTTTATTAATCGCATGTGATTGTCGTATCATTTTAGATGTAGCAAGTGTTCATATGACTCATTGCACATTCAGAGGGTAGAGGATAGCTATCCATGATGTCATTAGGGATGTGGTGTTTGCTATGGCGCGAGAGGGTGGATACCTCACATGGAAGGAGCTTTGGTATGTCTTGCAGTTGACTAGGTTTAGTGCAGACCTATACTTGGTTTGGGAGGACCAGGTTACTATGGCAGACGTGATGGATACTGATCTACTCGTGACACATTTCAGAGGGGGTGATCATCCATCCTCAAGGATGGGCAACGAGTGGAGCGGCACAACTAATGTCTCCAAATATATGGGTATGTAGAGAAATCATCTCTTTGTTCTAAAAACTTAAGAGTTATATGGAGCTATGGACACCCAATTAGATATGTTGATAATGAGTGCTGGAAAGCCTAGCATACTAGACACTCTCTTTAGGTTATTATAAAGCATATTTTAATGAACATGTTTACATTGTTTTAGAGAGACCACTAGCGAGTGCAATCACGTTAAAATATGATTCTTTATATGCTCTGTCTGAGGTCTACCATTTGACCTATATAGAATATATTTCCCAATGTGATTTATTGGGTTTAGCCCCATGTTACCAGTTTGGTATCATCCATATATGACGTGATGAAGATTGGAGTGATGCTATTTGATCCAATCGAGATCATCTTGATGGATTGATCTAGAAGTTGATTGTCGATCGTCTGAGATCGATTTGATCGGGGTCACAAATCCTATGAGATTACGAGTGATCTGCGACGATCTATGCATCTGAGTATCTTCGTTCGTCAGAAAACGTTAGGATTGCGATGATGTCGATGGAAACTTGAACGAGATGATCTCGGAAATCTAATCGAGATCATCTTGATAGATCGATCATCCACGATAGATTTGATCGGGGTCACAAATCCAACGAGATGATGAGCGATCTGCGACGATCGACACATCTGCGTATGTTCGATGATCGGAAATAGTTAGGATTGCGATGATCACGGTGGGCACAAGAAATACTGTGAATGAGATGATCTGCTAATCTTCAACGTA
Source organism: Marchantia paleacea (assembly GCA_014180765.2). Lineage (NCBI taxonomy): Eukaryota > Viridiplantae > Streptophyta > Marchantiopsida > Marchantiales > Marchantiaceae > Marchantia > Marchantia paleacea. The sequence goes on from MUAA02000030.1 coordinate 1,052,723, forward strand.
ATCGAGATCATCGATCATCTAAGATCGATTCGATCGGGGTTACAAATACCGTGAGATCTACGTGGATCGATACATCCGCTTAGCTTCCATCGTCGAAAATCGTTAGAATTGCGATGATCTTGATGGGCACAAGAACTACTGTGAACAAGATGATCTGTCATTTCTCAAACTAAATGAGATCATTTTGATAGACTGATCTATAACTTGATCTTCGATCATCTACGAACGATTCCATTGAGGCCACAACTACGATGATCGACACCTCCGCGTGGCTTGAATCGTATGAAACGTTATGATTGCGATGATCTTGTTTCAAACGTGAGTTTCTCTACAGAAGCATTTCAGATCATGATCGAGATGATCTCATCATGATTTCAGCTTACAGATCATCTAAACATATCTCATCAACATATGGTGGACAGGAGCATCTCGATCACCTGCAAATCTTAATGAACGATAATGGGATCAAATGCAATGCGACTAGCAGTTGGACTCAGCAGCAATAAAAGATGAAAATCGACAGGAGGGAGTTGGTGTTGAGGCTTCGCTAGCTCACTTGAAATGCCCTAATGTCGAACATGACGAGTGAATGGCCCGAATCCTTTGGCACTGACGGTCAGAGAAGAAACACACAGAAACTAGTCACAGCATGCGCATCGACATAGAGATACAGGCCTTCGTCTAGACCATCGTCAAATTTCAGAAACTATGGAATTCGATGATCCTCGCTTTCAATCGCTTTCCTCTGCGGCAGCTGGGCCGGGTATGGCACAGGAAGGCATCGAATTGGCTTCATCGTCCGCAGTTCTACTTTCGTCTTTCGATTGAAATGAGTTCATCGAGGGACCGCTGCTTGTGGACTCGGAGCTCGTGGTCCAATCGCAATGAGGTTCACAGGTCCAAGTTCTATCTGCAGACAAAATCGAAGTGTCCTGGCAAGCCACCTTACAAGGAGGGATTAAATGTTTTGAGTGCCCTTGAGAAACTGTCGATGTCGAGGATTTTGAAATACCATCACATTCAATCCAAACACACGGCTTCTCTGTGCCTCTGTAAAATGTTGGTGTGCAGTTTCCTGAATCGCTATCGGAAGGCAGGTTTCCTGGCCTGAGTGAAAAGCTTTCTGATTCTGAAGAATCCACATTTTTTAGGGGAGTCCTAGTTTTGGAAGGGACACTTTCAGGTGCATTTTTAGGCACTCCAGGGTTTTCATCTGCATTCAACCTTGCAAGATGCGTCTCGCATCGGACCTTGGGAAATTTGCAAACCTCCTTCTCAGCTGGAGTCTTGACGTGTATCGACAGCAGTTTCGGTCTCCAGAAAAGGTACCAGCAAGTAAGAACAGCAACGATCACAATAGCGCCGAGCTGTACAAAGGCATGGAATTGAGCTCTCATCTTCGATTCCCTGCAAAAGGAAACAGCCAAATAAGCAGAAGACCATGGCTGTACTTAAAAGTAATGCGATATAACTGTACCGAAGTTCGATCGAAGCCATGAAAAGTGTCAAGTCAAAAGTGAGCGCATGCATAATCATGATCGAGGCTACAGCAGCTTGTCAGATTGGTGCCCTTTCTCAAGACCCTGATCATTAGTGGTCACTGACGACGATTCTTGGAGGACAAACTCATGCTGACAAGGAAGAGCTAGCAGATTTCCAGACTCAACATTGAGGGCCTATGGAGGACGAGCAGGGACCGTTTTCTTACCTGTTCGTCAGTTGTGGCCATGCACAAGTCCTAACGAGATTAGAAAAAAGGCTTCAAGCTCTAAATTTGTAATGGCTTCAGAGGTTATTTGCATCTCAAGTCATCGAGATTGCCAGTTCAACAGTCAGCAGACAAGGAATCGAACAATTCGTTGGCAATCTGCATCTTCAAAAATGACCCTTGTAATCAAAGTTCGTGCTGGAAGTCAAACATTTGAACTCGAAATCTATTCGACGTTTACTTGCTCGAGGCCAGCTGCAGCTGACCCGTCTCCGTTTTCCTAACGCACGTCGCTTTCATCAGATTTGAACGTAACTTTAAACAACATGCCACAACCCTCCATTGCGACGGAAAAATTCCGGTCAAAAATCAACGAGAAATTCAAACTCAGACCTCGTTTATCATCGTACGGATCCACTGGCAGTCGGCAGTTGAAAACTGTTCGTTTGATTAAACCCACTGCGCTCGTCATGCACATCTCGAGATCCTCCTGACATACCTTCCCTTAGAAGTGAAGGGAGAAGAAACTAGAACGGCACCGATCATAACTAACGAGAGACATTTTCATGATCAAAACAAATAGCTGCATCCAACGAAGTCTCCGTTTAAAAGACGCATCGCTCCCTAAACGTCCTGTTCGGCTTCCCACCAGAGGTCGATTCAGCTTAATGGCCGATCGATCGCTCCAGCTGGATTTCTAGCCAAATTCGTAAACTTCTCAACATTTCAATCGACTCATGTTCTCAGTCAAATTAGAAATCAAACAACCTGCTGCTTTAGTTCGGACTTGGTGATGTACGAGGAGAGTTAATACTTAGCTGGTGTTCTGTCCTAATCCGACTTTCAAACTGTGTTTGCATCTTGAAAAGCCCTGCGGTGGACCAAGTCCTGGCATGAGGAGGGACAAGTTGGAAAATGAATCAGCATCAGTTTCAGTAACCAATCATATCTAAGATTCATCAATTGCTTCATCTGTAGCAATCAGTGGGCATCACTTAGCATTCATGCTGCCTTAGTAATTGGACAGTCACTGACTGGATGAATTAGTCTCAAAGTAAACACAATCTAGATCTACGGAACGATTGCAATGACACCAATAATTCCCAATACAATAAGAATGCATTCTTCAGAAGAACCATTCTATCCTGCATCCTTGCTAGGCCTGTTTTTATCCCTGTAGAACATGTGATTCCATCATTTCGACCAGCTCATTTAGTTTGGTGTCTTCATCCTTTGCTTCACTTTCCCAACCTGTAGCATCCGGCCCCTGATTCGGCCGAGAAATTCATATGAGTTTCAAGGTAAGAACTGCAATTCTCTAAAGAACAAATGCTACGATCCAGAGACGAGCAGCTGGAGAGCAGGACAAGCAAACACTGAGGGCCTCTGTACGGGCCGACTGTGGATACCGTTCTTTCTGTTGTGGTGTAATTAACTACAGGAATAGGTCTATAAACAAGTCCTTGTCCTGATGAATCCAAAACTCAGGAATCCAATGTCTTTCACTCGACTTTTTGATCCTCCAAGGCTTCGACGTTAATGAGTCGTATCTATGACCTCCGAACTACATCGATAGCCTCCGTATATATGCTTTCATCACTTGGTCTTTCTTAACAGAGGTTCAAGTGCGTTACAATGAGGTCCTAAACTTTCCATAATTAACAGTTAGTTCCCCATCTTCCGCAATGAGAAGACAAGGTCTAATCGTAGTACTTTCTTGCATATAATTTGAAAACTTCATTCTCGTTCGAACGAAACATTGTGAACCTTCAGCCTCGTTGAGAACTCTTCGGACTTCAAGAAATTCAGCGAACAGCTGAAAGCTAACAAACTTTATTGATCATTACACATATATATCAGGATGAAGGAATTGCCGGTACCTTTAATCATCTGGATCTAATTTCACTCGAATATGTCCACAGGATCACCATCTTGCGGAACAGAGTGTCTTCCCACTTTGCAGGATATCACTCACCATTCAAGGACGATACAAGAAATAATGTGGAACGAGGCCACAAAGATATGACCGAGTGGATAGTTCAACAACCAAGAGAGAGTGAGGATGGAAAATATTTCCTTCATGCAGAAGCATACCTACCTACCTACTGTAGTTGAGTGGTGTGACAGCAGGATAGGATTTCTTTACGAAGTAACTAATAGGGCCGCACACAGACAACGAAAGAGAATTCTTTTCGGTGAGAACCTTTATGTGGCCTCATATTACAATCCATGCTAGTGTATTAACGATTGATTTCATCCTTGGTACAATAACTGCCTTATTTTGAATGAATGATGGAACTTAGTATACTGGTGACAAATTGTGCTGCCCAGTCTGGAAGAGAAGTGGAAGGTTTGGAAAGGCTATTAAAGTTTGTCGTGATCGAACAACGCTCCAGTGTTCATCATGTTAGATTTAATTATCGCATTGGAAATGTCCGATTCTGTACCGCAGGCACATGCATCTCCAAGTCGGCTGTCTGGACTCCGAGCTATGGACAAAACAAAATCAAATACCACCCTGCATTACTTCCACATGTATGTGGTCTAGTCTTGTTGGTGAAGACAACAGAACGAGGCTTGGAAATAGGAAAGAAACATCGACAGAGCAGAATGAATTTTCTTTTCTCTGCTTTATGACTTGCCAGTAGAATTGTCGGAGCTTGAACACCGTACGCCTTGTAGTTATTGCAAAAGCTCGACACGATATCAGGATTTGTACTACTTTCAAATTGGAAAATACCGTATTCGAACAGGATTCGACATGGGTTGGACAGTGACATGATTCCGATATTGTCGGACTACCTTTGAGGTCGTAGACAAATTTTAATTGCTGACTGGTTAACAGTCGGATGTCATTCGAAGTGGAAAAGTGTCCTTAGAAAATAACCCCGAGAAAGTCATCACAAAGATCTCCATTTGATGTCATGTCTCTGATTTCACGACTACAGCATACCAGATCATTATAAATCTGACTGCGAATTTCTACTGTTTCAACAAAGTCACAGTCTGTACTTCAAGCTCTCTTCAACGTCATGACATGTCGTTGACATTCGAGGTTAAAACCAGTTCTCCGTTGGGCGTCATCGCACCTGACAAGATTCAGACACAATTTTTAAGTTCCGAACCCAATTCTGAGTACATTTTCAACACCATCTACAAATTGCGCTGGTCCCCAATACATCTGGATAGCATGACGGGTGGCAAACGGAAACCCGGTGTAAGTGAAAAGCAGCACAGCTGGTCATCGAATCTACGTATGTTCAGTATAGGGAAACCAGTTCATCTTTTGACCAGCGATGCTGGATATCACTTCATTTAATGCAACGGCAACTATAAAAAGAAACTACCGTTCACCGTGAGCAGACCTACCGCTGCGCTAAAATACATATCTCAGAATAGCTTACAGGGGGAGTGGGCTGTGGCTTGTTTCTGTAAATATCGGGTGACAAGTTTTTGCCGGTCTTAATGTGTAGGAGATTTGGTTGGCTGCTGTAAGAGTGCTGTGTTGCATGAAACTGGAAGCATTCAGAGGGAAATTGAGGAATTCAGATAATTATAGTCTTTTCCCTCATCTGAAATACCGTAGGTCGATCCACAAGCATTTTGATTCAGATGAATCTGGAACATAAGTCAAACATGAAGAGACTGTCACACGAGCTCGAGGAATGAGCGTTCGAGACACTTGCGAGAATTTCGAGCACTGAACAGGCGAAGCACTAACCACGATTCGTCGATGGAGTAGGTTTCACGGCTCAGGGCCAGTAACCATAGAGGTTGGGTGGAAAGGCAGAGAATCTTTTCCTCGGACATACTCTGTCCGTCGGGTGGTTCGTAAAGCGGAGATCATTTGCAATCACTCGTTAGTTTCAACTCTGAAAGCTCTCGGACTTTGAGACCAGCCTTATGCCTCATGGACTACACTGTTCTCACCACTGTTTCTAATGCTATCACGCTCGAGCTCCTTCTGGCCCTACTCTTGCTTTCCCTCGAGCTCTATCATGCACGTGAAATTGAGATGTTTGTACAATCATGCACCGGAGAAAGAGAACACAACTGACCTGGTAGGTGTGCCATATGTGCCGAATTCAAAGATAATATCTTTGGAGATTTAAAAGCACACGGTACACAAATCTCAATCATGAGCAACTACAAATAGAGCACAAAACGGAAGAGTACAAAGGGCAGAATCAAGGAAAGAAACGAATATATATGAGGAAAAGAGATCGCATGTTAGACTTTTGTGGTCAGATACTTCCATTATAAAAACGTGCCCTTTTACTAGTTTTATTGACTTCTTGAGACCGGAAGTCAATAAAACTAGTAAAAGGGCGACGGAAAGAGATACATGATCTTGCAAAAGAGACACTCGACAGTTAGTGATTACCTATAGTTGTATGGTCCACTCTAATTCGCATCGCAGGGGTCCAAAAGTGGAGCCAGACTTAATTCAGACTTGGTCAATTAGACGATGCGCAAGATGGGCATGCAGATTCGGTGGCTGAAATTGAAATTTCACCATCGTAGATTACCGTCCTTTGTAGATGTCTACAGTGTAACGTAGCACATGAATATTCTCCCAGAAGGATACCAACGAACTGTATGGCATCGACATTCAGCCGAAGGAAACTAGAATGTGTTCGAAGCACTACCCACTACCAGGCTAGATCTGTTCTTTGCATTTTATTTTACGTGTTCTACAGCGACACGCACATTCCCAATGCGTGAGAATTGAACAAGATGAACACAGATTAAAGAGAATCAAGATAAACAGATTTCGCTTTTCTCCTGACAGGATTCGAGCATGGAATCTGTGGAAGTAACGGACAATCCAAATTGGTGACACTGGCATAATATTCGTCCTCTCTGTGATTCCAACCGAGACTTGATGCTTCAAGAATCCCAACAAACTAAAGGGTCCGCTCCAACACTTACTACCCATAGAAAATGCCAACCAAAGTCAAGTGATTGACTGCAAGTTGGAACATATTGTCTGACTCCTAGATTACCGCTTCTCATCGGTGCAGCTCCATTTCCATTCCTTTCTCTTTAAAGTCTACGGACATCTTACCATTTACAGTCATTACTGTACATACAAATCAGAATATATTGTTGGTGTTTTCAGGACCTAGGCTAATGCTATCTCACATCACTAATAAGCAGCAAGTAACCAAGGTTGATTTCGGCATTTCACGTCGTCCCTCAAGCATGCGAGCCATTCATTCATCAGGCACATGAGCTAAATACTTGCAGCAAGGACCATCTGGAATCGATAACCGGATCGTTGTTGATACTCTCCGCGTTCCGATGTTCGACGCTGCACCAAAGCTTGTCAAGAGCAGACGGAGTATCGGACTATACAATTGGAGTTCTGACCAGTACGTGGGATGGAGCGGCTGCAGCTCGCAGTTCTCGAAGCAGATCCTGAAAGCTTTCGGGCAGACTGGATAAGGACGCCTCGTTGCAGTGCAGCGCAAAGCTACAGGGACTAAATTCTGCCACAATGGTACATCGTCAGGAGCAGAACCCGCAAGCTGAAAGATGAGATTGTCTACAGTGGGTCACCGGTTCCATGTACACCTGCTAAACCCGTTACTTTAGAAAGGATACCATTCCACCATTGCCCACCGGTGATTGATTAGTAAGAAGCTGACACGCCGGCAACTTTTTCGCGAGAAGCCTTTACGGCACGACGACAGTAATGAACATTCTCTCAAAGCTGACAGAAAGAACGAAACGGGAAGTGCCTGAAAGCTTCGATCTAGGTGAGCCTCTCGCATCGCCAGCGGCCATTAGTGCACCTCAGGAATATGGAATCTACACTTTCAATATGACATATCTGTTATCACAAAAATCAAGTAAAGGCTGTAGGTGGCATTATACGTACGTATTACATTCTCCGATGACGAGTACTTTTGACTGACCGGGCTTTACCGAAGTGACGTGTCAATACAAACTCTACATTCGGGAAGTCCGGGTTGGCCATGTCAGCAAGCCAGAAAGCACCACAATCCCCACGTGTCTCTGTCAGAACGGTTATCAGCTCAACTGAATGTATCAGAAGGGACGGCAACCCACTGACTGAATGAATGGATACGGAACAGACATTACCCGTACAGCTTAGACCTGAGCTTACCATAGTAGGTCAGGAGTTACATAAACTGCAAATATAGCCATAAGGAAGTATGGGCAGAACCGAGTACCAGTGCTTCCACGTCTCCAATGTACACTTTCAGTGATATTTGCAAAACCACATTTTGACAACACTTTATCATCATATTTCCTACTTTTGAAATTTTTCATTCAATGTGCGCACTCAGTATTTCGTTATGAATTCTAATCACAAGATTTGTGCTTCACTTATATCATACTGCAAATATAAACCTTCGCATTGTCAATCGTTTTTATTTATTGCCTCCTTACTGCGGCGCTCTCTGAATACATAGAAACGCAACAGTACAGAAACAGAACATATCCATGGATAGTTCAAAGAGGCCAAAGAAAATTGAAAAATAATTCCTGGACCAGTGTTTCGAGCTTGTAACTTGTTTGACAATTTATCACACCCCGTATATAATATTTCGCAACATCAGAATCTTAACATCGCCTTCAGAGAAAATAAACCTGAATGTATAACTTAGTAGTACCAAAAGAATGATGAGAGGGATTGTACTAGCCCATATATTTTTCATGGCCTTGATCCAAACCTGGGGAATACTCGAACATAAAAGGTCTCTGTTATGTCACATTGTTATTAGCGTATGCATTAAACCCATGTGTACATTTCCCTTGTAATTTGAGCCCCATATCAGCCCGTACATAAGTCCAGATCTGATGGGATGGTATAAACTATGTAGTTAGTATTGAAAAATCACATATAATAATCAATTGGACATGTCTCTGCATAGCTGACCTGGTATAAAAAAATAAGGGAAAATGTATCGAGAATTTGATGATCACAACATTGACAGCCCTGATACGAATGACAGAAAAATATAGCTCAGAGGATCCTGTTGACTACTTCACACCAACTTTCTACACTAGACAATTGAGAGCATATCTGCAATTGTGTTTGAATACTTGACAACTTTTGACACTTACAACGGGACATTTAACACAAGGTGGAGCTTGGGCACAAACTCCAAGAAGATAAAAGATTTAGTCTAGCTGGAGCCAAACAATTTTCTCGATTTAAATATTTCGACCCCTCATTTTACTTGACACACGAGACATACCGAAAGACCATGTTTTCTTTTTCCTTCTTAGAAAGAAAGCTTTAGAGTCTCGTTTCGCATTTATTGCAACTTGAGCCAAAACTTGTGGGTTTTTACATGGTTGAGGTCAAAGCCCTGGACTGGTGCGTCAATGATGAGTCCATGTATTGACTCGTTTCTCAGACGTCTATCACTTTTTCTTTTCGTTAAGTCAAAGGCTCAGTGCACTCTGCCCGATGATCACAATTACCTCACAAGCATGTGAGGGAATTGCAAAACGTTTTAGAAAGAGAACCAGTAAAATGAGGGAACACCCCATGAAGTCGCATAAGTACGAAACATGGGGCTAGCCCCAATAGCATCACATATTTCTTATGTACTACTCTTACTTTTTCCACCTCAATGAGTTTCGTTTACATGTTACCGGTTTGGTTCATATTTGTAGAATTGGATGGAGTATTCACATTTTTTTTTATTATACTTTGTCTTCTTTGATTCAAACAACAATTTAGAATGCTATGAAATCACCTACTTGCTTGATTTTCTAAATATTCCACTAGTTATTATTATTTGTAGAGAAATTGAAAATAGACTATACAATGAGTTAAAAGATAAAAATAATACCCCTATAGCTTAGTATAGAATGTTCTCGTACATTCACGAACATGTTGAAGTATGTGTCTTTATCTCTATATAACTCTAAAGCCAAAGGAACAAATAGTTGAACTCTCTGCAACCTATATAGAATCTCTTTGTAGAGGTTGCAAAGAGATTCTATAAACTTGAGGCATGTGGATTCATAGATTCCTCGTAAGCATTAGGATTTGAGTAATATTTTTACTCTTCTTATATAGAAAAGTCAGACTTCATTTCACATTATGACATGTGATATATATGATAAAACATCAACTCGTATTATATTTTAATTTTTGTATATTACAATTTAATTGATAAGTATTAAATTTACTTCCCAATTTAAATTCCTCAAGAATAAAATGATATAAAAAGAAATCAATATTATTCATGAAACATATAAATGATCTAATTGACCTTACTTGATACAAATCAATTACTCTTTGCAAATTCTTATATATTCCACACAAGCCGATGATATCCTAGGTGATGTAGGACATATTTCCCAGTGTGATACTATTGGGGCCTAGCCCCATGTTACCGGTTTGGTTCCATCCTTGTACGATTTGATGGGGTCTTCCCATCCTTTTTGTTATTATACTTCGTCTTTTCCACACAAGCTCAATTACTTCACATAAAGAACTATAAGTTTGATTATAATTGTAAAGAATAATTTTTTTAAATATGAAATGTGTAACAAAAAATTTTGAACTTACCATATATTAGCTAGACCAATCTTATATTCAGTGCAAAGATTGAGATTTTAAGATATCACATCTTATTTTATATGACTATGATTATTAAAAATGCACAAGAAAGTTCAAAAAATCTATATTTTAAATTCAATTCATATTATTTTTATGATTGATTTTTTAAATCACATTATCTCAAGGTATATATATTTGCAGATAAAAATAATAAAAGATTAAAAATAATAGTTAAATTAAATAAGTAGCTTTCATATTATATTTTAAAATTATACCATAAATTTAATAATTTTTGTCTTAATTTAATGAAATTTTAATTATTTATTTATAAAAAAAAAATTATTTTTATAGATATTAATTGAAATCAATATTCATTTGTAATTTCTTGCTGTGACACTATTGCTTACTTGTTTAAAAGAAAAAATTTGTTAATTATCATGAATTACGACGAGTTCTTTGAAAGTAAAATTTTTGTCCCCTTTACAATCAAAAAAAAATGAAGAAAGTAGGAGGAATATGCATACTGGCTTGCTCCAAAAATTTATGTGTATATATATATATATATATATCAATCAAGTTGACTATCTATTAAGATGAAGATGTAAGCCATTGAAAAACATGTTTGGAGATAGTTTCAAAGCTGAAATAGTAGCTCCATCAGAAACGAACCGAGGGTCTATGACAAGATTCTCCATGTGCACATACTCCTCTCGATGTCACACATATCACTTTTTCATGTCATCATGTGATAAATGACCTGCTTTCTAAGTTTGAAGATATCATAGACTATCACATATTGAATGACTTTGTTATCAAGAGTCACTACCAAGTAACATTGATATCCAAAAGCCTATGAGACCTATATAGATATATTGCTTGATTCTAGGTAGACTCCACCAAAGAAGTTAGATCCATCCTCAACATGCAAAGACTTAGCCTACTGGAGTTCAACGACGGTCTTAGAATTTTCTGCATCAATATAAGACCATGGTAATATAACAGCGGGTTTGACGCATCTGCAACAACTTCAAGAAATTAAGTGCACTTTATGTTTGGATTAAGGAATCTGAATTCTACAAATAACTGTAGCAACATGTTTTCCTTTCATTAAAACTTTATCAATTTAATATAGGTCAAGAAAGGATTCACTGAATAGACCTCATATGTAGTTACCCTAACTGGAACTCAAACAACCATATGAATTGTAGTTTAATCAAACTTCAACTATCAACTTAGAACCACATGTCTCCAAGTAATTGGTCATTTCTGTCATCATTATATTTTTAGCCCAAGTTGCCAGTAAGCCTTACTTGTAAAAGAAATTTGAATGGTCAAGGAACTTTCTTCATGGTTCCTTTTCCCTCTAAAAAGTAAACTAGGAAGTGAACCTGCGTGCTGGATGCACACAAAGTTAAGGAACTCTTATTGGGGCAAAGACATAGGAGACAACAATATCTGACGACGGTGGCCTTTCTGAAGCACACGCTCTTCTTGAAATTCAGGGTTTGAACTTTGACACTCCACTTTATATATGGAGAGCTCAGAGTTTTGTTCCATAATCGTAGACCGATAGAGAAGTGGGCGACTTACCGCAACTACCATCATTAGGATAGTAATGACAACCCTTATCGGAAAAAAATTTCCGCATTGAAATCTGATATCCAATCTTTTCACCTTCTAATAGAGATAATTAACTTGAGGTGGAATTAATTTTTTACATACGGTTAGCCAAATATTTTTTCGAAGGGAAGACCAAGTAAACCTCTGATCCTATACCCGATAATAGTAAGCAGGGCTCGCGGCTATCATGAACAAATATATATATATATATCAAGACATCATAATTTTTTTCTGTTTTTGCTTCATTCGATTTGTATGGTTCGAATTATCGTAACATTTTGTCCTCATTCACTGATATTTTAAACATACATCGTGAGCTAGCGGACGAACAGAGTTTTCAAAATTTTCATAACGCTTACCATCTTGTATTCTATACTTCCACCGAGAGGAGTTTGCACATGACAACAATGCATGTTTTGAGAAAAAGGAAAAGGTTTTTGTTTTATTTGATTTGTTTCTTAAAAGTTGACATGTCAGTAGTACTAGACGTACAAAGTACCAAAATCAGTACTAAGAGTAATTTCATGTTCAACAGAAGGCTTGAATAAAGAAACATATAGATATGTATATGATGGCACTTTTGAGATTGTGAAGTGAAGTCATTGTGCTCCCTTCTTTTAGGGATTGTTTCTCATATTTTGCTGCATAGTACGTAACATTTGAGGGAACTCTTAGGGACAGAACATGAGAGACCCTGATTCTGCACACAACATTCATATTGATTACTGCTCTGATCATTCTTCTTACATCAGCAATGCTTAATATGCGTCAAACTGCTTTTAGCTCCGTAGCTTGCAGGATTGACAGATAAAAAATCAAAATGCTATGAACATGAAACTTAGATTATAAAATACTTCTCAACAACATTCGCTGGAACAAGAGACAACATCATTTTCGCCTTACTTTTGAGGTCCGTGGCTACCGTAGTTTGTATGGAAATGTATCAGAGACGTGAGCAGCCGCCATGATTGTGAGCATTTCTTCACCAACTAAATAACTTTGGCTTCATGGAGGAGGAGGGAGGACATCGAGAGGTGAAGAACATTGCTGCTTCTAACTCTTGGACCCACAAGTAAAGTTGTGCTCAAAGCAAAGTGGATGGAGACAAATTAGATGAGAGAATAGAAGAAGACTCGAAGGACCGGATAGTAGAGTAAGAGTTGTGAAGTGACAAAGAAGTTACAACAACGTAGAAGAAAATTGTAGGCAGTCTGCTGCCAGTGAAGCAGGTTGAAGACATGTTGAAGCTGGCAGTGTGCTGGAAAAGGAGTTCCGGGATTTGAGCAAGGGGACAAACCATGCGTGGGGACATGACGGTGGGGCTGAATGTGTGGGTCCCAGGACAATGCATCTGCATTACAATGCGTTGGAATGCAGCAGTGGTGTAGCCCTCCCTCCCTGCCTCCCTAGGCCAACGCAAGGGAGGGTTTCACCAGACAGATATCACTTTGCAGTAAGGCCAACAATTCTGGTGTACGCCATGTGCTCTAGGTAGGCCTGTTCTCTTGGTTTCATCCCTTCCATGCCCTTCTGCCCAGTGGGAAGGGAACGAGGGAGGCCCATGGGGTCAGCTCAGCTAGATCCGTTGAAAACGGAAAATTGAAAGCGCTCTCAACTCCGAATGGTGGAGTAAAGAAAAGATAAAAGTCAAGTGTGAATCATCATTCTGCGCCCGGTCGACGAGACTAGGAAAAGCTTAGACAACCAGAGTGGAGGCTAGAAGCTCTAGATCCCTTTTAGCTCTGGTATCGGATAGACGTTCATCCTGAAAGCTTCTGAGCTGTTGATCAATCAGAAGTTTCATGGAGTCAGGGATGGGAAGATATGAAACTGTAGCCGAACCAGTGTCATAGGTTCCTGATGCTCTATCTGTGGACGGCTCTTGCCAGGCGGATTTGGAGAGCCAAGAGCAGACTGTGAGGTACCTGGCAAACAGAGTCAGAGATCAGAAGTTAAGAGAGTCCAGGAGTCTCTTGGTATGGATCTTGTCGAGAAGAGAAAGCAGTCAGTTGCGCATGGGTGGATGATTGACGCTTGATGAGCTGATTGCACTAGTGTACTTGTCGGTATAACTTCGGACACATAGCAAGCGTTTCTATCAGATGAGAACTTTTAGGAAGGACACCTCTCCTCTCTATCCTTCTCCCTCTCCCTCTCTCTCCTCAGGCCATCGGGTTCACATAGATAGGCACTATGGGGAGAAGAGCATCCGCACGCACCGGAGTATCTCCAAGTGTCGAGTGGAGTGTTCAAAAATACATGTGACGAACAATGCTAAGGTCGTCATCTCCGCGTAAGTTCAAAACACAGGTAGCGAAATTTAGTGTAAGTCTGCTTTCTTGCCTCCGGATGCACCACAAATGGGCCCCAGTAATTACGGCCAGTCTTTGTACTCTCTCTGGCACATGAAATCTCACTTCAAATACTAGGAAGACTTTAGACCCACACAAATTTTTCCTTTCCTTCAGCTGTGAACATGATCCTGTGTAAGGCCGTACTTGACGGAAGTCTTGACTGCAGTTGGCACATAGCCATGACGATCCACCTAAAAGAACACTGTTAGTTTGAAGACTTAAATAGTTGAGACCAGTCTTAGCAACAGTGAGGCACATCAGCGGGTGGATGCCCGTAGAAAGAATTTTGATCACAGTGCAGTGGAACCTGCAGCAATCAGGGATGGATGCTTTAGATGCTGTACAGACGTCTGTAGTGAAGGTCTGACAGTGGCAAGCTTTAATCACGGGCCTGGGCAATTAAGAGTCGGCTGGCACAGGGACCCCTGTTTGTTGGGGCACGGGTGATCCCTGCCTTGCTGTTCGAGCTCCTTGAACCACATTTTTCTACAAACGGATTATCCGTGGACTCTCGCATACTCGAGTTGGCAGAGGTACAAAGCGCTTATGACGAAGGGCGGGTTAGTGACTCTACGTTTCGACATCATCGTGTCCTGGTCTTGTAGCGTGTACATCGTGGTTTGTGCGAAATCCTACCTCACTGACTTCCTCAGACGACAGAAACCTCCAGTTTTGGAGCTGTAGCTAGAGCAAATCGTTACGCTTTTGGAGCTCTAGAACTTTCGTCCCTTAGACAAACTCGACACGGAACGACACGACATGCCTGACCGCCAACGCTTTCGGCTGAAGTTTCCCCTAAACATGGAAACAAAGTGATTCTTACTGAAGAGTTTTCTGAAGGACAACGTCAGCCGGATCCCAACGCAACAGCGGGACACGGATGATGGAAGCGTGCTCGAGAATCCTACCATCATGAATTTTGTTGCCGGTGTAACCAATTGCACAGAGCAGATCAATCTGCAGGAGAGCAAACGAAAGTCAAATGACACGGAACTCCACGAAGCTCTGGGGAGCCTGGATCATCGCACAGAATGACACGGAAGACCAGACGCGACCAGGCCAGACCAGAGAGATCATGATATCATGCCAGGACAGGCTGAAGATGGACAAGGTTGCGAATAAAAGAATAGTATCGTCTCGCCGAGAAACGGCATGACTTGAAGAATTCGAGTTTCTCCCGTGGATAATTTATCCTTTACACATTGACAGTACACATGTAAAACAGGAGAGCTATAAGAGAGAACGACTTCTATAGGAGAGTAGTCAAGTGTATGATGAATGTCTACGTTCGTAAATCTGGTATCATCTATGATTTCTGTATCTTTCCTCAGCTTTCTCACTGAGAGAAAATGGATCCGATCGAACCAATTTTAATTTTGTGTCGATTCTAGACAAGTACTGTACACTTTACCGGCAGCTGTTCAATCGAGTGCAGGAACCGACTGTATGTAGTCAATTGACAACCATCAGCCAGGCAGATAGCGCGAGCATGAACTCATATCCGTTCGTGCGATTTGCGTATCATATGACATGCACCCCAGTGCAGATGGAAAGATCCAGAAGCCAAGAGAAGACTGTCTCCCGTTTCGACTTTTGAGGCCCTCCTTTCGCCCATGGGCCAAGCTCTAGATCTGACGCCTCTGAGCTAAGTGTATGACAGGCTTCGTCATCGTAGATCTCAGAGGCTGCCTTATATAAAAAAAATTGCTTCCAGCGCTTAGCCGGATAGCTCTTCAGACCTTTTTAAATGCACGGGAGCTCATTCATGCGAGTAAGATGAACGAGTAAGCCTCAAGCACTCGATTGCACCGATTTCTTGTAGTCTGTTATTCTCTCGACGACTTTCTCAATGCTGACCTCGAAGGCATCTTTGGAAGCGCTCCGGATGTCGTTTGTATAGTCGTTGTAGATCAGATTGGGGATGATGGAAATAATGGTCTTACGCATTTTGTGAATTCTCTCCTGAGAGTATCCTCTGAGCACCTTCGAGATCGTCACGCCAGCCTTGAGGTCATCTTCCGAAATGTAAACGGAATAGCTCGTGGGGTCCTTGGGCAAGTGCCAAGTGTACTGCGTGTAGGCCGAATCCGGATGGAAGAACACGGGGATAGAGCCAGCGATCATGCAATCGAACGTGGACCTCCTGGTGGAACTATCACCCCTGGGCTGCAAGCAGAAATTGGATTTCAGGAAAGCCTTGTAGATGGCGAGGGGATTGTGACTGCACGTAATCTCATGACAGTCCACCATATTGCAAGTCCTATTGCCGGCTTTCGAACACTGCGTGCTGAGAATTCCTCGAACGCTCCAATCCAGCTCCGGTCGAGGAGCCCCCACGTAAGCCATGAGATAATTCCTCTCGGACCTCTGCACTTCCAGGATCCAGCTCCACAGTCTCTCCGGAGAGGACGGGTGAAATCCAGTCGGGTACGGAATCGCCTGCTCGTTCTCGGTTGTGGGCTCCCTCTCCATCATGAGGTTGGTCGTGTTGTAAATATATTGGCGGTCGACGAATCCGGTTCCCCAGTATTTTTGCAGGCGGAAATCCCAGCACGTCCTGCCGAACAGCATAAAATGATCCCTACCCTGGTACTTGTGCCAATACTGATGCGCATTTTTGTCCATCCACTCCACAATCTCGGATCCGAAATTGGCCCGCTTGTCCATTGTGCCAGACAAATCGGGCTTCTCGTACAGCATGAGCAGAGCGTCGATACCCGTGTAGTAGGGGATGAAGAATGCGTCGGCCCTGGATGGATCCAGAGTGCGACAAGGATAAGATTGCATGCGCGTATGAAAGATCACCTCCAGCATGTAGGAATCTGTGTCGTACCAGTGCTCGTCCCACTGCCCTTCGTACTGGGATCGATTCAGGTAGCGAAGGCCATAGCCCCCGTGCTCAAAGCGGCCGCAGAGATCCAACCATGCCATGAGCCCTTCTCTGCACATAGTCTTGTTGAGGTAAAAGTCGACGTTGAACTTGGAAGGAAGCTCATACATGTACACTCTCCTACCCCTACAAACGGAATCCGCATCTTCTACCTCCTTGGAATTGATGGCATAGGACACTATGAGCGCAGGCTTCAAGCTCTCGAGGGACAAGTAGCCACTGTCCACCGAGTCGAAACCTGTGCAAATGAGAATTACGAGAGCAATGGCGAGCAGGGATATCCAGAGGTACAATTTCGGTGAAGGCATTTTGGAGCCCCTTTTCATCGCGTGATGAAACCTCTCTATAGTGCCGGCCTCAGACTCATCTAATCTGCACGCGAACTCATTGGAAGTACGGGAAGTCGTTCTCCTGAGTGACCCCAGAACTCCGCCTATGTCTGCTGCGTGCATCAGACTTGAGTCGCTCTCAGAAAATTGCGGAAAGTCGCCAGTGCTTCCTCCGCATCCAATTCCACCCTCCCCTGGTCTCAGCAATTCCCCATCTTCACACGTGAAAACCCACGAATCTCCACTTTGAGCCTAGTCATTCCTTGGGAACTTCGAAAATTCGGTGACTCTTCCGCCACATGCAGCAACAAAATGCACCGATACACACACAATCCTGCAGCCGAGCGCAGCAAAATATTGGTCCACAGCCCAGATTTCAAGCTTCTACAACCCTCTGGAATTTGCTGCACCGGCGCTCTCGTCAGGAACTGGATGGATATCAACTTCTGTGAATTTCGGATACCGGGGGCATTATGGCAACATGTCAGCCTAGACACTCGTGGACTTGCCTTCGAGACATCGAGTACTGTCGGACTCTCACTCCCAGTGGAAAGTACTCTCCCAGGACTGTCCTGAGAGAGCAATGTTAACAGGAGCGGAGCACTAGAGCTCCCCGGTACTCATCAATCTGAGACTGACAATCGACACAAATTCTCCCATTGGGTGTGCGGATGAATCCCATAAAAAATGAAATCATGGACGCACTCACTGCTGAACCAATCTGGATTCCCTTTTCAGGTTTCTAGATCCCTCCTTGTTCATGTGTTAATTGATCAATCACCTACTGTCCGCCTGTCCGCCCGCATGGACTGATACTATTTGCCCGGCCTTCCGCGCCCGCACATCCGATTTCCACTCCACTCCCTTGATGCCTCCTCCCGCTGCCTTCCTCCCTCCCCGTCCTCGCTACGACTTCCTAATCTGCATCTTCTTCTTGTGCAACAGTCCTCGCCTAGCGCTCTCACGATCATCTGGGCAAAAGTTCGTGTTTCGCTGCCCCTCACTGGCAGCCGGAATCGTCCCCGGTGGGAATTTCTTTTCACACGTCTGTACTACTCGATCTCGTGGCCGTGGTGGGCCACTGCATGATCGTCATCATCCCCCTCCCCACTCTCTTCTCGCTCCCTTTCTCTCTCTCTTTCTTCCGATGGCCTTCTCGTCTCCACTGCCGACGACCCGACTCCATTCCGTCCCTCCTTTGCTTCGGGACCCGCCCCGCCACCCGCCGATGCCGTCGCTGACAATGGGACGCTTTCTACAGGATAACTGTGTCTTCGCGACTTACTGGTTGGCACATGGCGCAAGTGAATTGCAGTAAAACAAGGCTACCGCCACACTCTTTGACGGGTTTTCCTTCCCGGTCCGCTTTCTTCTCTGCCCCCAACCCGCGAACCGCCTATGCGTCCTCTGAAGATGTGGACGCCCTCTATTCGTGCCATCTCCTCTGTTGAGTCCCGACTTCGCTTGCCACAGGACCCAATCAGTTCTGATGAAGTACGAAGGATGAAGACAGCAGGCGCGTATTCCACCAGCTAATACCTGGTTAGTTTGTCTGGACCGCCTTTCTCAGAATAGTTCATTCTTCGTCCAGCGCTAAAGCCCTGATACTTTCACAACGTCGGCCGAACCCGTGACCAATGTCCCCAACGGCACCGCCAAACCAGATCTGGTATGGAATGGGGACACGAGGCACTTACTTGAACTAATCATTCTACCAGCTGAAGGCTATTTAGTTTGTCTGGACCGCTTTTCCCCGAATAGTTAATACCCGATCTACCTCTTAAGCCCGGATACTTTCAAACCCTTCGCCAACTCCATGTCCGTTGTCCACATCAGTACCGCCAACGATGGCGTCTAATGCCTCCGCCAATGGAGTGCGCCTTAATGAGCTTTCCCAACCTTATCCAACTAAAGGTGGACTGGTTTTAGCAGAGACCGGCAAATTCGAAAATCGGAGTTATATCTCCACACTCCAGAGAGAGAGAGAGGGAGATGGATCCTTGACCGGCCAAATTATCTGCTGAAAGGCGGTTAAGACAGAACCCAACCGACAATCTGCTCCAACCAGCGGCTGATCGTTCTCTAATTTGAGATGTTGTGGGTTAATCAGGGTTCACATTAACTACACTTACAAACAGTCAACGAAATCTCTCTTAGTGTCTTAATTCGTCTGTTAGATAACGAGATTCGTTTTGCATGTTTCAACAGCTTTAAGGTCAAACATTCACTCTACAGTGTGAGTCAATCGTGACCGTTGAAAATTTACTTTTCAAATATGTAACGACGAAAGTTCGTAACTCCGGGGTGAGTCACACTGTACGAGTTTCACATGGTCCACCGGATCCATCTGTTGAATTCTTCGTGTTTTCGTGGCCACCAGCGGCCCGGAGTGTAGGGAGGGGAGATCCTCCTCTCACTATGCGCAATCGATTTAAGAAGAGGTATCAATAGGAAAACCGAGTAATATAGCAAAAAGGACGAGAAGATCCCATTAGTCGCGAGGGAAGAAACCAAAGGGGTAGGATGGGGCTAGCCGCAATAGCATAGTAAAGTATGACTATGTAAGAACATCACTATCTTAAGGATTACACCGGCTCTACTCTATGTAGAGCAATAGATACTAGCTTTCTAACATAGTCTACACAATATGAATAAAGAAAATGATACCCCTCTTGCATATGGTAGGGCTCTCACACACATTCTCCCAACCATGTCCAAGTTGGTTTCAATAATTCCAAAGCTAAAAGAATTGAACTCTCTCCATACCCCTATACTTCCAACTTTGGTGATTATCCATCCTAAAATTGTCATGCGAAGTATATGTAACCTCAATGTCCTCAACGTGGTTCTCATTAACCAAGTATAGGTCTATCTTAACCCAAATCGACCGCAAAGCATACCAATGCTTCCTCCATATGATGTATTCACTCTCTCATGCCATAGCATATATGGTATCATGGAAAGCTATCATGTGCCCTCCGGATGGACAACTAGTTATATGGACCCATGTTGCATCTAAGGTAGTACCACACTCATTGGTGAGTAATGAACATGTAGATGGGTAGTCCAAGCCAAGTCGGAACCTCATCTCTATTAAAAGGTAGTTGATATGAGTAGGAAAACCTTGATGCATTTTCGAACCAAGAGCATGCATCCTTGCATATCAAGACTCTAGTAGTACAACAAATGGTCAAATACACTAAGAGAGAGGGTAGAGCCTATTGAAATTGTCGGTCTATCAAGGTTTAATAGTCCTCTAGTCCAATTGGTGGGCAAAGAGGAAAAAGATATGAGTTCATGTCTCTATAGGTATAAAATATCTCTCATTTATTGTAATAGTATCTATAAGGGAAATGACCCCCTCCACGTCCCTAGCATACATATCAAGGATGGATCTATCTACAATCACAAACCGGGAGGATAGCAAAGATGCCGAGTGTATCCAATTGGCCAAAAATGCTATAGTTGTAGTTTCCTCTATCAATAATAAGCCTATCCCTAAAATTGACAAAGATGTTTGTCTTCTAAATCTGTTATCATACACTCCTTGGTCCGATGATGTCAACCATGATACTCCTGTCAAACGTGATATGAATGCAAATGAAGGAGGAACCGTTCGAAGTAGGTAGGTGGATCAACGAACAATACTAGATAAGAGTATATCAAACGTCACATGCAGATCCTCTATTAGAGGAAGATCATCTACATGTAGAACATCCTTGGCAAGTGTTGTGTCTAGGTATCATATCCTATAGTAGAGGAAGTTCATCTACATCTAGGATAACGTTGGCAAGTATTTTGTGTAGGTAGTATGAAACAAAGTACTCATACTGTACATACACTCCAAGAATATGTAAATCGTCTGTCCATGTCATATATCTCTCTAGAAGAGATAAGCAAGATTGTTCAAAGGAGACCATGGCTTACACTTTGACACCTTGACTTTCAAACCTGCAAAATGAAGTTTGGTAGTCAAATAGTCAAAGGTATGCCAAATCTAATCTACATAGCCCACAATGTGTGTATCATCCGTTAAGTAGAGAAACACATAACCTAACACGATCAAATTAGTAGACAGAATAGCTCTATAATGAGCCATGGAAATTAAGAGTCTTCCCAAAAGATCTCCCTGTCAAGTATTAATGGCGAATTGTAGAACAATGACTCCCTCATGTGAAAAACCATATTGATAGAAGAGATTAGAATGAGAATTGTAGAAGGATCATGAAAGGATTGAGCTCAAAAAGGGTCCACCAGCCTCTCTAAGCTCCATTAAGATGGATACATATGAGACATTATTAAAAGTATTTTCAATGTCCACCTTCAAGACAACCCAATCCGGATGGATATCTAGTAGTGATCTAATATCCAACAATACAACCTCACAACCTCCTAGTGTTACGACTTCAAATTGTACTCCATTGGTTCTCGAGAAGGAGACTTTTTGGGAGGAATAATATTTGCAAAGGCTCATTATAGAGCTCTCTTGTCTATTATTTTGGCTATGACAGGTTGTGTGTTCCACTCCTTAGCGGATGATACACACATTGTGGGTCATGTAGACCACATTAGGTAGGTCTTTGATTATTTGAGAAGTAAGCTTCATCTTGTAGGCTTGAAAGTCAAAATGTCAAAGTGTAGGGCTTGGTATTCTTTGGGCATTCCTTCTCATCTCCAACTTCCATAGGGATGTATGACATCGATAGATGGCTTACCCATTCTAGGAATGCAAGTAAGGTCCAAGGATTCTATCTCATGCTACCTAAATATTGCACTTGCCGAGGATGTTTTGCATGTAGATGACATTTCTCTACTAGAGTATCCGCTTGTGGCGTTTAATATACTATCATCTAGTATTGCTCATCAACCCACTTACCTTCTTTGCACGGTTCCTTCTTCATAAACATTAATATCATATTTGATAGCCTTTGATAGGAGGATCATGGACGTCTTTGATTAAGCCCATCCTTGAGATATATACGAGGGATGTGAATATAAGATCATTTTCTTCATAGATAATATTGCAACATACGAGAGATGCTTTATCCCTTGAGATACGATATGAGCTCCCATCTTTTTCCTCTTTGACCATCGATTAGATTAAAGTCTACAATCTACCTTGATGGAGTGATAATTTCAGCAAGCTCTACATTCACTCTTAGTAGATCTAGCCATTATTTGTACTACTAGGGCTCATCTACACTCTAGCCCCGGCAAGGATGCAGGCTCGTGGATCTTGGTTGGATCATGCATCAAGATTTTCCAACTAGCATCAGCTACTTCCTCACTAGCAATGAGGTTGCATCTTGGCTTAGTCCATCCATTTACATCTGCATTACTCACATATGAGAGTGATATCACTTTAGATGCAGCATGTGTTCATTTGACTCGTTGCCCATTCGGAAGTCAAAGGATAGTTATCATGATGCCATTAGGGATGTGGTATTTGCTATGACGCGAGAGGGTGGATACCTCACATGGAGGGAATGTTGGTATGTCTTGCAGGCGACTAGCCTTAGGGCAGATCTATACTTAGTTCAGGAGGAGCAGGTTAATGTGGCAGACGTGGTTACCGTTCCTACACGTGAAAAAGTTTCTGAGGAGGTGGTCACCCATTCTCTAGGATGGGCGGCGAGTGGAGTGGCAACAGCCAAGATTTTCAAATATATGGGTATGCAGAGAGATCACGTCTTTATTACTCTAGCTTTGGAGTTATATTATTGTATTATCTTATTATGCAGTATATTTTAGACAATATATTTCCATTGCTCTAAAGAGAACAATAGCGGATGCAATCCATAGAAAAGCAATCGAGTTAGATGATGCTTGTTCAGATGCTATATTCTTTGTATACCATTTGACGTAGATAGTGTTTCTCAGTGTGATGCTATTGCGGCACATGCCGATGTTAACGGTTTGGTTTCATCCTTTTTGTTATTTTAGTGTTTCTCCAACAAATGAGTTTAAAACGCTGTACCTCTTATGTCATTTTCCATGGTTAAAACGTGAGGATATTTCTGGACACTTATAACGGGCTTCATATATTTCTCAGTCATCAAGACTTTGAGAATGAATCCGTACTTGCACATCACTGCAACAATGAAAACCGAAGCTTTCATTCCTCGCCATTGAGTGGCGATCTTGTACTTGTAAGAATGGCGTCTTAGTTCGCATGGAGAGAAGTCTCAAGAACAAAATTCTCTAGAATCAAGCCTGACTTGAACCTTCAAGGTCGTCTTCTAGATCATCAAGAGAGAAAGAATCTCGTTTGAAAGTTTTACTAGATAGAAGATCATTCGTTGTCTCCGTGTTAAACACGCCCTCACATAAAGGTGTGGAAGGAATTGATCATACGGTTGCTATTATTCATCACATCGAGCATCCTTGAGCTCCATTAATCTCGTGGAACGACTTGGGAGTCACGTGAATGGCGGTTTATAATGAAGGATGTGAAGAGTTTTCGTGCTCGTTATGGTTGCTTCATAGACCAAATTGCATAGTGACGTCGTTGATGTATTCTTTTTGCATGATTCACAGCACAGTAGTCATGGAACTTTGTTTCTGCAGAAACAAAGTTCCATGACTACTGGCCATGTTTGTCCCCTTTCCTCATGCAGTCTACCTTCCAAACATTGGAAATAATTCAGCAGACTATACTTGGAAAGATTTCACTGACACACAGCAAACAGATGTAAATGGCATGCACGTCGCTCGTTTTGAGTCGAGTTGCAGTTTCTATAAGAGTAGTAGATGAAACTCAACTGGCAAACCGCCGGTGTGATTAGTGAACTTTCAAAACTTTACAATATTTTGATCCAGCTGGAATTTGACAGCATTTCGTAACTTGGATCTTTTGAACCGCTCTTTTTTAACTTATAGTATAGTTTGAGAATATAAAATACCAATAGAGGCATTGGAAAACCTAGACTGGCTCTAGATTCTCTGAAACAATAATAGGAAATTCCTGCAACATAATTTTGGGTCTAGAATATGAGCCATGAAAGATGGAGAAGAGAAGTATATTCAGTCTTGCACATAGAATCTTATGACTTGTTGACCGACGAGAGGAATTCTTCAGATTAACTTTTTATGCAGGAATGGACTTTATAAACAAACGAAAAGTAGGAGGAAATCATTGCCAGCGGAAAGTTTGGATGAAACGAGCAACCTCCCAAACCAATTTTGTCATTTCAGATGCTCGACATTCTTAGTAGAGGAATTCCTTAGAAAAAAACATAATTAATAACTTTTTCTTAATTGAATATGATGTGTTGGAAAAGGAGCTCGTGGAAATCATGAAGACTTGTTCGAAATGGAGGGAAATGTCCATCTTTTTCTCTATATGCTCAGATTTCTTCATCTTTGAGAACCTCCGACCTGCCGCTGAGTACTGCAAGCAGTGATCTAAACTAAACGATCTAAATTTATTTGAAATATTCTTTGTTATACTAGGCAGCTTGCAAATTTGAGCCTGAACACATAAGCTTGAAGACGATGGCCGACCTTGGTCAAAAAACCAAGACGAATTTAGTCGTCGTGAAGATAACATAATTTTATTACAACTCTAGTCACAATATAAACTCGGAAGGTAAATCTTTAACCCATTCATTAGTTTTTGAATATGGACACATTAAGCAAATTTCAAAGGTATGGAAACAATCATTATCGGAATACAGACATTAAACTTCAACACATATCAAGCTGCAAAAAAGCTGCAAAAAACAACTGAGGACTGCTGCATTTCTCCAAACAACAATTTTGTAAGCAGAATTTGACAAAGTGAAACAGCAAAATCGAATCATTACGCTCCTTGATGCCCTACTTTAACAAATGACATATGACTGCTGCGTGAACTTGATTCAAATCTTAGTGTTGTGTCAAATTTGAGAACTTATAAGCAGCACATGCAAAGGCGTACCACAAAATATTACTAAGTCATAAAATTTTGAATCTAAAGTCATTACAGAATGGTCAAGCACAAAAACTATATCCATCAAATCAAATGATCTGTCATGAAGTTTTTGTTAGCTACTTGTTGTCCTAAGGTCATAGTCAAGACCAATGATTAAAACATTTCTATCAGAAGACATCTCAACGTTCCAGTACATTACATAAAATTGCATAAACAATCTTACTGCATGTGGATGACATTCGCAAAAATTGTTTGTTATTTCAGGTTAGAGAGGATAGATCGCCTCTGGTGAAATGAATTGCAGAATTGTTAAAGTTGCGGTCATGGAAAAGAGGAGCTCAGCATGGATCAGATTTCGCACATGCAGATTCATAGTAATGACGTCGAGAAATACCATTGCTTCGACTTTCCTAGACATCTTAAGACTGCTCGGCGATACATGATCAAGTGACATTTATTACTAAATATGTAAATAGGGGGCTGTCTTTCATTCCATTTACGACAATAAGGTTTTAGGGCTTAGACATTAAAAAATTTCTTAGCCCATGTTTTTTTCGCTTTTTCTTTCTTTGCGAGCTTGGTCTGTCAAAATCTCTCTTCTTGATTTACAGTGCTCCGCGTTTTGGACCTGGGGGTCTGTTCTGGGCGTAAAGTCAAGTCACCCATTCATTTAGGAAGCCTTCTGTAAGCTCACTGGTGTATGGTTTGACCCGTACATGTTCTACCATTGGCCGATATGTAATGCACGGAAAGTGGCCCTCATACTCTAAAAGTGTTCACCACGTTTCGCATGATATTCCTTGTATATGTACGCCATTTGGGTTTCGCTTGTAGTCCTTGGGGGCGATTCTAAGGTCTACCATGACAAGAACAGGACACTTGAGAATACGTACCATACTGCTTCACACTACAACCTCACTGGAGGTCCCTTAAGATCCACGGTATGTGCTGCTTCTTCAGGTTTCTCGTACCCACCCAGTACAATCCAACGCCGTATATGATATGATGAGACGCTTTTCACATAAGAGATATAAGTTCTCTGCTGAAGTTGTGACGTCGAAAATTTCCACTCCTGAATCCTCATGCAAGGAAAGCGGCTGGATGACGATGTAAGTTAGAAAATAAACATGAATATAATAAGATGAACTTCTATATTAAAACTAGAACAATTTATAAAGACGTCAAAGACAAAACACTATCGTTCCTGTCGGTAATACTCTCCATTTTGATGCTATCGTGCGCACATCTTATTGAGCATGCACTCCTGTCGTAGCTTGAGCAGAAAGGAAACAAGAATGAGATCAATACGAATAGACATATAAAAGTAGATTATAGAAAGAATCACATCCTCTCAACCAAAAATCAACCATATGAAGGAACAATGTGGACCCGTTGTTCCGTGGGCCGCTCCTTCCACGACCTGCGACTCCTGTCATCCATCATCCGGACTTATTTCAGGCCTTTTGTCATGGAAGTAGTACATACAGTCTTCACATTGGTACTTCTACTAATGGTTAATATCAGAACAGTAGTAGTTGATGTAATAGTTGCTGGATAGACCGATCTTGATATGGCACTTTTTTCTCAAGTACAGATCATTCAGCGACATGGGACAACATGGTCATAAACTTTTACTCTTCTTTCATGTGTTCCGAACTGGACAGTAAGGTTTTTATTTCCTTATATGTATATATATATAGAGCGGAAAACACATGATTGCTTCATGCCGAATTGTGGACGCGTGGAAGATCTGATTTTGACCTTGACGCAGAGTTTGTGCATTTATCTTTAATTTATTTAAAAAAACACGCGAAGAATTCTACAGAAAACATCATACGTCATGACTGAATTTGATTTGTTTGTTTCAACTTGGGCCACCATTGTTTTTTCTATCTGGGCCGAATGCGTATCAGCTTCTGCCGTTTCTGAATGGAACAAAAATAAGGAATGTGCTGTCGACAAAACAATCCATCTCTTTGCCCTCCAATATTCCAAAATATGTCTCACAAGTGCAATGAAAGGTTTTAGATGCATGGTTGTTCTCCAACGGGTCCCAAACTCGAGCCCGCATTACGATGTTTTCTTTCTTTCATTCATTCGAGACGACTGCAAATAAGTATTAAGTTGATCGTCATTTTATTGGATGCTACACATAATTTGTGTGAACTCGGAATTGCCTTGGAAACTTGTGTCTTCATGTGAAGAGGAATTAAACTAAGATTATAGCTTGAGAGCTTTCATCTGTGGCGGGCTTTCTCTGAAGGAAAATTAAACTCGTTCAAATCATGATAGCAGCAAAGTAATGAAGGCAGGTGCTTATCATTGTTGAGGAATATCACAAGTAATATCTTCTTTTTCCGTGAATGCTATAGAAAAGGAGAGATATTGTTAACATTCATAAAGTATTAAGAAAAGATTCTGGTGCACGAACGTGTGCGAAAATGTAAACTTTCTTCTTCCAAGGTCATTATTCTGCGAATAGAGAAAAAAGGCAAGGGAATGTAAAGCACTCAAGTGTTTCTTAGCTCTTGAACGCACATCAGTCTTCAGGTCCTGCTTGACCAAGGAACTATGCCACACTCTCGTGGCTTTGGAACACTTTTTCCAAAGGAACTCAACAAATAATGGATACCTTAGTGGTCAAGGATGCGATGCAAAAGGTGTTCGGCATCTTGGCGAGAGTGCTATCTTGCACATAGGATGGAACTTCGTGTGGCGTAAGACGTTTGACGTATCCAAGCATATGTGCGAAAGAAGAGAAATTAATGTTGAGTCCTAAACAAGAAAAAAAGTGAGGTATCAATGACATATGCACGACAAATTTTATGCAAGTTGAAATTGCGTAGAGAGGTGTGACACACCCTGGTGGGCTACAGAAATGCAATTCAACTTATTACAACAGTAAAGACCTGGAACCGCAATCGAAAGTGCTTGACTTGTCGACTTATTCTGTCTAGACTAAGAACCCTAGAAAGCTCGAAAAACTTTCAATAATTTGGAAAGTCGCGGGAAAAAAGAAGAAAGAACATATACAGGACCGTCAAACCAAAGCCTTCCAGATATATTCTAAGGGTCTTTCATGCATATAGGACCTTTCCTGGTAAAAAGTTCTTGCAAATTCTCTTGAAAGTATTCTCGTAATGAATGTAAGAATTTAACTTGGCTATGTAGGAGCTACTTGATTATATGCGCTTCTTAGAGTATAAGTAATTCGATATTACTAGATTCTCATAGATCACTCGCTCATGGAGGTTCTACAGATCGAGAAAAATAGCAAATGCATGCAAAATAATGATGAGTATATTTGGTACCAATTTAACCCAAAGGTTTAAACGAAGAGCTTCCATGCCAGAGGCAGGACATGGTCATCGAACAACTCGAAGATTAGAACAAAAGTTTCCGCGAACTGATCGTTGCGGTATAAGAAATGTATTTACAGTAATTTGAATGTTCATAGCTGCCGTGCTTCTCAAGTCCGTAAAACATTGTCAGTTACAAGATGGAAACCTAACACTCGCCATTTTGAGTCCGACAATGTCCAATTGAAGACTTTGATGTCACTTTCCGCATGTAGCCAAATTAACTTTCCGTTTCGTCTTTTACGGTGCGTCTCGGTTTCCGGAGTAGGAACGCGAACCCAAATCGTTGTCCTAAATCTGCGTATCATAATTCAGCACTGGCCCAAAGACGTGCGTCCGAGCGTCATATGGTGTCCTCCGGCTGTTCCTTAGGCCAACATACTGTACGGTACCCTGACACGATAGCCAATGGGTCAATACCGGTCACCGATGCCCGATTACCGGCATGGTAATTCCCCACACAGGTGTAGGGCACGGTGAGCCCATCGATAGGAACGCTCATCTTCGGACAGTAGACACCATGTTTATTTTGCACCACCCTTCTTCTTACATGAATCAAGCCCATGATTTTCTGTCATTATTCTCACCCTTCTTCTTACATGAATCAAGCCCATGATTTTCTGTCATTATTCTGTAACGTTGCTACAGTTTGGGGCGAATTCGCAACTTCGCACCACCTCACTTTTGTTGTTTGCACCAATAACCGTATTTAATGGATACTACCTTAATTTGAAACTGGAAATTTGCACTTCTTTGTAACACAATTTCTCAAGCACATCTTACAACACAAAGAGAAAAGTATTCCGTACAAACAAACCACTCCTCACAACATATTTTTCCTAAGAATTGCTTTTCATCTAACAAAACAATGTTCTAGATCTCTATCTTTCACCTTTATATTTGATAAGGTCCAAAATATTATCTTTTGGAGCTTTATCAATATCATCATCATACAAAGTTGATCCAACCGGGGGTTCTTTACAACCTTACAATGAACCGTATGTCATCATGACATAAAGTATCATTGTCATAACAACGGCTCTAAAGTTGACTTATGTAACCGTGTCACAACATGACAACACATCGAATGAAAATGAGCTATTACATGTTTAATTACTCTTAGAAAGTGAGTAGAAGAATAATGTGTTGCTTCCCCACCTGTTTGTAACGGCAAGATGACCATCACTAACCGTTAACAAACCCCTATACTTTTGCATGCATCCCCAAGACAAAATACCACCGAGCTTGGTTCTAGTATCCAAGATGTAAAATTGAATCTTGGATATGAATGTGCCTAGAGTCAAGGTCACATGATCTATTTGAATGTCGATTTTACCCATATCCTATGCAAAGTTAAGCTAAAGGGGCTCTTCACAACCTTGAATGGTAATCCCAATGCATGTGCTACAAAATGGGCTAAGACATTCCCATTTGTTCAAAAGTCCAACAAGAATCAAAATTCCAATCCTTGAACAATCACCACAATTATTGACAAGTTTTGATCACATAATGAGAAGTTTTAGCTACCATACAATCTAAGTTCACTATTGCATGTATTGCTTCTAGTTGCTTGATGCTCTCATGGGTTGATATCTAATGTGTTTGTGTTATCTTGCTCTTGAGAATGTAGTTATGCTTGAGATGTCCCACTTCATTATAATTGTAAGATACGGGTTGGTTCCTTCCATCTCCCAAAAATTTGAGTTCCATGCAACTTGGTTACCTTTAGTATGGCTAGCAATCACTCTGGTAGTCATCACTAGTTTACTTCTTGACCTTTCAACCCGTTGGTTGTTCTTCCAATTGCCTCTCCAGTGGATGATAGTACTTTCGATAAAGTGCTCTCTATTTTCCAAGGTGACTTTTCACCTTTTTTCTCACCATAGACTTGCACTTATGTAGGCTCAAGGCTCTTAGACTGCTCACATATTAAATCCAAGTCATCTTGATTATGTAGAATATCAATTTCTGTGCGTACGGTGAAAGTTATTTCTTGAAGTAAAATTGCTCTACTCTAGGGTCAAGTCCTCCCACTTCCATCAAGAGATGCCAAAACTTAGTTACATATTCCATCACTAACCATGTCGTACGCAAACAATCCAACTCTCCCATCTTGATCTCTCGGTCATTGTTTGAAACCAGACTATGCTTCAGGCTCTCTTTAAACACTCCCCAATCTAGCATAAAGCTCCAACCCTTAGCCTATCTTTCCCATTCACTAGTAACATATCATATATATGTATCTTTAGTAAGCATGCTGATTGCATACTATACCATATCTGAAATAGCTAAATAATTTTCCATTTTAATAACCCAGAAAGGTAGCTTGGCCTCTTCCCATAAAACTTCTCCGGTTGGTCCAAAATAATCTGTCCTACCTTAACCTATAGAGGAATGGAGTCAACAATAAAAAACACTTTGGTAGATGGAATGTCGAACAAATGTCTACTATCTATCCTCTCGTTCTAGTTTAATTTCAAGGATCGTTGCTTTGTTACTATCATGTTTACCTTTTCTTGCATAATCTTCAATTGCGCATGCAAGCATGTCAACTTAGTGTCACGAGATGAGTGATTGTTAGCAAAATCATATGAGACTTTGTAGTTGCATGACCTCCTCGGCCTAAGATTTTGATAGGTAAGCCATGGAAACAACATAGTGACTTTGAAGATCTCATTAGCCAAGAACCCATTCATGGAGTTTCCCAATCTTGCTTTGATATCAAATGTAACACACTTTCTCTTCCAAGTGCCTATCACAACACCAAAAGATAAATGCATTCGCTACAAACAAACCAATCCCCAAAGACATCTCCCCACAACATATCTTACATAAGAATTGTCTTTCAAAGGTTTATAATAGCTACAATTGCTTGAGTACATGAACTATCTCTTGGTATGTCACACTCTTCTACCCGCCATACCGCTTAATAATTAACAACATGATCGAATGTTTCCCTCTATCTCTTTCGATTGACTTTTGGATCATGATGGTTTCAGATTCTCTCTTCCTCTCCTTTCTTTTGCTTCTCAAAATGTTATCTATGGCTCTTTGTCTATGGCTCTCTCGATGTGATACCTTAAAGTATGTCCATATGTGTTGTGGGCAAGGGGTAAATATATGGAAGGAAAAAAAAGTCTAATGATGTGGGCGATGGCCCAAATATGAACAATATGAGTGGCAAAAAATAAAAATTGGTGGTGGGTTTAGACATGTGGATTTGTGACATTCTTAATTATTTTGATATAAAATGGAAGACACATAGAATAAAAACAAGATGCAATCATGATTAGCGAGAGTAGGAGGGTATGGAGATTACGGGGAAAAAGAAAGTATAATAGGGTACCATATTTTCTTGCATATTCTATGGCTTCACTTTGCCAAACATTGAGAGTGAATAGTCAATTCTCTTCGTCTTTCAATTTGTATTCCATTTAGGTATAAATGGAATACAAATTCCATTTATACCTAAATTGAAGAGTATGGATAATGATATAGTGAAATATGAGTGTTTTTGTTTTTTAGGATTTTGAGTGAATTTTCTTAAATTAGACATATGGGTTGGATTTTTTTTGTTCGAATCTCTTCTTTTTCTTACATTGGTTCTATCTGAACCTAGTTAGAAAATTATGAAGATCAGAATAAAAAGTTATGAGTGTTTTTAGATTTTAGGGATTTCATAGTTAGCATTTTTCCATGTGAGGTGAGGTATTAGGGGGTTGTGGTTATGTAGGTGGGAGTAGATACATGATGGAGTGCTCGGTGTCTTTATCGTTCTTTTTGTGCTAGCTATAGCTTTATTTTCCTTCATGGGGCCGCCAAAACGGGTGCATGATACACCATGTCCAGTGTATCATCGTCTCTTTACCTTGCAAGGGGTAAAAAGCTACGTGGGAAAGATGCACAAATATTATAATTGGACCACTTGGGATACGCACGTGAGGAAGACAATCACATCGATATAGGTATTTGTCACTTCGGGGAATACGAAGTCTACTTCGACTCCTTTTTTGATCATTCCGGGTATACCAAATGGGTCGTGGGAGTGGTTAGCTTCCCATGCAAGTTCAATTCTAGGGCTTTTTCAGACTAGGTTTCCATGTCCACGTTTATTCCATAGGGTCCATTGTGCATTCCATGATGAGACTAGACGTGCTTTTCACTTACTGCTCAATCGGTTGGCATGCGATCCCATGAACAAGTTAGCATGATTTTTGTTTCTATTACTTTTGCAATGGTGTCTACGTTATACTAGAGGGGACGTGCTAGACATAGGGAGGTGGCAGCTAGATTTCAGAGATTCCGAGCAGGGATTGGGCTACATTGTAGGAGAAGTATGTTCGGGCCACGTAGGTTAAGAGTCAGATTCAGTCACATGATACTTCTAATTCGGTGCAATTGCGACGATGTAGAATATTGGGGTAGACCGGGAGTATAGCAGGGTTGCACAGGCTCTTCATCCTTTGTCCATGGCTAGGCCTACTGAGGAGACAATTTCCTCTTTTCACCTTCTACATCCACCCAAGGGCGAGAAGATACCATTAGAGGTCTTGGAGTATCAGCTAGAGGAGCCTTTATGTCTTGATAGATCATTATTTGCCCATTCTCTATGCACAGCCCCAAGCTTATCCTCAGTGGGTTTGTCATGGATGATATATGAGCATCTTCAAGATTACTTTCAGGCGGATAATCCCTCTAGTGGTTTCATGGAGTTGTTCCAAGTGGCTGCATCAACTGCAAGAGGGGAGATTCCGTTGTTAGTTAGTCAGGTTCTGGGTGCTAGTTGGCTTCTCGCGATGAAGAAGGACACTGGGGGCATCAGACCGATTGCTATTGGAGAGATCTTATTGCGATTAGTCAGTTGTATGGTTGTCTTGCAGCATTGCTCACACTTCTAGGAGTATCTTTGTCCACATCAGTTTGGAGTCACCACATCAGGAGGCTTTGAGGCGGTATCGTTAGACATTAGAGCACTTCTAGATATCCATCCGGATTGGATTGTCTTGCAGATGGACGTTGAGA
Source organism: Marchantia paleacea (assembly GCA_014180765.2). Taxonomy (NCBI): domain Eukaryota; kingdom Viridiplantae; phylum Streptophyta; class Marchantiopsida; order Marchantiales; family Marchantiaceae; genus Marchantia; species Marchantia paleacea. The sequence goes on from MUAA02000030.1 coordinate 1,086,468, forward strand.
ACGCTTTTATCAACGTCTCTCGTGCATCCATTCTTAGAGAGCTTAGAGAGTCTGGTGGACCTCTATCAAGCCTCATTCCTTTCGTATGGTCTTTCAACGGTTCACATTCTTCTCTCTTTTATCAACATGGCTTTTCCGAGGAAAGAGTCACCGTTCTACAGTCCATTGTTGGTACTCGACAGGGAGATCCTTTGGGAGGACCCCTATTTGCCATGGCTCATCATAGAGCTCTTTTCTATTGCTTTTTAGCCGTAAGTTGTGTGTTCCCCTCCTTAGCGGATGATACACACATTGTGGGCCCTGTAGACAACATTAGGTAGACCTTTGATTACTTGACTACCGAGCTTCATCTTGTAGGCTTGAGAGTCAAGGTGTCAAAGTGTAGGGCTTGGTCTCCTTTGGGTATTCCTCCTCATCTCCAGCTTCAAGAGGGATGTATGACATCGATAAATGGTTTACGTATTCTAGGAGTGCTAGTAGGATCCGAGGATTTCATCTCACGCTACCTAGATGTTGCATTTGCCGAGGATGTTTTTCATGTAGATAACCTTCCTCTACTAGAGGATCCGCATGTGATGTTTGGTATACTGTCATCTAGTATTGCTCGTCGACCTACCTACCTTCTTCGTACGGTTCCTTCCTCACCTACATTCATATAACGTTTGACAGATTTTGATAAAAGGATCATGGGCGTCTTTGTTGACATCATTGGACCAGGGACATTTGAGTGTGTGACAGGAGATTTGGCAAGCAGACATACATCTTTGCCAATTTCGTGTGGAGTGATAGGCTTATTATTGTTGGAGGAAACGAAATCTAGGATATTCTTGGCTATTTTTGAATACTCGTTGCACCTTTGTTATCTTTTCGATTTGTGATCGTAGATAGACTTATCCTGGAGATATATGTGAGGGACATGGATACAAGATCATTTCCCTTACATGTGTTATTACGATATGTGATAGACTATAGATCTATACTAGGGATCTATAGTCTATCTTGATGGACCGATAGTTTTAGGAGGCTCTATATTCACTCTTAGTGGACCCAGCCATTCCCCGTACTACTAGAGCTTGTCTAAGTTCTTGCTCGGGCAAGGGTGCAGGCTTGTGAACCTTGGCTCAATCATGCATTAGGACTTTCCGACTCGTACTAGCTACTTTTTCCACATCGATGAGGTTCCGTCTTGGCTTGGTCCATCCATCTACATCTTCATTACTCACATGTGGGTGTGGTATCACTTTAGATGCAGCAAGTATTCATATGACTCGTCGTTCATTTGGAGGGCAGAGGATAGCCATGGCGAGATGGTGTTTGCTATGATGCGAGAGGGTGGACACCTCACATGGAGAGAGTGTTGGTATGCCTTGCGACTATTAGGTTAGGGCAGCACTGCATTTGGTTCGGGAGGACCAGGTCACTGTGGTGAATGTGGTGGTTACCGATCATACTAGAGACACAATTTCAGAGGGGTGATCATCCATCATCCAGGATGGGCGGCGGGTGGAGCGGAAACAACCAAGGTCTCCAACTATAGAGGTATGCAGAGAAGTCACCTCTTTGTTTCTCTAGCTTTGGAGTTATATGGAGCTATGCACACCAACTTTGACATGTTCGTGAGGGAGTGCGCGAGAGCCTACCATACTAGGCGTTAGGGGGTATCACTCTCTTTAGCTTATTGTATAGTCTATTTTAGACAACGTATTTCCATTGCTCTACAAAGAGCACTAGCCGGTGCAATCCATATGAGAGCAATCCCGTTAGGTGATGCTTCTTCGGATGCTCATGTTAACTTTAAGTTAAGACAGTTTGAACTAGATAGTTCGGATATTTTAGTTGCTGTAAGATTTCCCAGTGTGATGCTATTGGGATCTCTCCCCATGTTATCGGTTTGGTTCCATCCTTATACGATTTGATAGAGTCTTGTGGTATCATACTATGTCTCTTCTGATAATCATATCAACCAACATACAAAGCCAAAACAGGGAAGAAAAGAACTAAAGAAAAGTAGGAAGCTAATTTCTCACATGTGTGTGAGTTAGCCTAATGTGGTGCACACGAAAAATATAACAAAATTGTGTTGTTGATTGAAGTGTCAATTTGTCATGAGTTCAAGACTTTTTACAATAAAATTCTTCCATATTAATGTTAGTGAGGTAACATGTATCCATTACTCTACATAGAGCAATGGATAGCTGTTGCTCTCTTGTTCATATGCTCATGTTGTATGTAAACCCTTGCCCTAGATAGTTAGCATATCTTAGTTGCAATATGATATGTTTACTATTGTGATGCTATTAGGATTAACCACATCTTACTCCTTTGGTTTCATCCATATAATGGTCGATGGGATCTTCCCATCCTTTTTTGCTATATATTTCTTACTTCTTTTCGATAGGCATATCAAGAGTACAATTGATGTGTCCGTGTAGAAGATGGCACCCAACATAGCGAAGCAGGCGTTTGGGTAACCGTCGTAGTCGGTATGACTAGGCTGTGGGAGAGAATCAATGTGAGGGAGTCACGTGGCGAGTCCGTCGCCATCATATTCTACTGTAGAATTCATATTTAGCTGGAAAGATGTAGATACGGTCCGATTTCCTCGATCGAGCGAGACAAGGGACGTCGTCTCTGGTACATTAGTTTTAGAGGTGCATAGCAACTCGAAGAAGCTGACCAGAGAGGGGAGTCAATCTGACAGCTAGAATGTAGAAAGTCCACCACTAAAACTACGTGAGTCGTGAATCTAAAAGTGCGCAAAGAATCTGTCCTTTGCGCACTTTTAACTCCGAGTAAGCTTTAACTGTTCACCGGGTCTGGTCTATCAAGGCTCGGCTTCCAACTGAAGTCAAATTGTTTGAGGCTGATTTGCACATGACAAATTTTCGTTAAAATTATTCTTTTAAACTTATATTTTCTAAACTTACTTCTGAATACGACATACAATCTTCATATTTTAACGTTATTAAAATATTGTAATAAATGTCTTGATTTATGTATTAAGAATACATTCTATCTTCCTTGGTTCTTCAGAGGAAAATATAAAGATGAGCATTACATTAAAAAAAGAAGATCATGAGGGAATTATAAATAATTAAATTTAAGCTCTTCTCTCATTTGGCAGATAAATAATATACACTAAGTCTTATGGCCTTGAAAGCATTTTTCATTCTTACCGGTATAGATTGGTAGAGTATAAGTTCGTCATAAATACGAAACTCCTATTTTGGGGTCGATCAATGACGATGAATATTCTTAAACTTAAATGCGTCAGGTCCACAGATTTTTCTCTTACTGGTTAAGATGTAATCTTTGGTAGCATTTCTCTTTCATTTTACTGCCAAGAAAATAATTAGACCTAAGTAGAGAGAGTTTGAGGACTGGGAAAAGACGCGAGAGAAATCCATTTGAAACTGGTCACAATATCTGCACGTGAGAGAAGGAAAATATAACATATAAATATCTAAAGTTTCATCGTAAAAAGTCAAACAAACCACCACATAAGCAAGGTGAGCCAATGTTTACTAAAATCTATGACAATATAGAAGCCTTCCAAGAAGAAGAAATATAATTCTTTTATCTGAAACCCTGAGTGCAAGTCCACTGAATGACGAACCCCTCTTTAAGAAATCCTCCGGCTGGAAGATGTCAAGTGAGAAAATAAGACATAGGACCAACTACGTATCACTAATCCCACGTTTGGTGAATATTCTAAGGATCACGTTGCTTCGCCAGATTTCCTCAACATCAGGGTTATGTTCCTAGCTTGCCTACCCAACTGCACATTCGTGTTTGGTTCTTGTGTCCTGGTTTGGTTCCTACATTTTGTATTCTCAGTCTTTTCATGATACACATTTATTTCGACGCCCCTGATACTCACTCGTTTGGAGACGTGCTCAAAACAACATGGGATGGTATAGGCGATAAGGCCTTCCTTGAGTCATTTCACACCCCAATTTTGCCGCAATCTATCCAACCAACTACCTTCGCAATTGCGGAAAAGACGAAATCTGGGTATGGAGAATCAATCAGAAATCCTTTGTGTGACTTGACAGCGACAGCATCCTCTGGGCGGGGCTTTTCAGGTCCGGGCCGGGCTTCCAGGAAGAGAACCTACCCTCAGTCTTTGACGACTTGATGGGGTCTTCCCATCCTTTTTGCTTTATTACTTGGTGTCCGCGCTCAAGTTCTTTGAATAAGGACGGACAAGGACTTCAGATTCCGTTGCGTCCTTCCAAGGCGGAGTACTCTTTGGGTCTGAGTCTCTGAGAGCCGAGCACTTTAAGTCTAGTCAGCAAACTTCCCTTGACCAGTCTCAAAGAGGGCCGCAAGAACGCGCACTTCCAGTCCTTGCGTCCGATGTCTAGGCCTGGTTCGTTGCACGACTTCGCTGCCCTACTCGTCGTCACCGACAGGACGAGCTCCGAGCTCTCCTTTACCTCTCTCTTTCATTCCATCTGGCAGAGCGGCGATGGTTCAAACGTCCGAATCGAGTGCTTCGGCGTGACATTCGATCGTAGGTAGAGACGTAGAGACGTGGGATTGCCGGAGAGCCAAGTAACATGAGTAAGTGCAGGTCTTGGAGGCGACCTTTGGGTCTAGGTCTTGGAGGCGACTTACTTTCGACGTCGTGGTCTGATTCGGCAGGGACGACGATGCTTCTAGTATCCGTTCCGAAAGTCCGACTGTCCGAGGGCATGATTTACGCTGTCAGAATTACGAGACTGTCGACCATGCTCGAGATATGCGTGCAGTGAGCGAAAGTGTGATGTGACCGATGTTTTGACCCTCCGACCAAGCGGTCTGATTGGAAATCATGCAGCCCTTTTCTTCCACGCAAATCTAGAGTGCGGTCTTCATTCTCGTAGTTGAGACAGGTGAGAATCGCGTGTTGAGTTCTCGCATTCTTTCATCGAACATGAGCCGTTGACTTCGTTGCCAAGTCAAAAGCCTTGACCGACGACATTGATGTACGAGCGGAGTCAGCGGAGGGACAACAAGAGAATGGAGGAGTAGGAGGAGGAGGAGCAGCAGCAGCAGGTAGTTTTTTACGGTAGGTATAATGGCAGTGTCAATGTATTTTCGCTGAGGCTTCGAACTTTACCAGAATTCAGTTTTCTCAGCCGTTTCAAAAGTACGGGAGTTGCTGCATCGCATCCATCAGCCTTCCGAGTACTGTCAGTGGAGATGGTAGAGAATTGCGGATTGCAATCCTGCAACTTTTGTAGAGCAAGACCATGATGTGTCAACGTAACGGCGAATCTTGTGTGTCTGGACGCCGAAACAACCCTCATAGTTGCATCGATTGCGGCCAACACGAAAAGATCTTGGGATGGAGCATCTGAAGATCGGCGACGGATTGGTAAGATTCCTACCAGCTACGAGGAGTGAGTGATATCCATGTATCTTGAAGTGGAACAAATGGTCCTTTTCGTCGGAAGGTGACCAAAGACCACGATTCCTTATCCCTTCGCTCATCAAACGGGGGCCTACGTCGAAAGGCGATCAGATCCCGCTACGCTTTCGCCCATTGATCGTGCACGAACACATAGCACATCGCACCAGATTTAGATTCGAAGCTCGTCCATTGAATCCATGTGCTCTCGGTGCACGCATTTCGGTGAATCTTTTCAGCGCGAGAGCGAGTAGGCTCTACGAGGCTTGAGATAAAAAAGACACAAACGGAATTGATTGCACGAATTGCAGAAAGTCCTCACCATCAACCCACCATGTGAAAGGAACACCGTATCTAATGCTCTCTCGAAGTTGGTAGTATCGGGTGGATATTTGGGTCCACCACTTGATGATTCGAACTTTTGAACCGATCCCATTCTTATCACTGCGCGGTCCAGCCACTATCAACTGTCGCGACGCCAGCCGCAGTACGATCAAATTCCGTCTCTTTACTAACAATCATCACCAATCACCGCCCTGCTCTACCAATATTCATCAAATTATCTGATTTTTGAGTCCCCAAGTTTCCAGAAGTTTCTTCTCATTTGATTCTGAATTACCGGTCCTGACCGTAATCTATCCACAACTCATAAGTTACGGGGCTTCAGGCGATGAAAGAGTTCTCTTGCCTGTCAGTCAATCTTGAGAAATATTATTAACAATCCGTCAAGTGAAAGCGTTCAATCTAAGGTGACGTGGATTTATCGTTGTACTCCTGTTCATAGTTGTCAAGGCGTTAGCAAGAGCTCCGAGCTTTTCTATGCTATGCTGCTGTCAGAAATCTATGGCTGCCAGATCTTCCTACTTATTTACTCACTTGGAGCCTTGAGCGAACCGTATGAATTGGTGTGTACTTGGCTCCGTTTAAGGGTGATAACCGCGCAATTGGCTCATCGAAAAACTCCCTCACTCCCCTGTAGAAAAGCGCGTTGTTGCATGTGGAATCAATTTCTCATGCAAGTAGAGAAGCCTGTTGTTCGAAAGTAACTGCACGTTGAGTTGCAGGACTGGCGAAAATGCCGAAGTGAGTGCTTCAAGTCTCATTCATTCCGCACTTGCAAGAACCAACCCGATCCCTGCAAATCTAGATCGAACGCTCGGTTCGGTCGACTCTGGTTCCATGCATCTGTACTATAGAGACAGACTCTGGTACATTCCAGATCCACGCTTCTGCTTCAGGGACGGTGCAAGGTGTCCGAGACCTCGGAGCTCCGCCCCGGAAGACAGCTCCACAAATCTGCCGTCGATGTCCACACGGTATGCCATGCCTGGAACGCTCGGAAATCCACGGCTCACCAGCTTCTGCAGGTCCATGTGGTGAAGCTCCCTTCCGTTCACAGTGATTCCTGTCGATCCGCCAGCACAATCTGCGGCCATGGGATAGTCGAGCTCTTCTATAAAAGGAGGGATAATTCCCAGACATGGTCCTCCAGCAGCTCCCCAGAATCCAGCTCTCGAGTCGTACCAGTACTTGCCCGGATGGATAGGTCCTGCTTGCGATTCGGCTTTCCTCACACAATCATCCCGAATTTTCACACCATTCACCACAACTTTCCTACGATAGTCCTTAGGATTGGACGTCCTTGACCTCGTCCTTGTGAACTTGAGTATGACCTTTTTGGCGCTCTTCAATGCTTGCAACACCTTCCCAACGTTCGAACTCTCGTGGAAGCTTACGGGCAATCTTCCATCGCCCAGCGAGTTCCACCTCTTGAACGACTTCATCTGCGCTCCATGCAAATGACGGGTAGTCCTGGGGCTGGGATTGCTCTCTGCGTCCGAATGTTGTCCTCGTGTTGGTGAACGGAGGCTGCGAACGAATCGCTCGCTGATGGGAGATTCTGTACAAGAAGATTTCTGCCCGAGTGGTAGACGCTTGTTTTCGGGGTACGTCGAAATCGATAACTCGGAAGGATTTAGAAATGAACCAAGGTGTGTTTCTGGGCTCGTGATATAATTTTGGTTAGATTTGGTGGTAGGCCTGTAAGGAAACTCGAAAATGGACCCTGCTGTAGTGGTGGAATTTGGCCTATTCTGATCGAGGCAGTAAGTGGACGGTGATTGTTCTTTCTCCGAAGGGAAACAGAAGTCCGAGGATTCTGAAGAAGACGGTGCATTGTCGCTGCACTCTGTCGATTCATCCTTGAGTCCGCTCTTCTGGGCCTGAAGCCGAACTCGAGCCTGACTAGAATCGATACCTTTTGACATCACTGCGGATGGGAGCTTGGATCGGTAGAGAGAACCGTCTGTGGTAGCGGAACGTACACATACACCATATGAATTATTTTACGAGACACATTCATCGAAAATTCGTGAGGCTTGCGGTCATCCGAAGTGGGCGAAGTGGTTGGCAAAGGCCTAGAACTAGTGTTACGAACCGTGCTGTCTTTCAGTGACTTCTCACCCGATCGTGATGGAATAATCCTTGCTGTGATTTCTGTGCAACATCATTGCATATTTATTTTCAGATCTGAATTTCCTCGATGCTACCAGACCTCTGTTTGGGCGGACGCACTTCGCAATCTAAAGAACGTTCCTGAAAAAATCGTGAGGCAGCTTTTAGACTTAGAAGCCGTCAGCTACCATATCTCAATTGTATTCTAAATCCTTGAACACGAATTGCGAAGGAATTTGTCGAACTGATCTCTCGTTTTCGAGTTGACCGCATGGGGAGGTAGCTCGGCTATGACCATGTGAATGATGTGATCCACAATGGTGACATTTGACACAACCGAATGCTTTGCGAAACGAAAAGTGATTTGCTGTAAAACGTGCTAGCTCCACTCGGGCCTTGTGCTGTGGTGCTTCTCGTGATCTTTAGTTACCTTCGATTTACGACTTTCCCAAGGCAACATCAGTTGAATAGAGTGCAATCATTGCCTTAAGCTAAAGCCCGTGTTGCCGCTATATGCAAGGTGCGTTTCGATCGGGACATCGTATTTCTGGGTGAGTAATTTCTTCTTAGTCTTCTTCTCTTTCTTCTCTTCTGCCCAGATCCTTGTTCTCTATGAGCGAAGCTGTGATCTCTTGGAACTGGCAGATCGCTTCATGCCCTTGCCCTGCCACTAAAATTGTGAGAAATGAGAATGTGGAGGTTGTCATTAACGATGAACAGTTCCACGGTTTGCACGACAACAGCGAAGGAACTCGATCACAACATTTCATCCGCATGTACTCGATTCTTTGGTTTCAGAGTAGAGACGAGCAAGATCTATCTGTAGAATCTTTCTTTCAAGATTCTTCGGTGCTGGAGAAGAAATGTCTCACAGATATACAGGAGCTGAGATTATAATAAAATGAATTTTGCCGTTGAACTTTGCCTCCCACTCTAGGCTGGAAATAAAAAGTTCAGAGGTTTTACAGGCAAACAGATTCTACCACTTACGACGACTAGTAATGAAGTCTCACAATACAAGTTTCGACATGATATACACCTGGACACATTGACCTACATCATCTGCATCAAAGCTCCAGGTCCTCAACTTGTTTCCACTGGGAACTAAAGACTGCATTTAGCTGGTTCCTTAGCTGTTGAGGTCCTGGTTCCTCTCCAGACAGTAGAGCAGAAGCAGAGCACCATACCACATGATAATGGTCACTCTTTCCACACAGTGCTGTGAAGTACTTGCAAATCCTCCTCTTCACTGAATCTGACATCTATATATCCATGTACGAGTATGGTAGAGTAATCCAGTTTAACGAAGCAAGCCAAACTTGGAAGCATAAGACTGAAGTAAAGAAGTTAGTTCCTTCCCTTCGTGGTTATCACACTGAGACAAGACTCTTCTGAGCTGTATCATCCCACCACCTTTTACACGATCTTGGAACTCGGTCAAAAGCCCTCAATCAGGTAACTTAAAAAGATTGGTGAAAAGGCATTAACATCTCAACCATGTCCATTAGGCGAACTTTAGAAAACGGAAGCAAATCGAAGTTCAAAGAAGGTACGGTCGGATACTTAATTCAACAAAACATTTCATACGTTCTGTTAACTGGAAACTCCATCTTGAAGTTCGTGAGATTCTGAGCCTCCCACCTTGCCATCATGGGAAAACTTCGATTCAATGGAAAGAGAAGTGACAAGGATTTGATGATTCGACTGTTCCTACCATACATATCGCATTTGGTAAAACTCTATGCTTTCCCTCTTTCATTTATTAGCTAAACAACTGGAAAATTTATGCGTCAACACTCTTACCAATACCAATTAAATAGCGAGCCAGTATGAGGCTGGGTATTCGGCTTAAATAGCTCATTTAAGAAAAATTCCATGACTGCAAGTACAGTACCTTCGTTGAGTCTTTGTCATCTGAAGAAGACGTCACAAGAGCTCACTAAACTCGTGATAGGCTCAAACAACATGTATACTTATGATTTGATTTGAGAGGTCATCCATTTTTAGAGAGGCCGGTGGACCTCTATCGAGCCTCAATCCTTTCATGCGGTCTTTCTGCGATTCATATTCTTCTATCTCTTATCAGCATGATTTTTCCGAGGAGGGAGCCGCTGTTTCACAGGCCGCCAACGGCACTCGACAGGGAGATCCTTTGTTAGAATCCCTATTTGCCATGGCTCATTATAGAGCTCTTTTGTTTATTATTTTGGCCATGTCAGATTATGTGTTCCTCTCCTTAGCATATGATAAACATATTATGGGCCTTGTAGACCACATTAGGCAAGCCTTTGATTACTTGACTACCGAGCTTCATATTGTAGACTTGAGAATCAAGGTGTCTAAGTGTAGGGCTTGTTCTCCTTTGGGCATTCATCCTCATCTCCAGCTTCCAGAGGGATGTATGACTTTGATACACGGCTTACGCATTCTAGGAGTGCCAGTAGGGTCTGAGGATTTTGTCTGATGCTACCTACCTACCTTGCCAATTATGTTTTGCATGTAGATGACCTTTCTCTACAGGGGGATTTGCAGATGGCGTTTGATATACTCTCATCTAATATTGCTTGTTGACCCACGTTCCTTTTTTGTACGGTTCGTCCTTCACCTACATTCATATCACGTTTGATGGCCTTTGATAGGAGGATCATGGACGTCTTTGGTGACATCATCAGACCAAGATGCTACCTTAGACGATGTTGATGGCTGGACCCTACTTGCTCCATCTCCAAATACATCAACCCTCATCTCTCCATATGGTCGTCTAAGAGCCATGGATGAGGTATTCAACACCCCATATAATGTGAATGATTGAGAAAGTCTAACTTGTCCACTAGCCTCCCCTCTTTGTGGATCCAACTCCACGGACGCTCCTCTAGACTCAGTAGTATGTGTTGCACTACGAGTCACCACAACTACACATGGTTGTGCTGTTGCACATATGTACTTTACAATATTTCCATCATATGGTATAGAGGCACCATCTTTAGAATTTGATCTTAGCTAGATTATATCCATACTTGCTATCTTCACCTCCAACTGCTCTAGCCAAAATGCCATGTTCATCTCATGACTAGCCTCATGGGCTAAAGCTTGACTAGGGGCTGGTCCTCTATCATCTGCCCTGCCACCCTGAACTCTTTCAAAGATTGCCATGGAAACTCTTGTTGATCATAATTTTGGATGGAGATCAAAACATCAATCTATCATGTGACCATGTCTGTGACATTACTCACATGATTTTGATCCAACATGATCCATCCTTCGATCTTGAAGGAAATCCTTCTTGTGATGAGGTCCACTACATGTCCAACACACCATCCCAACAACTAATTGTTGACCTGAACAGGATGGCAATGGTCTTGATGTAGCACCTTCAGCACTCTGTCCAGATGGTCGAGACCGTCCCATATGTCTTCCATAACCACTTTAGATTTGTGTTGTAGACTAATAACATGAAGGAGTTGACGAAGTTGATGAATCCTTGCTGAACCTAGCAGTCACCACTCTCTCTTCTTGCATGTTGAGCTCAATATATTTAGCAAGACTAAACACAATAAACAATGTAGGTGATGTTTCATGTAGTAAGATGGTATCTCTCACTCTACTTCATGTCCATTATTATTGCCCTTAATAAAAAACAAAAATTTATTCCATATCAATATTGGACAGCATGTGCCTCTATCACCCCATGGGTAACACTTATCAACTGACGTATTTGAGTATACGCCTCTCAAAGACTCTTCCCAGTCTTTCGTTGAAAACTCATGCAAGAACTCCAAAATAGTGTTAAAGGTTAGAACCTCTAAACTCTTCCCAACTCGACTAGCTCTAACTGTATCATCATTATCAGTTACAGAGGATGAACTTGCACCATCAAATATCATACCCGAAGTAATAAAGATATAGTTTGGAGACCAATATTGTCTTCAAAACTCAATCTACTCATGTTGTTCACACCAAAATTCATGATAATCATCCATTGGCAAACCGTCCAAATGATAGAATAATCTCTTCTAAGCCATAAACTCTTTCCATCCCTTTTGTTATTTTAATGGGTCTCTTCTTCTGATTTGAGAGTTATTGGATCACATTTTCAACATATGTTCCAAGATTTTTTCCACAATTATGATTAGTGGAGAAACCAACAAATGCTTAGTTGACTCTACTAACGTATGCATAAAGATAGTCTGAAGAGAGATGTTTGAACAATTCATATAAGTGTCTATGGAATGAATATCAAGAGTTGAATGATGCATCAATACCGTAGTCATTTTTGGTCCAAGATATAATTCCCTCCCAAAGTTATTCATATCTTGTTCAAGCAGTTAAGAGCTATTCAATATTGGGATATTGAGTAGCAATGAATGCTTTTCTCCTCTATATCTACAGAAAATTCCGTAGATTAATATATATACCTAATTAATGTATACTTTGAAGTATACACTAATTTAGAGATGGATACTTTTGATAAATTTTTAAATACTAATTATGGTTAAAACTCTGATTGTTGACATTCTTGCATCCACCATGACATGTTTTCAGGTAACTCATTTTCCACTACTATATTTGAAAAGTATAGATTTCACAAAGACGTATCAGAAGTGTAATTTTTTTAATATATAAGAAGTTGCACAAGGTGAAATACTCATAATAAATAATTTTTTTTATTCTTGTATGAATCAATCAGCGGCAAGACATTCTAAAAAATATGTGAATTCTATATTGTACCTTCTCATCCAAAAAGCTACAGTATCATTTTTATCAATATGATACGGAAAGATAATTTACACACTAATAAGTTATATTACTATTATTCATAGAGCATCAAGTTAAATATTTACACTAATCGAATGTATCCCGATTTATGTATATGATTCTCTACTTCTAAGTATTACTCTGAGTAGATATTCCAATTAGTGTAGTATACACTAAATAAGAGATGAAGGCTCATAAATTCCAAATGCAAATATTGTAATATACACTAATTACAAAATTGTTCATATATAGGAATTGAAATAAAATCATAACTAGGGTGTTGTGGTGCATGTGACTGAAACTTCCAAAAACATTCAACTAAAACTCTTTAAACTAATCCATTTTTTTAACATTCCATTGGCTTAGTGCTATCTAAGTTCAAGTTGATGTGAACATAGATGCATTTGATTATTTTAAACCACTTTGATGAATACATCACCAATCATTAGTCATATTGTCTTAAAAATTAGTCAATTAGTCATATGATCACATTTGCATCAAAGCTTTCGCTGACATAGTTACGCACAATCTCTACATGTTTGTGTAAATAATGCACATGATTTTGTATTACAATATAACATTTTTATATTGTTATAATTTTATTTCAGACGCTTATATGCCATTTTTTCACATGTTTATGAATTTTTATTACAATTTATTAATAAATTTTGACATTATTACAAAGTAAAATTTTAAAAATAATTTTTTTTTGCATATAATATGCGCATTACCCTTGCAAGCAATACATTGATGGATCATACAAAAATGATCAAAGTCATGAAAATAATTAAAGCGCTAAATTTATTAGATAATCTAATTTAGCTGATGCAACAACAACAACAAATCATGTAATGTCATAATATTGAGGAAATTTTTTTCAAGGATATAAAAAGTAATCTTTATCAATACTGATTTCTGATTTCTTATATTATTAATATGATTAAAACTTAAAAAAAATTTAAAATTCTATTATCCATAATTACAGTTTGAAATATTTTCTTATTCTATTTGATCACATAAAATAAAAAAGAAATTAAGAGAGAAAATGAGTATACGAACCAAAGCAGTCGATGTTCCAAGAGGCCAATCTGCGGTTGTTATTCGAATTGTCAGTGCTGTAGACTCATCTTAGAATGAGATAGTTCTATTATCAGTTGGTTGATTGTAGGTTTTGCTATCAGGAGTTTTTTTTGTCAAGATACAAACTGTAAAAAACTCTATTTAGGTCCGTGTGTTCGGACCACTTTTCAAATTGATTGTTTGTTCCGTGAGGACTCCTTTCCCATTACGGCATGATGTACTGCTTAACAAAAGTTCGTTAAGAGATATTCTCTTTAGTGATGGCATACGGACTGACAGATCGAAATAATGGCTGGGACTAGTTAAAGAATTGCAAACTCACTGAATCTCATATGTCCTTGTCTACGACTAGACGCTGACTGGACATAGTTCTCCTAACATGATGTCGCATCAGGACATTCCGAGAGCTCCGCGACAGTAATTTTGATTTTGTGAAAGCTAGGGACAGTCATCTTCTGCAGGAACGTGATCAACTCCAGGATAACTCTGCAATTCCTGATGCTTCTGGTCCAAGATCAGTTTACATCACTTGAGGTCCCATAAGAAGTGGGTCAACTCATAAGAAAGTAGATGTCACTCGTAGATCTCGGGATTGCATGTGTATACATACCAAGCCGGGGCATTGATATCTAACAGTGTCTATCTGGGCTTGTTATCTGAGATCGGGACTTCATTGACTCACTACAAGTGCGCTAAGTAATATAGAAACATACTAAGCAGAGCATTTTCCTCTGACTAGTCTCTGGGTGCTCTAAGGACTGAGGATATGCTCAGTCCATAAAGTCCCTATTTTCAACAGTTCAAAGCTTCTTTCCATTTGTAAATCGTGTGAAACCAAGATACCAGCCATCATAAGTAATTGTACGCATAATTGAAGCAGATATCATGCTTGCCAGTATACAAACAAATCTGCTATTATCCTGTTACGAGAATAAATAATGCACCAGTATTTTCTCCCGTAACAACTTGGCAGATGGTTACTATCAACACATACTCTGCTGAAAGTTCGACATTAACAATCTTCTGTTTCAGGACAAGCACCTCAGCTTGCATTCATGTGATGCACAACAGAATGAACTACAAGTAACTCATATGGTTGGCGTTTACTAGCGACAATGGCGTACAATATACCTGGAAACCACTGTGCATTTTATCGAAAGCCATGTATAAAGCCTTTCAAGCCTTTTGAGTAATTGTTGAACTAAACTGTCCACGTTCTGCAATTATCTCAAAAACTAGTCTGCAACCGCGATATTAAAGTGCGTCTTGCATGTAACATTCATGTCACTAGCTAAGAAACTCTGTTGCCAGATTTGAAGCCTGGACGTGTAGTTTCTTACACATCGTAATTGGCACGAGCTTTAGTTTAATGATCTGGTCGAAACCTTTTCCCTGTTGAAACTCCTGACTTTCCAGTAATGTTTTGCTTAATTCTCTCTCCTGAAGTAGTTTTGTTAGTTAGCTGTGTGTACTCATGCTATTGATTATTGATCACTCTAATATGATTTGTTTCGTTATTTGGTTTCAGGATTAACGCCCAGCCACAATTGAAAGCTGGAATTAAACTAGCAACTGCACTTACTGCTATCTTCCTCATGGCAGGAGGGGGAGAATCTGTCACAAATACGTATCCTAGTCACAAGTACCTGTCTGAATCTTACTACGCTGAAAGTTGCCCAGCAGCAACAGAAACAATTCTGAATGGTATCAAAGAACTCTTGACAGAGAAAGATGATCTTCCAGCAGATCTTTTCTGACTACACTTCCATGACTGTTTTGTCAGGGTAAGACAGCCTATATTGACATTCTTATAAGTTCAAACGAATTCAAACGACTCTCTATGTTGCCAATCCAAAAGAAAGTGCTTCACTGTGTACAAGAAAATTTTCAACATTCTATGTACAAAAATTGTTCCTGAAATTAGAAAATGTTAACGGTGATCTCCTTTAACAGGGATGCGATGGATCAGTTCTTATTGAATCAACGCCAGAAAACCTTGCCGAGATGGACGCTCCACCAAACAAGGATTCACTGCAAGGATTTGATGTGATAGAGAAACTCAAATCAGCCGTTGAAGAAATTTGCCCTGGAGTTGTTTCATGTGCAGATATCGTTGCTCTAGCTGCACGAGATGCACTGATGCTTGTAAGTCCACTCTTCACATTCATGTGATGTCAGATATATGTGAGATTCCAAGCTCTTTAAAATTCCACACAGGTCTGGACACTCATGGAGCCTTATACTTGTAATCTGATGAGCCATTACTCAGCAAGCAATGGGAAACGTCACTCTGACTAGCCGCATTGGGTGGACTTTCTCTTGATCCATATCAGACTTCAGCGTTACACTACCCTGTCCCGTTAGGACGCAGAGATGGCGTCGTGTCCATAGCAGCCGAGGCTTCAGCCAATCTTCCCAGCCCATGTATGAATTTCACGGCGCTCGTCGACAATTTCGGAGCTCAGGGACGGACCGCAAAAGACATGGTGGTGCTTTCAGGTACATCTCTCTGCGACATAGATCCTAGCCCGTTCATGGACTGCTCATGATGTACGTGCTTCAACTTGTGAAGAGAACTGCTTGCTTGAGCTGGTTCAATGTCTTCTGACTGGGAACTCGAGGGATAAATATGCCATGATATAAACTGCAAGCCCATAATGACGAAGGGGACTGTATTGACTTCTGTGCGTAGGCGCTCATACGATCGGAGATACTCAGTGCCTCAAAATCTGGCCCCGCCTCTACAATTTTTCATCTACCGTCAAAACCGACCGAGCATTGGACTCAGAGTTCGCCGCCCAGCAGAAGAAGAGATGTCCAATCGATGATCCTCAAAGTCGCGAAGATGTTCTTCTGGACGGGACCAAAGGAGGACAACGTTTTTACAGCCTGTACTATAAGAATGTACTCGCCGGTCGAACTGCTTTCATTTCCGATTCAGCGCTCATTACAGATGCAAGGGGGCGGGCCCCGGTGACGGTATTGGCAGCGTATCCCATCACTCCGTTCTGCAAGGAGTTCGGCTCTGCCATCGTCAAGATGGGCCAGATTGGTGTTATGACCGCCAACGACGGCGTGATCCGCAAAGTTTGCAGCAATGTCTAAGACTTCGCGTTAGTCCCGCACAGCAGAGGAAGCATTTCACTCACTAGTCCCCTTCGTTTTCCCATATTTTTTCCAATCATGCATATATCTGAGTTCTCGATTGCGAACCTGCGTTGCAATTGAGCTACCACCATTAAGCTATTTTCTTCTTGTATTACAATTGTATGTCAATTGTAATTTATTCTGACTCATCCTTCTTTGTTTTCTGTGAACCTTACACACGTTTTCAAGTTCACCAAAGTCCCAAGAGCAGCAATCGAGTTTCTATAACTGCCATCATTGTAGTTGATGATTAGACAAATGCATAATCTAGCTAGCTAAGTTTAATCTGTGCACGCTACTTACTTACATGCTTGTCTGTAGTGACATCGGAGCTAGAGGAAATTGCATTTAAACCAAAAGCGCAAATAATCAATCTGTCTTGTTCCATAGTTTGGAGTTTTTCGAGACCCTGGAGTTATTCTGTAACCCAGTGATTGCACACGAAGAAGTTGCAATGATCCAGGTTTGTAACATTCTGATCATGTGACTCAATAAATTTTATAAGATTTTGAGTTCAAAATGGACATTGTCTACGTTATATGCGTATCTCAATAACCCACTGATCGTGTATTGTTTATCAGGCCAATTACCAACGGCTTCCGTCTTACAGCTGAAAAGTTCTAAGATTTCCTTCCCTCGGAAAGGTCACATTCGGATTGATAGTGCGACAACAAATGAAGGTCACTCAGATTATATGAAAACGGATTTTCAAGGCAAAAATAAGCAGTACAATATTGGACGAAAGAGATACGCTCCTCAAAAATATAGACAAAGACAAAAATATATTCGCTTACCAACTGGTCTGCAGACGTTCTAACTGACCGACCTGAGAGTTTGTGTATTTGCGGAATTAAACTCATAATCGAAGAGAGCAACCATCAGGCGGGAAAGTAGTAGAATCCTTTAGTAGTTCTTCCTTTGGATGCAATTTATGGTTCACTTCTGTAATGTGGTAATGTGGATGCTTAGATTGGATGGTAGGAAACGCAATGACTGATATCGATGGATTAGGCAGGATACATGCCAGTACCTGATCACGAGTAGTCGGTGTTCCATGTTCCTGATCCGAGTTTGTTATTCGAACTGTAGATATGAGTGCTCAGACTCTTTCTAGAATGAAAGTGTTTACTCGTCATTTAGTGACCAAACAACGACGAAGCCTCAACCATGAACAGCTAAAAGATAGCAAGTAGTGATTTCTGATCGCCTAACTGTTTTTTTCTGTGCATATTGTCTGACACTCCACTTTTATTGCCTCATTACAAGTGCGTTAAATTTAATGGAAACGTACTATGAAGCGTAGAATTATTTCTTCTGTGTAGTGTCTAAGTTGCTAAGATAAATGATGATGAGAACAAGCTTAGTGCATAAAGTCTCAAAAGGTTCAGATGTCACAAGCTTGTTTCCGATTGTAATTTGTGTCAGACCAAAATACCAGCCACCACAACGAATTATAAATACACATCCTTCAAGCATATATTAAGTTGGCCACTGCAGAATTAAATCTGCTGTAGTACTGTTTCGAGAGTCGATAATACACCAAAAAATTCTCCAGTAACCACTTGGCAGATCTTTCTTATCATCACATACTTTTCTGAAATGTAGATACAGAACAATGTTTGGAACAATATGTTTGTATCGTTTGTTACAATAACTCTTGTTCATAGATACCTGAAAGCAAAACAGTACCACCTGCTGCCTTTGACAAGAAGACATCATGAGAAGAGAATCTTTTGATAATCTTGTTGTGAGATGAAAATGTTAAAGAAAGTTCCATATGTGAATTTAAAACATTAAATTCTTGAAAAGAGAAATGTTGTCGCTATCATAAATTCTGAGATTCTTGTGTGGAGATGGCTCCATGAAGGGCATCTTCGTTCATTAGTGATACTTGTATCACTACTTTGGGTTCACTTGTTGGGACTTTACTCTGGGTTTTAAAAATCCATTGATGAACTTTAGAAGACAGATTCCACGAGAAGAAAATGATACTAGTATCACTACTATGGATTCTATTGTCAGAAAAAACATTGTTTAAAACTGAACGATGATTTTCGGAGAAGGGAAAATATGACGAGTAGCTTGAAACTCATTTCATGCATTGTGAGAATTATCATGAAATCATTCAATATTACCAAACCATTGGAGGAGAGATGGAGAACTTTTCAGCTTATAAAAATATGGGATTACAGCTTCAGGGCCTCACAAATCAAGAAGGTGCAAAATCATAAATGAATATCGGACAAAGTTGCAGAGAACCTTGATGACAAGAGTCAGCAATTTGATTCACAAGATTTGCTATCTGAACAGACTGAGTTGAGTAGGCTATAGACTACGGTGAGTTTTGATGTTTAGGATAATAGAAGTTAGTTATTGTATCGACAAGCAATTGTGTGCCAAATTCTTGAGGTTTGCAAGATGAAGAAACAAACGGCAATTTGATCAGGAGCAAGATAGGCGATGTAAGACTCTAGTTAGGGAGTTTGAGCTTTTATTTTTATTTTTGGAATAAAACTTTGCAATATTCAGGTGAATTATGGCTTGCCGAATACGAATATGTTGTGTAGTATAAATATGAACAAGAATAGGTTGTTATCAGATGAATGAAGTAACGATCGGGATTAGGATAGTTAGTAACAGCATCAATGAGTGAGACGAGCAGCAGTGCAGATATGAACGAGCTGATGGAGCGATTAAACAAAATGAAAGAAAAGATAGATCATTCGTTCAGGGGCTCGGGAGACTACTTAATTACCGTCAATGTGGAAGATGCCGATAGGAATATATGTACCATTGATGCCGAAGTCCAATTGGACAGCGGAAGAGCTATTACGATTGAAGAACTTAGGCAAAGCCTTTCTATCATGATGGTGGGACTAAGTGTGTCCAGAGCTGTCTGTATGAGGAGGTTCGAGCTAAAAAGGCACTAAATCTCATAGAATGGAAAGGGCATCCTAATTTGTGGGATGTGCTCTTGTGGGCTGAAGCATTGGGCAGAGATTACACGAACGAGAAGGATGGTATCGACTAGGAAGGGTTGGCATTGTATATAGGGTTTAACTTTGAGGAATCAAAATGGTTTGATCCTTAAGGGAGGAAAGTCACAAATGGATTCAAGATTGATCTCATTCGAGATGACTTTAGCAAAAATATCATGTATACACTAAATCAATTATTTTCACCCCAAAGGACCACGTATGTGAGCATGCACAAAGTGAGAATAGTGGAAGGATTTGTGGGATGATCGATCAAGCTAAATTGGGGAGAGATCTTTGTGAAAAATGTGCAAGCAATGGGGCAGAAGCTAAGAGCAGGAGTTAAGGGAGTGGTATACATTTCCTAGTTCTTTGTTCATATGCACTCAAGAATGGGATGGTGAATACCACTAGAGAGGAAGAAATATCACTTGAACGCTGAGGATGTCTTAGGTGCCCGAGGAGAATGATGGAAGCAATGGTACGACAAAAAGTCTAGGACCTAGAGGAGGAGAGAGCTTGTAGTCGCATGTAGAGGAGAATAAGGACGAAATACCTTGGGAGGAGCTAGATATGATAATGCGGGATATTGAGGAGACCATATTGAGATGGAAAGATTTAGTGGGTACCACAAGGAGGAGAAGTCCAAGTGTTGAAGTAATTCAAGAATCTGTCAACAAGAAGAGGAAGCTAAAGGAGATTGTTCAACCAAGAAGTCCAACACTGAAGTCATTGCGACCAAAAGTGAAAGCATCGAAGATTTATAGAGAAGAACTGATTTCTTTGTTGTTAAAGTTAGCACAAAAACTGGAGAACATGATAGTTCCAATTCTGATGGAACTTTATGAGATGAGGATCGACTACATTCAGGAATGAAATCTGTAGGAAGACAGTTATATATACCTCATTCAGGTAATGAACCACACAGCTCAAGGAGGAAGGACTAGACACTGATAATTGTGTCTAGTCCTTCCTTCTAGTTGGAGAAACACAAAGCAAAGGCAAGGAAGGATACCATAACAGCAAAGCATGCCTACAAAGAAATTTGTAAGATTCGAGGTGCAGAAGTGAAGTTTGTGGAATGAAAGAATCAGAAGCTCCAACATCAATAGAAGAGGGTGAAGCGACAGTTACATGAAATTGATGTAGAGAGACCGGCTAGATTAGATATTTTGGCGAGTAAGTGATTGCAATACCTTTTTTCTAGATGTGACAAGGTGGAAACTAAATGATTGGAATGATTGATTGTGGCAATGAACACTCCTTGTGACTCAAAAGAGAAGCGGAAGGAAATATACAAGGCCATGGATGACGAATATCATGAAGCGATGCATGGCCATTGGAAAAAGATCATAGAAGACATCAAAGAGTTGCAAATGAGCGTAGATGCTTTCGTATGGACAGATAGTCATCATCGAAGGATACAACAACTTTCTGAAATCCGTGTAGTCAACGGTAGGATTATTTTTCTCTTTGAAAGTGTTCATTGAGAACCACAAATGTAATTTGAGTAGAAAAAGTGTTCGAGAAGCTAGTGGATGTTGTGTTTGATCTACTTAGATTGGTGTGACATACGTGTGAAGTTATCCAGGTATTTGCCCATGAGTCATGGTTGGATGAGCCTCATAAATAGGAATTCATTGAGAACCTCGCCTCGACTTCAGCTTGTAAAAGAGAGATCAATCTCTCATAGTAAATCAGGAGTGAAATTTCATTTACATGTGTAATTGCGTGTAATCTAATGGATGGGGAGTGATATTTGAATCAGATAGAGTAGTTGAATACTGCTTATTCATATTACTCTTCGGACAATGATTGTCAAGAGTCTACAAAAGATACATAAACTCATTTCTTCATCACTCGTAGCAAATTAAAACTTCATTTCCTTGGGATCAAACTTTAATTTCTTACAAATGATAAACCCTTGTGTAACTTGTCTGTTACATACTATTTAATTGCCTCCAATGCAAAAGATGTCGTCATAGGTGATCAGATCTTTGATGCCAAAGCCAAAATGAATTATAAAGATTGAAGGATCTTGAAGACTCATTCTTAGCATGGTGATGGGATTATATATGTCTTGAGTTGTGTGAGAAGGTCCACGCTAAGAAGGTTATGCACCCTATTGGATGGAAAGGACATCCCAATACATGGGATGCAATCTTGTGGGTAGAGTCATTGGAGAAAGATTATACAAAGGAGAAGAATGACATTGTCGTTATATACAAGATTTGATTTTGACGAGTCTAAGTGGTTTGATCCTCATGGAAAAAAAGGGACGAGTCTAAATGGTTTCAAGATCGATTTGATCAAGAATAATTTCCGAAGGAAGTAATGTATTTATAAAACTAGCTATTTTCAACGCAGAGAACTACTTATGTGAGCATGCATAAAGCGAGAATAGTAAAACAATTCGTGGGAGGCTTGATCAAAGTCAATTGGGGAGAAATATTTGCTCAAAATGTGCTAACAATGGAACTGAAGCTCAGAGTAGGAGAGAAGCGAGTAGTGTACATCTCCCCATTTTTGGTACACATGTACTAGAGAATGGGATGGCTTACCCCAAAGTAAGGAGTGAAGTATCATTGGAATGCTTATTGGTGATAGAGAAATCCATTTCTTGAAAACAATGATTGAAGATCTTATCACATATTTTTAGATGAAGCATCAAAAGATTATCCCTTATAACCCAAAAGTGAATGGTTTTATGGAAAAATCTAACGGACTATTATACAAAATCCTCAATAAAGTAACAGTCAGTCATATGTACAATTGGGATACAAAGGTACCAGCTACATTACGGGCCTTATGTAACGCAGAAAAGATCACCTAGAAGCAAACTCCATTTGATCTGATCTATGGGATGCATCTGATCACACTAGTGGAGTTGGAAGTATCCTCGTATCGAATTCTAGTAGAGGATGGACTTGATGAAGAGGAGAGTCAGTTGCACATACCGTTGATGCTCCCTCAGCTGAGGACCTTACAAAGAAAATTCAAGCAAAGTGGAAGAAGTATGATGCTAGTTTTAGAGTGACCATGATTGTAGCGGGAGATAAAGTATTGCTATATGATAGTCGCTACATGACGTTTCTAGGGAATCTACATCTTTGATAGATGGGTCCGTATGTGGTCAAGGAAGTGTTTGACAATGGATACTTGGAGCTGCTTGATTTGGATGGAGTTTTGTTTACCACGAGAGTCAATGGCTAGCAGGTGAAAAAGTACTATGTGTAAAGATGTTTGTAAGGCGCTCACAGCTAAGTGTGGACGTATGTAGGGCCATAGCTAGAAGGATTGGTAGAATTTTTTTTGTGTTTTTATAATAAAGTATTATATTTGGGAGAATGAGAAGTCTTACAAATATGATGAATTAAAAATTGTATTTTTAATGGGGTTTTATATTTGTCTGGCTAACTAATTTGACTGATATTGTCCTATAAATCCATGTTGATAATGTTGTACATATTAACCTCTACCTGCAGATCCTTAAGAAGATTTATTGTATACAGGAGGTTTGAGTTTCCCCATAAGTTACCACACATGCCTACATGTGGAATGTCTACACACAAAATACTGTCCACTTGTACATTTAAAGCTCAGACAGTGCACGCAATCTTCTTGTTACAGTAGGCATCTTCTGCATGCCGAAATACATTAGACTACCCCTTTTGTTCATTAACTTATCAAAGAACTCATGGAATCAAGGTCTTTTCATGGATAATCATGTCCCTCACAGAAGAAGACCAATAGAGCTGAAATCATGAAGCGAAATCTCATGCATACTCACCATTACATAATTGTTAAGTAAGGACAGCAATACATTTATATATCCAAACTGCGGCTAAAGTGTATCATCACTCCAAAGTTAGGCAGAGGTTATTTGCACTCAAAATGTTTGTTTGTGGCACACCTTGAGGTGACATTCTGAGAATGAAAAGCAACGACTTGGCATAAAGTTATACTACGTGCTTTTAGCACACTAGGGTGTGAATAACATGGACCTTAAGTTATTGCTGTTCAGTATTCAGTAGCTGAGATATTAGTGCTGAAAAGGGGTAAAAGAAATAATTTTGAAGAGTATATAGAATGCTGCCGTTGAAATAAAACTTTTTAATATACATAAGGGCGTAACATATATAGATAAACACTTCAAGCCCTTTCGTGGTCTCACGATGTAAAGGTGGAGTTAGACTCCACAGCCAAGAATATCTCTTGCTACTGGAGGACTTGAATCCTGAGCACGGGGTTTCCATGTCGCTGGGGCCAGCCATTACACTGGGTGGGGAGCGATATAGGGAATCTTTGCAACTCGACATCATGTAAACATGAATCTTTGGATAAGCATGACAAACATCACGGTGATCATATTCTCAATATTGCCAAGTTCAACACGAAAGTGTTGAATATATGACAAGACTCTTGTAACAAGAATCTTCATTTCGGAGTTGGCTATTGCATAATACACCGGGCTATAGAGTAAGACAACTGTATTTTGTATTGCAAGTTACAGTCGATCAGGTCGTACCACAAACTAGGTGAATTTTAAGAGAATGATTATTGGATCAATTAAAACCTGGTGTCATATTCCAGATTATATGTATTTTATGTTAATCAATTATGTAGAATTGAATCCGAGTTGAGCAATCCCTGGAAGAACTTTCAACTGTGAGGTGCAACTCAAGTTGCTTCAAGATATCGCTACTTTATATCTGCAGGAGATAAGTCACTATAGCATAATGACTTGTTATGTACATGTGGAAGATAAAATAATATAATCCATTTTCATCAAGATGAGTGTCGTGCAAATACACATCGCATCATAATATACATCAGTGTCATATCAAATATCATAATACACCAACACAAGCGTTCCCGCACTAGTTAATATCCACCATAGCCACACTCTTGAAGTCTCAATTTTGAAAACTGCACATCAAGGAGCTCTAATTCAAATTCTACCCCTTGAGCCCTAAGTTTCATAATGGGATTGTCATCCCTAACAGCAAGTCGAGTACAAATGGCGCTAACTATACTATCAGCTCTAACTTTTATATCTGCTCGTGCCTGCGTATACCTATCTCACTAGGATACCGCTCTTAAAAATAACAAGGAAATGAAGGCATGCAGATCCTCATGAACTTTTGGAGGCATTCAAGTCACTAAACAGTCTTGTTCCAATGCCTCATGAAGCATTGAAGATGACTATAATATTTCATGAAGAAAGTCAAGAACATGCAAACCACAATCAAAGCCATTTACTTGTTGAGCTAGCTGCAAGATTGAATGTGGAAAAATAAATAAAAATTACATATCAAAAAGTAATGGAGTTACAATTAGATTATGCAAAGTGAGAGGTTGAGTTGAAGTCAGAAAGTAATACCTTCAATCTTTCAGAGATTTTGAGGAGTACAAACTGCAACTAGCGCTATATTTTTGTTGTGATAGTAGTGAAAGGATGAATGAAATGAAAACCTTATATGCTTATACTTTAAACCTGATGAGGATGAGACTCCAATATCTATCATGCTAAGATATGTGGACTAGAATCAATTTATATAAGGGTATGTTTAGTTGGTTATAGTATTTTTTGTATTATTTTTTGGATTAGTTTAGCTAGTATTTGTACTTTGGAGATGACGATAATATAAATTTGAAGATAAGGGTTGAAGAAAAGAATATGAAGTTTGAAGGAGTGAAGAAAAGAAGTGGCTTGGGAGATAGAATGCAATTAAGGGTTTTGGCTTGGAAGGGAGTAGAAAAGTTCAAGCTTTCCACGAAAAAAGTATCATTGATATTCTAAAGCTTGTAGGAGTGAGAATTGAGAAAAGAGTTTAAGTCGAATAGTGACATTGCTAATGCACGGGCAACAAGCAAATTACCAGCTAGCTATCATAACAAAAAAAAGTCCAAACATGTATCACAAATGAGATTGGAAATGAAGAAGATACAAAATAAGAATCCATTGAAATGGGAAAAAAAAAGGTAATGAAGTGAAGAAGTGATATATGTATCATGACTTCATGAATGAAAACTCATCAGATGTCAGATTCCATGCCAGCGTTGCACTTTCTCCACATAACCTTGTTAACCTCCACAGCTTTGTTGAGTGGAACACAATAAAATACTAAAGTTTGAAAGATGTCGTCTATGCAAATTGTTTGATGAAGGTGAGAATTAAAAAATTTTCTGCATGTGAGAATTCAAGCAAATCTGCATCACATGTGTTTGTTCATGAAAAATTGTGAAAAAATATTACGTTAAACAAATAATGGACATTGCATGGACAATCTTGCAAAATCACATAACTGCATGAATTGCTTGCAAAAACCAATTTTTAGACTCTTTCAAGGTGCCTATGACATGCACGTGCGAGATATTGGAGCAAAAAATGTTCAATGTAAAGTCTATTGGTCTCTGAGAACGATATTTTTCAGAAAATAAATAATCTTGACAATTTTTTCTATGAAAACCATCCAGTGGCTAAAGTTCATTAACATCATGTTCAAAGAGCAATGTTTGCAAAACTATAGTAGACTTTTGGAAAAATTGGATATTCAGAAAAATTAGAGGATGTGCAGAAATTATTATTTATCACGAATCAATTATCCCAAAATTTATACAAAATTTAATTCATTGTAGATGATTAAAAGTTCTCAAAAAAGTTTATTTTAGTTGTAAAAGAGAAGCATTAAATTGGAGTGAGCTAGAGAAAAAAATCCTAAATATCAAAATATTCAAAAAAAAATCAAGATCTGAATCGTCAATATTTAATAAATATGAGTTTAGGATTATGTAATATTTGACTTTTAACCTCTTCTTTATTTTAATCTTCAACTCCTAAATCCTAAACATGCGGAAGATATTGGAGAAAATATAGACCATTAGATTCTATGAACAATCATTCCTAGAAATTAACAGTTTTAAAGTTATTTCTTGAAAAACTATCAACTAGGTAAAAGTGCTTGAAATCATATGTGAAGAGTGACATATGTCAAAAAATTATTTATTTGAAATTTTTTATGTCTTTTTTTACTTTAAAAATCTTTTATTTCAAATTTATCATTAAGAAAGATGGAAAAAATTTAACCCAACTGATAAAAGGTCTGTAAAATGCTAGACAAAGAATTATAAATTAATGCATTATTGTAATATAACCATGGTATATTTTTGAAAAAAATAGATCCATAAAATTATAAATTTTGCAAAAAAAATAAAATTTAGAATCATTTTCCAACAAAAAATATTGAATAATCATAAATAATCTAAAAAATTATTAAAAATAACTGAAACTTTCAAAACAGCTAACATTGTATTTTTTGATTGTTAAAGTGAATCATTAACTTAAAGTCTGCTGCAAAATGAAAAAATTATATGAATCAAAGCATTGAAGAAAACAAAAATTTCAACCATTGAATTGATTTCTTATAAAGTATTTTAATTGCTGACATAAAACGAAAAAGATCCAACGGTCAGAAAAAAATATTAGCCAAAGAGAAAAAGTATAAGATTGTATATGACACATAAGTAAATAAACAAGAGAAAATTATAAAAATATATCAATTTTATTATTAAACCGTTTTTATTATAATTCTATAATATTTTTCATGATGAAACACCTTTAAAATATTGGCTACGTCAGATTTATGTTTCATAATTTTTTTGACATATCTTTGTATATATGTGATATTATTTTCAAATACTATATTGTATTTGGATTTGAAATTATTAAAACTATGAAATATTAAAGATTTAAACTATAAAAATTTATTTGAAAAAATATGTGGTTGAGAATGGCAGGACTTTGAAACATAATTCAAATATTACAAATTCAAACAATATGTTGTGTATAAAAATCAAAATTTGATGCCTTAAAAAATATAAATATAATCCTGAAATATAGTTTCGATTTTATATGAAGATAACGGTAATATGGAAATTTGTGACTGAAATCTGAAGACCTCTTATTTTTATTTTTAAAAAATAATATATATTTTTAAAAAAATAAAAAATAAAAAATTTGATCATTTGATAAATGTCATATAAATATTGATGGGTGAAATAAATTAAAACTTGACTGAGTGTTCATTTTTAACATGCATATTTTAATTATTTGAACATAGTTTTTAATGAAAAGCTTGAATTGTATATATGAAAAATGAAAAAAAAAATTTGGTTTTTTTTTCACAATATATCTGCATTGCAGTAGTTATGAAATTTAAAATCTTTATTATATGCCAAAAACATTAAAAAGGTTGTTATTTTTTTGAAATTTATAAAAAATTAATTCATAGTAAAAAATAAGATCTGACCCATTAAATTATCTTGAAAATTAAATTTAAAAATATTATTGAAATTTTGAAAATCAATTAATGAATGATTTTATTTCTGTGAGGTAAGTTGATTGACGAGATGTTAGCTGCGTCTTGAAAGTTTTTCTCTGATATTTTTTAATATTTTTATTGATAAGAAGAAAAATACAAGAAAGTTAACATAAGATTATGAAATGTTAGATTTTGTATGCCTTATTTTCAAGATGTACTTTTACTTTTAATTTTTTAATTTTTTTGCGTTATAAAATGTATTAATATATATGAAAAATATATAAATGAAGAGTTTCATATATATTTTTAAAGATAAAATAAATAAATATATTACTAAAATATAAAAATATACAAAGTTAATAAAATATAATCATTTCTGCATCCATGAGAACTTTTTTTGAAGTGTGAAAATTATTAATTGCATGTGTAAGGTATTTTTTATGCATGTATAAAATAAGATGTATAGTTTTGAAATCTACATCAATTGCAAAACATGTTGAATCGTGCTTTCCACTTATGCTTTCATGCTTAGTCAGGTTGTTGCACTTGTAGAGATGTTGGTTGTCCAAGGTATTGAAGTTTTGGGCAAATTTTAGACTATGTGTGATTGAGTGTTGATCTATCACCATACCATCTCAAAAGATCATTATGAGATTAATGCTTTAGCAAAAAGTTGTTTATATGATGAGGAAAGGACTAATAAAGTTTGGCTTAGAGAAGGTCATATGGGAAACTATGATATCCGGCTACCATGATTGGTCATGTGCTATTGATTTAGTAGGCAAACATCTCTAGTATCTTTCTCATTGTACATTGTATTATATGATAGAGATCCAAACTTATCTATTTGTTGAGATTTATTTGAAATCTTGGACTTGTATAACCTTGATATTTGGGTCAGGATATGTTTTTAGAGGCCAAAAATTTTTTATAGAGTAATGCCTATGACATTTGAGATCCTAGCTATTGATCAACATAGAAATACTTTCCACTATGCTACCATCCAAGGAGGTGTATATAAACCTTTGTATAGTCACATATTTCATGTTGGTGATTACATTTAATTGCATTAGAATATATTGACCACATTAGATATTATTGTTGATTGCACGATTTTAGGAGTGTATGAGGTTTTACAATCTAGAATATTGATATTAAAAACTCATGATAATGTACTTTGGAAGGATCATGTGTGCAATTGTGTGCCATGTCACCTTCTAAATATTGATGGTATTAAAGATCCAAGCCTCTCAATTGTGCAGAGAAGATTGAGATTTATGTTATATGGATCAGCTGGTGGAGTTGCTAGTATGTACTATATTGATATGTGATTCTTGTTAGAAAGTATGACACATGTCATATTTGTCAACTATTTTCAATGTGTTGCCCGATGGGTAGTGAAAATGTCTTTGATGTGGTTAGCATGCAAGGAATTATATGGTATGGATTCCATACAGGAGACTAATGATAGGTCTTTCTAACATTGGGCTCTTGATTTTAGCTCCAAAAAGAGCATATCATGTTAATAGACTAGATGGATATTTGATGATAGAGGACCTGTTAGGAGGCGCTTGTGATATATTTTTATTACTGTATGACGATATATGTATTATGATGGTTGATGTGAACAATGTATATTATGATGCGATATGTATATGCAAAATAGCTATCACGACTTATGTAGCAACCACCCTAGTTACGTATGTGCATGCAAGTAGGAGCAAATATAGACTGTAGTGCAGTTAGCACCATTTGCACTAGACTTGTTGAGAACTTGTTAGGAGACTTAGGACTCAAGGGCTAGAGTTCAAATTAGTTCTCCTTTGAGTGCAGTTTCCAAAGTTGAGAGTGTGGCTATGGTAGAATATTATCTAGTGCAAGAACCTGGATTCTTTAAAGCTGAAAGTGGATTTGGCTCCATTATAATCTCTATTTTATGTTATTAGTGAAGTGTCCTTGAATACATTATAACTTGTATATTCCATATATGATGCACATTGTTCTTGATATTAATGAAATGGGTGCTCAAACTGGTGATGCCGCTAGTGTAGAGGCATGAGCTTCTATTGTGTCAAGAGGCGTGGGTGCTGAACCAAACTCAAAATGAAAGTTTTTAAACAACACTGTACAGGATAATCTTATTTGATCACTTAATAGTAAGTTTATAAGACAATTTACACGACAATATTTTTATTAATATATGGCTTAACCATCAGAGACGCTGCGCTTTTCATATATAGTGCCCTTGTTTTTTTACTTCACAATTGATCTTACAATAAATCTTCTGATTCACAGTTACACTCTATCGAAGAGTCACAGATCGTTCTTAAACTCAGCACCGAGAAGAAATGATAACTCACGTGAACGTAAGTCCTCGATCGATCGATGCCAAGATGTTTCATTTTAAATCAGTGAAATGTTCCTCGGTCAAGCAGGACCTGAAGATGGTCCGATTGACCTGAAGACTCATGTGCGTTCAAGAGCTAGGAAACACTTGAATGCTTTACATTCCCTTGTCTTTTTCTCTCTTGTCGCGGAAGAAGAAAGTTCACATTTTCGCACACGTTCGTGCACCAGAATCTTTTCTTAGAACTTTAAGAATGTTAACAATGTCTCTCCTTTTCCATCGCATTCACGGAAGAATAAGATGTTACTTGTGATATTTCTCAACAATGATAAGCACTTGCCTTCATTATTTTGCTGCTATCATGACTTGAACGCATTCAATTTTTCTTCACAGAAAGCCCGCCACAGATGGAAGCTCTCAAGCTATAATCCTAGTATAATTCCTCTCCACAAGAAGACACAATTTTCCAAGGAAAATCCGAGTTCACACAAGTTCTGTGTAGCATCTACTAAAATGACGATCATAATATACTGTTTTTTAACATCGTAACCTGATATGGGATTGACTTTGCAACCTATTGGCGAAAAGCCATACATCTCAAACCTTTCATTGCACTTGCGAAACATCTCTTGGAATAAGTCGTTGTAGGGCAAAGAGATTCTTTGTTTTGTCGGCAGTGAATTCCTTATTTTTGTTACATTCAGAAACGACAGAAGCTGATACGCATTCGGCCCAGATCGCTAAACAATGGTGGCCCAAGTTGAAACAAACAAATCAAGATCAGTCATCACGTATGATGTTTTCCGTAGAATTCTTCTCGTGCTTTTTTATGAAATTAAAGATATATGTCGCATGCACAAACTCCTTGTAAAGGCCAAATGATCTTCCACGCGTCCACTGTAGCAACTGTTACATCAACTCCTACTGTTCTGTTATTATACTTCGTCTTACTGTTCTGATATTCAACATTCGTAGATGTGCTAATGTGAAGACTGTATGTACAACTTCCAGTACGGGTGATGGATGACAGGAGTCGCAGGTCGTGGAAGGAGCGGCCCACGGAACAACTAGTCCACATTGTTTCTTCAGATGCTTGATTTTCTGCCGAGAGGATGTGATTCTTTCTATAATCTACTTTCATATGTCTATTCGTATTGATCACATTCTTGTTTTCTTTCTGCTCAAGCTACGACGGGAGTGCATGCACAAAAAGATGCACGAACGATATCATCAAAATGGAAAGAATTACCAACAGGAACAATGGTCATTTGTCCTTGACGTCTTTATCAATTTCCAGCAGAAGAAGAGATGTCCAATCGACGAGCCTCAAAGTCGCAAAGATGTTCTTCTGGACGGGACCAAAGGAGGACAACGTTTTGACATCCTGTCCGATAGTAATGTACTCCCCCGTCGAGCTGCTTCTATTTCCGATTCAGCGATCATTGCAGATGCACGGGGGAGGGCCCTGTTGACAGCTTTGGCTGCGAATCCCATCACTCCGTTCTTCAATGAGTTTGGCTCTGCCATCGTCAAGATGGGAGAGATTGATGTTTTGACTGGAAACATCGTTATCCGCAAAGTTTGCAGCAAACCCTAATCGTCGAGTTAGTTCAACACTCCAGAGAAAAAAACTTCTCTCAAATAGTCTTATAGTCTTACCTTATATATTGTGTCTTACAAGTAAAATGTGTTCGCTGTTGTTTGGTAGAATCCATGTGACTCCCCACCACGGGCTTAGTCTTTTACGTTTCATAGTTCATGGTGGGTGAAGTACAGCTGAAGGTCTTGCAGGGACAACGATGCAATCCGTTAAATACCTTCAAAGTTAAACGAGAAAGTTAAAAAATTGTTTAGTATCCGATCTAAACATTTTTGTTTAAATCGGATGTAGAGTGCATAATTTAAGTATTGAATCTGCAAGATGTAAAACTGTAAGGTGCTGGATCATATGCTCATCTTGCACAATGATCCATTTATAAATATAATAAGCTGCATACGAAGCTTAATGTAAAAATAAGTGCTAGCGGAATGACTAGAGCACATTGCGCATTAGAAGAAAGTATGTTAAATTACGTGGTCCAATACTTTTCATTTGAAGCATAATATTTAGGAGTCAAATTTTCACAAAATTCAAGCTTCATCATTATGAAATATGATTATTAAGTGATATACAATACAAAATAATTATAACATGATGTTATTTTAAAGTTGGGTAAGTCTATATCACAAGAGATTAATGAGTAATGGGTATTGAGTCCCAAAGTGACCCTTGGATCAAGGCTTCCATCACCGATTTACTCTTGAAAACTTCAAAATAGGCTTATTAGTCTCATCTAATGTATAAACGCACTTCATCCTCAGAAGTCCCACCAAATACATAAGAAAGGGTGAAAATGCCTGTCGACTCTGAGGCAATCAATGATTTGACTTCATTCCAACATATGATCATGTCTTTAAAAGTGTGAAAACTAAAACATTCTACGACTAAGCGCGGCTGCTGGGATTTGAGGCCCAGTCTCCACGGCCACCACGTGGAACTCATACCACTAAACGACAGCGACATTGGTTTTTGGAACTTCCATTGAAAAGCTAAAATCATTAGAGTTAAGCTTGCCATGAATCAAGAGTTAAGTTTCGATTCCAATTTTAGGGAATATTAAGGAATCTGCCGTAACATTACCTATTTTGTGCATTTGAGACTTTCTGTAAGATTAACTAGCGTAGCACATATACAATTTCTATGCTAGAACGAGGTGGCAATCATTCTCTCATCTGTATACTTTATGAAAGAATAATTGCAATTGAATTTTTGTATTGCTATGATTCTTTGAATTTTTGGTTGTTGAAAGTCCATCATTTAAAACCAAGAAATATTAATATGTCCATGCAGAAGATATCAAACGAAGTGTAGGAAGAACCGAGATTTACTAGGAGGGTGTTTAGCCGTCTCTTATTCTTATTGTCGACTTTCGAATGTGAATAATTGATTGCCTTTGTTGGCCCCTTAATGAGTTAAGTTCTGTGATGGTCTTTGCCATAGTTTGTTTGATTCCATACGTCTCCTCTTCCCGTGGAGTAATATGTTAGATAGATTTACTTAACTGATCGAGTGTTTTATTGTCAAGAAGTCACAACCTCATGTTCAATTAAAATTTGAAGTTAATAAACGAGTTCTTCGATTGTGATTCTGTCTCCCGAGCTGTTACGATACACTCCCGAGTGGATAATTGTTTCTAGTCCCCAACTCCTCCAGATTCAACAATCGACCATGATCTTGTGGTGTACTCCTTAACAGTAAGTTGTAAGAGATATCCATCAGACGCAGCTGCGAGATATGTCCAAGCGAGTTAGGTAATGAATAAGAGGCAGTTCATACCAAGCTACAAGCTTTCTTTCTTTCTTTCTGTCTTTTTGAAAGATAATAACTTCGCTATCTTCCTAGATAATTTATGGATACTATTACAGAATGAAATGTTGGGAAGTCTAAGATGTAGAAAGAAGAGAACAATCCCAAGACATTTACCCATATATCCCTTGAATTGTCTTTAAGTTAATTATCATGGATCCAGGAATATTAGAAGCATCTCATGCCAACGCAAATGCAATGAATTCTAGTCCAAGAGCTAAAATTAGAAACTTCATGGGACTCCAGAGACGATATTGTAAGCCACTATATATATTTACAAGAATATTTTTTCTCTTTATCATAAAATTTCGGAGCAAAACTAAATATTTGGAGTTCATTCCTGTAAATCTTGATATAATGATATGATATCAAATTTACGTTACAACGAAAATTTAAATATTTTCAAAATTCTAGAATTCAATTTTTAGTTTATTGAAAGATATCGTTCCAGAAGCTAAATATGAAAGCAAAAATAATACTAAAAAAATAATTATAAAGATAATGAAATTCATAAAAAATTTCATAACATCAACAATGGGAATATATATTTTCTCTTTGAATGATCATCTCTGAATCATTTACAAATTTTACTTCTAGACAATTTCACTGATTTCAAATGTATGCAAGTAAATACATTATCTGAATTATTGCTGTTGTTTTAAGTACAAAACACAGTGATATAATATATGAATAATATGAGCAAGAAATAAAAGTTAATTTCATGCATGAAAATATTATTTTCATATTAAATGTTTTGTAATCAACAGATTAAAAGCCTAAAATATACAAATTTGACATCCTGACAAATTCGTCTCATATCTGAAAATTCTACAAAACTTTGGCAAATCATACCAATGATAAATTTGAGAAAAATGGAGCTTTATTTTTAGCTTCAAATGTCAAAACAGTTGATTTTTTTTAGCGATGAAATGAAACGTCAATGTTTGTGATGCATCAAGTTGATAAATCCAATAGTTTATCATCCAGTTTTATATTTTCAATTCATTTATTGTTTTTTTGGTTTCTCGCTCAAAAAAGCAAAAAATAGTGAAACCTCTATCACTTATCATTTTGAAATCAAATTTTACAGATGAATTTTTTCATGCTTGCTGACATGAGTGTTTTTAAAAAATTAAATCACGCTTAAACACCTAAAAAATATTTTTTGCTCCAATCTTTTGTATGAAAAAAATATTATTTTGAAAATAATAATAATATGTGTCTACTAAGTCAAAATTTCTATCACTATGTTATAATATTTTTGTTAAATGAAGATCATATGATCATAATATTTGAAGCTTTACATTTTAAAGTTATAGATGATCTGCTTACAACAAAATGTAATGTCTGATTAAAAATATATTTGCTTATTTATCTTCAATCTTTATACCTTCAAAAGTTATAATCTTCACCCTTTGATCTTCATTATATGTTATTTATTCTAAAACGAATCAAATGTATCAATTGATGCATCAACTCATTCAATTTTCATATGTAGTTAAAAACACAAAACTCATACAATGCTTTATGTTACAAAGTTTAAGTAAAAATTTATAAAATTTAAAATATTGTTATAATTTTATTTTATTTTTAATATAAGTAAATTTATTTGAAATATTTTTGCAATGTGAGAAAAATGTTAAGCTTGAAAAATCTTAACTGGAATCTTGGATGCATCAGAATTAGTTTTAAAAAGTATGCATTAAAATTGATGTATGCATAGAATAAGTATTATATGTATTCCCAAAAAAATCATTTTTACCAATTGCATGTTACCATGTACACTTTTCATTAGGGTTTGTGATCTTTATCTCATTTAAACTTGGTAAGAGAAAGTTACATACTGATTTATTTATAATTACTATGGTAAGATTTTAAGTAGTATAAATAGAGAGGTTGAGAATCACCTTTCAAGTTACCTTTGAGAGTTAGACTTTGCAACTCAAGCTATAACTTTACCATATATAGCAGCTATGAGTGAAAGTTCAAAGTTTCTAAGAAGGTTTGACCCGTTATTATCCTCTACCTTGTATTTTCCCAGCTTCTTCGCACATGTACCTTTCTGAAAATAGAATCTGATTATATTTGAAAAAGATCACCATATTACCTGATAAGTTTGACTTTGTGATAGATTTGTTACAGAAAAGTCTTATAGTATAATATATATATATATATTAGCATCATCTTGTCAGCTGTTATTATCATGATTGTTGGAACATTGTAATCTTTAATGGAAATTAAGAGTCGATTAATGAGAACATGGTGGGTTGATGTAAATTTTAAATGTTTCCGATCCAAAATAATATACTTGTTCTTGAAGAAATCTAAATAACAACTTTGACGCTAAAGTTAGTGTTACTGTATTTATTGTGGGCTTTGTTCTTCTTTTGTGGATTGAATCTCACTTATTACACAATGTCATGACGTTTATCAATAAAGTTTAACCTAAGCTTTCTAACTTGTTCAAGCTAATTCGTTGACAAATAGATTTGAACCGTTCTTATATTACCATATGCATATAAAAACTAGGAATGATTATGATAATCGCTTGTTGGAGATCATATTTCAATAATTCATGACACGTTTATCATTAACCTATGTAAACGCTTTTTTAGGAATTTCAAAGTAGAAAGTAAGGTTTGTAGTGTTTGATAAAACATAACACATTTCTATTCCTACAGATCTTGATTATATAGTAATTGTAGAGGTTGGTAGGTGCAAGGTACAGAGGGGTAGAAACTGTATGGCTTTGTGTTATTGAGGAAATCTTATCCACTCGTTTGGTGCATCAAACTCACCACCAAGATTACGGACATCAGGAACTACATCTATCGGTGGAAGCATTAGTCGCTGAAGGTAAGTGTTTGTTTCGTACAGGATTGTTCATTTTGTTACACACCAAAGCATGTCCAAAGTCCACATGGTCCATAGTGTATCAATATAATTACAATCTAGTTGTTACTCTCAACTTACGATTTATTTCAAGGCCTTGGTTTCGATCTACAACAATTCTTCTTGATATACTTGCACAAACATCGTGACACTGGAAACTTTCTAGCAAGTCGCGGATTGTCATCGTCGGTAGCAGTCGTTTTCTTAACAGTACAATGCAGAGGAAAATGGATAGACCTACTTCCTCCTACTCACCCGAGTTCGTGTTAGCTCTTCCATCACCTTTGTTCCAACCTCCTCTTACACACCACACATTTGGCGGTACATTGCTGATTGTGCCACGACCCAAGTACTTTAGATCTCAATTTAGGCAAACCTCGGGCGTGGACGATCTTCGATGTGGTAGCACAAGATCTGAAACAAGCATGGAGAAGGTTTCAGTTCCACTCAGTCCCATAGGACTTGGGACTATGAGCAAGAAGGAGCAATCGTCGAACAATAGGTCTGGAGATGTATCATGCCCAAATGAAACTTCAAGTCGAATGCGTGGATGCATGGAGCGTACTTCAAAACGTCCCATGGAAAAATTGGATGATCTTTTGGGAGATATTAAGCGTGATATGAAGACAAGGAGAACAAGGGATTCTGAGCCTAGCTCCACCCTTCTGAAGTTAGAGACTACCGCGCAAGGCATGAAGGCAGTTTCTGAAATGGAAAAGGAAGCTTCAAAATCTCCACAAAATCATGGTGGATCAAATCCCCTTGGTCCTCCAGCAGCCCGCCGTGACCAACGTCCTACTTGTTCTGTGAAAGACCGTCAACTTCAGCTGCTGAGCTGCTTGACACTTATTTTGCAGGAAAGTACTACATTTTTTAGGAAACATGTCGAAGCAGATAGCTTCAAAGGATTGTATCCGGAACTCAAAAGGTTTCGAAACGCTACGAAGAGGTTGCTTGAGGAGATCGACCAAGGGATGTGCATGCTTCGTGAGAAAGAGATGGAGAAACTGCAAGCTGAGAAAACTTCGATCCAAAGTGCTGCAGAAACAGAACGACTGAGGCTGCTGGGCGATGTTCAAATCCTTGAACGAGAGATTACAAGTGTCAAAGCGGAGCGCTTGAAGTTGGAATCAAATATTGCGAATTTCTTTATAAATGACCCACATGACACAGCTGATACCAACGCGATTATACACTCGGAGCAGAGAGATCAACCCCAGAACGAGAACATCAATACTCAAGATTTGATTGATTTGCAGTTCAAAGATGAGCTCGGGTCATTGCGTATTCAGAGCAAAGGTAATTGTGTTCAGTGTCAATTGAATCCACCAGATGCTCTTATTCTCCCTTGTTTACACTTAAGACATTGCAGTTCATGCATGGACAAGCTCAAACATCTAGGTGAGAAATGCCCGATAGACGATTGCAGAAGGAAGATCAATGCCGTAGTGACTTGTTTGCTGTGAGGAGATCCATTCATGCACATGATCAAAGTGCCAAGTTGCCAAAACAAACCGTAGCTTGTGAAATGTCGGCCGCATAACCAAGCCCTCGGTAGCTAGTATGAAGCCATTTCTCACTACTTTTACACAATGTATGCCTGTACAGAGAGATTGTGGCACAGAATTTTTCTAAAATGTTTTGTTCGAAGTAAGCCATTACGAGTATAGTTTTTATATACAAACATATGTTTTCTCTTACATTAAATCAGAGTGTATATTCACTGTTGTGTTCTGCAGAGGATGACCTCAGGGATCTGGACTTGCACCAATTGATGCATGAAACTCAATTCAAAAATAAATCAATAAATAAATCTATATTCTGTATAATTCAATGGTTTGCATATGGATGATTATAGTTCATGAAATAGCTCAAAAACTAGAACATATTTCATGTTAAGTTTGCAATAACGGCAGTGACTTTCTGTTTAAATGCTCATTGAGCAATCATTACATGCACAACCTTTCATTTCGGTGCTTTGATGTAATTATGGCCTTAATGGTCTTCTTGTTCTACGGTTTGATTGCAAATTATCAAAACCATGACATAACGTCACAAATCATCCCGGTTTTGTATTTGATGCAGAATATGGTGGGACTAGTTTCAGAAAATAGTGACGGGAAGAAATCTAAATAGAACCAGACTCTCGAACTGATTTTGTTTCTCTAGTCTATCTCACGAGGAACGACAATCAGTGAAGGTGTCATTCAAACTTACTTTGACACGCACATTGAATATCGAAGGATATGTACTCTGCTTGAGGAGCTAAACTACTTGTTTACGCTAGTATCTGTTTAAGCTGAAGTGCTCGTCTTGTAAAGGTGAAGAAAGGACACATGGGGAGAACCGAGATTCTAGGATGCGTTTCAATGTTAAACTCGTGATGCGATCGAACAGATAACAATATAATAGGCCTTTACAGTAGGTAACTTAGGTTGTTTATAATGGACCCATTGTGCTAGTTCGTATCTGCAGAAATCGTAGTATCTTCATCGATATTGTTCACGAGTAACAATGTGCAGATAAACCAGCCTCGGCTTTATCTCACGGATCATCAACAGATAGTTTTTCCTTTTTCCCTTTCATGGAAGTTGGTTACACCCGATTCAGGGTCAGAAGCTAGGTTTATGCAACCAGTCTTCTAGAGTTTCAAGGCTTCATATTTTCAGAATCGAACACGTTTAGTTCGTACATTTACCTAAGAGATAGATTTATCTTTCATGAGCGGCAATATTGTACTATATGCTAGCCAAGGCTTGGCTCAGCATTCAAGCAAACTAGGGTACAAGTTATCACATGCGACGGACAAAAGTATGAACAGTCCGATTCAGGACTCCGAATATTTATGTAAATATGTGTATTAGATTTAAAGATATTGTTCTAAAACAGAAAAAAAGTTGACGTCTGCATCATCTTTACCTGTCTTGTGCCATGTCGCCCCTCAGTTCATAAACCATACGAATATTGAAATTTAACGTATAGATCATATCACTTAGTACGTAGTTGCCTTCCTTATCTTATAAAAGAGGATTTTAGGCTCTCTGCATTATTTTGTGGGTCTTCTAGTATTCCAACAACTTAAATTGATTCTCTCCAACCAGCTACAATTTTTTAAGGTTGTGACTGGGGGAATTGAGTAACGATAAAAATAATATTGACTGACAGGCTGGTCGAAAAAACTGGTAATAAAAAATAGTACACTACAATAAACATAATGACAGATTGAACAGGTAGTGTGACCATGAAATGGGATCTGGTTTGAAAATCATTAAAATTTATCAAACATTTTTAGGCCATGACTGTTTTTCCTGAAATGTCTCCGATGTTTCATTGTTTTTGAATCAGAAGTATCAAAATTTTAAAAGAAATATTTAAAATAAGAGTATTCTTGCAAATGGATATCAAATGTGGCATTCTTGTTGTCTGCAAAAGAATTATATCAAAGTTTTTTCCAGATGAAAGTGGAACGGCTTCCAAACATAGCATATTTTTATAATTTTAAAAATTACACAAAGGAAAAAGATAATAATTTGCACGTCCATGATGGAGGGGTAAACAATGAGGAGGTGCTGTCATATTTGTATTTTTGTCGCAACTTGAAAGAACACTTCAGAAAAGTAAAAATTCTAGCAAAAAATTGATTTTCCTCATGTTCAACTTGTACTGAATTAAAAGCCAAACATGACAAACCATTATTACTTGAAGAAAAGAGTAAAACCTTTTCCCCTTGTACGACTATGAAAAAGAATAAAATAGATTATGACTTAGAATAAAGTTTTGACTTTTCATGCATGGAAAGTACATGTATAGTATGAAGGTGAACAAATACTTATACCATTGTATCTAAATAAAATGTACTAAACGTTCATCATCTTGAGTAGCATTGTGTAATTTGGAAGTGAAACATATATCACTGTTTGGTGAATATGATTCTGATTGTCTTTTCATACAAATACGTCAAATTCTTGAACCTGCATTGAAACATACAAGATACAGAAAGGGAGAAATATAGGCAAAAAGTGAAAAATCATCCAGCCAAATAAGTTTTCCTTCATATTGATAGCATGGATTAAAAGAAGAAAAATATGCTCCATTTTACTTGAACACCAAAAAACATGAATGAGAAATACTTCATACTGATTCACGTTGTTTGTTGCTTAAATTTCATGGGACACTTCAATGAATTGAGTATAATTCTTATCTTAATACACACAATGACTCCAACTTCACACTCATTGTTCTCTACAATATAATTACAAAGTGGTCTAGGTCATTCCTTAAGCTGTTGTATGTACAACAAAAACAAATTCAAGCTCACTTACCTCAGCATGATAGTAAAGAAGAAGATCTCCATGAAATTCAAGTTAGATTTATTGCTTGTAGGTCATAAACACGATCAAATTGATCAACTTTTTAGTTTTTTTTGAGACATATCAGACACAAGAAACTATTCCTGTTGAGCAGGTTGCAAGAAATATTGAAAGAATCTTACACGTCTACGCCATATTATAAAGTTTTAGAATACACATTGGATTTGTGAAGATTGATGACAAATAGCTCAAATTCCGCAATCAAAGACCTAAATGACATCCTTTTCCTGAAACAATTCTGCATAAAGAATGATCCAGCAAATGGTGAAACACGCTTGTGAGGGCAGAAGTTGTCTAGAATTTTGAACTTGGAGAAAGTGTGAAGTTTTTAAACTATATTTTTAAAAGTGTCATGCTTGCTACACTTGTTAGCAGTCTAAACCTCAAAGAGTAGGTGATGCTAACGACACTAAAAAAGTAATTCACAGTTGCAAAAAAACCATAGATTATGCAAGAAGCACATACTTTAAAGGAGAAGATGTTGTGTGGTGGGGAGAATTTTTTCAACTTCAAGCACATTTTCAGAAACTTCAAGACCAAAAAGAAGACGAGGTAGATTTTGATGGCCATAAAGAAAAATAGAGAGAGACTGTATCAACAGAAGCAACTCATACTGAATAAGAGACAATTAAGATGGAAATGCAACTGCAGACACAAGTTTTTTTAGTATCACATCCTTTGTACATTGATAAAAGGTATGGTAAGCCAATCATAGATAGACTTAGTAACTTCAAAGATCTTCAAGTTAATAATTTCATTGAGTCCCCCTTGCAAGGATCTTACGACGAATCATTTTGGTATGGTACACAACTATGATGACAGGTTTAGAAACAACAATTTTTGCTTACAACATAGTCTTGAACAAGAACAGATGAATTAGTGCGAGAGACACCAAGATTTTGAAGAAAGTTGTCTCACATTGAGAAAATAAATTAACTAGTGATGAAGAAGGAGGGCTTTGAAGTTAAAGTTCACCTTTCCATTTTTAAAAAATTTTTGAATGAAATAAAATAAAAAACATGAAAAGTTGTCCATGTGATTATATTGCAGCAAATTGATTTATCTTTGTAGTAGCAGTAATTTGTTCATCTACATTCTCAAATCGAATTAGTTTGTACCTTCTTTTCTTTTGTGCTGGGTGTGAGTCAACTTCTACATGAAGGACTGAGTCTAGAGTTTTAAAATGAAGACTGATTTTATTTTATTTTTAGAATTTTAAAAGTCAGCATTGAAGTATGAAAGTTGCTTCAATACGGATAGAAGGCAGTTTTAAAGAATGTTTCCAATGTTAGCTCCAATCTCTCGGTCGGTTGAATTATCTATTTGATCGAAGTCGATAGACTAAGACTGTTGGTATTGGGTCCGGACGGTCAATCTACATAACATTTGCCTAGTAACTGATGTCAATCAAATGAATCTAATGTAAGGTCCAGTTGAATCAAGAAATTGAAAAGAGTGCTCATTCAGCGGGATAAATGGGATTTATTAACAAGTTGTACTGGTTGATTCCTAAGTAATCTTGATCAAAGTTCAACGTTCATCACTTGCCATTTATAAAGTTACCTGCAATCATAGATAAATGACCTTCTCAATTCATTAACCACGTTCTCCAGATATAACCGAACTATGCATATTATTTTTCCAGATAATGAGATTAGAAACTAAATTTCGATGATCGTTGACAACCCAATCACTGTAACTTTAGTTTGAGTATCATAACTTGATATAACTCTAAAATTTGCAGATCCTTTCATATATACAACGTGAAGTAGGTAACTCTTGTTTAAGAAAGTACTTGACATTGAATGTAAAATTATAAATGTTCATCGCTACTCCATAACCAAATAATAGAGAAGAACTGATATAATTTATAAATTTTCACTTCAGAACCAGTGAATCAAAGTCTAGAAATGTTAAGATAGTTCCGCCCTCACAACTTGGACCGTATCTCCAGTTGGATGTTACACGCTACTAGCGCTTGTCGCGTGTTACTGTGGATTATTGCTATTCAGAATTAACTAAAAAAACTGCTTAAGATTATTGCTCGAATAGGATTTTGACAAAGTCCAGATATCGTCCACATGGGGATTCTTCCTCACGCCTCGTTGAAACTACAAGATTGGACACATACTTCCGAAATTTCTCTCATCCTTGTTAATACATCTCTGCTCACAGTGAACCACGTCCTCCCATTCGATTGTCCTATGGTCTTGAAAGATTCAACATACACCGGAAACTCATCTGAAACAATTACATTGACAAATTGACTTTATGTAGAGCTCAGCCCACATAGAAATGAAGATTTCTTTTGCCAAGATCAACATTGAACAAGTCTTGCTCAGACGAAGGTAAAGTATTTTTGAAGTTTATAAGAAATAAAAATGCAAAACTACTCCTAGCGAGGGCCCGGTAAACTTGTGACAGGCATGAATCAGGAGGTCATGGTTGGAGAGTTTGTACCATGCAGCGCAAGTATCCAGTTTCGTCGCCATGTACGTATGCCCTACTCAATTGATGTGCAACCCCTACGGATGTGCACCCATGAAATCCGTAGCACTACGGATTGCTCCAAACCTGTCACAACATCTCTGTGCTATAAGGGCCCACATCAGCTGAAGTAGGATTGTCCTGATGCACAGCTGTTACAAGACGTTGAGTTTTACAGAACCTCTGATGAATACCAGGACACCGTTCTGGTCGCTTGACTAAACAAGAAGTTCCTCAAATAGGTAATGAACAAGATAAGAAGGGACTCCGAAGTTGAAGGAGAATATTTCTGCAAAGAGCATGTCAAATCAGTGGCTCCAAGGGCTTTAGAGAACCAAAGTCAAATGAAAATCTTAATTTGGGACTACAGTAATTCTGTATTGCATTTCCGCAACTGTAAAGTGCAGGTTACTTACGTTACAAGCAAATTAATAGCACGGAGATGATGGCAGTGACGGATATGGTTTGTGTACCTGCGTACGAAGTTTCCGTATGAAATTCTGCCATGATTCTCCCCTGATTTCTTGCATGTAGGTGGAGTATGTCGAGAGCGGAGCTAACTACTGGCTAGCAAGAAGAGTTTGATAACCCTTGGACACAAACGAAATGACTACTTTGCTTGTGAACAGCGGATTCGGATCTTCTTTCAATCTTATTTGTAGTTCTGATATTGGCTTGAGATTCTTATATCACATGACAACCTTGTCACATGGTCCAGAAAAACCCTTGATTTTTGTAGACCAGTGCAGTGCAGTTGACTGTTGCAAATTTTGAATTCAACTCTGGTCCGTCATGCTCGCTTCTACAGCTCTCGCTCCTGTTAAACCTTAGGCAGCTTC
Organism: Marchantia paleacea; assembly: GCA_014180765.2. Lineage (NCBI taxonomy): Eukaryota > Viridiplantae > Streptophyta > Marchantiopsida > Marchantiales > Marchantiaceae > Marchantia > Marchantia paleacea. The sequence goes on from MUAA02000030.1 coordinate 1,130,939, forward strand.
ATCACGAAATCAGACGCTCACCACTACATCGATAGTCATTCAGGTCACTGGAAGACTGGGCATAGAGATTCCAATTAGGTGCCTGAGTAGTCGCTCTTCATAATGTATATATATTTTGCTTGACCACATTCAATGCTTTCTTCCAGTAAGAATGCCCGTTGACAGTCCCATTACAAGTGATGATGTCATGCCCGCGCGAATGACGTTTTCTGCTCAGAGTCTGATTTTCAGACAGATAAGTATACAGTAATGGAGCTATGCATGGCTCACGTTTTTTCCTTTCATTCTGTCACTGTTTAACTTTTCGTTCAGTCCAGAGTACTTCACCACTACGATTTGCACTGGGATATTGGATCGGCTGAATTATACATTCTTAGACAAAGGACTCTGGTATGCGTTATCACTGTACATCAGAACTCAATTCGAAGCCTTGACAGAGGGCTGTCTCCAGGAACAAGCAACTCCACGGTGTAGCAAGCTCTCGCCAATGTTGTGCTCCTGCTCCAGACTGTTGCGAGTTACCCAGCGCAAGGCACGAACGTTATTTTCAAGCTGTTAATGTTAACTGCATCAGTCGGTATAAATATCTACTGGTGATATCAAAGCGCCAGGCTGCAGTTTGAACTCGATCTGTTCAATTCAGAATTTGTTACAAAGCTCAATTGCTAGGCCCAAGTCCGGGAGAACACAATCAGGCTCAACATGGGAAAGACAACTCATCAAGGATTAATTTTGGGGATCACGATGGCGATAGTTACGGGTACACTCTTCATTCTCGCCTTTATGTTACTGTACTACTACCGACTACGGCGGCAGAGGAAACATCTGATTTTGCACCCGCTTCCAGACTCCGAGAATTCAGACAATTCCAGAGAAGCGAACAACATGTCAGTCCTAGTGCATGTCTCAGCTTAGATGAGAGTCAATCGCTGTATGTACATATTACTTGCTTGACCGGTACCAATTGCGCCTGTTTGATGTAGACATGTCAATTTTGCTTGTCTGGTTCACGGTTCTAGCCATTGTAAAAATATGGGCTGGATCCCTCGCAATGTTCATCGAGCCTGAAGAAACTATAGAGCGCTTATGTCAAAGAATTCGTCTTCTAGACTTCTAATCCGCGATGATGTTGAGAAAACTTCTAACCGGTGATCTCTTTCCATTGCGAAGTCATGTCCAGTTTCAGCCGATGATCCTCATTATCCAGTTCCTGTCTGAAGAATTTGAATGTCATTCGCCAGTTTTGCTCATCAGGGCGATGTGAAGGTGCAGTGTCGGCACTCTCGTACAAGTTTGTATTTTACAGAACTTCGGAATTGATACTCTAATCCTGAGCTTGGGAAAGCGTGAGCACAATTCTCCTTACTTCATACCTACAAGTTTTGAATTGTAGGTAGCAAGCGAGGAAGAAAGATAGAGCTGCAGTGCATGAAAGTAGAATAGGAGTATTGAGCTCGCACCCGAGCCAACCGTCTGGAACGGCTGTTGTCTTCGCAAAGTGCATCTCAATTGTAACGTAGGTGATTACAAATTCATTATGTAAAAGCAGAGTGTGTCGAGCTTGAGGGCAAATATCTATTGCTTCCAAGGGAAATAGAAAGAAAGAAGTTTCAGCCAAGCTCTGCGAATTTTGGATGTCTTCTTGAGAGCTTTTCGATTTTGTCCAAGTTTATACATCGAAGTTGCAGATTTCCCTTACCAGAGTTCCCTGTCAAACTTGAACTTGGGCCCGGGAGAGCTCGAAGAGTGCTGCATGGAGTTGTAAGAGACGATGTGGACCTGCCTGCAGCTGCTGGCTGTTACATATCAATCTGGGTTCCACCATGCTGATGAAATGCCCGAGTTGAGTTTTCAGTTTCTTTTCCGTTATTTCTGAAATGTTTGCACTGGGATATTCACAACTGAAAGTGGGATCAGTTTCTCCAATTCAAATCAGATTCCGATTCTGAATTTCAGATCGAAATTACCCTATCTGATGAAGTTTTCACTGTTTGTCAACATTCCAATCAGAATGCATGTCCACTATTCTAGTCTGATGCTAAAGTTGGCACATGTAGATCGAGCGAATGAAGTTTCAGTAGAGATTGAATCAAAATTCTGAAGGTTTCAAACTCGGCAAAGGAATATGATCAATCTGTTGTTGGAATCGATGGGCAATATTCAGAACCATCTGGTTTGTTCTTTCTGACATGAATCACTGCTGAGTGGCAGATCAGATGTACCCAAACGCTGATTGTGAGGTTCCCCGGTCAAGTCCATTTGGGAGTGAGAAGGAAATGAGTTGTTCTACATTATGATACCAATATCGCAGAATCTTTATCATGAAATGTGCATGCCATTCAGAGAACACTTTGATAGGGTGTACGCCCACAGGGCAAATACTTTAATAAGGGTTAAGGTTCAGAAAAAGTGTTCAACTGCTGCAAAAGACCGGAGCGGGTGGAAAATGTGATACAACCTATATATCAAACAATAGCTGCGTGGTACAAATTGTACATACCGAATATCCGGGAGTTATTAGCGAGGAAATGCGAACTGGATCAAAACATTCTGTTGTAGAGGGAGGTTCATCCTAACTGTATTATGAATTATTGTCCGCTCGAACTCGTGCTAAAAGGGTAGCGCTACGCAGACAAATTACAGGACACTTGATTTCTTCACCGCTTCAGGTTCCACCGCAACCTTAGCAACTTTTGGAGTTTCGTGATGCATGTTCAAACCGCAGAGCACTGCAATCATAATATTTCTATATTCCGAATCACATCCGCCATTTCACGAAAAGTACCGCCACATTCCTTCCCCAAAGTTATGTACTATAGTGCTGTACTGTGCCAGTTTCATGACATTGGGCATAAGCCACCGGCTTTGCGCCACTGGAAGAAAACTGCGGCAGTCTTTTCGGTCGATGACGCAAGTGCCAATTAGGTGAGAATTTTAATTGTAAGCTTTTGCACATGAATCTGCCACTGACGTCTCCTGCGCATCATTTGGGACGTATATAATCAGGTAAGGACAAAGTAAAATAACAAAAAGTATGGGAAGACCCCATCAAGTCTTACATGGATGAAACCAAATAGGTAACATGGGGCTAGGCCCTCATAGCATCACGCTAGGGAAATATGCACTAATGCACCAAAGATATTCTAACTATGTAGGTCATTGCATCTAAGATATCCCAACTATCTAAGTCAAATGGGAAAGATGTAATGTTGCATCTAAGATAAGTGAACTATCTAGGTTGAACATTTTAAAAATAGCATAGTATTTGAAGAAGCATCAACTAACATAATTGTTTTACTATGGATTGCACCAGCTAATGCTCTATATAGCAACGGAAACACTTTGTTTAAAATATGCTATACAAAAAGGGTGGATACCTCAAATAGAATTATCCACCCTCTCATGAGGGAGTGTGCAAGAGTCTATCCTATTAGGCAGCATGGTGTATTACTTTGTTAGCTTATTGTATAGTATATTTTAGGCAAAGTGTTTCCATTGTTACATAGAGCATTAGCCGGTGCAATCCATAGTAAAGCAATAATGTTAGTTGATGCTTCTTGGAATGCTATGTTATTTGTAAAATGTTCAACCTAGATAGTTCACATATCTTAGATGCAGCAGTACATCTTTCCCATTTGACCTAGATAGTTCGGATATCTTAGAGGTATCTATCCTTTCACATCATAGCAAACACCACATCCCTTATAGCATCATAGGTCGATAACCACCATGTCTGTCATAGTAACCTGGTCCTCTCAAACGAAATATAGATCTACCCTAACCCTAGTCTACTGCAAGACATACCAACTCTCACTCCATGTGAAATATCCATCATCTCTCGTCATAGCAAATAACAAATCCCTAATGGCATCATGGGTAACTATCCTTTGCTCTTCGAATGAACAGCAAGTCTTATGAATATCTGCTGCATCTTGAAGGGTAAACCATATCTCATATGTCACAATAGTACCTGTAAAAAAAATAACCTCATATCCACGTCACTCTCATATATCTCAAGTATATATAGTCATATATATCATATAGAGTCACATGACTAAAAGAGGTTGAGCAATTCCTTCCCACAATTGGTCACATTTTCCTTCCACATAAAACTTTTTCTTTTTTTTTGCCTTGTATGAGGTCACGAGTCTTTGATTCATTTTGAGTGTTTGTTTCCACATGACGCCTACCCTTCTACTAACCATTAATCCATATATAAATATTGCTCCTTTGAATGAGAAAAATCAGATTCATAATCGGAAAAGTCTAAGGTTGTTTCTAAACTTTGGTTTTTATCATACATCGTCAATTAACTATCATTTCTACAGTTCACTTTTTACTTAGATGCTTTGCATACTAGTTACTTTTTTAGATCGGAGGAGTTGTTCTAGTAACTCTTTGAATTGATCCATTTTGTGAGACTCCATGGGTGTTCCATTCTTCCTTTTATACCACATACTCTTACCTCACTTCCTTTTGTAAAAATGCACACAAACGAACAAGGAAAGAAAGTAGTAAATTGTGTGCACCAAACAAAAGATATACAGTTTTTTACCTTTCAACGTTTTGAAGCACTCTTGACTTAGCTAGCAATTAAAAGTATTTATGCTATATTTTTTCATCATATCTTCTAAAATTTGTTGGTGATGAAAAAAATTTTGTCTATCAAAATTTTTTAGGCTCTTCAGTCACAAAAATATTTTCAAGATGGCGTCATTTTGAGACTAAACCCAAATTAAAAAATGCAGCTATATTCTAGAAAGGACTAAGTTCAGATTACTCTAGATGACTTTTTGAAGAACAAGCAGTCATATCTATTCTCCAAGCCTTTTCTGCATGTATTACAAAATTTTTGAGTTAGTTTTTTTTGTTTGCATACTTACTATATCATCATTTTCCTGCAAAAAAAAATATGTTAGTGTTTGCAACTTCAAAGACTTTAATGTAGGTTTGTGAATATTGCATTATTGAGCTGATTAATCAATTTTTAAATAATTATGTATTTTCTTCTTTGGAAATTTTTTCTCTGAATCTTCAAAAAATGAGTTAATTTTACATAAGTAATAGCTTACACAATGAGGAGAAGTGATATTTTTGAATTTTTTTTCAAATTCCAAAAGTTGATAAAAATATCATTTGTGGGACACTTTTTTTTTCAAATTTCAAAATATTGTAAAAATTTTTGCAATATTTTTTCTTTTACTCTTATAATAATTTTTTCTATATTTTATTTTTAGCCATATCTCATGTTTAAATATAAAAATTAAAATATTTTTTTATCATAAAAATATATTTGCATAACATGTATAAATTCCAACCGTTTAAAAAAAATTTGATGTGCAATAAGAACTATATCAAAAATGTGTGTGATATAATAAAATAACAAAAGGAATGGAAAGATGATGATTTAATATTTATTGACATGATAAAAAATTTATTTTTTTTAATATTTGGATCAATATAAGGTCTATCATCCCAAGAAGATCAAATCATCCATATTGTAATAAAATCCTGATTGGATTTTAAAATAAAATACATGATATGATAATGCATTCTCACAGATTTTTGAATATTGATGATATCAGTATCAAACAAATGAGACATAATTAAAACAAGCTATTATGAAATCCACGATTGCAGTTATTTCAAGGAACATATGTCACAAATTATGCACAACCTAGCTTTCATGATTTATTAACTGTGCTTTAACATATTTGACTGGATTTTTCAGAATGTCCATGATGTATCAAATATTTTAATTTTAATTTAATATATATCTATTTGCAATTATTTTTAAATTGGTCTACCTTGAGTTGGTTTCATCTCTACCACATATAATCCTTGAGGGAAATATTCTTTTCATCATCATCACAATATAGACATTTTCATGGTGTAGTATTTTTTTGTATTTCAAAATTTAGGATAAAGTTTCAATAAAGTCAATTCTAAAAAATCAATTAAACTTTCATACAATAAAAAATTAATAAGGTGTTGAGTCATTTCAAGGAAAACATCTAAAATCATAAGGGGAAAAACCTTTGCTCTAAATTGAATCCAAACATTTCTGTCATTTGAATTTGAATTGCTTACTTTGTTAAAAGTTAGGTTAGGTCTTGAGTAACTCTGGTTAGTTTGACTATATTTAGTTAGACTAGGGCTAGGGCTTGTACTACTATATAAGAGGGCTGGCAGAAGCTCTCTGTGACACAATCAAGGTATTTAGTAAAGTGACTATGTGTGTTCCGTGGACGTAGCCTCAGTGAGGTGAACCACGTATTTGGTAACTATTTGGCACTCGTTCTTGGAAAGACAATCCCGTTTACTTGGAATCTGCGGGATACTTGAACATATGTTCATCGGCTTAATTATCAGCATTGCAAGAGTATTGTATTATGGACGGTTGTTGGAACGTGTGTGGGGATCGAAGGAGTTTGTGAAGTTTATTGCATTTACCAATTTCTTCACTATGATTTGCACATTTGGAATTTTCATCCTTCTTTACTATGTGATGGGACATGAAAATTTGTTATACACGCCAACAACTGGATTCCACATAGTTTTAGTTGGCTTTCTGATCTCCATGAAGCAGAGTTTTCCTTATTATGAAATTAACGTCCGACAATTTATCAAGTTGCGTGCAAAGTGCCTACCTAGCTTCTTGGTGCTAATTGTGCTCATGGCCAGCTTTTTCGTGGATAATCCCATTGTTTACGTTCGTTTTATTGTTTTTGGGACTCACAGAAGCTGGATTTATCTTCAATTTTTCCAAAGGAGGTCAAGAGGCCGATTTCAAGGGGATTGCAAGATTGAGTTCGTTGTGTGCGCACCGGCAGGGTTCACTGTCTTATGAAACAACTTGCTTCTACTTTCTAGAAAATCTTTTCGACCAACACGGGTTGCCAATAGATTGACAATTTCTTCAAAAATTCAGATCACTTCTTGCAGGGATTATCTTCCTGTTAGCCTCACTTTGCATCTGGGGCGCTTGAAGTTGCCTTCTAGCTTGCCTCGGAGCATATCGGCGAGGATCTAGATCTAAACCATGCTTGCTACTCATGCTGGCCCTCCGAGCGGTGGGAAATTGAGTTTCTGAAAGGAAGAGGTATGCTTTTGCTCTAGCCTGAAATCAGGTGAAGAAAGTTGCCAAACCATCTCATAGGGTAAACCAGGCGATAGACTATAGACGAAGGTGCCAAAGATGGGGAGTTGTTGAGTTCTCTTCTCATAGCCGACGAATTGGACAAGCAGATCTGGACAACTGTTGTGTGTCTCATCGGTCACGCTTGAAGGTAAGCACTATGTTTGCAGTTGCGCATCTGGGTTGGCAGTGAGGCATGCATGAGGCCGTGCTTTGAATTTGGGCAAAGAGAGGCCATCAGCTTCAGGTGTGCATGCGACGAAAGATCTTCGTTGTGATAAAGATGGATTCCTTCACTTCCGGGCTTGAGGCTTTGTCAGGAGTATAGCAAAGAGCGGTGTGACCTTTTTCATGTGTCTCGGTGAGCAAGCGCTGGTTCTTGGTCGATAGTGCGTTTTCTTCTACTCCTCTGTTTTTCTGCCCCTGCTGAGTTTGCATCGGAGTGGATTGGAGATGGAACGGTGTGCTTGAGGGATCGAGAGCATAGGTATCCCTTGTGGCTTAGGGATTTTTACCCAGGAAAAATTTCTATTTTTCTCATATGAGTAGAAAGAAGTTAAGTTTGGAGGTTCTTTTTGACAACCGAATAACACAAGGGACGAATTCATGGGCTAGACGGAACAAGATGGCAGTCATGAAGATAGGAGGACCCTGATTTGATATTGTCAAATATGATGGGCGTGGTGACTATCTTCTATGGGAGAGGCAAGTCAAATGCAAGTTGAAGGCTTCCGGCTTAGGCAAGTCATTGAGGCCTAAACCCTCTACTTTCAATGATGAAGATTGGAAGGATCTATTGTTATCCTCCATCTACAACCTTTAATTCTGAAACAAGTTGATGAGTATGACAATTGTATTTTATTGTTTGAGGCTCTTCAGCAACGGTTTCATCGCAAAGAGTTATCAAACAAGTTGTACACCTCCTTGAAGCTGACGAGCTTCAAAATGGAAGATTTAGGTACGAAGATACAAGATCACATTGATGCCTTTGGTGGTCTTGTTATTTATCTTTAGAATCTTGGAGAGGAAATAATTGATGAGAGGAAAGCCCTTCATCTGTTAATCTCATTACCTGCTTCATATCAGTCATTGTCACAAGTGTTGCTCCATCGTGATAGATAATCGATCACTTACAATGAGACTGTAAGTGCTCTATTGACTAATGACCTACAGCAAAAGATGATTATGTCCTCTACTCCATCCTCATCATCTGGTACAGCACTGAATGTGACCCATGGACGGTCACAATCAAGGAATGAGAAGGATGGGAAGAAGGTTGGATCTAGAGGTAGATCCATGTCTAGGGATAAATCCCAAGACAGAAAGACGGTGGTCTGTTGGAAATGTGGCAAGAGTGGTCACTTTAAGAAGGACTGATGTTAGGAGACCAAGGCTAATGAACCTCCTTTGGCCAATGTGGCTCAAGATTTTGATGAGAAGGATGACTTGCTTAAAGATGGACTATGAAGCCAAAGGTATGCCCTATGCAACTCATCAAAGGATGTTGGTGATGTATGGATTTGGATAGTGCTTGTTCTTATCACATTTGTTACATTAGAGAGTTTTTCCATAGTTTCTCAGTATCAAATGGTTTAGTTCTTATGGGAAATGATCAACCCTATAGAATTGAAGGTGTTGGATCTGTCCAGATGGGTTTAATGATGCGCCACAAGGAGAAGCTCCAGAACAGATAGAGCAAATTCCTGAACAATAGGAATTGGAGGAGCAAGTTGTCGTTATTGAGCCTCAAGACACAGCATGAAACAATGGAGATCAATCATGACCATCTACTAGAAGATCACCAAATCGGATTAGTAGAGCTCCCGAAAGGTATGAAACATGGGCTGATTCATCAATTCTTGAGGATCATGATATTGAATTTGAGAATGATGATGGCAATGCGTTGATCTTGGAAGAAGAAGAACCTTGTTCATATAGAGAAACTCAAGCCTCTATTAATAAGCTTCAGTGGGATATTGCTATGGAGCGTGATATGCAATCGCTTGTTGAAAACAAGGCTTGGGAGTTGGTGGAGCTTCCAAAGGGCCAACCTTTGGTTGATAGCAAATGGGTATACAAGTTGAAGGATAATCCAGCAGATGAAGAGAAGAGGATCTTCAAAGCTAGGTTGGTGGCTAAGGGCTTCACACAAGAGAAAGGTGTGGACTACAACGAAGTCTTCTCACCTGTAGCAAAGTATGCTACAATTTGTCTGGTATGTGCACTTGCTGCAATATTTGGTCTAGTTATGGATCAGATGGATGTTGTCACAACTTTTCTATATGACTCTTTGGAGGAAGAAATCTACACGAGACAACCTACTGGCTATGAGAAGAAAGGTCAGGAGAAGTTAGTTTGTAGATTGCTCAAATCTCTATATGGATTGAAGCAAGCTCCTAGGCAATGGAATGCAAGGTTTGATCAGTTCATGAAAGCACAAGGATTTTTACGGAGTGTGTTGATCCATGTGTTTACATGAAGAAGGTGAATAATGAGAACTTTAGTGTTATTATTCTAGTACTCTATGTGGATGACATGCTCATTTTGGCAAAGGAACAATCCGACGTCAATAGATGCAAGAGGCAACTGAAATCTGCATTCAAGATGAAGGATTTGGGTGAGTCCAAGAGGATATTTGGTATGGATGTTCACATGGATTTGAAGAAGAGGAAGCAATGATTAAGTCAGCGCAAGTACATTCAGTATGTGCTTGACAGGTTTTACATGGCAGACTCTAAAGAAGTGTGGACTCCTTTAGCGTCATATTTTAAGCTCTCAGCAGCTCAATGTTCAATTGATGCAAGTGAGAGAGGAAAGATGTCGTCAATTTCCTATGACAAGGCAGTGGGCAGCCTCATGTATTTGTGTTGAGAAACCGACTCTTCAGGAATCACTCCAAGAAGAGGAGAACACACCAAAGGGACAAGAGAGAGTGTACAGGAATGAGATGGGGAAGGCTTCGCCTTCCCCTGTATATATAGGGTGAGTACAGGGAAACCCTAATCTCGGGTTAGCCCTAAACAGATCTGTACCATCAGTACATAACAACCCTAGATCTACGGCCTGTAGTCATCAGGCACGGATCGACCTATATCAACTAGATGAGCTTGAGATATTAACAATTTGATGGTGTGCACTAGACCTGATATTACTCTAACTATGGACAAGGTGAGCATGTACATGTCAAATCCAGTAAAGTTGCATTGGGAAGCTGTGAAATGGATTCTCATGTACCTCAAGAGTACTAAGGATTATGGTCTTTTGTTTGATGGTTTATCGGACAATGCCAAATCCTTGTTGGTTTACGTTGATATTGATTATGGACAAGATCTGAAGAAGAGGAAGTCTACAAGTGGGTTTGTGTTTACACTTGGAGGTGGATGCGTTAGTTGGAGATCTACCTTGCAAAAGTGCATAGCCCAATCAACTACGGAAGCCGAATATATAGCAGCAGCGGAAGCAGCAAAGTAGACTATTTGGTTGAATAGACTTATCATTGAGATGGAGTAGCACAATGGAGATTTACATGTACCACAATGGAGATTTACAAACGTTGTAAATCTCCATTGTGATAGTCAGAGTGCCTTACATCTTGCAGCGAATCAAGTGATGGATAGCAGGGTGAAGCACATCGACATCAGATATCACTTTATCAGAGATGCAGTTTCTGATAGGAAGTTTGAGCTAGTCAAGATTGACGGTAAACTCAATCCAGCAGATGTTTTGACCAAAGTTATTCCTTTAGAGAGTTTCATGAGGCATTGTGCTACTATGCAAGTTTTACACAATGAGCACTACTAGAGTTACTCTAGCAATTGTTTGATTCTTGTATATGCTTTACTCCTTCCTAGTTAGGCTACGGCTTAGTTCTAGTTAATCCTTGTTTACAGGAGGGCCTATACTTTGGGTTTCCTTCTAGGACTTCCCGCGGAGTATGTATATGGATAACAAGAGTTAGAGATCCCAAGACATGAATCAAGGGGGAGATTGTTAGGAGTTAACTCAGGTCTTGAGTAACTCTGGTTAGTTTGACTATATTTAATTAAACTAGGGCTAGGGTTGGTACTACTATATAAGAGGCCTGGCATAAGCTCTTTGTGACACAGTCAGGGTATTCAGTAAAGTGGCTCTGTGTGTTCTATGGACGTAGCCTCAGTGAGGTGAACCACGTATTTCCTGTGTCGTCTCTTGATTGCATGATTTTCTTTGTGTATTCTTGATTTGGACCAACATACTTAAGCTAATATCTTGCAACAACATGATGGGCTTCAAGATTTGGTGAATCAATCTTCTGAAATCATAATCCTTTTAAGAAGATAAAAGCTTTGGCTTTGACATGTAATATTTTCAAGATAATCAAAAAATTGAAACAATGTATGAAAGATGGAATTTTGAATTTGAACTAAGAAGTTATTAAACATATGATCAATGTGATCAACCAATCCAAGTATCACTTTTTAAAAATATTCAGTATTACCTATATGGACAAAAATACATATTTAATATAGATAATATTTTCTTATATATTGATATCAAACTGCAAGTAAAAATAATGATGGAAAGCCGCTAGGATAAACTTTAAGATAATCTGATGGTAAAAAAATATTGTGAGATTAAAGTAGACTTTTAAATTATTACAAGAGAAACACTTGACGTAGTAAGATTTTATCAAATATAAAAGAGTTGATTACATAAATATCAATCAATGTTATAGTGTTCACATATTTGAATTATTTTACAAGATAGGTTTATAAGAATATTGTTTATTTGCTTGCTAGTGTTATTTTTTATGTAACATTAATTGGGATATAAATTTGGTTACAAGAATCTAAATTTGAATGCAGGATTATCAAAAATACTATCTAATAATTATATAATATTTATATTACATTGTGTGAAATTTTTACTTTATATTTTAAATATAGACTAATAATAAAAAAATAACAAGGAATTACCATGATGTTATGGATCTTGAGGGATTTTTTGAATGAGAAAAACAGAACTGAATTGTATTATTTCAAAGATTTTATATGAATACAAATATTTGTCTTAACTAATTTTAAATTGAATCATATGAAGCTCCTCTAATGTCATGCATAACAAATGTTTGATTCTCATACTTGGTATTTTACCTCTTTATATTAGTAATGCCAATCTTGTATCAAATTTAAAAAAATTTGAGTGGATTGATCATATCTAGTCATTGTTAATATGATCTATCAAATATAATTTTAATTGTGATACTTATATTTTAATGATTCAATGTACACCTTGAGTGACACAAAAACAAAATTTTTGTGTCACTCAACTTTTTTGACTTGTATATTTTGACTCTTGCATCAACACATCGCCAATTGCATTGTCACTTTCATCCTTGTGCTCTTGAAAAGGTTTATCAAACTCTGATCATTTGAGGAGGGTTATACTCAAAAGGATCTTCTTGACAAGTTGAAAGGCTTCCTCCACTTTTTTGAGTCCATATAAGTCTAGCATGTTTGGTCGACCAACCCATGAAAGAGAAGACCATTCTTGAAAATAGTTTGACGAATATGTGATAAAATTCTGGCAGGATTCTGAAAATATTGCAATCCATTTAGAGTGATTGGTGGAAAAAGGTTAACTATTGCTTTAATATACTTTAGGTCTAGTATGATTCCCTCGCTATTGATTATATAACCTAGAAACTTGATCGCCTCCTTAAAGAACTCACTTTTTCTGATGTTCTCATACAATTTGTGTTGCCGTAGGCTCTCTAAAACTGCTCTAAGGTGTTGGACATGCTCTGCCCGTGATTTCAAGTAGATGAGTATGTCATCGATATAGATGATAAGAAACTCATCTGTTTTCTTATAAAAAAAAAATTCATGAGTGTGATAAATATTAAAGGTGCATTACAAAGTCCAAAGGACATCACTATGAATTTGTAAAAGCTACATCTAGTTTAACAAGCTGCCTTTTTTAACGTTTGATCTTGCTATTTGGATTTAATAGAACCTTGATTTCCACTATCTTGCTGAAGCATGTTTTCCCTTCTAATCAATCAAACAAATCATACATCCTAGGTAAAGAGTTATTGTTCCTAATGGTCATCTTGTTGAGTATCCTATAATCAACACACAACCTTAGGGTCCCATCTTTCTTTTTCACAAAGAGGACTTGCACCTTACATGGTGACTTACTTTTTAAAATAAACCCTTAAGCTAATAACTTTCCAATTTGACTTTTCAACACTACAAGTTCCACTTGGTTGAATCGATAAGATGTCTTGGCGGTTGATATTGTTCCCAGTATGACTTTAATCTTATGATTGATTTCACGTTTGGGTAGTAGTTCCAAAGGTAATTCGTTTGTGAAAACTCCTCCAGCAAACCACAGAGTTCTACAAGCATGTCTTTATTTCTATTTTTTAACTCAATGTCCTTACATTCCATGTGGTCTACTTGTCTTAGTCCGTAAAGAAATCCATCTTCTAGTATCATTTATGCTGCCCCTATCAGTTTTACACTACATGACTTTTTCATCCGCAATCTTTGAAGAAGTTTCAGTCCCAATACCATGACCTTGACACTAAGTTTTAATGGGTTACATCTTTGTTCCATCCCATACATGTCCAATAATGTGTTTCCCAACACTACATTGATTGCAAATATCTCGCACAATGTGAAATTTTTTGTAGCTCAAGTTTGCCACACTTAAACTTTTTCCCCAATCCCATATTTGAAGTTTGATGTCTTTTGCCATCGGCAAATTGCATCTATATGGGCCTGTCCGTATAGGTTCTAGTGATTCATCCAAAGTGGATGATACTACTTCACTAAGACTTGACGTGATAATAAGATACTTTGAATATGGACTATCATGTGCATTCATGTTTCCCTCTAACCGATCACTAGGCCAAATAACACAAGGATTGAAGATCACAAAAAAGGCCAAACCTCCACTTGATAAAGAACTAGAACGGTTATGAACTGTACTAGTAATCTACTCATTCAGCCCTCACCAACCTGGCCAATAAAATTATCTACTTCCGATAATCAATGTTAAATCCCATAGGGTATAATATTGCCGTAGTTATCAATACATCACAGGATTCTACGAGTGTAACTACAGCACATGCTCCCATAGTAAAGCTATTAATGTTTGCACTTGCACAATCAACTCCATCTAGGTGATGTACGGTGACGATGCATCACTATAACCTCCAAGAGATTTTTGAATCTAAATGGACATATTTCCCCATGAGTCTTTTGCAAACCAAGACCAAGCAATGCATCCTTACCCAACATAAGGGGTTGTGTACAAAATCCAACAATATTTATTGAGGTTGATAAATATTTTCTGAAGGTTTGACCAACTTGAAGACATCACTCATGTTATCCAAACTTGGTGACATCCTAGTACACTTGTCTGCCGGCCTCACTAATAATTTTATCATTCGACCAACAACAACTTGCTCTAGGTTGTTCTAATCCCATGAACAACACTAATAGTGAGGTAAATACTAGAAGCAACCAACACACTCTCTCTGCTCTCATAAAGTGTGGCTGCCAATTGTAATATATGAGATGATGACACCCACAATCCAATAAATCCTTGGACGAGAAAACAAAAGAATAAATAAGAGTCTTTGCCGTCCCCAATATTTCAATGGATGTTACCTTAGATGATGTTGATGGTTGGGCCCTATTTGCTCCATCTCCAAGTACATCAATATTGGCTTCCATCATCATCTCTCCTATAGGTTATCTAGAAGCCATGAATGAGGTATTTTACGACTTAGACAATGTGATAGACTATGGCAGTATGACTTATTGACTAGCCTTTGATCTTTGTGGATCCAACTCCACAAATGCTCCTCTAGGCTCAATAATCTGTGTTGCATAACAAGTCACAACAATTACACATGGTTATGCTGATGTGCACATGTATTTTACAACATCTCCATAATCTGAACTTTGTTGGGCTATATCCATACTTGTTATCTTATGCTCCACCTATTCCAGCCGAAATATTGTGTTCACCTCATGACTAGACTCATGGGCTAACACTTGACTAGGGATTGATACTCTATCATGACTCTTCCATCACCCCTTTCATTTTGAACTCCTCGCTCTATTCTAGGGACTGCCATGACAACTCTTCTTAATCGTAATTTTGGATGGAAATCAAAACATTGATCAATCATGTGAGCATATCTGTAACAATGGTCACATGCTTTTGATCTAATAGAATCCACCCTTTGAACTTGAAGGCAATCTTTCTTGTGATGTGGTCCATCACATGTCTAACACACCATTGTAAAAACTGATTTTTGATCTGAAAATGATGGCAATGGTCTCAATCCGACACCTTCATCACTAAGTCCAAATGGTAAAAATTATCCCACATGTCTACCATAACTATTATAGGTGTGTATTGTAGACTACTAACGTGAAGGAATTAATGAAGTTGGTGAATCATTAATGAATCCAACAATCATCACTATCACCTCCTACGTGTTGAGCTCAATATGCTCAGCAAACACGATAGCCAACATAGGTGAAGTCTCATGTAGTAAGGTGGCATCTCTCACTCTACGTCTCCACTCTTTATCCAATATCTCATACCAATATTGGACTGCATGTGCATTTGTCACCTCATGGGTAACACTAATCAACTGATATATTTCAGTATACGCCTCTAGAAGAGCCTCTAAATCTTCCATTGGAATCCTTCCGAGCCTCTTAGCTTGTCAATCCTCATCGCTTGGTAATCTCTCCTCAAATAACTCTAAAATATATTTAAAAGTTGGAACTTCTAAACACTTCCCAACTTAGATAGCTCCAATTGTATCATCAATCTATATACAAGGGATGAAATTGCACCACCAAACACTAAATTCAAAGTAATAGAGATGTACTTTGAAGACCAATATTGACGTTGCCTTAATCTAGAATCATTGTAAAGTCAAAATTTTGCAATTTTGACACTTTTGGTCTTGTGCTTGACATTTCTTCTCCCAAACAAAATATTTTACATCTTCTTTGATCCCATCAAATTTTATATCAAATGGACACTATATGATAATCTTATAATCTTATATCCTACCTCTCATATTTTGAACCCGAAATTTTTAAACATCAAATCTTGGACTTCAAGCATTTTTGTCTAAAATCTTTTTTGGCCAATCTTGATTCCAAGCTCAAATTTTGATTTTAAGCATTGGTCCACTTTGTTAATTTTCATCAATGTTTCCGCCCTCAAAAATTTTTGATTTAGATTAAAGCATTAAAATAAAAAATAGAAAAATTTGAAATTTATCACACCAACTTTGAATTGACTCTATTTCTAGATTGCCATGACGGTCTTCACTCCATAACTGTCATGCATACTCTATATCAAAAGGATTGAAGCTATCATCGATCAAAACTAGCCAAAACAACTTCAGTGCTCCAAGAACTCACAATTTTCATCACCGAATTCAATTTCATTTTTTGAAGTAATCTTCTATACTCTCAAAACATCCACAAGGACACTCTACTCAAAACCATAACATAAAAGAGAGATTATAGTCAAGTCAAACCCATTTTGAACTTCAAAGATTACAGATTTTCACACAAGCTACTATCCATCATAATCACACTCTCAAAATCTTAACTTCAAAAATTGCCTTCCATTGAGCCCTAATTCAAACTCTACCCATTGAGCCTTATGTCTCCTAACGGCGCTGTTGGCCCTAATGACATTTTCAGTGCAAATTGCGTTAACTACACTATCAGCTCTAATTGCTATATATACTCCTACATGCGCACAACTACATAACTAGGGATATGGCTACATAAATCATGACAATCATTACAAGTTGAAGTTTTTTCATTGATGATCAATTTTTTTCATACTTAGGACATAATGAAATTTGAATCCGAGGATAAATGTAATATCTAAAGTTGTACCTATATAATAAAATGTGATTATATACAAAGTGTGGGTTTATCTATGACTAAGTTAAAATATCAATTTAGCTTATTCATGACTATTTTTAGCTAGTTATGATTAAATTGCATAAATAGCTAGGGTAGCTCTTAATGTATTAGAGTGGATGATGAGAACAATTATTTTGTTGTTTAGTAAGAATCAAGGGTCATATTCGATGACATGACTATCTTGATTTTTTTTGACTTGGTGAGGGCCCTTAAATGTATATGATACATTTACTTGATACACCAAAGTCAATTGGAGGATAATTGGGCTTCTAGAAGGTTCAAGTTGGCCAACTACATGTTGTCATGTAACCATTTTTATTGTGAATTGTGATCTCTATTTTGATTAAACTTGGTAATTAAAAATTACATGGTAGTTATTTTTAGTTTCAAGAGTAACATTCTGAGTACTATAAATATAGAGATTGAGAAGCACCTCTCAAACCTTGTTTAGAAGATATCTTTAATATTCAATGAAAGATCTTGACCTTGTTGAATGATATTTGAATCCTTTGTGAGATTTCTTAGGTAAAAGAGTTGTCATGAGAGTCCAGTATGAGGATTAGATGTTGAAAGTTTGTGAAAAAGGTTACGGAAAAACTATGGTCATCTGGATTTGAAATATCTTTCTAGATTTATTATGACCTTCCAACAACCCATTGGAGGTAAACCTAAGTGAGAGTCAACCCGGAGATCACAAGACCAGGTGCAAACATTCAAGTGACACATCAACCAACTAGATATCAATGATGTACGAGGTTGAAGACTCTTGAGAATAGGTGTATCCAATAGTGGAAAAGTCACAAAGTGAAAGCCAAATGATTGGAGAGATTAACCAAGGTCATGAAACATCTAGGGGATTTTAAGGATATATACAAGGAGTACAAGACCATGGTTCACAAGTATCGAAAAGTAATATAAATGCATCAAAGGCAAATTGTAGAGTACATCCAAGACCTAACATTGAGCATTGATACCTTTACATGGAAGTGGGAGATGTCATCAGACGAACCCGAAGATTTGTAGTCAACGATAATTTATAAATGTTAGTTAGAATAGTTAGAAAAAAAATGTATAGAAGTCGGCTTAGTGTAGTTGTTGGGGCTCATGTAGTGACAAGGTAGAACAAAAAATCTTGAAGCTTGGAAGTGCTTGTGCCTTGTTAGAGAAGTTAGGAGTAGGAGTAGTATAAAGAGCAGTGTAACATAGGATTGAAAGTCCCATTTGCAGATTATTCTCAGAAGAATATATTTTTGTAGTCAAGGTAGAACTATTTTTTCTAGGAGTATGCAACATTTTGTTCTTTCTTCCTTACCTCCTCTTAAGGTGCCACACATTTGGCTCGCATAATTAATTTTGGAGTTTTTTTATTGTTTTCATGATGCTTGAATTCATCCTCTTCTTCAACTAGTAAAAGAGGAGGTGTCATGATTTTGTTTGTCATTCATCTCGAGTTCCAACTCTCCATGGCTCATTGTTATTTGCTCTTGAGGATCTTGAAGTATCATCAATATTGAGGTGAGATGATGGTATAATTTTTGAAAGAAATCACTCTGCTTCACCTTACGATAGATTGTTACCTCTTTCACAATAGTAGGCACCAAAATCAAAATACTAATTAACAGTATGTACAAAATGGGCTTAATCCATTCCTTAAATCTACAACCTTCTTGGTCTGACTGCCCAGCACCATCATTCCTCGACAGTGGTAACAAATAGAAATTTTTCTAATATTTACCTCTTATGTAATACTCAAGTTACACATCAGAAGCATATATTGTGGTATTTAGGATTCGCTCCCATGGAATGAGGTACGAAACTGGTCAGATTGGGAGGTTTTTGTTGTGATATTCTTCTTAAAGAAAACTTTACAAATTGAAGACCGAAGAGTTCAATGAATCAACCTCCATAGTTAGCGTTGGAATTAATTTGCATAAATACTTATATACATAATCAATCAATCAATCAAACCACACAAAGTCAAGATTCAAAAACTCATACAAATAACTTTATTAAATATGGTTGTTTCTCTATTACAAGATCAACATTGTTGACCAGTAAAGTCTTTGGAAGTTCTAATGGCAATGCATTTGCTCAAGCATTCAAATCCGCTCAATTCTTGGTTATCTTCAAAGAAATTTGTCAATAACAATTCCAACATATTGGAATTATTATCAAGGAATAAAAACTGCTTCCTGCATTGAAAATAGTATTTGCTCTTCTTGCTTATTCTTTAGTCCAAAATCTTTAACAATACTTCTCTTTTTTCCATCCTTCATGTTGTCTTTGTCTATACCCACTCCCATCCTAGGCCTTCTTCACTAATTATCGAATTCATCTTTGTCATGATCTCATTTTGTTGAATATCACTAGTCCTTACCAAAAAAAAAATCCTATTAAAGATAGTGAACTCCTCTCAGCACCCTTTTTGTCTTTGAAA
This sequence comes from Marchantia paleacea, assembly GCA_014180765.2. Classification (NCBI taxonomy): domain Eukaryota; kingdom Viridiplantae; phylum Streptophyta; class Marchantiopsida; order Marchantiales; family Marchantiaceae; genus Marchantia; species Marchantia paleacea. The sequence continues at coordinate 1,150,476 of MUAA02000030.1, forward strand.
AAAAGATCTTTGAGGCTAAATGAGGATACATGTATCCTCATTTAGCCTTGAATACATGCCTGTTGAATTATGCAAAGGCAGAATTTCATTTTGCCAATTGAAGAATTAATACCCACTTGGAATATTTTATCTTAAGAGGATAACATGTCTACAAAACATCTACTTGCCTTTTTAATACACCAGTTGGAGTAAATACTATATAATATAAAAATAACAAAATAGAGGTTGAAAACTACATATTTGAAGATCAAGGATAGATTTGATAAGTATCATTGTCTAATAGCAAGGAAGATTCATGAAGGAAATTAAAAATTAGTACATAATAGTAATGTAGACAACCAACAAGAAGCTTAAAAAATTCTTTAAGTGTTGATTTGAACCTTCTATGATTATTCGTGTTTATGAGAATACCACATGTATAATATGCAAGATAGATAGAGCACAACTTAAGATTCCTATTGCAAGTTAACATGTCAAAATCTTTTAGCAAAAGGTTGGGGACCTAGATAGTAAAAAAATTATTCAGAAGTTTGATATCTTTTAAAATAAAGATGTAGAGTTGAGTGAAATTGATTTTGATAACATGATGAAAGGTATAATTCGATGCAAATCAATATCTAATTTTGTAAACTCATATCAAAAGATGCACATCTTAAGAAGGGTAAAATAATATGTTGTAGAGATGAAAATATATTTTAATTTTAATTTTAGTCTACATGGCTATATATCTATTTCATGTGAACGTTTATCGATAAGATTAATATCCAAATTAACAATACATGTATCTCTTGATGAATGATATAGGAGTTTATATTTTTATTTTACTTTATGTTAAAGTATTTATAAAGAGGAGCTAGACATCAAAAGAATTAGAATGAAATTGAGAGGATTTATATGATAACATCAGTTAAGGCCAATCCGTAATAGAGAATGAACGGGAAGGAAGAGATTACATAATGGTTAATCATAGTTTATTTTTTAATCATTATTAAAAATAACTTACATAATTGTATGTATAAAGATAAATTTTTTTCTTTCCAATGATTTTTTTAGAGCAAGATGGACCAATAAATAAACAAATAATTTATCTCAATGTTTTTTGAGATTTTGGGACACTATAAGAGTAGAATAAGAGAGATTTGAGATCATGATCAAAGAATTAAACAGAGAAACTTTAATTTTAAGGAAACAATTGATCAACTTTATGACAAAAATAGGGAGTAATAATCAATTAAAGTTGAAATGGATCAAAATTATACATATTATAATATTTATAACGATTGTAAGTAAAAAAAACAAGAAGGATTAGGAATCTATTATTGTATTAATGATTGGTGAAATAAAATTTTTAATAAGTTTTTTGTATTGGATTAAGGGATTCTCGATTGGCTTAATTTATTTTTGTATACTTTTCATAGAAGACTTAGGAAATAAAAGTGAGGCTAAATCAAATGAAACTAAATGATTTTTGTGGCTTTAGAGTATCTAATTTATTCTTAGATATTTCTGTCATACTCACTACATTGAATAATGGATTGAAACTTGGTAGAGTTTGTTTAAATTTGAATTTTTCATATTTTTGACTCTATCTTGTTTAATGTGAAATAAATAAACTACATAGTGTTGATTTCAGATAATGTGTTTTTTTATCTACTACAAGGTGAGACTATTGATTATGTTTTAGCATTTTAGAATTCCTTGTCATAATCATGCAGTCATGACTTCAAACAACGCAAAAATGATCATTTTTAAGTAGCAAAATCTTGCCTTGCACAAAGCTCTAAAAGAAACATTTTTGCTCAATAATGCAAGTGAATACACACAATGTCAATTAAAGAGAAAAATTTATATTCCAAATCTCATGAAAGTTTTTCATATCATGAATTTGAACAACATACATCATAAACAAGAATGTGACTGGAATTGAATAAGCTTGACTTTAATTATTTTTTGAAGTGCATGGTGTGACAACGCCTAATCTCTTTATGAACTATTTATACAATTCAAGAGCATAAGTTTTGGAACGGGATGCCAATACAGTGACCCTCCCGCATTCTACATATTAAGACCTGAACAAAATGTAACAACCAAATTATGAAAGATTTGATGGCCTTCATTAAGTGGAGTGCATCGTAAGTTAGATTTTGCTCAATTAATGCTTGAATGGATTCTTCCTTCAGCGGACAGTTGAATGTGGGCTTCACCCTTGCTGTTATTCCTTATCATTATCGTATATTTATATCATTTCTTCGTTTAACTTCTTTGAACGTGGTCCCATTCTTGAAGTTTTACGTGATGCGGTTGCCTTCATCATCTAATTTCTGGAGCTCTTTTAATATGAAAGACGTCAGACCTCATGATAGTAAACCTTGATTTGATATTACTTTAAATTTCATTGTAATTTAACATTGGGATTCATAATCACATCTTTTTATATATTGTTCATTTCTTTAAATGCACAATATATTCAAATGACAACAAATGGATGTTTAAAAATTAACTTTTGTCATTAATGAATTTATTAGATGTTTAAATATCATAATTGAATTTACGAGATAATGAAAATTTTACTTGTTTGTATCTTTCCATAGATAACACCGTGTTCATGTTAAATAACATATCATTACCTTACAAGCATTGAGGCATGCATCAGAAATCATCAAAGCTGGGCTAAGCGTCACCATGAAAGAATAGGGACCAACCTGAAGTTGAAGTACAAACCCCAGAAGTAGTGAACAGCACAATCAGATGCATCATCATGACCAATGTTATCTTCGTTGTACGATCATTTGTGAATCTTGGGCCTCTTATTTGAGTAGACATTTTTACTCCTGAAATTTTTAGTAGAGAACTGGGTGAAGATATGCACTAAGAGCAAGGCCCGGCAGAACCGATGTGAATATACGTTTCTGTTCTCTTCTTTTTCACCAGACCGCGTATCCTAAGATCCTAATCTGAAGTGATGTGCTTGACAAGGTCGAGAGTATGAAATATTTGTAAGCAGTCTCTCTCTAAAACTCAAAGACTCAAACTCAGCTTTGGAAGACTAATTCAGAAAAAACTGACGGTCTTTTGAGTGACAGGTAAATAAGATGATCTACTCACCGTTTCCAAAGTCTACATTTAAAGTCGTTCCAGGAGCACACAGTAAATATGCACAGTAAACGCTTGGTTGATCGAGCTGTCATTGCGTGGCAACATTAACTTCAATAGTATCTTTTCCAAAATCTGAATGTCTCTGAACAACTATGTCCAGAGATGTTGCTTGTATAATAAGTATATTTGATATCACAACGTTGATAGATCATGATCACAGCAGTGGGAATGGACTATTTTCAACAGTTTTGTGCATATCTTGGTACTTTTTTTCCTTTCATTGTTTGCATTATAGTGTCCTTTCATTGCATTGTTTCCTTCTATTACATAGAAGAAAAATACAGGCTTGCATATGAAGACATTAAACTGTAAATATTAAACCGGTGCTAATGAGTGTAGAAGTCTACTGTGACATTCATAACAACTCACATGATGTGACACATGTACACATCTACGAGAGACTCAAATAGTGAACTAGGGAGATTTGGAGTGCTGTTTTTTTTTTTTTTTTGTAAGACTTGATGGGAAGACCCCATCAAGTCATCGAAGGATGAGAACAAAGGGGTAAGATGGGGCTAGGTCCCAATAGCATGGAGAATATGTCCTACTGCACCTAAGATATGTCCACAACTTTACGTCGACAAGCATCTCCTCATCTTCCTTCGAGGTTAAACCTAGTTGTTTGGACGAAGACTAGAAGTATATCCCAAAGTGAAAAGAGGGACACCGCATGAAATAGAATTAGGAAGGAAGAAGAGGAATCGAATTGAAGGTGGACAAGTCAACTAAGTCCTTGGAGGAACTCAAAATCCACTTAGTGAGCAACAAGGACCTACGAAAATCACCTATGCAAAGTTCAGTAAATATTTGGTGTACCATCTTCAAGAAGCCGGGGCACACTAATGCTGAACATCAACCTAGGGAGGGCTACACGGCTCAACAAGTAGAATGGACGGAACCATGAGAGTTTCTCTCTCACAACGCATCATACGAAGATCACATTTATAAACTACAGATATTCTACCGGTGAAGATTTAGAGATATACCCTGGTGGACATGGCCACTATCCTTACCTCCGCTCCATCTTGATCCAATGCATGCTATAATTGTGGGACTATGAATCACTACTGATCATTTCAATGCCCATAACCCCGCCAACAAATTTTGCTGGCCTCGGCACACTAACATAGAATATGACCAACCACCACAGCCTCAAATGGATTCAGAGCATTATCCTACTCAAGGAGCTTGGTTTGTCATACCATCCAAATTGAAAGTAGATGTCAACCAAGTAATTCTAGAAGATCACACTTTAAGTGTTGGAATGGAATGATCCAAAGAGGTTGTTAATGTCCTCATGGTGATCCACAAAGTAAGAAGGGCGTTGAGGAGTCCCCTAAGGCAACTAAACATAAGAAGCAGAAGGTTACTGCCAGTGATTGTACCTCGCCACCCTATGCTAGTGGTGACTCAATCAATGGACAAGGAAAGAAGTACTACTCTTGCCTCATTTCCACTTGACATAAGCATCGAGGTAGAGGCCTACCTACAAGAACTCAATCCAAGGCAAGAACCATCAAATCCATCAAAAGCAATAAATAAGAATGAGGTATTATGATCCGATGGCTAACTTGGCAGAGCTTGAATCAAATATCATGATGAAGCAACTCTTGGAAAACAAGGTTTACAAGAAAATTCTTATCCAAACCTTTCGGTCTAGCAAATCATGGGCCCTACGATAAACAAAATTACCTGATGTGTACACCATGGAACAAGAGGACCAGAGAGCCCCCATGGAATATTTGTTCTCCAATTCTACAAACTTCACCTTTGGTCTACAAATCTTATAAATCTTCCCATATGCCAACTTTGTCGCCTTCGCTTCTTTTCTTTGCTTTTGTCTTCTGCTTTTTTTAGATACCCCATCAATTCTATTAATTGTCAAATTTTCTGTTTCTGGCCCTTTCTTCTTGTAGTGATGTGGTTCATTACCTATATCAAGTCCATGTATCTCTTTTCTTGAGGATCCAAGCCTTGTATATAGTTCGGACCCATCTTGTTCAGTTTCATCAAAACTAGTATAACAACATGTGTCAATTTTCAAAGCTTTCACCTTAGGCCGCATTGCCCTTTGGTACTTGACTTCTTGCTTTAGCAAATTACTTTAGCTTTTTTTTCTTGTTCATAGGTTCTCAAACTTCTTTCCCTAACTTCTAACTCTTCGTTCCGAGTTTTTCCACTTAGTCTTTCCATCCTAATATTGTCTCATCAATCTCCCACATTACTTCATTTAGCTCCTTAGAAGATATCTTGTCCCAATCCACTGCTACATGCTACTTCATGCTTTCTCCTTCACTGGATGCTAAACTTCTTGTCGAGCCACTGCTGTCTGCATCCATATTCGGTTCTTTCAATATGTCCTATGTATCTATCTGACTTCTTCCTCTCCTTTGGTGTGCACTAGGAATGAGGATAAGTAAACTACCCCCTTCTCTCTAGCTTAGAGTTTCTTCCCCATTGACGACACAAAGATTTCTCCCCATTTCATTTTAATTGATACTCCCACAAAGCCTTTAACTATGTTCATCTTATGCATACTCACATAGGTGCTCCAATATGATGAGAATACCAGGTTCAAGGTGTATATTATCTTCCTCCTGAAAGCATCCTTTATCAAATTGATCTTGAATTCATTGGTCCTTTTGCTCCCTCGAGGATCAAACCATTGTGTTTTATCAAAGTTGGATCATGTATTCAAGGCTGACCCTCCCAATCAATACCATCTTTCTCCTTTGCATAATCCCTTCCGAATGCTTCAGCCCACAAGATTGCAACTCACGCATCAAGATGTTCTTTTAATCCAATAGGATTCACAATCTTCTTGGCTTGAACATCTTCACACACCTCTAGACAAACGTAGTCTCATCGTCGTGCTAGATATGATCATCAAGATTCTTTAATTGCAGTAATTCTTCTACCATCCAGTCTGGCTTTGGTAACAAATATCTTATCAATTCTAATGGCATCTTCTATGACGATGGTAATCCAATAGCCTCATCTGTTTCCAATTAAATTATTGTTTGTTTCTTCATCGTCTATGCCTCAAGAGTTTAGCCCACATTTGCTTGCTTCACCACTATTTCTAACATTTATTACTCTAAACATCGAGATTCCTTCCACCATTTTTTTATTCAACAACCAGCCCTACTTACTCATAGCATCCATCTTTGTATTAAAAGGCCTATTTATATTCGGAAATCCTCATTTCCTCCAAATATGACATATTTTATTCAAAAAAATCAGAAATATGTTTAAAATTCTTAATTAAGATTCTACATCTCCTACCACATTTCTACTTTCTCAACACACCATACATATTTGTGGCATTCATATTTGTACTAAAAGACTTATTTATATTTGACATCCATCATTTTTCCTAAATATGACATATTTTATTCCAAAATATAAAAAAAACATACTCAAAATTTCATGACTAAGGTCCTACTGGAGCAATTTGGTCTGAAGTTACCATAAGAGATGTTTGTCCCATGAGTACTTCAGAGACATTCATTTGATAACATCTTCGACCATTATAAATGGAGATACTCTCTATCCGTAATCTTTGAATCTATTACATTGACTGATGGGATTGAGTTTGAATGTTTAATGGTGTGTATTAGAGTTGTCTTCATATTTGAAACAACTCTCTAACTCTTTGGATTTCAGTGTCCATAATCTTAAAGAAGTCTAAACTAGACCAGTAACTTCCAATTTGTATATTTAATAACTCATTCCTTTGGGAACAAATCTAAACTACCACAATGTAATTTGGAAGTGATGTAAATAGTACATTCCATTGAAAGAAGAAGATAAGGGAGTAGTCTATATGTTTTTGTTTCTAATGCATATATATTCAAAGATGGGATGATTGACTCTTAAGGAGGAGTATCAATTGGAGTCATGATTGTTAGATGAAGAGATGGATGTTGAAGATATAAGTAGCATGTTGACCTAAAGCTTGCCAAAGTTTGTGTAGGAGGAGTTCATTTTGTCTACATTCGTGATGGATATGTTTACAAAAGAGTTGAATAGAATCGTGAAGAATATTGAAGAGGAGCTCTTTGGTGGTAACAAATTAGTGGTATGTATGGGGAAGTACACCTAAATCCTAGGGTAGACACTAGCAGAAAATTGTCAAAAAAGAGCAGAAGAGCCAAAGATATTCAGCCCAAAGATTAAGTCAATGAAGGATGGAATGGTTGCAAAATCTTTATCATCAATTCTTTAGCTTGCTAGGAAGTGGAGACAATGGTGGTATCAGTTTTGATCAAGTTGGGAAAAATGACTCTAGAGTACATTCATGGATGGGATCCTCATGAGGATGGTTACATGAAAGTAATTTGTATGATGCATCGAGCAGCCATAAGAAAGAAAGATCATATGATTCTAATCACCCGATTGACCGAATGTAGATTGATTGGGTAAACAAAAGACAGAACTTAAGAAGGGGATGTAAGAAGTCAAGATGATGATTGTGAAAATCTTTAAGATAAAAAAGTCAAAGATTAGTTTTACGGATTTAGATAATGCATGGCTTTGGGATCAAATGCACAAATTGAAGCAACTCTTGAAGCTAATGGATGTGGTGCAACCTAAAAAATTAGAGTCTTTTGTAAGTCAATAAGTCAAGTATCTCTTTGCATGGTGCAATGAGATAGAGGCACAATGATTGGAGAAATTGACAAAAGCAATGAATAACTCAGATGATGACAAGTATCTAAGGATGAAAAATATACAAGGCAATTAGTCGGGAGTATATGGGGAAAATGCATATGAATTATCAAGAGATTGCAATCAACCTCCAAGAGATATTACTCTGAATTGACGCACTCACTCTAGAGATAGAAACGCAATCAGATTTTCCAAATGTACAAGTTGATGGGGCTGAAGTGCAAAGAGGCCATGCATACACATGAATGGGAGATTGTGCTTGAAATCAAGGAAATGTTGCTTGATTTAACGTGTTCACAAGGGAGATTGAGGTACCATTGAACTTTAAGCATGAAAATCAAATTTGTAGGAAAGATTGGTCCATATAAACAACATGTAGAGTAATTAGGAGTAGGTGTAGTATAAAAGCAGTGTTAGCATAGACCTTGATGTGCCATTCTCATATTTTTCTAGGAAAAATATGTTTGCATAGTTAAGGTAGAACATATCCTTTCAAGCTAGTGGAGTACAATATTGGTGACAAGATTCGGTGACATATTCATGTGAAGATAATAAGAAATTTGACCATATGACGCATGCTTTTCTGCATCCCCATGAGGATTTTGAAGGACCTACTTATGAGTGCAACCAAGCTTAGTGAATGGAGATCCCCTCTCTTACTAAAAAATTCAATTTTGTGAAATTGAGTAGTGAAAATTAATATTCTGATTGTTGGGAGTGTATGTGAGGTATACATGCAACATTTTCTTTGTGTCTATCTAAGAGTACATGGAACTTGCAGTGTTCTTTGGATCTCAAAATCAAGAGAACCTTAAAAAAGACTAAACTTGATAAAAAAATTTCAACATGATACGCTTGATATGTGATAACTTTGGAACAATGTATATTTTTGTGATGTAATCTTTGTATTACACAGAGTCATATAATGTGTGGTGGGTGCGATAATATTATACCTAATGGGCTCTAGCAATTATTATTGGGATGAGATATCCTCTTATTGGTCTTTGCATTACAGAGAGTCCTATGATGTTTTGGTGGTGCAATAATGTTATACCTAATGAGCTTCAGAAGGAGACATCCTCCTATTGATCTAGCATCAATCTAAGGAGGATCAAATGAGTTGATTACCAATGAGATTCATGACCTTTAGTTTGTAGAATTTTGGCATATGTTGTTGCTTATAGTGCTTGTGTTACTTGGTTTGGTGACTTTTTGGAGACAAACATGCATGCAAATGATAATTTATGTCTAGAAAATATTGTTATCGTTCCAAATCTTATTGGAATAGTGTCATCCACTTTGGTTAAGTCACTATGGACTTCATGCACATAGTTGCAAGAGTAGATAAATCAACTTATACATCAAGCTTGGAGTGAGTCTTTTGCTTCATGCGTGGATAAGACCAAAAAAAAGTTATTCCCACTTTCCAAGGGAGAGTAAGATATCATGCACATCATTCACGTCTAAAATGAATAACCCTTCTTCATAGGGAGATTTTATTGCGAGTATATGACAGAGTATAGAGACCCTCACATCTTACAATAAAAAATATGGATACATACTCCCAAATAGTGTTATATGTTTACAAGTCATCCATGATAGTGATGAATCCACATTATTGAGTTATCAAATTTTCCATATTTGCATAAAGGGAGGATTCTACTTGTATGAGATACTTGCTTGTAGCAGTTGGTGGAACCCAATGCTAATGAGAGACAATGAGCTTTTGACTTTTGTATTAGTATTACAATAATATCTACCTTGTTAGAGGCATTCCAATGTTGAGTGTTGGATCATGCCATGGATCAACTGCTTGACATTGATTGTGAGTCTTGAATTGGCTTAGCAGAGCTCTATGCAATCCACATATGTGATTGTGAGATCATTGTTGAGCTCTTTGACTATTAAGACGGTGAAGACAAGTTAGGGGAGAGAATTACTCAATACCTTATCCTTGATCTTGTTGGGATATTAGAGAAAGAGAGGCGGAGTCTACATTTAGTATGGTTGGATTTTTTTGACTAAAGCAAGCAGTGGTTAACTCTACCTAGCTTTATGATACATCTTAAAAGGTTACAGCTAATGCGGCTGAAGTTGTTCACGTTGAAGCTAATGAAGCCTAGTTTAGAGAGCAAAAAATCCTTTTTGCTCAAGAGATTGTAGTTTAGCAACCATAAAGTAAATCTTTTACCTTTGGTGTTGATGGAGAAAGATTTGGGTATTGAGATTGATCCCAAAGTGGAGATTTTTAAGGAATTTTAAAAACTATATTACCTTAAGTATGAAGGTTTTAGGCTATTTGAAGTGATTAAATATATTGATTAATTTGACAAATGATGCATCAGTCTTTCGTTATTTATCGATATAGTGGTATGAAGAGAGATTTGATCAAAATAGATATCAACCTTCTTGAGGTTGGATTTGTGAAAATATCATATGTCACGACTTATGTAACAGCATGTTTAGTTAGATAGATGTGCGCATGCAAGAGCACCGTTAGTACAATTAGCACCGTTTGCACTGAAATTACCGTTAGGGCCAATAGTATGGTTAGGAGACATAGGGCTCAAGGGGTAGAGTTCAAATGGAGGGCAGTTTTTGAAGTTGAATCTTTGAAAGTGTGACTATGGTGGATAGTAACTAGTTCGAGAAACATGGAGTTTTTGAAGCATAAAATGGATTTGGTTTGACTGTAATCTCTCTTTTGTGCTATGGTTATGAGTAGAGTTTCCGTGTGGACGATTTGAGAGTAGAATATTTTAGGGTTTAGGGTTTAGTTTAGTTTAGGGTTTCTAAATTCAAAAACTCAATTTGGATTCTATGGTAAGAATTGTGAGTTCTTGGAGTATTGAAGGTGTTTTGGTGAGTTTTGATTGATGATAGTTTCAATCATTTTGTTGTAAAGTGTGCAAGACATTGATGAAGTGAAGACCATGATGGTGATCGAGAAGTAGAATTGATTTGAAATTGATGTGATCAATTTTAATTTCTGTATTTTTTGTTTTAGAGCTTAAATCCGAATCGAGAATTTTAGAGGGTGGAAGCGTTGTTGAAAATTAATAAAGTTGATTGATGCTCATAATTACCTTGGAGATAATAATCAAGATCGGCTGAAAAAGATTCTGGGCAGAAGTGATTGAAGTCCAAGATTTGATATTTCAAAATTTTCAAGTCAAAATAGGAGCGACATGCTATAAGATTATTATATAATATCCATTTGATCTTAAATTTGGTAAGATCATAGAAAATATAAAGTATCTTAAACAAAGATAAAGATGTTTGGTGAAGTGATAGTAATTCAAAATTGTAAAATTTTGATGTTTAGGGGTTCAAAATTGTAGCAAAAGAATTTTGAAATTTTACAAAAGTTTCAAACGGTGTTTGTTTGCCAAAAAAATTTGCATTAGATAGAAAATTAGAAAAGACTAGCTGAAGACAATACCTCATATGGTTGGTTTGATCCCTTTGATGAATGTTTTTGAGATGAAGTATTGTTATTTATGTTTCTTGTGATTGATATACCTCTATCTTGGCTTCCTATTTGTGCATCATGTTTGTTTATGTTGGTGTTTCATTGTATGGAGTGTAAATGCTCCTATGTGCTTTCGATAGTGAGAATGGATTTGCGGACCAGTTTGACTATCCATGTTTCTTCTCATTGAGACAAGATTTAAGGACTTGTAGACTAGGTGAGTGCTTGTTGTGATGGCAGGTTTCATATTGCCCGTGTATTAGCCCCTTGTGGTGCCTTAGATACCTTCTATTGTGATTTCTGGTTCCACTTGGGGACATGTTGTTGTACGGTTATGGAGGTAATATACTTGTGTCATAGTGGAGTTTTCTAGAGGTTTTGAAGGAGAGATTGTTGGGGTTAGTAGTGGATGCATCCGTAGAGGAGTGCAGTACCAATCTTGGTCTTTGAGGTACACCAAAGACTCTTATATGGTGTAAGAGAATGACGGAGTTGAGCTTGATGATATCTTGAAGTGTGTTCCCACACCGTTGTTGTGGGATACATAGCGGCACAACCATGTCCAATTGATGTGACTCATAATGCAGTAGAGATTATTGAGTCTAGAGGAATGACCGTGGAGTGGGATTTGCAAAGAGTGGAGCTTGGTTGACAAGTTAGACTTCCTCACTCATTCACATTGTCTAAGGCACTGAATACCTCATCCATGGCTGCTAGACGACCTACTTGAGAGATGAGGATGAAAGCCAATATTGATGCATTTGAAAATGAAACAAATATGGCCCAACCATCAACATCATCTAATGTAACATCCAGCGCAATGTTGGGGATGACAAAGACTCTTGTTTATTCTTATGTTTTTTCAACCAAGGATTTATTGGCACTAGATGTGTTATCATCCCATGTATTATGATTGACATCCACACTTTGTGGAAGCAAAGAGGGTGTGTTGGTTGCTTCAAGTATTGACAGCACTAGTAGTGTTGATCTTGGGATCATGATAGCTACTAGTGAATTTTGGTATGCTATTACCGCTCAAATGATGGAATTACGAGCGAGGCCGACATACAAGCGTACTAGGGTGTCACCAAGTGCAGTGATGTTGGATAACAACAATGGTGTCTTCTATTTGATCGGACCTTGAGGAAAGATTTATTGATCTCAATATGTGTTGGAGGCATCACAAAGTCAAATATTGGATCATGTTATGGATCTAAATTGTTTGATATGGATTATGAGCCTTAGATTGGCGGAGCATATACGCATACTATTCACATGTGTGACTACAAGATCATTGGTAAGCTCTTTATCTACTGAGACGGTGGAGGCAAAAACTGGGGAAGAGAAGTATCCAAGATCTCATCCTTGGTCTTATGAGGATGTTAGAGAAGGAAAGATAAAGTATTCTTTGAGTATGGTTGGATTTTTGTGTGTGGAGCAAGTAGTGGTTACCACTACATACCTTAATGATACAAATCAAGAGGTTACAACTAGACCAGCTAGAGCTGTTCACATTGAGCTAGTGAAGCCTAGTATGAGAGAGCAAAAAAAGCTTTCTACTCAAGAGGTTGTCATTTAGCAACCAAATACTATATCTTCTATCACTAGTATTGATGGAGAGGAGATTTGGGATATTGAGATTGATTTCAAAGAAACAGGTTGAAAAAGATGTAGGGTGTGAAGATTTCTGAGGAGTTTCAGAAACTATTTTGCCTTCAATATGAAGGGCTTAGGTTGTTTGAGGGGACTTGGTATACGGATTGACTTGACAATTGATGCATCAATCTTCCGTCATCCCTATCGATACAATGATATAGAAAGACATTCGATCCAAAATAGATGTCAAGACCTTCTTGAGTCTAGAATAATTGAGATATCATATGGAGAGTATGCCTGTCAAGAAGGTTATATATGACAATTATATCGATCAACACAAGTGTGGTGACTATTGATCTATCAATTGGCCCTAACTGCAGGTATAGTGCAAATTATACTAACTGCACTATTGGTTCTAACTGATGTATATGCTTTGCCTGTTGCACCTACCTAACTAGGGATGCCGCTATATAATTCTTGACAATACTTGTACATATATATATATATATATCAATAGAGTCATTTTTATTAAAGATTCACTCCATCGCACCTATATCGAACTCATTTTAATCTCTCGTCCGTGTAGATGCACAAATTACTCCCACTTACCCAAGGGCATGGAAATGGACATGCTTAACATGCTTCCCGGTCCTTGTTCTTTTGTGCTGGATGTTGTATTTGGTTGAACATCGCGTAAAGATAATATCTCATCTTTAGGAATGTAGTAGCAGTGCTGGGCCATTCGGAACATGAGGGACCCCCACTCCGAGTAACACATGTAGAAACCAGCGAGCACAATCACATCAATACTCTCTAGTGGCCGCAAGTCTTGGAATGAGCTTTCCCATCAGATTGAACGGCGTATGGGTTGGAACATGATCGCATTTCTGGTCCCGTTGGAATCCTTTGTTACATATCTCACGTACAGATTTGTTCGTCGCCATTAGAGTCTTGGGCAACAGCGCAATGACTTCAACAACGGGATTTTGGCACGCGCATCAGTGGATTTCAGAACGCTTCCAGCCAACAATGCCCAAGAATATCCCATCGTTAAGAGAATATTCTTATTTGAAGACTGTAGTCGCAGTGCTGGGCCACCGCAGGATTTCTACCATGGCTGCTAGTTGAGCTCAACAAAACTTTTCTCATGATCTCACCAATACAGTAAAGGATTTCAGCTCGCTCCACCATAAAATTACGTTCCTAATCTAATTCGTGCACCAACTTTAACTTTCACTGCATTCGTCCTGGTCGGCTGTGCTGGCCGCATATTCTTCAGTGAAAGATTCTGTCTTCTATGGAAAGCGTTCTCCTCGTTCAGTGACCTCTTGCCAGTGGACACGTGCAGGGGTTAAACTTCGGAACTCACAGGAGGGAGCAAAATGAATTAGATAAATAATGCTCTAGAATTAACTATTTATAGAGTTTTCAATATTTCACGTGAGGAGGAAAGTGCCCCAGTCAATGCAGGAAGAGCACCTTGCAGGACGGAAATCTCCTCCGGGACCGACATTTAAATTGCACAGATAAGAACGGAGCATGTGTAGAGCCGTCAAAGATACCGACTGCTGTCGCGCTGCTGAGCGTGCGTAAAAGATAAAAAGGTACCGGCTTTGTACTTTACTCTGCCCAAAACAGGAGGAAGCAAGAGTAAAGTGTGAAATGAGTACGATACGCTTGCCAGGGCTCCGTCGCGAACAGCGAGCGCGTCATTTCCGAGGGATAAAGCCGACGATGTGCAGGGCAGGAGCCTAATTAGCGGCGGGAGGATTTGCTGCTGCCAGAGCCGACGCGTCGCCGAGTGATGGCCGAAATTCGTAGTGTCCCAGGCGCGAGCACATTCTCCGCGGCCAAGTACGTAGCGGGTCGCGAGCACATTGCCGGGAGTTGTAGGAATTGCGCGCGCTTCAATCGGATTCCAAGATTCAGCGCTCGTCTTTCTTTCCGTCATGGTTTGTGCAAAAACGCACAGAGGAGGGCAGAATTGTCGCCTAGAAGCCTGGATTGTCAAGCGAGCAGCGGCAGAGTTTCGAGGAGCTCATTGAAGCACGCTGGAACCAGTTTTCGGAGCGTATCGTCGGCCAGCAAGCCGGAGAGCACGTTAATCGGTTGGGGAAACTATGACGCTCGTCGGTGGAGAAAGAAGGCTTGCGGAACGTTCGAAAGAGACGATGAATCGAGCTCTCGAGACAACCTCGAGTTGTTTCGAGTGTCGTGTGTTCTTTCTGATGAAACCAGCAGCAGTGCTGTGGGGAATCGTCATCGCGAGCGAGGACAGAAAATTGTGAACAAAAGCGACGGAATTCTTGAATTGGATAAGGACAGACGTGTCAATAGCCTCGATACGTTAGATGAGGATGGAAGCGAGAGTGATTACAGTGGCGACATTGAAGGGTGGACGGAATTTGACGAAGGAGAAAACTCAGAATTCGAAAGTGATGAGGAAGATTGGTGGGAAAAGGAGGTACTTGAGGAGGAGGATAGATTGCAAACTTCATCGACAGCTATTGTTGGAACAGGGGAAGCAGTGGAAGAGGACAGCGCCAGGTTTAAGCTTCGAAATGGACGCGAGGTATAGGTCCCTTACTTGCACGTCTTCTAGAGGAAGCTAATTGAGGGAGGAATTCAATTTTGCAGTTTTCGACCTGCTTCAATTCTTAGGTAGGAACTCAAAATGTCGACTGGATTACACGAAGATGTATGTTTTATGCAGGTGTATGGAGAGAGGACCTACCTGGTGGGCATCGATCGCAAAGGAGCAGGACAACGCTCTGTTTTTGGTATCAAGGACTCGCTGGCGGAGCTTGCACAGCTAGCAGACACTGCTGGACTGTCAGTTGTTGGGTCCACCTACCAAAAGTATCAATCAATCTGCTCATCTTGAAAGTATGCTTTAGAAAAATTTAATATGTCACAGATGGATTCGTGGGAGGAATCTGCAATATTATACCTCCCAAGTCTATTGAGATTCTTTACGGTATGAGGATATAACCACATAACCTTAGAAATGTGGATAATTCAGCTCTTTGTGCACGAGTTTGGTGTCCTTGTAGTTTAATGGGGAGAAGCTCCTGCCTAAATAACATTAACTGATCCCTTGAGAACAACCTGCGCTTGCACTCTGCCGGGTATCAGTACAGAATCTTGCCAAATCGCTATAGAATTATAACTACCTTACAGAGACATACAGGTTATAATTAACGTGATTACATGTTCTCTGTTCCCATGTTCTTTGTCCAACTGCTTGCTGACTGGTTGCGTTCAATGTGCAGGTTGGACATCACAAATCCGAGGACTTACATAGGAATGGGCAAAGTAGCCGAAATACAGGCGGCTGTTCGCGCATTCAAGGTTGAGACGATAATTTTTGATGACGAACTTTCACCTGGGTACACGTTTAAATCCACTGCCTTTTTTGGGAACTTTGGTCTTACCACTTAGAAGCAAGGTCATCGAACCCATTTTCTTTGTCAAGGTCTAATATGAACTATTTGGGACAAAGACATTGTAGAATCTTATTAGCTAACTGATATAATCGGGAATATCATCATGTGAGACTCATCTTACGTAAAATGAGCATCAGGTATCGTCCAATCAGCCAGATTTGGTTTTCCAGTGATGGCGTGTACTGAAGTACCAGTCCAAACACAGAAGATAGAAACATCCTCGCCAACCAGTGGCGAATGATCTGTTTTTGCAATGTACGAAACCTGACGTAGATTCCGTGGGTGATTTCAGGCAATTGCGAAATCTTGAGAAAGCTTTCGAGGGTGACGTTCGGGTATGTGATAGGACCGCCTTAATTCTTGACATATTCCAACAACGTGCAGCAACCCGCGAGGCAGCTCTGCAGGTCTTTCTCTCGATCCCTTGCACGTGCTGAACTAATACTTGCTGAAAATTGCCCGCTTTACTGTGGAATATGTGCCGGTAAAGATTTGGGTTTAGTCTGTTTCAGGAATAGTTCTCTTGATTCCACTAGGATTGAATTGAGAAACATCTTTGTGATGTACGGAAGTTTTTATCTTGTTTGTAGTCTTCAACGGAGTCTGAAGTCTATTCACCTCTTCCTTTAAAGCTGATTCAGCTGTTGATGCCATACACGTACCTGCATGTGACATCTCTTTCAGGAAGGTACAGACACAACCGCTATTTGGTAGAAATCCTTTTGTCAACACCTTAACCATTCTGGATTTTGAGTCCAGTCCGATCCCTTTGTTAACTTCCACTCCCGTGCTGGAAACTTCTCATTCTGCAGCCTTTGCTATATATTTGGTTCCACTGTGTACAGCGACTTAGGTTCGATGCCATCGTAAAGAATTTGTCCAGGCAATGCACGTCGTAATAATGAATCACAGCCGAAAGTATACCATGGTCATTGAATGGCAGCCGATATAGAAGACAGAGTTGACCTGAATTTGGTGTACAGGTAGAGTTAGCACAGTGTGAGTACCAGCTGCCACGCCTGACGAGGATGTGGACCCATCTTGAACGTCAAGCCGGAGGTATGGTGAAGGGAATGGGAGAGAAGCAGATAGAGGTCGACAAGCGTATATTGCGTTCGAGAGTAAGCTCCATTCTTCTAGCACCTTACTTCAACAGTCGAACTTGTAGTCGTCGATTTTAGAATAAGCGATGTAGGATAATGTGCTCTTATAAAATTATAATACGAGCATGTAGAAACCAAACTGGCTGTTTAGTTGATAATTGAGGTGCCTTTGTAACTGTATATAGCTTGTCTTTCTGTTTTATATATTCTGTTGTCATCTAAAGGACATGTTGCAGTTTTAAAATCAAAACAAGCATGTTGATCTTGTAACACTACCTGGTTGTCTTTCAGTACTGTTTCTACCACCGTTACAACCTGTAGTTTCTCCCAGTCCCATCGAAACCCAGAGATTGCATAGAACTTGGATTGTTGGTCGTTAGGCAATCACTTTTGTTTCTTTAACACTGAACTTATCCGTTTTATTCCCCGAACAATCATAAGTCCGCCTGTATCATGACGTAGATCAGCGGGTTGAAGCGACAACTTGAATCAGTTCGCGACCATAGACAACAATATAGGGATCGTCGAGCAGCTGTACCTATACCAGTCGTGTCTTTGGTAAGGTCACAATCCTCTCTGAACTCATCTTGGTTTTTTCCTTTACTTTCTGTTCTCTTGTGTGAACTCTAGAAAATTTATTGCTTCCTGTCCAGCTCCAAATTTATCCTCCTCTTCATCCTAAATTTTTTTAATGCCATATGAACCTGAACTAGTCTCAGATCCGATGGAGATAAATATTTGGTTGCCCTAGTGCAGGTTGGATACACCAATGCCGGAAAGAGTACTTTGTTGAATAGGTTGAGTGGTGCGGATGTGCTGGCTGAGGATCGACTGTTTGCTACACTTGATCCTACTACTAGGCGTGTGCAGGTAACTTTCTCCCTCTAAGTGTTGTTCAGAAAATCGATATGTTCTCTTCGGGCTCAAGGTATGGCCGTCAACTAGCAAGGTCGTGGGCAGTTGAGCAGGCATCGGGCTTACACATCAAAGTTGACTAACCGTTATCTGGACGTCCGCAGTTACCGAGCGGGAAGGATTGTCTCTTCACTGACACTGTTGGTTTCATACAAAAACTCCCTACACAGCTGGTACGTTCCTGCTTTGTTTAAACATTCAAAAGAGCATTAGTTGTCAAGTAGTCTGGGAACATTGTACAGGTTCACGAGTTTAAGAATATGTGTGTTTTTTTAATCTCTTTTTTGGTCTGTGGTTAGCTTGCTCGAGCTCGTAGAGCTGGTGAAAATTTGAATTACAAAGATTCAGTTCCAAGATATCTCATTTTAACTTTCTGAGCTGATTCACTAATTGGAGGAAATTGTCACTTTTAAGGTGGCAGCGTTTCGCGCGACGCTCGAGGAAATCACTGATTCATCAATTCTAGTGCATATGGTGGACATCAGGTTTAAAACTTCATCCTGTTCTTGTGTGGAGACAGTAGAGAGTGTGCCTTCAGATCTATTGGTTTAAAAGTACATGATACTGGACTCCGCATGGTCCACATATTACTGTAAAAAAAAGGTCCCTAGAGCTACAGGACGACCTGACTGCGTTTCCTTAGTGCTATTGAACGCGATGGGTATGATTTGGGGCTTTTAGGATCGACCAGATGTTCAGTTTGAACCGATATATTTGTTAGTTTGTCAAGTTAGTCATGGTGCAATGTAGATCCTGCAATGTTTCGGTTGAGGTCAGTAAACTCATGCGTATCTAAAGAGCCAAATCGCCAGGCTCTTGCTATCCATTTCTCGCACCATTCTATGTTGCTGTCAAGGCTCCTTCTGCTAAGGCACCACGTTGTTCACACCATAATACTTTTTGCCTAATCAGTCAATAATGAGTGTACATACCAATACACCTTAGTAGAATCCTATTTACCAAAGAGTTGTCTTCTCTGTTTCTTTAGTCTGCCATATTGCGGACCATGTTCTACCTCCTTTGCTATTAAGCTGTAATGTGTATGGTACGTCGACAGTTAAACACAAACATCAGATCATCTGTCGGTATTAGGTCACACTCTAACTTCAGCCTGCTTCGGTGCATCGGCAAAAGGTGATCGTTATCATAGAATACCTAGACATCAATGCAGACTGAGCTGTTAGATGTTTTGGTAAGGAGAAACCATTAAATAGGGAGTCGAAGTCAATGTCGCACAGCTTATAAGTACATGACTAACTTGTATCCAATTTCTAGAGCATTTTGACTGATTGTTATCGAATGAGAAAACTTGTCATGTTGCAGTCATCCAATGGCGGAGCAGCAGATGGAAGCTGTAGACAATGTGCTGGCTGAGTTGGATGTTAACCATATCCCATTGCTTACCGTATGGAACAAGGTATAGTTAATTCGTGTGTGTGTGTGAGAGAGAGAGAGAGAGAGAGAGAGAGAGAGAGAGAGAGAGAGAGCCGTTGCTTGGTTGAAGTCATTGTAAATGTTAGGACAAGGAGATCTCTAGATCTGATGTTTTTCGAGACTCGTCTTTGTATTAGAATGCCTTTAATTTGTTGTTTTGGTCGTCACACTCGAAATACAGTCTCGTTATATCCCATATAATTTTTATGCAAAGACTAAATTGTTCAAAGTGGTGATCAGTAGAGAAGAAGGTATTAATTATCTCAATGGAAATTCTTTTACTGAATATCTGATGGTTTTGCGTAAAGATCGACAGGGCGAAGAATGCTTCGGACCTAAGAGCAGAAGCTGCTGAACGAGAAGACATCATATGCCTCTCAGCTTTAACAGGAGAGGGTATTGATAGCTTCTATGATGTTGTCGAGAGAAACATCAAGGTGCTCATATCTGGTTTCCACCATAGAATCAGGCTACATCGTTTAAGTACAGTGGTCGAAGTGTCATTTTTGGATCATCTTTGCATGCTTCTTTAAAACTTTGGTTATTATAATTGAATAATTGATTAAACTAAGCGATAGGGAAGTTCCTCGAGTTGAAACTGAGGCAAACGCTGGGGTTTTGAATTAAGAGTCTATCTGATTGGTGTTCTTATCAAGTATGTATAAAAAAATGTAACCTTGTTGAACCACACAATACAGGATCTTCTGGTATGGGTAGAGGCAGTAGTACCTTATGATCAAGGGGATCTCATCAGCATCATTCATCGCCTGGGTATCGTTGACAAAGAGGTAGGCTCGTTTGTGGCTTGCCGGACTCGTCTCCGGAGATGAGGGTGGAGTTGTTGGTTCTGCTGTTTATTAAAGAAAGTCTGTTACGCACCGCTTTTAAGTACATGACCTATTCATATCCAATTTCTAGAGGATTTTGTCATGTTGCAGTCATCCAATCGCGGAGGAGCAGTAATTAAACTACGAGAGAAGTGTGCATGTGATTATTACTGCTGTTGATCTTCAATTAATGCCAAAAGGTGCAGATTGTTGCAGTCCACTATCTGGGGCAAATCTTGGCTTCCCCTTCTTGAGAATGGATTTCATTTTGCAGGAATACACCGAACACGGAACGCTGATAAGGGCACATGTGCCGTTGGCTATTTCAAGGAAAATGCTTCATCTTAGGCAAGCAATGACGTGAGGCTTTCTCATATGGTCCAGCCGACGTTTAGGCACAGCAAGGCTTTTTATTGTAACTGTCCAGGGTTTTGAACAAATTTTTTTCAACAGATATCTTTTGTCTAGACTAGCAAATGAGCATTTCTCTCCTTGCATGTATACTCGTTTCTGGTGTTGATGGTTGATTCAAATTCAGAGAAACTGACGATAGAGAATTTGTTACCAATCGGGTCCGTAGAAGTGAGCACAGTTCTTAGAAGCCAATGTTACTCTTCATGCAACGTTTCTCACCGCTTCTTGTCCATTGAAAAACTGCGTGAAAGCAAACTTCATTTTCATCCGGTTCACCGCAGAAGTCAAATGGCAGCGAGCTTACATCTAACCGTTACTTTTGCTTTATCAATATTTTGAAAGCTCATCCTTGGGATTTGCTCGTGTTCTGTCTGTCACATGATCAAACCAAGCATCCAGATATACAGGTGATTGGCTATCTATATTGAGTTTTATTTTCCTTCTCTTGCCCGTTCATTAGGAGGCCAGTGTCTCGGACCTCTAGCTTGTATCATTGTAGACCCCGAGACCAACACCTCCGAATCCGGGTTGGTGAGGTGTACCGAGCATCACGCATGTGAATCCATCACCGTCGTACTCACGACCACGCGAGTTAGTAATCAGGAACCGGAAAGAGTTCTGAGGGAATTCCACTGACGTCTTGCCGTGTCAAACAACTGAATCGGAGCGGTGTTAGTCACCATGGAGAATGTGCCTCGTCCAGGATCCGACCAGTCCATGGGTAGTGGCCTCGTCATTCCCAGACCTCCAGATGAGTTGCTGAAAGTATAAATCCCATGGCACGTAAACTCTCTGTCTGAGTCACACCTTAAAGGTCTCTCGCTTGTGCCATACGTAAAATAGCAACAACATGACACTGTAATTCCAAAATGGATACGACTGCTACTAAAACCTGCACGAAGGTGATTCTAGACTCGATCATCCTCCTCTATGCTATAAATTGCAGCTCTTACCGGTGGACGACCTCTTCAGACGCAAATCTTCTATTCTTCAGCCACATAGGTGTTGACCTTGTCACATCACCTATTCTTGAACTAACCTAGGTTGCTACTGTGTACACATCCCGTTGTCTACTACACCAAGTGCCCTAGTACACAAATTGGGCAAAGAAAACTAGGGCTGCCTTCAAGTGTTGCTCCGATTTCTGGTCGAAGAATCCTAAGGTTCTTCCAAATAACCACCCTATTCCAGTTACTGGTCTAAGCATTAACCACACCGCCAACCGCAGACACCCAATGTCAAGATAAACACTAAAACAGAGTCTCCACTTATTGCATCAGGCAAGCCCAAAGACCATATATCACGAAATATGAAATTTCTTTTCTTTCTGACTTTGGGCTGCGTTTTCTTTTAGTTTTGTGGTGGAAATTTAGCAGTTTAAGTTTAAATAATGCTTGTTGGATTTCAACTATAGTCAGAAAAGATCAAGAGCAAGGTGAAAGTTTATTAAGATTACCAAATGTGGTTGTATTGAGTGAAGAGAATAAGTTTAAGGAGAGAATTTCACACTTCTCTTTGTTTGTATTCACTAAAGTGCCATCAAGTTTTTTTTAGGAGCATAGTTCTTAGGATAAGTGGGAAACTTTTTGGTTTTAGTGAAATAAAGGGTTATATTCGGGACCTTGGAAGTGTTTTCGTCAAAAAATAGGGAAGTTACGTGTGCATGAATATAGCTAGAGAGTTCACACAAGCAGAACGATAGAAATTAGGTTGGGCAAACGGGTGGCGGATCAAAGAAATGTGAAGATGTGGTTCCAAAATCTGAATGTGCTTCTGAAGTATGATCTAGTCCAAATTTAGACATACTAATCCCATTGCCATCTAGTTGAGAGTCATGTTTATCACATAGAGATGAATCATGGCAATTTGCTTCTACCTCTACATCAAGAAACACTTTGTTCCGACTTATGATAACTTCTGCGGAAGTATGTAAAAAGATCTCATACCCTTTTGTTGTCTCGGAAAAGCCCACAAACACTACTTTCTTGGACTTGACATGAAGCTTCCTTCTTTTATTTTTTAGAAACATAATGAGATGTTCTACAACTGAAACAATGAGCATAAGAAATTGAAGATTTTTCTGTAAAGAATGCTTCATAAGGAGTTTTACCTCCAAGCTTTGCATGTGGAAGCTTGTTCCTAGTCTGGACAATAAACTTGCCTGCATATGCCCAATAACGCCTATCAAGACCTGCATCCTTAAGGAGTATGTGTACTCCTTCAAACACAATCCTCATCATTCTTTTGCCTTCCTCACAATCTCATGTGTATACAGAAGTAATTGCATGATTGATTTCTTCAACCTAGAGACTAGTTCAAGTACTCTTGCCCTTGATCAGTCCAAATGTTCTTCACGTTCCTCTCAGTTTTCCTCTTCACCTCCTTCTCCCATATCTTATATGCAGTGGTAGATTGATATTTGGATTTGAAGAAATTTACTCCAACAAACGTCATAACTCATCAACCCAAAAAATCATGTATTCTGCATTTTCAAAGCTAGTTGTATATGAGTAATCAAGATTGGACATCACAATATTGAAGATGTCACTTGTATCAGAAAATGACTATGTGTGGGCCTTGTCCATAATGCAAGCTTCGCATGCTTGCATCTTCTCCTTGTCATCAGTGATACTCAACCTTGTGACTGAATTAAGATGAGGTGCAAGCCATATGGTTAGCTTTACCATTCAACTTTCCTTGTGCAAGAAGACTTGTTGATGGGAGAATCCAATCAACACCATTCTGATCTAAGATGAATCTACAACCTTTTTTGCACAAAGTAGCTGTAGAAAGGAATGTATTCATTGTGATATCTTGGAGTGTATACCCACATCATTGTTGTGGGACATGGACGATATCTATGGGCCCACCAAGGGTCCTAGACGATAGCCGGGTACAATTGACACTATTCAGTAAGATGACTTTATACAGGATTTGGACTCATTGTATGGTTTACAGCGGATCCGTAACTCTATGTTGTTGAGTCTGTTTATGGCTTGGAAGGGAGTATTCCAGCATTTGGAGGGTCCATCCATGGATGATTATCATGAGTTCCGTGAACACCTTGAGGAGATTGATATCTAAAGACAATAATGGTCTCCAAACTATAATTCTATTACTTCGGGTATAGTCTTTGGTGGTATGAGTTCATCCTCTATACCTTGCATTGATGATACTATTGGAGCTAGTCGAGTTGAGAAGAGTTTAGAGGTCCCAACCTTTGGCCCTAATCAGGAGAGACTACCAACGGGTGAGAACTGACAAGCTACAAGGCTTACGGGAATTTCAACACAAAACAAGGAAAGTCTTCGAAAGGTGTATACTTGAATGTGTTGATTGATCAGTATTATATATAGAGTGACCAAATAAATAAGCTTAACTTGAATTAACTACCACATCCACACTATCTGGACAAGGTATAGTGAGTTATAAATTAAATATATGTATTGATCAAAGGGATGAAATTTTTTATAAAATGTGAACAATGAAAAAAAAATTTCACTCATTTTTTTTAAGTCATCAAAATTTAATAAAAATTTTATATTTAGTAATAATTATTAAGATTTAATCAAGAAAATAAAAAAAATTCTCAAAAATAAACATATACATAAAATTTAGATAAAAAAATATTAAAATTCTTTTTAAGCTTTAAGATTATAAATTAAATAATCGATGTTACTGAGGCATACTAATATATCGAGAGATTTGAATCTTGTTCCGCCATGACCTCAGGAAGGTAATTGGGTATAACCACCAACTTTCATTGTTCAATTGTTTGAAAATATAAACCTAACAATTTTACCTTGCTCTTATTTTGGGCAGGATTTCAAAGGGTTTTTTCTTTGGAAGGGACACTTTAAGTGCCCTTTGCAGAATGAAAGACTCACAATTACTTTTTTTTATTATTATACTTTTCTTTGTTCATGGGTTGATATTCTGGTACTAGCATGGAAGCAACATATTGTCATCCAAATACAAGACATTGTTAATCCTCCTATATAGGTCATACACAAAGTTCACACTGCTTGCAATTGGGTGGTTTTTACTCAAGATCTTATAATCACAGTCACTCATCAATGACGTCTTGTAAGTGCAGTAGTCAAATTTTACTGCTTATTTTGGGCTTTTAAAACTGAAAGGTCATTTTCAGGTGTAAGTTTGTCAACTCTTCAATAGAAAGAAGCTACATATCGGGATCGTACTCAAGTTTTACTACCTATTCTGAGGTTTCAAAGTTGGAAGTTATTTTCAGTTGTAAGTCGGTCCACTCCTCAATGGATCGAAGTTGCATATCATGAAGATACTCAAATTTTACTGCTTATTATAGGGTTTCAAAATTAGAAGTTATTTTTCAGGTGTATGGATCAATCTAGTTAAATTTGTATCTAATTAAAAGATATAAAAGATATTTCACATAACTTGTCTTTTTTTTGTTGGAACTCCTAATTTCTGAAATGCTACAAATTGAGCATCTAAATCAGGATCAATTCCTGCAAAAACATCTCAAACAATGTTCTAGCACCATAACAAATATGACCAAAGAAAAAAAGAAGAGCAAATATAGCATCACCAAAATAAACCAACCTCTTGGACAACTTCAAAAAACACCATTTAATTTTAAATCAGCAGCATTGAATTCAAAAATCACAACAGATTGAATGTGTCTAGCATTTTTTTTTTACTGTTGCAGGCTTACTAAAAACTAACCCCATCAAGTTCACCGCCATAAAATTCAACAGTTACACCTACTTGTTCAACACTTTACTTCGATTTTGCTCTTCTAAATGGAACATCAGCTTGAACAATTCCTTATTCATCTACCAAAACAACTGGAAAAGTTTCCAAAAAAGCAGGCATACGACAAACAAAAAGCTCATTTACTTCTTTATCTTTTAAAACTGCATGGCCTACTCAACCATCTGCTTTACCATCTCCATTATCCATCGCTCTACTCTAAATAATCCTCCTTTAGCAGCATTATTACCAATTTAATCACAAAAATATATTTTTCCAGGAATTTTAGACCAAGCTTCTGATAAACTTAAATTTTCTTCTCTACTACAGCAAATTCTTCGATCTTTTTCTTGTTGAAAAAATCCTTGATCCCAATGGTAAAGAGTAGGACGAAATAGTTCATCTGGAGTTGCTGCATAACCTTACCACATAGTTCTCTCAACAACAAAAGCAGCAAAAAAACAGCTGCAATACTACTGGGTAAAACTGTTTCAACATTTCCCATATGTAATCCTTTATGTAATCTTTGAGGAGGACGAACACTTAGATGAAACAAACCAGCTTATATTCCTAAAATATCTGCAGCAATATGATGAGAAGCGATTCCTCCAGGTACAAAATGATGAAAACCTTCAGCACCCCAAGCAGGAGCTACAAGTTGTTCTTTTCCTGTTAATCCATAAGGATCAGAAATCGATATTCCAAAACAAGTAACATGAAATGCTCCGAAAGCAAAACAAAGTACTCAAGAAAGAAACAAATGAATTCCAAACACCCAATGGCAAATAGCTGCCAAATATGTACTCCAGATACCTGCATGAGTAACAGTTTCTCCTGTAATACTCCAACACCCCCCCAGGATTTCGTTATTCCTGAACAAGTCATAAAACATATAGCAAACATGCCTTGTCTCCACATTGGATCAAGAACTGGATCAGAAGGATCAAAACAGCTCATTCATATAAAGCCATAGAACCTGCCCAACGAGAAACTAAAGCAGTATGCATTAAATGAACAGCGATTAAGCAAACTGGATCATTTAACACAACTGTATGAATACGATACCAAGGTTAACCCATAACATACCCCTTTCTCAAAGTGAATAAGACGCTATGTGACTTTTCTGCATTAAAAATTTATTAATCAAATAGTTCAAACCTTCTTTACTCATCCCAATGGTAATATAAGAAAAAAATAATAATTTTTTCCAATAAACGTAAGCACAAACAGTTAAGCATTTCTATGTTTAGATAACAATGGAGAGATTGATCCCATTTTAAATTTAGCTTCAAATGTTTTTTTAATCTATCTAGAAAAATAAATTAAAAAAATTTATATTTATAAAATTTTAGTCCATTTTATAGAAAAAATATATACTATAAATAAATAAATAGAATTTATTTTTACTTCAGGAGAAGAAGATGCTGTTTGGGTTGACGTAAATGTCATTATAACATTGTCCGAGCATGATCGATGGAGTACTACTGAAATGGTAATATGATCACTATCCAGTTCGAATGGCATTCAGTTTTCTGTACATGTAATAATTTAATTATTGATTTCAAAACTGATTAAATATTTATATTTTTGTGTGAGTTCAATTATCTGATTATTATTTAAATCTTTTTATTTTATTTTATCAGCCTTAATTTTTTTAAAATATGTTTAATTTTTATTATATTTTAAATTCTTATTTATAGTAAAATGTACTATACTACATTGTACAAAACTTTATTTACTTACATATATCCTATAATAATAAAAAAACTCAAATCTGAATTTTTTTTTTCAACTTTTAAAGGTAAAGAGTCTTCTAACTTTGCAAATGATATTTTATACTTATGATATTTTATGATTTAATATAAGAAATTTATCAAAAATATTTTTTATTACATATTTCATGCATGTATAATTTTATTTTCACATCTTCACTTCACAGCTATATATGCCAACTTCGAATTGATTATATTATTATTTTTTTGAGAAAAAAATTTATGTTTAAAATTTTTATGTTATAAAATACTAAAAATAACAATGAGCAAGTTGAAATTTTAGATGGCTACCAAAACGACTTCTTTTATCCAGGAAATATTTTTGTGAATCAAATAGATGTAGGAGCTCAAGATTTGTAAAAGAATATATTAATTGATTTGCTTTTTTTTCTTATTACAATCTGCACATCATTGCTTCTAGATTTGAAAAAGTAATTATTTCACAGCAACACATATATTTTTAAAAAGTCTGGATGGACATCATTGAGTTTTTTTTTAAAAAAGAAATTACAAAATTTACTTGAGTCTTAAAATGAGACCGACAATCAATCAGTTTATGGCAAGGTAACATATTTTTTTATAAATAAAATAACATAGAAATTGATAATTTTTTGTATAAAATATTAAATATATTGAGAGAATGATATGTTTATTGACGAAAATTTTCTGATGTTTATTTTGTTTCACAATAATATTTGATAGAAATATGATAATCAATAATCAAATTCTTATGCAGTTTTATTTAATGCGTTAAAAATTTTGTGATTCAAATTGATAGTTCTACAAAGTTCTACAAACATATAATTGAGTATAATTTGCTCAATGATTTTTTATCTTCCTAAAAATATCTAATAGATTTCATACAATTCCAAATACATTAATGAACTCTCATTCGGTACAAGCTATATAACTCCGATCGGTAGGATAGCTTTGACTTTTATGCCCTTCCTTAGTAAGAACTGCAAGTGCAAGTCTAATTGCATACATTTCCTACGAAAAAGACAAAGTATATGCGTATATAACTTGTTTTGCTCGAAACTTCTAGTTCCTGTCTTTTACATAATAAGAAATTTAATTTACATATTTTTCAAATATTAAATTAATTTCAAATCATAACTTTAAGTCAAGTTTCCTCAACACATTGATAAACATGTGGCTTCTTTTTCTCCTGAATTCTTTGGAGTCTATATCTGTAAATTTACTTTCATATTATTATTAATATTTTATTATTTATTTTATTTCTCATTATTAAAATGTAAAAAAATATTATTATTAATTCATATAAAATAAAAAAATATATTATATTATATTTTGATATAATATGATATATTTTAATATCATCATGATGTTTCATTATATTATTAATTGTTTAATCTGATTTTATTCAATAATACCAAACTTATGATAAAAAATTTGGATGGAGCATTTTTTAAGTGCTAATTTCATTTAATCTGAATCTTGATACCAATTCTTTTTATATGATGAAAATAAATTTCTCAATGGGTTTTGGCTTGAACATGTACTTCATCATGTATGATGCTGAGTAACATGTTATCGTAAAAGTACCCTAAGCTCTAATAGCATTATTGACTACACACACTAATACTTACTCTTTTATTATTCTTTCTGATAATGAGTCACATGTTAAAAGCATGCTAAATGTACTCAATTCTTAGTTTCTGTACATTATGTACCTTTGGAGAAGATTTTGTCTTCTTTTCAAAATGTTAATATTTTCCAGACCTTAGAAGAATTGATATTGCATAGGGGCCGGAAAAATCAGCCATCAAGCTTCCTGTGAGTTATGATGACTTTCTAATGACAATATGCAATAAATGTCAACCATTAATTCTATTTAATTTCTTTTCAGGTGTGTAGGGTATTTGTTTGTTTGACATCTTAGACTACGGTGTGCTTCCTGTAATGATACAACAACAACACTTGTACCCATTAGTAGGAAGGAGGGACAAGTCAAAAAGGATTGTGGCTCTATTATTACATCTTTGTTGCTCTAGCTTTGGAGTTTTATGGAACTATGGACATCGACTTCGACATGTTAGTGGAAAAGTGCCCGAGAGCCTACCATACTATGCAGCAAGGGGTATCATTTTCTTTAGCTTTCTATATAGTATTTTTTAGACGACATTTTTCCATTGATGTACACAAAGCACTAGCTGTTCCCATTGATAAGAGAGCAATGACGGTACTTTATATTTCTTTGGATGCTGCTTTGTTTCTATACCATTTTACCTTGATAGTTTGGATAGGTGCTATAGGACATATTTCCCTGTGTGATGCTATTGGGGATTAGCCCCGTGCGCCACGTTCCATCCTTGTGCGATTTGATGGGTTGATGAAAATTGATCAAGTGGGTCAATGTTTATAGTAACCTTGGTATTGATGTTTAAGATTGATAGTGGTGAAGAAGATTTCAATCAAAAATATGATATGCATATAATAGGATTATCATATAATGTCATTTTGATATAAAATTTGGTGGGGTCATAGAAGAAGTAAGTAGTTTGAGCAAATAAAAATGTCATGCATAAGGTATGATGTTTAGGAGTATGAAATTACAGTTGAAGATTTTTGAAATCGCATAAGTTACACCCTATATCTATTTGTTAAAAAAAATTTGCGTGACATGAAGAATGAAAAAAGACTAGCTTAAAGTCATTGCTTTTTATAATTAGATTGCAACGTAGCCACCTCTCCGAAGCTACTAGTTTTGCAGTAAGGTCAGTGACGAGCAGTGGTAATATGGGTTTGGAAATTAAGAACGACCAGTGTCGAGTTTGTAGCAAAAGAGAGGCATTCGAATACCACAACTCTTATAAACTGATCGAGTAAATGGAGAATCAACAAGAACAATTTGGAAAATCAGGGAAATTGAGCAACAAGAAGACAACAACGAAGTGTAAGTATAGTGGGGTTCAGATTGGAGCTAGACTTAAACTAGTCCACCCAGTCAATTCGAGCTTACCTAAATATGAAGGTCTGGTGGTAGAACTCACGTTTACTAGTACTCTTTCAAGGTAACAGTAGAGTCAGTTACACAACCATGTCACGTCTTATCCATTACACCTGTCGTGTGAATCCATCAGGAATTTAACATATCATATGTTCATTAAAGTCAGTAATAGGATCCCCTGTACCTCGACCGAAATATAATATGTAACGACTAGCAAATGAATCGGTGAAGTGCGATCGTTTAAAACAATAATTAGATTCTTAGAGTAACTTTCCATCTGAGTCGATACGCCGGTCCTGAATATGACGGTCTGGATGTAGAACCAAAGTCTGCTGTTAATCTTCGAAGGTTCTGGTAAAGCAGTAGCGTAAGCACAAATCATGTCGTTTTCATGAAAACTTGAATCATTCCTATTTAGACTACAGGAGCTCCCTAATGTCATTACTCTTCATAATTAGTAGTGCTTCATCTGAGATGTAGTAAGAGAAGTAGTAGCTAAATCTGGAGTCCAGAATTGAAAGTTGGGCACATTCATATTCATTATTGATTCATCTAAAACCCTGTATCCGCACCTATGTTTTCTTTCAGAATATTCAACAGTTGGAAACCACAGCGAATTCATATGATAGCTCAAGTATCGTGTTTATGAGGGACAACGGATTGGTATATCGGTCAGACAACACAAACTCGCGATACGAGAGCTAGTAAATAAATTGTTGGAACTTGCTCACTCAGAAGGAACCTCCTATTAATGAACTATTGCTGTTCATCCATAGTCACATAGGAAAGCGAAAAACATCAATCCCTGTCTCTAGACAGTCTTCATCGGGTGACGCCAGATTTGGAAGTACATGTACATTTTGTCTTGCACGTCCTCGGCTGATCAGCTTTTGAGATCCAAATCGAGATAGATTTACATCTGCGAAGGAAACATGAAAACAGCTTCAATTCCAGTTCAGATGCCATCTGACGAAAGGAATATGGTCATGAGTATGGGCCGGGGCAGCAATAACATGTGCAAGCGACAGCCTACTCCTATCCTGACTGTAGGCACATGTTATTTGGACGTCAGGTGTTCAACATCAATCTGCAGTAGGAAACAGAGCTACACTGATTAGGACGTAATGTCCAGCATTCCTGTTTTGCAGAAACTGACAGAAGAGTCCACCTATCAGATTGTCCAAGCTGGGACTTGAAGGAGAATATCAGATTTTAGAACAAGAGAATTAGAACTGTAAACTTTTCTAACCTTGCGGTTCTGAATCTAGAGAGCATTTTCGTGAAATGAATAAAATCGCTTTCCTGAGTTTATGTAGTTCAAAGTTAGCTGGATTATATTTATATCAGAGCTCTCAAAGTGACTCTTAACGTTCGATTAATCACAATGAACTGGTAAATGATAGCCCGTGATATGTCAGATAATATTATTTGTCGTTTGATTGCAATGTGAATGTTGGAGCTAGAGATTGGAATTGTCATTCACAATCCTTCATATGAATTGAGGAGCATCGGCTGCCGCAACAAATCTATTCGTTGCTTGCATGTAAGCCACCTGACGTCCATGTCAGAGGAAGAGATTCGATTCTTGGTCCTAGAATACGAAACGTGGATCGTGCTTGAAAATTATATGAGCGTTTCTAGCTCCAAGGCATTGACATGCGTCTCCAAGACTGATTTCAGTTTCAAATGTTCTGCTGCTTGAGATCTGTTGATACACTCCCTCTGCCCGTAATTTCACATGTTCCAGCTTGTTGCATAACTCTGTAGCACAAAACCAAACATTTGAAAAATTCAGGTAACAGTCTAGGAAACCATGATAGGCGTCAAAGGTGCACAGAGAATATGTTACTGAGAACAAGGATGGAGACTAGTTGTCGACTTCGAACTGCACAGTTCTTGATGCAGTTCGAAGACCGAACAATGAACAATTACTCGCTTCAAAAGCTCCAAGAAAAGAGAGGCGTCAATAGATTTCTCAAAATCTCAATTCATTTTGAGGAAAATTTCGAATCAAATAGAGTTTTTGAAGGGGAAAGCAACTCGTTCTCCTTCAGCGAAATCCTAACTCAACAAAGACAGCGGTCAGCAGCTGTTCACAGAGGGCAATAGCTCTCCAATTGCTACAGAGATCAACAATGCACCTTCTACATCTGGATTTGACTTCCTATAAGTATCAAACAGAATCTCTAGTGCACACCTCGTGCTTGAGATCATGTTGTCTAATCCTGGGCCAGATGAGAGCCGACAATCTCAAAATCGAATCACAGACAAAAAGTGCATTCTCTAACCTGATAAGATGAGAAGAAATCTAACAGCTGGTGACGGTTTGGGGCTCTCTAAACCTCCATTATGTTGAGCCCGACACGACACTCATGCCGCGTGCAATCGTGCCTCATCCCCTTCTCATGGGCAGCTGTCTTGTTGTAGTAAATAGAGCTCACTGTAGACACAACATATGTACGTGGAGAAGCCAGCGTCTGTCCCTTTCTTCCTGGTGCTGATCATTTTCATTCTTCGCACGGTTTGTGCCATTTCGTCAAATCATACGCTGATGCTTTGAGCAGAGAGCAGTTTGTCACATGAAACATAGAGCATGATGTCTCGGCTCGTTCCTTGCTACGATGACATGGATCCAGTAGATATGATATAAAAACCGAACCAAACCAGACTAGTCACAAATTAGCAGAAATGATCATGAAGGAGATTGATCACATGCTGACGCAGCCCACAAAAACCGAA
The DNA here is from genome assembly GCA_014180765.2 of Marchantia paleacea. Lineage (NCBI taxonomy): Eukaryota > Viridiplantae > Streptophyta > Marchantiopsida > Marchantiales > Marchantiaceae > Marchantia > Marchantia paleacea. The sequence goes on from MUAA02000030.1 coordinate 1,183,726, forward strand.
GCTTACTAATTGTTCAAAATGATTGTGTCAAATGGCGTCTTTTTTTTAATAACACTTAATTTTAACTCTGGAATTTTTTACATTGTGTGTGATAGAGCTTCTCACGGAGCAAATATCAGTGAAATGATTACTCGAGGATACACTGGTGCGTAGTTTTGGCTCGGTAGAAGAACGTGCTCGCGTCCTTGAAGACTTGCAGAAGAGAACACAAGGACGGAAAGACAGGGCCATGATTCTCTGCGATCCATTGTTCGTCAACAGTACCGAGACAATTCCTCTACGGTCACACCATTCATGGCCGTTTAGCTTTTTCCATGCCTCAGTCTGAAAATCTGATCTTGAAAGCCCTTGATGGTTTTACTTCGACAGAGAGTCTATGTGACAAAAAATGACAGGCCTTAAGGTGCAGATTATGCGTCGATATGCTTTACTGGTCGATTCACATAAGAATTTACCCATGAGTCTACGTAGATGTAACCAGAGGTACATACCAAATGCTTCGAAGACAAATCGTGATGCATGGAAGGGGAAGCTCTGCCTTGTGGCATAAAATCTTTTATTGTTGGATGTTAGATGAGGGGATTGTGGTCACTGTGTTGTCTTCGGCTGTGCAGCGGAAAATTCATAGTCTCTACTGAATTCTAAAAGCATATCCCGGGGTGGAAAAACTGCACCTAGTTTGACGCAGGCCAAAAAAGCGCCGGATAACTTCCTGTGCAAGCTGTATGCCTCGTCAGGAGGAGGTGTCAATCTTTCTCTAAGCATTGTGGCGCCTAACTCAGACACCCGCCTTGTCATATTTGTCGCGCGGAAGTCGAACGGACCTGGTTTGGAAAAAGGCTCACCGGTCACGAAGGCGGCTTGAGTGTGAGCATCCATCATCGTCCTGGCCTCCTCCCCTGTCAAAAATCCGAGTTTAATGGACATCTCTAACACTTGATCTCGATCTTTGTTTGCACATGCAAGGACCTGCACATCCACCACATATGCTTCCATCAGAGACAGTATTTTTACGTGCACCATGAAGCTTCCGGATCATCTAGCACTAATCCCTTTCTGATCAGGACAGCGACAGAATACTTTTAATTCGATATACTCCAATGCCATGTCTGCCCTAGGAAGAGTGTCAGAAGCCAAGCGGGCAGAATGTTTGATCTTTGCCTAAGGAGATAGTTCCAAGTAACAAACAGCCCTCCCCAATTGACTCTGGACATGCTGAGAAATAGAAGCATCGCAGTCTACAGAATCTTGCCTGGAATAAATAAGTTGTGCACATAAGACGAGATCGAGAAACCCACCATTCTTAAATAGTCATCCACAAATTTCTTTGAGAAGTCACGTGCAGCTCCAAAATCAATTAAGTTTATGGTGTGCGTAGTATCATCGTACAGAAAGTTTCCCCAATTAGGATCCGTCTGCACGTAAAGACACGAACATACGATGCGATTAGTCCTTCCCACATACAGCCCTGGATTTTAACAAGTACTTCACATGCCAAGCTTGATTATGTCGCAGGCCTCAGTTTAGGATCAGTTGGGACTCGAAACAACCTATAAAAGACAATACACATTAGGTTCAATGCAATGACCGTTCAACTGTTAGACGAAAGATCTCAATTCCCACTTTAAATAGTGGTCCATTATTTCAAATAAGCAGATGCAGAACACCTTCTCAAGAACAAGACTTTGTCAAGTTATAGTGAACTTTGAAAACTAAGATGGAAGGGATAACTGAACCTATGAATACGTACTGATAGCAAGGTTACATACGTAAAAAATTACAGAATTTACTATCTCAGAAGACACTGGCACCAATAGACACAAATAACCATATTTAAACTTGACACTATGCCTACTAAAAAAGGCACCCCTGAACATTTATGGGAGAGAATTGATTTAAGTACCATCAATGAAGATCGAAACTTATGCACTAAGTATACTAATATCATCCAAATATCTAGAAGCGACTAAAGGAAGAGCATGTGTGCGGATGCAAAAAGACAAAACCATATGAAAAACATAGATGTAGAAAGTGAAAGGAGTTAGTAGGAGAAGTCTAGCTGCAGATATGACAGAACTGGAAAGCAAAGTGAGCAGTATGGAAAAGCCTGTCCGACGTAAGAAAGACATCCGGTGTTCATCAACAATATTCGAACAAGAAGCGTCAAATTCCCAAGCTCAGCTGCTTCATCAGTGGATATCGAAGTGCATAAATTTCTACACTGGACCGCACAGGGGCTGAGGATCACTCGAAGCCCAGCAAACCAAAGACAGTGTTGACTGCGGTTGCCCAGAGACCTACGCCATATATTGATTAGCAATATCTAACTATGAAGAATACGGGAAAGCTAAACAGAAACCAAAAGCCAAGAGAACCGTGTGAGTGTAAAGAATAGATAGAGAGAGCAATGAACAGGTGAGGAGTCTCATCTTTATCTGTACTAAAAGGGGAAAACACACAAGAGACAGCTGAGATAAAAACAATATGTGGTGCAAATACTCTACAAGGTGAAGATAAGAAAGAGAACTCAAGCGTCAATATGATGTAATTGTTAATCTCGGAGTCAGTTTCTTTCTGTATTTAGCACTAAAATAGTAATTGTAAAGAGTAAAAGTTAGTTACTAACGTTTACCAGGTAACTACTAATTTACTTCAGGGCTTAGGTAGGGTTTGGCAGCCATTAGCCACCTTAAAATTAGGTTTTCGAATTAGGACCTCAGGTTCAAGTTTGAGCCATATACTCTGTATACCCTCAACGAGCTCCTCAGGAATTGGCTTCATCTACTTACGACTGGGTTATTCCCTGGATAAACTTGTATGTACTTTGAATTTCATTCTTTTCGTTGCACTACAATAAAGTAGAATATGTCATAGTTTGGACAAGGTATAGTAGAGTAACTCAGTCAACACAACATATTATAGTAATATATGTGGGACAAAACTATTGTGCATATTCAACTCTTTGGATTCCATAATTAATTCTCCAAGCAGCGTCATTTAGAAGTTTATTCGTTTAAGCAACCATACCTGCATAAATCTGAAGACAAAGAGCTCCTTCAAAGTTAAACGCAGTAGCTTCTCGCCGACTTCGTTTCGGATGCTTTGATCCATCTGAGCTACTTTGTCAATTGATACCCCTGCATTTCAGTTATTTCAAGTTAGTCATCATCGCGTCTTAGCAGCTTCCTATTTTATTTCAAAATGTGAACTTTCTAATGTCAAAATCTCACCCGTTGAGCAACAACGAGAGACTTGAAAGGTACAATAGACAACTGATCCGTAAGCCTTTATCTCTCCACCACAGCTAATGATGTGCACTTCAATATGGTGACGGAAAGAGTATGGGAATGACTCGCCTGGAACAAGTTCAGAAGTGATAACACATTTGCTGCAAAACTCATCAATGACAGCGGGTACGTGAATTCCTTGCTCATTCTCTAGAAGCATTTTGAATCTTTTCTGATATTCTGCTTCAAGTTTATAGTTGCATTCTCTTGCCAGCTCCTCTTTTGCCACCTGCAATATTCGTCCTAGAGTTTAAAAAGAGCTCACTTTCATCTGCGTTATCTTTAATCCTAGATCAGGATAAAAAATTTAAATGTCAGTCAAAGGGTAATCTCACAGCGGTTGCTTATGAACAAAATTCACCTTCATTGCTTGATCAAGATAAAGCCCCTTGGGTATCAGATTTGTGTAGTTCAAGAGCCGTTTGACATTGTCAATATCGCTGTCAATGCTGTTTGCAACTCCTGGATATTGGATTTTCATTGCCACCTCGCGCCCGTCTTTCAAAACTGCCCTGTGAACCTGAAGCCAGTCAAGCTGTTGTAAGCTCTTCAAAATATTGAACATTATGTTTCCAATACGAGTTGTAAGTTGTTATGTCGAGGTCTCTTGTAAAATCAAAAGGCTGCTTTTCGAATTTCGGCAGAGGCTTCGGTTTCTTCTCCAGACCCGCAACGATGAACTAAACCCATAAGTAATCAAGATGCGTTTACAAGCTAGCTACTGTAAAGTACCTGCCCAATGCTTGCTGCTGCTATTGGTTCATAGTCGAAGCTAGCTAGGCGGTTCTTCCAATCAGTTCCAAGCTCTCTGTCCAATACTTTGTTGAGTTGGCTCCGTGGCATCACATCCGCACCTTGACGGACACTTTCAAGAGCAGCAAGTACCTGACATGTCACTGGACTGCATAAGTTTGGAGAAGAAAACAGCTGAACTACTTGAGAAAGAGATTTCGTCTTCTGAGATCTGGCATGATATTCAGCTCCCCTATATACCGTATAGAAGGTGAAATTACATGTATTACATAAGCGCGTTCGCTTCAGAAGATCAAGACGAACTTTACCTGAGGAGGGACCAAAGATTCATCCTGAATACTCAACATTTGCCCGACTTTCAGCGCTGCACCTCGCATGCGACAAAGAGCGAGAGCAATACGCTCAGCGTTTTGCTCGGTCATAAAAGGTGACAAAACAGGCTGGCCTGGTGGAGTAGACCCCTGGCCTCCCCACAATCTCTTGGCAGACTCTTGAATAGTGCCCCACGCAAGACCTGCTCCTAATCCTGCAAATCTGCCAAAAAAGTTGATCACCCAACTGAGTAATGAAGTTGCAGGAAAGAAAACAGAAACATACTCACCAGGAACTACTACTACATCTCGAACCAGTCTCACAATGGTTCCGAAGATGGCATTTTCAGGAAGTGTACTCATCACAATTTGACTGTCATTCCCGAAATCGGGCAATGTTACAAGCATAGTTTCAAACTTTTGCATTTGCTATTGCCATTTGCAACAAACATTTGCTTCTCAAACCACAAGAAAGTTTTGTAGTGTACTCGAAACCTTTGCATAATTTTCGTGATGAAGTATCTTAACCTAGAGGACCAACCATGGCTGTCAGTCACGGTCATCAAGTATCTGATGTCGATACCTACGGTTTTGCGATATTGTGCCATCGCTGCACACATTCTATCAAATCCCATCCGTCTTTTCTCAGAGAATTAGGCGTACTTCACGAATGAAAACAATGCTCAACAGCGAAACCTGATATAACGTCTTCATAATGGTCTACTTTCGCTGATACCACCACTACAGCTCAGTGGCGACCTTGGAGACTGCGTGCATGACTTCTTTAGAATTCTGCGGAATAATTCCAACACCCATTCCTGAGAGCCTTTTACACCGCCAAGGTTTGACTCCCGCATTGAAATTTCTTACTGGTATACTTACAAAATCTGACCCTAGACACTAGAGGAAGGCCATCACACTGCAGAAAGGAGTATCGTAGCTAAGAGTCGTCAGAAAAACCAACTCAAAGCGTGAGTGTGCATGTTGCCACTTGCCAGATTCCGTCCAGGACTTCAAGTGATGATAATTTTAAGCTTTTAAATGTCGTAGCAGGGATCCAACAACATTGATAGTGTCTCCTGTGATTTAGATGTTGAAGACGGAAAAACATCTTACTGTCCTCTTCTTGGCATCAGACTTTTGTTGTGCAACAGGAGGTCCATTAGGTGATGACCATGGACTCACAATGCCACATTCCTTAAGAATTTCTTGCATTTCTCGGAACAGGCAAGAAACTCAACGCTTGGAGATATTGCTATTACTCCGATCCACTCTTCGGGATTTAGTTCGAGAATATTGGAACACAGACGATGGTAATCGACAAGATTCTTCACAGCAACATCAGAGAGGGGCCGACGAGCAAAACAAAGAGAATATTGAATTTTGCGTCGAGCGGTAATGGTGGATGGCAATTCAGAGGGAAGGCAGAGAAGAATCCATACCCCATGGCCCGACCGATCGGAGTGGAGGGCACGCGTCGTTCCCTAGGTTTTCGTCTTTTCAGCATTGGCCGAACAACATTCGGAATTCTACTCTCTGCACTAGCAGCGGCACCTTCTATCGGTGCAAAACTCGAATCCTTCTTCTCCACGCTTTCCTTCATCACTTGAGCGGCCATGGGAGGAATGACCGATCCTGGATTCGATTCCGCGTGAATTTCCGAGGCGAAAGGGTCGGGCAAATTCCGCAAAACCTCTCCGTCAGGAGACAAATTATCCCGTCCCGAAATGCAGGTCGCTGCATATGGGTCCGTCTTCAAGGGAGTCCCTGTTCCAATGCCAGGATCCCTAGCCGAATCCTCCGCTGCGCTATGTGGGCGGAAAAGCTCTTCAGGCTGTGGGGACGAGCTGCTTGCACGAGTAGCGATTTTAATTTCTTCATCCCGCTCTGATCTAATTCCGCTGTCATCCGCTCGTTGAGCTCCAGAGGGAGATGGTGGATAATTTCGAGTCAATCCGGTGAGATCGGCGACGGTGTTCTGTAAGAATTTAAGAGTCGCCGTGGTGGATCCGACAATGTCTCCAGATTGCAGCTTCCCGAAAGCTGTGAGCCTCTGCGCTGATTCATTCAGGACGAGAGCCACTCCCGAGGCAACTCTGCTAAAATCGTTCAGGCGTGAGGCTCCCTGTCCCGCCATCTTCTCCGTTAATTTCAGGTGCTCGAGTCAAAAATCACATAGTACTTGTCCCCGCCTTCATATGTTCCGATTATCGTAATTACTCTGGCATCGGCTCCGGCTTCGGAGAAATAAGTAAAAATCGAATCTCACACCACCAAATTAGCGTTCTCGGCAGGCATTAGCAGTAGACATTCGTCCGACTTCCTGCAGTCCAGTTCTCGGGTGCTCCAAGCTCCAGGGTATCAGGAAATGGCATGCACAATATTCACAGCGTGGAACAATTCTCCCCGTCGTTCTATAACCTAGGAAATTGAGCTGAGTCAGAAACAGGGCCCGAGAAAGAACCCCCTGCCGGTGGCCACGAAGTCTTTTTTGGAATTCGTCCGTCCACGCCAGTCAACCATCTCCGAGCGCACGCCACGTCTCCGCAGAGTCTTCGACCGGAGGAGTGAAAGCTCTGCCTGCTCGACTTCAAAAGCGTTCTTTTCCCTCTCGGAGAAAGTCGTGTAGAAAAATCGCCCTCCGATTCAAACAGAAAGAAATTGGTGATAGGAATGATCACCACCTGCTCGGAACCAGCTCCCTCCATCTTCTCTCGAACGTCCAATTCCCCATTGTGCAAACAAGTATTAGGAGAATAAGCCGCGGCCCAAATTTCGCCACCTCGACACCATGCAGCACCTTCTCTGCTGCTCCTCCTGCTGCTGCTGCTGCAGAGGACGACGAGGACTCCAGACTTCCTCTTCTTCCTCCGCCCCGGAGCTTTCCTCCAATAGAACCTGGTGTGACAAGAGTCATGCTCTCGAGCTCCCTCTCCGAATCGATCTGGCCCACCAGCACCAGCACCACCCTCACCCTCACCCTAACTTGGTTAGACCCATCCAGAACCCCACTGCAAGAACCCCAAACGAATTGCACGAGCCATCGCGGCGATAGATAGAAGACTAAAGACGGTACCCGATTGATGTGGACTAGGCTACTCTTAGCCCCAACTCTGTAAACGCCCTGATTTGATTTTCCCGTCAAGAATTTCAAGTGGGTCCCACCATACCTCGAGAGTGGGGTCCATTCGTTCAGCCCCGGAAAACCAGACGAGACCAGGCACGTCCAGCTGAGCTTTCGGCGCTCGCTCTGGAGACTGAAGCATTGAAACCAGGGACTGATTTGAGGGCCAAGTGGTGGGCAGCAGAGGCACACGACATGCCTCGGTGCGACCAGTTGAAATACCGAGTTCGAAGTCGGCGCGAGAGCTCCGTCGATGGCAGGGAGGGATGCCATCTCGACCTTGCTCCAGCTGGTGCTCGTTATCCACTTCTTGAAGCCTCTGGATGAACTTGTCCCTACTTTCGAGCCGAGCAAGCACTCCAGGCGTCACGACTCGCCTTCCCTACGGAATGGAATGTCGGTTTTGCTTAAAGTCCGGACACCTTGATCCAAAGGCGGTTGGTTCGGGACGTGCGAATTGGAGTCCGGTTCTCTGAGGTCTGCTTCATCTCTTTGTTCGCCTCGATCGAGATTGGCTCTGTTTTGGATTTTCGTTTTCGGGGTCGCGCCTGCAGTGAGTGATTTATGGGATGAGAAGCTTGCCGGCAACTCGAGAATGTTCGTGATTGGAGCAATTGGTTTCATTTGTTCTTACGGGCTGCGTGTGGACGGAATATGAATCGGTGGTTTGTGGGACAGGGGGTAGTGTCGTCGGAATCGAGAGGCGTAGCGGCATAGCAGCATTATGGCAACCCTATCGAGCTCAGGGCTGTCGGCCAGCAGTTGCACTTCACGACTGGCAACGAGAGACAGCCCGTGCAATTGGTTCGGAAAGAGCAAAATTAGTGTTGGTGGACCGTCACAGAAGGCCCACGCGAAATTGGTTGTCGCCTCCTCTACGAATAATCAGAATTTCCACGAGCCGCCTGCTCCTTCTGCCGAAAGAAGCGTTGCAACAATCCTGCTGAACACCGCAGTCGCTTCAGCCCTCAGCCTCTCTGTCTCTTTGTTCGGTGAGTTCTAGGTTTGATTGCAACTTTTCTTGATTTTCAGGCCTTCGATGTTCTTCCCACCTGCTCAATCCAAATCCTTAGCTGTTCTCTCTCTCTCTCTCTCATTCATATGGCATCTGTTGGCTATATGCTTCATAAGTCCATATAGAAAATTGAAACGGAGAAGCCAGCACGATGTTGAATGATGAGAACAGCGGCAGCAGCAGCCATAATTAAGCAAGCTTGAGGAGGTCGAGCAGCTCAGATGATGGACCTTCTGTCCAGGGAGATAACTGAACGAGGGAATACCATTGTGACATCGAGTTTATGCAAACATAAGAGGGCACATGATGTCATACAGTGCTGGAGACCTTGGTGGATACCGTGAAACTATGATCTAATCTCATTTACGGGAAACCATCGTACTAAAGAGTGGCCCTCTTCAATCTGAAGTTGTCTCATCTTCTCCAAGTATCATTGAGTTTCTTCAATGTAGCACCGCCCACCCAGGGCTCTGAGTCTATGGTCTTCAGGCTTTGACAGGCACATACTAATTAGCACAGTTTTCTAATTCTGTGATTGCTTACAGGAGGTGACATTGCATTAGCCAGACCGGAAGGAGTCAATAGGCCGGAATTGTTACCGAAAGAATTCACTCCTGTTATAGATGTGGCCGGCTTCTTGTCTCCAGCTCAGGTGGGTTTATGACTGTCAGTTGAACACATTCTGTGTATTTTAACGTCTGATGTGGAATGTGATGGCAGTTCGGTGTGAGTCCTGCTTCTGCCCATTCTTCCCGTCACTCACTTGCATGAATTGAGTTGGCTTCTCCAGATAATGATCGTTAATGCTTCTCGATGGTTTCAGGAAGGTCGAATTGCCCAACAGGTGATTAGTCTAGAAGATGAAACTGGATACAAACTGCGCGTTCTCGCCCAGAACTATCCCGAAACCCCAGGTCAGTGAAACTCGTCATAAAAGCTTCGGTGAGTATTCTCAATTTTGCTTTTGCTGGATTGAGATATGTGATGACCCTTGGTTTAGCGACGGACACAGCTTCTAAGTGTGACCGCATATTTAGGTTACAAGATACTTATGTGTGGACACTGTATTCACACTGACTGTCGTTCGCATGCACAACATCCTTTTATGGTGCAGGACTGGCGGTGAAGAACTTCTGGCAAGTAGATGACAACACCATTGTGTTTGTCGCAGACCCTAGCATGGGTATGAGATGTGTCACTTCGCTAAATCCCGTGAAACGCTTAAATTATAGTGCTATTAACGTGCATGTCCAAGAACTCGGTGGGCAAACCTGTTCAGAAAATCCAGTTGCTGATTTTCAAGTTAGTTGTCATTTATAGAAAGGTTAATCGCAGACGCATAAATGTTACGAGGATTCTGGTGGGTCGAGATTTGGGATGTCGCCCGGTGCTATTTCTCTGCTGATTCCCACCAATAGTACCGGTCTCTAGTAAGTTCTCTTTGGTCACATGAAAGTCACACGAAGCAATCTGAACAATGAGGCGTCTCATGGGTTTGCTAACCTGTGTTCCCACTTATCTGTTTATGACTGAACCTTCAAAGCGGAACTCTAACACAACCTTTCGCTTGCGCTTCCAGGAAATATTCTGAATTTCAATGTTGGAGCTTCAGTAGACCTTAATGTGCCTAGAAGTTTCTGGTCGAGGCTCGCTGGAAAGTATGGCAACATTTTTTTCTGGAGGGAGCAGGTAAAAAGCAAACAGCCTTTGTCTTTTCAAGAACCTTTAGCACCTCCTGGCCATGGCGCGGGTCTACGGTCTTCAGCCTATGACAGGCAAATACCAATTTAACTACAGGTTTTAACGACATTCGATGCCCTGGCCTGGAGTACCGCCCTAGCTTCGAGCTACCTGTGTGTAGACTTCCATTCTGGTGAATAATATGTGTTATATCTACGACTCACATCTTATAGGCGTGGTACCTAGATCACAGAGCAGAGGAATCAAGTGTGTTAGATTATCTTATTCGCTTTATGGGGGCAGTAGCTTCTCTGACCCGAATATGTATCTCAAAGTTTTACTCTCTCGATCTCTGGCCTCAGCTTTTTCTGTTCTCTGCAGGGGGAAGATGCGTCCATAGAAGCCGCTGTGCAGGCCATTGGAGAATGCCTGAGGGAGCCAGCAGGACCGAGGGCCTGCTCTGAAATCAAGTGATATGTTCCTGATTCTGTACTCTCGTTAAACAATCTGCTGAAGCTGAATTAGCTGTCAGCATGTTGTAGATAGTCCCTCGAAACGTTTCAGCGAGGCCCTGTACATCTAGGTTGCCCAAAACAGCCTTGTATTGTAAGTGACATTCAAAAATATATCGTAAATTATCAATTTTGGTGGTCGATTATTTCATTAGGCATATCAATCAGAGTGACTTTCAGGTACGTCCTCTGTTGTGTCGTACTCTGTCAGTTTGGCCTTCAGAAGGTTTACTTGAGGGTGGCCTGAAGGCGACGCTGCGGTTGAACAAAATTCACACTTCTCTACGTGCATACCGAATGTTTTGTCCATGTCTTCTATATGTACGATGAGATGTGAACACCTTTCTGTGTTGAGAATAATCACGACGCTTAGAGTCCGAAACCTCGAATTTCGACACTTGCTTCAGAGCTCGATCATACTTGCAAATGTAGAAAACGACTCATCCAAGCAAACATCCTAATCGTAACTCCCAGCAAACATCTTGCTAGAGTGAGCCCCAAGTCCGTCGATACTTGGAGCATGGAAAGCGGCAGATTTCTAAGAGCGAATAGGCCCTAGGAACCAAAACGGGTGGAAAAGTGTGCCATGGTGAATGTGTCGTATCAACTTCACTACTGTGTTGCCCAAAGCAGAACCCTTCTCGAGAGTTGGAATTGGGAAACTTTGTGTCTCGTGCCGTTCACCACGGCACATGTGGAAATGGCATCTGAAAAGCCAGGTTGAGGCACGGATGGGTTGAAATCCATCCGTGCCTCAACCTGGCTTTTCAACCCATGGATGGATTTCAACCCATCCATGTGCAGTCACTGCCCTCACCAGCTACTAGACGCCTCCGTGATTTATGCCTCTTTGGGATCCCTGTACTTTGAACGAAGATCTATCACGACAGTACTGCATTCATTCATTCTGTACGATTTTAATGTCACCTGTCGTTTGTCTGATGTTGATAAAGTTCGAGCAGGTTGCTGGAACCTGAACGGCAATATCTGAAAGATAATAGAAGTGTCTCCATCACCATTTATTGTTCTACCCAAAGGACTGGAGTAATCATCGGCGCATACACCTGTATTAAATTGTTAACTACCAGTGTGGGGAATAGGTATATGGTAGTTAATGTAACAGCAGAAGTCAAAGCTCGTCAGGAAGTAGGAGAAGCTTTTAAACCGGTTTCGCCAGGCTCATGATATAGATTCACACATTTAGGAGGTTGGAATCTAGGAAGTCCTTTAATATATAATTTTCCCTCTGGAATCATCAGCTGTCTTTGGTCTGGAGCAGTTGACCCCAAAAATAGGACTTAGAAATTCCATGCTCACAGAGCAGAGATGTGAAGTATAATGCTGTCAAATATTATATATTTTTGCACAAAATAAATAGTTGCGTACTGGGAGGAAGCTAAGAGTGCAATGCAAGTGGATCCAACTGCTTCTCATTATGTTGTAACACATTGCAACTACATTATTTGTTCTGCTGGTACGAGAGAATATGTCTAACCAATTAATGGTACCGTTCCGTAACACAACACAACACACTAACTGTTCTTCGCTACAGACCTTTGGGGGCCAATTTTCCAAACCAGTTCCGATAAGTCACCAGCCACTTTGATATCCCTGGACTGTACTGGAGCTCTGCAAGTTGTCACAGATTTCATGGGACGTACTCGTTGTCAGCAGCAGACTTTTAGATCACTAAAGCATCTAGACTTTGATTTTATGTGCAATGTCTGTCCATTCAGTAGAGTTTTGGACGGTGGTAGCAGCAGAAATGGGCCTAAAGAATCTCGAAATTCTGGTTGTTATGAAGATGGCAAGGTAGCTCTTCTTGAGTACAAATCAAAGGCTTGAGTTCATTATAGTTGGATACCACCACGAAAGCGACGTCATTTATGTGCTTCGGGTGGACATACACTATCAGACAAAATTCACATCAGGCACCGTGGAAAAGGGGCACATCGCCCTCAAATTTTAGATTAAATAATATCCATCATCTTCAGTTCCACGTGTGTCCATGTGTCTTCCATTTACTTGCTTCCAGTAATCCTGGATCTGTTCTGAAAATATGTTGTCTTTTCACAAAAACAAAAAATAATTTAAAAATAATAAATAAACAAATTCAATCTTAATATAGCAAAAATGAAGGAAAACCATCACTTCGTACCAAGAATGTAGAATGGGGCTAGGTCCCAATAGCAGCAACATGGGAAATATGTCATACTGCACCATATGTGCATTTCAATCTTCATTACTTTGAGATCTGTTCATCATGTACTTTCTTGTGATATCCATAGACTGTTGCTGCAGAGTCTAGTAAACTTCTCCAAGGGATCTTCATCATGCACATTCTTTCCGAATCAGTATATTTTCTTTATGCACAAATTGCAGTATAATGAAATATGTAAATTGCCCTGATGTTGGATAAAACGTAAGAAACGACTGAAGGTAATGGCATACATAGTTCGAAACTCATGTACCTTTTTACTAAATTATATCCACATACTGTTTATGGATGTACACATTTTAGTACATAATAGTTTTCACGCCCGCTCCACTTCCATTAGTTCCTTTGTACTTTCGAGATCTGAGAGAGATAAAAGAGCATCAACTAAACTACCTCCTCCACCCCAATCTCGGAGACTTGTCACTACTTTAGCCTATACTTCTCAAGTCGCTACCAGCCTCGAACGAGCTGTAACGAAATTCACAATATTTTTCATCTCAAGAATTCTGGAACCAATAAGTGAGCTGCAGCAGCAGCATGAGGATGATGATGCCAACTATATCAACGATATTCTTAAACTGGAAAAATCAAAAGATTCGATTGAGCTAAAGATCACTCAAACAAAGAAAGAGAGAGAGATAGAGAGAGGGTGTGCGTGCGTGCGTGCGTGCAAGAAAGCAAGGCGGATACTGGACTCCTCTGGTGGGGACCGAGGGGCTCAGATTCCCAAACAAGGAGCACCAATGGAACTGCCTGCCAAGAAGCACATCCATTCAAACTACTCCAGTGCCATTTTAAGCAGGAGCTCTCTCTTTCCATGTAGTGACAAGTCCATGTACTCGTTCTGGACTCTGGAGTTTGGACTTGGCTCAGCTCAGTGGAGGGCAGTGCAGTGTGAGGTAATGCTGAGGTCAGCCCCCTGCGCCTTTGGGTCATGTTTGGTACATTTCCGTTATGGGATTGTGCTGTTGTAACTATACGGTTTTGACCTGAAATTACAGGTTTATGCTCCTGCAACCACCAGGCCGCACTTTACACCATCATGAACTTTCTGTCACTTCCATCTGCTTTTTCAAAGGCGAGTTTGGTAAAGGACATCACTGTATCGAGTTATTCCTGATCCATGAACGACTATGTCATCCTGTATGCTTCAATAATTGAATACTTAATTAACTAGCTATGCCCGTCATGAGAACAGTTTAATGTTTTAGTCCGAATATCGAGTCCTCTCAGGAAAACCAGGCTATATATGAGTAGGCTATTTTGTTCGAAGTTTGTGAAAAGAGAATGGGAATTAATTCTCGTGAAATTTCATTCCTTCTGGGTCAAAATATATGAAATTTCAAGAGTGAGCTTTATGACGTGCCTTATGAAAAAAAACATTTTCTGCAGGTATCCTCGTCACTTTAACATGTGTCAAAATCTTTCAAAATTTCTGAGAAACATTAAAATTGAAATTTTACATGTGTGATTGGTGACATGGTATGCAATCTAAGTATGTTTTTTTGTTCAACAAGCAAGATTTTGTCAACTATGATTCAAAGAAATCCACACTCACAAACGTACAAAACATGCATATTCAGTCTTTGAAAAAAAGTTACAAGGCAAGTATATTCTGGTTAATTTGAAGAACCCTTTTAGAGGCTTGAGAAAAGTCTTCAAAAGAGAGAAATTACTCTTTTTTAATTATGGAGAAAAGCGGAGAAAATACCCCCTAAGAAAAGAGAGAAACCTCCAAGAGCGGAACAACTACAACACCAAGTATCAACTAACTACAGTGAGTGAATGAATAGATCAAATATATGATGGTTATCTCAAAGTAAATATTGAAATTAGTTTATATAATTTAATGTGAACATTATGATGAATATATTTCTTATATATTAAATTTTATATTTTTTTGGTTGGTAAAACATGTTTCACTTGTATGTATGTATGTATGTATATATATAATACGTTATTTTTATTGGCTTTGGTCATTTCAATATATGGTCACATATGTTAAAGTGACGTGTGTAATTAAAAAAATCTCAAAATAATAATTTTTACTAGAAGCACGTATTAATAAAATCATTATGTTCATATTGAGTCTACGTGGACAATTACTTCGCTTATATTTTAACTGCTAAATTACATTTATCATGTTGCATTTTTTATTTTTATATATTGATGTTGTTTTGCCTTAATTGACGCTGCTAACCGAGAAATCGAAACTAAATTAATGGCAGTGATCGGGAAGATGAATGGACTTTTCATGTAAAGATTGTGCATGCCTCAAGTTCAAATGTTGGTGCGACCTTTTGGCTAAAATGAGAGGCATGGATGCAACTGGGCATCCCAACAACAACGTTTATACAGCTTTGTCAATTTGAGCACATATGAACCACGTGTAAATTTATCGTAGTGTCTCTTTGCGACTCAGCACACATGGAGTAAACTTCAGGCACCACGGACAACACTGACAGGGGCACCGAAGAGTCGTTAACTGCAGCATTGTTTACGTACAGAGGGACTAGCCTTTTGTCTTGTAAATTTATATATTTAACAAACAAATATGCCAAATATGCAATTTACAACTAGCTGTATGTATGAAAGCAAAATAGGAATTGTATCTCACATTACTACATATCGAATGTACTGGAGGAACTGGGGTACACTCATTCCGTCAACATAATAGTTATTCTCAATTTTCAGATGTAAAACGGTTCTTAAGTTATAATTATTTAAATTCTTCAGAATCTTATATAAATATTTTAGTCAACTTCGTGTGTTCCTAGTAAAAATAGGTTGTAGATAAATAATATTTTTAGTAGAATCAGAATCTTTCTTTCCTCCCAAGAGCTCAAAGGCTTACCACGCTGACTAATTATCCCAAAAAATTGCTCCTTCACGCGAGTTGCAGAGAAAATGAACCCCAGAAAAACACTGGAAAATTTTTGGTCGACAAAAACTTTTTCCTTGGGAAAAAATACGCACCTATCAACTATTAAAGCCAATCGGGGTTAATCGCAGGCGCTGACTGGATCGGTCGGTCAAATGGCTCAGAACACCAGACCAATCTAACTGGTTCGAACCCAACCTAACCGACCCATGCCATCCCAGTCCTGCCCTGCCTCTTCTTTTGGCAGAAGATACAAGACAGAAGAAGGCAAGAGCTAAGGGAGGCTAGAGGCCGGAGAAGCCGGGTCTATTTTCTAAGCTTTTTTTTGAAGTTGTAGCCAGAGGAGCCTCCCTATCTCAGGTCCCCGTGGGTGGGAACAAAAAGCTGAGGCTCGTGGAAAGGTGGAAGAGAGAGGAGGAGGGTGTGTTTTTATATAAATCGGGAATTATTCTTTCCCATCTAGTTGTTGCTGGTGGTCCACGTTCTAGAGTTTCTGAATAGGAAATTCTTCAGTTACTTCGCTTTTAGTGTGGACTGACTGGGCTGGCTGGCAGGCTGACTATCTATCTTTGTTGTAAGGATTTTTGCAGTTCATTTCATGTCTTGTTTGTACTGAATTTTATTTTACTCCTTTTCGTAGTTTAAGTGCGTTTTGGTTGACTTGTGTTACTTTTATGTCAGGAAAATGAGAACGATTGTTTTATTATTATTTAGGAAATGCTGTCGAGTTTTTGTTCCCACTGTCATGCTTGGTTTTCATCTTCTCTTCCAACCGTAACCAACCATTGTTTAGCAATTTATTTTTTTCATGTGATAATATGCATTGTTTATTTAGCGGCCTGTGCGTGAGGAACTTGGAAATTATATAAAACGAAGAGAAGGACCACGGACAAGCTTATCAAAATCGAAAGGCAATATTTCCAAACCGTACAAGAAAGAAAGACAATGAGCTCCCAACAAGAAGCCAAACGAGTTTACAAAAAGATTGAGGCAAATGGTTACAAGATATTTAGTTATTTAGTTATTTAAAACATCTTAGATTGCTCTATGCACGTTGTGTAGGAAATTTTAGTTAAAACTGATTGACATTTTAACATTGAAGCCCCTCCAAGAGGGTGTGGTGTACTAGTGTTAAGTAAAAAAAAGCCATTCGTTTTAATTTTCTCGAGAAAATTTAAAACGAATGGCTTTTTTTTTCCACTTGCACCAACTTGATATAGACACGATTTGGATGTACTTTACAGTAACCTATCGCAATATGAAATAGTTGGGCATCGTCCCTTTTCTCCACCAAGAAAATGAAAATTTGATCGGCTCATTATAGAGGCATTCGTAATTAGGATCATGTTCTGGGTACCTATCGTGGTGAACATGATTTTTTAAATGAGTCGCAGGATTTATGTCTTTTTTATCCAAAATGATCAGAATCCTTCCAATGAGTTGATATATCTGATCGAGGACAAAAAATCAACTTTTTTGAAGCAGACAGTCTCACTCATGATCAGTTAACGATATGCCAAATGAATAGAGTGAAACGAGAATATACAAATAAATATGGTGCAGACAACTGCATATATGGAAAGATTTGAATGTTTGACTTAATTGGAATACAAGAGCTCATGCTCTTGTCTCAGCAAAAGCAAACGCGAGTGTATGTGAATCATCGTAAGAGATCAAACAAGCATGTTGAATCTTATTTGCTTCGATGGGAGGAATGTGGACAAGATTTTATAGCATGGAATGGTGAAGAAGGAGCCAGTAATATAGCATGGAATTGACCTTTGTGTTGTACTAGGTGTTATTGTTAAGTATCGAAATCAAATATATTATTAAAATAATTGGTATATCTAATATAATAATCTCTCATATAGACGATAATCTTAGAGTACTTTATATCTTTGTCACTTCGTAAACCTCTTGAGCCAACTCCAACATGGCTAAGACGTGAAAGAGTAATAATCAGCACTGTGATAATAATTTTAATTTTCATACCAAGCCATTCTATAATGCAATCATTACAAAAGTGTATCTGTCAATTTCAGATACATATGCTTATTTATTATGAATATTAAAACTTTAAACTGGTAGTTTGATTCCTTCTGAAAATGTGAATAGTGTAAAATAACAAAAAGGATGGCAAGAACCCATCAAGCCTCACAAGGATGAAACCGAACGGGTATAATGTTGTAAAATGAAGTCTGGAATCCTCATTTCAAAAGATTAGGAAATTCATAGAAATCCAAAAAGAGAGATAAATAAATAAATGAGAATTATTCAAGGAAATAAATCAAAATATCGTGTGAACTAAAACGTTAACTGTTCTAGAAAGTAGTGATCTAAGTAACCATGGTAACTCTAAATAGTTTAGAGAGCGCGGATTCTCACAAATTAAAAGATTTTAAAGGGATCAATATTTTTGATCTCACGTATCTGTGACAAAATTGCATATTTTAACACGAGACATGAAAAGATGTGAACATGACCTATAAAACACGAAAATATGGCCATGAGCAAAAATATACCCGCTCCCCACGATCACATTCGATTCAGGCACGTCGGCGCCAGTCAGTCAGTCAATGGATGGAGCGTCGAGTCGTCGACCTGTTATATCTCGTTGTCCGTCCGAAAAATCCATCCGTCCGGCGAAAATGCCGGAGCCCAAAGTCGGAAGTTCTGAATCTCGCCAGTGTGCGAAGTTGAAGAGGGAGTAGTTCCGACGTCATTTTCTCCTGACAACAGCCAAAACAGATCCGGCACTTGGCCCGCCCGCACTCTCCCATCTGCCACCAATGGAACTCTCAGAATGCGCGTGCCAGGCCTGTCTGAAGATGGTACAGCACGCGTCAGAGCAGCCCCAGCATGGGCCGTAGAGTCAAATATTATATAGTATTTTTTTGTATATACGATTTAGAGTAATTGTTCACTTCCCTAAAATCCATCCAAGGCCCAAAACACAGTATAATAACAAAAGGGATGGGAAGACCCCACCAAGGTTCACTTCCCTAAAATCCATCCAAGGTCATCTTATTTGTGTATCACTCAAGGTAGTTCCCATTATGGCGTACGAGGCCCTTGGAAGATGATATTAAGAAGGTTCGAATTATGTTCATTGTTCTTGGTTGAATTTCTAAATTTTCTTTGACTTGGGGGCTGGCTCAGAACGATTAACTAACAACAAACATACAAGGAGAATACGAAATGAAGGTAAAGTCATTAACAGTTCTTGGAATCCTAAATTTTTTCTTTCTATCGTTGTTTTATTTAATAATTTTATTTTTTCTCCGTCTGTTGCTGTGCTACCTAAGATGTATATATCATAAACACATTTCGGATTCATAAAATGCATGTTATTTGGTAGGAAATATTACCGTACAAATATTCCAGTCCGATAAATCAAGTATATACGGAACATGAATTCAAAGAGAAGTGGGGAAACTCCAACTGTAAATTAAACAAGAAGAGAGTGGATACATTAATGAGAAAAGAAAATCACTCGGATATTATATCTTGCTAAATGTACAAAATAAACTCAGACATATGAGTATATTTAATATGGCATTGTTTAATTGCGAAATGCTCGTTGAGGTGGATGCTGCGACATTATAAACAAGAGGGGAATCCCATATGCACTGGGTAGGGAACAATTCCAGTATCCATGAAACCATCTCAAAAGTAGAGGCGGTGGCGGATCATCAACAATTATGAAATCTCTACAAATGTGCTATTTTTCCCCCCCGATTGTTCAGAAATTTGTGCATAACCAGGATCAAAACAGACATCAATCTAATAGAATCATCTATTTGGGGCAGATCAAGCAGGAACTTTAATTCCTCATTCATGTTAAAAGATTTCGAACTTGGACTTTCATCATACTCGAGAGCTGGTAAAATCATTAGCGGAATCATTAACGGTGAACAACTACACTGAGACTGTCGAGGTGCTAAAGGGCCGAGGCCGGGTACGTAATGGCTGTATGATCTTTTCTTGAACTTTTCAAAAGTACGCCATATAAGTCATGAGGCAGGAAACTCCACGTGTCATGGTGTTGATACTATTACGACGGGGGGATATTACATGCTCTTTATATTCGGTTGCATGGACCAGGGAATAATTAGAATGTAGAGATTTTAAATGTTTTCCTTCCAATGAACGTTGGTGTGAAGAATTGACGTTCGAAGAGGATTGGAGTACTTTGTGATACAAACACAGTTCATAGTAACAAGAAGTTAGTCATTTAAAGCGTTGAGTCTTTTTTCCATTGGAGCAAAGTTACGTTGAAAGTTAATACATGCATTGAAATAATATATACACATCATGCGCATAATACATCGGGAGTAAATTTATTTCATTTATATTGTAGATAATATAAATGATTAACTGAAAAAATGTGGAACCTATCCATGTAAGATTACACTATTAAAATATGTGCCATGTCACCACTTCCACATGAGACATTTCAATGTTATTGGTAATGACAACGTCTGACTCATTGTTACACATCTAAAACTAATAGTGCACTTTACAAGATGTTGGAAATTTTTGTTTTATAGGTTGATATAACCTGCATGACGTTATACTGAAATGTTCTTTTCCTACTCATTTGAGACCTAAAACCATCTTCATATTTCTTTAGAGAAAGGGGCAGCACTTCGTGTGCCATCTTGAGAAAGGCTGATCGTTAGGGCAGCATGTTTTCAAGTCTCTCCAACATGCTCAGCGTCCAGGTTAAAGGCGGATATGGATTCATCTTTGGTTCCTTCCTCTTAGTCTGTCCGGTTTGTTTTATATATATATATATATATATAAATTTTCCCCTCTTCATGTGTGTTGGCCTCA
The DNA here is from genome assembly GCA_014180765.2 of Marchantia paleacea. Taxonomy (NCBI): domain Eukaryota; kingdom Viridiplantae; phylum Streptophyta; class Marchantiopsida; order Marchantiales; family Marchantiaceae; genus Marchantia; species Marchantia paleacea. Next base: position 1,204,343 of record MUAA02000030.1, read on the forward strand.
GGTCTTTATTGTTTCTTGTTGTTTTCCCGGCATAGGTCGTTGAGAATAAAGGGTAAGGTAGAAATCTATGGGGAAGGAATTAGACTTCACAAGGGAATACAAAAATGAATGAAGGAGAGCCATCTTTTTTAAGGGGAAAAATGAAGTTAATACTTGAAGCTGACTGAGGATCCCGTGATCATCCAGCTATTTTGCTCTTGTAAAAGTAGCTCTTATTGGAGTGACTGCTCCAGCTTGAGGATTTTGGCACGTGGTCTCGTCTGTCTTTACATAGTTCACTTCTACTACTACCGAGCTACAAAGTTTGAGGACTGCGTATCCCATAGCATAACGTTCAGATGAAGAATATGATGTCTGATGGGAGAGAATGTTCTGCCAGAGTGTCCAGTCTAAAGGATGGCGATGGCTTACAGAATGTTGTGGAATATGTCCATTTCACATGAACTAGCATCCGCAGCATGGAATCTCAGGGTGGCGTAGAGTCGACTATGCCAATTTTTCGTACGTGTAATTATGTTGCCTAATACCCATCGTCTGAATACACCGAGTACTGGTGTTCTCTGTCGCTAGAACATGAATATGTAATCATCAGATTTGATCAGCTGTCAGTAATCTGATTCCATCAGTATAGTAGTTGACCGATCCATTAGTTGGTGCAGAATACGGCGAGCAGACGAACGTCGACTGAACAGTAGCGGGGAAAGGGATATTCAAGGGAGAAATGGACATCAAAATAGCGACTTTTTCGTATTGGTGAGATGTGGTTTCAAGTTGTAAGTTTAGAGTTTGCAATGACAAGTCCCATTAGAAAGTCCAGATCCTGCTGATCATCAAGAAATGAGGTGACTGAGTCCAAATTGACGAACGTAGAGAGGGCGGGAGAGCAAGAGGTGATGGACTCGGGTTTGGTTGTATGTGTTGTTAATTTCGTCGGCCCGGATCAGTGATGCATCGCAGGGAAAGCGTTGAGGATTGATTCATCGCGATGTGCATTGGTCGGCCATGCGAGGGCCCACCGCTGTGCGGCTTTCTGTTCTCAGCGGTGCACGTGAGCAGAATTTTGCTGCGCAGACTGTAGATAGATAGAGCAAAGGGACGGGACGGGAGGGACGAGCTAATTTATGACAGTAAAATAATTCTCGCTGGCTCCAATTGTCCTTTGCGACGATTTTGTCCAGTTCTCCATCCCACACTCCCTCATCTTCCCTTTCCCGTTTTCTACTCTTACTCCCCTCTCCCCTGCTCTGCGATTCCTTCGCTCGTATCCGTCCTCCAGTGAGTGCATAAATCCTCCGCTTGTCTCCCCCTTCCTCGGTAGGTGCATGCATGCGGATGATCGAGCATAAGGCTCGTGATCAGGACTCGAACGAGACCGGATTTCTTAGTGTTTACATCGGGGCTTGCGACGGAGATGAATTGGACTGGATCGCTGTGGACTTGAGTCGAGTCGGGTCCGGTCTTCACCAGGTCTTTCCTCCTTCCATTCTCCCTTCGAAGCGATCCCGGTAATGCTACTCCGCTGTCTGACTGACTCGTTCTTCGTCCCCTGAGCTCCCTTCCAGTTGCTCAGAGCCTCAGATGCTTCTCGACCCTCCCTCTCTTCCTCGCCTGCTGCTGCAGGAGCTGCTGTGAGTCGCACGTCACTTATCTCGGGCGGGATATCTTCCTTTTTCCCGACGCAGACTCAGCCACTTTATTGACGCGCTGCCTGCTCCGCGCTACTCCTAGCGTGGCGCGGCGCTTGAGGGCCCGAAGCAAGGAAGAAAGCGGAGCTGAGTGAGCCATGCACAGCTAGAGGCGGAGCCGCGGAGACGCCCCATTGATTGATTCATTGCGCTGCTCCTCTCCATCCGCGCCCTCCCTTCCCCGCGCCTGGCCTGGCCCGGCCTGCAGCGTCGCCCGCCTTCCCTTCCCGATCGCTTGATTGCCTGCCTGCCTTGCCTTCCTTAGTCTTCGCCGCTTCCCTTGCCTTCCCGGAGAGACCGGACTCTCGACGATCCCGTATACCTCTAGAGGAAGGGGGCGTGGCTGCATCGCCACCTGCGCTTGGCTCTTTCTCTGTTCTCGTCTGCCGTGCTCTGCTCTGCTTAACTCTACGCTCCAGTCTGGACGACGACTCTGGCTGTACTTTTCTCCGAGAAGGAATACCTGTGCCAGTCTCCTCTCTCTGTGTGCAGCTGCTGCTGCTGAGCTGCTCCTCTGTTTCCACGGATGCTTGGGAGGGAGGGAGGGAGGGAATCACGCCACGCTCGGAAGGCTCGCGCTCAGTCTCGGTGGGTGACCGTGGGTCGGTTGGTCGGTCGTTGCTGCTTGCACTGAACTTCCCTGTACAGTGTGCTGCTCTGCTCTGCCCTGGCCTTCCGTGGGCTGGGCTGGCTTGGTGCGGGTTGCTTTGGGTAGAGGCGTCTGTCATTACTCGAGGATCTTGATGCAGTAGAGAGCAGCTACTCGTCGACGCCTCCGTGTTTCGTTTTGTCTCCTCGTCTGTCTGAAAGTCTGTCCAAGAGAGTGGCCCTTGTTCCTGCGCACGTAGTTCGCCCCATCTTCTCTCGTCTCGTCTCGTCTCGGGCGATCATTGACTTGCCTTTGGCTGGCGTACGTTTCCCGAGCGTTTGCCCTCTCCTTGAGGCTTTTAATTTTCCACTTGTCTGCTATTTTCTCCGATCTGGTCGTAAGTGATGGTGCCCACGGAGCAGAGATCTAGCTGCTTCCTCTTCCAGGGGGTAGATTGATAAGCGCGGAATTCGCTGAATCAATTTGATCTCTGCACACCTGCGGCAGAACTCGTTGGAGATGATCTTCCGTGGATTCGGTTTTTAGCTGCAGGACAAAGCTATGCGATGCATTAGAGAGGAGGTATAAATTGTACGAAATTTGGCCAAACAACTTTCCCGACTAAACCGAGAACGGTTGTGCAGAATGCCCTTGCTTTGAGAATCTTTTGACCAATTTCACAAAATCAGCTGTACCATCCGAAATTGGGGAATTTATTTGGCTTCGACTGTTGCCTTCCGGTCTATTCGCCTGGTAAAGATCCTCTCCTCCTCACTCTAAACGACAGCTTCGCGCTGCAATTTTTAAACATCAAGGTTAAGGGCAGCTGAGCAGCTTTCGGGAAAGTCACCAAAGAACACCAGTTACCTGCACACGAGTTTTGTTCTTACTGACTCCGTTGACATTTTACAAGGAGTACGTACTTTCGAACCTTGCTCCTTGCTTGTAGCTTGGTTTTAACGAGATTTGCGGGCTTTTTGTTGCAGCAGACGTCTTCTGATTGAATTCAAGGATCCAAGATGTCCAAGATGAAGTGGTTGAAAGGCCTTTTCGGGACTTCCGAAGACCCTCATCGGAGATACGACGGTGGCAATGACAACGAGCCGTATCGCTTACCGAATTTGTTCGAAGTGAGTCAAGCCACGCGAGGCTGCTGTCCTGCAGTGCTGAACTGAAGACTGCTATGAAATCGTTTCGAATTGTCGTCCGATTTCTCGAATTTCGTGTCCTGCCTACTTGCTCTAGCCTGTTAGCTATTTTGGTGTGAGGTGATGCTGTCTGAACTTCTCCTTCTCGAAGCTCTCGTTAATTCACTGACACAAGATTGGAGAGGTATCGTTGGAGCTTCTGGAGATCCTCAAATGTCTGTGTTGCACACGTTCAGGACCCCAAACGAAACGATGATTATTACGGGAGTTCATCCAGAGCGACTGAGGAACTAGACAGAGCAATTGCTCTTTCTCTTACAGAAGAAGAGTTAAAGCGCAAGTCAACAGGTCTGATTTCCATCCGAGGCTTTTAGTCTTCTGACTGGTCAGCAAGTTAAGCATCGGTTTCGTCATTACAAGTCCAACGTGTCTTGGCAAAATGTACCCTAAAGTCACAAGACCCATTACAGGACTGAACTTGAACCAATTGAACTGATGTATGTGGATCGAGCTCGATACATCGTACCTGCTTTCAACAGTCCGGAGGATGTTCATGTACTGACGTCGTAGCCAACGGTCTGAACGTACAGTTTGCGTACGTTTCATCTAAATGCTGGTGCCACTATCAGATGATTTGAGTATTTGTTACTGGGACCAGGAAATTAAGATACACGAGCTGGTTCACCTTTCATTAATGTGGAGGAGGACGTTCCCGTGCATCCAGGTGGCCATGATGATTTGAAAACATTCAATGGGAGGTCATTTAGTTCATAAAGAGTGAAGACGAAAATATTATTGCACCTTCAGTGAAACTCAGACCGAATTTCCCGTTTTATACCATTATTAAAGGAAATTACGAACGAGATTTCGTTATCCGAAGATGAACAGGAGTTGTTTTCTGTCCTGATGAGACCCCACATCAGGTTTTCTTCCCTGAATATCCGATAACAAAGACCGATTAATCGCCTTTGCTTTACGCACGATGACGATGTGAAATCAGGTCATAGGTTTTACCCAAAGTACAAGTTTTAAGCTAATTTACCTGAATCGACCTGGACTTTATACAGAAGGAGAGAACTCCCAAACACAGTCCGATGAGGAGCTAGCGAGAGCTTTGCAAGCAAGTCTGGATTTGGATAACAGACCTAGAGAAGCTTTTGATTTTGGATTTTTCGGTCCATTTTTTGACGGTCCAGCTTCTTCGGCACCTCAAGAAGTCCCACCGCAAAGGTTAGACCTAACCACAATCTATTCGTATTTTTTCATTAGTTTTAACTGCTATTCTTTGGCTCACAGATTCCAAACCTCTATATTCATCATGGAAATCTCCATAGTAGAGTGAGGAAGACCTCTATAAGTATGGACTTCATTATCAGTTTCAGTGCTAATCGTTGACGAGCTCCTGTGTGCTTGTTGTATGTGGCGGTCGACAGATCGCAGCCTATCTGTGCAGGATGTAATCGGCCTTTGGGAACAGGACGGTTCCTCAGCTGTATGGAAGCTCAGTGGCACCCTCGCTGTTTCCGATGCACAGCCTGTGACGAACCAATTACTGATCATGAGGTCAGACCTTGTGCTCTTCCGGGATAAGAAAAACTGATTTCAGCCTACCAAGTAATTCATGTGACTTGCACAACCGTTGGCATTTATGTTTCCCCGGATCAATTCTTCTAGCACGACTAAACAGATTCTGTGTTTCCTTTTTAGTTATGATCGATTCGGTAACTGTTTTCTTGCCGTAATCGAAATCTTTTTCTCTATCTAAGCAGAACGTCTAACTTGTAACTAGAAACCACGCGGATTATTGGATGTGCCTGGGTAGCAAGTCATACAACAGCAAACAGCAGCTAATCCAGTTTGTGTTGTTATTCTTGCCCTTCCAGTTCTCTGTCCAAAAAGAAGACCCTTATCACAAGCATTGCTACAAGGAGCTGTTCCATCCGAAATGTGAAGTGTGTCATAATTTTGTAAGCTTTCAAACAGTTTCTAAGGCTCAATTCTACCTCATTTTATCATACTTAGTTGTCAAGCCCTTTGTTCTCTCTTGGCAATGTGTTATCGGCAAGCTGAGATCTAGTGTGATTTTCACCGTTGCAGATTCCAACAAATCGTGCCGGCCTGATAGAATACAGGTCACATCCCTTTTGGCAACTTAAATACTGTCCTTCCCACGAAACGGACAGGACTCCACGCTGCGGTAGCTGCGATCGTATACAGGTGAGTTCCACGTTACATGTCTGTTTCAGACGTCTTTTATCTGGCCCACTATTCCTGTGTGTGACTTTTGGAAGGTAGATTGGACTTTTGGAATTTTCGGATCTTTGATGGAATAATTCAACTTCTGAAATGATATATTGTGGTTGTTTTCAGCCTCGGGACCAGACGTACGTCGACTTGGATGATGGGCGCAAACTCTGTTTGGAATGCCTGGACTCGGTGATAATGGATACGAAGGAATGCCAGCCCTTGTACTACAATGTTTTAAAGTTTTACAAACACCTGGGCATGAATATTGAGCAAGAGATTCCCATGCTTTTGGTGGAAAGACAGGCCCTAAACGCTGCCAGAGAAGGCGAAAGAGATGTATGTTTGGTGAACATCCTCCAGTGTGTATGACAGCTCATTTCCGTCGTTTCAAACGTGCATGTCTGTTTACAGTACGAAGTACCATTGCGGAGGCATGGAATGGTTCCTTCTAGAAGAGAAATTGGAATATTCAGAATTTCTATCTAGTGGAAGCTGTTCAAGTGTGAGTTAGTGTCAATCAGTGTACTCACCATCAAACGGATGATGTCTAATCCATGAATACATTGTGAGCCACTGAGTTATGTAGTGACGCCCATTTTGCAGGGACATCGTCATACTCCTGAAACAAGAGGCTTGTGTCTATCTGAAGAGCAGATTATCACCTCCGTATGTACTTCACCCGACCTGTCTATGTGGATGGATGTTGACCTAGAGTGATGATAAGTACCAGTTCTGCATCAGATTCTTCTGTGGCATTCATTTGAAAGACAGTTTATGATTCACATTCCATGACATGGAATGATGTGGAAGATGTTATAGTAAGTGAATCATAAATCGTCTCTTATTTATTCTCCAGGATAGACAGACCTAGGAAATTTCTTCTAAGAGGATTAGGATACGGCGTTTCTCCTAGAAATACCCCTCATCAGTTAACTTTTCACATGTGGTAGGGTTTTGGAAGCTAAATGTAAGGCTATTGAGTGTCTTCCAATCGAGTGTCTGAAGATTGGCTTCAAACTTGGTTCTCTGCAGGTATACAGAAAGCCATCTAAAGTGAGAGGAAACAAACCTTTTATGGTGCGAACAGAATCGCAAAAATTGGTGCGGCATTGTGAAGTCACTGCGATTCTTGTTCTATACGGCCTTCCCCGGTAAACACATCATCATTTTACGTTGTAGCTTCGTGGCTGTGCAGTCTTTGGCGCAGACGTCGTTTGTAGAGGAATTTGTTGACATATGGATGGTTGTAAGTATAGATGCTCGAGATGTCCACGCGATCCTGTATGACCTTCTTTTGATCACTTTTTACTAGAAAAATTCGTCTTGAGATCTGGCTCAACTCTGGAAGTGAGCAGATTCTCAGCAACCTTGTTGTGCAGAATGCCACTGCTGAAACCAAGAACGAAATTCATGGAAATCCTAAGCCATATATCAGATAGATCAGAATATACAATTCTTCAGATGCGTCTGGATTTAGGCCCCGAGTTATTCTCCTAAGCTGTGATTTCTGAAGAATCGCTTTGGTGACTAAAAACAAGAGTCTTTGCAACCATGTTGGGTCTTCCTATCTTCTATGCAATCTCCTCAATTATCTATAAGCCGCAGGAATAGTGTAGATCTCTGAAGGGTCTTCTGACATGTCTTCGATTATTGTGTTGTTTTAGTTTTACTGCTACTTTTTCATCCCTTTGACAGGCAGCATGTTGGATAACCTCGTTGTTTGTAAGTCTGACATTATTACATTATTCTATTGTCAGGTTGCTCACGGGGTCAATTCTTGCACATGAGTTGATGCATGCATGGTTGCGGCTTGATGGTATCGTTCCCTTCTCTTCATCTTACCCATCTTTGACCATTCTGTAATTGCAAAGACAGTATATTCGCCACTGTGTCTGATTTATTCCATGTTTTGGTAAAGCGTAGAAAAAATGCACAGAGCTCTCGAATGATCGTTGAGACGTTGATCCTAAAGTTCAACACTCTTGAACGTCTGCAGGACGTTTTCCGACCCTTGCAAGTGAGGTTGAGGAGGGCATCTGTCAAGTCATGGCGCATATGTGGCTGCTTGCTCAAACAGGCTTTTCTGGCTCTTCCACTTCAGATGACCTTAAGAGAGGAAACCAGGTCGACCAGCTTCGACTTGGGGAGTTTTTTAGGCACCAGATTGCACATGATCCATCTCCAGTATACGGAGGGGGTTTCAGGGTGGGTCAGATTGCTGTTGGACGTTATGGTCTTCCACAGACTCTGGAGCACATGAAGTTGACCGGTACGTTTCCTCTCTGAAAGTGATGTCAGCTGACAACAGGTGTTCCAGTGGCCTGTGCTGCAAGTGTCGACACCATCGAGAAGTCTGGCGTTGTACTACATTAGACACTTCAACGAGCACTTCACCGAGCTGTATATTCGCATGTTCTCGGGCATTTGGCAAACTCTCCGCACTTGTAGTCAAATGATTCTACAGTTATCAAAGTAAGCGTCGAAGGTTTCCAAGATAAAATACAGTCAATCAATCCAGATATTTCCACCGGACTCCCGGACTGGTGGTCCCCTCAAAATAAAATCTGGGGACCTCCTGGTCAGCCGCCCTAAGGTGAGCTGCCTACATCAGTTTTTTTGTAACTTCTTATTGTACATACTGCTCGTATTAAGCCCGACTCCCTCAACAGACGTTGATGGACACGGGAAAGATGTGAAGATTAGGATAGTAATAATTAATATATATATATATATATATATATATAAATGTCGTCTCCATCACTGAAGTCTCTTGTAGTAAGAAAAAGGGCATCATAGCAAATAGGAACATCATCTTGGTGGCCGGAAATTGGTTTAGAGGTGTCCCCAGCTGGAGATTTGGATGTGTGAAAATCCCTGCATTTGTAGGTAGTAAGCAGTAGGAAGATCCTCGAGTTTGTGAGGACCTCCTGGTTCACACATTTCCTGACGAACTGAAAACGCAATCGACAAATCTTTTCAGCTGTTTAAACTGACTAAGAATACACCTCTCTCCTGATACTGTCGAATAGATGGATCTTGCAGTTACCAGTAGTGAAGGTGTTTTGGAAATTGTGTTGATCATCGGACGCTTTTCATACATGACAAAGATACTCTTTGAAAGTAGCAATATCTGCAATGTACCAGTTCAAATTACGTTTATGGCTGTTAGCGCTAATTGTTACCACTTAAACATCAAGAAAATTATATTCACATGACCTAAATGTTGGGCAAACCTAACCACAATTGTAGGATACAATATAAATCTTTAATTATTACAGCTATATTCCTGAACAGAGAAATGAAGATAGCGACCTTAACATGAATAACCCGTCATTATCGTTGACCCCTTTCTACTCTGTCCGTAATTTGAAACTGTGGAATTTACTTAAAATACTTTTCATGCGATTCGGTCACCAAACAATGCTTGCATCAGGAATAACAAAGTTGAGTTAGAGGACTCTACATTTATGATGGTATGAATAGATTGTTAGGAAAGACTGCGGAAGTGGTAATTAAGGCCGAGGAGAGAGAAAGTAGCAACATTGTCCACTCGTGACATCTATGCATTCGGTGAATGAAATCTGAGTGTTGATGAATGGGGCTGTCACAAGGAAAAAGAGGTTGGGAATTGGGTCAGGAGCACAAGAGGCTATTCGATTGTGGGAGAAGTGTAGAGATTGCAGAAATTAGGGGGAGCATTTTTGGCATGGGGATGGGATTGTGTTTGTCTATAGATGTGTGAGAAAGTTCGGGCGAAGAAAACGAAAAATCGACAGGATGGAGAAGTTATTCCGATTTGTGATATGTTATCTAGGGGGCTACCATAAAACCTAGGCCTTATGGTTGCTTTTTATTACTAGTTTTCTAGTCTTTTAAAATATATTGAGTTGTAGTTAACTTGAACTTTTGGCAAAAGGGAATGGTGTACATTTCTTCATTCTTGGTGCATATGTACTCAAGAATGAAGTGCTTGACATATATAGAGAGGAAGAAGTATCAGATGGGTGGACTCAGCAATGAAGATACAAGTAGTGGGTCGATAAGGAGTTTGGGGTCCATTGGAGATAGAAGCCTATCATCACTTGTGGCAAGAGAAGTCATGTCGGATGAGTTGGACGAGGTAATGCGAGAGATTGAGGATTCTATATTTGGGCGTGAAGATCCGGTGGAAGAATTGATAAAGCAAAGCCCTAGCATGGAAGAAGTAGTGGAGTCAGTCTCAAAGAATCAGAAGTTAAAGGAGATAGTCCACTCCCCGAGTCCAAGGTTGAAGACGTCGAGGCCGAAGGTAAAGACATCAAAGGTTAATGGTGGAGAACCAATCAGTATTGCAGTTGTCTTAGAAGTATTCCACCCTTGAATATATCAGTCCATATCTCGCTGAGCTCCATCAAGTCTCTATGTGATGCACCGCATTGCTCAAGGGAAGAAGGATCAGACCCAAACCATTAAATAGTTGATTGAATCTGTCGAACGTATCGAGAAGCAAAAGGCAATGATGGAGGAAAAAGTGTAGGGGGCGAAGCCAACCTATGCAAAATTGTGTAAAATTACGAGTGCAGAAGCCAACTTCGTGGAGACGAAGAATGAGAAGTTGTGCCAACAACAACAGAGTTTGAAGAGACAATTACATGAGGTCGATGTAGAGTGGCCGACGAGTTGGAAGTGTTGACAGGTAGATGCTCGCAAAACCTTTTTGCTAGGTATGATGAGGTGGAGGCCAAGCGGTTGGAACGACTCAGTGAGGTGATGAACACTCTCGTCAATTCGAAGGTCAAAACGAAAGGAAATGTATAAGACAATGGGTCATGAATGTCAGGAGGCAATACGGATTCACCAGAAGGAGATCATAGTGGATATCCGGGAGTTACAGTTGAGTGTTGATGCTTTTTCAGGGAAGGTAGAATCGCCATCGAAGGATGCTGATCTCACCCGGAGAAGTCGGAGAGAGCAATCTGTATAGTGACAGTAAGGAGTAGACGTTAGTAAATTCTTGTATAAATAAGAGCACGATTAGAGAAGTCATATCTTTTGATATTGCAAGTGTTCAATTGTCAAAGAATTCAAGTGTAGTGAGGATAGAACGGGAGCTTGGGAAGCTATAAGTTGCCAAAATCGATAGACATAAACTGGATTGGTATACTCGCGAAGTTATTCGAGTGTTCATGCACAAGTTGTTGTAAAATTTGGTGCACCAGTAGTATTTCTTAGAGCTTATCGCCTATATTTCAACTTGTAATAGGGAAAATCTACCCTTCTATTTATAAAATTGAGGAATTCTCTCATATTGTGACTCAATTGTTTTGGATGGGTGTCATGTCAACCAAATTGGTGGTTGGAATCTAACTCATCACAAAACGGGATGGGGTATAATTTGAAAGGTCCAAGGAGGATGGCGAGTTAAGCAAATCCCTAAAGTATATATGATAAAAAATGGTATCTATGATGGAGCCTGGGAGATATATTGTCTATTCTCATCCAAGGTTGAACCAATACCAACCTTGGGGCATGAGACAATGTCTAGGTTGATATTTAGGGTATATTGTACCCAAGAGATTTAGAAGACTCATGAACTTAAAACTCATGTATGGACTTAAGGACCAAACTCTAGACCTAAACTCTATTGATAAATCTAAGTTCTATAGATAGACCTAAAACCTAGTCATCGGACCCAAAGACCATATCAAGATTTAAGAGTCCAACTTTTACTCAAGAAAAAGAATAACCTAAGTGATCCAAGCCCAAATCCAAAACCATATGATTGAACTCTAAATTAGTTGATTGATAACATCAATTTTTGTAATGCAATTAATTGTGTTTAAAAAAATTATGATGAATTAGTTTGACATCTTTATGAAATTTCATATTTTTAATATTTTATACACATTTAGACAAATTTTTGCATATGAATAATGTTGTTTGTTCATATGATTGATTTTTTTCTCTTGTTTTTCCTCAATAAGTTAAAAATCAAATTTTCAAAAAATTTAATTCAATGTGACTTGTTAAGATCCTTACATCTTATAAAAAATACCAATAGAAGTAACAATTATAGGTTAGTTTTATCAAAATATTAATCATCTCAATCTTATTTAAATATTTAATTATTACGACATGAAATTGACTAGAATAATTATTCTACTCTATTATTTTTAATACATTAAATATGTGGGATTAAAAATAAAAAATTGCACATCAATATCATGATATTTATTCCTTCTCAACATTCAAATTTAATTTTTTTTTAATAAAAATGTTATTTTTTTAGGTTACAAATTTTTACTTTTAAATTTGATCTGGATGTCATGTTTTGCAAAAATATGAATAAATTAATCATCATCTTCTTTTTTTTTTTTACCTTTTGTATTTTTTGTGAGTATATTAAGCTAAAAGTATCAGAGTAAAGCTAACCATGATCAATCATAATAAAAAAATATGTTAATTTCATTAAAATGATGTGCTTTAGTAGACTTATTGAAGCTAATGTAATCAAGTTCACACTAATTTGTTTAATCTATATGTAAACTAATATTTTAAATTTATAATAATCTAATAAATTTATAATTACCTAATACATGACAATGTTGTAAACTATATGCAATCTTACTTAATTTATCATGAGTAGTTTGTATGCTAATTAATTTTTATATGTTCTATTGAACTAAATAATATCTTGTAATGATAGTAATTTTAATCTTTTATAAAATCTAAATTAGTAATTTATCATTTTTTTAATACAATCAAGCTCATGATTATAAAAATTAAAAGTGAGTAATTAGTATACATATACATATATCTATCAAATTTTTATATTTATACATTTATAAATGGATCCAAAAAATGAATAATCATATATTAAACTTTGATTAAATTATGATGATAAATTATTATTGTTTAAATGTAGTTTTATGATATTTTAAGTAAGTTTGCTAGCATATGCACTGAGCATTAATACTTAAATCACAAGTTAATATTCTTATTAATCAGATTATGTGTCTAATTTCTAATTTTCAAACATCATGTCCAACATTATTTTTGTCTGATGATATAATATATATAAATATATATTTATATATTTATATTTATATATATAAACTATTAGATTAAAAATAAGCAAGATGAAAATCAAAATTTATACATCATATGGTCAAGATAAACAAAACTTTTGCTGATATAAAATGTGACATGTTCTCTCGTTTGAGAGTAAATTTTTTGTGTATCCTTTTTTAAATCTATAAATGATTTTTTGATCATTAAAATATTACACAAGTGTTACAATGATTCTTAATTTAAAAAAAATACATTACAATTTAATTTATAACATCATTTTTATTGAATTTTTTATTTTTATTGAATTTAAAAAAAATTTTAAAAAATTATTTATAATATATATGAATGATATCAACCACTTTGAAATCAATTTCTCATATGTTTTCATGGCTTTGTAAACATTTCACTATGAAATTATATTGACATGGTTTTATGTATGATTTTTGAACCCATAAATCTGGTGAAATATCTCATTTTAATGAGCAAGAATCCAAAACTTTACAAACATAATATTCAAAATAAATATTTTTTGTTATTTTTCGAATATAATTATAATCTTATTGGTTTCACTGCCAATTTTTAAAAGTAATGTTGAAATTGTTTTGTATTACATGTGATTGTTATGATTAGATTCATATATAACTAAATTACATTTTATAAAATTAGTTATTTTGTTTGTTAACTATTTTTTCCTTGCATTACATACCATATTTTGCATAACATTATTATAAATAGTGTGATGTACTACGGCTAGAATATGTACATTATTTATATACTTGTGAAGTCACATGTAATATGATGTATTCATGTCTGTCATCTCTATGTCATTCATGTCTTCATACATTCATGGATCAGATTAAGTAATGTCTATATATTCTGACATATTATGTGCCCACATTTTTGTCATAAACGCGAGTAGAATATACTAAAGTTTAATATGTATGAACATGAATATATTGCAATGCAACCTTCAAGATCTTAGAGTTTGACATTGCTAAAATTTGGAAACTTTCTGCCGTTGCTCTAAGCGCCATTGGGGATACTACATCGAGAAGAACGACAAGCAACTGTATTTATGGATGTCTAAAGTTCTGGAGATATTTGATCGTTTGACAAGTTGGGCCAATAGCTTCACACTCCTCATCAAGGATGTGTTTTGGACCCAGTATCGACCAGATTCGAATGTTCATGCCGAATGATTCTTTAGCAAATTACATAAAACCTCAATTTCACCCCTGATCTAGAATCAAGTAAAATAGCAGTCAAGAAATTGTCAAAAGTTGACCCATCTTTTCACTGGAATGAACTCTATCATGTTCGGCCACACATGATTCTCTAGAGGCCACTTTGCTTGAAGAGCTGTCCAAAAACCGTGCCATGCTACAAACGAGTGAAAATGCGCAGTCCGAAGAATACGATGAATGTCTTCATAGTTTCCGGACCAAGTTCATCGGGCCAAACCTTCTATGGTTTCAATAGGACAGGTTTGCTCACGGGTCTAGCACGAGCTTCTTCTCTTGCATTCGGAGCTCTTCGAATTCTTGTGAATAGTTCCTCTTCTCTGAATATATACCCTTTGTAGCCACAGGAGAGTAACGGTTGAAAGCAAGAGAAAGCGAGCTAAACTAAATTCATCTTTGTTTTAATTTGATATGTGTTCTGGGTGGCATTATATTTCATCCCAGAATGTCTGATTTTTTACAAAGTGTATGGACGCCATGTGTACACCCTGTGGGAAATTTATCATTTGTGTGCGTCAAGTGAAATGCGATTCATCATATGTAGAGCAAAGGGAAAAGCTTAAAATGTTACCCAGGGGCTATGAATGAGGATACATCCTCGTGATATATACTGCAAAGGGAAACTCTTAAAATGTTACCGACACAACAAGGAGGTTATGAATAAGGATACAGTTTTGTGTGACGAGTGATTCAACCAATAAACCAACTGCGATTTATCTTTGCGACATGGGGAGCATGGACTGTTTTGAGGTTCACACTCCCAGAGAGATGAAAGTTATACAAATGACTAACTGAATGAGAATTTTGAAGTGCAACAAAAATCCAAGGAGGGCTACGGGAGGAGAAGCAGTGGAGAGCCCGAGTACTTATAACAAATCTGATTGTCATTACTTGCTTTGGACCTGAAGACTACAAGGATGTGAATGAAAGAGCTCAACCTAGACCTATCACTTCTTGATGAGGACTTCCATTGTTTATATACGATGTCCAAGACATGACTCAAAAGATTTGATGTGTTCGAAAAGCTTTGTGGTTAAATTGCCAAGGCTGATCTGTAGTTGGTTCCCAAAACTTATATTTGATCAACTTGCACATTTATCACTTGTTTCCCTTGATGGTGAAACGAGAAAGTGTCAGTGCAAGAGAAATATTGATAGTACATTTTTACAAGTTTCCAGCAAAACAACGGATCGAATGAAGAACAAACAGAAGAGGAGAACTTGCTGAATGAGTTACGTTTCAACCTATATAAATAGCATTTTTCTTCCTTGTCAGTTTCTATGGCATGAAATCATTCATTTACAACGTCAACCTTGGAATATGGTGGAATTTGTTGTCACCCAAGATCTCTCAGCATAAGACGGCACAACCATCTGGTGGCTGTTTTTTCAGACCTTGCAAGCCTGATGCGATGAGCTCCTTCTTCTCGACCTTTAAGCTCTTTACCTGCTTTCTCCGATCACCCGGAGTCCGATTCTCGTATTCTTCCCAGATGGACCAGATGTCGTTTTGTTCTAAATCCAGGTGACCTTCTTCTAGCCTGTCTCTCTCTTCTACGAGATCCTTGAGTGATTTGGATTCCCTCTCCAGTGCCTTCTCCAACTAAATGTCAGCTCTAAGATGTTCCCCTTTTCAAACGTGCTATCTGTCCTTTGCAACCATCTTGAAAAACTCCTTTTATTTTGCACCATTTGAAGAGTCAAGTCCTTCGTTCTCTTGCAGCCTTGCAACTTCTTCTCTGAAATTTCGGTTCTGATCGTGAGTAGGTTCATCCCTCGATCGCACACTCTTATCTTGCCGTGCCTGAGAGCAAGTTTCCATTCAAATCAGAGATTTTCTCTTCCAGCTCGTGATTGACCTAGATCGCATCGACTTGAGAGTTCGATGCGATCTAGATCAATCACGCCTTGCCTTTAATGACATCATCGCTTCGAGCTCGCATGCCCATTTCTCGGTCGTCCATTTTGTTACCTCTCCCCGCAAGTTGTTGAGCTCTTCATTCTGCTCATCCAGCATCCGGTTTTGAGCTTGAGCACGGTCTGATATGTGTCCAACGCTCTGCTTCAGATGGCTGATCTCATCATCCACTGCATTCAGCAAATGATTGTGAATCTCCCGCATTTTGTTCACCTGCCTCGCAAGCATTTCCTTGTACTGCTTTGCTGCTTGCAGCCTGGCCTTCATGAGACAGCTCTAAAGAGAGCTTTAGAGCTGTCTCGTAGCTGGCCGGCTTTCATGATCTGCATTTCATCATCTTTGAGACTAGCACCGGTGTCTTCAGAACTGCGACGTAGCATTGGCTCCATGGTTTTCTTCTCCTCGTTCTCTCTAATCATATCTTCTCGGATCTTTAGCTTCGCTTGCAGTCGTTCCAGCCGATTCGACCGTCTTGAGTGTTCAACTTTTGCATGATTCCAGCGCTGTACCAAGACGCTCCTTTGCCTCATGCGGTCTGCTCTTTGTCGAAGCTGCACCGCCTCCATACTCCTCATGTGATCGTTCACGTCGTTCACTCCGTCCTTCAATATCTTCAGCTTTTCCTTCAAAATGAAGGGCCTGGCACATTCTCCTTCTTTATTTTCCCGTTGATCTTGGATGAGTTCGCATCCGTTGCCTTCTCCAGACCAAACCTCGTGAAGATCTCAACGACTTCCTTCTTCAGACTCCAAAATTCTTCTTTCAGGTGATCTTGAAGGACCAGCTGAGCATTGAATGTTTTATTTCAGCTCCAATGCATTCCAAAAAGCTCTGCGTGCTCACTGAATTCCTGCAGACCGCGACTTTGGAGCTCGAGCTTCAAGGCATGCAGAAAGTTTGCCAGTCTTTAGTAGAATATACACATTCCGCGGGACCCCGCCCAAATGCAACCCGTGCAAGAGAAGTTTCAGCTTGTGATGCAATTTCACCAGAGTGGAAGGAGATACACTCTCCGCGTCTGTCACCAGCCACGGTGGGTTTCGGAACCAAAACCGTGATGAGTTCGGTGACTGCATGATCAGCTGGCCCTCAAGCTCATCCTCCAACCTTCGGTACCCTGTCCAAAGCTCGTTCACAGTGCTCGCAAAAGTCCATGGAAGGCTTCTCTCCAAGCTCATAATGAGTGACAATGTTCACGCAGTGTCATGCAACTTCAGCATCGTCGTGGCCCTCACTTGGCACCCGAGAGCTCACCGTCTCTAGCTGCGCCTCAAAGTCAACCCCTCCTGTTTCAGTATCTGCTTCTTCTGGCTCAGCTGTGACACGGCTGAGCATCAATGGGAGCAGTTGAAAGCTTCTGTCGACTCTGGAGTAACCGATCCACCTTCAACCTCGTTCAGATCATGGTACCCATGATCTACATCAAGGAGTCCCCCTCCTTTCCCTCCGCTTGCACATTGATTTCACTTTCTTCCTTCAGTCGTTAGCAGCCTCCGGGTGTGTCCAGAACTCATGCTCTAATGGGTCACGGACGCTACAAAACCATGCCGCATGTTCCGGATCATAATCTAATGTCAGCATAAGAGCGCCCACAACTTTTTTGGCGCATAAGTTATGCAAGTGAGCTTGTGGATAGCCTCGGTCTCATTTGCTGAGTTAGACGCGTGCTGATGGAAAGAGTCAATCCGCTTCACCAGATTCTTCCACCAGATTTTTCCCCATGCCAGACTCGTTATTCAGAGCAGCTTTCAAGAGTACCATTTGTCCCCAAGTCAGAACAGCGTTGTTCTGCTGCAGCAAGTGAGATTGGCGTGCAAATTTCCCTGCAGTGCGCAGAGCTTTTGTCTCTGTGTAGAATTTCAATTCAAGCACATACTCCATAGCCATTTCAATTCGTCCCAATTCAAGCATGTGTAGAATTTTCATAGACCCTGCTGCCTCCAACAGAACTTTCAAGCCGTCATCTTCCGGGGGATCGGACTCTTTGGCGAAAGGATCAGAGGCTTTGATCTGAAGAGCCTCTAATCGGCTCCTGTTCTCTTTCTTCCCACTTCCTGGCCACCATCTCAGATCTTCCAACACTTGATCACAGACGGCTGAAAACCGAAGTTTTGGCGACCTAGGGGCACTTCCATCTCGAGAACTTCAGATCTCTTGGAAGAAAGTTCCAACATTCTTTGTTACTCAGCTGACTACTTTGCTATCCTTAGAGACTTAGCTTGAAATCATGAGCTTCTTGCAAACTTGTGCGAGATTTATAAGCCAGCCAGCGAGCCAGCTCTCGACCATGGCAGAGAGCACCATCTTGTCCAATATATGACGCATTTTATGATTCCATCAATGATGAAGACGCTCCATGATTCTTCAGAACAAAGAAAGTGTGAGAGCCGAGAATGTGTCCATGCAGTTGATCGATAGCAGGTACCGAGTGAACTTTCTCAGGACTCATGAGTCACAAAATTGACAGCAACCAATGTATCAGCTCGTGGACTTGCGTACTGGTACCAAACATAATCATTCCGATTTTACAACTTACCCTGGATTTCATTTGCTTGGTCATTTCTGATTGCTTTGGTACGAGGTTGACATGAAAGATTCACTTGTCATTAAGCTCCAAGAACGGACGCCCTTGACCAATTTCAGGTGGTTGATGAAAGGACAGTTTTCACCTGAAATTTCATGAAATGTAGGCTGAACGTTTATTGAAACGGACGGTGACGTTAACTACTCTCCCACCAAGTCAGATGTTCGGTGGAAACAAATGAAAGGTGACCAGACCAGCATCACATTCTCCGAGCTTAGATAAAAAATATGATTTATATTCTAGTTGCATTGGATTAGATATGCCTCGCTCTAGTACTTCTAGAATAATTGTCTCAAAAGTGATCCCATATATTAAATTACTTAGACCCCGATGTGGCCACCTGGACTATCAATGACCCCCATACGCAAAAAGACTTACCCAGACCCTATATGACGAGTGATGTAAACATGAAAATAATATCATCATAAATGTGGAAACCATTACACAAAGGAAGAGAAAGGGAGGGGCATGGAACATTGCACTAGTAATTGGGTGTATCATCTTCTAAATTTGATGTTCTTCATGTATTTGTTTATATGTATGCATGATGTATATGTGAAAAGACTTCATGCATCAATCTTTTCACATGATAATGAACCCGAGAAAGTAAAATAACAAAAGGGATGGGAAGATCCCATCAAATCGTACATGAACCAAACCGGTAACATGGGGCTAGGCCCCAATAGTATCACACTGGGAAATGATAATTTCACATGATAATTGACATTTTCTTATCTCGGTGTAACTCGGTAACAACTTGTAACTTGTATGTTCAACTCCCTTAGTCATATTGGATCTACTACAATTCTATTTAACCATGTGTAATAAGTGTTACATACACTTCCTTAGAGTTGTACAAAAGTGCACATAACAAACGCAGCAAAAAATCTTAAGATACAATAGGTTATGATTTTTTCTTATAAAATCATCAATTTGAGTCTTCTTCAACACTGTGGATGGAGTCATCAATCACGGAGCACATGCAATATAGCTTATTTTGAATAAAACCTAAGCATGAAACATTCATTCAATATTGTTCTTGCATACTCTACAATATATTTTTATATCTCTTTCCCATCATCATGCTAAGAAATATAAGATGTAATCACTCAAACTTTTATATTTAGTTTAATCAAGATAATAATCATTTTCTCCAACATAGCCTTGAAAGAATCAAACGTTGTGATTTTGTGATACATGATTTTGATTGTCAACTACTTGATGAATCATCATGTTTGCTTATTCAAAATCTAATTGATTTTTATCAAAGTAATAATTTTATATATTATATTTTAAAATATTTATTGATTTCATTTCATTTAAAAAAAATCATTAAATAAACAAATGAATTCATCCATTCAAACTAGCCTTCAATCTTGTTTATATATTTGAGTCTATGAAGCCTAAGATTAATCTAAGGTCACTCATTCTTAAATCAATAAGCTATCTTACTTTTTATTCAAGCTAGCATGATGATTATAAAATTAGATTGTGTTATACAATAAAACTATGTATGTGTCTTACTAAAATCAAGGTAAATGATGGTTTCAACTTTGGATAGTTCATGGGACATGGATCAATGATTGAATATTGCACATCACTTTGACCATATGATTTTTTTTTCTCTTTTAACAAATAAATCAACATTCAATTTAACATGTGTTTGGTCATAACTCAAATAGCTACTACTTTCATTGAATACATTATCTCTATATCCTTTATAACATAACACCATAATTTTTTTAAAAAAATCTCCAGAAACATAGTTTTTTATCAAAATTGGAAACCTCTTTTTGGGTGTTAATTATGGCAAGATAGATTTTAAAAAAGACTAGATTATCTAATCTTCAATCACCATAAGAATATAATTATAAATTTTTAGTGCATAATTAATTTATTAATTATGATAATAAAAATTAATAAATCATTGTAATGACAGTTTATTCATTAAAAATGATGATGATAAACAAACATATCATTTTAAAATTATTTTTAATAATATTTTGATTTTGATT
Organism: Marchantia paleacea; assembly: GCA_014180765.2. NCBI lineage: Eukaryota > Viridiplantae > Streptophyta > Marchantiopsida > Marchantiales > Marchantiaceae > Marchantia > Marchantia paleacea. Next base: position 1,224,819 of record MUAA02000030.1, read on the forward strand.
TTATAATTATTAATATTTTGTAATTTTTGTTTGATATGATTCAATTGATACAAAAGTTACACCCTTTTATAGTTGCATTAAACAACTTGGTTAACTCCTGTTATATTTCTTGCATACTCTCAACAATTTTGTTGTGTTCAATGATCAAGTATTATATGCTTATGAAAATGTAATAAACATTAAATGATATGATTGATGTAATCTTAGACTTGGATTATTTTTTTTTTTACTTTCTTATGGCTTAATGAAAATTTTTACAAAAAATTTTCAAAGACATTTTACTATTAGATTATTCATTTCACAAAATTATCTGAGCATATAATTTAACTTATCCAAGTTTTTGTCTGAAATCAAATCAAACTGATATGATTGTGATTTTTACACATCTTTTTTTTGCAAGACCAAGTGATAGGATCATCATTCTACAAATCTCACACACTTATTATTTTCACAATCCTATTATTTAAGGTACACAACAACCTATGATGCATTATAATGGACAACGTTGTGTTTGCGCAATGTTTGTACATATACACAATGCACATCAACAACATGTGTGGAGCTTAAATTAATGTAAGCAAATAAGAAGTTTTTTATAAACTAAAACAAGCGAGTTGATCCATAAGTACATACTGCACATACAACATAGTATTTTGATGATATTTTTTATAGTTGTATGTGCAATATATGCTTATGGATCAAATTATGACATGATGATAATGCTCAACTCCATACTCAGGTTCATTTAATAGTATCACTTCTGGAGGGTTATTTTTCAGTTCGTAAAATTGCTCATTATTTCACACAAGTTTATTTGGTGGATATGAGTTGCATAAGAAACACACATATCAAATGATGAAGACATGCACAATAATTTTGAGACAAACATTTTTAGACAATAAAAAAGCAATGGAAGCTTGGGTGAACTTAAAAAAGAGCAGAATGGACTGGTCTTGAGTTTGACACCAACAATCATGAGTGTAAGTGGGCTAACAAGAAATTATTTGTTGAAAAAAAACTATTGTTCACATTAATGAAGGTGCTCTAGAATAAGTATGAATATTGAAAATAACTTTTCATGTTGTGATTAGTGTGCAAAGTCAAACACTTTGCATAAGTGAATGTCACCTAAGCATAGTATTTGAGTTTGTACATTTATAGGATATTATGCCAGAAATATTGAACTAGGAAGAGTGTAAATCACACTAATAACATAAATAGTTGTAGTTAGTTGGGTCCACCAACTCAGGTTGGATTACTAAAGTAACTTCATCTTGTGGGATGGTTCTCGGGAAGGGGTCTATGTTACCTAGCCTGCTCCTATGCTATGTTTATGTCTATATGAGTTACCCTTTTACATAATGTGGTAGTAGATACTTTTGAAACCCTCTAATATTCATCATATCCAAAATGAGAAAACCAAAGAAAAAAAAAGGGAAGGATATGTCATGCCACCGAGGAGCAGCACAGCACGGGATAGTATTTTGACAAAGGTATAATATGATTGTTCGAAAGAAGCCTGATAAATATATACTTCATGCTTGCATATGCGAGTTTTGATCGCAGCGAGCTGCTCATAAATGTGTCAAGATAGGCTTGGGCAACCAGGACCCGTCTGTCTGTTCGCTTGCTTATCCCATTGACTGACATTCTTCCAAGTGCACGATTGTACTCCAAGTTGGATAGGGATCTCAAAGTTTAAATGTGGGCGTCTGGACTCTACTCTTCGTTGGAGGGAGTAACGCTTGACTCTGAAGCAGAAGGTGAAGAGTGGTTCATCGGAACAAAAGGGAGTTTCTGGTTTGATTTCAGACTAGACAGGACGGTTAATCGGGTCTGTACGAATCGAAATGTCAATTTAGTATCCAAAGTTTCGGCTGTAGATGGTTAAAGATGGTCCTATTAATCGAGGGTAGTTGGAATTTCAGAGTTTGGATTTCAGTATGTGGAAAGTCTGATGTGAAGTCAAGAGCAAATCTGCTTGGAGTTTCGATCAGAGAACTCAGTCACCTCTGTTGGTGACAATGGAACAAAATTCTGATTATGATTTCGACTCGGAGCACAGGCCGCTATATAATGCCGGTATAGGAGCAACTCGTCAAGACAGAGTCGTGTATTGTGTCCCGACGTGAAGATTTCCACAGGCATAAGGTCTATATTGCTGCTGTTCACTGCTAGTCGACAATGCAATCCAATCCTTCCAATCTAATAGCTCTTGAGTATTGAACTAGATGAGCAACAGACATCGCAGTATTAATCTCTTTGGATGGTTGTGTCATATCCTTCTCTGCAATTCTATCATCACTTTTGATCTCTGTGGTTGATTTCCTGTGGAGATAATGCTACAACAGTCGGATTTTTGCCCGACGTTGCCGTTGAGAGAATCACCACATATCAAATTGAGTGTGCATGATCTTGTGAGCCCACCAGCATTTAGTGTTTGAGCTCATTTTCATCTGAAGGACTCAAACCGGCACCCCGAAATGTATGTGGAGTAAAGCCCGAAGATTTGTAGTTTTCCCTGGTTTGAGGTTGTCCAGTGACGCATATCGATGAGAGGACCTCGGATTAGTGTTCCAAGCCACTCCAAGATCGAAAGAGAACTCCAATAATTACTGAAAGCTTTGATTTCTTCCCAGATCCCAGTGATTGTATACGGAACTGAAGAAGAAGTGACTGCGTTTTGTTCCTAAATGTGAACATCCGTGTGACTGAGATGGCCTTGTCAAAACCACTTGCCTTGCCACTTCCTGACAGTGGCAGATGTGTCATCAGAAATCGCAATTCAGTCTATTCACCTCAAAGCGATGAACTGGAAGAAGCTCTCTCGGAGGTGGAAAGTCAACATGACACTGAGGCTTGCAGCTGTAGCTATCTGAGGTTCCAAGCTTTCCCATGAAAAGCTGGACCTGTTTCCAAATCTCCAGCTTGATTGGAGAGGCGGGGTTTGACAACTTTAAGTGAAAAGAAAGGGACCTCGAAGTGACAGCAGCTTTTTCAAATCAGGCGGCTTTTCATCTGAGATTTTTTGTCCCTCCCTTTGTCGCTGCAGCAGCCGTATGTCTAAATTTGTCAGCTCTCCAATGCACGAGACGTATCATACCTTGCCTGGTTTGCGTGAAATCGCCAATTTTAGCTTCCGCTGTCCTCTTGTTGTCAGCCTATAGACAGATAACAGTTTTATTATTAGCTGCCTCCAAGTGCATCAATCATTCATCTGTTAACTTGCACTTTTCAGTCAACGTGACCCTTTACATACTCACAATACCAACTCGTCCTCCGGTCATTCATGTACGAACTGAACCTGAACTGCGGGCCGTGGTGCAAGAAATAACCGTGTGGACAAGTTGGAGTTTCATCCATGGTCCTTTAACTGATACACACAAACATACAATGCAATGTCAGAATCGATGAAGACTTCTTTGCTCTTCCAGCACTCCAACTCGGAATGTATTCGAAGGAATGGTGTGAATACAGAGATAGTAATTTTCAGTTTTATTCTGAACCTGGAATAGATCATTCTTGACTTAGTATGGAATTTGAGTAGTCTATATGTTACTTCACTGATTTGTCTTCTGGACCTGATGGACTTTTACAGGCGTGGATAATTCATTCATTCAGTAAGAGCAACAATTACAACCAAAAAATCAAGGTTATCCCATCCCTTTCGTTGCATTGCACTCAATGATCTTATTCACCCTCCAGATAATCCACTTCCAACGTTAACGAGAGGAAGTTTGGGGAGAAAGCTCCCGGACTTCAAGAGTTGGCGATCTGTACACTCTCCTCTCCGTTGTTGTATGATATCCGTGGCGAGGGCTTGGCAGGGAGGGGGAGGAAAGGGGAGGGATGAAGCAGATAAAGGCACATGGGGAAGTGGCCGTACTTCCTCATGACATGATTTGCAGGGTCCAGAATCAATCACTAAATAACCACTGACAACACGGCTACGGTACCTTTGAGAGGGAGGGAAGGGCGTACCCGTATGCTATGCCAGGCACTGGAAGGATATCTTTCAGGCGAAGCAGAAGTAACGTGGTGTCCGTGGACATGATGAGCTATAAGTTGGAATAATCTCAGGTCGGATGAGAAACCCATCCACCAATGGACCCTGAAAGATCGAACCTCGGCAACCATCTCCCGTCCCTCTCCCTCTCTCTGGATAGCTCTAATATTTGGCTTCCTCCATCATCGCCACCACGTCTTGCTCCCCGACTCCTTCGCCTGACAAGGACAAACTCGTCGACAAAGATAATTGTCATCTGCGATGTGCAGGCGTACGTCGCTAATCTCCGGCGGCCAGCCCCACGCAGAGCGGCAGAAGCGCGAGGGTGGGGACCAACGATGAATGGCGGAGCCGAGTCCGGCGACCACGAGCGCTGATTAGGTTAGAACATAAAACATGGAAGCAGCAGAAGGAGGAGGAGCCCATGCTTTTGCGGAAACAGGGACCCGCGTATCTAGAGCAGTCTGAACTAGACATGGGTGGGACCGCGAGAAGAGTCCATGCAAATCCTCCTCGCCCGCTTGCGTAACTGCAGTCAGACCTGAATTGATCTGATTTGAATTTGATCATTAGACTCGAAGAAGAACGTACGTTCAGTACACGATTATCGAAGAAAAAGCTCCACCTTTGGACGTTTGATTTGACTCTTGTCCGCTGGCTTCTATTCTCTGGAGTACGAATGAAGCCCGTCGGCCGCTTTCCTTTGCTTCCTGCTGGTGCAAGGGGGAGGAGATCTCGACTGCCTTCTTGGAAAGACGGACCCGACAGCCTTCTATACTAAGAAGCATGTTGTTTCAAGACGTCGAATGACAAAACTTAAGCGCGTTACTCGACGTCCCCTCATGCAGGTGGGAAAAGTGGAGGAAGAAGCTCGAGACATTTGCATCGACAGGCATGCGAAAAATAGGGTTAAGGAACCGCTGCATGGGGCGTCAAGAAGACTCGAATGATGGAGAAGGACGTGAGGCGATGGCAAAGTGTAGAAGACATTCAGTCAATCATTCATTCGGTCGTTCGTTCGTTCATATGTTCAGAGGCCCTACTTGGGCAACGCTGAAAGGAGGAGTGACGACCATCATCATTCATGTCAACCAACCGAGATGATGATCTGGCGAGTTCAATTCGAGAACATGAGAAACAAGCACCCACAGGCCTCCCAGGCCCCACGTACCTCGAGCGCCCGAAGGTGTGGGACCTTCCATCACACACACTCGCTCGGACTTTCCTTCCGGTTGTAACCGAAAGGCGGATTTCCACTGCCAAAACATAAAGATTCACCGTGATTGACGAGCAGCGCAGAGCTCGCTGGAGCTTCTTGTGCACCTCGATCGCATACCCGCCTTCAACAAAAGACAGCGGGAATACTAGACACAGGCTCCACAATCGGAACACTGGCGAGTATTAACCTCCCTCCAACAGGTGGTGGTCGAGGAGAGCATGAGGAGTTCAATTCCTTCACTTGGACCTTTGTCGACGCAGATCTTATCCAGGCTGTGAATAGATTTAGGGGTCCCACGTCTTGATGGCTACGAAATGCAAGAATGGGGTTGTAGGCCACTAGCCTGTACCTACTTCGCCTTTGGGGCGCTGTTAGACAAGTTATTATCCGCGAAACAACCCCTCCTTCATCTTTGTGGGAATCGGGGCATGAAGCCCGAGAACTTTCTATTACCTACTACTGGGGAATCGGACGAAAAACATTTCTCGTGCATCAACTGCAACTACAATCCAAAAGCCTTGCACAGCGGCCCCCTCCTCAGGCCGACTCGGTTAACTCGTCGACTGCATGCAAAGCAATGCGAAGCAAAGCAAAGCAGATGAGACCAGAGGAGAGGCCGGCATGGCCATAAAAACCGTCGCATCTCTCGGCTTAAATAATCCCATCTGGGGAGGAGCAGCCCACGCATGCATGCCATGCGCAGGAGGGAACTCTCCCTCTCAGGGTTCCGTGAGGTAGGCGAAGAAGAAGGACGAGCGGAATTCGAATATCTGGATCAGGACCGTCCTTTCTCCTCTGCCTGTCTGCCTGCCACTTTTCGCCCTTGGGTTTTCACACATGGTAATCATCCGGGGACCACATTTGCTGCAGAAGCAAGGTTCAGGAATCTTGGACCACCGTACGACGTGAGCAAAAGGTCGAGGTAGATAAGCTAGGACGGGAAGATGGAAGGAAAACTGTTGAACGGAAACATTCGCGAGCGCATAGCATTCTCAAACAGGACAACAACTTGGCCCCGAGGCACAATTATCATCACCATGATCATCGGGAGGAAGGAGACGGGCAGGGAACATAGCTAGCCAGCAGGTGGTGGAACCAAGGAAACTGTCTTACAATTGTTCCACTTTGAAGTGGTTTCTTAAGAACATTGAAATCGGCCGGAATCACAAATTCAACTCCTCCGAGCTCGGAGATCTTTTGTCACCGAACACTAGTTTCCAGACCACACTTCACATCACGAAAGATGCCATTGCTAACTGAATAAATTCATGAAGCACGAGGATCGGTGACCGACCGACCGACTGAACTGACTGACTGACTTGACTGCCTGACACTACATAAATACAAAATTGAAGAATCCGGTGGTGGAAACAGCTCGAAGCCTTCTCCTTTCGGCCACCAGATTCAAAGCTTTTCTTCTTGGATCGTTCGTTACTGAGCACATCTGGACAGACTGCAACTAGTGAATAAGGAATTTCTCAATGTAATGATGATTTACAAAAGTTAAGAATGTATCTCCTAGCAGATGGGATGAGAGGAAGGAAATTTTGAAGTGGAAAAAGAAAACAGAGGGGAGAGGAAAGAAGAAAAAATTCCACTACGATCTCCAGTAGTTACAGTTGCCGGGGAGATTCGGGGGAAATCTCAGAGTCACAGGGTACCGATGAGCTGGGGCCCCTGATATGTTGAGGCCACGAATCGATTCGGATATCCCGCGGGGCTTCGCGATCTACTGCCCGTAGTGAATTGTTAGTCTCGAAAGGAGGAGATCCAAACGACTGCATTTCGAGATCTTCCTCGTCCAATCTGCTGCTCGTGGTCCGATGAGAGTAAGCCTTGTTGAAAGAATAGGCCCTGGTGAGAGATTGGTTCCTGGTGAGACTGTGCACTTTGTTGAACGATTGAACCCTGGTGAGCGACGACACCCTCGGTAAATCCTCTACGCTCGGATTGTAGCCCCTCAATTTGCTGAACACGGGCACGTCCACGAAATCCTTGTCCCTCTCCCGGACGGGCTCCCCGAATTCCGAGTCGGACTTGCGAGACTCGCTCTTGTGGGACGACGATCTCCGCGACGAGGTCTTCTTGTTCAGCCGCGCGCTCCCGAGCACCACCTCCGTGGGCAGAATCAGCTGCCCGTCGCTGTTGGGAGTGCCCAGCATCAGAGCCAGCGCCCGCTCCAGCGACGTGGTCACCTTCTCCATCGACGGCCTGTCCTTGCCCCGCATCCTCACGCACTGCGCAGCCACCTTGGCCAGCTTGTCCAGGGCGTCGAGGTCGGGGGGGTCCTCGATCCGATTGTCGAGGATCGTTCTCGTCAGCCCAGCTTTGATCAGCGGAACGGCCCACTCCACGATGTTGCCCTGCGGATAGCCCATGTCGATCGCCTTCCGGCCGCTCATAATCTCCAGCAGCAGCACGCCGAAGCTGTAAATGTCGCTCTTGGTGGTCAGATAGTGCAGCCGGTAGTACTCGGGGTCCAGGTAGCCCAGAGTGCCCGCGGGGGGCTCGGACAGAGGGCAGTTGCTGTTCTCGGGCCCGAAGAGCGAGAGGCCGAAATCCGCCACCCGCGCATTCCACTCCTCGTCCAGGAGAATGTTGCAGGATTTGATGTCCCTGTGGATGACCGGGTGGCAGGCGTAGCCGTGCAGATACTCGAGCCCCCGGGCGGCCTGCACGGCGATTTTCAACCTGGTGACCCAATTAAGCTGCTCCTTGTCCTCGCCGTGGAGGTGCTCGAAGAGCGTGCCGTTGGCCATGTATTCATACACCAGCAGGCGCTCGCCGCCCTCCTCGCAGTAACCCAGCAGGTTGAGCAGGTGCGCGTGGTTCAGCCGCGACAGCAGGTCTAGCTCGTTGCGGAACTCCTTGCTCTCGGGGACCTTGTCGGGATTGGTGGTCGACCCCATGGCCCGCTTGACGGCCACCACGGTCCCGCTGGCCAAAATGCCCTTGTACACGATGGAGAAGCTCCCTCGGCCGATCTCGTGGTCCGCCCCGAATTCGCCCGTGGCCTCCTGCAATTCCTGGTACCGGAACACATGCGCGCGCGGATTCATCGGCTCCTCGTGCCGCGCCGACCCACCCTTGGTTTTGTTGGAGCTCGACCGGAACGACGACTTCTTCGCGTGGTGGTGGTGCTGATGGTGGTGGGTCAAGCTGGCGTCGGTGGTGGGCGCCGTGGTCGGGGGCGTGTTGTTGCTGGGCGCCTTGGAGTCCAGATCGTCGGCCTTGAGCGCCACCTTGGCGAGCTTGTAGCGCACCCAGAAGTAGGCCCCGAGCAGCAGCGCGGAGATTACCACCACGGCCGTCACCAGCTCCCCGATGATGATGGGCACCTGGATGGTGCCCCCATTGTGTCCGGAATTCGCACTAGGGGGCGCGCACGACAACGCGCCCTTGCTGCACCCGGGGTCCGCGTTTTGGACAGGGGGAGCCACCGAAGGCAGCGGATAGTTCGAGCCCCAGCAGACCGTTTTCAAGGACCCGCCTGAGACCCCGCAGGTGAAGTAGTCCCCAGCCACCATGAACTGCAGGGACTCGTTCTCGGGGGTGGGCACGAGGCTCGGGGTGGCCAGGCCCCAGCAGATTGGGGTCAGCGTGTCGGCCTTCAATCCGCAGGAGTGGAACTTCCCTCCCACCAGGCCGTTGAGGAAGACACCCTCCGGGGGACCCCCGGGAGGGGCCAGGGTTCGGCCCCAGCAGATGGTGCGCGCGAGGCTGCCCTCTTCGATTCCGCAGACATGGTAACCCCCAGCTGCGATGCTGCTGAAGGCCACATTGGGCACGCCCTGGATCACATTGTAGCCGGAATCATCCCCCCAGCAGATGGCGGTCCGGTTGCTGGCGAAGAGGCCGCAGGTGAAGAAAGACCCCGCGGTCAGGGCCAGCAGCGGCTGGCTGATGAACGAGCCCGTCATGTTGTAGCCCCAGCAGTCGACCCACGGGCCCAGTAAGCTCGTGGCGTTGGCGCTCTTCTTCCTGGCCTCCGAATTCACGCCCGCTCCTCCCTCCCGGAGCGCGCACAGGTGGTTGTCACCGGCGCTGATGCCCACGTACTTGATGCTGCTGTTCGGCATTTGCGGCACTCCTGCAGGGACGTAGATGTTGTTGCCCCAGCAGTAGGGCGTCTGCTCAAGCTGCGACAGCCCGCACACGAAGCCGTCGCCTCCCGTGATGCCGCTCAGCGCGTGCCGCGACGGCGCCCCGGACACGGAAGCTGCGTCCGTGCCGAAGCAGGTGGTCACCTGCGACCCATCCTCCTTGATTTGGCACAGAGCCTGCCCGTTCACGCCATACGAGACCGCGATTTTCCCAGCCGTGCCCAGCCCCCGCGCGCGCTCCAGCAGCCACAGCCAGCTCAGAACCAGCGCTAACACTTGCAATGCTCTCGCCATCTCTGAGTTCGGCGTCGCGCCCACGTTTCAAGCCATGCCAAAATGTGCGATTGTTGTAATTTGCTTCCTCTCCGTTCCTTCCTTCTTCTTTCTCTTCGCCTTCTTACGTGGTCGTGGTCGTGGTCTTCGGGGCCTGATTGCGACGACGGGGGGAACACAAGACGAGAAGAATGCGATTCGTGCTCTCGCTTTCGGTTTCTGCCTCGACGCTCTTGTCAGCGGCGCACTCCTTCCGATCGCCTTGCATAGCGCTGTGGCAAATCTCTGCCCTCACCCGTGCATCGATATCAAACTCGTGGTGGTGGGAGTACTTACTTTGTAGGGGATGCGCCCGCGCTGCTATGCCTTGGCTTCGTCGCTCTCCTGCATTCTTGCTCGCTGGATCCCGAGCTCGTGTTCTGCTTATTCTTCCCGTTCAAGTCGCCGTCAGCCGGACCTCGTGTCGGCCTTCTTCTTCTACTCTCGCGTCTGCGCTCAGTGGAGCCCTGCTGTTCTGGCCCATTGCAACGACGACATTCTTACTTCCATTCAGCTCTCTCTCTCTCTCTCTCTCTCTCTCTCTCTCTCTCTCTCTCTCTCTCTCTCTGTGAAGGGCTGTTTATAAACGTTTGCCAATGTCAGGGCCTCAAGGAAGAGCCAGTTTCTGCTGCCTTCCGTTCCATCATACCCGGCTCGAGGGGCAATGTGCTTTCTAGGTCTACCGTGAGCGGCCCTGTTTTGAGCTCCTGCCTTGTCGCCATCGAGAGTTTCTGTCCGCAGGAGTCCGAGACATCACGAGGGTTGACGAGACGAAGAACTGAGATACAATGTCACTGAAGTCCAGGAAATGAATGAATGGGTCAGGATGAACGCAACGCAAGAAAGTCCCGCCGTACCACTTTCCCTCGACAGGAAGGAGCTGCTCGACTCGACTGGAGGCCTCGCACTGCCAGCGTCATTCATTCATCCAAATCCAGGCATTTCAAACCAGCACATCTCAACCGACGACCCCGACCATCCTCGTCCGTCATGACACGCGCCATATATCGCAGCAGCAGCACTCACACCGAGCCAACGGACATTGGAGCAGCACCCCCATGCCGTTGTGCGACGAGCATTACAGAACGAGGTGGAAATCTCCTATCTCTCTTTCCCCGCCCTCCGTCTCTCTCTCCCTTTCTCTCTCGCTCTTCCCTCCGAGCTCGCCTGGCCTCGCCCCGCCCTAAACACTCAAACCTCAATGACCGAACGAGCACCGTCGAGGTATAGCGCAGCACTCATCACTTTCTCGCACAATGTTGTACGCCTTCCACAGACCAGCCTAAGCCCAGACCAGCCCAAATCCCCCGTCATCGTCATTCGAATCGGATTCCGATCAATACGCTCCTCGATAAAGTCCCGCTTTTCCTCTTACCTCCCGGTGGTAATCGTCCTCGACCCGTCATCATCATCATCATCTCGTCTCTAGTCCTCATCGATAGGTGATCAATCCTCCCTCCCTCTCTTCCGCTTCCTTCCTTCCTTCCCTCCCTATCTGTGCTCAGGGTTTCTGCAGGTGGAGCTGCTCCCTGTTCTACTCTGCAGTTCTACCTCACTGTGCTACTGCTGCCGCCGAGTCCCCACACTCCACGCTCGTTCTCCCAGCACCAGAGCCAACGAAACAAGAGCTCATTCAGTCCACTCTAAGTGAGAGGAAGCGGAGAGCGTTGCCAGTGGGTCTAGACAGTCAGCCAGGCAGTTCAGTCCAAGGGGAAGAGGGCAGCCGGGCAGGGGAACGAAGGAACGGAGGGAAGGAAGGATGACTGGGAAGGGCCAGCGCAGCAAGAGGACGAGGAGAGGGGCGAAGGGCGGGGCAGGAGAGAGGAGCTGGGTCTGGACGGGCAGCAGCAGATAGGTTCACAATGATAGGCAAATCTTCACATGCCACGTCATGCGCCATTCTATTGAATTTAAGTGCGCGCGCTTTCATCCACCTACTCCCTGTCTCTCTGCTCCCCTCCCGGCACCTCCTCCACCGGCACTAGCCAGTCTCACCCTTTTCCGCCGACTACGGGGCCGCAAAAATTCCCGTCCGATCCTCCATCGACGACACTATACGCCTCGCTCCTCCTCCGTCAGATATCGAATCGACGGCTTCGCTCCTCCTTCCTAACCAGAATTAGACGACTGGACGGCCCGTAGTGGAACCTCGCCATCGTCGTTTCGGCTTCCGGTGTTGCCGGTGCTGTCCCGGTAACAACGTGCCAGGTGTCGAGTTCGATCGCCGACCACGAGAGCGAAGGCCTTACCTACGCAGTTCTACATCGTGGGGTCCCCCACGCTGCAACCGTACGTGGTAGATACATCTCGAGGCCTCTCCTCCCGAAGCCCTGGACTACCGGACGGACTACCTCCGAATCCCCCGCCCCCAACAAATAAAATATCCCCCTGCTCTTCAGCTCCTCTACCTCCTCCTCCGCCTGCGCCTCTATCTCTGGACACTTGATCCCCGAGCAAACTCCTACCGTATAGTCCTTAAAGTTCCCTGAGAGTTTCTCCAAATTTGGAACACCGGCTAAACTAGAGTCTCCGCCTCCACCTGCTGCCGCGCATCAACGATCGAGGCACACCATGTCGGAAGAAGCGATCGCAAAATGTTCGGAGGAAAGACAAGAATTTGGGCTGGAGTTTTGAATAGTAAGATTTTGTGGTGCGCGCTATTTTGAAACTTTCGGCTGCGGGAAGTTTTCATTTTTGCTCTGCCCTTGGGACCGAGAAATTTCTTACCAGCGAGAAAAGACGATGTTGTTTCTTGATGGCAACATTTCTCTGCTGTTGCTGATGCTCCTGCCGTTGCTGCCGTTGCTGCTGCAGCTGCTGTAGCCTTTGGAAGTGGGCACTTCCGTAGGGGAGAATAATTTGTCTGTGAGGCGACTTTTTATTTGAGAATGTCGTAAAAGGGCTGCTGCTGCTGCGGCTGATGTTGGTCATGGTAGTCGTGGTGTGGGCTTAGTTGTCCACATGTGACTGGGATCGAGAATTTGTCTTCGTCCTCCGCCTTTTGCCCCTTCTTTTAACAAGAAAGAGAGAGAGAGATGGATCTGGTTGGATTATTGCTTGCCCTTTTTGTTTCTCATGTTGGATAAGTCACAAGTCTTTTAACTGTTTTCGATCTACGGATAGAGCTCCATCGCACCACTGCAAGCAAGTTCCTCTGGCCTTCTTCTTCCCTCCCCCTCAGCTTTGATCTTTTGTAAATTAGCAGTTGGGAGAAGGACGAGGAGAAGGAGAAGAAGAGGACGCAGTCGGTCGTTCTGCGCTACTCGTTTCCGGGGCCGCAAAAGGTCGCTCTGCTTGCTGCCGCAGTCTCATACTGTATCTTAGATTGGAACACCAACAAGAAACATTAAATTAGTACATCCGAGTAAGTAGATAAGTCCGCTTCCGCACGTCCAATCACTCCAATGGCCATCTCCTCCGCTTTGGGATTCTCAACTTCCCATCTTGGCGTGCACTTTCTGTATTTTCCTTACACCTTCGGTCCAGCCCAGCCAAGCCAAACCTATGAGTCAATTTTTTGACATTAGAGGACTTGTCAATAAACAGACGTTTTGTTTCGTCAAACTCCGCAGGTGTCAGGAAACTAGACCTCTCCTCTCCTCTCCTATCCACTCAAGTACAGCAGTCTAAAGGACAAGTGTGGATTTCTTGTAGGTTTGGAACTCTGGACTCGTTTTTGGGGACATGGACTGATTCTGTTCTCTCCTTCTTTCTCCCTCCCTCCCTGACTGTACTTGACGTCTCGGTTCCAGGGCTGTATTTGTAGTATCTAGAGGAAACGCATTTTATTAGCTAAACGAATTTATCCCCCACAATGTTGCTCTTCACTTCTCTTGCTTGCATAATATGAGTCAGTTTTTGCCTCCTTCCTGCTTGAATCATATACATATGGGCTGGCTGAAGACACATCTTAGCTTTGATACCTTCAACTGCTTGCTTGGAAACTCGAATAACTAGCATACAAGTTTATCTACCATATATCTTCACAAAAATGACTGAGAATTTTTAAGCATTATTATTTGAGCCGTGGAGTGATCTCTTCTTGTGTCTTTAGATCTATAGTATTTTGTCAAGACTTATGTAGGGGCATCCCTAGTTAGGTAGGTGCACCCATGCAAGAGCTGATATAACAGTTAGAGCCATTCGCACTGGAATTGACTTTAGGGCCAACAGCGCCATTAGGAGACTAGGGCTCAAGGGTACAGTTCGTAGAAGGACAGTGCAATTTTTGAAGTTAAGCCTTTCAGAATGTGACTATGGTGGATAATAAGTAGTTGGAAACCTTGAATCTTTGAAGCATAAAATGGATTTGGCTCTACTATAATCTCTCTTTTATGTTATGGTTATGAGCAGAGTATCCTTGTGGACATTTTGAGAATAAAAGAATTTTGTTCAAAAACTCAAATTGGATTTTTTGGTAAGAACTATGAGTTTTTGGAGGGCCGAAGGTGTTTCGAGAGTTTTGATTGATGGTAACTTTTATCTTTTTATTGTAGAGTGTGCATGGCATTGATGGAGTGAAGATCATGATGACGATCTAGAAGTAGAATCCATTCCAAGTTGGTATGATCAGTTTTAAATGTATGTTTTTTTTTAGTGCTTAAATCCGAATAGAGAATTTTGAAGGGCCGAAGCGTTGCTAAAAATTGACAAAATGGATCAATATTCATAGTTAGTTTGGGGCTTAAAATAGAGACAAGTTGAAAAAATTTTGGACAAAAGTGTTCGAAGTTTAAGATTTGATATTTTGAAATTTTGGGATCAAAAATATGAGTGGCATGCTATATGATTATTGGCACGCGAGATATTTCACATCATAGAAGATGTGAAGTATCTCGCGTGGGGGTAGAAATATCTAACATAAGGTCGGCAATATCATAATTATAAAATTTTGACGTTTAGGTGTTTAAAATTGGAGTCAAAGATGTTTGAAATCCTACAAAAGCTTCAAACAATGTTTGTTTGCAAAAAAAAAAAATTGCGTTAGGTAAGAAATTAAAAAATGCAATGCCTTAAACAATTGGGTTATCAGTACCACAAAATAGATTTAGAGAGCAAAAGGTTTATAAACTTGAGTTTTAATATTTTTATAAGGCTATGTGAGTAAGGGTAGGGCTGACCTTTTTGATTGATGTTTTTGAGATGGAATATTGTTATTTATGTTTCTTGTGATTGATTTATCTCCATCTTGGTTTCTTGTTTGTGCATCATGTTTGTTTGTGTTGGTGTTTTATTTTTTTGAGTGTTAGTTTTCTTGTATGTTACCGATAGTGAGGTTGGATTTACGGACCAGTTACACTATCCATGTTTCTCCTCAGTGAAACATGACTTGTGGACTTGTAGACTATGTGAGTATCTATGGTGATGGCAAGCTTTAGATTACATATGCAATTGTACCTTGTGGTACCTCAAGTACCATTTGTTGCGGATCCTATCTATGGGGCCACCAAGGATTTCATATATGAGTTTGACTCATGGTGTGATTTACAACGAATGCGTAACTCTACTTTGTTTAGAATATTTATGGCTTGAAAGGGATTATTCTAGAATTGGAGGGTCTGCCAATGGATGATAATCATGAGTTTTGGTGTGAATATACTAAAAAAATTGAGTTCTTGAGATAACATTGGTTGTCAAACAACATCTCTATTACTTTGGTGATAGAGAGATCTTGTTGGGATTGAGAGGAGTAAGGTATGGAGATTACGGGGAGAAAGAGAGTAAAATAGAGTATTATATTTCCTTGCATATTTTGTGGCCACACATGAGAGTAAATAGTCTATTCTCTTCGTCTTTCAATTTGGGTTGCATTGGTACCCAAATTGAAGACTATGGAGAATGATATAGTGAAATATGAGTGTTCTTTTTTGTTTTTTAGGATTTTGAGTGAATTTTGAATGATTTTTCTTAAATTAGACATATGGGTCAGATTTTTTTTTTCTAATATCTTTTTTTCTTGCATTGGTTCTTTTGGGACCTTGTTTGATAATTATGGAGATCGGAATAAAAAATTGGATATCATAATCATCCTCCGCTGAAGTTTTACCAGTTATAATGAACTTGAATGTGGAGCGTTGAGGAGAAGAAGAAGAAATTGTCAACTCACACGGGGTTCAAGAGGGTTCTTCTATAGCCAGGCGCTCAAGCGCTCAAGCGTTCTCAGAGCAAAGAAATGTTTATGCGACAATGTGATCATTCCCTTTACAAGTATTATTGTGATACACGAGAGATGTTCTACCACGGGAGATATGACATGAGTTTTCATCTTTTCCCTCTTTGGCTACCGATTGGACTAGAGGTCTACAGTCTATCTTGATAGACTGACAGTTTCAAGAGATTTTACATTCACTCTTAGTGGATCAGACCATTCCTCGTACTACAAGAGCTTGTCTACGCTCTTGCTCGGGCAAGGGTGCACGCTTGTGGATCTTGGCTCGACTATGCATAAGGGCTTTCCGACTCGCACCAACTACTTTCTCCACAATTATGAGGTTCTGTCTTGATTTGGTCCATCCATCTACATCTTCATTACTCACATGTGAGTGTGGTATCACTTTAGATGCAGCTAGTGTTCATATGACTTGCTGCCCACTATGAGGGTAGAGGATAGCTGATGTCATTATGAATGTGGTGTTTGCTATGGCGCGAGAGGATGGAAACCTCACATGGAGAGAGCGTTGGTATGCCTTGCAGTCAATTAGGGTTCGATCGGACATGTAATTGGTTGGGAGGACTAGATCACTATGGCGGATGTGGTGGTTACCGATCCTACGAGAGACATAGTTTCAGAGGGGGTGATCAACCATCCTCCAGGATGGACTGCAAGTGGAACGGCAGCAGTCAAGGTCTCCAAGTATAAGGGTATGTAGAGAGGTCACCTCTTTGTTCCTCTAGCTTTGGAGTTATATGGAGCTATGAACACCAACTTTGACATAACCGTGAGGGAGTGCGCGAGAGCCTACCATACAAGGCGGCAGGGGGTATCACTCTCTTTAGCTTACTATATAGCCTATTTTAGGCAACATATTTCCATTGGTCTACAAAGAGCTCTAGCTGATGCAATCCATAAAAGAGCAATCACGTTAGGTGATGTTTCTTCAAATGCTTTTGTTGTTTACAGACCGTTTGACCTAGATAGTTCGGATATCTTAGGTGTTGTAGGGCATATTTCCAGTGTGATACTATTGGGATCTAGCCCCATGTTACCAGTTTGGTTCTATCCTCGTACGATTTGATGGGATCTTCCCATCCCTTTTGTTATTATACTGTGTCGCTTTTACTTTGGATACAATGCTTGGTGGTGGGAGTTCATGCTCTATACTTCACATTGATGATACAGTTGGAGTTACTAGAGTTCAACGATCGGAACCTTTAACCATATTCTAGAGTTCTTTGCACGGTTGAGAAGAGACTACTAGTGGGTGAATACTGACAAGCTATGAGGCTTGCAAGAGTTCCACTGGAAGACTAGGGAGATTCTTCAAGAGGCGTATACTTGAATATTTAGGTTGATTAGTGTTACCAAAATATAGTGATCATAGTGACAAAGACACAAGCTATCCAATATTGGTATGGAATATGAGATATGGAATTGAAACATAGAGTGAGGTATGTCACTTTATTATAGGAGACATCACCAATGACGACCATTGTGTTTTGTCTTACTAAGCTTATTGAGCTCAACATGCAAGAGGAGAGAGTGATGACTCCTTGGTTTAGCAAGGATTTACCAACTTCATCAACTCCTTTATATTTACTAGTCTACAACACAAACCTTAAATGATTATGTGAGACATGTGGGACAATCTCAACCATCTAGACTTTGTGGTGAAGTTGTCAAATTGATATCATTGTCATCATTTTTAGGCCCAGAATTAGTAGTTTGAATGATGTGTTGGATATGTGGTGGACCACATCACAAGAAGAATTGACTTCAAGGTAAAAAGGTGGTTCTTGTTGGATCAAAATCATGTGAACATTATCAAGGACATGATCACATGACTGATCAATGTTTTGATCTTCATCTAGATTACAATCAGCAAGAGTTGTCATGACATTCCTTTGAAGATGACAAGGAGTTCAAGTTGACAAGGGTAGTGGTAGAGGACCAGCCCCTAGTCAAGTGTTAGCCCATGAGGCTAGTCATGAAATGAACATGGTATCTCGAATGGAGCAGTTGGAGTAGAAGAAGCAAGTATGGCTATAGTAGAGCAAAGGTCACATTCTAGAGATGGTGCCTCTACATCATATGATGGAGATATTGTAAAGTACATGTGCGTAGTGGCACAACTATATATAGTTGTTGTGACTTGAAGTGCAACACATACTATTAAGTCTATAGGAGCATTCATGGATTTGGATCCACAAAAAGGGAAGGCTAGCCGACAAGTTAGACTTCCTCAATCATTGTTTGAGACACTTAATATGTCATCCATGGCTGCTAGAAGACCCACTGGAGAGTTGAGTATGCAAGCCAATATTGATGTATTTGGAGATGAAGCAAGTAGAACCCAACCATCAACATCGCCTGAGATAGCATCCAATGCAATGTTGGGGATGGCAAAGTCTCTTATTCATTCTCTTCTCGAATATTTTGGAAGATGTTACCTGTGTTACAATCTTACTAGTCACAAAAAATCTATTCACCAGCATATATTTTGGAGAATGTTCCCTTGTTGATTGATCCATGTGCACGAGTGATGACGAATGCTCATCATAGATTGGACTAAAGGTATTGTTGGATGTAGCAAGAGTAAGATCTCATGCACATTAGCTAAAGTATTTTCTCGTGCACATCATCCATGTCTATGATGTAAAAACCTTCTTCCAAGGTAGATTTTATTACGAGCATATGATGGAGTGCATAGACCCTCACATCTCATAATGGAGAGTATTTTGGATGTGGGTAGACACTTCCAAGCAATGGTTTATGCTGATAGGTCACCCATGGCAATGATGAACCTTATGGGTCAGCCAAGAGCTGCATTACCCACATTATAAAGTTATCTAGGGACACACATGGGTTGGGAATGGTCATGAACTACAAGATTCATATTCTTGCATGTTTTGGAAAACCGATTCAACAACATATATTTTGGAAAATGTTCAGTTGTTGTATAATCCATGTGCAGGAGTTCATGAGTGCATATCAAGTGCGGTTATGGATTGGATCAACGGTATTGTTGGATGTAGTGATAGAGTGCAGAGATCCTCATATTTTTCACAATGGAGAGTATTTTGGATGTGGGTTAACACTCCCAACTAATGGTTTATGCTCATAAGCCATCCATGATTGTGATGAACCTTATGGGTCAACCAAGAGCTACATTACCCATATTGTTGAATTATCTAGATTTCCATGACTACAAAAAGGAACGATCTTGACTTGATGAGATTTTTGCTAGAAGTGGTCGGTGGAACCCAAAGTAGAAGAGAGAGAACCAAGCTATGGGATTTGGTACTGATAATACATATGTACATTGTCGTAGGCATCACAATGTCAAATGTTGGATCAAGCTATGGACTAAACTATTTGACATGGATTGTGAGCCTCGGATTAGCTCAGCAAAGACGCATGCAATCCACATGTGTGATTACAAAACTATTGGTAAGCTTTAGTTTTGCCTACCAAGACAATGGAGGCAAATGTTGGAGTCACAAATGTCCAATATCTCATCCTTGGGCTTATCAGAGAAGGAGAGAAGGGTAGAGTTTTCTTCGAGTATGATTGGAGTTATTTGTGTGGAGCAAGCTGTGATTACCACTACAAATGTTTATGATAGACCTCAAGAGATCATAGTTAGAGCGGCTAGAATTGTTCACACTAAGCTAGTAGAGCTTGGTATGAGAGAGCAGAAAAAACTTTCTACTAAAGAGGTTGTCGTTTAGCAACTAGATACTATGTCTTTTATCTCTAGTGTCACTAGAGAGGAGATTTGGGATATTGAGATTGGTTCCAAAGTGACAAGAGGAGAAAAACTTAGGATGTTGAGGAGTTTCAAAATCTGTTTTGACTTCAAGTTGAAGAATTTAGGATGTTTGAAGGGATATGATATACGGATTGACTTGACAATTGATGCATCAATCTTCTGTCGTCCCTCTCAATACAATGATATAAAGATAGATTTGATCCGAAGTTGGTGTCAAGATCTTCTTGAGGGTGGATAACGGGAGATTTCATATGCAGAGTATGACTCTATTGTGATGATGCCAATCAAGAAGAATATGCATGACAATTATATAGATAGACCCATGTGTGGTGACTACCAATCTATCAATCGATAGACAAAATTTCATTGATATGCTATGTCTATATCTGAGGAGATCTTGATACGATTGGGCATGCAAAGATTTTTAATACATTGGATTTAAGAGCAAGATATCATCAATTGCAGATTTTAGTTGAGGATAAACCAAGATAGCCCTTTTGGTAATACATTCGCATGGCAAAGATGTGTTGTATTAGTCAAAGTTCTTACCATTTGGGTTGAAGAATGAACTTGTTGAGTTTCAAAGAGTGATGGATAGGATCATATCATGACTTTTTTAAGCTCAAGCCTACATTGACGATATTCTAGTATATAGTGCTGTATTGGTGAAGCATGAGAGAAATTTGCAGGAGGTATTTGAGTGATTGATTGCTCATGGCCTCAAGTTGCATCCATGAAATTGTAAGTTCTTTTAGGAGCAAGTAGAGTACTTGGATCATATACCTTGAAGGATTGGGAGTTCATCAAACAAGGTGGAGCCGATCTTGCTTATTTCACAAACCCATGATGTGAATAGGGTGCAAATCTTATTTGAATTTGCAAACTTTTATCGGTGATATATGCAAGGATTTAGCACTATTGCCAAAGCCTTGACAAAGTTGGCAAAGCTAGATCAAGAGTGGTGTTGGGGAGATGAAAATGAGAGAGCTTTGATGAGCTCAAGGAAATATTGACATATGCTCCTATTTTGAGGAGACCAGTAAGAGGTTGTATCTTCAAAGTATATTTTGATTGGAGTATGTTGGATTTGGGAGCAAAGCTTATCCAACATGATGATGAGGGGAAGGAGTTTGTAGTGGCTTATTCAAGTCGGTCCAACAATGGAGCATAGTCAAATTATAGTTCTTATGAAGGGGAAGCTTGCATGATATGCTCTTATCCTACAAGAGTATGATTTCACGATTGTACATAGATCTAGAGTGCTGATAGTGATTCGGATGGGTTAAATCAAAACCCATATACAAGTCAAGTTGACAAAACCAAGGCTCGATATCACATTGATACTAATGAGAAAATGGTGTAGGGTGGGCATGCATTTGACTTTTTGAGTGTGTTAGCGTTTGAGAGCTATGTGATATCTCTCTTGGATATGTTATCCTTGGATGTTGAGACTACTCACAGTTTGGTGATAAGCTGAGACATCCATGGTGGTGTTGCAGTATCTTTGTATATGTGCTTTGGTGGGCATTTTGAGTATCAAGGAGCAAGATCGAGTTCTATAAAGAGCTCAATGGTTTAAATGATAAGGTAGACATCTTCTTCAAGTATGGGGAGATGACAACGTCTGTGTTGTGTCACTTCCATCTCATAGAGCAAGATTGACTAGACATGCTCATGAGGAGTAAAGTCATTTTGGAATGAAGCGGACATATAGTTTACTTCAAAGTCATTATTGGTGGAGACATATGCAAACGGAAGTGCAATAATTTGTGTCAAGATGTATGGTATGTGATCGTGTTTGAACACCATTTAATGCCCCTACACCACAATTACATACTCTACTGATTATGGGACTAGATTATTGTTGGAGCTTGGATTTTGCAAAACCTCTACCATTGAATATACCACATCATATGTGTTGGTCATGGTGGAGCATTTCTCCAAGTGGATTGAGTTGGTGGCATTAACTAACAAGTGAAGTGAGGGAACAACTTATGAGTTCTTAGCTTTGGTGCTTAGCCGATTTGATGCACTAGCAGCGAAGTTCACTAATCAAGGTATTGAGTTTTTGGACGAGTTTTAGGCTTTGTTTGATTGAGCGTTGATCAATCATTCTGAGGCTGATGGTCTAGCAGAAAGAGTTGTTCATATAGTGAAGAGAAGACTAAGAAAGTTTGGCTTGGAGAAAAGTCATATGGGAGATTCATCATCTAGCTATCATGGTTGACCATGGGTCATCAATTTAACCAATAATCATCTATAGCGTCATTCTCATCATACTTTTTATTATATGATAGAGATCAAGACTTATATGCAACTATTCATCGAAAGTTAGCTGAAGCCTTGAACTTGGACTACCTTGATGTTTGGGTTAGGTTTGTTCTCAAAGGGCAGAACTCTTTTGTAGGGTAATGTTCATGGTATTTGAGAACTTGACTATTTTTCAACATAGAGATACTTTTCGTTATGCTACTATCATAGGAGGTGGATATCGATCTTCAATTCACATATTTCATGTTAAGGGTTATGTTTACTTGTAGCAAAATGCACAGACCACATTGGATGTTACTTCTAGTTGCACAATTCTACGAGTACATGAGAATTTACCTTGATGAGTTTTGGTACTAGAGGATCATGATGGTGCCATTTGGAAGGATCATGGGTGTAATTGTGTGCCATATCACATTCCAAACATTGATAGTACTATAGATCCAAGCATGACAGTTGTGTGAGTATGCTTGAGATGTATGTTATCTGGATTAGCTAGTAGAGTATCCATTATGTTGATTTGTAATTCTTGTTCAAGAGGATGACATATGTCATGTTTGACATCTCATGTCAATGCGGTACCTAGTCAAAGGTGGAGCTGTCCTCGATGCAATTAGCATGCAAGTTGGTATGGATTGCAAACATGCAATTAACAATGGGGCATTGTAGCACCTAGACTCCTAATCTTAGTCCCATGAAGGGCAAATCATGTTAATGGACTAGATGGCTACTTGATGTTACAGTGACCTAACCGCCAATAAGGGGGGTGATTGTGATGCAATTTTTTTTGTGTGTATGAAGATCTATGTATTATGATATTTGATGTGACAACAATGTATTTTGTGATGCGATATGTATGTGCATGACATATGTCACAACTTATGTAACGGCCTTAGTTAGGTAGGTCAGTGCATGCATGAGTAGATACAACAATTAAAGCCAATAGTGCAATTGTGTCTTTCTACCTAGAACTATCGTTAGGGCCTATATCACCGTTATGCATCAACGGATAAAGTTTGAATTATGGTTTCTTGGAGTGCAATTTTCAAAGTTGAACCTTTGAGAGTGTGGCTATAATTGATAGTAGCTAGTGCATGAACCTGTAGTCTAAAATATAAATTAAGTTTTGCACAACTGTAATTTCTCTTTTATGCTATGGTTATGAGTGGAGTGTCATTAATAATGTTTTGAGAGTAAAAAAGATACAATTGTGATACAATTATATTGGTTTATGAAAATCCATGTATAATGATATTTCATATGACAACAACGATGTATGTTGTGATGCTATATGTATGTTAATAAGTCAAATGAAAACAAAAGTTATATTTTGTTTCCAACTTTCCTGGTAGAATCCAATTTTTTTTTACTCGTCAATCCATGAAAATGCACTCTTGTTCAAGGTGGCGTGATAGAGTAGGATATATAACTGTTCCCATCAGTTTTTCCCTTGTCTTGCTACATACTCAAAAGTGAAGCGGTGGTCGTGATGATAAGAGCCGCTTTCTCTCAGGTCACGCAGCCCTTCTCCATCACGGAAAGTGAGCCTACATGCTTCCACCACTGTGTTGGGGAAATGTGGACAACATCATGAGGTGGACATTGAAAAATGGTTTGAATTTTGGGTCACCGCCCATCACTCGAGTCAGGGCGCAAATTCAAGTACTGGACGTCGATTTAAACGGCCAGCTCGAGTTGGTTTCGGCCAAATCTCGTCATGTGCATCCCACTTATTTTGAACATTTTATACAAAAAAGCATGTGCACATTTTTTTATCACTGACTTTCTTTGTTTTTCTCATTATCGCTATTCTCTTTCGATTATGGAGATGTGGTCTCCTATAAAACTAGGGGTTCTTTTAGCGAGGAACAAAGGTTTCAAATTATTTCCCTTTTCTCTTCAAGGAAAACTCATTTTTAAAAGAAGTAAGTGATTCATCAGCTTTTGTCCACCGTCAGAAGATATTAGTATCCTGTGTTTCCTAGCATGCAGACAAAGGTCACTTCCAACGTGAAGCGGAGGTGGCGACCCAGCTTTACAGAACGCACGAGAATGTACTTTGTGAGTAATAACTCCTCAATCCATAGGAATCCTGGTAATTTTGCTCGGCTATTAAGAGTTATTTAAAATCCAACATCTATCTTAATTTTCTTAATAGACCTACTAACGTGATCATGATCCAATCTGGAACAAAACTTCGAGAACTTTACACCGTATGCACATCGGAGAGTTTGGGGCACTTACAGGTTTTGAAGTTAGTGGATCATGGAACCTAGACCCAGTCAGTGGTCAGACTGATGGCTGGGATTTCATCTGCTGCTGCAACGCAGTGCATGAAAAAGAGCTGAGATTTGACTGTATTATAACTTGGTTGCATGCATGGTACCATGTCGGTGTCGAATTTCCTGGTTGCTCGGCCCTGTTCAGCAGTACAGCACAGTGGAACTGGTGCTGGTGGTCTGTGGTAGAGTGAAGTACTGTAGCCGGTAGTGACAACGAGGTACAGAACGTTGAGTCTGCTCACGACGTAGAGATTGTCAATGCAGTAACATGCTCTGCGACGAGTGATAGCAGCTGACAAAGGACAGTGAGACAGATTTGCAGACTGGATGGTTGGGTGGTGTTACAGCTGAACCATTTTGTCGAGCTTCTTCACCGACAACGGAGGTGTCAACTGAAGAGACGAGTGTCGCTGGACTCGCTGCTGCTGGACCTCCTCCTCCTCCTCCTTTGCCAGGACCCGTCCAAAGCATCCACTTGCAGTCTGGGCCTCACTGTTCGAACCCGTCGCATCTTCCCCCTGCCTGACAGCCAGACCGGACTCGGATCGAATGATGGGTAATTGGTCGGTCACGATTGGCCCCTGCGCCACATTGTTGACGTCTAAGGTGGATAACATTATCTCGCCTTCACGCACAGCTTAGACTAAATCAGCTATAGCCACTGAAGATTTTGTAGCAGTTTATCTGACCTGATTCTCGAGACTCCTGAAGGGAATAACCCTAACCGGAGAATTATGCAGACCCTAAGCTATGCTATGGCATGGTAAGATATGATGTAGAGCCACGAACATTACCCTCCTGCCCTAATAGACGCCACAGACATTGCAATCTTCAGTTTGCCGTCAGTTTGTAGAGAGGAGGAAGCTCAGAGTACGGAACGGACGTGATCCTCGGTAGACAAGGTAATGAGCTGAGGTGGTAGAAGCACGTTTAGAGACACATCAAGAACTACTGCTGCTGCTGACTTAAAAAAGCCATGCTCTAGAGTCAAATACGTAGCTCTGACGTCACTGATCCTCCATGCTAGCATGCAGAATTCTCGAGCCCGAGCTTTCCCCAAACAATGGTGTGGTGAAAAACAGAACAGATGAAATATTCCGACCCTAGGTCTGGTGGGACGCCTGCAGTGAGGGCAATATTATCCTGTATAAACAGTAGTGTCCTGCATGGGGTCGCGCTGGAAGTGCTACATTCCGTAACTACTGCTCTAGATAAGGTGGAAGGGACTATCAATACAGACATTCCTGGAATGTTAAACTACCGCAGCCTCCACCGCTATTGCTTGGCACTTCCCGGTTGACTGGTTCGCCCGACGTCACTGATTCTCCGGTAGTGGTACATTGGGACCCCGTCACTCACCTTCGACTTATGTACGTACACACGAATGCGCTACTTCAAAAAATTACTGGACTGGAGATTGTGCAGTGGCTGCTTGTAAAAATGTGCTTGCCCACGTTGTTTGACGATTCTCAGATTCATTAACTCAGAATTGGAGGTAGGTCTAGGCCTTTGCTAATTGGTAACGTCAGGTCTGAGCAATGACAGATATTTTATTTAGTGATGAATTCTATGTAAGTCACTCTCCTTGCTCGAACTATAATTTTCGGGTGATTATAGTCTCCACTGGAATTGGAGTAGACAGGAGACGGACTCCTGAGGCAATATGTGTGTCGTCACGGAATCAGTAACACAATCACGGAATATGAAAAGCTTCGTGCGAGTAACTAGGATGCAGAGGCACCCTGAAGTAGATGGAGAGGTGCTGAATCTTCGTTACAGCTACATGGTCGACATCTCCTGGATGGGTGATCTGTACACTTTCGCCTACAAATCATTGTACGCCCATGTATCTGCAAGCGCGGGACTGAGATGTTTACCGACTTCGAGAATGGGAGAGAGCCAGACCCCTGATGAAACTTCTAGGATGGATTCGCTCTTTCCTGACAATATCGCCTGAAGGTTATGCTCCCTTGCAGCAGGGAACCTGAGGGTGTAACAGATCGAAAAACGGCAGGCTGTAAATTCTGTGTTGATGTGATTACTCTGCTCAGGGACTAAATGACCAACCAATCCATGGACTGGCTACAACGGGCAGAAGAGATAACTTCTTGTGACAGCTGACGCCAAGTCCGTAACGATCACCAAGATTCACGTGAGGCCTCGGGAAAAAAGTGTTCGGTAGGCCATCTGGCTCAGACACGAGTCTTCGTCTCTTTTGGGCTGTCCTGAACCCCAATTTTGTAGAACCCCGAGGTCCAGACCGATCAAGGCGGGCATAAGATCACCAGTAGGCCCTGAGAACATTCCGTCACGACTCAGTCTCCTGCCAAAGCAGAACAGATTAAATCGCCGTCTTCCCAGAAACTCTACCGGAACTGGACAATTTTGACAAACTAAAACTCGCCATCACTTCTGTGAGACTCATTTTTCAAATGGGCTTGCCGCTTGAGGGAAAAGACGAAACTCTTTTGACGGCCTACTTTGACTTTGTTCCTGATATGTTCTGCAAACATATCAGGAACAACCGCAACGCTAGATTGCCGTTGAACAAGGACCAAATCATTGAAAGCAGCCTTGATCTATTTGCTACGTTCGAGTCCGCACATGACGTGTACGATATCACACCGTTCACCTCTTGAAAAATCTGTCTGTCTCTTCTACATGATTGTCAGCTATTGAAAGCAGGTAGACAGCACAACATAACGTATGTTGCAAAATCTGCGCCTCGCACAAGAATCTTAAAAATGAGAATTGGAAAAAAAAAACAAAAAAACAAGTGAACGATTGATGATTCAAAAACGGATCGCTGGACTCTGGGCAAAGATTATCAGAGAAGGAAAATTCACTTCCGGAAGTGAAAATTGATTACAGATGGTTGCATATATGACTGCTGAATCGTTATTGCGAAAGGAAAAATTGGGTGGAACACGAAGGATGCCACACGCTTAGATCGACCGCCGTCATGGGCACCATTCTCTGAACCTGCGTTGAGAATACAGCACGATGGTTATAATACCAGCCCCGTTCCGGTTTAAAAAAGAGCTCCGACACCTAAGGTTAATCGAGTTAACTAACTAAAAGTGGAGAAGGAAAGGTTGTCACTGTGAGCGGATCAAGGTTATCGAATACAACTTCCGACAAGGCAACCAAATAGTCATGATCAATCTGTCAAAAATGGCGAGCTGACCTTACCTGGATTGATTTTGAATTTAAGAGAGTTCGGTTTGCGCCTGGAGATGAATTTAATAGGATGCTCCATGCATGGTTTGTGTCTTTCCATGGCTGATATGAGCTGGAACACGTACACCATGAGGTACACAAATGGCCACACAAAGTCAGGATCACCTGATACTAAAATGCATAAATACTTTTTTTACTCCCTTCGCATTTTTTCTATCCAAGGGGACTGATACAAAGTACAAACAACGTACGTCCAACACAGAATTCGACAAAATTTTCGATAACAGCTGAAAAACCCCAAATTTAGGGCAAAACATTCATCTGTCATCTACTCTTGGGACTGGATCACCTACAGTGCCTACTTTTTCTTACTATGCACAATAGAGAAAAGAATACTCGCATATCAGACACTTCACCTATGAAACATGGAACAGGGTACAACACAGATCTGGTTCGCAACAATCTGCCTTCCAACCTCTATTGATCATCCTAGCGATTCCATTGTTGAAGTCAAATTAGCAAGTTTCTTGATATGAGTAATAACCTTCTCGTCGTAGTGGAAAAGAGATTGGTCGAAGTAAACGGACGGACTTTGACACTGAGAATTAAATGGTAGCCAAGCAAGAGTCCTCTTCACTACCTGCCACCAAGAAAATAATCACATCAGCAATGTCTAAGTTGTCAAACGAAGACAAAACTAGCCCAAAAAACCTGACAACAGGGAAAATTACGAATCGTCAACTTCGGTTACCAGGATACATACATTTTTTATATTGCTGCTACCGGCTACCCTCTGCTTTCGAAGCTGCTCCCGTACGTGAACATTGTTAGAGGAGGAGGAAATAAAATTCATGTAGAAAGGAAACCGGGGCGCGACTCGAAAATGGTCGTAGAAGTTTTCGAAAGCTGAAAGTAATTCTTCGGATGAATTCTGGGAGATAATAAAAAAGAACTACCAAACTCAGCGTTTCTCGAAGGATTCGACAAGGAGTGTACTCTTCACAACAAGAACTGAACATATCCAAGTGTACGAAAGTCTTCTATCATCTCGACAACGGAGGGCAAGATTTCAATTCTAGTGAGCGGGTAGTGTTGTATAAACCTGGAAAAAGCCTAGCATTTCAGTAGTCTCCAGGTTGTAAAGAGCCAAAAAAGTAGTGTGTGACGGCTCGGCATTTCTGTTCACCTGTTCAGAAACAAAGCTGAGTTAAGAGAGAACCGATCATGCACAAACTACCTTCTGTAAATGTGGACCAAAAATATACGTTCATAAGCTACTCTTCGCAGCGTAGTTTTCGCAATACAGCAGATTGTGGAGACATGAAATCTACTACAAGGAAAAGGTACGAGGTATAGAGAATAGTAGTGCAAAGAACACACCACTCCTTCGACGCTGCCAAACTTGATCAATAAATGATAGCGATCCAAAAACTGCACCTGCGAGAGAGGTAATGTAAACAAGGAAGGCTGTCAGCTCCACGAGACAAGACCGCAAACTCCCTCGTGACCACGTTGTCATCAAGAACAAATTCTCACGAAAAAAACTCAGTAGTCTTACTTTGGCATGCTAGTCACTAACAGTATTTTCAATGACAATGCAAACAGTACTTCTGTCGCCGGAATCGAGGAGGAAGTTGTCTTCCAATACCTTGCCCATAACCAAATCTACGTACTCTTGAAAATGGTAGTAGAAACGCGCCAACCGCTTCGCCTTCTGCAAAATTCAAAAACATATCAACAACCGACACAGAGACACACTTAATGACATAAGGTGATGCAATGTACCAAGTTCTCAGAATCACCTCTCTATCTTGAACGTATCACGGCACCGCATGTAGATGCGATCGAAGGTGGACAAACATCCGAGAGAAGCAAACAAGATTATCAAGGTTCACAAACCTGTTCGCTTGGCAATGGCTACACAACAAATTGAAAAAATAAAATTTTGAGCATGGTATTTGGGAGGAAGTTGAAGTACCGCGCTGGGGTCTAGGTTTGTATCCCAGTTCCCCTTGTAAACGAAGGTAAGCAACCGCTGTTTAATGCCACCCAGCAGCTGCGAGCTCTCTTCCGGAGATGATGCTTGTTCTGTGTCTCTGCTATTTCGCTGAGGAGCTCCATTCGTCTCCGCATCAATTACTAACCGGGGAGCAGGGGGTACGATGGCTTGCCCGGCTCTTGCTGTATTACTGTTGGAAGTCACGTCCCGGTGCGATGCAGAAGGTCCGGTAGGACTTCCAGTTGAAGGTGCTGCTCTTTCACCACTGGCACTGGCTCTCTCATTGGCAAACCTCGAGGGTAAGAAACGATCGTTTAAACGCGACGTTTCCTCTGTGACGGGTGTGTATACTGCAGTCCCTTGAGTCCGTCGGTTTTCAGAAGTGTGAGGCAAACCCGCAGAAGACCCGCCATTTCCTACAGAACGGTGGCCATTTTCACGATGATAAGTCCTCCACTCGTTGGCACCATGGTGAGACACACCTGCGAGGTAAGTATCTTCTGCTGATCTAGCCTGTTGACCATTACCAAGACCGATACGAGACCGGCTACTCACAACATATTCCAACTGGTTGTTTTCTGATGACTGAACACTTACAGAACCGTTTCCTCCGACTCCAGTTCCATAGCTTATGCTGCCTCCTCCCGAAACACTACCGTCCCATCTAGTGCCACCATCACTACGACTGCAACTCTCACTACTTGTACCCGTGGTGCTTGTGTAACGCACAGAAGGGCTTCCCCTACCGCCTGCAAATCTTTCTACGCTGTCACCACTGGCACTGGAATATGATCTGCCATACCGTAGTAACCCACTGGCTGCATGGTGACCCCCACCGCCACTAGTAGACCCGTCCACACGGATGTGAGACCCGTAAACATGCTCTACTAGAGGAGAGAAAACTCCCCTCGATTCCACCCCCGAGGAGTGGTGACCGTTGCCATAGACCTGTGTGTGAAGAGGACTACGAGGTCTTTCGTGTCTACCTAGATTTACTCTACCTTCCTCGTCACCCAGGCCAGGCACTCCTGACACTATTCCATTACTTTGCCCGACGGCATTGTCTTCCATGTTGGCAAAGAGTCCTCTGAAGTAGTGGTCATATTGCAAGTCCAAATCAGCTCCTTGAATTCCCCCATACAACCCATTCATTCGTGTATCAGGACTGCCGCCTCCATCTTCCGAATTCGACGGCAAGGCAATATTTGAAGAATGTGGTCCTTGCGGATTTGCTGAACGGCTTCCACGACTTCTGCCCGAATGCGCCCCTTTAGAAGCGACCGCATGTTTCAACCTGAGGTTCCACTCAAGAGGCCAAGCGTTTCCTTGAGATGTGAGCATTCTTTTGGAAGCGGAAACTTCAGCCTGGGCTGGCAGTCCTCGGGCTTTTCTTTGAGCCGCCTGATTTTTTATGTATAACTCTTCATCCTGCATGAACAGAGAAAGGTCACAAAAAAACAGAATTTCCCTTGACACGTCCCGAGAATCAATCGTTCTCATGAATGGGGCATGATTTGTAACCCTCAACACAACTGCTGTTAACACGCGAAACTATGACAGAGCAACCAGGCACAGGCCCAGTGGAAACTATGATCCACACTGATATGTCCTCTCGGTACCCTCATGTTCCCAAAAAAACCTTCGATAGCTCCCGTAAAGCACATAAGAACTGAACTACCAATTCCAGAAACGAATGCGACAAACAACCAACGTCCTCATGTAGAAGATATTCAAGGTAGCTTCATCACAACATATAAATTAACATGATCGATTAAATGACCGATTAGGGGGACTGTATCTAACTGGATGAAAAAAAAAGAAAATCAAATCTTGAATTCACCTCCCTAACCGAACTGTTCCTTAAACAACCTACGCTGGAGATCTGAGGCCTGCGTTCAATGCCGTACGTACAGAGCTGCAAAAAATGTCGTGCACTAACCTGTGCTTGTGAGTTGAGGACGAGTTCATCATCCTCCCGGCAAAATGCTCCGATCGTGCGGACATCCACGAACCTTCCAGTTTCTCGAATCTGAAGTATTCGAATGGACTGATAACGGAGAGATAAGATCGCCAACAGGTCGTCGTAAAGAAACACGCCCGTGTTGTGGGATAGATGAATGTAGTCGTCATGATATATGCGCTCATCTGCGATGTGACCGTCTGATAACCTGGCATCAGGTACCCGTCAATCAGAGCGAATTGACCTACTCCAAAGGGCGTAACTTCGACGTGGAGGGCTACGATGGAGACCACAATTTTACGATCTATCCAGTTTGCAACCATTTCAAATTTGCAATGATCCAATGACCCCGCTCACTGACAGTGTAACTTAGATTCTCGGCTCCTGCCGTCCGACATAGAAAGCAAATTTCTCGACACGCGTAACAATATTTCTCGGCCAACGAAGTACAACCTCCGAGGAGAGAACCTCAATAACTCTTACTAGATCCGATCAGACGTTAGCAATGTAACCTGAGGAGTGAAGACTTGGAAGAATTGCAACTAACCTTACGAGAAATATGGCTATCTTCTCAACTGATGGAACCCCCGGCACGGCTCCCTCGGCGGCGGGTGGACTTTGATCGGGGACCGAAGTAGTCGCAAAAACGCCATATATGTTATTATCCGTTGCGAGGAAGAAATCTTTGCAGATGAGGTCAGAACCCGAAGCTAGGGATACAGAATAAAGCAGGACGAAGTAGCTCTCGAACTTCTTGGACTTCGAGGGGAGGTCAGTAAACTGATCAGTCTCCTCACCCTTGACGCAATAATTCAACCACCTAGGCCTGTAAACTATAAGATCCTGATGATTTCTACTGAAGCAAATCAGGTACTGTCCATCATTGGTGAACTTCCGAAAAGAATGGTCCGGACACTCGACGTCGTACACAGTATGACCCGGGACTATGTTTTCATAAAGCTCCCTCGCTCGGTGAATCTGCACCCCGACAGCGAGTACGCAGCAAAATTAGATCACAAGAAGACTTCATTTTGACAAGCTAACCCGAATGGTGGGCAAAATCGTCAAAACAGAGAAGGCGAACAAGAGCAAGCCTGTTCTTCTACAAATATCCCAACGACAGACTCCCGACGCTCGAAGTCCGCGGGCACATCCAACTCACTTCGAAAAATTTCATAAGGTGGCAACTCACGGAACCCTCTACACGAAATACAACGACCAACCATGGAGTGTCGTCGTGGCCTAACCCAAGACCACAGAACATACTAAAAAGGACAATCCATGATCAATTATTTCGCATGTTTGGCAGAATTTGATGTAGGTAACCACTCGGCATTCTAAACTCCAGTCTTGGAAATATCACTGAATGGTGAACGATTTCACAATAATGAATCTCTTCTCTAAAACCAGTGACCAGAGCGTTCGTAGGCTCATCTTGCGAAGAGCAAAATTTAACGTTTCCGAACAAAAATCCAGAAACAAGGGTACAACTCTACTCGAAATTAACGGTGGTTAGAGAGAGAAACAGAGAATTCGACCGAATAGCCGATTCGACGGGTTTTAACGAAACCTCTACGTAGAAAGCTTTGCAAAATTGCCCGATGCACTCGACCGGCAGGACAGAGTACAGAAGCGTACGTGAGTATTCGGACGGGCGCGACAGGTTTGGCGCAAGAAGAGCCGATGCACAATGTTCTCACTCCGCCTCAACATCCCCTTTCGGCGGCTCTCCACTCCTATCACCGATACCTGACCCAATGTGCGCATGGAATGGGCAACTCGCGCTTGCTGCCATGCCCACTTTCGCCACGAAACTTACGTCCGTCCAACGCTTTATATTTTCCTTGCCGTCCCACCCTCACCCCTCCACTTCTTTTCCCGTACAGTTCCGCCTGCTTCCGTCGTCTTTTTCCATTCCTCCCATTCCACTGGCTGTTCCTCCTTCTGCTTCTCGAACTGCTGCTGCATCCCTCAAGCTCCGCAGCCTGACCCTGTGTCTTTCAACCCACCAAAACTAGAATTCGCCACTCATCCATTAACCTGGCCATCTCAAACCCAAACAACACCATCTTCCAAAACGCTCCTCCTGCCTGCCCTGTCCTGTCCAGTCCTGCCCTGCCTTTCCTTTCCTTTCCTTTCCCTGCTCTTTCCCGCGATGTAATCCTCAGATAGGCTACGCTCCTCTGCGTTCAATTTCCCATCACAGCGTCCATACCAACTCCCTGCCCCGGTCCATTCCAGTCCAATCCAAAGCCTTGCTACCCTGTGCGAAGAGATACTGGTCCTGCCTCGCCTCGCGTGACCTCACCCGACTCTCTCTCTCTCTCTCGCCGTGCTCTGTGTGTGTATGCGTGAGCTAAAAAAGAGAAAAGACCCGAGCACCAAACCGACCACAGAAGAGACCAAAAGCATGGCGCGAGTAAAAGGGAACCACCAGAACGAAATGAATGAATGAGCAGGAATGAACCGAATTGGAAAAACCTAGAGAAGCGATTGTGCTGCGCTGCTGGTGATGGAGCTTGCTGTGGAAAGGCCGGAGCAGGTCGCGAACCTGGTGCTGCTGCTGATGTTGATCATGTCGTGGAGAGTCGGGTGGAATGGAATGGAATGGAAGGGAAGAAAGGGACCCAGCCAAGGCAAGGGACATACAGACGATACAAGAAGAAAGAATAGAGGAAGGAAGGGAGGAGTAAGGAAAGGAGAGCAACGAAGGGAACGGGAAAGGAAGCAAAAGATGGGAGTGGAAGGGGAGAGGCAAATCTCAACGGCTCGAGCAGACCACAAACTGGAGGGCTGGTCACGTGAAGAGCAGAGCGGCGACGAGACCAAAGGAAAAGGCCAGACGTACACAAGCCGAAGAAAAGGTGAGGAGAGGACCAACGGCGATGGTGGCGGCCTGGGGCGACGTGGCTCTAAGCCCGACACCAGTCCACGGCTGGGCCTGCTGCCTCCTTCTTCCTCCTTCCTCCTCCGCCACCACTAACACCTCCTCTACCACCAGCACCACCATCACCACCGTAACCAGCACCAGAACCAGCAGCAACAACGACAACAGCTGCTCCAGCAGCAGCCTCCATTGCACGCCCTCCTCCTGCTCTCTCCGCCATTACACTCCTACCCAACCCTTCGTCCATGCTCTGCCCTGCCCTGCTCTGTTCTGTTCTGTTCTTGTCCTGGAGTCTTCCTTCCCGACCTTTCCCTTCCCGGCCACGACGCTCCTCCTCACCTTTCCCAGACTTCCCTTTTCCGGCTGGGTCGCCTTGTTTCAAACTGGCTGCTGCCCCGCGCTAAGCGCTCCCCTGCCACCACTTATCTTCCCCGTCCATTTCCACGCATTTCGAATTTATTGTGTTCTGGCGGGGTTGTTGAGCGGAAATTTCAACATTGTGGTTCATTTTTTTTATTGGTTTTTGTAGGTGTGATGATGTTTTTCTATTACGTGGTCCGGATGGAGATTTTAATTGGAATAAAATATTTTTTACGTGGTTTTTGAACAGAGGAGTGTATCCAGCCTGCATTTATGAAACTGGGGATTTGGATCCGATTTTTCTCTTTTTTGTTCGGTTAAAGAGGAACCAGGGATGTCTTTCGAGACGCCCGAGCGAATATATATCGCTCTTTCGCAATTGCTTACAGCCGTAAGATCGTATTCGGGATATCTTATTGCTTTTGAAAGTGTTTTTGAGGTTCAAGCCTTTGCTTTTTGCTAATATTTTACTGTTTTCCGTTGCGGTTGTACTCTCGCTATCATTCTTTCTCCCTTGCTGATGAAGCCATTAGACGCACCAACCATCACTATTCTGTCTTTTTGTTTATTTAAATTTCGAAATTTATCTGCTGACGCATCAGCGGAGTTTCATATTTGAGATGCGTGATATACAATCGGATGTTATTCTCGAACTTCCAAAGAACGACTTTGGCTTTCACCAGACGCATTTTCACTACAGTAGGAAACACATTTTTACTCGACGATTGTGTTCATTCAGTTCCTTGATGCACCTCCCCTCTCTCCTGAATTTAGTGACAGTACAGGTCGAGATGAAAATTCCATATTTTTAACATATATGCGAGGGAATATTAAATCAATATACCTTTAGTCCATTTCTTCTCAAGTTCGTAACCCACAAGTAAGATGGCAAAAAGGATGGGAAGATCCCATCAAGTCATACAAGAATGAAACCGGGGGTAGAATCGGGCTAGCCCCAATAGCATTACAATGGGAAATATATCCACCTAAGATATCATAACTATCTAGATCAAATGATATACATACTACTTAGCATCGGAATAAACATAACCTAACGTGATTGCTCTCATATGAATTACATCACTCAATGCTCTCCGTAAGCAATGGATACATGTTGACTAAAGTAAATTACACAATATGATAAAGAAAGTGATATTCCTATCGTTTATTATAATATGCTCTCATGCACTCTCTCACCAACGTGTCTCAGTTGGTATCAATAGCTCCATATAACTCCAAGGCTAGAGGAACAAAAAAATGATCTTTCTTCATACCCCAATACTTGGAGATCTTGGATGATGTCGCTGCACTTATTGCCCATCCAAGAGGATGATTATCCATCCTCTTGGATGCGTAATCATCCCTTCGAAACTATGTCACATGTAGGAAATGTAACCACGACGTCCGCTACAGTAACCTAGTATAGGTCTGCCATGATTGAATCAACTTGCAAGGCATACCAAAGCTCCCTCCATGTGAGGTATCTAACATCTTGTGTTATAGCAAACACCAAATCTCTAATGACATCATGGGTAGTTATACTCTATTCTCCAAATGGACAACTAGTCTTATGGACCCCATTGCATCTAAGGTAGAACCATACTCACATGTGAGTTATGAAGATTCAGATGGATGGAACAAGCCAAGGCAACACCTCATTGTTTTAGATAAGGTATATGGTGTGAGTCAAAAAATCATAATGCATGGTTGAGTCAAGATCTACGAGTTTACACACTTGCTAGAGCAAGAGCATAGACAAGACCTAGTAGTACAAGGAATGACATTTTCAGCAAAGGAATGACATTTTTTACACTATTACGACATACAAGAGATACTTTATCTTCAAAGATATCAAGAGCTCATGCCCTTTTTCTCTTTGCCCATAGGTTAGACTAGAGGCATAGAGTCTATCATGATGGATCGACATTTTCAGTAGGCTCTACACTCTCTCTTAATGATCCATTAAGAGAGAGTGTAGAGCTCTTGGAGGGGAAATGACTACCCTTCCACGTCCCTCACATACATCTAAAGGATGAGCCTATCTACAAACACAAATTGGGAGGATAATAAAGGTGCATAGAGTGCCGAACTACCCAAAAGCAATACACATGTTGTCTCTTTCATCAATAATAAGTCTATTTATCCACACGAAATCAGCAAAGATGTTCGTCTTTGTGTCAAATCTCCTATCACACACTCGAAAGTCCCTAGTCTGATGATGTCACCAAAAATGTCCATGCTCCTCCTATCATGCTTAACAACTTGATAGGAGGAGCTACTATCAAGCTGTCAAGCGTGATGTAATAAGAATGTAGATGAAGAAGAAATCTTGTGAAGTAGGTAGGTAGGTCTACGAACAATAATAGGGGAGAGTATATCAAATGCCACATACGGATCCTCTAATAAAGAAAGGTCATCGACATGCAGTATATCATTGACAAAAGCTATATCTAGATAGCATGAAATAAAGTCCTTAGACCTTATTAGCATTCCAAAAATACATAAGCTATCTATCAATGTCGTACTTTCCTCTAAAAGTAAGAGTTCATGAGGAATGTCCAAAGGAGACCATGCCCTACACTTTGACATCTTGACTCTCAAGTCTACAAGATGAAGCTTGGTAGTCAAGTAATCAAAGGTCGGTCTAATCTAGTCTACAGGGACCAAAAAATGTGTATCATACACTAAGGACGGACAATCAAAGTAATAGACAGAATGTTCAAACTAAATCAAAATGTATATTTTTAGGTCGCAAATCACATCGTATGACAAAACAACTTAAAGAATAATCGGGTTTGAAGAGTTCATCACTTGTTATATAAAGTTATCTCCAAAGTGATATATTAATCATGCCCAGAGGTGATCACGATGAAAACACCGGCTGTTGATCACAAATTGATTGCGCATCGATACAACTTGAAAATCATGTTGTCCTCTATCCATATCCCATGTCAGCTCCACTTTAATCAGATAAGCTCCTTAGTCAACAAAGCGAGATTCTAGTTCTCTCGCTTCCACTTTGCACCCTAACCATGCTTTATATTTAATAAAGTCTAAGAGAACATCTCATGGAGCGTTATCAGTATCTTTACCCTATAAAGTCAATCCAACCATGAATTCTTAATAGCCTTACAATGAGCCATTGGTTATCTTGACCTAAAGTATCATCGTTATAACAATGATTTTGAAGATGACACATGTCATCATGTTCTCATAGTAGTCAGATCACAATATGACATTGTAAGCAAAGAATGAGACGAGCTTCCATAGCTTTCTAAAGATTGATGCGCGTAAGAAGTATTCTCAACATCCATATCCAAGACAATCCAATTTGGATCGATATCTTGGAGTGTTTTTATGCCTAATGATTTATTCTCACAATCTCATAGTGTGGCGACTCTAAACAAGTGTGGACTAAGATATTGCTTGAAGTGGGAATGATGTTGAAGGTCAACCGTACAACTAACAAGTCATAATAAGAGTTCTCCAATAACAATTGGTCTAATGATTTTTGTTTCCTTCTCCATTACAAAAAGCCAACAAGCATCTAATACCTAGCTAATTGACAAAGGAATCTTCCCTCTCGCAACTGATGTAGCCATCTCAAATAACTATGTGAAACCACTAGAAGGATCATTTTCTTAAAAAAAATCTCAAAGATACTCATAAACCATCCTTGAGAAGCCCCTTGAGGATAAACGTGGGACTGTTCATAGAGATAGGGAAAAAAATGATGTATCAAGACATAATAACTCCTCTAATTGATACTCTAAAACCTCTAATGGTAAATCCTTGTCCATAGATGGATGCAAAAGACGTAAAAAAGAAAAAGTCTTCTCAATAGGACTAGCCATAGACAAAGGATGTAGGGCTTGTGTGGGTTTGCTATACTTCCCAACCTACCCCAAGATCGTACATTATTGCAATCAAGCAGAATCTGAAATATCTCGTCGCTAAATCTAACTCCTAACTTGTGTAACTCATAAAAACTCCTCTTGTAATATAGCCCAAGTACTTGCTTAGAATCTTCAAAATCTAACTAACTTTTGTTCAGCATACCCCATAGTATAACATAAACATCATCGTTGAAATAGAAGAAACAAAACTAAACCATGCTAACTCATTCATTCATGAGATCATGTGCACCAATTGAATGGTAAGCAAAAAGCCCATCTAATCTCATCATGAAATACACAAGGGAGCCAATGGAATAAGCGTGGACATAGGAACCTAGTCTTTAAAAGCCCCAAAATAAAATATGACTTGGATGCTAACCATTTTCACGACTCGATCAGTATACCAAAAAGATCAACAAAGGGATTGATGTAGCTTATGTGATCCCTAAAGTGACAAATCTTGATGTGATCGTCCGTCTCATATTCGCATCCAAAATGATTTAATCATAATCTTTGTCCATCTTTTCCACATAGATTTTTACCTCTTGCAAGCTAAAGAATAGATGACATGCCGGACATGGTGTATCACACACCGTTCTAGATGGCCCCTTGAGGGCAAGTGAAGCTAGATCTAGCAGAAAGAAAACGATAGTGACACATGATACTTCATCATGTATTTACTTCCACTTGCAAAGTCACAACCCCCTAACATCCCACCATGCATGAGTAAATGCTAACTATCAAAACTCTAAAATCTAAGAACACACATAACTTTATATTTTAATCTTAATAATTTTTTAACTAGATTCCAAATGAATGAACACAAAAAAAGCAAAAAATTGAAATAAAAATAACTTGTCATGTGAGTTAGATTTGAGAAAAATCACTCGGAACCCTAAAAATGATAAATTCATCAATTCTCCATAGTTTTAATTTGGATACAAATCGAATCAAAATTAAAAAACTAAGAAAAATTTCCATTTACTCTCAACCTTTGGCAAAGTAAAACCTCACAATGAGTGAAAAACTACTCACATCTTCCAAAACTCGTCTCCCCTCTCCCCTCTCCCCTATCCCTCCTAATTAACAAATCATTTCATCTAAGGTGGAATTTTTGAAATGCATCTTACCAAACAATTTATTCTATAAACTAGAAACTATAACATCTTATACTTTCTGACTTATAAAATATTGAATTATACCCTCACCATCGGTACTCCTAATGCAAGCCAATATATTTCAAAAGTATCATGTACACTTTTATTTCATCGGTCTCCTCCACCTAGCTCTCTATAACATAGAAGCAGTGGATTCAAATGTGAGTAATATGTATGATTTGTTACAAACAAGTTATTCTAGAAATGTTTCAAATCGTCGAAATTATAATTTTACATTATCCTTGAAAGTAAATGATTAATTGACACAACTATCATATCATTAAGTTGTAGCATATCTATATAGCATTCACAATATGTATTTTATTCAGTAACACCTAGACTCCAATTGTTAGGGTTGTAACTAAAGAATAATCACTGTAATTGGTGTGTGTGTGTGCGCCCATATATATAGATACATGCAAGCATGCACACACATATCAATCTAAAATAAGTTTGTGAAAAATAAAATTTTAGATTTCATAAGGATGTTGATTGAGATATCAGAAAATGATGAGAATTGTTCAATACATACAATTGAATTGTGGAAGAGATAAATAACACAATAATCAAACACGAAACATGTATTTTTAGGTGATGCATAATATTGAAAAAATCATGTACGATTATTTTTATCAAATGTATATATGTATCCTTATTTAGAAAAATAACACAGTATAAGAACCTCTGCAAATGTAATTTTTACATTGTTCATATATTGTTTTGCTACCATATTAAATTTCATCCCATAGATCCATCCATGAGACCTATATTGTCTTAGAAGTAAACAATAACATACTTGTTAATATTTACAAAAAGGAACGTATATATCACATCACACTATATAATCTTATCATATAAAAAATATATATCTTGCATACTTCCAAAGCTTAATGAGGTTTGGCTTGGACCTAATCTTCTGGGACCACACGAATGAAATGAAGCATGAGCTCAATTTCCAGCCATCCCCACCTAATAAGCGCATGAACTTCGCCTTGAGTCCCCCTTCAGACCCTATAATTTGCAAATCATAAGAAAATCCCAATAAAATCCACATAAAGTTATAATATGAATCTAAATTACCAAAGTAGGATTGCACCTTAATTTGAAAACAAGATATTTAAAATCCACATATTTGAAAACAAGATATTTAAAAAGAGCAAGAACAACTTATGCTGAGGTGATGATAGGTAATCATAGTGCTCTATTCTTGGATGTAGATCACATACCGCAAGTTCATCCTCATAGGTATCACTCCGTTGCTGTTCATGTAAAATCTACAAACTCACCATGGCTTTGACATGGGTTCACTAAGAGACTCTGCCCACTATCATGTTATTTATGTTAAGTTTGACTAGAAAGGTTGAAGCCCGAGAAAGTATAATAACAAAAGGGATGGGAAGACCCCATCAAATCGTACAAGGATGGAACCAAACCGGTAACATGGGGCTAGGCCCCAATAGTATCACACTAGGAATATGTCCTACAACACTTAAGATATCTGAACTATCCAAGTCAAAAGGTACAAACAACGGGAGCATCCAAAGAAGCATCACCTAACGTGATTGCTCTCCTATGGATTGCACCAGCTAGTGCTCTCTATAGAGCAATGGAAGCACGTTGCCTCAAATAGGCTATACAGTAAGCTAAAGAGAGTGATACCCCATGACGCATAGTATGGTAGGCTCTCGCACACTCCCTCACGAACATGTCGAAGTCGGTGTCCATAGCTCCATATAACTCCAAAGCTAGAGGAACAAAGAGGTGACCTCTCTGCATAGCTCTATACTTGGAGACCTTGGCTGTTGCCGCTCCACTCGCCGCCCATCCTGGAGGATGGGTGATCACCCCCTCTGAAACTATGTCTCTAGTAGGATCGGTAACCACCACATCAACCACAGTGACCTGGTCCTCCCGAACCAAATGCAGTCCGTGTCCTAACCCTAGTCATTTCGCAAGGCATACCAATGCTCTCTCCATGTGAGGTATCCACCCTCTCGTGCCATAGCAAACATCACATCCCTAATGGCATCATGGGTAGCTATCCTTTGCCCTCCGAATGGACAACGAATCATATGAACACTTGCTGCATCTAAAGTGATACCACACTCACATGTGAGTAATGAATATGTAGATGGATGGATCAAGCCAAGACGGAACCTCAGCGCTGTGGAGAAAGTAGCTAGTGCGAGTCGGAAAGCCCTGATGCATGGTCGAGCCAAGATCTACGAGCCTACACCCTTGTCCGAGCAAGAGCGTAGACGAGCTCTAGTAGTATGAGGAATGGCCGGATCCACTAAAAGTGCATGTAGAGTCTCATGAAACTGTCGGTCCATCAAGATAGACTGTAGACCCCTAGTCCAATCGGTAGCCAAAGAGGAAAAAGATGGGACCTCCCGTGGTAAAGCATCTCTCGTATATCGTAATAATACATGTAAAAAAAATGATCCCGTATCGACGTCTCTTGTATATATCTCCAAAATAGGTCTATCTGCGATCACAAATCGAGAAGATAACAAAGGTGCAACGAGCGCCTAACTCGCCAAGAATGCCACAGGTGCCGTCTCCTCCATCGATAATAAGCCTACCTCTCCACACGAAATTGGCAAAGATGTCTGTCTTCTTGCCAAATCTCCAGTCACACACTGGAATGTCCATGGTCCGATGATGTCACCAAAGACGCCCATGATCCTCCTATCAAAGGCTGTCAAACGTGATATGAATGTAGGTGAAGGAGGAACCGTGCGAAGAAGATAGATGGGTCGACGAGCAATACTAGATGAATGTATACCAAACGCCACCTGCGGATCCCCTGGTAGAGGAAGGTCGTCTACATGCAAAACATCCTCGGCCAATGCAACGTCAAGGTAGCGTGAAACAAAATCCTCAGTCCCTACTAGCACTCCTAGAATACGTAGGCCATCTGTCGATATCATACATCCCTATGGAAGCTGAAGATGATGCGGGTTTGGAAATAACTATATCTGCACATATACCCAAGTTAAGATAATTACATTAATTTACATCTCCAACTTACCCAACCCGTTTTTTAAATTAAGTTTTCCCTTCTCCGCTTGCTACCGTAGCCTGGTGGGAGACCGAGGAGGGGAAAGCAAGAAGAAGAGAATTCATGCCTTTGAAGCCTCGCCAAAACCGCCAAATACCTACCTCTTGAACAATAACAATGTATTTAACAGATAATTCACATGGACCTTTCACATACATCTGATCTCTATAGTAAGCCAAAGTAACATTGGTTATTGTGTTAAATATACATAGAGGCTTTAAAAAGTATCTGTTCAAATAAACGTTTATATTGATGTCAAGTATTCGAATTATATATGCTTTTTTGGAAATTTGTTGCACAAAATATTAATTTTTGCCCATTGGGATGGGCTCATTTGGGCTCAACGTGAAATCTGAAGGTTAACTTCAAAACAAGAGGAAATACGGAGTTTGGACGAGTGACATTAGTCCCATCAACAATGCAATTTTCCACCGGCGGAAATTTTGATACAAACGATGGGCTTGACAACCTGAGCAAACTTTTGGAGCACTCTTCCAGCGATTGCCGACTTCGGCTTCCGCGCCTTCTCTTAGGCCACTCACATAGCTTCTTGCAAATCTTCATTCGTCAGGCTACGAGCATCCGCCAGGAAAAAATACGTGGAACAGTAAGTAACATACAAATGGTCACGCACTTGGTAAGTGTAGAGACCCGCTAGAGTAGGTAACGATAAACACCAAACCTGTCATAACAAGTCACTCCACCCTGATGGTCATTGTCGAGTACATGTTTTTTTAAATATTACAGGTAAAGCAGGCTGCCGGAAGGTTTACGCCTTGTCAAGCAGCCTGCCGGACAGGAGGAG
Organism: Marchantia paleacea; assembly: GCA_014180765.2. Taxonomy (NCBI): domain Eukaryota; kingdom Viridiplantae; phylum Streptophyta; class Marchantiopsida; order Marchantiales; family Marchantiaceae; genus Marchantia; species Marchantia paleacea. Next base: position 1,268,246 of record MUAA02000030.1, read on the forward strand.
TGATAGGAGTGCTCCCTATCAATCCGGCAAGAAACATCCTCGTGGACGCAGGGAGCCCGAAGCGGTATTCACCTCTAATATTCACTCGCCGGTGCAGGCGTTGTGAAGTCAATGTGAGCGGGCCTTCTATGTCGCAACGTTCACAGGAGTCACTGACTGACTGTACGGCAGGAGTCAACAGCTTGTCCTTGTCCATGTCCATCTTTTCTTTTCTTCATGTTCGAGCATTCAGTGGCTGAAAGTTACGCCGAAGGTTATCTTCTACTTCACACCTTGGGCCAAATCATACCACATGGGCGGGCGGGCAGCAGCAGGAGTGGGAATCGGTATGCGATGCGAGTCTGCAGATCTTGATCCCATGTTATTCGTTTGGTTTCATCCATGTACGACTTGATGGGATCTTCCCATCCTTTTTGTTTTTTTACTGTGTCCTCTCGGGATCTTTCTCGACAATTCCTATGATGTGATTGGGAAAGAAACCGTTCTCGAGCAAATCAGCATGATGCAAATCTGAAGACATGGTGAGTGGACGTGAGGCTTACCCAGAGAAAACAGCACTTGCCCTCCAATGTCTTCTCAGCAGAATCTTAACAATCACACTTCAGCTGTTTCGCAATAAAGAATGTGTAGATGGCCATTCTGTGACTGATCAGAAGTTTTTGACCGACGGCTTGAAAGTCCAAAGTCCCAAGTCGTAAATCCCATCCACTGCAAATGGCAGGGAATCTCTCACATGATGCAAGATGCGGAGGTTGATCAAAATCCTGGATAGGGTTAGTTTGTTTTTGGACGCTGATGAACCCGAGATGCTTGGTTGGATACGGTTAGTTATGGAAACCGCAAAGCAATTCACAATGTGGAGGTTACCAGTAGTGATATTGGAGTTCGCGCAGAACGGTGAGCGAAATATGTGTTCCTGTCTTTACTATATCAAGCAACAAGAGCCATATTTTTTTTAAATAGTTGCGCTGTTATTTTCCACAATTTTTTTACTTCCCATCGAGCAGTAGTTTTGAAGGGATTATTTTGTATTTAGGGAGAAAACAACATGTCAAGTACATAGAAGTTACACAAAAACCTCTCGATTCAACTTTAAATCCTCAAATATACATTTCCAAGAACAAAATGTGACTTTGGATTTCCAGCTAATGTTCCCTATGAAAATTATTGACAGATCTTGAAGATAAAAGTTGAGGATAGTTGAATGGTGAGAACGGAGAGGAATGGTGAACTGATAAAAAGTACCATTCTTTGAATTCAAGTCATGATGTTATGTATCCATAAGCTTATGTGTAAACATAAAGGTCTCCGTGAGTCCGTGGATGTCTCGAAATTTTTTGTATATTTGCGGAAACTACTGAAAGAATTTGTGGACTCATTAGGGGGTTCGGGGGGTGTTGGGAATTGCTCAATTCACGCCCAATATTTTATGCGTCTATCTTGAAACACCCTATTGGTTTTGTTTTGTGGAAAAATGATTACTGCGCGCGATCTTGAATATCACTACCGTAAGTAAGTTCATCGATAGGGCGGGTTATGGGTGATCTGGGTTACATAGACTCCAAGTTGTTATAACGGGTTCACTCCGGCAAAACGTGCCAGGAAAAAAATTTGGTGGCGTGTGGGTGGATGGAGACGGCAGAATCAGGTAGGAAAGTATCAAGACTCCAGAGCTAGTTCGCCTGCTTGCCGATGAATGTTCGTATCCAGCTTTAATGGGTTGTGGATCGATTCCCTTCCTGGCCCAGCAGCCTGAGCTCCAAGCTCAGGACGGACCAGAGCCAGGTCTGTGGTCCAGGAGACCGACCACTCTATGGGATCCCCAATATTTGAGTTAGATGTGCATCGGCAAATTGGAATCCGGCATTGTTGTGAATGATTATTTTGAATGTTTGGCAGGGACTGACTTCATAAATACAGCCTGCCAGCTTTTTGTACACGGTTGTCACTCACACAATCCTTCTACTTCTGTGGCACTGGCTCGCGATTCCTTGCTTGGTTCCTTCTCCTCATGGGAGTAATGAACAGGGTACAATGCCAATCCTGGTCCATGCCATTACATTCACCGAATCCGTCTCATTCGCAATCCCCTCTCCACGACATCATGAACGGAGAGATCTCATAGGTAACATGAATGAAGGATGATGGGAGTAATTGTGAGAGCGAGAATGAAGAAGGTTGACGAGACGGGTACTGCTGTAAGCATGACAGGGCGCTGGCCTCAGACTCTTTGCACAAAAGCAGAAGACCGGTGTCTGATATCTGGCTCGCGAAGATTAAAATATAAGCACAAATTTACCTTCCGTAGCAAATGATGATGACGAAAGAGCTCGTGCTGTCGTGAAGGGCGTTGCTTCATGTAATTGGCCGGTTTGCAAGTGAACGCGACGACAGTCGCTTGACGTGTCTAAGGCATAGCCTTTTAACAGATAAAGCTTGAAATGTACTATTTAAGTCGACTGGAGAGAATCATGATTGCTTTTCCCTGAGTAGATTATTATAAATGATAAACCTTGAAGTATAAGATTAAGAATGATTTTTGGCCCATTGACATTTGCTGTGTCACATAAAAATCTTTTCCCTCTATATTCCCGGTTTGATTGTTCAACTTGGACCCCATCCATCACATCTGCTTCTGATCTTCCGTTAATCTACTCAGTCTTCCTGCTCCAGAGCATTCGTGCCTCATCTAAAGTCCTTCGCCTTCGCCTTACGCTTCTTTCTTTATCTTTATTTGAGGATTTCACGTACAGCTGTTTAAACATATTCAGATGTCCCAAGCGCACGGCACGGTTGGACCCCATCCATCACATCTGCTTCTGATCTTTCCCTTAATCTATTCGGTCTTCCTGCTCCAGAGCATTCGTGCCTCATCTAACGTCCTCGGATTTTCTCACTTACACGTGCAAAAATCCTTTCAGGCCCAGCAACATCAATCCAAACCATCAACTTCCGAGGGAACAATTTACGGTTGCTCCCTTTATCGATGCATATGGATGCACATGAATGCAATTTTTGGTGCATGTGGAAAAAAATGTAGAAGAAAATTATTTGTTTAACATGGTTTATTAAACGAATCATTTTCATTAAACAAAACTACATTTTTCTATATTATGACGCCATATTATATAGTATGAGGATCGACATCAAGATGTGGTGTTAGAATGGACCACATCTTCATTTCACCGAAGGAGGAGAATGATGGATGGCCCTGAAAGTATGTGCTGTACGATGAGTGCAGTGAATGCTCATGTCCTTCGGTGCAGCATGAATGAATGCATAGTCATCTCTTCCAACACTTTTATATAATGAACTGAAACACGGACTGGACAGCCACGATATCCTTCAATCAATCAGTGAGTATCACCATGTGAACAGAACCTGAGTGATGTGTATTCGTTATATCCTCAGCTCTCTTATCATTTCTTTTCATTTCCGTCTGAATGTGCGTGGTCTTGTCTGGAAGTCTTACTCGTACGAAACTGTAGCGCCGCGGACCAAGCGCTTTGTTCTTTTCGTATCATCAGCAGTCACATCTGCATTTGGATGGGATTTGTGCTGTCTTCAGCTGTCAGAATATTGCAACTCCTTGCTCCGGAATCTCGAGAACCTGCAAGCGTCAAATTCAGGTAATCCTACGTCTTCGACAAACCGTACAGGACTCAGCATTACTATCAAGTTTAGTGGCTGATTTCTTCCTGTGCTCGTGACTATATTCTCTTCGTCACACGGGCCATCACGACTTCCCCCAAGCCAAAGAACTAGATTCAGAACCACCATCTTGTAGTTTTGTTGATCAACCTTGTTAGAGACAAATTAATGTTCTTGACTATATGCCAATTGTTTTCTCCGCATCACATGATCTTCTAGCAGTAGCACCATGAAAGACAACGAGGAAGAGTTTGGGTTGCTTACGAGGTTGGAACAAAATCTCTTCCTGCATGAGCATGAGCGTGATGAGGACAGACACGAACAGGTTATGTACCCCTAACCCTTAACCTTAAGTTGATGAAATGGTTGCACAGTTACCTTTAACAATGATGTAGGAGGGACTATATGCTCGCTACTCTCCACTGCGTGCAACAATTCACGTAGAAGCTGATTTTCCTCCAGGGAATACAAGTTAGAGACTGCTATGAAGTTTTCCTACCACGGCCATGGTCTAAAGTCACAAATTAGGGCATTCAGAAGGACCGGTCTGGTTAATGTAACCACTACAAGGACATGAATATGTAGGAAAGTTTTCTCTTTATGGAAAACCTTGGAATGCCTGATTGACTTCAGGCCGGAGCTTTGACCCTAACGACTTATCTTCCTGGCAGAAACAGATAAGGGTGAACAGCAAGGGGGCCCGTAATCCTCTTTTCCCTCGTTGGGCTGTGAAAAATATCAGTTTTCTAGAAATTTTATTGAGGCTGCGTGATATTTCTCCCCTTCAGATGGTCAATAAATCCAGATGCTGAGAGCAATGTGGCTGTGGCTCGAGCACAACGGCGGCTTCTGTCCACTCTATGACAACTTCATGGATGGAGCCTAAGTTCATGCACATAAAATGCGCACTTTGCGTGTGGCTGGGGCTCGTGGCCACGTGAACAGCCCAAAGTAGGCGTTTTCAAAGATGTCACGCACCGAGTTCTACGCAGGCTGGCTGGGCCACTCCATTGCTCTTCCAGATCCAGCAAAACCTCGACGTTGTTGCCTTGACTCTCACTCCCCATCAGAAAGGGGAGCTACTCTGCTGCCTTTAGGATCAAACAACGGATGTCTCTTGACCAGTGTTCAGTTCAATTCAGTCCAGTCCAGTCCAGTCCAGTCCAGTTCCTTTCAGTTCAGTTGATTACATGCTACTGCGGCACTGACCTTAAATGAGATGCACGAGAGGGCACTCGATTATCCGGTTTTGATCTCGAGGTCACTGTGAGATGGACTACGGAGAGAACCACGTGGCTTGTGGAGAAGGGTGGAGCAGAATCCTGCAAGAATAACTTGTGATTATGAAGTGTGCTTGTCCACACCTGGCACATAACGGTGTCGCCTTGGGACTTCTGACAAAGCTGGATCGCATGCACGTGAATGAGACACGACAAGTGAAGTTGAACTGCCTCCGGACATCCATGCGATAGTTACAGGCCAAGAAACGTGAAGTGTAGACCATACAGTCCCCTGTTGTCCGCTCTGTGCTCGCCATTTATGGCGTAGTCCGCTGACCTGAGACAGAGTCTGTGGAGCGTGCACTTAAAAGTGTTCTCCAAACTTGCTCACACTCCATCGTGATGCTTTTTCCGAACTTATCCAAGTCATAACAGACGTCCGACAAAAAGTTGGTAAGCAGTAGAGAATGCAACCAGAGATTGAAGGATCGTCGTGTTCATGAGCTTGTTTCTCCGAAAGTTGGACGCATGAGGCATTTGGAATAAGCGACGAGCTTTGTGAATAGTTGTGTGCAGAAGCAAAACCGAACAATGAGACATTTCGTTGGGCGTGTGTGAAATGCCATTGAAAAGTCTTACTCTGGCCCAATGATGAACATTCATATCCACAAAAAAATACTATTAGGAGAACTGACAGTCGTAGAAAGACGCCAGAGGCGGCGGAATACAATGCCTCGACAATTTCTTAAATTTTGCATGATTTGCAAAAGTTCATTTTCTGTTTTACAAATGTGGTTGGCGTGACGTTTCAAATTTATGAGGTTTTCTTTTCAGAATTATTTTCAAGATGAAAAAATCTTACTCGAGACGCCAATTGGGTCTGCCTGTTTTAAGAAACATGCTCACAGAACTGACCTAAAAGTGGAGGAGTGAAATCAGCTAGGGTCATGAAACAGAATCTTAAGGGGTTGGATAAAAGGTCCAAAATGTTGACAATCAATCCAGCATAAGTTGCAAATAAAGAGGTAAAAAATGTGCTTCAGAAGCACGCCATCCGCTGATAGCTTTACAATACAAGGTAAGAGACGACGGCAATACAGCTTAGCTTCCCTCTACATAGTAAGGACGGGTGCCCAAAAATCTGCTTAACCTAACGTACAAATTAATACTTACAAAGCATGGACTTCGGAAATATTATGCTCACCATCCTCCACTCACGGAGCCATGCATGCAGGACGTATCACTTCCCTTCTGGTCCTCTGAAGGACATCCAGGCTGAAAGAATTTCCCTTCCCGACTTCAATACTGGTCGGAATATCAGCTCCCCATCAGTTCTAAACTCCAGCTCGCAACTCGGCACCTCAACGATGTTGTTGAAGTATATCATTGCAGTATTTTTTGAACTTGTCACACTCATCAAGGACAAACTCGCTGCAGAGAGTGAAGACAAAAGTTCAAATACAGGTGCGTATATTCAAAAATAGAATTGGGCTGGAGGCCGAAACACAAAAGTTTCAATCAAAAACTAAAAACAAAAGAGCTCACGTACAATATGCGTTGGGCCATATGACTAGGCTCCCATCGAGGACTCCAAGGGTATTCAGTATAAGGTCGAGACATGATCGGTCTTCCCCTCGCATCAAAATGCTGTTCCCACATTGTCGAAGTGTAGGACGATATTAGTCCCGCTACGAAGGCAATATTCATCGATTCAACAGCTTTGAGCTCCTTGATCCAAGGATTTTTATATACTTAAGAAATTGCATCGTGACCTAACGACAAAAGTCTTACACCATCTTTTCCTACATTATTAACACAAGTAGTTGTAAACTAGTAAGGAGGCACACAAATTGACGCCAATGTTTTGCCACAAGAAACTTCAGGGCAGGTCATCTGAACCATAAATTCACGTCACCGCCTGCTTTTATGTATTCAAGAACATAGATACAATATCCTCTTATCTAAAACTTTATACCTGAGAACTTTGGAACGTGAGGGTAGGCTGTTGTTTGGGAAACTGAGTTGGCAGCGAGAAGTGGATCTGCATCGTAATAACGTTTGTTATTATTATTTACATGAGATCATAAATTCTCAACACTATTTCCAAGACTACTGGAACATGTAAGAAAGGGTCCCAATGCCCATTGCCAAAATCAGCTCTCTGATGACTTCATGTACTTTTGACTCGTTTTGACTCTTTCAAGACATATGTTTGCCAATAAACCGACAGATATTTTTCTTACCAGAAAGCAGAAGAGTCCAGACGTAACCATGATAGATACTCTTCGAAAAAGGTTCTGCACATGGAGCCAATATGTGGAACTTAGGCTTTGCACACATAATCATAACTTGGTCACATGGTATGGTAGTATAAATCATTTGAATATGGTAGACGCACTCTTCAGCACAAGAAGTCATGCTCCACGCCGATACGAGGCAGGCAGATATGAGATGACTTTTCGTATCAAAAGTCATACATACCGTTTCCAACTCAAGAGGCCTGCCAAAAACTGGTCCAAGTGCTTCAAGGAAACTCCTCCTCATGCCAACTGAGTTGATGGCCTCACGGACCTGTATACGTCATAAGCACTAGTTGAGAACATTTGATCTAAGCAGATGTTGAAAATACTCCACATAATTTTCAGATCTTTGAAGGAAGGTCTTAATCGCACGTACACGTTGTAGTGACAAAAAGGTGATGTTCGAAGGTAGGTGAAAAGTAGCAGAACAAGAACGGAAAGACGGCGGAAAAAGAAGGAAAAAAATGGAACAAGCAGGACGCATTACGAGTATCAAAGTATCGATAGTTGAGAATGTGCAGCTTGAACTATGTGGTAAGGCTATTTTCCAGGAACTTTGATATAACAACAATAACACTTGCCTGAGCCACACCATGCCACTTCAAAAATAATGGCTCTGGATTCCAATACATGCATAAATCACTAGCACAAGTCTCAATTTGCGAGAGTCAAATTGAAAGCCTACTCATGCTGGGTATACAATGGACGAACTTGAAGACAAAAAAGAACAGGAAGATAAAGAAACAGATTTCATCGATGTATGGACATATACACGATGGGAGTTCATTGTATGACACACATTGACGTTCACTTCCAGTACTGTAAACCACACCTGTGCTTTTAAAATATCCTGCACATTTGGAACGTACTCCATCAAGCACCTACAAATAAAAACCGCAAAAATATTCAATGATTAGAATAATTTCGGAATCGGAAACATAATGTAAAAGTGACGTTGGAGTCAAAATCTTCAGGGCGTGTATCTTCAGATGAGAGACGATAAGATACATATATTCTTTATTATCCTCTAGACTTTTGAATCCATTCTTTACTAGTCATAACCAGTTCTAATTTGATTTTTGCATCTCTACGACAAGCAAAATCGACCCTCTAACACGGATCGGAGTATGTTTGAGGAATTACCAAAGTATCTTCACAGGTTTCTTATCAGTACACAAGCCAAAACCAATGACGTGCATAAAACTTACGAGAAGAAGATCAATAGAGTCCACACGTCGGTAGCCAAAGTATGACGCTATTGTTCTGTTTTCTTGTCACAGTAGCTCAGTAGACAAATGGCAAGATGGAGAACTTTAAAGTCGATAGAGCAGGATTGAATAAAACTATCACGTTCTTAGATCTAAGAAAATGGCGTAAAAAGATAATACGTAGAGATAAAAGGTCCAGAGAGCTCTAAGAGGACGTATTCAAGGGTACAGCGAGCACTACAGTCTCAACACCAAAAGCCAAATAAACCGGGTCATCACAACATGCTGATGACCATCACATTACAGCCACATAAACTGCTAATTCTCCCACGCCATAAGCAAGAAGACATTTCGTAATCAACTGGATGTGCACCATATGTATGCAACATATGTAGTAAACGAGAGATTGATGTCACGTAGTGATACAAGGACCAGAGAGCCCTGACAGGACGAATTCAAGGGTACAGCGTGCACTGCGGTCAACAACAGACCCATCCAGATGGCTCAACACCACAAGCCAAATAAACCGAGTCATCACAACATGCTGATGACCTCCAAATTACAGCCACATGAGCTGCTCATTCTCCCACTCCATAAGCAAGAAGACATTTGAAAATCAACTGGGTGTGCACCATATGTTGATGACAAACACATTAGCAGCTACATGAGCTGATCATTGTATTTGCTCTCATGTGTTTGCTCTTGCAGGCGTTATTTGTCCCGGTGGTGAAAGTACACATGGACAACTTATTCTCCTGCTCAGAATGACGGCGTATAACTCATCCCAGTGACGGTACACGTAAAACACTAGCGTTCTTTCTGGATAAAACTCCATTACATCGACGTAAGTGTAGATCATCAAAGCCTTCAATCAGATGATTCCGGGATTACCATTGTTTCGATATCAGTGTCTGACACAGGTAATCTCTAGGTCCCTGCTTATTCTACTGTAGTTACGAGTCATCTCTCTTCGTCAGAGTTGCTGAAGGCTTGTCAGCATGCTCATCAATTGAAGATTAAGAAAACCTGTTAATCATGAACTCAAAGTTCGAATATATCCAATATGCAGGCAGTGGGAGTAAATAATTCAAGTTAAGATGACATCTCTCTTGGAGATGACTCGATCAGGAAAGTGGCCTTTATACTTCTCAGACATACAGCCAGTGGGAGTAGATCAAGACTCTTACATTCGATCTGCCCATGTTGGAAGCTTAACATCCTCCACATCGAAGACATCCCTCATAGCTGGTGGAGCATGTAGTCTCAGTTGTGGTGCTTTTTCTCCCGTAAACGTTTGTCCCCTTTGAAGAGAAAATGTCACCTGCACATTATGGCACGAAAACCTGCGATCTATATAATTCAACAAAAAGAATACGGCATCGCTTCAGGGGAGCATGAAAGCACAATCATACTGAAGCATGCCGTTTGTGTTGCAGCTAAAGTCGTACTCTCCCGATAGCACTTTTTGAATGAGTTACTTCCAAAATTGGATTTAACTCAAAACATGTAGCAGTTGTACAACAGGGCTCTCTACTTACTTGCAACGATATACCGCTCCATAGTTTCGCTGAAGAAGTTCCTAAACGTCTTGAAATTTGAGTAAGATCGATATCCAAGGGAATGGCGAATTGAACTTCTTCTGACTGTGAAGAAATTAGTAAAAAATCACCTCAAATTGAAAATAAGGGTAAAAGTACATGCTTAGAAAGGATAATATCATTGCAAAAACTGATTAGGAGAATCAAGTTCCAATGGTCATGCGGTAGACAGAGAATTTGCAAAATCTTAGAAAAGGCAGCTGCGACCAGCGCCTTACCCTATCTGCTCCTGTGAATATCCGCATCTCCAGGCCCTGTAGGGAGATACAGCAAACCGCACCAACAATACAGATTCGTCATCCCTTTCTTGCTGCAACAGGAATCAGCACCAACAAACCGGAGAAGCTCATAGTCAAGTGACTTTTACTACTAGTCTAGTATTACTTGATTCAGAAACAACTAATAGATGATGAAAATACTGCAGCGTACAACATTGCTCCTCTGTCTTCAGACAGCATACTATACTACACAAAATGACTCTGATATTCGAACAGAAATCAAGAGTTCAGGTGGGAAGAGCCAGAGGTTCTGCTAACCTCCATAGCGCTAATGGTTCCAATCTCGAATCGGACTCGAGGATCTTCTACAAACTCCACCCGCTTTCTTTGATGGCGCAAGTAGAGCGATCTGTCAAACAGCCCGGTAATCACTATTCCTTGCTCTTTCTGTAAAAAAATTTCTTGTCTACAAAACAAGTGATCTTTATACCAGGCAACGAGGTACCCAGGACAAGAGGGCACTGAGAATTCTCACAAGCAGAACACAAGTTTGGCACCTTAGTTCCAAAAGAAAGCGTAGCAATCTTGAGTAATCCTTTGCTGTCCAATCGCGCAAGATAGTCCAGGCACCGAGTGCAGCTGCCTGAGCTGCTGCATTATCGTCTCCCACAAAGAGAAGAGGCTGAAAGTCTTGATCATCGGCTCCAAAAACAACATCTGGGGGTAAATCCGGGGTCTGATAATTATATACAACGTCCCCTGAGACAAATATAAGTCATTCAGATAAGTAGAAACGTCCAGTTCTAGTTGTCAGCTCCAGCAAGTAGTCTTGTAGTTTGCTCTTATTTGTACAGTAGGAGTATCATAACCTAACTGGAAAATCCTGCCTTCACATATAAAGCAGGGAGGAGATACAGATCCAGTCCTGCCTGAACAGCCCCGACAAGTTTATGTCATTCCCAAAGGCATCCGCGACATCTGGCTGTGAGGCATATATTTATACAAGAGATTGACATGCTACTGAGATTGACGATAAAACGTTTTTTGATCTGAAGGTTGGCTTTTCGATTAAAGGATGCTCTCAGCTTACGAGTTGCAAGAGACTCGTAAAAGCGCAATACTTTGAATACTGGAGCCAAATTTAGGGGTAGGGAGAACAATCCTAAAGCGAAAATTCACAAAGAGGAAGAACATTCCGGACTGACTTACATTTGATATGATCGAGACAGCAAGGAATACATGCAGTGAAACGATCGGCATAGGGCGCATTGTGATGTCCTCTACGAATGTGCTCTATCTGCGTGGCAAAGTCTAACGAAATTTCAACACTTGATACGCGAAGAATTGTCTTCAAAACCTCCAGAATTCCCGAACTGACACCATGGCCTATTCTCAACCGCCAACCCTCTATCGGAAAAAAATTCTCCACTCACACAAGTATCCCAAGCTGAAAAGCCAAAATATCAACTTCAACCACACTCTCCGAACGCCATCAATCGCTGGCAATCTCACAGGAAAGCAAACATTCTACCAAAATCCAAATCACAGGCAAATTCACAACGACGTACCCGGATAGGCACAGGTGAATAAGTCCTGAGATATTCCAGCTGCGGTACCAGAGCCGGCATGATCGGCACACCCTTACTGGTGCTCCCCATCCTTGCCGTCTCTTACACCCCGGCAGGAAAGCTCCGGGATTTCCAACGCTTATCTCCGCGCCTCTGCCTGCCTTTCGTCCCCCTTCAATCGAGTCCTAATCCCTCCTTCCAAACACCTAATTCCGAGCCCGACAAGTCCTGGGACAAATTTCACCTCCCGTCCCGACAGACTGCTGCTGCTCGCACTCGCTCAAATCGACTCATGCTCTCCAACTGACCGAGTCCGCCGCATTCTTCCTCCTTTCGAGAGACAAAAGAGGAAGATGAAAATTCGGACGAATTAGAAAAGTCGAACCAATTTTCGCTCGCTGCTTGTTTCCGGGGAGTTCTCCTCCCTCCCTTCCTTCCCGCTGGCAGAATCGCGAGGTGGCGAGCAGTGGCAGCCCAGGGAAGAGAGGGACAGGCGGACAGAGAGCGCATGAAAGGGACGAGGCCAACCAGACAGACAGGGACAGGGACAGGACAGGCCACGGGAGTAGAACACGCTGGAGGGAGGCAGAGCCGCTGTTGTGGGTATGGTGAGATGTTGGATGCTGGTGTGGCTGGCTATTCGGCTAAATATGAAATTCGGAGATTTGGCCTTCGCGACGGCTTCATTCGCATTTCTTTCTCGTCTCCGCAAGCGAGCGAGCGGCCGGTGAGTCTCCTCCGATCCTTCGATCCCATGGATTTGTGGAAGCAGCCGATTGTCGTGTTTGTTCCCGGCGGGGACAGAGACAACGACAGGGAGGTGGAGGGAAGGAGAGTGTACTCTGATTTCTTCTCCTTCTGCTTCTTCTTTCTCTTTCTCGTTTTACCTCCTGCTCGCTGCCCATCAGACTTTGACTCGCTGTTCCCGTTGTTGTCCGGTATTCCACTCCAAACTACTGGAATAGACCTGGTTACAAGTTACAACACAGTACTATGTTTTGCTTGATGGAGCCTGAAGGTTAAATTAGAATTCTAATTTCACTAAACGATGGTCATTCGTTTAGAGAATCTAAGTTTGAAAAGATCGATATAATCTTATATTAGAAGTAGTTAGGAGCAAGAGGAAAAGATGATGAAGGTTAAAAAATAATTAACTTGATCATCATGGTTTGTAATCCATTGGAGTGAAGATGTATTAAAGAATAATAAATGGAAAGTTACAAATACACACTATACTAACATTGCATTATGAGTGTATTTATTTGATTTATATTTTAGATAATCTAAGTATTTAAAATAACAAGTGTCTAAACTTAATTCATGCATATTACACATTTAAAAATAAATGACATGTCAATATTTATACATGATAAATATCAATATCACTGATTATTACAATAGTTAACACATTGTCACATATGTAAATATAATCTTGATAGTTAGAGAAAATATTAATTTTTACTAAGGTCATATAATGGAATAAAAAGAACTAGAAAGGAGACAAAATGAAAAATATTTAAAAAAATATCAGAAGAAAACATTAGTTATAGTGACAAAAGGAAAAATTAATCCATTAATATTAATTAATGGATTAATTAAAAAGAAAAAGAGAAAAAAGAGTTTTAAGTTCAGTAATTTTATCACAAAAATGTAAAAGTTAATGAATTTTGATGATTAGTCTGAAAATTGTAACTAGAGATTTGTCACAAAAATCACCGTCATTAAATCTTAATTGTCATTTTTGCCAGTTTGATCATGAATTTTCTAAAATAGCAATAACAATACATATATCGTCATACACTAACACAAGTGTACTACAATCATCCCCTAATTGCCGGTTAGGTCCCTCTAACACTAGATAGCCAACTAATCCATTAACATGATATGACCTTTATAGGGCTAAGATAAGGAGGCATGCTATTACAATGCACTATCGTTAGTCGCATCTATGCAATCCATACCATGTTATGATCAAACTAGCTTGCATCCTAATCTCATCAAGAAAATCTCCACCGTCCATTGGGCAAGCCATTGAGAGGAGGTGTCAAACATGACATATGTCATCCTTTGGAACAAAAATCATAAATCAACATATTGGTTGCTCCACCAGTTGATCCACATAACATACATCTCAAACTTGCCATCACAACTGCTAGGTTTGGATTTAAGGTTATCATCCATGTTTAATTGTCTAAGCTATGGAGCTTAGATCTAGGGTATGATGCTTGGATCCAAACATGAGTCTTAGGTCAAGGGGGCCTCCAAGTCTCTTTGGTTCAAGTTTGTCTCTCATAGGTCCCAAATGCTAATCTAACCACTATCTCATAGTATAAATAAATATAAATATAAATATATATATTCTTTTTTTGATATTTCGCGTAGGCGAGAAACATGAGGATGATGTTGAGATCATAATGAAGGACGTTGCAATATTTGCCAATGAGTCAAGATTAACATATCTCGAGTCAAAAGAAGGAGAGATCAAGGAGGATGAGATAAAAATATATAAAAAAATAAGATGTAAAGTCGTATGATGATCAACAAGAGAAGTATTTATCTACCAACATAATCAAAGTATTACCATTTTGAATCAAAAGAAATAGTTATTTGAAAAGTTTCATCTAGTCTGGAAATTCGCCCGTAAGCTAAGCAGATTGCTTAAATAATTTTTGTATTTCATTTACTCAAAATATCCAAAAAAATAATTTCAAAGAAATTATTTTTTTGGATATTTTGATGATACACGAGAAGCAATGAAAATCAAATTGCTTTGGAGTAAAATCTTTCCAAAAAAAAATCAATGAGAGGAATAATTTTTCTTACTTGTGAGTTTGGAGATGCACTCTTGTAGGTAGATTAATCATCAATGAGCTTGTCTACCAATTATATGCATGTCAATTTTATGGAATTGATGAATGTCAAGATGAGTGTAGGACCCTACTTAGAGATTTTGAGACTGTTTTTTTGTTTTTGGAATAAAAATGTGCGATATTCGGATGAAGTCTGGTCTGCCGAATACAAATATATGAAATAAGTACGAATATGGCAAAGACGAATGAGTTGTTAAGGAATGTCTGAAGTATCGAACGGATTAGGGTAGTTAGTAACAACATCAACAAGTGCAACGAGCATTAGAGAAGCAAGAACGAGCCGACGAGACAAGTAGACGAGATGAAGAGAATATCGATCATTCGCTCGAGAGTCTATTCAATTGCCGCCAGTGAGAAAGATGCTGACATGAGTGTATCAACCTTTGGTGTTCGACCCAAACTCTCTGGCCCAAAGTGCGCAGCACCTCTCACGGAAAGTCTCGTGCCCTTTGGCCCCGTCGGGTCTTCGTGTGCTGAAATCGTCAAGCCATTTGCCAAAGCCAGATTGGACAGCTGGGGAGTTGTTACGATTAAAAAACTTAGACGGAGCTTTTCTGACATGGCGATGGGACTACGTGTGTCCAAAATTGTGTGAGGAAGTTTGGGCGTAGAAGACGGCAAATCCAATAGGATGGAGAGGTGATCCGGATTCGTGGGATGCGCTTCTATGGACGGATGCATTAGGACAAGATTACTCAAAGGAGAAGGATGGTATCGACTGAGAAGGGTTGGAACTATATACGGGCTTCAACTTTGATGAGACGAAGTGGTTTGATCCTCGGGAGAGGAAAGGCACGAATGGCTTTAAGATCGATCTTATTCGTGATGATTTTAGGAGAAAGATAATGTATACTTTGAATCAATTATTCTCGCCGCAAAGAACTACCTATGTAAGTATGCATAAGGTGATAATAGTGGAGAGATTCGTCGGGGGATCGATCAAGGTCAATTGGGGAGAGATCTTCGCTTGGAATGTGCAAGCGATGGGTTAGAGGTTGCGAGCGGGAGAGAAGGGAGTGATCTATATCTCTTCATTCTTGGTGCACATGTATTCACGAATAGGGTAGTTGACACCACAGGAGAGATGGAGATACCAACTTAACGTGGAGAATACCCTAGATGGGCCAGAGGGAAGTGACGGCAGCAGTGGATCGACCAGGAGTTTGGGACCCCACTGAGGAGAAAGCGTGCAGTCGTCAATAGTGGAGAATCAGCAGGAGATGCCTTCGGAGGAGCAAAATAAAGTAATGCGAGATATTGAAGAAGCCGCTGTCGCAAAGGACAATTCTTTGCTCTGAGAACGCCCGAGCCAGGCGCTCGGGCCTGGCTGTAGAAGAACCCTCTAGAACCTTGTGTGAGTTGTCAATCTCTTCTTCTTCTCCTCACCACTCCACATTACAACCGGTAAAACTTCAGCGGAAGAAGATCATGATATCCGATGATTCAACTGATAACTTTTGCTTAAACTTTATAGAAAATTGCTCCTCGACCCTTACTATCACTGAGAAAAGTTTCAGATGTTTTTGCCATCTAGATCTCTCAAAACAATTGTTGATTTACCCACTGTATCACAAGGCGATATGCAGACCCCTGTGTACAAAACCCATCACACATCCCAATCCTTAACTCCAATTGATTTCAAATTTCATGAGAAGGTCATTCATCATCCGAACTTCAACTCTGGAAAGTTTTATTGACAGAAATTCCTGATATCAAAAGATATGATTGATGTACTAAGTTTGTGATAGTCAGTGCAATCACGCAACTCGATCGCTTGCACAAACTTCAACCTACCACTCCGTACTCAAAACTCGTCCAATCGAGTCAAAACCTCGATCAAAACACAAGCCCAAGTCGTGAACTGTATTTCAGATCTCCCAAAACTCTCATCCGATTCTCACAAACACTCCAAATACACTCAAAGGTCGAAATTTCTCTCTCTAACTTTGAATCACCACTTCAGAGTGACAAATCCTTCAAATCCATCCATTCTTGAGCCCACGTTGTAGCCTGTCCCGTCAGCTTTCCAACACTATCCTTAGATTTTTGAATCTCCCCCTGGAAGGTCTCCAAATTTCCTAAAAACCTCGAAAAGTTGCCCTAGTGCCCTCATTGGTCAAAACTCCTAGACCAATGGGAATGGAGAATGCGATTTTGACCTCTAGTGTGGCCAAATTAGCTCCATTGAAACTTAGAGCTTTACAACTATCCTAAACACTCTACTTAGACATACTATACACAATATGAGTTGTCACTAATAAGAGTTAAAATGACAACTTGAAACCAGCTAAGTATACCCAAAAGCGATCACGATGAAGACACCGGATGTTGATCACAAATGGACTCGACAATGGTACATCTTGAGGATCATGTTGTCCCCTATCCACGTCATACGTCGACTCCACTTCAATCAGATAAGCTACTTAGTCAGCAAGGTGATGTGTCTAGATCTCCCTAGCTCTTTTTGAATTTTACAATGCCATCATTACCCTAACCTAAAGTATTGCCGTCATGACAACAGCTCTGAAGATGATACATGTCATTATCTTCTCATAGTAGCCGCGTCACAACACGACACCGTATTCGGGAGGGAAGACAAGTGGGGACCACTGAGAAGAGAAGTTCCAGCGTGGAGATAGTTGCAGAACCTGTCAGCAAGAAGAGTAAGCTGAAGGAGATCGCCGAAAGTCGAAGCACTAACTAAAAAAAGGCGGCCTAAGGTCAAGGCTAAGAAGATAACAGGGGAGCAGCCGATTTCTTTGATGATACAGTTAGCACAGAAACTGGAGACGGTGGTAGTGTCAGTTTTGATGGAGCTAAACAAGATGAGGAACGATTACATCCAAGGATTGAATCCACATGAAGATGCTTACGTGGACTTGATTCAGTTAATGAACCACACAGATCAAGGGAAGAAGGACCACACGCAGACTATCCAGCAATTGATAGAAGCAGTGGAACATATGGAGAGATAGAAGAAGGAGGCGACGCATGAAACCATCACAGTGAAGCAGACATATAGTGAGGTTTGTAAGATCCGAAGTGATGAGGTGAAGTTTGTAGAGAGTGAGAATGAGAAGCTTCAACATCAATTGAAGAGAGCGAAGCAGCAATTGCATGAGGTTGATGTTGAGAGGCTAGCTAGATTAGAAGATTTGGCGAGTAAGTGCTCGCAATATCTTTTTGCCCGATGCGACGATGTGGAGATTGAAGGGTTGGAACGATTGACTGTGGCAATAAACACTCCTTGTGATTCGAAGGAGAGACGAAAGGAGATGTACAAGGCCATGGGTCGTGAATGCCAGGAAGCGATGCGTGTCCATCGGAAGGAGATCGCAGAAGACATCAGAGAGTTGTAAATGAGCGTAGATGTTTTCGCCTTGAGGAAGAGATATCATAGAAAGGACCAACAACTTTCCGAAGAAGTAGTCGGGCGCAATCTGTGTAGGCGACGGTTAGAAATAGGTGCAAGCAATTGTATAAATAGGAGAAGTGTTGGGGTAAGATTATCTCTTTATTTGCAAGTGTTCATTGAGAACATTGAGATTATCTCTTTCATTGCAAGTGTAGTCAAGGTAGAACGAAGTGCTCGAGAAGCTGTTGAGTGTTGCATTCGATCGGCCTAGACTAGTGTCTTATACCTGTGAAGTAATCCGGGTATTCGTCCATGAGCCTTGGTCGGATTCGCATCACAATAGAACTTCATCGAGAACATCGTCTCGACTTCAACTTGTAAAGGAGTGATCAATTTTCCATCAGTAAATCAGAAGTGGAATTTCATTTACATGTGAAATTACGTAGAATGTAATGGATGGGTAGTGGTTTGATGATCATGATAAGTGGTTGAATACTACTTGTTCGCAACACTCTTTGGACTGTGCATGTCCAGAGTCTACAAAAGATACATAAACTCACATATTCATCGCTAGTAGCGAGGTAACGACTCATTTCTTTGGGAACGAACTTTAATTCTTTATAATTGGTAAAACCTTTGTGTAATTTGTATGTTATATAAAGAAGTAAGGTTAGACCAACTTTTTCTTGGCACCGCTGCCAGGTATTGATTGAGTTGGGAGTGAAATATGTGAACCTTTGACATGATGTTGATATATTTGTTTAGGGTTATATTATAGTTGGTTAATACTTACATTTATCTTGGAAATATATCTACTAACAAAGGTAGAAATTTTAAATCATTTTAACATTTTAAGATTTGCTTTATTTTCAATATATCATATATTTTAAGTTTAAGCTATCTTGAATTTGAGTTTTAAATTAGATTGTTTAATAATGAAATTATATGTATTTTTTTTTATCTCTTGTGTATATGTTATTCAATTTGTAAAATTTTCATCTAACAAAGATTTTAATAAAAATCTATTGTAACGTTAAATGGAGATAACATAGATAAAAGATACATAATTGAAGAAAATTTTAAGAATTTCAAAAAAAACATTAAAATTTTTAAAATCTCAAATTTCCAAAATCATCATTTTAAGTATCTCATGGATCCTAAAACAATTTTGTGTAAAATCTTCCATAATTCTAATCTTGTGTACACTTGAAATCTAAACATTATAAAGACACAAAAAGCCCAATGTGTGTTTCCCAAGTAAATCATTTTTGTTAGAATATATTTTTTGGATAACTAACAATTACTACATAATGCAATTCAATACATTTACAAATGCATTTGATTTCTTGTGTAATATCTTGTATGTAAAATAAAAACTAATTAATATCTGATTCATCAAATTTGATTGTAAAATTAAATGTCAAACAACTTTAAATATTTATTTCAAAATAAAATATGAAATATACAAAAAATAAAAATAATCTACCCTTCCAAAGTAATTTAAACGAAATTTACAATACCATTTTGGTGATAAATATATCTAAAAAAAAAATTGTTGGGAATTCTTTTAAAAAATTGATAAATTGTTTGATACATTTACTATTAAAAACATGCAATTGTTACAACTTATATTTATCAAACAAAAATCTCAAAATTTCACTCATACCTTTAACATTGAAATTTTATTGATTTATTAGATAATATAATCACCAAAATGTATGTATGTAAAATAAAAATAAATTAATATCTGATTTATCAAATTTGATTGTAAAATTAAATGTCAAACAACTTTGAATATTTATTTCAAAATAAAATATGAAATATACAAGAAATAATCTACACTTCCAAAATAAATTTATCGTAATTTACAATACCATTTTGGTGATTCTATGAAAATTGGTGATCAACTACATCTTAAAAAGGATTGTTCAGAATTCTTTTAAAAAATTGATAAATTGTTTGATTCATTTACTATTAAAAACATGCAATTATTACAACTTATATTTATCAAACAAAAATCTCAAAATTTCACTAGTTTATTTTAACATTGAAACTTTATTGATTTATTAGATAATATAATCACCAAAATCTAAAAATAACTTAAAAATCAATACAATGACTTTAATTGGTGTAACTTTAAACCATCAGCTATTATCTACATGTCTCTAAACAATCAATCCAATGACTTTCAAATTTTTATTGTTGTAATTTTGAAGTTATCTAGTTTTTATCAACTTGTCTCTAAGAATGACTTTTCCCCGCAAAAACAAAACTTTTGGTGATCATCCCGTGGGATCCAAGTCGCGTCAGCCTTCGAACAAGCTTAAGTCAAACTCCTTTGCTTCAGTTACCTGAAACTTTACATCATTCTTACTACAATCACAAATGCCCCTCATGAGCCACAAGTCTGGCATGAAGTTTCTTCATACTCCATATCTAAAACCCCTACCCGCTTTACTATTTGATCCATTGTTCAGGTGTCACAACTTACTTGCCACCAAATAAGAGGTCCGATACACGATGACACATCATCTCAACGTATCCCATAGGCCCGGGTTTCCAGTGGATTACACACGAGTATTGAGAGCTGAACCATGCAAATTCCCCACGAGAGCTTGAGAAAGACGACGAGCCAATCCAGATTGGAATACAGTTGGGTACAATGGAAATGTAATGGACCCAAATTCCCCTTACTGTAGTCGTAAATAACACCATCGTCTGGCTTCATAAAACAGCCACTACCGAATTCAACATCAATCTCAAAGCATTACCGATAATAGACAGACAAGAAGAGGTATAACTTAACGAAATAACGTCCAATTTTTTACATCGAGAAGCCCGATAAATAAAAGCTCAGAAAACACATGGTACAGTTACGCTGGCTCAAGAAGAGAAGACATGCCCTCTCAGCAGATTACTGCTGACATAAGCAGCTTAAAAATTAACGCTCCTCAACGAACAAATAATCAGTAATATACATAATCGTTTACTTCCCCTAAGTGGAATTTCAACCAGACAAAAAAAATATGTGCAACTCCATGCGTGTCAACTAAAACCTCGTGACGGATGGACATTTAGATATTTTACCCCCTGAAACCTGTAAAAAAATTACCTCGTCATTTTACAGCCGAGACAGGAAGCTCAAAAGCAACGGCCACACTTCTCAACAACAGCTTCCGTTCGTCAATTACCTTCAGGCTGAGGGAGGTATCAATCCGCTTTTGCAACAATTCGCCACCAACGACCAAGACTATGATCCTAGCTACCCTCAGCCATTTTCTTCGAGTGGGTGTGCACTTCCTTGAACATCTCCCCAGCTTGTAAAAAATAAAATCTTTCCAAGTTCATCTTTTGCCCTTGAGCATGTCCAAATCTTCTTTCCTGAGTTGCTTATGATCGCAGTACCACTCCACCCGTAATTCTCCAGCCTTTTCCTCCATGCTGGAATTCGTACCTCGTAGTGTACGTGCTTCTGTATGAATCCTTATGTTCTGGATTCTTATTATCAAATAGGCGTGCAGCTTCCTGCAATGTTGCCTCAACTATTGCTCTTCTACCATCCTCGCTCACAGTCACGCTGTCGATATTCAAACCCACAAGCCTGTACTCCCAAAACCAGCCGTTCCTTGCCACTTCATTCACACGGTCTGTCCAGCTTTCAAGCATCTTTCCCTCCAAGACCTGCACATTTGAAAAAGTAAGCCTTTGAAAATGCTCCACGTAAAATTCGTGTAATTGCCCAAAGCCATAAACAACTCTAAACCGACATTGTGGACAACGGAGAAACGAATACACGTCAAAGCTTATGGTATTATACTCATGGTCAGCTAACCTCCGGCAGGTGCGAGACAGAATGGCTAGAACCCAGAGCACGGGCTTTAGCCATTTGCCATTTACGGACCATCGCCTCTGCTAATCTTGCGTCCATCTTGGTCACTTCCTTCACCTGCCGTTCGTCGACCAACCCTGAAAGTATCGATCAATGTCACTTTTTCTAACTTGCTTCGTTGTAATTTGGCCTAAACGACCACCACTGGTTATATGAAAAATGACGGCAAGAACTCATATCCTTCAACTACACCTATTAAAACCAGACGAAACGTTGAGAAATTACGTCTGTGGCAGAAATTAAATCTGGAAGCTGGTTGAATCAGACCTGATGAAACGGGAGACGTCGTAGCAGCTGGTGCGTTGGCGCCAACCTTAGAAGAACCAGACCACAAGGGCAATACCTTCAATCCAGTCATGACGAGGGCCCCAAAAACTATGCCAGAGCAGGCTATCTGAGCTAAAGACAAACCCTCCTGATCAGCTGTCCGTGATGGCAAATTCTTCCCTCCAGTTGGATAACCATCATTTTCTTCAGTTTCACTCCATCCAGGAGCCCTTGGACTGGCCATGGTTGCTGAAGGTACGAACCCTGACGGCGCTGATATATCAGAGCCATCTACATCAACACCTATTCCACGATGGTACCCATATTGCTCATATTCTTTATCAGGCGAATCCGTATCCTGTTCAACCCCCAGGCTTAACGGACTGTTCGTGGTATTTTCATTCACTTCTGCTCCTTTTCCGCGAGGAAATACTTTCTGCAATGTTTGTATGGCGCTTGCTTTGATACTGTCTAATGCTGAACCAATTCTTGAAAGAGCTGTCGAAGATCCACCTGCTGTTGTCTCCCACTGTTCCAATATGGTTATGACCTCAGGATCATCATAGTAATCACCCAGCCTAACTTGGGAATTTTCTGTATTTCGGAAGGTGGGAAAGACCACCTCTCCCAACCAGGTCTCCAAAAGTTTGCACAGCCCAGGGAGCAAATCCCCATCCTCACTTCCCTGTGAATGTGCGTACACAAACTCTATCACTGCGGGATCCCTGTACTGCTCCGAACCATCTTGCAACCCTAAGCATGCCATTGACTGGTCAACCTCCCCCATCAGAAGCCAACACATAGCTCTCTCGAGACTATGATCCAATGGACTACCTGGCTCCCCATCTGATTCTAGTGACGCTTGCAACTGCCAAAACAGCTCATCCGCCTTGACAACATACACCGGTTTCTTCGCAGTAAAACCCTCTGCCACATGGGCAAGAGCAACTGCATAAACTTCGAAGCTCTCTGCTGGGACGTTGTCTGGAGTCGAATCCCACAATGCTACCTGATACAACGTAACCAGGATAGCAATCAAGGGTTATGATACAAAGGACCATCGACAGGACACCTGACCAGAAGCCGCAATCTATAAAAACAGGTTGTCAGGTTTGTGTCGAAATACCATCACACTTGTTCCCCTGACAGGCGACTTTCCTGACAGCAGACTGTTAAGTAACAAGCCACCTTGCACTGAGAAACAGGAACAATATCCGCACCCATGTCATTTGACTATAGATTGACACCATAAAGATCGACAAATGATGTATCCAACTGAGTTCAGGAATAAAATGGAACTACGTGGAAAGGAACATCTGTAACTAGTTCCGCGTGTATCTGAAGTTTTAGGAGAAAACAGCTACAACAGTTGTCCTAGACCGAAGGTAAGCATGGTTTTACATGGGTAAAAATAGAGCACAAGGTCAGGCAGAAAAATAAGAAAGCGCTTTTAAGCAGAAATAAACAAAAAGAAGTCACAGAATTTTTCATGGAACAAATACGGGACCATAAGTTGCAGAAGAAAAAACGCTACCGCCTCGCTGCACGAGAGATGCAAGCATACGGGTCGGACAAACATTATTCCTGTACAGAGCAGATTTTAAGTAGGTCTGAGGGTCAAAACAAGAACGTTCTACAACGAGCGCAGGACGGTTCTCACCCTTTGCACAATGACACCACAGGACTACAATTCTCAACGACCAATAAAGAGAATTTCGGTATTTAGGTAAACAAAGACAATCTGTTCGATTCAATGGCGAACCCAACAAGTACCTGTTCTGATGATGTCATGTAAGAGAAAGCATCTTTGATGAACTGCTCACGGGTAAAACCTCTAATGGGCGCGGCAACACCTCCCTCACCGACAGCCCATAAAATACTTCGTAAACCTTGCAGGCCTTCTTCCCTCTGTGAAGTATGTTCCTTGTCTAAGGGAAATGCGAGCAACTCCAAAACGCACCGAGGGGTTAACTCTTCTAATGTCTCTTCGATTTGTTCCTGCAATTCTGGTGCTAAACTACTTCCTCCTTCTTCCTGCAAGAGACACTTACGAGATTAGAATCAACCAAGCTAACTCTATCACCTAGATGCAATGACTCACAAGCCAACGCCACTCACTAAGTTATAGCTTGGAATGCAATATATGTTGAAAATTAATCTGGTCACATTCATACTGCTTGCAGAGAATCAAAGAGACCAGATTAATTATCAAAAAAAATGCAAGAGTCCATCATTCCGCTCAAGACTTCGTATCAATCCAGGAACGAGCAGCACAATCAGGATTAAAACCGTCTTCAATATTGTCTTGAAGACATCCTGGCTCACATCAAGTTCCATCCACCTTGACACAATATTTTAGAGTGTTCACAAATTGACCGAAGTGAAACCTACATATACGAGTAAAGCTGAAAATATTCTGAAGTACAAATTGCAAAAAAATGTTTCGAGCGATTCCCCTTCGTAAATTAACAGTTGAAACGTAAACAAGGTTTGGTATACATGGCAGTACCCACTGTTGAATGGCTTAGCGTCGGGATACCATAGCCACGGTCTACGGAATGGAACAGGAGGTAGATTACTACGTACTTGCTAATAGTATGCACAAGGTAGCGATCAGAAGTAGTGATACACGGATCAGTAAGTATTTATTGAGCTAGTAAGAGTAAATAGATAATCATATTCACCTGTAGAAGCTTAAGCGCAGTCTCCAGGAGATCACAACTACGAACGACGGTTGGAACGGCTTCTGCCATCGCTTCACGAGAAAGCTCCACGTATGCCAGTGCCATAGCTAGCACAACATCCCTTCGCATTGTCTTTGGCAATCGCTCCTCCAACAAAGATTGACCAGCCTGCAAAACTACCTCCATTTCCCCAACCTCCTGGAGAAGGCAGAGTGCACCTGACACCTGCGAAACATACTTCAGATCATATGTTCACATACTGCTGAATTAAAAATTGATGCAAAAGCCGAGAGGATTCAGGAAACAAGAAATTGGAAGAAAGTGCGGTTGAAAGAACAGAATCTACACCTTACTCCAAGGAACGTCCACCACCAAGGTACCAGCTTCATCCTCTACAAGGCCTTGGTTGTAGTCTCCTCGAAGATCAGGTTCGGCCAACGTATCACGTGCTCCACGCAAAATCTCCAACCGAGAAACAAGTGCTTCTTGACTAAAGCCTTCCTTCGGAGGATGTGCAAGTCGCGCTTCGTAGCATCGAACAATAGAATCCGCTAAGAAATGAGTTTCAGCTCCCAAAATCTGTAGTTCTCTCGAGTCAACCAGTATTTACTGTAACTTGTTAGTAACAAGAAGGCCACAAAGAAAAATGACACCAACGGAAATCCGTATAGTTTTATTCGTCTTTATAAATGACTATTCTGTTCTTTATCATCAACAAAGATGAATATTATTGAGGACCCTCGTCACGGCTATCAAACTGCTCCTGTGTGCTTGCTTATACAAATGACACTGTAGTTTATGTGATAGCTAAAGTCATCGTTTCACACAAAACAGGCTAATTCAGGCTACACTGGAATGACCTCCATCTTCCACTATTCTCTCGACACACTATCAAACAAAGGTAGCTCAGGAAACACGAAACCAAAGAGCAAAAATCTACAACCGCCTCCATGTTTCGTAGAAGCAAGTGCAGGAAACAACCGTATAATTCACACCTGATAGTAGTCAAGTGGCAGAGACAGGGTTTTCTCGGCCTTGGTAACAGAAGGAAAGGAGGACGCCAGTGCATTCGTCGCAAAACCTCCCTTCCTGTCCTCTGTCCATGTGTACCTGCCAATCGAGAGTGTGGGTGTAGAAGATTGTGCTGTTCGCGCAAAAGGCTTCCGTTCATATCTTCTTGCACCACAAAACGCACTCTCGAGATCAATGCAAGTATTGAAAGCCACTTGCGACGCGAAAACCTGTCGTCGGTACGATTTCGCACCACCTCGGGATACCACAACTTTGAAAGTACGAGAATTTGCACCACCTGAGCTACCCCTACGGTAGCACGACGAACCATTACCGCGGCGGCCAAGAAGGCCAGGAACCCTGCTCTGCGACTCGAATGCCGATCCAAGCAGAGCACTCTCCATTATATCCATTCCCCCGCCCACTTTCCCGGCTCCTCCCTCCCTTCCTTCCTTCTTTGAACCCAAATCCCAGATTCAAAATCTCATAAATTCAGCAGACAAATCCGTTCAGAGAAGCACCAACAGTTCCATCTCCCACAGCACTGAAACAATCTCCGCACTCCTCGAAACAACAACAGCAACAAACTCCTCCGACAATTCCAACCTTTTTTCTGCGCTCCCAAAAACCACCCAACAGGGTAAAACCCTTCAAACGCAGCACGCCGAGAAGAATATTCCGCAGCGCAACGAGCGCTTTTCGAATGTGTGCTGAACACGAGATTGCCCACCGATCAGCGTCGCCCAATCCTGCGAAGACTACGATGGAATTCCCTCTGCAGTTCGTCGAAGCCTGGCGCCGAACCTGGCGCCAGTCGACATGCGCTGCTCCGCTCTGTCGAAAACCGGAAGCGGAAGCCCGGCCGCTCCGTCATTCTCTCTCCATCGACCCGTGAACATCCGCCCGTTATTGTGGCACATTGCACTTGCATTCACACACTCCCCGCGTGTTAGAGTTACAGTCATGGTGCACTCGGGTACAGGCTGCCACTTTTCATTGCCAGATGGTGTTCCATGTATTCCATGTGTAGTATGATGTCGTATTCCATCAGGAATAATACTTCCGGTTAGATCTCCACGTAGTTAATGCTCCCACACTTGGCAAATGAATTAGTCACAATAAAAGATTGGGTACCAATTAATATAGCAAAAAGTATGGGAAGTCATGAGGTTTGGCATTGGGTTGTTACACCCATATCCATCTTCATTTCTCACTTGTAAGGGATATATCACTTTAACGTTAAGAGGGTCAATATGAATTTTAGGTTGTTCGGAATGTAGAATATAGTTATCCATTATGTAAGTAGGGATGTGATGTTTGATATGGTGGATGCTTCACATGGAGAGAACGTTAGTATGCATATAGTCCATTATGGACCATTTATTGTTACATACGTTGTAGTTACATATCATACACTTGATGTTGTGGTTACACATTTTACACTTGACATAGTTTTGGAGGGAATGATTACCCATACTCTTTGATGGGCGACGAATGGAGTGTCAACAGTCAAGATCTCCAAATATAGGGGTATGCATAGAGATAACTCTTTGTTCCTCTAGCTTTGGAGTTACCGGTATATGGAGCCATGGATCCTGACTTGGACACTTTGTGAGAGAGGGTATGAGAGCTTACCATACTATGCAACAGGTGTATCATTTTTTTTAGATTATTATATAACTTATTTTAGGTAACGAGTATCCATTGCTATACAGAGAACACTAGCTGATGCAATCCATATGAGAGCAATCACATTAGGTGATGCTTCATCGGATGTTCATGTAGTATGTAGACCGTTTGACTTAGACTCATATGCATCTTCATTACTCACTTGTGAGTGTGGTACTATCTTAAATGAAGCATGGATTACTATGACTTGTTGTACTTTGAAGGGAAGAGGATAACTACCCATGATGTCATTATGAATGTGATTTTTGTTATGGAACGGAAGGGCGGATATCTCATATGGAGAGAGCATTGGTATGCCTTGAACTTGATTGGGTTAAGGCAAACCTATATTTGGTTTGACATGATCAAGTTACTGTTGTAAATATTATGGTTACATATCCTACATCTAACACTATTTCGGAGTGGGTGATTACATATCCTCCTTGATAGGCGGTAGTGGAACGGTAGTAGCCAAAGTCTCCAATGTAGGGATATGCATAGAGATCAGCTCTATGCATATCAAAGTGGATCAAATATACTTGGAAATTCCTCCCAAATGGATTTTGAGTCAACTAGCTCTCCAATTAGTCAACAATCTTTATTTAACATCAAAGCATCATATTAAATATTTGCACCTAAACGGATTCTAATATCCATGAGGAGTTGGATGTCATAGCTTCTAGTATCAATCAAGAATACTTTGTAAGTTCAAATATTGAGAATGATTCAACTTGGCACATTCATTTGATGGGTTTTGAAATATTGAGACTATAAATGGTCACAGAGAAAAACACAGTGCATCCAATCAAAATATTCAATTTATCATTTATTTCACAAAATACAATCTCCAAAAGCTTGTCCTAGAATCAAATTCCTTCATCATCAAAGTTTTTCACCGTTATCCAAATAGTTATTTAACATTGACTTGAAGACACAGTTTCACTTCTCATACATAATCTTCATCACACTTTGTATATACTTTCTAAAATGTTCTTTGCAGATATAATTTGTAGAAAATATAGTCTATACAACACTAAATCAAGTGCAGCCATGAGAAAATGAAGAGCCACGGTTGATCTAGGGATTCTGCATAGTAATTGATAGAGTGAGTCTAAACCATGTATCAACTTAAAGCTAAGAATCCACTGCCCTTTGTATGAAGTTTCACATAGTTACATACTGATTTTGATAAAAACCTTCATCACCTACAAGTGGTCTACAAACGTTGAAGTGGTCGGCATCAATGTAAGTGGAATCCCCAATTACCAGTGATTTGGCTGTGCCCTCTTCCACAATCATGTCTATCCATGGGCACTGTATAAGACACATTTCAGGTTAACATGTTTATATATTGTTTTTGAAATCATGGAACTTCATAATAAAACATGAAATCTATCATTCATTTGACAGCATAGTTGATATTGAATCTTTACATATGTTAGTAGCTTCATATATAGTCGAGATGTGTTTTTGCGCTTTTTGTGTCTTCTTGTGAATCTTATTGTATCTTGAAAGTATATTGGTAAACTTTTAGGTAACTAAAAGTATATCTTAAATACTTTTAGCTTAAGCAAAAATTATCAAGTTAAACCTAGCTATGCCACTGATCCTATACATGTATATAGAAACAAACATTCCTCTAGATAAAAATCTGATAATCCTTGCAAAAAGCTATTGAACTATACCGCTAATCATGATTAAGAACAAAATTTTAAAATAGATGTACTGCAACACTTTTGCAAGGTTTGAAAGATTAGACAAGAACAGGAATACAAGATCAAGCAAATCCTTTCATAATATAAGTTCATTCCTGCAGATCTTCTTCTTCAACACAACCAACAGAAGAACAGTTTCAGCAGAGAGAAGAGTTACCTTTGTAGTTACCACAGTAGTTGGTAGGTTCTCAAAGACAGATTTGATCTGAATCTTCTTTTTGTTTCTTAATGACTCTGAACCTTCTATAGCCGCTATCACCCTAACAAAATATTCTCGACTCCTGGTTAAGTTCTTATTGTGCTATGTCTGAAGCTTCACCACATCACTTGTGACTTTACCTTTGGCACCACCATAAATTTCCTAGTAAGTTGCATCCTTCAAGGCACCATGGGGTGTTGAGTAAAAGAAGACCCCACTGAGCGTTTTCAGAAACTGTGTAGCATTCGCATCTGTACCTTGAGGTCTTGCCTTTTTAAATGCATGACTTACCATTTCTTGAACCACCAGGCCTCCAAGGCTGTAAGCAACTAGAACGATTGGGATCATTCTATCTGATACTTTCTGCATCTGTACAACTTAAGGGATGATTGTTTGTACGAGGTTCTCCCCAATGAGGAAAATATCAACCCTCCCCACATCATTCGTTGTGTACTTGCTAAAGTCATAGTGTTCGGATCACAATATTTGACATTTGTAACTCGATATCCTCCTTGAACATTTTTCATGGCCAACATTCATCCTTGTCCTGATACGTCCAGGTCGTGAGATGTTTGTCTTTTGTGTTCACCCAGTCATTCAACTCAAGCCCATGAAACAGAATAACTATCAGAGTATCTTTTCCTGACTCGTAGGAGTTCAAGTCGTAGATATTGTCATTGATCTTTTCCACCTGTCATTCATACCTCAAACTATAAGTATTTATTTCACATGTTTCAAAGAAAGTAAATCACAATCATCCAACTTTCAGCCACATAATTACTGATGTATATGTAACTGTTCTAATTGCAAATACTCCAATTATAGAGAAATGAAAACTGTAATGGACTACAGCCGAATTCTTGATTAGTATGGGCTAGTGATGAAAGATTTTATCAGAAATCTGATCATTTGGAAACACAAATCCGACCACAAAACTTCAGATACATGATGATACATAACCACATTAGTAATGCAATTCATAGAAAGTAGGGCTCTGCTCTGGTTCTATTACCACAACACGAATTGAATTGAATCCCCTGATTGAAACACGGCTGTGAAATATCATCATCAAAATTTCATCACACTAAACTCCTAATGAATACAATACTAGCTTGCATTATATGAGGACATGGATGAGCTGTCGATTAAGAGTGAATCGTAATGAAGGTGGTGGTTTTTGCAGTCTAGGTGAGGTTAACTAAATCATCATGAGCTAAGTTCACTGCAAAGGCTTTTCCGCTGTAAGCAGTCTAGACGAGACTAGCCAAATGAGCTTCGCAGCAAAGGATTACCGCCCATCGATCACGTTCATTGAAGCTTAAACATGTCACACCTACATCGTTGCGCACTTCAAACTTACATACTGAGATTTTAATCAATCTCAATTATGCTGTAGGGTTTTCAGTAAAGTCACACGAAGGTTAATGGGATACCAAGTTCATAGGGCACTGTAAAGACCTTAAATGAATTGGACACCACTATGGTGGACAAACCTTCTTTCAAGGGAGTGGTTATTTTGAGCATATGATGGAATGCACAATCATTCACATCTCATAATGGAGAGTATTTTGGATATGGATAGACAATCGCATATAATGTTCTATGTTAATAGGTCATCCACGGCAGTGGTGAATCAAGAGCTGCATTATCCACAATGTTGAGTTATCAACTTACCATGCCTAGAGAGAGTGAGGACCTAGACTTGTATAGGATTCATGCTTGCTGCAGTTAGCGGTTGGTGGAACCAAACGTTGAAGAGAGAGAGTGAGCTATAGGATTTTGTCTTGTTACTACAATAGTATCTACATTGTTCGAGGTATCACGACGTTAGGTGTTGGGTCATGCTATGGACCTAAACTATGGATTGTGAGCCTGGATTGATTGAGTATAGAAGAATGCAGTCTACAAGTGAAATTGCAAGACCATTGGTAAGCTATCACCAAGAGAGGCATATGTGTTGCAGTTCTGGCCTCCTTGTCCACACGATCATGATCATATGTCACATTGCTGCATAGCATAGTCCCTGCAGTTCAGGAAGGGTAAGGTATATAAGTTTCTTCTCCCCTATATACATCATGTGCAGCTAGAATAACATCATTGAACTTGGAATCAAATTGGAGCACTATATATACATCTTCCAGCTAAGTTGGATATAATCACGACTCACCTCAAAATGATAGGTCAAACTTGACATTTGTTGGTTCAAAGACTGCGAATCCAGTTTCCGATTAAAAAACCAGAGGGTATGGCTTTGAGTTTCGAGTACCCCAAGATAAAAATCCGTGCTAGCCGAAGATAAATATTAATACAGATGATTTATAAGACGTCTGAACCGTTTTGGATGGGAATATCATCAAACGTTTTTCAATAAAGTGAACGAGAGGAAACTCACTAGAAAATTTTCCTTTTCTCCCCTCCAACCATATTTTTTTCTGAATTAGAATCTCTCTAGTTCAGCCCACTGCAACATCATGCGGAGTGAGGTGTCTTCACTCAGAAGTTAAGCCATCAAATTACATTGTCAAAGGACAAGGGGACACAGTAAAATAGCAAAAAGGATGGAAGACCCTATGAAGTAGTAAATGGATCCAAACGGGAAACATGGGGCTCTTCCCGACTAGGTTACATTGTCTACTAGGCCAGAGAAATCTTTAACTATTCTGCTGAATAGTACCAGTATCCGTCATGACTTGCTTCCAACTACCATGTATAGTTACACCATAACGTGGTCGTGACCATGATCATTCAACCTCATGCAGCTACTGGAATCGTTTAAGATCTCATATATCAAGAGCGAATAAAGTAACACAGGCTTCATTTTGGCTCATTGACTTTAGGTACCCCTCCCAGCACGTGCTTTTATTTTGTGTACCAACTGTCCGGACAGGGAAATTGGAAGCAACCTTATACCATCAGTTGGAATGGGGCACTCACGTTTTGTCTGTACTAACTCAGGGACGGGACTCTGCAAGTCACTTTGGTACGTAAAAGTCAACATGAAATGGTCTTCTTATCTGGAATCGACTTTGAAACGAATCTTACCATTATGCTTCAATTTCAAGCTCCAGCGTCTGAAGAGTCAATAGGTTCAGCCATATACTGGAAGATACGGTCGGTCCAAGCTTCCTGAAGAAGCAGAAATCTCTTAGTTTGTGTTCACAGTCTTGGTATTCTGTTCTACAATAGCTGGATTCATCATTTGTTCATTCCGGCATTGGTTTCTTTCAAAGCTGCTTTGCTCTGAAATTAAACATAAGCGCATGATTGGACACATAAATGATTGCTACCTATTCATACCCAAGATGATGTCAAAATCACAACAAGCTGCAGCTGCAACTCACGCATCGTCATCGAAGTGTGCTACAGAGATGGGTGTGAGTAGTACATCTATTTTCCAGAATTCGCTCAATCACATTTAGATTGAGCGAATTCTGGATGTTCCATCGCTCTATAAGATTCTTGTCTTGTAACTACACAGCTCATCCATGTCCTCATATTATGCAAGCTAGTACTGTATCCATTTGGAGTTTAGTGTGATGAAATTTTGATGATGATATTTCACAGCCGTGTTTCAGTCAGGGGATTCAATTCAATTCATGTTGTGGTGATCCAAACCAGAGCAGAACCCTACTTTGTATGAATTGCATTACAAATGTGGTTCTGTATCATCATGTATCTGAAGTTTTGTGGTCGGATTTGTTTTTCCAAATGATCAGATAAAATCTTTGATCACTAGCCCATACTAATCAAGATTTCGGCGGCTGTAGTCCACTACAGTTTTCATTTCTCTATAATTGGAGTATTTGCAGTTAGAATAGTTACATATACATCAGGAATTGTTGGCTGAAAGTTGGATGATTGTGATTTACATTCTCTGAAACATGTTAAATAAATACTTATAGTTTGAGTTATGAATGACAGGTGGAAAAGATCAACGACAATATCTATGACTTGAACTCCTGCGAGTCAGGAAAAGAGACTCTGATAGTTATTCTGTTTCATGGGCTCGAGTTGAATGACGGGGTGAACACAAAAACAAACACCTCACGACCTGGACGTATCAGGACAAGGATGAATGTTGGCCACAAAAAATGTTCAAGGAGGATGTCGAGTTACAAAAGTCAAAAATTGTGATCCGAACACTGGCAGCAAGCTATGACTCCAGCAAGTACACAACTGATGATGCGGGGAGGGTTGATATTTTCCTCATTGGGGAGAGCTTCGTACAAACAATCATCCCTAAAGTTGTACGGATGCAGACAGTATCAGATAGAATGATCCCAATCGTTCTAGTTGCTCACAGCTTTGGAGGCCTGGTGGTTCAAGAAATGATAAGCCATGCATATAAAAAGGCAAGACCTCGAGATACAGATGCGAATGCTGCACAGTTTCTGAAAACTCTCAGTGGGGTCTTCTTTTACTCAACACCCCATGGTGCCTTGAAGGATGCAACTTACCAGGAAATTTATGGTGGTGCCAAAGGTAAAGTCACAAGTGATGTGGCGAAACTTCAGACACAGCACAATAAGAACTTAAACAGGAATCGAGAACATTTTGTCAGGGAGATAGCGGCTATAGAAGTTTCAGAGCCATTGAGAAACAAAAAGAAGATTCAGATCAAATCTGTCTTTGAGAACCTACCAACTACTGTGATAACTGCAAAGGTAACTCTTCTCTCTGCTGAAACTGTTTTCTGTTAGTTGGTGTTGAAGAAGAAGATCTGCAGGGATGAACTTATATTATGAAAGGATTTGCTTGATCTTGTATTCCTGTTTTTGTCTAATCTTTCAAACCTTGCAAAAGTGTTGCAGTACATCTATTTCAAAAAAAATTTCTTAATCATTATTAGCGGTATAGTTCAATAATTTTTTTTATTTAAAGGAATGTTTTTTTCTATATACATATATAGAATCAGTGGCATAGCTAGGTTTAACTTGATAGTTTTTGCTTAAGCTAAAAGTTTAAGCAAAATCTATGAGGAGCTAAAAGCTTACCAATATACTTCCAAGATACAGTAAGATTCACAAGAAGACACAAAAAGCTTAGCGCAAAAACACGTTTGGACTCCATGTGAAGCTACTAACATGTTTAAAGATTTTATATCAACCGTGTTGTCAAATCAATGATAGTTTCCATGATTTATTCTGAAGTTCCATGATTTCAAAAACAATGTATAAACATGTTAACTTGAAATGTGTCTTATACAGGGCCCATGGACAGGCATGATTGTGGGAGAGGGCTCATCCAAAACACTGGTTATTGGGGATAACACGTACATTGATGCCGACCATTTCAACATTTGTAGACCACTTGCAGGTGATGAAGGTTTTTTACAAAATCAGTATGTAATTCTGCGAGACTTCATACAAACGGTAGTGGAATCTGAGCTTTAAGTTGATAGATGGTTTAGCCTTACTCTATCAATTACTATGCATGATCCCTAGGTCAATAGTGGCTCTTCATTTTCTCATGGCTGCACTTGATTTAGTTTTGTATAGACTATATTTTCTACAAATTATATTTGTAAAGAACATTTTAGAAAGTATATACAAGGTGTGTTGAAGATTATGTTTGAGAAGTGAAACTGTGTCTTCAAGTCAATGTTAAATAAGTAATTGGAATAAAGATTGTGGTTGGAAAGCTTGTTGATTCAAAAATCATGTTAAAAAAACTGTAGGGACCTGATTACTATGATATTATAAATAAATCTATTGTTGAAACCACAACAAACTACTCATGTCAAGAGCTTCTACATAATGTAAAACAAAATCTCTATGAGGAAGCAATAAGCACTAGGATAGATTCCACAAAAATCTATACACTAATGTGAATCACATTGTATGCTCCTTCATGTCACAAATTGCACTTTTTAGGTTAATATTCTTGATGTCTAGAGTGATCTATTGAGCGTGCAGACCTACGAAATTTGACCTTGAGTTATTATTTTTTGTGATTTTGATTCATTATTTTCATATAAAGCTTTTGGGTTACTCTACTCTCCTTTTGACTCAACCATGTTGACTCCAAATCTGACTAATCAGTGTTTCAGATCATGACTTTTCGATGTAGTATTTTGAAAATCAAAAGCTTTGTGTCATTCACTTCTGACTCCAAATCTGAGATTGATTATTTTCATGCATAAATCAATTAATTATCATTAAAATTACATACTAAATTTAATAGGTCAGCTTTTGCATGTAATCAATATTTTTTAAATGCAAGGTGTATATTCATGTGTCTCAAAAAAGTGTATGTATGCATTAATGTATTGAACTTTTTACTTCTTACGGGATAATAAAAAATTTTTAATTTACGCAATAAAGCAGATTATCTTTTGATAATTTTGATTACGAAGTAATCAAAAGTACACATTTAATTACTTTAGCAAGTTTTAAATTGATATAAATTGTTTTCATAACCTATTCACGTGTATTTTTCTCGTAGTTGGTTGATTTTTATGCTCTTTTTTTAGTATGCATGGAATGAATTGAAATTCATAGAAACCACTTTTTCGTACATGACATTTTTCATTGTACTCGAGGTAACTGATTTTCATTATGAGAATCCATAATAATTTGGAAAATATTTATATGTTCTGTGCATATGTGATAAGTTTTGGCATGGTCAGCACCCCATGTTTTTTTTCTTAGTAAATAAAAGTAAATACAGTTTGCTGTAATCACTTTGTTGATATGTTTCATGAGCTGCACAATTGATCCTTGTTTCGCGTTCCTTACTGGGGGATTTCGCATCCGACTTGGGTTTCTCAAGTTGGATTCAATCCTCCTGAAGCTATCATTCGCGATTCATTGTGATTGCATAGAGCTAGTAATGGACCATGTTCAGCATACAAAGATGCAGAGAATACAGAACCAGGCATCTACAATTAAGTATCTCTAGGGCACTGAGTGATGCATCCTTGCGACCAGTTCAGGGACCTTCAATACATATACAGT
Organism: Marchantia paleacea; assembly: GCA_014180765.2. Lineage (NCBI taxonomy): Eukaryota > Viridiplantae > Streptophyta > Marchantiopsida > Marchantiales > Marchantiaceae > Marchantia > Marchantia paleacea. The sequence continues at coordinate 1,304,623 of MUAA02000030.1, forward strand.
TCCGAAGGTGTAGTGCATACCCTGCAAGACATATATACCCCATGGACTTGATTATTAACTGGGAGAGGGTGATCTTGAGAGGAAAACAAATATAGAGGACTAATCTCTGCGAGTCACAGCTCATATCAGAAGAATGATAACTTGAAACAATGAATACCTCCAACAACTCTATTGCGAACAATGAACTCTTCAATAATCTCAATCTCAATCCTGCCCAACCCTCTGGAAAACTTTACAGTAACTGCAGTCTATTCCCTATATTCCACATTTTGGTAATATGGTGCTTGCCAACAATAATTTGACAAAGTTCCAACCCACGAAAAAATTACTAGTCGACAGATAAGTTTGGCCTAAATCAGTGAAAAACTGGATTTCAGCTGCCAAATATTCCCTCCCACATTCCATGCGGTTTAGTCACTGTCGAGGGAGACTGAGTTTCTAATCAGATTTGAAGTTTTGCTAGAAGCTCAGTTATGTTGCTGAAACTCCAAATGATCAGTCTCCCTTCAACACCTGTCGGATCATTAATGTAACCAAAGAGGAAATGTAAATTACATGCATCGAATAGACGCCAAAATTTAAAGAATAGTGATACAACTACCGCATCCCAGTGACACTGAATCATCTACAACAACCTCACAGAGACGGTTGGCATATGTATCATGAAACAGTACATCTTGAACATTAACTTCTGCAAGAAAAGCACAGCATCCAACTATAAATTCCTCACTAGTTCGTAGAAACATACCTGATGTGCTAAATGCTTGAACAACTTTCTCCCCTGTTTCTTGTCCATTTACCTCCCCGGCCGAAATCAGAGGGACAATACAACTGCGTAACAAGCACCAAATGTAAGAAACGGAAGTGAAGGTACTGCTGGTAAAGTAGTGAAGGTACTCCAGACGTCTACAACAGATGTTCAAACTTGTACAACATACAACTGAGGATCAAAGCTAATAACAGATAAGCAACAAACTGGGTATTAAGTCTTGGAAGTTTGAAAACGAACTAAAACATACGTTATGCAATTGTCATGAGCCAAGCCAGATGCCCGGGATGTTTCAAATGCTTCATGAGTACCGCGCCTGGTCTGTCCGTGAAACCTTCCCATCGCCTCTAGGAACTGCAGAAAGCGGTTCAAAAGTCAATTCCTCGTCCTTCCTTGACCGATACAGGGGCCCTGGAAAAGGGTAGATACAATCACCATAAAGCCTGGTCCAATCAACCAGGAATTGACATATGCATTCGACATATCTCAACCTTACTGTACCCCATCTACTCACAAGACTACGAAATATATCTGCATCAATATCGACTACGAAAGAGAGCTATTTGAGATATCAGAGCAAATTCTATGTGAAGTCATTCCTACGTTACCCATCGAAGAAATACAAGAATTGCAGGAAACATTGACTTGAATCTGTAGAACGTTAAGCGACATACCAAAGTACTGGATTTCAAGTCATGAGTGGATGATTTTGCCTCGTCGACAAATTTCATCCTACAGTAAAGAGTTTTCCAACCATAAGAAGGCATCTGATTAAAAATTTTAAACCAAATTATTTCATGCTAAGACAAGAATTCACATATAACGAAAATTTCCTCGTTGGGGTTTCGATCAGATTATTGATTACTGAGTTGCAGGACGCTGTGTTCCTCATTGCGGAATTGTGAGCTCGACCTGTGCTGGAGATGAGTGGTGGGCAGGACATGGGCTACAAGGAAATGCCACGTACTATGCTCCAGGTCTAGGAAGGGTTTAAGGGTACATGAGCATTCTACTCTCTGTGCTCTAAGGTTTGTGGTTTTTGTCGAATATTTTGGTTCCAGGTTTGCATTACACTTCTGAATCCGGAATTCGAGTGTAAAAGCAGTAGAATTGAAGGGTTTACGGTCTGTGGATTCCTTTCTCGGACATCTGGCTTGGGAATACTCCATCGCCTACACTGGATTACGCATATTGTGAGTACTTGTTCATATCTCAAATCGTCAGCGCATTCTAAGGGGCATACGAATTTGCGACCGGATCCGAATTCATGTCATTTCTGTCACTAAACCGGAATTCATGCGTGTTCAGGCAATCCACTGAATCTCAGTATTGTAGATGAACACTTGAGTTTAAGCTTTTGACCATATGTGCAGCCATTTTGACATTTGCTTCTTAACTTTCCTCGGTTGGCCGTATCATCTTCGTACGAACGAGGATTTCTTTTATATTTCCTGCTCTCTGAGCTCGTTTTCTTCCAGATTTGAGCAATTTCGCCGGGGCAAACATAGAAGTTTTGATCAGGACGGTGACCATTGAATTCACCCCATTCGATCATGCCTAAGTTTGTTGGGGACCTTAGAGACGATCGACCGGCTTTTGCGAGATACTGCCATGAACATTCAGTCAGGGACTCCTGCCAGAGAAAAGAACCCTGTTGAAAATTATTTTCTTTGCGATTGCGATGCATTTATCATTGTTTGAACTTGACAGTTTAAACATGGATAGGAACAACGTAATTTCGTTCCTTCTTTAGGTTGATTGTTCCACCAACGCACCTTTTCTTGGTAACCTCAGGTGCCAGAGAAGCTTTGTTAATCTATAGTTGCGCCATTCCAAATTGACGAGAGAATGTAATCCTGGAGATTGAAAGTGCAATCTACTGTCTAATTTTGAGCAAATAAAAGGACGCTCTGAGAATTTCGTTCTGAAATGTGTTTGTCGTGTAAAGGCAAATGCTGTCTGTTCTAGAGGAGTCGATAGAAACCAGAGTGCAGTCAGGAGCTAGAAAGTGAAGTTCTTCTTGACTATGCGTATTTCTGAACGTTGGCGAACAAGATAAGACTTATCAAGAATAAGCTGCCTTCTCTCTATGAGTTATAATGGCTAAATGAAAGTAACCATCTTGAGCGACGGAGGTTTTGGATCTTGTAGATCAGCAAGAAGCTTGCGTTGAAGTAAAAGGAAGTGGACGACGTTCTTGGTGGTGAGGATGACTGGAAGAATGTAGATCGGACCGAAGGTCAGCTAGTTATCTTGCCTGTGCTGGAAAGTTGTTCACCTTTCTTGGGCGACTATGGGAACACCGTTCAAGGTTGCAGCAACATGTCCACAGTGCACCTACAATCAGGCCTACTTTATGCAGATTCAGATACGGTCTGCAGATGAACCGATGTCAACCTTCTACAAATGCTGCAACAATGCATGCAACTTTCGGTGGAGAAAGGGGTAGAAATCTGTCAAGCGGTTTCCATAGTATGATTGGATGGGGGAGATTCTTTTTGTCTGGGATATTCCACGTTGTTGATCTCTGGGTAGTGTACCTCATGGATGAACAAGCTGGAATCTTCAGACTTTTTGGTTTCGTTATACGGGCGTCTTTGTAATAAACAAGACCCGCCTGCTGAACTGTTCGTTGAGTTAGGCAACGAAGATGAGAAGATCAAAGCAATTTTATCAGAGTACTGATCGAAGTAGTATAAGTAGTGATACCTGCGTAGATTGTTTGTAAACCTACAACATATTAAATATCTGAACTATGTATGTCAAATGGTCAACCTTGGGGTTTCATTGCATACTCTATAGGATACACTATGTGGGTGAAACTCTATTACATGATCTGTTGCAAGTGGATAATTTACTAACTTGGGAGACATTCAAAACTCATGAGATATCTCATTTATATGCGGTACATAGCATCCATCATTTTTTTATACACAAGGTACCACCTACTTCTTCTTCATGACTCACTTGTTGATTTTCTGGTTTGTGGTGATAATATGGGTTTTGAGATTTGAAAATCACAAGGCCAAATCACTCTCAAATCCAAGCTTGATTGTAGATTATTTTTGAGTAATGGGTTTACTTGCCATGGAGGATTGTGTCTCATCAACATTCTTGGGTAGTTGGACCTTGGTAAGTTCTATATAATGCTCTTGATAGATTCTATATAGATAGATTGTTCTATATAATGATAGATTACTCTTATAGGAGTATGTTTCACGAGTCAACTCTGATCCTTATCTTTTGTAGTGTTTTTTATGTGTTGATTTTGATGGTTTATCATCTTTGGCTAGATAAGAACATCCATCTTTTAAAATCTAGCCGTGATTGGTGCATCCGGATTACATGCTGCACTCATGGAGACACATCATAAAAATACATTTTTATCTATTATACATGATGATTTTTTCTCCTTGGCATCTAGAAAATGTATTTGTTCTTGCTCGGGAAAATGCAAAGATTTCAGATTGATCTAACATACTCTAACCTCTATCATTAAGGAGAAAATGTCTTTGATTAATGATGATTGTTTAAAACTCATGATATCACCATGTACTATCAATCTATATGTAAGAAATAAGAGAGTCCTGGTTGAAGACATAATGATTTATCAAAAAAGATAAGCTTTTTTTTTTGATCCTTCAAGTTATTTTTTTCTTGCATTATATAGCTTTTACTTTGTACTTTAGTCAATGGAATTCGTCTGATAGGTGATTCCCGTTTTTATTTCATGCATCTCCCTTTTACTTTTGAAGAGTCAATTATACTTAAGAGTGATACTTATCTTTTGATAATTTGAGACTAGACATAATTCGTATGGTCATTCCACATGCTACATTGAATCTGAATCATATCCCCATGTGTGTTCTGACTTGTTCAACTTGAGATTTGAACAAAAGATCACTAAAGTTCATGTGTACCCAAAAGAATTAAAATCCCATGATGCTCATAAAATGACTTGAAAAAGCTCAATATTTTTGAATTGAGATGAATATAATTTTATTTTACAAATATTGAAAATACATCATCATATTTGTAAATAGCTACCATTAGTAAATTAATGAATGGAAAAATTCAAATCTCACATTTCAAATATGTTGAAAATTCACGCAAGATTTTCAAGTTAACAAGCATTTACATATCCAAAATTTGTCATAATCTATTTCAAAGTATACTAACTTTGAATCATGACATAAAATGCTTAAGATTAGATTCATAAGATTGAATCCTATATTGATAATTAGAATTTGTTTCCAAAAAAATGAGATATCAAACATGTTAGGATGGAAGGTATTGGTTGAATTTAGACTTTCTTAGTTGACTTTGAACATTGAAGTCCAAAGATCGTTGCAAATTAGCTTCTCTTAAGTAGTAAAAATAAAAATATACATGAAGATTTTCATTCACAACCCATCAATTAAATAACACAAAATCAAAATTCAAAAGTTTGTAATCATATTCTTTATTGAGTGAGAGGTATTTTTCATTACAAGATGCATCACATTTGACAGAAAAACCTCCAAAAGTTCTCATGATTTGATGTACTTGCTAAAACATCAAAACTAATTAAATTCATGGTTAACTTTTTAGTAATTTGTCACCGTTTCCATCATTGAGGCATAATACCACCAAACTTTAAGAAATCATGTCATATCCTATTTCTACAAATATGTTCACCCCAAAACAACTGCAGTGAAAAATCTTTTGACAATCTTAATTCTATTTATATATAATTTCCTTCTCCTAATTACTCTAACCGTCAGCTACATCAATCGTTGCCTCCTACAAATTTGATCAATCTTTGGATCGTCCAATGGTATCTCAGAATTTCATAACTGCAAATCACACACATTTTTTGGAATCTCCTTTTGATGCACTTGCATCGATTCTTGACATTAAGGCCCATGATTTTGTACATATCTTTCCTTGTCCTTGAAGTCACATGGAATTTTTATAACTTTGACAAATCTCTCGAGTTTTTTAGCCTTCACTTTGTTGCAATGGGCAAAAATTTATTGTATGCACCTGCTCGCAAGAATCTCCAACCTCGCAGGTCATTTCATGTCTAGCTAGTTGATGTTCCTCTTAAGTGTGTATACTTGACTCCAATGGCGATTGTTGTCAAATTTCACAAATTTGATTTTGGTCTCTCAATTTTGTACATATCTACATAGGAAGTCTTTGACTCCTTCATTTTTTTCTTTGCCTTATGCTTCATTAGACAATCGATATTTTTGATAAACTGAAAAATTACCAAAGTTTTTACAATGTGACTATATGATATCATCCGGATCACACCTATGAACTTAGTCAAGAGCCATTTTGTTGAGCTGCTGACTAAATTCATAGGTGTGATCCGGATGATATCATATACAGGTGTTAGGAGTTGAAAAAGCCATTTTGTTGAGCTCTATCAACATCGACAAAATTACATTCTTCAACTTTTAATCCAATTGAAAGTTCAAAGAGATTGCTTTTATCCCATTGGTATTCATTGCCTTCATCTTTGGCCTAAACCCCTTGGTCGGCAGTTTACTCTCGACAATTTTGCTTGCTTTCATCTTTTATCTCATTGGCAAACATTTTTTGATAGCTACTATATTTGAGTTACACATCATATTGCCCAAGTAATCCACTCACTCATCACCATGAAAGACCTCCTTAATGCCCTCCATTATCCAATCCAATTCTTCTTAAGTCATCTTATATAACTCTTTACCACATGCATCTTCCACCATTGGCAAGGTGAATTCATCTCAAGTACACTTTAGAAGACTATTTGTTGATCCACTACTTGTCCCTCCGAAGTCCATCTAAGTATCGACACCTTATGATAATCCTTTTGCTCCTTAAGAATCAAATATTCCATTTTTGAGTAGATGTGCATTACAAATAAAGAAATATACATTATGCACTTCTTTTTTAACAGTGCTTGACTATTCATGTCAAAAAAATTTTCTCCAATTAATTTTAATCATAAAATTCTTTTACGATTCTTATCTTGGTCATACTCATATATATTATGTGCTACAATGAGACCAACTGGTTGAATGTATATGAGACCTTTCTTTTGAAATTATCTTTAATCAAATCAAATTTATATTAATTCCTTCTTTTGCATTTGTGTGGAACAAATCACTTCAATTTATTGAAATCAAATTAGGTATATAGAATAAAATACTCAAAATTTATATCATCTTTCTCCTTTTCATAGTCTTGTCCAAACATCGTCATCAATATTATTACATCCCATAGCTCAGGTCATGCACTTGTGCCCATTTGATACAAAGAGTTGTTGCTATGACCTTCTTCACATACCTTTGGACATATATAAACTCAAGTTCTTTAGCCTTAGTGCATCGTCCTCTAATGTACATTTTGGCAAAGGCACTAAGGGTCAAAATTATGATAGATTATTAATGATGGTAGCTTTTATATCATCGATTGCTTCACTACTATGTTTCACTTGTCGTGCACATACATATCGCATCACAACATACATCGCTGTCACATCAAACAACACGACACATAGATCATCATACATCAACACAAGTGTACCACAATAATCTTTTCTACTCTCAAAACGTCCATAAGGACACTCCGCTCATAACCATAGCATAAAAGAGAGATTACACTCAAGTCAAACCCACTTTGTGCTTCAAAGACTCCAGGTTCTTGCACTAGCTACTATCCACCATAGCCACACTCTCAAAGGCTCAAGTTCAAAAACTGCACTCCAAGGAGCCCTAGGACCCCTAACGGCACGCTAACAGCACAACCGGCTCTAACTGATGTATCTGCTCCTGCATATGCGCACCTACCTAACTAGAGATGTCACTACATAAGTCGTTACACACTTCAAATTCTGATTCTTCCTCAAGTAACCTTAATACTTTTGACCACTGACATTGATGTCAACTTCGATCATAGTAAAATAATTCTTCCCTCTCTCATTATAGAGTCCAAATTGTTAACAGATTTTTCCTCATGTGAGTCAACTTTTTCCTTTTGTCTTTTTAATACACCTTTGGTACTTTGCACTAAAGTCCTTATTTGATGCAATCCTACTAAGACAAATACTAACTAAATTAATCACAAAAATAAAAATATCCACTTAAAAATTGCAACTATGCCCCTACAATTTTTTTTCGATAAACGAGTTGGAATCCATAAATAAATATGGACAAAAAAACTAAGAAGTAATACATGTATCACTTTTTTTGAAATTTTTTATGAAATTCAAAAAATTAATGGTGAATTGAAAAGAAAAAATAAATTTTTTGGGTATGGCATTTAGATTCATTTAAAGACGACATAACTTATTAGAGTTGATTATGTTGTAATTAACGCATGATAGTCCACACTTAACCTAGAGTAATGTATTTTTTAAAAATAATGGTAAAAAAAAATTGAAGGATGTTTTATTTATTCATCTTTTGTTAACCGTGCAATTTCAAAAATCGAACAATTTAGTTAGTATTGTTTGAAAATTTATATTGTTTGAAGTAAATGTATCATTATGAAGTATCCTTTTTCTATCATTATGAAGTATCCTTTTTCTATCATTATGAAGTGTCAAATTTACTTCAAAACGATATCAAGGATCATAAAAATTATCAGCTTAAGCAACCAAGAGCATATGCAAACATCATGATTACAATAGACAATACAAGACAAAAAAGCAAAAATTGTATGAAATTATGTTTCATCAGTCTAGGAAAGTCACATAATGACTCAAACAAAATAAAACAATGTGTTTGTGTATCACCCTTTGTAACTCTTATTACGAGATGACTTAAAACAAAACAATAGCACATGATGTATTTGACAAGCATACATCATGAAAAGAAAAGTAAAACTAGTAACAATTCTTCTTATAATATTGTTGAGAGACGAAGATGTTTAAAAAGTTATGTTTCTAGAATTAAAATCAGTATCATAAATTTTAAAACTCTTTTCTAGGGATGCCTTTACGAAGGATATTTCTATTTTGGATTGACAAAGCTTGTTACAAGAGAAGTGACATTTGTATCACTAATTTAGATTCAATTATTGTGACATCAATCTAGGTTTTGAAGCTTCATTTGAGAATTTTTTAACACAGATTTCACAAGAAGAAATTGATACTAGTATTACTATTATGAATGGTCTTGTTGAAAGATGTGTAGATTGAAATAAAATTTGTTCAAAATCGAAAATTAATTTTAGGAAAAATGAAAAAATGATCTGTAGCTTAAAAATCATGTCATGCATTGTGAGAACTATCATAAAATCATTAAATGTTACCAAACAATTAGATGAGAGATAAAAAAATTTTCATTTTATAAAAACATGAGATTAGATTCTTAAAAATAATAGAAAAATGAAAGTACCTAAATTTTCAACAACTTTTTGAGGTATCCAAGTCTCTAGAAAGTCTTTTTCAATTGGCTTGTGAAGGATTCAAGATGATCATAACATTTTACGGAGCAAGGCAACAACATGCAAATCATAATCAAAGTCATTTATTTGTTCAGCTACCTGCGAGATTAAATGGTTGAAAAAAGAAGTCAGAAACACATGGTGGAGAAGTACAAGAATTACAATTGGATTAAAGAAATTGAAACTCTAAGTTGAAGTAAGGGAGGAGGACCTTTAATTGTTCATAAATTAAAACCTAGGAATATCTGATGACATTAAGGAATACTAACTGCAACCAATCCAAAGTTGTTATGATAGTGATGAAAGGATGAACGTTGTTAGTACTATAACAATAATAAATAATAATTGGCTTTGATTCTATTTAAATCGGACAAAGGTGACACTTCAATGTCTATCATGCTCAAACATGTTTATTGGAATCAATATATCTCTATTAAATATCTAGTTAATAACTTGGGATCTAATCTCTTGTAACAAATACAATAGTTTTTTTTGGTCCATAGGGAGATATCAAGAGAGACTAGCTTAAAGATGTGCATAAGAAAGGGTGTCAACAAGTACCAACCAACCAATTTTAAAAGAGGAGTTGTTGTTTGAAGAAGATAACCAATGTAAAAGTTGAGTACATCACTCATGAAGAGATAAGAAGGTCAAGAAGAGATGGAGAAAATATCAGATCATTCATGGGGAGGTCTTGGATTTGCAGCCCAAAAATAATAATGAGAAGTGAATCATGTATCACTTTGAGACATGTAAATTAACATAGTAAAATTAAAAAAACAAAATTTTTTTTACTTTGAAATAGTGATATATAAATCACTTCATGAAAAAGAGTAGTGATATTTATAAAGAAGTAGTTGTGATTTTTAGATCGATTTTTTTGCTTAATTTAACAAATATTTGTAGTAATTGGATTGGTCCAAATACAAACATGGAAGATAAGTGAAAAGTACCAAAGATGTGTTTAAATGAGAGAAGGAAAGAGGCAGCTTGCAAGAATAAAAAAGGGGTTCAGGGTTCAAACTCGGAGGGGAGCAAGAAAAAAAGTGTTTTCTTTGATTTAAGAGAAAATCAGTATTGGCAATCAAGAATGTCATTAGTACTCAAACAACTAGAGAAGATTAAAGATCTATTGAGGGAGTGCAACATAACTATTGATAAGATGAAGAATAAATTGCAGGTTGAGAGCTCAAGAATTTATCAAGCTGCTGCCAGTCAAGAAGTTATGATCGAAATCATTTTGACCTTCAATGCCATTGGTGGAGTGGACACCAGAGAACGCATTGAGATTGAAAAACTTGGGAGGAAGATTCTTACTATGGCAATAGGATAACACTTTCCAAAACTTTGCAAAGAAGTCCAAAGCAAAAAGACTTCTCATCAAGTGGGAACAAGAGGGCAACTTGAGATGTGGAATGTATTAGTGTGGGCTTAAACATAAGGAGTAGACTACAAAAGTGAAAAAAATAATATTAATGAGAAAAATTTGGCTCTTTACACCAAATTTGATTGTGACAAGATAAAATTATTTGATTCATTAGAGCACAAAGGAACAAACAGATACAAGATTGATGTAATAAAAGATGATTAGATGAAAAATTATATATATGTTAAATCAATTGTTTTCACCCTAGGGCACGATGTATATGAGTTATGCATAAGGTGAAGATAGTTAAAGAATTTTTTGGTGATTCAATGAAGGTTAATTGGAAAGAAAAATTTGCCAAAAATGTGCAAGCCATGACAAATAAAATTTGGAGGAAAGAGAAAGGCGTGGTGTATTTGTCTTTTTTTTTTGTACACATGTATTAGAGGATGAAATGGATAAGTTCTAAGGAAAAAAAAGAATATGAATTAGAGTTTGTTCTATTTTACATTAAAGTGAACTTTGAAAATGCAAGTAGTGGATTGACAAGAAGACTCCCAAAATTTACATGCAATGAAGTCAACGCCAATAAAGAAAGAAGTATATGGTTGAAAATTACCAGAGATACCTTCATAAGAGTTGGATGTAGTAATAATAATCATAGAAAATTAACTAAGTTTTTTACAAACGTACAAAGGCTGTGATACTCTGCAAACTTTTGCTTGTGGTTGCATTTCTAGATCAAAGTCTCTTCCATGACACAATTTACTTCATTGATGCATCTCTTTCCTATGTTCCACTTTGAAGCGATCTAAAATTTATATTCTTGTACTCTCATTGTTCAAAAAGTTTTTGAAAGTGTTCTGGAAGTTAACAAAACTCCTCCACCATAAAACATATATGCCTTCAAAGTGTGTGTTAATGCTTCAATGATGACTTTCTTGTAATTTACAAGTAATTTATTGTTGTCGTTGTCATCACTTGCCTTTTGAGATTTTAGACTATTAATTATTATAGCAAACATAACGCTTTTGAGACAATAGTTCAAGAACTTCATACATTCCTGCAATCCAAAATTATTGACAATTTTTTTCCCCATTATCATGTTTTATCATTTTTTTAATCTTTCATTATTGCATATGTTTTAAAAATTAATCTTTTTCAAATCTTTGATTGTTGATGGTAAGTTATTTGCCACGAATCTTCAAAATCTAATATGACTTCTAGAATTTTACAATCTGATGTAGGTGTGTAAGCTTCTTACAATATTTCATTCAACATGCTTATCCAAAACTCTCTCTTGGGTGCCAAATGTCTCAAGAAGCAACTAAATATTTGATCAATATGATCATGAGTATGATCTATCAGAAAGCCTAATTTTGCTTGAGTAACATGCTAAGGTAGGCTAACACAAATTTGTTCTAAACTTTCTTGTAGCGTTGTCCAATTGTACAATTATGTTGCACAACATTATCACTTTGTGATTATGTTGGAAGGAATCATTGTGTGTGTTTCGATAAAAATTATAAACAATGGGTTAAAACTTCATGTCGAATTTTAAGCAACCAACAAAATGAATTGATATGAAGTATTTTTTGTTTATGTTTTTTGATATTTGAGTAAAATGGGGCATGCTTGTGTTCTTCCGGCACATGTCATCGATATGAAGAAATGCATACTTTGTTGGATGATTCTGTACTTTTCATCTCTATTTCATCAACTTCAAAATATATAACCTACATAAATTTATGTAGCTTATGTATTTTGATGCAAGTTTAAAATTTAATTCATGTAGTTGAAGAGTCAATCAAAAGAAGTTTTATTTGAAGACAATATACACAAAATACTGAACAAATCAAAGAACGATTCATTTTTTCATGTCAAGGCTAAAATTATGATACATATATCACTTTAAAATTACATAATTTTATTCAAGACTCTGAATTTTAATTTATTTTTGTTGATGGACACAATGATACGAGTCAGTGTCCACCCTCACAACAAGGTATGCATTTGTCATGCAGTTTAAAATCATATGTTACTATGCATTTGAAGAGTTACTCCTTACTCCTTACTCCCAAGAACTTCAAATCTTGGTTTATCAAGATCTCTAGTTTCCATAGAGTCAAAGTTGGACCTTCGTTTATATTTAAAGAATTACTCCTTACGTAGCACCAATTTTACTTGGAATTGCAAATCCTCTTTCAAAATTTGATTGTAGGTACTTTGTTGACAACTTTTTCTACTCAAGTTTGGTCTCTCTTCACCTCTCCCAAGGGAAAAAAAAAACTACTATGTTTATCATAAAATATTAGACCAAGGATTGCTTATTGCAATTCTGTTAAATAAATATTGATTTTAGTCCAAACTTGTAAGAAAGATAGACATTAAAGACGTGATTGGAGAGATTCAAATCACAAAAAACATGTGTTCATTCATTCTAACAACAACGTTATCAATATCTGTCCTTTCAGTATTATCACAACAAAAATTCAATTGGTACTCCATGCTGTCTTAATATTTTTATATTTTTATTTTTGAACCATTAAAGGTATGTTTTCCTCAGTTCATAGCACTTTGCTCAATACATTTTATGTTCTAAGACTTTTGCTCATGTGTTTTTTAATCAGTCATTGAATCTTACAGATAGGTCAATAAGTAACTAGCTTTGATTGTGGCTTAAAACTTCTTAGATTGCTATATGAAATGTTATGTTTGCCTTTAAACCCTACACAAATCATAATTTTTTTTTACATAGTTGATACTCTTTAAATGTAGAAGGATCCATATTTTCTAAAAATACATCCTTTTTATTTTGCAATGTTATGAATGTCACAATGCTTGATATATTTATCAAGCTCCTTTATATTTTTTGCTTCCTTAAGATTCATAAATACATGATAATTGTTCCACTTTGAAAACATAATATGTTTATATACACCAAACCTCTTTTGTTCACCTTGTGAATAACTCTCTTTGCTAAATTTAAACATAAAGATAATCTCTTTTGAGTTGGTATAATGCTTGATCACACAGAGCTTGAACCTTGTCTAAAAATTCAATATCTTGATTAGTCAACATCTTTGTTGGTGCACCAAATTGGCTAAAAACTGAAGCTAAGAATGCATAAATTATTTCCTCTCTTGATTTATTAGACAATACTTCTAATTCAATCCACTTAGAAAAATACTCGATCATCATAAATATAAATCAATGATATGGTGCAATTTATGACAAAGGTCCCACACATTTTGAGTTTCAAGCAATAATTGTAGGACCATAGTTAGAATTTTGAGTTTAATTTTTTTTTTTTTGTGAATAAAGAGGGTCATATTTGGAGTGAATAATGGATTACGAATACAAATAAGCCTCTTAGATCAAAATATGCATACTACAATAAGGACCGTTAGAATATTTGTTCCAAGGAGTAAAAATAGAGTTGAAGTGAACAATGTTTCCATATTTAGGATGATAGATTTTTTGAGTTGCAGGGGAGGTAAGAAGTGATAAATAATCAAAAAATTTAGGAAGTTGCAATGAAGAAGAAGATATAGAAGAGAAATAGTCCGTGAGTCAATTTGATTACCTCTAGCTGAAAAATTACCATCAAAATTAATTCAACCTTTGATAGCGAAGTGTGATTGAATAGTAGAAGAGATCCTGCGCTTGAAGAATCTCGGTGGGGCATTCTTAGCATGATGGTGGGACTATGTGTGTCAAGAGCTATGTGAGGATTCCAAGTGGAGAAAGTTACAAATTCAAGAGGATTACACATGCATCATGATAGTTGGGTTACCAAATAATGGACCCAAACGTTGGGTTGGGATTGACTTGGAAGGGTCAGTCTTAGAGACGGGATTCGAGTTTGATGAAGCCAAGTCGTTCGACCTTAGGAAGTGCAAGGAAACCAATGGGTTCAAGATCAGTTTAATTAGAGACGATTTTAGGTTAAAGATTATGTATACCTTGAATCAATTATTCTTATCGCAACAAACTATGTATGAAAGTATGCACAAGGTGAGGATTGTTGAGGGCTTTGTGGGGAAATCAATCAAGATCAATTGGGAAAAGATCTTTGGGAAAAATGTGCATGTGATGGGCGAGAGGCTTTGAGGAGGAGAGAAAGGATAATTTTTCTTAGTGCACATATACTTCTAAATGGATTGGCTGATTCCGTATGAGTAGAAGAAATATCAACTTGAGTTAATAGCGACACCCAAAGAGCCAAATATTGAAGCAACTAGCAATGGATTGATGCGTAATCTACACAATACGGCTAGGAAAAATCTACCATTTGTTATAGTAGAGATGAACAAAGCCGAAATGCCTTCTAAAGAGCTTGACAAAATGATGAAAGTGATCAAAGGAAACAAATTTGACCGGGAGGATTTGATGCCATTTTAAGGGAGGAAGACAGACCAAAATCCAAGTGTGGATATTGTCCATAAGTATGTGCCAAAGAAACAAAAACTTAAAGAGATAGCCAAACTAAGAAGCTCCTTACTAAAAACATCATGACCTAAAATAAACACTTGATTTTAAAGTTATGCGTTCTCTAAATATGAGAATTTAACCTATGCTCCCTTGATTCTACAGATTTTTGGATAGGTCATCTTTGCAACCTTCATTTTCTTTTTCACCTCAGTCTTTTGCTTCTAAAAATACTCCATATTTGCGATCAATTTTTGAATGGTTTGGATTTGATATTTGTGTCTAGATGCCATTCAATTCATGACTTAGATCAATTCCATGTATTTGTCTTCTTGAGGATCCCAACCTTGAATGTAGTTAGGGGTCATCTCGTTCAACTCCATAAGTATCAAACCAATCATATTCTCTGAATTGTGAGTTAATTATAACACCGAGGAAAGTGACTCTCCACCATCAACAGTTCCCAAATAGCTTCATAAAGTGGGTAAACTTTCCATTAGACTAGATATTTCACTTTTGGACTCCGTTGACCTCTAGTTTGTTTCTTGAGGATACTTTCTACCTCATATTCCTTTACATCATCAATCATTGCTGGTAAAGGAGGTCGTTGATGTGGGTTGCCAAAGAAAGTAGATCCTGAAATAAACGTCCGTAAGTGAGACACATGAAAATGAAAAAGTGGATGTATTTTTATGTGTGTCAGCAACTCTAACTTGTAGGAAATTGCTCCAATCTGTTGGAGCAATCTGTTGGACGATCGGGAAGTGTTGAGTCAAAGTTTAAAGCAATTCATTCACATCTTGGTACATATGTATGAGGAATGTGTCACTTTACAAGAAGAGTAGAATCATGTATGAAGTTGGGAGGTTTTTCTTCCATATATTTTGAATAACATTATCGACACATGTCATGACCAAAACTCCAATATAATTCCCACCCAAAATTTTACCTCTTACACCAGATGTGTACAAAGTAAGAAAAACTGACATTTTGCCAAGTCACATCTTGATTCTTGGCATATTTATACAACTAGTCTGCCTCACCACTCAAGACTATCCCTATGCCATTTTAAAATTAAATGGGAGTGTGGGTGAAAACCGGAGTGTTTTGAGTGGAAACATAAACTCTTCAAAAGCCTTGACAACACTCACTCACGCGAACGACAGATTTTCAATTGACAACAATGGATTGTTTGTGTTGACTAAAGACTTGGATCTAACAATAATGAGGAGAATGAGAACAAGTTGGCTGAAATTTAGGGGACCATGCTTGCTATAGAGCAGCTCCATTTCGTGATGTCCGAAACTTTTGCAAAATGTACATTACATAAGGTTGGTTTATTGATCTGGATCAAGACAAGATAGTGAGACCTGAGGAAGTTCCAAGTTTTTGATGACCGTGGAAATATTCTTCAAATATTTTTAAACTTGCGTAGTAAGCATGGATATAATACCTCCCAAAGTACCGGGTTACATCCTGTCACTGAAACTGCTTCTTCCCTTACGGTGTTTGAAAAGGTTTTCTGACCTCTGGAGACCGAGGAAGAACTCAAGATTCAACCGGAGACTGAGAAAGTCATTTCCTCGCGTCTAATGTAATGATCATAACATCTATAGCCATATAACCTCTGATGATCCTTAATATGCATGTGCACTAGAAAGATCATCAGTTCTAACCCTTTTTACTCTTTGATTCATTCGAGTCCAGCAAGGAACATAGGTACGCTTTCTCAATCTCTCCATCACTGCTTAGTCAACATTAGTTCATGTTCTGGCTGTTTTTCCCTTATGCATCAGCTTCAAGCAGACAGTAACACTGACATATCGATCCTGAATGGACGACTTGACAGAAACACACACATATACAGCCATGTCGATTTAACACCTTCGATGTACTATCATGTCATACGTCAAAACTGTAATCAGCCCAGCCTGTTAAGAATCCGCTGATAAATATCATTCAACGTTAGATTCTGGCAAGGCAATGTGCACGTGAGCCTGGACAATGTCCTGTTCGGCCCTAAACCTCCTCGAAGAAAGGTTCATATTATTTGAACTATACATTGGTGCAAAGCCATGGCACTAAGTTCAGAGCTCCAGAATGCACCTGTTATGATACACGGTTGCAAGCACCAAGATCGAATGCAGATGAGAATCAACCTTCCCTTCCCATCTCGTGGGTTGTGGTTTATGTGACCTTGTAGTCCGAAAAACCGGAACTACAGGGTACACTCTCTGCAGAATAGTTGGTACCGCTCTGTTCTATATATATATATATTCAATCCTAAGTCTTTAGTAAAACAGTATATGATTCTCCCAAATTCAGGCCTCGCAGGGTAAAAAAGGACACTTCTGATAACAGTGTCTTGATGACAGAGATCACTTCTAATCAGCGACTCATTATAAAATTCCCCCACTTAATTCAAGAAGATGCAATGCCCCTGCGTAACCTGAGTGGTATCATCTCAAAGCGGTTTGAAGAGCCGTCTCCACACCCCGTTCTGCGTGAGAATCACTTTCTGTCTTCGTCCAGGACTTGCTCGACTTCAAGCCTGTCTGATCGCTCGGCGCAAAGTCCTTTCTGCAAGTGGAATTGGTGTATGCAACAGCCGCCGTCATCCGTGCTGTCATATACCCTATGCTCACGGTTACAAGTCCGACTCTGCCACAACTACCCAAAATCGAGGCCATCGCAGTCGGCTCAGGTTTAAAAACTGAGATCGCAACGGAAAGAACAATGGTTCTCGATGCCTGAGAAGTATCCTAGCTTGCAGCAGATCTGCACAGCAACAAGAACCTGGAGTTCAACGCGCTGCAAACACATGTTCTTGATAGGCCACTGACCATGTCTTTGTCCTAGAAACAGCCTCCTAACAAGGCAGAAAATCTGATACCTGACATCTTCAAATCTATCACCTTCACACTCAGCAGGAGAAATTACCAAAATTTCGGATCCCAATTTGAAGCTCGGTCGAGAGAAAGTACCCTGCGCAGATATTGAAATCTTGAAAATACAGTGCCGGTACTCGCAAGAAGCAACGCAAGCAGAAAGTCTCGTTCGAGCAGACTACTGGTGCTGAACTCGGGGCTTTGGAGCGCGGCAATCTGGAGCGGTGTGCGAACATTCAGACAAACTTTTGCTCGTGGCGATCGTGAACCGCTGCGCGGAAAGCTCGATTCATTGCAAGCGATGTAAGGGTTTTACCGGCTGCACTTCATTCGGCGAATCCGGTTGCTCTCGAGACGAAACAAGAATCCACGTGGTACACTTTGATTAGGTTTTGGACTAGTAAAAAGTCTGTAGATGCTTCCGGCATCTTTCGAGCTAGAAGGACGAGGTCTGAGTCCGTCCGACGTGGTGCTTAGTGCTGAATTGGCTGAGTGGGCTAAGTGGATCAGGCACGTGCCGGAGATTGACATCTCTGTACCTGCTTTTGCCGATAACTCCATGGCGACCCATACCCAGGACATAAGCAGTAACTATTCTCGAGGATTGACAGGAATCTTTAGAACTCTCTTATGTGAATTCTACTATACCTACAACGACTTTATAGCCTCTTGACTTCTAACATCTGTGCACATGAAGACGCGACAGGCAGTCGTACAGAAAACTCTAACCAGGGTTTACATTTGGGGGTTTAGGATAGTTTTCCCTAAAAGTTATTGGAGTTGGCAAATTGTCGTGAAATGCCTTCCGGGCTACTAATTATTGTAGATTAATTTTTGTCATTACTTTGTTTCAGGATAGAAAACTCCAAAATATTATGGGTTGGGCCAAGTTTCGTAAAACATATTTATGTTACTAATTTATGGCTATATTTTGTACGTCTCTAACAATGGAAATATTGAAACAAATAACATTAAACATTAACATTAAAATTTAAAATCTGGAACATTTCCATAAAATTCTGGAATGTGAATTTTCCCGTCATTGTTACTAGGTACCTTTTAGATTCCCGTAAAATTTTCCCCGCAATGTGTAAATTATTGTATGGAAATGTATCATTTAAACATGTTTAAGGTAAAATCGAGGAAAATGGAAAGTTAGGGCAAATGCGAAAGAAAAAAAAATAATAATTTTTATTACCAAATTAAAAAGTAAAGTTCTGTTAGCGTTTTAAAATTTTCTTAAAAAAATTCCATTTATAAATTTTGTTACGAAAATGCCGTAAACCGATGAAAAATATAAAAGAAAAAAGAAGAAGTTTTTTTTTATTAAAACTAGATTAGGAAGAAAGGGAAAGGAAACTCTTCGTATTGATTGACTCTCCATCTATTCGACCAATTATTATACAATAAGTTTGCTCCAGACAAGTGGGATTCATGTACCCTTAAGGAAAGGTTAGTATATTCGCAGATGCCGATTGTTTTATGTTCCCACGTCGCAAATGAACGGACCTATTAATGTTGTTTGCCGGCTCCACCATGATGAAAGAGTAGATGAAAATGTGAAGTATAGTGGAGAATATATCCAAGTTAGGCCGATCAGACCGTTTTTGCTCCATCTCTGAGAGGGAGTCATAAGAGTAATAATTTTTTAAGAGTTAAGTCGATATTTTTAGCAAACCAGGAATATTTGGTCCGCACTTTAGCCCCTTAAATTGCCCTGGCGTACTCTACAGCAAACCTAAAGACAATTTAAGGTCCTGTTCAATTCCCGTACTGAACTTAACCTAGACTCGTCAATCCTTCAAGGATGTCCAAACCACTTGACTTTGGCATGGTTGTTTGACTCTTGTAACTTGTTATGCGCCTCGGTATTTGTATATTTGTATAACTCACTCCTCCATTTTCAGGAAGTGAATACAAAAACTAAATATTCCTAAAACTAAAAGGCTACTAATACTGTACTAATTGGCTTCTCAACACTAATAGATGCATTGATTCTTAGAACTTGAAGTATCAAAAGTTTCCTACTCAAAGATAAGATCTAGCATTTTAGAAGAACTCACATCATTAGATTCGAAGTCAAACTTTTTATTTAGTAAAAAATTTATCACATTTGTATTCAAAATCCAAAAAGTTTACATTGTGGCGTTAATTCTACTTACTTTTTGAAGGAGTCCTTTATCATGTATGAATCGTATTCAAATCTAACCTATCATAGACTCTAAAGAATTGATCAAGCTCAATAACACATGCAATACAAACAATACTACCTTGGAGATGTGAGTGATGGCGATAATATCTATAACGTTGATGAACTTGTCCAACTTCTCAAAGTCTGTTGCTGATCTTCTTGATTTGATCTTTGGGAGCTTTTGTACCAGCATTCTTCAGTTGATACACACTCCTTGAAGTCCAGTTTAAAAACTACTGTTGGACTTTGCATTGTACATTATTGCAGCAAACAATTGGAGATGTGTGAGAGAAACATGTCACATAGAGGTATCTTTACATGTAGTTTCAAAGAACTAGACTCTGTCCATACTAAAACTAATAAAAAAATTAAGAAGTTAATTAAATTAATATTTTTTCATTGATATGCATTTATTTCTAAATTATCTGATAACAAATATATTTAGAATTCTATTTGGAAATATGGTCATGACAATTTTAGTTTAGTTGAAAAAAAAAATATTTTAATATTACAGATCAGATTTTTTTTTTTATTTGATCAGAGTATCAAGTTTTTGGATGAACTTTAGGCTTTGTGTGATCAAGCATTGATCAATCATATCACCTCAATAGATCATATGAAAGTAATAATTTAGCAAAGAGAGTGGTTTCAATGATGAAGAGAGAACAAAAATGTTTGATTTAAAGAGAGGAAATTAGGATATCCAATTCTTCTTCTTGGTCATGAATTAATCAAGCACATGAGCTATTGATTTAATTGACATGCATCTTTAACGTACTTCTTATCATACTTTCTATTATATGATAAAGATCTATACTTACCTATAATTATTCATTGAGAGTCAATCGAGGTCTTGAACTAGGATAACCCTAATGTTTGGATGAGGATGTATTTTGAAAAGAAATTTTTTTTTATAGAGTGATACCTATGGCATTTTAAAATATTGATATTATTTAAATTAAAAATATTTTACATTATGCTAGCATATTTCATGTTGATGAATATGTTTATTTGCAGTACACAAATATCAACCACATTGGATATCACTATTATTGTACAAGTCTAGATGTTTGTGAGATTTTAATTGTTATAAAAAATTTATGATTATTTTTAATGATTTTTTTCACTTTTTAATGATTATTTTTTAAAATCATAAAATTTTATGATTTTGATAGTGTGATTTGGAAGTATCATATGCAAAATTGTTTGTCATATCATTTTTCTAATATTGATGGTACTATGGATCCAAGATTAAAAATTCTGGGAGAAGGCTTGAGATGTATGATATTAGAGGATGGAGGTAGTGTGATTTGGAAGTATAATGTGTATAATTATGAGCCATATCATTTTTGTAATATTGATCATTGATGTAACTCTAGATCCAAGCCTGAAAATTTTACGATCAGATTTGAGATGTATGTTATGTAGATCAACTGGTGAAACAGTTGGTATGTTGATTTTGTTATTGGCACCAGAATATTGTTTGAGATTCTGATGGCTTCATAGATTCATAATGGTGTGAAAACACTATCAAGATATTATCAAACTCAGCTTTTCACTTTTTACTCAAAATCAACATATCATGTGAGCTTCAATGGCCAAGATTGATATTGCACACTCCGTTGAATGCACAAATTACTAACTCAAACAATCTCTACTTTGAAATATTCAATAAACTCCACTATAACACTTGTGTATCACACAAGTATTATAGTATTATATTTATATATAATACTTCATAATTATTCCACATTCATTAAAATCAACCATTTTATTTTATTAGAACCAAAAATTGTAACTCAATGGAACCGAAACATCATAAAATATTCACACAAGGAAAGGCTAAAAATTTATCATCATTACAAGTATTCACCTATTCTACAAGTATACACATCCTATCAACATGGGGAGAAACTTAGTTTGATCAATGAGGAAAAACTTAGATAGTCTAATTAGTCTGCAAGTCGAGACTTACTATCAACATCATACATGAGCACAAATATTCTAAAACAAAAAAAAATCAACACAAACAAAAAAATTTGATGCATAAATGGAAAATCAAGATGGAGCAATATTCATCATAAGAATCATAAACAACAATAATTCATCTGAAAAATAGTTATCAAAGTCATCAATTCAACACTTTCCGCGATTATCATAGCCATAAGCTTAGAATCATAATAAAACAACTTAAAATTTTGATTTTGGATGGTTTGTGCTATCTCAATCAACAATATGACACTAGTTATTCAACTAAATAAAAATTGATTTTCAATTATATATTTTTATCTATATTTTATTATTATTATTATTCTTAATTATAATTAGATACCATTTATATCATTTGCATTTTGACACCAATATTGTAATGCATGACATCATTCCTTTTGCATGAACTACTTTATATTGTCTATGACACAATCAAATTTTGGATCAATATGGCATTACATGCTAATCATATAGCCTATGATTAATATTTTCATCAGAAAATTTCAAAACAACAATTCTTGAAATACAATCATTTCTTTTGATGATGTTCTTCAATAATATCAAATTTCAACATCAATAATGCTATCAACATTGAAATAATTGGTCAATTTTCAGCCATGCTATCAAGTGAAGAAACCAGATGCTCTTACATCAGAATTTGTGATTACATGAATTAACGAGATCTATCATATGAGGAAAACAGCCAGTCTTTTTAAGTTCTAATGAAGAAAGATTGTTTGACATCCAAATTCTATTGCTCTCATTTGAGCTACAGACGAGTTTCGTGTGAGTCAAGCCAGAATTTCATGAACAGAAGTCCCAACCTTTCAATTCGAAAATTACTCTTCTCGTCGGATTGTTTCGTTCTTGGTTGGCACCATGGATTTACCAGTACAGATAATTTCAGAAGATCTTCATGTCCGTATGATGAATTCTTGCGATTGATTGATTATCTCTACCAGTCAAGAGAGTTGGAGTTGTCTAGGAGCGTTTCAAAGCACAAAAATCATGCCACAGTTTTGATTGACTTTCCGTGCAATCATTATTTGAAACTAATCAAGACTACACAGTTGTAGATTCAAATCTCTCAAGGACTCAGTCTGAGTTTCTTTTGACATGGTGTTGTATTTATGTCTTAGCACCGAACGAGGGTTGAATCATTGGAAATGTTGGCTAATTTTGAACGAGCAGTCGGTGGCTGATCTAAATAGTCAATTTTTCGTTCGTCAAAACTTCTTTAGCTTATGTGTTATGTTTGCTTCACTCCAGCAATGCTCGCTTCCACTGTTCCTTGTTGTGCCACTTGCACCATGAAGATTGGCTCTCCCTTTCATTCATCATTCTATTACAACCTCCAACTCGCCTATCCCAACTTTGGGACCTGAACCGCATTTCTCCAAATGCAACCACCGCTGATAAGCATAACAAATTATTTTACGAACAAACCTGTCGTTCTTGTTGTTAGGTTTTGTTTATTTAATACTTCTCTTGAACCTGTTGGAATTGGTCTTAAATGATTTCACCACAACTAAACACGGTCCTGTTGCTAAACCAGCAGTTTCCATATCCGAATTGGAGTTCGGAAAGAAGTACGCGCCAGCACTTTGTAAGTCATGTATGAATAAAAATGGTTTTACTATCCGGAAGTATGTTCTTCATTTGATTGGCAAAAGTTAGAAGCTGGTTTTACATGTATGTGGTGGTGCTCAAAGTGCTTTGATTCAGATTTGGCTTTGAATCGCTACATGCTGGCTATTCTCAAAGTAGTTAGCAAATATGCATATCAGTATACATGGATAAAAGATATGCATGTGATATCAAGACAGTGAGGAAGATGTGGCTCTAGATCATGAGGAGCTGGCTTGTAGAACCCTCGTTGATCTAGATCTTTATTCAGCAAGTAGGCATAAATTTCATACATTTGTACATGTTGATAGCTCCCTTCTTGTAGCTCCGTCTCATATGTCTTATACATCATCGGCTTTAGCTACTGAAGCTAATTTTGTTTATGTAGACGAGTTTATCATAATTTTTTCACGTCATAAAATGAAAAGCAGCTCTTGAAACTATCAAATGATGTTGATTGTAACTCTCATTGTGAAGAAGTAGTCAAGTTTTTAAACTTTCAATCGTGTCGGAAGGGATCTGTTCACCTCTGTTCAACGCTCATCTTGAGCTCGGCTCCAACCGCTATTCATAATAGTGAAATTGTTCTTGACACTAGGTGTCGCAGCTGAAGTGGAGAAGCCTATTCATACAGCATTGCGTAGTTAATGGGGAAGCTTCGAACATACGAAGAGTTTTTGCGGCGAGAGGTGGTTGACTTGGAGAAACAAATAGCATACCTACGCAAAATTAAATATAGCCGAGATTTCAAACTCTTTCTTGATTGTGAGAATCTCATAAATTCCGCATATTGAAAATATATCATTGGTTCAAGAGCGTCTTGCTCTGATTCAAGCTACTTCTAATTTCTTAGCTTATCATAGTCGCCAAGTCAGTCAACAAGAGTAGCGGCTTTCTCCCAACTTATCAACCTTTATTTTAATTTTCTACTTCATCAATGAGAGCTTATTGACGACAAATTATTCTCATTTTTAACGTTGGGAGATTTTAGTACAGTAGCATATGTCACCGTGGATGTAAAGCAGACTCAATACTTTATTTGAGAACGTCAAGAGTAGGCTGATTATTAAGAATAATGGCATCCCTTTACATTTAAATAATGAAATTAAGACTCAATCATTGTAATCGTGTGGAATTCGTGTATTTAAACACTGTGCATGCAGCATTCCGTCTTGAAAATGTAATTTCAAACTCTCCTTGTTCCACGATATGCGATTCAGTACTAACTCTACTGCCAAGAACGTTCCGTGGCACATCAAGTACCAGAACTAGTTTAGAGCTTAAGATGCTTGTGTATGCCATGTGCGTTCAGTTGTTTTTAAGAACTGACATCAAGAAAGTTACGTGAGAAAATGCTGGCATCCGCCGATGAAGGTGGTAAGTGACTGTTGCATTGTAGGATGCAACAGTCTAGGAAAAGATGTTGGACCGAGATTATGAGATGGAGAAAGATGGACTCCATTGGAAGTAGGGAGGAGCAATTTGTTGTCGGTTGGGAGGAAGCGGTTATTTGCGCAAATTTTAGTGTTCAAGACTTGTTGCAGAATCCTTGGAGGCGGGAAGATGCACAATCAGAAATGAATGAGAGACAAAATTGTGATACTATCCCTTCATGCGTTGCAGCAAGGTGATGAGAATCAATATTCTGAATAAGAATATCCAGCACCTAAACTCACTTAAAGATCTCAATGGGCATTTGGGCAAGAAGAGTTAAGGAAGATCAGTGTGAAAAACTTGAAGAAAGTGACCATCACCTGAGTTACTCCCTATTGTTTGGGGATACGACAGTGGGGAGCAATCCAAACATCAAGTAGTTCAATTTGAGGACGTTCATAACTTGTAGAACATAGCGACTCGTACCCACAACCATGTACTTGGCAATAGAGGGTTGTGAAAATTAAAAAACGTCAAATTAGTATTCATGGGAAGCTAGAAGGTAGGTTTACCCACTCTTGTCCAACTTTTGCCTCAACTTTGTTTGAAAATAAAGACGAGGCCGCCTTTGAGTATGTGAGAGTGATCATTCCTTTAGAGGAACGAAGTGAAAAAAAAAATAGTGGTCATAAAACACTTCGGCTTTGCTACTGAAAGATGAAGAGAAAAGTGGAAAAAGATAAGAAGTATGAGTAAATCTTAGAGATTAGATCTTTATAACCAAAGTAGTGCATATCTTCTTCTGTCTATGGATCGTTAACCATAACAACTTCAATAACTAAACAACAGTAGTTTCAATTTAAAGTGACAATTGAGGATGATGATGCAAATATGTATATCGAAACCTTGAGGCCATTTATATGGCCAAATAAAGGAGACAATCTAGTTGATCGTTGACGGATATTTCTAGGGCTCCTAAGGAAAGGAGCTTGATAAATGAATAAACAATCAAGAAGGAAGCCATACGGCTGAAACTGTCACATTAGATGGACTCAAAACCCACTTCCTAGATAGGTGTATGGACATAGGCTATGATAAAGTCCTTCTTAGGAGATTAGGTGCCATAAGTGGAGAGAAGTTCCAAAAACTCCGAGAAAACACGGAGCAATTTTTGAGTTTGATATATAGGATGTCAGCTACCACGGTGTCGTGTTGTGACGCGGCTACTATGAGAAGATGATGACATGTGTCATCTTCAGAGCTGTTGTCATGACGGCGATAGTTTAGGTTAGGATAACCGACGGCGACTTGTAAAAAGGTCAGTTAAGAGCCCACCGTTGGATCTACTTTGTAGGGTCAGGATGTTGAAAAGGCTCCAAGAGATATTATCTTGGACCTTATCAGATATAAAGTGCAGTCAAGATGGAAAGGGTATGGGAGAGTGCTAGACACATCACTTTGCTGACTATAGAGCATATCTGATCGAAGTGGAGCCGACGAGGACATGGATAGAGGACAACATGATCCTCCAGATGTACCGATGCCTAATCCATTTGTGATCAACATCCGGTGTCTTCATCGTGATCATTTTCGGGCGTGGTTAGTATATCATTTTGGAGATAACTTTCTGCAACAAGTGATAAACTCTCCAGACCCGATTATTCTTCCAGTTGTTTCCTAAGGCGCGATTTAGGACGTAATAGTGTACGTTTTGATTTAGTTTGGGCGCTATGGATTTGAACTTACCAGTAGTGGTGGCTTTCAACACATGGGTTCCAATCCATCACTATTGCTTACCGAAAACAAGCCATAGGGAGTTGATTGTTAGGAACTTTGGCGAGGAGTATTATTCTCAAGTTGTAAACTCCCCGGTTCCGTTTGTAGTTCTGTTCATACTTAGCCGATTTCGAGTTGTCATTTTGACTCTTTATCAATGGCAACTCGTATTGTGTATAGGATGGCTAAGTAGTGTGTTTAGAATAGTTGTAAAGCTCTAAATTAAAATGGAGCTAATTTGGCAACACTAGAGGTCAAAATAACACTCTTCATTCTCATTGGTCTTGGAGTTTGGGCCAATGAGGGCTCTTGGGCAACTTCTTCAAGGTTTTGAGGAGTTTTGGAGACCTTCCAGGGGGACATTCGGAGATCTGAGGATTGGGTTGGAGAGCTGACGGGACGAGCTGCGACGTGGGCTCAAGAATGGATGGATTTGAAGGATTTGTCACTCTGAAGTGATGATTCAAAGTTAGAGTGAGAAATTTAGACCTTTGAGTGTATTTGGAAAGTTTTTGAGAACCTTACAAGGGTTTTGGGAGATCTGAGTCAACAGAGATATAGTTTTCAACTCAGGCTTGTGTTTTGATTGAAGTTTTGACTCGATTGGACGAGTTTTGAGTACGGAGTGATAGCTTGAAGTTTGTGTATACAAAGAATTGGAGGACTCGCGACCGATCGTCACGAAGTTAGTCTGAGAGATCATATCTTTTGATATCAGAAATTTCTGTCAATAAAACTTTGCACAGTTCAGGTTCTGATGATGGTGACCTTCTCATAAAATCTGGGAGCAATTGAAGTCAAGGATTGGGATGTGTGATGGGTTTTGTACACGTGGGGGTGCATATCGCCTTGTGTTACAGTGGGTAAATCACCAATTGTTTTGAGAGATCTAGAAACGAAAAACATCTGAAACTTTTCTGAGTGATAGTAAGGGTCGTGGAGCAATTTTCTGTAAAGTTTGAGCGAAAGTTATTGGTCGAATCATTAGATATCATAGTCTTCTTCCGCTGAAGTTTTACCGGCTATAATGTGGAGTGCTGAGGAGAAGAAGAATAGATTGTCAACTCACACGAGGTTCTAGAAGGTTCTTCTACAGCCAGGCGCTCGGGCGTTCTCAGAGCAAAGAAATGTCCATGCGACAACGGCTAATACGAAACCGTATTTGACTGCGATGAAAATAGAGTGATATGTATTTGGGTTGGAAAAATATAACCATGACATTGAGACTTTTTGCCAAAGGGCAGATATGTCTATAGAAGATGCAGTTATCTAACCTACAAATGCATATAAGTTATCCAACATCCATTTTAAAGGATCTCGCTGATCCCAAGACGCTCATAATGGTCAAAGGACTAAAACCAAGAATAGGAGCATATGGAAGAAAAGCCCACCAACTAATGAGAACATGAGAAGAGCATGATTCTAGTTCTTTTGATGAAAATTGGAACTGTACCAAGAAGAAGAAGAACAGTCACCAGTCGACGCATGCCAAGTGAAGGTGGGCAGAAAGGAAGAGCCCGCGTGCTCGATAACCATCATAGCCTTGCCCATTGCGACCCAGGATGAAATCCGAAACTGGTAGATACAGATATCTTACGGGCTGATCGTCCACATGGTTCTCGCTCAGAACTTGCTGCAGTAGCTCTGGGGTGGCTAGACTTGTGGCGAGATGGGTACGAGTAGCAACTGTTCCACCCTTCACTCTTCTCGTATCAGTGGTGGTGAGAGTGGTAGAATCCTGTCTATGGGACTCGCTCTAGCCTGCACATGCTTGCAAAGCAGTACCTTTGAGACCCTCGGCCTTGACACATGCCTTTGCTTCCATTTCCCCCTGCTTGTAGTTGTGGTCGGACCTGGAACTGCTCCAGCTTTGGAACACGGATCCCGTGTAGGCGACTTAAACAATGTGGGAACCCCACTTGTTCATGAAATCTCGGTGTGGAGACCAGGACAAATCGCTTTCTGGATTTTGTGGAATAATCGGCAGGTTTTCTACATCTTTCAGGAAATCGCTTTTCAATGGAGAGTTGAACAAATCAGAACCCTTTTCGACGTAAGTCTTGCTGTAGAAGCTCATGGCGTGTACTTCGGCAACCTTCACACTGGTCTCCTGTTACAAGCACATGCATTTCACGGGATAAAACGACTGAGCTGCATCTCAGTCATCATCACCTTCAAAAAAATTCTTCCTCTAATGCAACTAGTACTCAGTTTCTGGCCGGTTGCATTGTCAGTACCTAGTTCAAAGGGAACTAAAGTGCAACTCTTTGTAGGAATGAAACCCCTGTCTGCTAGACGTTATGATGCGCATTGCAAAAGTAGGAATTTTAGAACGTAATAATTACTTCAGATAGTGTAAGAACAACTACTGAGCTCGTGAACGTCTCGCCATTCTCAAACCATTTGGAGGTCATGTCGGTGTAGGGCGATAAGGATGTTTTCACAATGCTGCTTAGATCTGCGTCCTCAAAGATCATTGGTTCTGAATTGTGGTCAACGGCAGCATACATAAGCACACTTTCCCAACAGACAGTGACCAGGATGAGTACAAGTGCACATTGCATGTTTAGGTCTACCGGGTGATGAGACCGCATGCAAAAGAATGGTTGTTAGTAACATGGTAAGCTGATGTCAATGTACATTCCAGCTGCAAACGAAGATGGATTCTAAACAGAATGACTATGAAGAGATGATTCTGCAAAGGAGCTATCCACAATAGTGAACTTTAAAGTGATTTTGTTGTGTGCAGAGAAGACCTGCACATCTCAACTTTGTGAGAGTTAAACCAAAGTAAGAAAGCAAAGAGAGGACGGTGAACAAACCGGCTCATTGCAGCTGTGGGATCCATATCACTGAATCAGATCAGAGTGGGTTCGCTAGTGAGCAGCAAATTTCAAGGACAGCGTCGAAAGAGCTCTTTCATAGAAGCTGCCGAGCTTTCTAAAGTGGATTCGGTTCAAGTGTGGTGCCCCATCCGTGGCTTTTATAGTCCCCAATTTTATCTAGTTGAATATCACATTAATCCGGTAGAATTTCAAATACAGTGGAGTACAGAGAGGACGAGGGTGCGTAAAGAATATATAATTAAATTCTGATCGTGAGCTCGATGTCTATAAAAATTGAAGCAGATGGCCTTGAATTTATGTAAAATGCTTTGAATTCTGAGAGGAAGTCAAGGAATGCATCTGTGCAGTAGGACATTATGTCCTGGTTATTATCATGTCCTAATGTTTAACAGTTAATAAATTGTTTCATTTCACATGGAAGAGTATTCCTATTTTATGAAAGGGAATGAGACCTAGTCAAACGCTGATTTTCACTGTGGCTAATGTCTTCCAAAATAAACAGGAAATATGACATGGTTCATATCACATAGATACTCGACAGTCTAAGACGTCGTGATGTGTCTTCGAAGATTTCCACTTTTAGCTCTTGGATCTCGTGACTCTCGTATATAAATGATCAGGATAGAACTTCTTTTGTCCGCATTTGTTGACGTCCAGTTGGCTCAAGTCCTAGATCCGGGAGAAGTGCAGACTAAATTGCATCTGCACCTTTCCTTTTCATTTTGAGCCGGTCGTTGTAGCAGGGCAAAATGCTGGACTATTTTAATAGGATTGCTAGAGACAGAAAGAATCCATTCTGACATTAAAATACTGAGTGAACACCTGAAATATTCCCCCCCCCCCCTCCCCTCCCCTCCTTCCCTCCAACCCCTCTACGGGATATCTGAAAAGCAATGAAGAAGTTAAACATCTCCCTCTTCTTACTAGGAGAGTCTTCACGAATGTCACTTCTTGACTCAACATCTAATCAACTTTACATCACATGTTTTTTAGACATGAACATTGTGAATCTGATGGTTGCTTATATTTTCTGGTTGTTGACGTCTGACATATTTATCCCAGGCATAGCAAAATTAAAGTGCCATCAAATACAAGATCTCAATGACTTGTTAGAAAATGTACAATATGGGGTCAATAATGATTATTTGGTCTGCAACATGCAATTACCTGCCCAATAAAAAGATAAAAAAAGAAGAAGGTAAAAGTCATAAATATAATATGTACTCCAATGAGAACCTTTGTTTTGCCCTCACTCTTTCTCTATTTTTGACAACCAATAAATATTCATATTTATTTGTAGTGCACTAGTGCAAAAGAGGTTATCTCCTACATTATCTTTACAAGTTTTTTATTTAGGTTTTCTTTATAAGTGCATCTTCTCAATTATTTTAATCAATTTTAATTCGCCATAGTTAGTTTATCCAAATGTGTGTTGGTCACTTAATAGTGATAAACATGATCTTAAAAAAAAAGAGTCAATTCAATTGTGTGTTGGTCACTAAATAGTGATACACATGACCTTAAAAGCAAAAGTCAATTTTGACTTGCATGGATACAGTAGACAACATTTATTCATCTTTTTCTCACCCATTATTTTTTTAAACATGAATTTTTGTGAACGTGTTGGTTCTTTACATTTGCTAGTTGTTGATGTCTGAAATATCATCAAACACAAGATCTTAATAACTTGTTAAAAAATGTATCACTTTAGAGGTGGTGATGAGTGTTTTGTCTGCAACATGTTAAGTAATATCCCATAAAAATATGAAAAAAAGAAAGATAAAAATAATAAGTAATGTGTGTAATCCAATAAGAAGCTTTGTTTTGTCCACAACCTTGCTCCATTTATGAAAATCAATAAAATTTTCCTCTTTGATAATAATTCATCGTTTTTTTCACTGCACTAGTGAAAAAGATGTTATCTTTTAGATTATATTTACAAGATCATAGTATGCATTGGCTTTGTTACATACATCTTTTCAATTATTGTAACTAATCTTGATGAACCCTCACCTTAGTGAAATAAAACAAGTAAGTTTCTACATATTTTGAATACCCATTTGAAAAAAATGATACATGTATCAGTTCTTTGGACTTAGAAGCCAAACTAAGTGGTTCAAGTAACACTTCTTCAGTTTCTAAGTACCCAATTGAAAAAAATGATGAATATTTTACTTCGTTGGATTTTGAATCCTCACGTGAATAAAATGGTTCTAGTTACATTACTTGAAAATCTCAACAGCAACTTGAAAAAAGTGATATAATTATCGCTTCCTTCAAGATTGTGCTTGGAGTTTCAAGAAGTTCAGAACACTTTTCAAGATTTTGAGCACTCATTTGAAAAAAGTGATACATGTCTCACTTCTTTGGACTCTAAAACATCAAGAGAACAAAGTGGTTTCACATAGAGCGGGGAAACACATGATGCAATCAGACAATTTCATGAACAAAAGGCATCCAAGGAGAAGAAATTGAAGGAGAAAATCATGCAAAAGATATTGCATGAAAAAGAGACGAAACGTAATATGCAAAAATAACAAGAGAAGAACAAACAGAAAAAAAAGTTGTAACGTAATGAAGAAGCAAAGAAAAAAGAGCAATATCAAACACATGACATTGAGAGGATTAAATCAAAAGAGAAGAAGAAATTGAGAAAGAAATGTGATTTTTCACCCACCGTACTTACATGAAGCCAGATGACAATGACTGTCAAACCAACGCAGACAAAGAACAAGTATGTTGTATTAGTGAAGACATCAACTATTTAAAAAATCATCTAAGA
Source organism: Marchantia paleacea (assembly GCA_014180765.2). Taxonomy (NCBI): domain Eukaryota; kingdom Viridiplantae; phylum Streptophyta; class Marchantiopsida; order Marchantiales; family Marchantiaceae; genus Marchantia; species Marchantia paleacea. The sequence goes on from MUAA02000030.1 coordinate 1,337,082, forward strand.
TGACATTTTATGAGCAGAAAAAAAGAAGAAAAGACTTGATCATCTACACAATACTTGTTTAGAGGTGAAGAGCATGAACATCATAAACATCACTTTGTTTTACTTTTCTGAAAATCATCCGGAGAAGTTTATTCCTTGTATGTTCTTTAAAAATATGCAAATTGAAGATACTGATAGGATCCATATTGAAAACATTAAGATCTTAAAGGAGTAGATTTGATGACACCGTTTGTTGTCATCGTCGACCATGAGGACTACAAGGACGTGACTCATTTTTAATTGGACAAGGCTAATTATATTTGCATGTGATATAATATCAATGTTTATTTTTGAGAAGTGATACATGTATCACTCCTGGACTTGAATTTAGGAATCAATAAGGTGGTACGTGTTTTAGTTTGGAAAAATGATACATCCATCACTTCTACAAATAAAAACATGTTTCATTTTTCTGTTGATTTATGCTTCTCCAAATGATATTTGTATCACTTCATATCTTTTTGTTCTTTTTTTTGGCCACATATATTACATTGATGGAGAAAACCATGAAGCTCATGCTTACAAAAAGCTCTTCAAAGCATATGGGAGCGTAGACTTTTTGAAATGTATATGATGGATTTTTTCCGGCATTATAGAGGACGACATTTGGACTCTTCTTTGAGAAAATAACCTTGAACAAGATAAGAGCCCATCGTGCAAGCTTTCAAGTAAGCTTGTCTGATTCCATCAACCATTTCAATGGTTGATGATCAGTGATGAGAGTGAAGGAGTTTCCAAACAAATAACATCTGAAATGTGCCACCTTCCAAACGGCTGCCAAACATTCTCCTTCATAAGAACTATACTTTGACTCCACTGTATTGTTGGAACGACTTGCATAAGCCACTACAAACTCCTTCCCCTCATCATCATGTTGGGTAAGCACTGCTTCCAAACCCAACATACTCCAATCGGTATGTACTTGAAACGGACGACCTCTTACAAGTCTTCAAAATAGGGGTAGATGTCAACCTTCCCTTGAGCTCAACAAAAGCTCTCTCCTGTTCATCTCCCCAATTCCACTCTTGATCTAGCTTTGTTAGCTTTGTCAAGGCTTTGGCAATAGTGCTAAATCCTCGGACATATCGAAGTTTGCAAGTCCAAGGAAGACTCGCACCCTACTCACATCTAAGGGTTGTGGAATACGCAAGATTGCCTCCACCTTGGTTTGTTGAACTCCCAATCCTCCTGGGTATATGGTATGACCCAAGTACTCTACCTGCTCTTGAAAGAACTTGCACTTTCTTGGATGCAACTTGAGGCCATGAGCAATCAGTCGCTCAAATACCTCATGCAAATGTATCTCATGCTCCGTCACTGTAGCACTATACACTAGAATATCATCGATGTACGCTCGGACACAATCAAGTCCGGTTAGGATCCTATCCATCACTCTTTGGAACTCAGCAAGTGCATTTTTCAACCCAAATGGTAAGAACTTCCAATGATACAACACATCCTTACCATGCGAATCAATTGCCCAAAAGGCTGTCTTGGCCTTATCCTCATCTCGAATCCGCAACTGATGATATCATACTTGTAAATCCAATGTACTGAAAACCTTTGCATGCCCAACTGCATCAAAGATCTACTCTGGTGTAGGCATAGCATATCGATCAGATTTTGTCTGTCGATTGATAGATCGGTAGTCACCACACATGCGTCTATCTGTATAATTGCCATGTATATCGTTCTTGACTGGCATCACCACAGCAGAAGCATACTCTCCATATGATATCTCCACTAATCTAGGCTCAAGAAGGTCTTGACACTTACTTTGGATCAGATCTTTCTCCATATAACTGTATCAATAGGGATGACATAAGACTGATGCATTTGTTGTCAAGTGAATCTGTATGCCAGATCCCTTTAAACAGCCTAAATTCTTCATACTAAAGGCAAAACAGTTTATGAAACTCCTCAGAAACCTCCACACCCTACGTCTTTCTTCTCCTGTCACTTTGGGACCAATCTCAATATCCGAAATCTCCTCTCCATTGACACTAGAGATAGAAGACGTAATATCCGGTTGCTAAATGACAACCTCTTGACCAGAAAGCATTTTCTGCTCTCTCATACCAGGCTCCACTATCTCAGTGTGAACAACTATTGCTGCTGTAGCTGTAACCTCTTGTGTTGTTTAACAAAGGTCTAAAATGATAACCACCGCTTGCTCCGCGCAAAAAACTCCAACGATACTCAAAGAAGACCCTAGCTCTCCTTCTCTAACACCCCCATAAGACCAAGGATGAGATCTTGGGCACTTCTCGCCCCCAGCTTTTGCTTCCACCATCTTGGTAGGCAAAGAGCTTACTAATGGTCTTGCAGTCATACATGTGGATCGCATACGTCACTGCTCAGCCAATCCAAGGTTCACAATCCATGTCAAACAGTTTAGGTCCATAGGCTGACCCAACACATGACGTTGTAATGCCTCTGACAATGAAGGTACTGTTGTAGTACCGGTACAAAATCCCATAGCTCACTCTCTCTCTTAAACATTGGATTCCACCAACCGCTGCAAGCGAGAATTCCATACAAGTCAAGGTCCTCCCTCTCTGTAAGCATGGGAAGTTGGATAACTCAACAATGTGGCTAATGCCACTCTTGGCTGACCCACAAGGTTCACCACTACCATGGGTGACCTTTCAGCATAAACCACTTCCTGGGAGTGTCTGCCCACATCCAAAATACTCTGTATTATGAGATGTGAGGGCCTCTCCACTCCGTCATATGCTTGCAATAAAACCTCCCTTGGGAGAAGGTTTGTCCACCATAGAAGTGGACGGTGTGCACGAGCTCCTACTCTCGTTGCATCTAGCAATACCGCTGGTCCAATCCATGAGTGAACGTGATGTGCACTTGCCATCAACCGGGCATGTGGATCATCCAATAAGGGAACATTCTCCAAAATGTTTGCCAGAGAATAGGTCTGCTGTGACAGGAGAGAACGTAACACACATAACATCTCTCAAAATATGCATGAACGAATCATGTAGCCCATGACCATTACGAGCACGTGTGTGTCCATGACATGGCCATCAAGCAATAACCAAATGTATGATACCATGCCGAGCAAGGTCTTGCGCCCCCAGCAACAAAATATCCGACGGCAAGGCCTGCTGATATCCTTGAATTGCCAACACTGATAGAAGATCTGGACATGGCGTAATGAGACGCACCTTGCAATCTCATCTCTCTTCACATACAAGTATCGATGGACTCATATGCCAGACTACAAAATAACAGCCAAACCTGTGCTAATCCCTCCAAACAGATCTAGCACATATATACCTTCCTCTGGATATTGCCAAGCAATAGGCATTGTATCTAAAGGTGACAACATAATGATAGTGGGAATAATTGCCTTCGTCTCCTCCCTCTCCGGAGCAAAAGACTCACTCCAAGCCTGATATATGAGCTTATCAGCCATCTGTTGTAGCTACATACATGAAGTACCTAGTGTTCCATCCAACGTGGATGACACTAATCCACTAAGACTTGGCATGATAGCCACATCCTCTCGACCATGACTATCATGAGCATCCATGTTATCCTCCAACAAATCACTAGGCCAAGTAACACAAGTACTGAAAGTTGCAACATACGCCAAACCTCCACTTGGTAAAGGCCTAGAACCGGTTATGAATTGTATAGGTAATTGACTCACTTGACCCTCGCCAGATTGCCAACCTGGCCAATAAGAGGCTGTTTCCTCCCAATAATCAATGCTAAATCCCATCGGGTATAACATTGCCACATCCACCAATACATCATAGGACTCTACAAGTGTAACCATAGCATGTGCTCGCGTTGTAGAGCTATCCGTGACATGATCCGGTTGCACTTGCACAATCAACCCCACCCGGGTGATGTATGGTACCGTGACATCACTAGAATCTCCAAGAAATGTCTGAATCTAGAATGGACATCTCTCCACATCGGTCTTTTGCAAACCAAGACCAAGTAGTGCATCATTACCCAACATAAGGGGTTGTGCACCAGAATCCAACAACATGCGTTGAGGTCGATTAACCTTTCCTAAAGGTCCAACCAAATAGAAGACACCACTTCTGTTATCCAACATCACCGCACTTGGTGACACCATGATACGCTCATATGCAAGCCTCTCTGGTAACTCCATCATTGGAGCTGTAGCAGCTTGCCAAGTTCCACTAGTAGCTGTCTTGATCCCAAGATCAACACTACTAGTGCTCACACTACTAGAAGCAACCAACACATCCTCTTTGCTTTTGTAAAGTGTGGCTACCACTCGTAGTACATGGGATGATGACACCCCTAACGTCAATAAATCCTTGGCTGAGAAAATAGGAGAATGAACAAGAGCCTTTGCCGCCCCCAACATTATGCTAGTTGCTTCCTCATACGATGTTGATGGCTAGTCCCTACTTGCTCCATCTCCAAATACATCCACATTGGCTTGCACCCTCATCTCTCCAATAGGTCGTCTAGGAGCCATGGATGAGGTATTCAATGCCTCAGACAATATGAAAGACTGAGAAAGTCTAACCTGTCCGCTACCCTCCTCTCTTTGTGGATCCAACTCCACTGATGCTCCTCTAGACTTAGTAGTATGTGTTGCACTACGAGTCACCGTAACTACACATGATTGTGCCGTTGCGCACATGTACTCCACAACATCTCCATCGTATGATGTAGAGGCACCAGCTCTAGAATCTGATCTTTGTTGGGCTATAGCGATACTTGCTATCTTCTACTCCGACTGCTCTTGTCGAGATGACATGTTCATCTCATAACTAGCCTCATGGGCTAACACTTGAATAGGGGCTGGTCCTCTACCACCATCCCTACCACCACCCCTGCCACCTTGAACTCCTCGTCCTCTTCTAGGGACTGCCATGGCAACTCTTGTTGATCGTAATTATGGATGGAGATCAAAACATCGATCCATCATGTGATCATGTCTGTGACAATGTTCACATGATTTTGATCCAAAAGGATCCATCCTTCGACCTTGAAGGCAATCCTTCTTGTGATGAGGTCCACCATATGTCCAACACACCATCCCAACAACTGATTGTTGACCTGAAAAGGATGGCAATGGTCTGGATGCTGCACCTTCACCACTCCGTCCACATGGTCGAGATTGTCCCACATGTCTACCATAACCACTCTGGGTTTGTGTTGTAGACTGGTAACGTGAAGAAATTGATGAAGATGGTGAATCCTTGCTGAACCCAGCAGTCACCACCCTCTCTTCTTGCATTTTGAGCTCAATATGCTCAACAAGACAAAACACAATGTCCAACGTAGGTGATGTCTCCTGTAATAAGGTAGCATCTCTCACTCTACGTCTCAACTTTCTATCCAATATCCCATATCAATATTGGACAACTTGTGCCTCTGTCACCCCATGGGTAACATTGATCAACCGACGCATTCGGATATATGCCTCTCGAAGACTCTTTCCAGTCTTCCGTTGAAACTCCTGCAAGCCTTGTAGCTTGTCAGTTCTCACCCCTTGGTAGTCTTTCCTCAACCGTGCAAAGAACTCCGGAATAGGGTTAAAGGTTGGGACCTCTGAACTCTTCCCAACTCTACTAGCTCCAACCGTATCATCAATGCCAAGTACAGAGGATGAACTCGCACCTCCAAACACTGTACCCGAAGTAATAGAGATGTAGTTTGAAAACTAGTATTGTCTCCAAAACTCTATCTCCTCAAGGTATTCACGCCGAAACTCATGATAATCATTCATCGGCGGACCTTCCAAATGCTAGAATAATCCCTTCCAAGCCATAAACGGACTAAACAACGTAGAGTTGCGCCTCCGTTGTAAATCACACCATGAGTCAAACTCTTGGATGAAGTCATCCAACTCAATAGTGCCAACTGTACCCGAATATCGTCTGGGACCCTTGATGGCCCCATATATATCGTCCATGTCCCACAACAACGGTATGAATACACATTCCAAGATATCACCAAGCTCAGCTCCGTCACTCTCTGAAACCAAATCAGAGTCTTCTGTGAACCTCAAAGGCCAAGGTTGGTACCGCACTCCACTACGTGTGCACCCAATGTTAACCCGAGCAGTCTCTCCTCCGGAACCTCCAGAGAATTCCACTATGACACTAATGTATCACCTCCGTAACTGTACAAAAATAGGTGCCCAGTTGGAACCAGAAATAGCAACTGGAACTAGAAACCGCAAAAGAAGGTACCCGAGGCACCACAAGGTGCTAACACAAGGACAACCTGAAACCTGCCATCACCACAGTCACTCACCCTGTCTACAGGTCCGCAAGTCTTGTCTCACTGGGGAGAAACATGGATAGCCTGACGGGTCCGCAAATCCAGCCTCACTATCGGCAGCACATAGTAGCTCCAACACTCCAAACAATAAAGCACAAACACAAACAATCATGGTGCACAAACATGAAGCAGAGATGGAGGTAAATCAATCACAAGAAACATAAAGAATAATACTCCATCTCACAAACATCCATCAAAGGAGTCAAACGAACCCAACCCGGACTGACATAGCCTCAGAAGGGCATTTAAAATCACAAAATCTCAATTTTGGAGGTCTTCTGCTCTCCATATCAATAAACTGACACTAGTAATCTTGTATAATCTTGACATAATCTTGTATAATCTTGACACTAGTAACTGACACTTGTATAAGTCATCGCCTTATACTAGCCTTTTTCAATTTCCTACCTAACGCAATTTTTTTTTTACAAATGGACACCATTTGAAACTTCTGCGTGACTCTTAAAATCTTCAACTTCGATTTCAGACCCCTAAACCTCAAAATTTCACAATTCTGACACTGCCAGTCTTGGGCAACAAACTAAATGTAACAAACTTTACATCTTCTATCACGCCATCAAATTTCAGATCAAACGGACACTATGTGATAATCCGATAGCTTGCTGCTCCTATTTTTGACCCGAAAACTTTGAAACATCAAATCTTGGACTTCGAGCACTTCTGTCCAAAATTTTATTTTAAGCCAATCTCAAATTCATGCCCGAAGATAACTATAAGCATCGACAAACTTCATCAATTTTCAGCGGCGCTTCTGCCTTCAAAAATTTCTGATTCAGATTTACACTAAAACAGAAAATACAGAAATTCAAAATCGATAAGATCAATCTCAAATCGACTCTACTTCTAGATCACCACCATGGGCTGTACTCCAGCAACGCTGTGCACATTCAACAGCCAATAGATCGAAGCTACCATCGATCCAAACTCGTCAAAACACCTTCAGCACTCCAAGAACTCACAGTTCTCACCACAGAATCCAATTTGAGTTTTCGAAGTAATCTTTTCTACTCTCAAAACGTCCACAAGGACACTCCGCTCATAACCATAACATAAAAAAGAGATTACAGTCAAGCCAAATCCACTTTGTGCTTCAAAGGCTCCAGGTTCCCGCACTAGCTACTATCCACCATAGCCAAACTCTCAAAGTCTCAACTTTGAAAACTGCCTTCCAAGGAACCCTAATTCGAACTCTACCCCTTGAGCCCTAGGACCCCTAACTGCGCTGTCCGCCCTAACGGTAGTTCCAGTGCGAACGGCACTAACTGCACAATCGGCTCTAATTGATGTATCTGCTCTTGCATACACGCACCTACCTAACTAGAGATGCCACTACATAAGTTGTGACATCCACCATAAGCCCCAATCTCTAAAGCTCAACTTCAAATATTAACCTTCAAAAAGCTGTAATTTTCCGTTCAGGCCTAGATTTACTCACGACGTTATAGGCTCTTATTACAGTAGTAGCTCGTAATCCTATATCTCCCCTTGCATACACATACTTTTCTAACTAGGGGTAATGATACATAGATACATTCTAGCATTGTGGTTCTTTGATAAGAAAACATGAACACTTGCTCTTCAAAGTGCTCGACTCTGATCTATTAATTAGTGGATGTCACCAGCAGGAGCAGCCGGAGCTCTCATGTAAGCAAGATGAACCAAGTTTGCAAAAACAAAACAAGAAAAGCACAAAAAATTCAGAGAAAGAGATGAGGAATTTATTATAAACTACAAGCCGAAGAACAGTGCCAGAACACAAACCTATAGGACACACTCAAACCTGTAAATTTCCAGCAATGCTAGCTCGTGACTTTCCAAAAATGTCTTCTCGGCTGATGTCTCTTCCTGCTAGCAGACGAAGCACCCGAATCACCTTAGCTGTAAACAACCGTCCCTGTCTTCTCAACAGTCTTCTTGACTACCATATTGTAGCTCATTACATATGAAGACCGACAAAGTAGGAGAACGCTGATGACGGTATTGAACCTTTGTAACTGCTGTGCGAGTGAAAACAGTGGTTCTTCCACTCAGAGTATACGGCTCCAAGTTATCTAGAGGATACGAATAGAAACTGCATGCAGCAGCGCAGCGGTCTGAGTTGTTGCGCATATGCCTGCGGAAGCAACCACTGAAGGAGGGGAATTTTCTTTGGGAAGTTTTCAAAGAAGAATCCCTCTTCAATCTCACAAGTTCCTGCTGCTAAGGACAAGAATTGGATCATTGATAAGTTTGAACCCAAACTTATCAATGATCCCAAGCTGCTGCTAATCAAATGTTCTCTGAGCACCTTCAGGGTCTGAATGGACGTTCTGGACTGGTTTTGGACTTAATGCAGAAACTACCATGATGAGTGGAAGAAGTCAACGGCCAACCAAATCCCCGCACAAAGGCAAAGATGCGCATCTATCCAGGGCTACCGAATATCTCCGGAAAATAAGTCTTGAGATTCTTCAACAAGAGTCACTTTATTTCATCTATATTTTTCTATACTTTTTTATGTATCTCTTGTATCTTAGAATTTTTTGAATCTTCCTTCTCAACCTTCCTTGATTACTGGGCACGATGCGGGCACGTATCTCCCGTCAATGCGGCGCGATTAGACAGCTATAGAAAAATGTACTCCAGGGGCCTATATCAGATAATACTTCTGTACGTTCTTCCACACACTGCTCTGCACTTCTATCTATTCATTTCTTACATTCCAGAGCCAAAAACATTCAACTGTCTCCTCCTCCTTTACCTTCTTCACCAGATGGCTGGACCTAGCATTTATGCGAAAGTACATACCCTTACTTGTCCCGTTGGCTTCTTTCAAAATTTACCATCGCGATGGGTGGACTCGGGTGCAAACAAGCACACATTCAATCAAAGAAGGTCAAGCCGGACGAAAGAAGTCCAGAAGCTGCACTGTTTGTTCGCCAAGCCTCAGTTCTCCGTTCCTGCTTACAAGGGCAGGAGTTGTAGTCTTAGTCGTTCAGGTAGTGTTGTGCAGGTCCACACCCCACGTCATGCAGAAGCCTGGATTGACGTTGCACAGGCCAACTCGGAGCTTTCAGATGGATCTGCACACAATGAGCTTCCACCACTCTCAACCATGGCACAGCATTTATACCTCCCCGCAAAAGTCTCTCAGTATGGAGATGAAGCGGACATGATTATCACTAGTCTCTCGTACAGATGGGGATTGAAGCCAAATGCTTTGAAGTTTTTTGATGTCTGTAAATCTACTGGGATCACCATGTCTGAGCTCATTTTCCCTGGAAGCACGAGTGCTGAGAGGCTAGTCGCCGCCAGCCTCTTTAACACAATAATTTTTATCCTTGATGACATATGTTTTGATTGTTCGACTCCAGGTCTAGAAGTTGTAGCACAAGAGTTTGGGATCGATACCTCCATATGGGAAGACATATCAGAGATGATAAATTTCTGGAGAAAATTGAGCAACCTCTTCACGTCCTCCGAGTTGCCTGCCAACTCAGTTCCTATTGAAAAAATATACTGGTTTACAGGTCGCCTCATCAGCCGTCTATCTCCTTCAGAAGCATGGTATACTGAGTTTCTAGATACTTTGGAGGACTACATTTCAGCCTCCATCGATCTTCACCGACAAACGACGCTCTCCAATTGCGGTGGTCAGTCTGCCTCTAGTTCTTCCGGCGACATAGAAAGCCATGTACAGCTAATTCTTCAAAATTCTGCAATGGTTCCTACCTGTCTCTTAGTAGAGTTAACGAACGACTTCTCCATGTCCGAGGAAGAAAGAAACCTTCCCTTGACGCGGCAGCTCACGAACCTTTGTTCTAGATACTCCAACCTGGCAAACAATCTCTTTTCTTATCACAAGGAAGTGCTTATCGACGACCGCCCTCTCTTCAACGTAATTCAGGTATGTACAATCGCAATCAGTCGTAGATCAAGGCGTGATTTCATCATTAAGTCTACATGTCAACTCCAAGTCATTCTGATAGACTTGAACTTATGTTTCATTCCGAACTTCTGCAGGTGATGATGAAATCTCAACACCTATCATTTCAGCAAGCTGTATGGAGAGTCATGGACATGACTGTTTCAGCATCCAAGGAGCTCCTTGAAATCGAGAACCACCTACAAATACTGCATTCGCCAACTGGTAACGACAGCTCCGCTTTGCATTGCTACATACAGGGTATAAACGAACTGATGTCGGGTGGCTTTGAATGGCAACTCAGTAATAGGCGCTATCGTTCTGTCAATTCACCATTTCCGGAGCTCAGGAATCCGACGGAGGGCACAAAGTACTGACAATGTACTGATCATATGTGTACCCATAAATAAAACCACTGACTCAGGTCAGTGATTTTATTTATTAATTACTAAACAAGACTTAGTGCAGAAGACTATAAGTTGGTTTTGCCCACGAGCTCAGGAAAATGTATTTTAAACCCTAAACAAGCAAATGATATTGATGATTCTGTATATGTCATAATTCAGAATGTGAAAACAAAACTTTGTTTGGAGTCAATTACATGGTCTTCTTAGGTTGTGTTTTCAGAGTTCTAGAAATCAGAAATTTCAACAGTTGCAGAAGAGCATTTCCAACAATCGTGGTTTCTCCACTCACACAGGATATCGACTCCAAGTTAGGGAGAAGAGAGGAAAAGAAACTGCATGCATCAGTGTGGTGGTCTAAGTTGTTGTGCATGTATGTCTTCGTTGGGAAACCGTGCATCAAGCAGCCAGGGCAATCCTGGCAGAAGAAATCATTAAAAAAGAGACATTTTACGGAGAAAATTTCCTCGTCAAGCTTACAAGTTTTGATGTGTGCAAATTCTCTGGGATCAACATGTCCCGCTTCATTTTTCCCGGGTGGCAAGAGTGCTGAGAAGCTAGTCGCCACCAGCCTCTTTATTACAATGATTTATATCCTTAGTGACACATGTTTCGACTGTTTGACTCGGGGTCTAGAAGTTGTACCACCAGACTTTGGAATCAATTTCTAATCACAAGCTGATTCTGTAAAATACTGCAATGGTTTCTACCTGTCTCTTATGACTTCTCCATGTCCGAGGAAGAAAGAAACCTTCCCTTCATGCTACAGCTCAAGAACCGTTCTCTAGATACTCTGTCGTGCACATGCATATCACATCACAACATACATCGCTGTCACATCAAACATCACAACACATAGATCGTCATACACCAACACAAGTGTACCACAATAATCTTTTATACTCTCAAAACGTCCACAAGGACACTCCGCTCATAACCATAGCATAAAAGTGAGATTATAGTCAAGCCAAACCCACTTTATGCTTCAAAGACTCCAGATTCCCGCACTATCTACTATCCACTATAGCCACACTCTCAAAGGCTCAACTTTGAAAACTGGCCTCCAAGGAGCCGTAATTCGAACTCTACCCCTTGAGCCCTAGGACCCCTAACAGCGCTGTTGGCCCTAACGGCAGTCCCAGTGCGAACGGCGCTAACTGCACAACCGGCTCTAATTGTTGTATCTGCTCCTGCATACGCGCACCTACATAACTAGAGATGCTACTACATAAGTCATGACAGCTAACGTGCACATACATATCGCATCATAACATACATCACTGTCACATCAAACATCACAACACATAGATCGTCATACACCAACACAAGTGTACCACAATCGCCCCCCTAACTAGCGGTTAGGTCCCTCTAACACCAGGTAGCCATCTAGTCCATAACATGATATGCCCTTCGTGGGGCTAAGATCAGAGGCCGGGTGCTACAATGGCCCATTGTTAGTCGTCTATCTGCAATCCATATCATGTAACGGTCAGACCTCCTTGCCTGCTAAACGCATCGAGGACATCTCCACCGCCCACTGGGCACCGCATTGAGAGGAGGTGTCAAACATGACATATGCCATCCTCTTGAACAAGAATCACAAATCAACATACTGGTTGCTCCACCAGCTGATCCGCATAACATACATCTCAAGCCTGCACGTACAACTGCCAAGCTTGGATCCATAGTACCATCAATGTTTGGAAGGTGACATGACGCACAATTACACACATGATCCTTCCAAATTACACCATCACGACCTTCCAATACCAAAACTCCAGAAGGTAAAACCTCACGTACTCGTAGAATCGTGCGACCAGCCGTAACATCCAATGTGGTCGGTGCACTCTGCTGCAAGTAAATGTAATCACCAACATGAAATCTGTGAATTGAAGGTCGATATCCACCTCCTCGGATGGTAGCATAACGCAAAGTATCTCTATGCTGAGCAATAGCCAGGTTCTCAAATGCCATGGGCATGACTCTACGGAAGAGTTCTGCCCTTTGAGAACACACCCTAACCCAAACATCAAGGTTATCCAAGTCCAAGACTTCACCTCACTCGACGGATAGCTGCAGGTAAGTCTGGATCTCTATCATATAATAAAAAATACGGTGAGAATGATGCTAGAGATGCTTGTCCGCTAAATCGATAAACCATGACCTCTAGTTGGATGTCCCAGTCCCCCAGATGATCTTTCTCCAAGCCAAACTTTCCCAATCCTCTCTTCACCGTCTGAACAACTCTCTCTGCTAGACCATCAACCTCAGGATGATCTCTTGAGGTAGCATCTCTCACTGTATGTCTCAACTCCCTATCCAATATCCTATACCAATATTGGACAACTTGTGCCTTTGTCACTCTATGGGTAACAATGATCAACCAACGCATTCGGGTATACGCCTCTCGAAGACTCTCCCCAGTCTTCCGTTTAAACTCTTGCAAGCCTCGTAGCTTGTGAGTTCTCACCCTTGGTAGTCTCTCCTCAACCGTGCAAAGAACTTCAGAATAGTGACGAGAACCATGGACATTCACCTCCGTTTTACGCCGTTTATTCACAAATATGTAAAAGAGTTGAAAATTAGAACCTCCTTCACCACTGTTTAATTTTTGAATCTCCCATTCCAGATCAGATCGATTGTCCACGCATTCGGGTATACGCCTCTCGAAGACTCTCCCCAGTTTTCCGTTGAAACTCTTGCAAGCCTCGTAGCTTGTGAGTTCTCACCCCTTGGTAGTCTCTCCTCAACCGTGCAAAGAACTCCATAATAGTGACGAGAACCATGGACATTCACCTCCGTTTTACGCCGTTTATTCACAAATATGTAAAAGAGTTGAAAATTAGAACCTCCTTCACGACTGTTTAATTTTTGAATCTCCCATTCCAGATCAGATCGATTGTCCACACGAACAAGCTATCTCGACAAAATCCTCAACTGTAATTGCAATCACTCCAACCGGCCCACCGGTTCAACAAGGACTTAGAAGTATATCATACCAAGAGCTCGATTTCAGCTTTTCCAAATTGCCAAGCCTCAATTTCGACGACTATGGGAGAGATTACTGACCTTTGTCTGCCTACGCAAGAGTAACTTAACGCTCACTCACCCGCTTAGACACGCCGTTTTAGCTATCCATGAGTCTAAGCTTGTCCGAAAGGCATGATAGGACTAGTTCTCAACATGAGCAAAATATGTTCGAACATCGTCAAGTACTTTACAATGCAGTTACTTGATCACGGTCTGGAGTTGACTTCAGAGGAGGAGGAGAAAGTCAAATAAACAGAAAGGTTCGGGGCACTTCAATACAGCTCGTTTGCCTGACTCTTGTACTACCCCAGGAATGGTTGTCTACAACTGAAATCAGGTCCCTATCCTGTCCAATCCCCCGAGACATTATGGTAGTAGGCACAACAAAATTCTGAATCTAGTATTGTTAACATTGTCTCTTAACTCTACTCATCGGTTGGGACCTCTAAACTCTTCCCAACTCTACTGGCTCTAACCGTATCATCAGTGCCAGGTACAGAGGATGAACTCGCACCTCCAAACACTGTACCCAAAGTAATAGAGATGTAGTTTGGAGACCATTATTGTCTCCAGAACTCTATCTCCTCGAGGTGTTCACGCCGGAACTCATGATAATCATCCATCGACAGACATTCCAAATGCTGGAATAATCCCTTCCAAGCCATAAACGGACTGAACAACGTAGAGTTGCGCATCCGCTATAAATCACACCATGAGTCAAACTTCTCGATGAAGTCATCCAACTCAACAGTGCCAACTGTACCGAATATCGTCTAGGACCCTTGGTGGCCCAATAGATTTCGTCCATGTCCCACAACAACGGTGTGGGTACACACTCCAAGATATCACCAAGCTCAGCTCCGTCACTCTCAGAAACCAAATCAGAGTCTTCTGTGAACCTCAAAGGCCAAGGTTGGTACTGCACTCCGCTACGGGTGCACCCAATGCTAACACGAGTAGTCTCTCCTCCGGAACCTCCAGAGAACTCCACTGTGACACCAATGTATTACCTCCACAACCGTACAAAAACAGGTCCCCAATTGGAACCAGAAACAACAACTGTAACCAGAAACCGCAACAGAAGGTACCCAAGGCATCACAAGGTGCTAACACAAGGGCAACGTGAAACCTGCCATCACCACAGGCACTCACCCAGTCTACAGGTCCGCAAGTCTTGTCTCACTGGAGAGAAACATGGATAGTCTGACTGGTCCGCAAATCCAGCCTCACTATCGACAGCACACAGGAGCTCCAACACTCCAAACAACAAAGCACCAACACAAACAAACGTGGTGCACAAACAGGAAGCAGAGATGGAGGTATATCAATCACAAGAAACATAAAGAACAATACTTCATCTCAAAAACATCCATCAAAGGGGTCAAACCAACCCAACCCGGACTGACATAGCCTAAGAAGGGCATTTAAAAACACAAAAACTTGATTTCGGAGGTCTTCTGCTCTCCAGATCGATATACTGAGACTGGTAATCCGGATGTATAAGACGTTGCCTTAAACTAGCCTTAAACTTAAACCGTTTGAAACTTCTGCGGGACTTTGAAAATCTTCAACTTCGATTTCAGACCCCTAAACCTCAAAATTTCGCAATTCTGACACTGCCAGCCTTGGACATGACATTTCTACTCCTGCGCTACAAACTTCACATGTTCTATCACCCCACCAAATTTCAGATCAAACGGACACTGTATGATAATCTGATAGCCTGCTACTACTATTTTTGACCCGAAAACTCCGAAACACCAAATCTTGGACTTCGAGCACTTCTGTCCGAAATATTTTTTGGCCGATCTCAAATTAATGCTCCAAGACAACTATAAGCATCGACCCACTTTGTCAATTTCCAGCAGCGCTTCCGTCCTCGAAAATTCTATATTCGGATTTGTACTAAATAAAAAATATAAAAATTCGAAATCGATAAGATCCATCTCAAATCGACTCTACTTCTAGATCACCACCACGGGCTGCACTCCAGCAACGCCATGCATGCTCAACAGCCAACGGTTCGAAACTACCATCGATCCAAACTTGCCAAAACACTTTTAGCGCTCCAAGAACTTCCAGTTCTCACCACAGAATCCAATTTGAGTTTTCGAAGTAATCTTTTCTATTCTCAAAATGTCCACAAGGACACTCCGTTCATAACCATAGCATAAAAGAGAGATTACAGTCAAGCCAAACCCACTTTGTCCTTCAAAGACTCCAAGTTTCCGCACTAGCTACTATCCACCACACTCTCAAAGACTCAAATTCGAAAACTGGCCTCCAAGGAGACTTAATTCGAACTCTACCCTTGAGCCATAGGACCCCTAATGACGCTGTCGGTCCTCACGGCAGTCCTAGTGAGAATGGCGCTTATTGCACAACCGGATCTAACTGCTGTTTCTGCTCCTGCATACGCGCACCCACATAACTAGAGATGCTACTGCATAAGTCATGACAACTCCAACCTGTCAAACAATCTCTTTTCTCATGGCAAGTAACTGTTTATCAACAAGAGACCTCTCTTTCTCATAGTTCAAGTCTATAAAAACGCAACGTGCTCCACCAAAAAATCCATAATTAAGAACACGCACCTACATAACTAGAGATGCTACTGCATAAGTCATGACAACTCCAACCTGTCAAACAATCTCTTTTCTCATGGCAAGTAACTGTTTATCAACAAGAGACCTCTCTTTCTCATAGTTCAAGTCTATAAAAACGCAACGTGCTGCACCAAAAAATCCATAATTAAGAACATGCTACCGTCACTTACAAACTCACAACTTTTTGAAACCTCCCTTATACAACATCATGAACATGTGTTGGTCATGGACGAACAATGTTGATCAGGTGACACTGAAATGTCGTTCGAATCCTGAGTCTATAATGTAGCCTCTGTGTTAGCCTATTTATTAGTGTTTAAGGCTTAACTGGTTGGTGTACTCTTCTCAGGAGGAAATTTCTATCAACGAATTCTAAATGTTCCATGTCCATGGAGGAAAGCACAGCGCGATTTTGGGTATCGATGAAAACTTTTGCAATTCAAAGGTAGATTTTCTTTTACTCAAGAGTACTCGCAGAAACCCGGTAAGCAAGCCATCGCCGCCAACATTTCCTATTAGTGGAATCATTCTGATAGACATCTCTAAATTTTTCGGTTCGGAGATTCAGGAAGAACGCAGCAGGCGAAAGCGTAGAATGACTATACATTACACCTAAATTACATTAAGCTCTAAATTACCGCCTGATAGACAAGGAATGCGAAATTATAACTAATATCTATTCATCAAACATACGAAAAAATTAATTGATTTTGGTTTACTAAAATAAACTTGGGGTCACCATGAAACCATTCAGTTGATCTTTTCAGAACACAAGTGAGATATGTCTTATGTTGCTATTCACAGTAACGAGGGGAAAAGTCAATCAGAGTCCAACCCGTCTTCATATGTACGCGTTATTGTGATCTGTTCGGCAGTCACAGAAGTTGATAATCGTTGGTGGTCCATTGGAACGATTAGACGATCTTCGATAATTCGCTCCTTCAGGGGGAATTCAGGGATATGTAAGTTGTGGCTGCCGATGACTTCAAGTAGGCTTCTTGGTGAAGAACATAATTCAGTACGAGAATCTGTAGAACTGATCACTCGATCACCTCGAACGACGTTGAGAAACGCCGATAATGTAACGATTGGAATCAACAACATCACACCTGTAATTTTCCCATTCCCTGTAATCATGCATATGATTGCCATTAAACGTCCCGTACGCTTCCAGCTGACCTTTCTAAGGAAACCAAGAGATTCAGAGCTTCGAGATGTGTGTGACTTTGATCTGTTTCGTCTGAAGAGACAAAGTCTACAACCTACATCCGTCAAATGTATTATCATGTCACTAACTAATACATCATATCTCACCTATTTCTTTTCACTCGCTTCCTAAAAATAAACAAGGAAACCATGTGTAAATCACCTGCTAGAATATATCATAAAAATTGATTGACCGAATAAAACTTACAATACAAGCTTTTGTACATGCATTCCGAATTAGGTTCGTGCAATACAGAGATTCACGAATTTGAGTATGAACCAGAACTAGACAGTCTCCAACATAATATAAGAGACTTTACTCTCTTATATTATCGAGTAGATTGTCATGCCCACTATACCATATACGTGGAGAGCTAGGATTGCTAATGTCCATTCCCTCGAGTAGTCATTTTGATCTATTGGTATGGAAAGGTTAACGGGTTTTGGTAAAAAAAATGTACAAACCATTAGTCTTGGACTAGAGAGAAAAGAAACCAGATACTGTAAATTATAGAACCAGGTCTTTGTCCCCAATTTGACGTCCAGGTAAAACTTCACCGTTAAGAAGATACGGAGAACGGCTTGTATGAAGACAAGAACAAGACCCCAAATAGTGCAAACTAGCATCAAGGTTCTAGTGTCAGGTGGCAGGTTGGCATATCCCGCTCCAACGAAGGCTCCTACTCCGGATACTACACACAATATGAGGGGCACAACCAGTTGAGCTTGTTCGTTGGCGTAGAATACACGGAGAGATGCGGACATGGTGTAATCAGTTCCGCCTGTGATGCGCTGGGTGTGCTGAGTGGTGACAATGGTTGTGCCCAAACAGCACAAAATCGTGTACATAGAGAAGTAGAAGGACATGCAGTTGTAAGTCCAGAAGAACCTCACAGCTCTGCTGTTGTACTCGAAACCTGCTCCAAATGGCGGCTGCAACAAGGCGCCGAATGTTACTCCCCCTAACAACGTTGCCGTGACCAGCACAGCGTTGACAGAGGTTTGTGCACCCATCTTCATGCTGTTGACGTCATTCATCAGAGGTTCATTTCCTGGCTGGCGCTCGAGCATGTCTAGAACAGAATGGAGATGAACCGAGCTATTCCCGAACTGTAAGCTGCATGACGACCTCAGCCACGCCAGATCCAGTGGGAGGACGCCTGATTCGTTGTAGATGCTGGGCTTGAACCTGGGATGGTTGCAGAACTTCATGACCATTGTTCGGAGTGTCCAGGAAGTGCAACAACGAATTGCGAGGTGAAGAGGGGTGTCTGACTTACAGGACTCCTTATAGAATCGGTACGGTTGTGAATTCTTCACTTCCCACCAGCTATGCAAAGTCAATCCCGTCCATGGTGGCCGCGCGAGGGAAATGCTCGCTTTCAGTACGGCGTTCACATCCACTTCTCTGTGTGATATCAAAACATCGAACGTCTCCATAGATTCCGCTCTGATGGCGCAGTGCAAAGGGCTCATTCCGTGGCCATCGGCTGTGAGGATATTCACATCTGCGCTAGGGTAATTTAAAAGGAGGAAAGAAAGAACCTCTGCATTGTCTTGTGTGGCAGCCAAGTGGAAAATCGTATGACCTCCCATCGAACATTCGTACATCAGGTACCGGTCCATGATTTTTACCCCGTTGGAATTTCTCAACGGCGGTGATAACTCGCTTAAAATAAACCATTTCGAATCTTCATCTAGTTTCTTTGATTCTGCCTCCAACTTCTGTCTGTCCATGGTGTCCTTTCTTTCCCATTCCACCTGTGATGAACTTCCATCCAATTCTCTCATTTTTTTCTCTATCCTCTCGTACTCTTTCGAATAACCCTGTTGGGAATCCACAAACTGTTTCTTCGGACAAAGGCCTGACCCTCTCTGTAAAACCTTGTCGCTCGTGAACAATTCAATAGGGCAGAGTGCTCGCCAGTGTTCGGTGTCTATAGGTTGTGGGTCAGTACCAACTGCATGATCGATCTGGTAAGGCCCCGCATCAATCAATTTCCTGACCAAGACCAAGTTGCAAATTCCCCTGGGCTTCATTACCTCCATAAGCAAAGGAGTAAGGTTCTGAACATAGTCTCTTGGGCAGATGTGGATACCAGGAAATCTAATCAGTTTCTCGACAATGTTCTGGTGCCCTCCTCCTACTGCATAGTGCAAAGCTGTTCTGCCGAGCACATTGTCTCGGGCATTAACATCAGCAGCACTATTTTTTTCATACCGTTGAAGTAAGGATATCACAATAGAATCATAGCCTCCATAACCCGCCAAATGCAAGGCCGTGATGCCGTCTGATGTGGTCACTTCAACCTTCAGATTTGGCCAATAATCCATGAGAAGAAACTCGTCTACTACATCTTTGTGCCCCGTTGCTGCTGCAAGATGCAGTGGAGTGAAGCCTCCAACGGTGGTCGCATTCGCATCTGCACGATTCCGAAGCTGTTGGATGAAATGCACATTTCCCATCTTGGCATGATGGTGCAAACGGCTCATTCCTTTGACATCCTCCTCCAAAATCGTTACGTAGGAAACGTTTCTCGCTAGAAACAGCTCATCGATGCCTGAGCTTCGTTGTTCCGGCTGCGATCCTTCGATCAACCGTCGTGTGAAGCTTTCCTGTGAAGCCTCAGCTTCTTGTCCCATTCTGTCTGAAATTTACTTCGATAGGATACAGGGCGTGAAATGAACATTCAAATCTGTATGTGGAACTGCACACATTCAATTATATAGAGTCAAAACAAAACTGTCTTCTGACACACTGCATATCATTGAGCGACATGGAGGCGTGAAATCTTTGATAATACCTTGGGTAAGGCGAGGGTACTTTGCAAGCAGCGACGTCTTAATCCTTTCGATTTTAGATGACTGAACATGCATCACAGTAGCCTTTCCTTTTTGCAGCCTTCTCTAGCGTTCGGAAGATTTTGTATCTTTGACAGAAAAAAGTCTCTGCTCCACAGCTGAGACCTCCATCAACGTTATCACCCTGTTCGAAGCTTTAATATTGGGCCCCAGTGTCTGTTCCATTCAGATCTGAAAGCATCAAGACACATGAATTTTGTCACCCTTATGCTCCTAAAATACTTGATCATTGTGAAACATGGGGAAAGAACGTACAGACGCTCGTCAGAGGTACCTACAGATGCGGAGACAAACAATTTGTCTGACATGCGTCCAAGTTCAACCCATTTTGATTGATGCGAAGCAAATAAGGAATTCAAATTTTTTCAACCCCTCGAGCCATGACCACATGTGAATACGCCTGGCTGGAAATTTCCAAATGAAGTAGTGGACTCACACACGATACATAAAGAAAAATATAAAACAGTCCAACTGCTCAGAGCCAAATCAGACCAGCAAACTTGCGAGACATAGCTGGATACAGCCCGAAACGTACGTACCCAAAAACTTGAGTTGGAATTGTCCCGCAAGAACTTGTACAAGTCCCACGAAATGAATTGCGAGGATTGTAACAATATCCTCGCAATTCACCTCGTTACAGATCGTGCTGTCTCCTTCCTTAATACAGTCCTTTCGATCGGGGAGACCAATTTAGATCGGGATGACTATGCTCTAGACTTGAACATTCAAGTGTAAGCCAGAGTCTGGAAGACTCAAGGTCCAGTGTTATTGACTGTGACTAAGACCCAGAACACCGTCATATTTTCCCGTTTTGCTCAAGCAAAAGGAATTAATTCACATATTACTACGACAGTCCTGCCGAAATCGCTGATAGTTGATGTAATTCCCCGCACATCATCACAAACAAGTAGTATCAGGGTCCTTTTCCTGCTCAATACGTGAGAAACTAGACAGTAGAAGATCAGAAGTACTCATGCATGGTGCTATCAAACTCACTTACCGCAACTGTACCAACTGGGAGAAGAAAACCAAGTTTTAACTCTGGGACTTATTTTCTAGAAATAGCGCGAAATCCTCTAGAATTTCCATCATAGGCTGCGCGAATTGCGCGAAGTGGACAGCAACGACTTGGCGGGACTTTGCGGGGACTTGCTCTGCAATTTCGTCATTCCGGTCAACATCATACACATGGTATTCCGTGAGGTGGTCTACAAGTATTTGGACTTGCTTTGATTTGAAGTTGTGTACCACGTATAATACGTCGTCTATTTCTTACAGACAAAACCTACTGGTAGCGTCAGTAGGGCAAACTCCGCAAAGAGATGTTACTGAGATTTTCGTAACTAAATAACGATGACGAATTTATAGGTTCCTATATTTCACTGTCTATTGTGGTTTTTATTAAATGATTTGTTAAAATTAATAAATGATGTATTTTCTTTTCTATCGTCACACCACTTTAACACGTCTAGAAATGTTCCAAAAGTTGTGAAGACCAAAACAATAAAGACTTTGAATAATGATATGTTACATACTTGTAATCTTACATGTATGAATGCACAATTTCCTAATCAACTAACAAACTTATCACAAATATAATTCAAATAAATATACAATAGAGTTTCCAACTGAAAATGGATTCGTCACAACGCCCGTCCTTGCAATTTTGCCCGTTTGCAAACATTTCATCAAACCGTTGGTAACATTGGTAAACTCCCACGCACGCAGCTGCAAGACTCGTGATTTCCGTTCCTTTCTATGTTCGTGTTTTTATTTAATTCCGAAAACTACGTGAAAATAATAATACTGTAATCCAAGATAGTTTCATCAACGAAGTTTCCCGGTTTCTACATCATCTATTCAAGTCCGTGTTGCAATGTTATAATTTGCGAAGCTTAAAAATCGTGCGTGCAAGAAGAGCCAACAATCGACAGTACATGTATGTAAGGAGATTATAGTTTATTGTGGACATCTCTTTTGCGTGTGCATAACCTGTTTCCCATGCAGCAGAAAGCCCCCAAGAACGTCTGACTACCATGATACTTTTACTTGCTTCTCCGAACTAGTGCACTAAAAGTCTTGAGAAGTACTTTGATTTATTAGTGCTCAACTAGACAGACCCAAAACATAATCCATGCAATGAGCCATATAAGAAGTTATGGTACACCGAGAACATCGTATAGGACGTAAGTTTGATTGACAGATAATTTTGTTTTATGATGGGTCATCAGGCGCACAAAAACTGATACACTTTAAAACGATGGACTTCAGTGTATGATCTCATGTGTGGAAAGAGTCGTTAAGTGGAACACGTTACTACTTCTATTAGAAAGAATGTACACACGATGAAAGTTAAAAGCAAGTTCTTTTAGTAGGTTTGTGAATGGATATAGTCCCAAGGGACATGGATGGGGTAATTTCCTTTACAGGTACTATTATCCTTTGTAGTGGTTCTACACTCTCTTAGTGTATCTGGCATTTTCCATACTACTGGAGCTCTCGTTTACACTCTTGCTCGGACACGACAAGATCTTGTACACTAAGACTCTAGGACAGGTACCATTCTTCAAACTAACTAAAATCATGGTCATTGAAGCCACTTAAACAGTAACCTTAACCCCTTTGTCACCTTCTATGTAGACTCTTATTCATTCCTAGAGGGTTTGAATGACATTTCACGGATCTCACATGAGGCTGAGAGTATGACTCATGCCAACTAACTCAAAGGTCTTGCAGTTCACGGCAACTGTGAATTTTCCAATTGCATGTGGTCATGTGAAAACATACATTTGAACATTATTACAACATAGGCACGTATTTTTCAAAATCGTGAGGTAAACCTTGACAGAACACGCTTTTGAAATGAAGCGGAATAACCGTTTCATGTCAATATGTCGATACTTACCGCATAAAGACGTGAGAATGCTTGGAGGCTTTCCCAATGCAAACATAGAGCAGGGGGTGTTAGATCTTTCCGTAGTGGATTATTCCAATGTGAAAAGACTTCTGTTCTGCACAATAGCAATCACGGTGGAATCATTTGACTGGCAGAAGATTCATGAGAATGGCATATCAGTACAACGAAGTCTTTCATTGGGGTACCCAAATATACTGTATGCAGCACTTGTCATCAGTTTGTCACATGTACGTAGAATTCTCTCGCGGTTTGACCACGGACAACTGAAACGGCTACTTTTTATCATAAATGCAGTTATTCTTAACTTCATCTCTTCTTCTGCATAAGCGGTCCTTTCTTCCATTCTATATCGAGTGTACTTAGTGCCATTCACCTCATTTTCAATCATGGATTTGCGGCACCGATTCCCTTCGGTGTTTATGTAAGATAAACTTGAAGAAAACGAAATTAAAGACCTTTCTGTGACGGCAATCATATGCCAGAGGGTTAGTGCTTTTGGTTTCAATGCTGAGATTATTAGCACTGAGACAGTTCCACAAAGTCTGGTTCTTAGCAAGACTCACCAACTTCTTCCTGTTACGCTGAATCAACGCCTTGCCAAGCAGAAGGCCTCAACCAATTTTTCTGAAGAGTGTGAGATCCTGAATGACCTTATCCATTCTTCTTTCTGTTTGTACAATATGGATTTGTATGCAAATTTTCGGTCCGCTAGGTTATTATCATCTGCTTTTTCCTGTCGGAACACGAAATCTAAGTTATGTCAGTCCAAGCTTCCGACAGGACTAAGGGGAAAAGCGGCAGGAGGCTATGAAGTAAATTTTAATGGGAGGGAAAAGTACATGGACGTCCAAAACTGCACGTAATAAAATTGTTCACCTTCGATTTGACTTCTCTTTAACCATCCAATGCTATAGTAAGCGTGAAATGGGTGTAAGAGTGGAAAGTTACAAAACATGGAGGATTTATAAATAAATAAACGAAGTGAAAAACAAATCCACGATGGCCTTTTGGTAGTATAGTTGTATAGCATAGAGTTGTATGCGGGATCTACAATTGGTTTCATTTCAGAAAATCTTGTTTAGCAATAAAACTTTTGATTACATTTTAAGATATACATGAAAATATATGATTTCTGAACTTTAGGTTATTGTCTAAGGCTGGCTAATATATTATCTACATCTTTATAGGAGAGATCTAAGTTATGTCGGTACAAGCTTATGCATTCAAAAGCTCTTCACTTTTGACTTTAAACTTGAGTTGCACGTAATCAGCAGAAAATCTAACTCTAATAACAAACCAAATTTAACTGAAATAGCATGATAGTCAGCAAAGGCTCAAAGTCTCTCATTTATAAACATAAACAGGAATTTTATTTTATGTGTTCAAAAATATCATTGGTTGTTTCTAGTGGTCATATGTCCGCACATTTCCTTATTTTGATGAGATGAGGTCAAATCCTTTCACGTCCTAAAATGAAAGCAGATCTTGGTATTATCAAATGAGATTGATCTTAACTGTGAATATGCAGAACGCTTCTCAATCTACAAGACCACGGATGGAATCATGTACCTATGAGTCTCTAAGCAATTCAACATCTAGAACTCCAGCATGAGGAAAGATCTCAACTTTACATTCACCAGAATCAACCAATTTCATACCATACAATGATGATCTATGACACTAAATTTACATGTGGCTGGGATCCAGAACCTATGAAAGTAATGAGGATTGTTCAACCATGCATCAGGGCTTTCCGACTCACACCAACTACCTTTTTTAATCGATGAGGTTTTGCTTTGGCTTGATCCATCCATGTGCATTTGTCATGTGAATGTGGTACTACCTTAGATACAACATGGGTCCATATGACTCGTTGCTCGTTAAGAGGGCAGAGGATAGCTTAGATACCCATGATGTCATTAGGGATATGGTGTTTGCTATGGCACAAGAGGGTGGATACCTCACATAGATGGAAGGAGTGTTGGTATACCTTGCATCCAGTCAACTCGAGTTAAGACAGACATACACTTGATTTGGGAGGACTAGGTTATTATTACCTACATGTGACATTGTTTCAGAGGTAGAGATTACCCTCCTCATGGATGGGCTGTAAGTGGAGAAGCAAGAGCCAAGGTATTCAAGTATAGAGCTATGCAAAAAGATCACCTCTTTTTTCCTCTAGCTTTGGAGTTATATGGAGCTATGGCCGTTGACTTCAACATATTCATGAGAGACTGCATGAGAGTATACCATAATGTTTGACATGAGTATCATTCTCTTCAGATTATTGTATAGCATATTTTAGGTAATGTGTATCATGTTCTCTACAGAGAGTACTAGCTGGCACAATACATAGGAGAGCAATCATGTTAGGTGATGCTTCTTCATATGCTCTTGTAGTTTGTAGACCGTTTGACCTAGATAATTCAGATATCTTAAGTGCGGTATGATATAGTTTCCATTGTGATGCTATTGGGGCCTACCCCATCTTACCCCTTTGGATTCATCCATGTTCGAGTTAATAAGGTCTTCCCATCCTTTTTGCTATATTACTTGGTTCCCATGGTATTACTCTCTCCTCTTTGCAAAGAGGGAGGGAACCAAGACTTGAAGGGGTCGGCCATATGATATCTAAGATTTTTCGTTAAATATATCACATTAGTACCACATACTTAACAAGATAATTAGCGAAGAAACTTTCAGATGTCAGATTTCATCAATAATCAGAATCTGTACATCACCAAAAAGAAAGCAAAATAAATGTTAACGTTGATAGCTTAAATAGAGCATGATAGTAAAAATCAAATCATGCTCCGTCTAAGTTTATGACAATTTATTCAATGTATAGCTCGGTGCGACCTAGACACATCGCATAGAGTAACATGTCAATTCGAAATCCTATGTAAGGCATTTACTCCCTCTTTCTTGTCCAATTTAATATTTGTACATATTTATAACCAGTTCATGAAACATGGAAAGGTGTAAAAATAACGTCTCTTGAACCTCTTCTACAAAAAGGTTCAAGATTTTACTGAAAGTGTATTCAAAAGGATGTTTACTGAAAAATGCAGAGAAATCGAGATCGGCGTTCGAGCTAAGCGAATTATTCAAATTTCGTCACCGATTACATGGACATGTTCTTAGACCAGAGCGGTTTCACTTGACGGGTGGCATTAAAGTCTGCTGCCGGCTATCATCGAGCCGTGGGAGTAATTTAGTACATCGTATGTGAATAACCTGCATGGATGAGGAGATTGAAGGGATGGGATGAGAGAACTATGAACTGGTCCTAAGTCAAAGGTTCAGATTGTCAACGGGTGGGTGTTCGCTTCTTCGGTGACCAAACAGTTTTGGCCAGAAGTTCTGGATCACATCACGTGGATTCACATCAAAGAATCTTGCAGATGTTGATCAGTAAATATGCGAACGAAAACTTCTGATTTGCCAAAGTATCCAGCAGAGGTATAGTTGCACAAAATTTCTTTCTACTTATAATCTCTTATTTTAATTGGAATGATAACAACATTCTTTATATGTGGAATGCCATTTGGATCCATATTTTACTCTAAGAGGACATGAGTTATCATTTATATATTTACATGTTTCATTCTAATATATCATCACGCTAAGTAACACAACATACCATAAATCTCCATTCAATAAAGTGATTAGAATCAATTATTGACTCATTCTACCGTCATCAGATTCTTAACCTAGACGATAAGATGTTATCTACTCCCAATAATTATTGCTAAAATCTGTTTGGTATAAGATAAATACATCCAACTTGTAATCTCTCCTTCATTTGGCGAAGAATTCCAAAATATGGTTAAAGGTTGGAAATGTGACCTCATCATAACTCTAACTATATTTTATGTTACACGTAGAGAAGATAAACTTGTGCTACCAAACATTGTACCAAAACTAATAGCAATGTAGTTTGAATTCCACTATTGTCTTTTCAACTCAATAGAGAAGATGAACTCGCCTCACCAAACACTATAGCAAAAGTAATAAAGATATAGTTTCAAGACCATTATTGTCTTTAGATTTCAATCTCTTCATGATGTTCAAGCAAAACTCATGATAATCATCCATCAATTTATCTTCCAAATGCTAGAATTGTGTCTTCTAAGCCATGGAACTAAACAACGTAGGATTGTTCATCCACTGCAAATCGCACCATGAGTCAAACTCATAGATAAGTCAATCAACTCAATGATATACTGGGTATCTGAATATTGTATGGATCCTTGGTGGCCCCATAGATATGCTCCTTATACCACGAAAACGGTATTGACACATACTCTAAGATATCATCAAACTTAGCTCTATCACTCTCAACATAAAATCAGAGTTTATTGTGAACTTCAATGACCAAGGTTGATATCGAATTTTGATAAGGGTGCCCTCACTTCTAACTCTAACATTCTCTCCTTTGGAACCTCTAGACACATCAATGTTTATATTGCGCATTTACAATTCATGAGTCTTCACCAGAAAAAAATTTCATTTTAGTGTAGGTTGTGAATCAACGCGCCAACTTGCAAAAAAATCCACTTGAAGGTTAGGACCAAGTTCCAGATCTCATTTGCTGAGGGTTATCATTGTTTAAGCCTTATATTCAATCTACACTCATGATGGTTCCCACATAACCGCAAAATGAGCAAATCACTTGGTGACTTTGAATGAATTTTCATATGGTCCAAAGTCCAAACCACCCATAGTGTTTGTTCTCTTAACATCCCAACCACCCATGGCGTTTTTCTAGATTTGGGTTTCACTTTTGGTCCATGTGAGTCTTGAGTTTAGTAAGTAAGTCTAGGCTCATGCCCTCGGTCCCTTAGGTTTGAGTTAAACTCTTAGGTCTTGATTCGATCCTTAGTTCCGATGACTATATTTTAGATCCAACCATGGGTTTTAGATCCAAGATATGATACTTAGATACAAACATTAATTTAAGGTCCAAGGGGCCCTTAAATCTCTTGGGTTCAAGTTTGGGTCAAAAAGTACCCCAAATATTAACCTAGCCATCGTTTTATGCCTCAAGATTAATCCCTGTCCAACCTTAGATGATAAGGTACTATGGCTACTTGGTTTGCTCATAGATACCAACCCCCTTATATATACTTTTGGGGTTCACTTGACCTACCCTCCTCATTGGTCCTTGGAAATTTTACCCTAACAGGTTTTATGATTGGTTAGTTTCTAGCTACTAAATCAGTCAAAACTTCCACCTTCCAATAACATTTGCTCCAATCTTAATGATGTTGGAATAGTCTTTTCAAGATATTTTTAACTTCTTCTTAAGTACTATGAAAACAACTTGGACATAACTAGAGGAAGTTTAGACGGTACTTTTGGATCCAACACTTTGAAATTTTCTTGGCTTATGCGCTAGGTCCATAAGGTGCTATCAATGATAGCATCTTGTTCACAAATGTGTTCCTTGCACTTAAGATCTCATTAGAAGAGTCTTGTTTAGAATTTTCCAATGAGTTTTTAAACACAACATTCAAAACTTGAGGGCAATCAATGTGAACTCTAGCCCAAACTTAGCTTCAGATCTGATTGTGCCCTTGGATCTGACAAGCACCAATTCGAGCTTCAATGACAATTTGTAAACATTCTTGAAACTCATGATTTCATTAAAGGCATCTTGTCACGAGAATTTCAATGAGATTTTAATCATCCCAAATGCATACCGAAAGTCCATGTTATTGACTAAAAACATGCATGTTGTTTCTACACATGCATTTATGAGAATTGACATATGTTTCAAGTTTAAGCTACTCGACTCAACATCAAGCACAAGTTACTAGATTCCTTAGATATAGTGTAAATGTGTTGATCTTTTTTGAGTGTGAGGGATGCAATTATATCATCTCTGCAATATATTAGCAAAAGATGCTTAACCAAACTCAGAAACCACAACGTAAGATACCCGAGACATACAAGGTGCTAATTCAAAGTCAACTTGAAACCTGTCATCACTGAAGGCAGTCACAAATGATACAGGTCCGCAAATCTTGTGTCACTGAGGAGAAACAAAAATAGTTTGACTCGTTTATAAATCCAAGCTCATTATTTGTAACACATCACACATGGGTACTAACACTCCAAACAACAAAAAACCAACACAAACAAAAGTGATGCATAAACAAGAAGCCAAGATGAAGGTACATCAATCACAAAAAACACAAATAACAATCCTCCATCTCAAAAACATCCATCTATGTAACTATCAAACCAACCCAACTATGACTAAGATAGCTTCAAATGGACAAAAAAATACTAAAACTCAGTTTTGGAGACATTTGTATCCCAATATAAATAATTTGACGTATAAGATTCAATTTTTTACCTATAAAAAATTCATTTTATTTGTAAATAGATACCATTTGTAATTCTATAAGATTTTAAAAATATTCAACTCTAATTCAGAGCCCAAAATAATTAAAATTTGAAATTACTGACTATATGCCTCACATCTCTACCCTTTGGTAAAGATGTGAGATATATGGTCAACCTGTACTATTTTACATTCTCTATGAGTTCACCAAATTTTGGATCAAACGGACACTATGTAATAATATTTTAACATGCCAATCTTATTTTTAATTTGAAAACTTTGAAACAATAATTCTTGAATTTCAAAATCTTTTTCATCACTATCAATCTTAAACACAAATTTCATTATAAATAGTGATCCATTTGATCAATTTTTAATAGCACTTTTGTCTCCAAATTTTTGATCTAAAAATCATGCACAAAATAAAAAAATTTATACTTTTAAGTCAATTACACAAACTTCAAGTTGTTTTTACTTCTAGATCGCCCTTGTGGTTTTAACTCCATTGGCACTCTAGACATTGAACAACAATTAGATTGAGGAAACCATAGTTGAAAACTCACCAAAACTTTTAAAGTGCTCCAATAACTTATGATTATCATTATAAAATCAAATTAAAGTGTTTGTATTACTCTATTCTAATCTCCAAATATCCACAAGTACATTGAGCTCAAAAGTATAACATCAAAGAAATTACAGTAGAGTCAAATCAACTTTGACCTTCAAAGAATTTAGGTTTCTACACTTGTTAATATTACATCATAGTCACACTCTTCAAGACTCCACTTTGTAATTACACGAATGACATGTCCAATCAAACAACTTTAATTACATTATGAGATCTAAATACTGTATATATTCATACATGCGCACAACTATGTAACTAGAGGTGCTGCTATATAAATTATTACACTTTTTTAAATATAGATCATAGTTTTTAGATTTTATTTTATAATATTATTTTATTTATAGTATATTTTTTTTAATATATCTAATATAATAATTTTATAAAAATGAAGAAAAATATTTCAACATTTATTAAAATATATTTAACAAAGAATTTACACTTCAATTATTCAAAATTTAAAAATTCATTATAAATATTTTTTCATATAAATATTTTTGTATATCAAATTTCAATATATAAGTTACAATCAGTTATTTTTATTGCTTATGCATGATATTTATAATATAAATATATAAAAATGAATTCTCATTATGCAAAAATCCATCATTTTTTGAATTGATTTTAATATTAATTATGAAATTTTTAATATTTTATAACAATATGTGAAATACAGTTGATGTTTTAATAAAATACATATATATCTTTATGGCGTAGATAAATAATTACTTAAAAAAATTTAAAATTATATTCTAATTCATTATTAAATAAATTTTTATTAAAGATTATATGCAAAATATAACAAACAAATTTATCTCTAAATTATAAGTTTGTAGTAATGAACTAAGTCATTAAATATATATGTATGTCTGACAAAAAAAGACAATAAAATCAATATCATTATAATATATTCATAATAATCAACAAAATTTAAGCATAAAAATATGATTTCTCCTACTTATTATTTAAATTAAAATTTTAATTATTGAAAATAAATTTAATGTTGTAAAATATTTGTCATATGAATATTGCAAAAAAATATAATTTATAAATCATTATAATTATAAATTTATATTTATTTTGGATATATTTATATAAAATAAAATATCATAATTTATACAATATCTAACATATCTATAATTTTCAGATTTTTAAACAGAATTAATTTTCAAAACAATGATATTTTCAGTTTTTTATATTTGAAAATATTTTTTACTTCAAAATATTAATTTATATATATATATATATTTATTTATTTATTTATATAGTGGAAGTAGTGTTAACACACAATGTCTCAATATCTTAGATGTGAAAAGTAACATACCTACCATGGAATTTAGCATTACAAATCCCATTGATTTATGAGAATGAAAGTAGATTAAATAGAGAGAAGTATATTGTGGATATGAGAAAACTTTTTCAATCATTGTGAATCTATACTATACTGAAACTTGACAATGAATACACAATTCTCTTCACTTTTCAATTTACATTCCATTGGT
The DNA here is from genome assembly GCA_014180765.2 of Marchantia paleacea. Taxonomy (NCBI): domain Eukaryota; kingdom Viridiplantae; phylum Streptophyta; class Marchantiopsida; order Marchantiales; family Marchantiaceae; genus Marchantia; species Marchantia paleacea. The sequence continues at coordinate 1,368,847 of MUAA02000030.1, forward strand.
ATCCAAATTGAAATCAATGGAGAATTGTAAAGAGAATTATTACATCAATCTGGAATATAGGCTGATCATCTTGTAGTTTGGCATTAGAGCAAGAAGATGTGAGCTTAATGAATTCTTCGCCTGCTGTTACGATCTAAACGAATCCGCCCGTGTTCTCATAGATCTACCGGCGATGTGGGGAGAAAAGCATAAGACCCAGAAGAAAGAGAAGGTGCAGCTTAAGTCTCAAGGATCTTCAGATGCGAATGATGTGGGGATTGCACATAAGACACCAAAGAAGAGCATAGTGTGCATAATTCTCACCAGAGTTTTCCACATTGAAAGCTTGAAGTATGTTGAAATTTTGAGAGTGAATAGATAATTCTTGACGTTTTTCGACTTTGGTTCCATAAGTATCCAAATTGAAGACAATGGAGAATTTTATAGAGAGATAATATTAAATTTGTTGAATTTAGGATTCACAATGATTCATTTCAAATATGAGAGATGGGTTGGTTTTTTGTTATTTTAATCCATTTTTTTCCTCCATTCATTCTATTGAAACCTAGTTGAAAAACTAAGTAGATCAGAGTAGAAAGGTTTGAGTATTTTTAGATTTTACGGTTTTGAGAGTCAACATTTTTTTATGTGAGGTGGGGTGTTAGGGGGATGTGGTTTTGCAGGTGTGAGGAGATACATGATGCAGTGCCATGTGTTACTAATTTTTTTTGTTGTGATAGATTGGGCTTCTCTTGCCTTCATGGAGCTGTCTAGAGTAATGTGTGATACACAATATTTCATGTATCATCAATTCTTTATCTTGCAAGACTAAAGACTCATGTCGGAAAGATGCACAAATATTATGATTGGATCGCTTGATATGCGTACATAAGGCGGGCAATTATATGGAGATCTATCACTTTGCGGATCACATAAGCTACGTTGATCCTTTGTTGATCTTCGTGATAAACCGATAGAGTCTTGGGAATGATTAGCATGGGGATTTTTGATATTAGATTCCTGTGTCTACACTTATACAATACAATCCCTTATGCTCTTCATGACAAGGCTAGACAAGATTTTCACTTATCGCTTGATAGGTTGACACATGATACCATAAATGGATTGCCATGATATTTGTTTCTTATACTTCCACAATAATGTCTATGTTATACTAGGAAAGAGCATCTTGGATATAGGGAGGTGGTTGCTAGATTTCAAAGATTCTCAACAAGGAATTGGATTGCATTGGAGGAGGAGGCAGTATATGTTGTAAAAGTTAGTAGTCATGTTAAGCCACATGAAATTTTAGATTATGCGCGGTTATGACGGTGTAAGATTCTGGGACAAGCTAGGGAGTATAGTTGAGCCAGAAAAGCCATACAACCCTTATTTATGACTAGTCCTACCAAGGAGACTATTTTTTCTTTACGGATTTTGCATCTACCAATGGAAAGAGTATTATTAGAGATCTTGGAGTATCAACTAGAGGAGCCATTATGTCATGAAAGATAACTTTTTACCCATTTCCTATGCACAACATCTATCCTCAAGGGATTTATCAAGGATGATTTATGAGCATCTTAATGATTACTTTTAGACATATGATCCCTTCAATGATTTCATGGAGTTGTTTCATATGGTGGCAGTAGTTGCAAGAGGGGAGATTGCTTGTTAGTTAGCCATGTGCTAGGTGCTAGTTGATTTTTGGTACTGGAGAAGGACACGGGGAACATTAGACCAATTGTTATAGGAGAGGTCTAAAGGTGTATGATTTGTCGTACTATTGTACTTTAACATCATTCTCACTTCCAACACCACTTTTGTTTATACCAATTTGGAATCATTACACCAAAAGATTGTGAGACAGAATTGTTGGGCTTTAGGACACTCATAGATTTACATCAAGATTGGATTGTGTTACTTGTGGATGTTGTGAACCTTTTAATAACGTGTTTTGTGCATCCATCTTTAGAGAGATTTGAGAGGCTGGTGGACCTTTGACAAACTTCATTCCTTTTATACAATCTTTCTTCAGTTTACTTCTTCTCTCCTCTAATAGCATGGCTTTTCATATAAGGGAGTCATTGTTGTATAGTCCGCCATAGGTACTCCACGAGAAGATCCTTAGGGAGGATCATTATTTGCCATGGTTTATTATAAAGCTCTTTTGGCTACTACTTTAGATGTGCGTGATCATGTGTTCCACTCCTTAGCAGATGATTCACATATTGTTTGCATACATACAAGATTAGACATGGATTTGACTACTTTACTACCCAATTTCATCTTGTTAGCTTGAGAGTCAAAGTGTCAAAGTTTAAAACATGGTGTTTTTTCAATATTCCTCCTGATTTTCATGTTTTAGAGGAATGTTTGACATCTACATACGACTTGCATATTTTTTGAGTGCTAGTGGGGTATGAGGACTTTGTCTCACTCTAGCTAGACACAACTCTTACCGAAGATTTGTTGCATGTAGATGACCTTCCTCGACTAGGTGATTTGCATGTGAAGTTTGGAATATTCATCTCTAGTATTTCTTCTGAGTCCACCTACATTTTTTATATGATTCCTCCTTCACCGTCATTCCTATCTTGCTTATCGGCTTTTAATAGAAGGATCACGAACATCTTTGATGACATCATCAGGCCATGGACCTTTGAGAGTGTGATAGGAGAATTGGCATAGAAATAGACTTCATTGCCAATTTCATATGGAGCGGTAGGCTTATTATCGATGGAAGATATGAAACTTGTAATATTTTTGGATAGTTGAGTACTCTCGGCACCTTTGTTATGTGTCCGTTTTATGATTGTAAACATGCCTATCCTTGAGATGTATGTGAGGGATATGAAGGGGGTTCATTTCCCTTACATGTATTATTATGATTGAGTAGAGGCGCTTTGTCCCCACATGCACCTCATGAGCTTTCGTCGTTTTACTTTTTGCCCATTGATTGAATTAGAGACATATAATCTAGTTTGATCATCATTTTCACTAGAGTCTACACTCTCTTATTGGATCTAGCAATTTCTGCTACTACTAGATCTTGTCTACATTCTTGCTCAGGAAAGGGTGTAGGCTAGCGGATCTTGGCTTGATCATGCATGCGGCTTTTCAACTCGCAATAACTACCTTCTATATAAAGATGAGACTCTACCTTGGCTTGGTCCATCCATATGCATATTCATCACTCATTTGTGAGCGTGATTCTAGCTTACATTCAATGGGGTCTATATGATATGTTATCCATTCATAGGATATCGTATAGCTTCTCATGATGCCATTAATAATGTGGTGTTTCCTATCGCAAGAGAGGTGGATACTTCACATGGAGGGAGGTTTGGTATGCATTGTAGTCGACTCATATAAGGTCAAACTTATACTTGGTTTTGGAGTACCAAGTTACATATCCCACACGTGACACTATGTTTCATATGGGTGATTACCCATCTTCCTAGATAGATAGCGAGTGGAGAGTCAACAACCGAGATCTCCAAGTATAGGGGTATGCAGAGGCGAAAACTTTTTTGTTCTTTTAGCCTTGGATTTATATGGACCTATGGTAGCAGATTTTGACATGTTGGTGAGAGCTTATCATATAATGTGACATGGGATATCAGTGGCATTATCATATTATGTTACTTATTTCATAGATGGGGGTATCCATTGCTTTATATTGCTTTATATAGTGTAAACCATAGGACATCAACTCATGATTCTAAACATGCTATGTATTATCCACACCCTAGGTGCACTAGTATATATTTCACATTGTGATGCTATTGGGGCCTAGCCCCATCCTCACTCTTGGTTTTTTCCATGTAAAGCTTATGGGTTTTCCCATAATATTTTTTAATTTTCTCGTCCTTCAAAATTTTTTTTTAAAATCCAAGGGAAAGTGTTTTTATTGATTCCCAGTCGTGGAAGAATTAGGTCGTCTAACTCAAAGCCTTGTCCGCTGGAATTAATATCGAGGATGAAAAGTTTGAGGGAATGCAGCTGTTGGTGCTGGGTGGACCACACAAGTCTTCGTTACCTGGAAAGAAGTAAGTAGGACCAATAAATTTGGTGTTTGATTGGAAGTCCATTGAGTCTGATGGGATACGGTCCGCAAGGTCTTTCCACGAAAGTCTCACGACTGACAGCTGATCCATCGTGGCAGTACTATCGGGAATGCTTCCGCTAAGAGAGTTGTTACATAAGTCCAGTGATTCGAGGGAGGACAAAGTATAATAACAAAAGGGATGGGAAGACCCATCAAAGCGTACAAGGATGGATAACATGGGGCTAGGCCCCAAGTTTCCAGTGAGGTCATGCAAAGCTGTACAATTGAAAATGAAGATTGGCATTGAACCTTTCAACTGGTTTTCACTGAGCAAGAGGTCCTGTAAAGAATGCAATTTCCAAATCTCCTTGGGGATATTGCCACTGAGGAAGTTGTCGTTGAGGGCCAGAATCTTCAACGACGAACAGTTGCAGAGAGAAGTTGATATACCCCTGCTAGTGAATTGTTGGAAAGATGTAACTCCTGAAGACTGTCAAGCTTTCCAAGTTCGGATGGTATACTTCCAGACAGGTTGTTGCTTGACGCAGCTAAAGGTCGAAGCTTGGAGCAAGCACCGAGCGGATTAGCAACAAATCGGTAGAATTGGTTCTCCCGGAGTTACAGCTCTTGCAGAGTCGACAATCTGCCCACCTCTGGAGGTATCCTGGAGCTCGTGAGGTATCTTCCCAGTAAGCATGTTGCGAGACAGCCAACAAACGGAGCTTGCTACAATTTCCCAAAACGTTGGGTAATGAACCTGTTAGTTGATTGCCTTCAAGATTCAAGGCCTCTAGGTTTTTCAACTTTCCAACCTCCAGCCGGATGGTAACAGTCAGAATATTGCAAGCAAGATTAAGATGAACGAGATAAGTCAGGCTGCCCAAACTTCTGCTTAGAGAACCATTGAGCCGTTCTTCCGAGAGTACTAGAGCCATCACACGCCCACAGTTACTGCAAAAGATGCCAGTCCATGAGCACAAATTGGTCAAGTTTGCAGGACTCCAGCCGGATAAACGTCCAAGCGGGTCGCCGAGAATTCCCCGCTTGAATTCCAGCAATGCTCCCCTGTTGACATATCAGCAACCACATCAGACTACGAACTCATGGCATCCATGAACTGTTAAAATCTTACACTAAAAATAGATAGATAACCGCCTGCACAACTCACCGTTTGATATTGACATAAACATACTAAAGATCAACATAATCCCACTAAGGGATTCTCTTACTCAGTACGAGGCGAACTTATCAAGTAATCAAACGAACTAAACACGTAGACTAGGTAGACGCTCATGGCATCCATGCATTGTTTTTTGTCTTCACCGTGCAAACTCTAAATTACCGCCTGATAGACCTATCAGGCGGTAATTTCGAGTGAATGCGAAATTATAACTAATAACTACTCATCAAACACACGAAAAATTTAATTGATTTGTGTTGACTAAAATAAACTTGGTTCACCATGAAACCATTCAGTTGATCTTTCCAGAACACAAGTGAGATATGTCTTATGTTGCTATTCACAGTAACGAGGGGAAAAGTCAATCAGAGTCCAACCCGTCTTCATATGTACGCGTTATTGTGATCTGTTTGGCAGTAACAGAAGTTGATAATCGTTGGTGGTCCATTGGAACGATTAGACGATCTTCGATAATTCAGGGGGAATTCAGGGATATGTAAGTTGTGGCTGCCGATGACTTCAAGTAGGCTTCTTGGTGAAGAACATAATTCAATACGAGAATCTGTAGAACTGATCACTCGATCACAACGAACGACGTTGAGAAACGCCGATAATGTACCGATTGGAATCAACAACATCACACCTGTAATTTTCCCATTCCCTGTAATCATGCATATGATTGCCATTAAACGTCCTGTACACTTCCAGCTGACCTTTCTAAGGAAACCAAGAGGTTCAGGGCTTCGAGATGTGTGTGACTTTGATCTGTTTCGTCTGAAGAGACAAAGTCTACAACCTGCATCCATCAAATGTATTATCATGTCACTAACTAATATGTCATATCTCACCTATTTCTTATCACTCGCTTCCTTCTCAAGAAGACGGATAACGACGACAGTGAAAATCATACTTCAGGTGGTTTACGAAACTGATATCTTCAACGACTAAATACTAAACCTAAGCTTTGGTCTCTGCTTCTAAATGATTTCCAGGTTAAGGCTCTAGAAGCTGAACTATTTACGATCATAACCAGTAGTGATGGCCTCACTAGTAGACTCCAAGGTTAACGGTGCGTAGCAGTCTGTAAATTTCCAACCGTGGTGTCATTGATTCTTGAAAAGATCTAAGATCCAAAGACTCCATGTCAGAAAAACAGAACCTGCAAAAATGCACAAACGATTATAAAAGAAAATCTACCTTCAATTGCAAAAGTTTGCATCGATACCCAAAATCGCGCCCTGCTATCCTCCGTGGACATGGAACATTTAGAATTCGTTGATGGTCAATTCCTCCTGAGAATAGTACACAAACCAGTTAAGCTTTATCACTAATAAATAGGCTAACACAGAGGCTACATTATAGACTGAGGATTCGAACGACATTTCAGTGTCACCTGATCAACATTATTCGTCCTTGTTGTATGAGATCTCAGGTGATGTATGAGATGCAACTCAAACGCGCCTTACTTTCTCCATCCTTGAACATTCTTGAATGAGTATTGACAGAACAGAAATAAAGGATGTAAAAGCCCCATCATAAAATACAGGGTAAGAGTGAGAGAACAACAAACTCAGAGTACTCGCAGAAACCCGGTAAGCAAGCCATCGCCGCAAACTCTTCTTATTAGAGGAATCAATCTGATAGACATCTCTAAATTTGTTGGTTCGGAGATTCGGGAAGATCGCAGCAGGCGAAAGCGTAGAATGACTATACATTACACCAACCGTTCTCCTTTCCAAAGAACTTCAAGCTTCTCTTTCGATAAACGCACAATCAATCTAGTTCAGAAGTGAAAATCTTTGATTTTCCTCGTAAAATCCGGATATTACAAACCTCTGACGCTTGTGAACACTTGTGAATTTTCATTTCATTTCCCACAAGTGGCAACAAGTTTCAACAGAAAACCGTGCACTTCCGCTCTGTGACATGCTGCATTCGCTTATTAAGTTGATTACAACAAATCGAAGACCTGCTGTTAAATTACAGACATATCTATGTAGTAGTGCTCAATTCTTACCTGTGACAAGATTTTTAAAGCATTTTTCCCAATAGGGAGTCATGAGTTACTTTTAGGGTTTTCAAATCTCTCCTGTACAGAAAGTAAATGAGAATAAATTGAACGGCCGTTTCATAGTAGATATTGGTATGAAGATATTTGTTGAAAACAAAATCCCTATCCATTGTAGTAAACTTGACAATTGACTTCCGGACGTGGCCGCCGAGATTCCATATCACCCTATTTCTTTTACGGGGATGTTTCAATTTTTATAAATGTAATCCTTGGGTATCAAAACACACCAGAAGCCTTTATGGCATTCCCGTACCAAGGTTCTATGGGTTAACGAACAACATTTTATGGTATTACCCTAAGAAATTTACAAGTTGCAAATTGTTGTTGACTCTTCCAATTTCATAAATTCTTATTCTTCTCGGGGTTTTGAGGTATTATAAAGATAGAATTTCTTTTAACTGGACATTCCGGTAAAATGTTTTTATGGACCCACCTAATTTTTGAGTAAAACTTTCAATGGTTTGGGGAATGAGTTTTATGGGACAGAATCCACTCCGGCTTATATATATATATATATATATGTGGATCAATTTCGAAACCCACTAATATATGGTGAAGGTTTCAGACCCATTTCCAAGGGCAATTTTCTCCGGAAATATTCAATGCCCGTCAACACTCCAAAAAGATAGTCCCTATGTTCTAGATGCCGTTTTTTTCTGCTGGTAATAGAACCGTATGCAATGTTGCTGGTTCTGTAGCCGATTTTCCAAGAAAACTCAGTGATTATGCAAAGAATTTGAGTATGAAACAGACTAGAGAGTCTCCATCACTCTGTGAGACCGAAGAAGTTTACTCTCTTATATTATGGAGTAGATTGTCATGCCCACTATACCATATACGTGGATAGCTAGAATTGCTAATCTCCTCTGCCTCGAGTAGTCATTTTGATCTATTGGTATGGAAGGGCTAATGGCACTTGATTTGCAAGGTATACAAAGGATTTCTCTTGGACTAGAGCAAAAAAGCCCAAAAACCAGATACCGGAGACGATAGAACCGGGTCTTTACCCCCACTTTGACGTCTAGGTACAACTTAAAAGTGAAGAAGATACGGCGAACGGCTTGTATGAGGACAAGAACAAGACCCAAAATAGTGCAGACTAGCATCAAGGTTCTAGTGTCAGGTGGCAGGTTGGCATATCCCCCTCCAACAAAGGCTCCTACTCCGGAAACTACACAAAATATGAGGGGCACAACCAGTTGAGCTTGTTCATGGGCGTAGGATACACTAAGTGATGTGGACGTGGTGTTATCAGTTCCGCCTGTGATGCGCTGGGTGTGCTGAGTGGTGAGCATGGTTGTGCCCAAACAGCATAGAATCGTGTACATAGAGAAGTAGAAGGACATGCAGTTGTAAGTCCAGAAGAACCTCACAGCTCTGCTGTTGTACTCGAAACCTGCTCCAAATGGCGGCTGCAACAAGGCGCCGAATGTTACTCCCCCTAACAACGTTGACGTCATTCATCAGAGGTTCATTTCCTGGCTGGCGCTCGAGCATGTCTAGAACAGAATGGAGATGAACCGAGCTATTCCCGAACTGTAAGCTGCATGACGACCTCAGCCACGCCAGATCCAGTGGGAGGACACCTGATTCGTTGTAGATGCTGGGCTTGAACCTGGGATGGTTGCAGAACTTCATGACCATTTTTCGGAGTGTCAAGGAACTGCAACAACGAATTGCGAGGTGAAGAGGGGTGTCTGACTCACAGGAAGCCTTATAGAATCGGTACGGTTCTGAATTCTTCACTTCCCACCAGCTATGCAAAGTCAATCCCGTCCATGGTGGCCGCGCGAGCGAAACTCTCGCTTTCAGTACGGCGTTCACATCCACTTCTCTGTGTGATATCAAAACATCGAACGTCTCCATAGATTCCGCTCTGATGGCACAGTGCAAAGGGCTCATTCCGCGGCCATCGGCTGTGAGGATATTCACATCTGCGCTAGGGCAATTTAAAAGGAGGAAAGAAAGAACCTCTGCATTGTCTTGTGTGGCAGCCAAGTGGAAAATCGTATGACCTCCCATCGAACATTAGTACATCAGGTACCGGTCCATGATTATTCCCCCGTTGGAATTTCTCAACGGCGCTGAGAACTTGCTAGAAGTAAACCATTTCGATTCTGCATCTAGTTTCTTTGATTCTGCCTCCAACCTCTGTCTGTCCCTGGTGTCCTTTCTTTCCCATTCCACCTCTGATAAACTTCCATCCGTTTTTCTCATTTCTTCCTCTATCCTCTTGTACTCTCTCCAAGTACCCTGTTGGGAATCCGCAGACTGTTTCTTCGGACAAAGGCCTGACCCCCTCTGTAGAACCTTGTCGCTCGTGAACAATTCAATAGGGCAGAATGCTCGCCAGGGTTCGGTGTCTATAGGTTTTGGGTCAGTACCAACTGCATGATTGATCTGGTCAGGCCACGCATCAATCAATTTTCTGACCAAGACCAAGTTGCAAATTCCCCTGGGCTTCATTACCTCCATAAGCAAAGGAGTAAGGTTCTGAACAGAGTCTCTTGGGCAGATGTAGATACCAGGAAATCTAATCAGTTGCTCGACAATGTTCTGGTGCCCTCCTCCTACTGCATAGTGCAAAGCTGATGTTAATGCCCGAGATAATGTGCCCAGCACATTATCTCGGGCATTAACATCAGCAGCACTATTTTTTTCATACCGTTGAAGTAAGGATATCACAATAGAATCATAGCCTCCATAAGCCGCCAAATGCAAGGCAGTGATGCCGTCTGATGTGGCCACTTCAACCTTCAGATTTGGCCAATGATCCAGGAGAAGAAATTCATCTACTACATCTATGTGCCCCATTGCTGCTGCAAGATGTAGTGGAGTGAAGCCTCCAACGGTGGTCGCATTCGCATCTGCACGATTCCGAAGCTGTTGGATGACTGTCACATCTCCCATCTTGGCATGTTTGTGCAAAAGCCTCATTCTCGTGACATCCTCCAAAATCGTTTCGAAGGAAACGTTTCTCGCTACAAACAGCTCAACGATGCCTAAGCCTCGTTGTTCCGGCTGCGATCCTTCGATCAACCGTTGTGTGAAGCTTTCCTGTGAAGCCTCAGTTTCTTGTCCCATTCTGTCTGAAATTTATTCGATAGGATATAGGGCGTCAAATGAACATTCAGATTTGTATTGGAACTGCACACATTCAATTATATAGAGTCAAAACAAGTCTGGCTTCTGACACACTGCATATCATTGAGCGACATGGAGGCGTGAAATCTTTGATAATACCTTGGGTAAGGCGAGGGTACTTTGCAAGCAGCGACGTCTTAATCCCGTAGATTTTAGATGACTGAACATGCATCACAGTAGCCTTTCCTTTTTGCAGCCTTCTCTAGCGATCGGAAGATTTTGTATCTTCGACAGAGAAAAGTCTCTGCTCCACAGCTGAGACCTCCATCAACGTTATCACCCTGCTCGAAGCTTTAATATTGGGCCCCGCTGTCAGTTCCATTCAGATCTGAAAGCATCGAGACACATGAATTTTGTCACCCCCTAAAATACTTGATCATAGTGAAACATGGGAATACGCCTGGGTGGAAATTTCCAAATGAAGTGGTGGACGAACCTACTTATTGACTCACACACGATACATAACGAAATATAAAAAACATTCGAACTGCTCAGAGCAAAATCAGACCAGCAAACTTGCGAGACATAGTTGGATACAGCCCGAAACGCACGTACCCAAAAAATTGAGTTGGAAGTGTCCCGCAAGAATTTGTACAAGTTCCACGATATGAATTGCGAGGATTGTAACAACATCCTCGCAATTCACCTCGTTACAGATCGTGCTGTCTCCATCCTTAATGCAGTCCTTTCGATCGGGGAGACCAATTTAGATCGGGATGACTATGCTCCAGACTTGAACATTCAAGTGTAAGCCAGAGTCTGGAAGACTCTTCCCCAAGGTCCAGTGTTATTGACTGTAAATAAGACCCAGAACACCGTCATATCTTTCCGTTTTGCTCAAGCAAAAGGAATTAATTCACATATTACTACACAGTCCTGCCGAAATCACTGAGTAGTATCACGGTCCTTTTCCTGCTCAATACGTGAGAAACTAGACAGTAGAAGATCAGAATTACTCATGCATAGTGCTATCAAACTAAACGAATGACGAAGTAAAATAACAAAAAGGATGGGAAGACCCCATCAAATCGTACAAGGAAGGAACCAAACCGGTAACAAACTCACCGCAATTCATCACTGTACAACTGGGAGAAGAAAAAGAGAAATTGACAAACCCAAGTCTTAACTCTGGGACTTATTTTCTAGAATTAGCGCGAAATCCTCTAGAATTTCCACCATAGATTGCGCAACTTGCGGTGGACAGCAACTACTGCAGGAGTTTGCAGGACTTGCTCTGTAATTTCGTCATTCCGGTGAACATCAGACACCTGGTACAAGTATTTGGACTTGCTTTGATTTTAAGTTATGTGCCACGTATAGTACGTTGTCTATTTCTTACAGACGAAACCTACTGGTAGCGTCAGTAGGGCAAACTCCGCAAAGAGATGTTACTGAGATTTTCGTAGCCAAAATACGATGACGAATTTTTAGGGTCCTATATTTCACTGTCTATTGTGGTTTTTATTATATGATTTGTTAAAATTAATATATGACGTATTTTCTTTTCTATCATCACACCACTTGCCACTTTTCACCTAGTCTTGCCATTTGTATTCATAAGTACTATCTCATGTTCAAGTGATGTTGACTCCATATTGTTCAGTAAATCTTTTGCAGTGGGTGTAAGAAATATGAACACATTAGTACAGACAATTTCTTAATTCATATAATTACATTAGATTGTTGTTGGATTTTTTAGTTTGTGATCATTCATTTATTGTAACTATATTGATATACACTAATTACAATATATATTAAGTAAAGGTAGAGGTACGTATACACTAATTAAGATACATTTGATTAGAGTGTTTATTTAAATAAAAATATATATACTTATTATATTAAAATTTATTAATGTATAATTTACTTACATGTCATATTGAAATTCATGAGAAAAAAATCTATGAGTGAGTGGTTGCAATGTACAATCCAAGTTAAAATAAATAATTTGGTTACGTTAAATTAATTGATTGAAAAATATACAATATTCCTATTGTGCAACTTTTTGTAAAAATATAATTTTCATTTATGATTTTTTAAAATTAATTTTTATACTCTTTAATTTTAAATGATTTAACTTTCAAATGTTATTTTGAATAAATTATTGAAATTTAGGTTTAAAAATAAAAAATATATTATTGGATGAAAAAATATATATATAATAACAAATATAAAAATATATTCAAGATTAATATTTTTTACCTTTATAAGTATTTAATAAAATTTCTAAAATATTGATTAGTTATTATATACGATACAAGTATAAATTAATTAAGGGTTCATAGTTATTAATTATATAGACATACTACAAACTTATTTTAAGAAAGACAGTGTGTTGTAAGCCGGTTTATATAACTTTCTATTTTACTTATGTAAGAAATGGATCATATATAAAAGATTTTTTTCCTCAAACCTGAGCAATGTACACATCATTCTTTGACACTAGATCTAAAGGTTTGCTACTTTATTGAAGCAACAACTTTAAGAATATAATGATTCTAAACAAGTCACAAATCTTTCACATAGTTGTGTCTCCATGGAAGAAAAACTTTGTGGTCAACAATTTAAGATCAGGAGGCCAGGTGCTATAATGCCTCATCGTTAGTTGTCTATCTGCAATCCATACCATGTAATCAGACCTACTTGCATCCTAATTGCATCAAGGATATTTTCACCGTGCAGTGGACATCGCATTGAGAGGAAATGTCAAATATGACATATGTCATCCTCTCAAATAACAATCACAAATCAATAAACTGGTTGCTCCACTAGATGATCCACATAACAGACATCTCAAGATTGCCTGCACAACTGCCAAGCTTGCATCCATAGTATCATCAATGTTTGGAAGGTGACATGATGCACTATTACGCACATGATCCTTCCTAATCACATCATCATGACCCTCTTATACCAAAATTCAAGAAGCTTAAATTTCACGTACTCGTAGAATCGTACGACTAGCCGTAACATCCAATGTGGTCGGTGCACAAATTTGTTTTGCTTTTGTGATTCTTGTTTTTTTTTATTTTTTTTTTTCTTTGGTTTACAAATATTACATTGTTGGTGGCAACCATGGAGCTTGGACATGCAAAGGTCTCTTCAAAACTTATGAAGCTCCAGATTTTTTGAAATGTGTTTGTTGGATTTTTCCCGGTGTCAGAAAGGTGCATATGCATTTTCTTGCTTGGAAGCACAATCTCAATCAAGAGTATCAGAAAAATATGAAAATGATTGATAAGATCTAGCACAATCATAAAAATTTTATGATTCGTGGAGGGGAGGAAAAACATGAGTCCTCATTGTGTTTTAAATATGCATGAAAATGCATGCTTCTCGACTTTGTTGAAGTCGATTGGAAAAGTGTCCATTAGTACAATGGGCTTTTCCAACTTGCATTTAGCTTGGATTCTATCTGGTCCCTCCTAGAAGATTTTTTACAAAGCACACATACATTGGAATTGAAGTGGTATAGTAAGGCAGCTTGGTTTCCAAAGAATCTGCTAAAGATATTCTTCAATGAATAATGGAGCTTGTAGAGTACATCAAGCTCATCGAGTGGAGGACACTCCATGGAATTTAGGAGGAGTTGAATGTTGTTAGCCTTCTAAATTGTATCATCTTGAAGAACATGTCCTTGGAAAAAATGACAAAAAGTCTATGTGAATCAAGGATCTGTCCAAAATTTAGATTTTCTTTATGTCGCTTTCCTATCAATTGGATTGGAGCACATGGATAAAAAACTTCCATGAGGACACAACTCTATAGTCACTGAAGTCTTTAGAGCCTACTCTTTGTGACCATGTGAAATCAATAACCCATGGCCAACCATGGTAATTGGATGTCCTAGTCTCCCATATGATCTTTCTCCTAGCCAAACTTTCTAAATCCTCTCTTCACCATCTAAAAAACTCTCTTTGCTAGACCATAAGCCTAAGGATGATCTCTTGAGATGGTAAGATGTTTGATCAACGCTCGATCACACAAAGCCTGAATCTTGTTCAAAAACTCAATACCCTGATCAGTCAACACTTCTTCTAAAGCACCAAATCAGCTAAGCACCGTAGCTAAGAACACATAAGATGTTCCCTCACTTGACTTGTCAGAAAATGCCACCAACTCAATCCATTTAGAAAAATGTCCATCACCAACACATATTGATGATGTCGTATAGTCAATAGAATAGATATTGCAAAATCCAAGCTCCAATGATATCATGTTCCATAATCGATAGAGGATGTAATTGTGGTGTAGGGGCATTGAATGATGCTCGAGCACTATCATATACTATATATCTGACCACAAGCTGTTACATCTCAGTTTCCATACCTCTTTATAAATAGTGACATTGAAGTAAGTTATATATCTGCTTCACTCCAAAATGACTTAACTCGTCATGAGCATGTCTGGCCAATTGTGCTTTCTGAGATGGAAGTGGCATAACATGAATGCTGCATCAAATGGAAAGATAGACATTTTCTTAGAGTATGTCTACCTTTCCATCTGAACCGTTGAGCTTATGTAAAACTCGATCCTGCTTCTTGACAATCAAAGTGCTCATCAAAACACATGTACGAAGATACTCCAACACCAACACGTTGTCATGGATGTCTTGGCTTACAATCAAACCGTCCTTAGTCTCAGCGTCCAAGGATAACAAATTCGCTCTATGACCCAAGAGAGATATCACATAGTTCTCTAATACCAACATATTCAAAAAGGTAGATGCATGCCAACCTGACATCATCTCGTCATCGGTATCACTGTGACATCGAACCTCGGTTTCATCAACTTGATTTGTTCATGAGTTTTGACTTAACCCATCCACATCACGATTCACCACTCCATGTATATGAACAATCATAAAATCATACTCATGTAGGATAAAAGTCCATCATGCAAGCTTTCATGAAACTTTATGTGATTCCATCAACCATTTCAATGGTTGATAATGAGTGATGATAGTGAAGTAGTTTCCAAACAAATAACATCTAAAATGTGTCACCGCTCAAACAACTCTCAAACATTCTCCTTCATAAGAACTATACTTTGACTCCGTTTCATTGTTGGAGTCACTTGCATAAGCTACTACAAACTCATTCCTCTCATCATCATGTCGGGTAAGCATTGCTCCCAAACCCAACATACTCCAATCATTATGTACTTGAAAGAAATGATCCCTCATAGGTCTCCTCAAAATAGGGGCAGATGTCAATCTTTCCTTGAGCTCAACAAAAACTCTCTCATGTTCATCTCCCCAATGCCACTCTTCATCTAGCTTTGTCAGCTTTGTCAAGGCTTTGTGCTAAATCCTTGCACATATCAATGATAGAATTTTGCAAGTCCTAGAAAGTCTTGCACCCTATTCACATATGAGAGTTGTGGAATATGCAAGATTGCTTCCACCTTGGTTTGCTGAACTCCCAATCCTCCTGGATATATGATATGACCCACGTATTCTACCTGCTCCTGAAAGAACTTACACTTTCTATGAAGCAACTTGAGGCCATGAGCAATCAATTGCTCAAATACCTCTTGCAAATGTATCTCATGCTCCATCTTTGTAGCACTATATACTAGAATATCATAGATGTAGGCTCAGGCACAATCAAATCCGGCTAGAATACTATCCATCACTCTTTGGAACTCAATAGGTGCATTTTTCAGCACAAGAAGTTCCACAAGAAGTTCCATTAATACAACACATTCTCACAAGAACTTCCATTAATACAACACATCCTTGCCATGCAAATTAATTTTCCAAAAGACTATCTTGGTCTCATCTTCATCTCGAATCTGTAGTTGATGATATCCTGCTCATAAATCCAATGTAGTGAAAACTTTTGCATGCCCAACCGCATCAAAGATCTTCTCAAGTGTATGCATAGCATATCGTTCAAATTGTGTTTGTCAATTGATAGACTGATAGTCACCACACATGCGTCTATCTGTATAATTGCCATGTTTATCCTTCTTGACTGACATCACCATAACTGAGGCATACTCTTCACTAACTCAGCCTCAAGGCTAAGTAGTTTTAAAACCTATTTCGAAACTTCCACACCATACATTTTTCTTCTGTTGTAACTTTAAGACCAATTTTAATATCTCCTCTCAATGCTCACTAGAGATAGAAGACATAATATCTAGTTGCTAAACGACAACCTCTTGAGTAAAAAGCTTTTTTTGCTATCTCATGCGAGGCTCCACTCTCTCAATGTTAACCACTCCTCCTATTGTAGATGGAACCTGTTGTGTTGTATCACAAAGATCTATAGTGGTAACTACTGCTTGCTCTATGCAAAAAACTCCGACCATACTTGAAGAAGACTCTACCTCTCCTTCTCTAACATCCCTATAACACCAAGGATGAGATTTTGGATACTTCTTGCCCCTAACTTTTGCCTTCACCATCTCGGTAGGCAAAGAGGTTACCAATGGTCTTGCAATCACATATGTGGACCATATGCGTCTCTGCTAAGCCAATTAAAGGCTCACAATCCATGTGAAAAAATTTATGCCTATAGTCTAACCTAACTCCTGACGTCGTGATGCCTCTAACAATGTAGAAACTGATGTAGTAGTAGTACAAAATCCCATAGATCACTCTATCTCTTCAGTGTTGTGTTCCACTAGCCATTGTGAACAACAATCCCATACAAGTCAAGGTCCTCCCTCTCTTTAGTCATGGAAAGGTGGATAATTCAACAACGTGGATAATGCAGCTCTTGGCTCCATGGGCGACCTATTACCATAAACCATTGCATGACACTGTCTAAACACATCCAAAATACTCTCCACTATGAGATGTGATGGCCTCTCCACTCCGTCATATGCTCATAATAACACCTCCATTGGAAGAGGATTTGTCCAACATAAACGTGAACAATGTGCACGAGATCCTACTCTCACCGCATCTAGCAATACCGTTGATCCAATCCATGAATGCACCTGATGTGTACTCGTAATCATCCGTGCACATAGAACATTTTCCAAAAGTTATGCTAGAAAATAGATATGTTGTGACTAGAGAGATCGTAACACACGTAACATCTTCCAAAACATGCCAGAATGTGAATCATGTAGCCCATGATCATAAGCAGCCCATGTGTGTCCATTACATGACCTTCCTGTAATAACCAAATGCATGGTGCCATGTCGAGCAAGGTCTTGTGCCCCTAGCAACAAAATATCTAACAACAAGGCTTGTTGATATCCTTGAACCGCCAATAATGGTAGAAGATCTCTATATCTCGGCACTAACAGTGCCAAATGGCGTAATGACACGCGTTTCAAAATCTCATCTCTCTCCATATACAAGTATCGATGTAGTCATATGCTAGACTGCAAAACAGTAGCCAAACTTGTGATGATCCCTTCAAACAGATCCACCATACATATACCTTCCTTTTTAATACTACCAAGCAATATGTGTCGTATCTAAAGGTGACAACATAGTGGAAGTGGTAATAACTTCCTTTGTCTCCTCTATCTCCGGAGCAAAATACTCACTCCAAGCTTGATGTATGAGTTGATTTTCCATTTTTTGTAGCTGCATACATGAAGTATCTAGTGATTCATCCAATGGGGATGACACTACTCCACTAAGATTTGGCATGATAGCCACATCTTCTTGACTAGAACTATCATGTGCATCCATGTAACTCTCCAACAAATCACCAAGCCAAGTAATACAAGTACTGAAGGCTGCAATATATGTCAAACCTCCACTTGGTAAAGGACTAGAACCGGTTATGAATCGTACAGGTAATCGGCTCACTCGGCCCTCACTAGATTGCCCACTTGACCGATAAGGGGTGGTCTCCTCCCAATAATCAATGCTAAATCCTATCCCGTTTATCATTGCCGCGTCCACCAAACTATCATCGGACTCTCCAAGTGTAACTACAACACGTGCTCGCGTTGTAGAGCTATCCATGACATGATCTGGTTGCACTTGCACAGTCAACTCCATCTGGATGATGTATGATGATAGGGCATAACTATGCACTTGATGACACCATGGTATACTTGTAAGCCGGCCTCACTTATAACTCTATCATTCCAGCAGCGGCAACTTTCCAAGTTCCACTAGCAGCTGTCATGATCCCAAGATCAACACTACAAGTGCTATCACTTTGCTTCTGTAAAGTGTGGGTGCCAATCGTAGTACATGGGATGAAGACACCCCTAACGCCAATAAATCCTTGGTTGAGAAGACAAGAGAATGAACAAGAGTCTTTTCCGTCCCCAACATTGCGCTAGATGCTACCTCAGACGATGTTGATGGCTAGTCCCTACTTGCTCCATCTCCAAGTACATCAACATTGGCTTGATGTACTTGGAGATGGAGCAAGTAAGGACTAGCCATCTCTCTAGTAGGTCATCTAGAAGTCATGGATGAGGTATTCAATGCCTGAGACAATGTGAATGACTGAGGAAGTCTAACTTGTCGGCTACCCTCCCCTCTTTGTGGATCCAACTCCAAGGATGCTCCTCTAGACTCAATAGTATGTGGTGCACTATGAATCACAACGATTGCACATGGTTGTGCCGCTATGCACATGTACTGTACAACATCTCCATAATATGATGTAGAGTCACTAGCTTTAGAATTTGATCTTTGTTGGGCTATAGCCACACTTGATATCTTATGCTCCAACTACTTCATTCGAGATGCCATATTCACCTCATGGCATCTCGAATGGATAGCAATGGTCTCGATGCGGCACCTTCATCACTCTATATGGATGGTCGAGACTATCCCACATGTTTACCATAACCACTATGGATTTGCGTTGTAGACTGGTAATTTGAAGGAGTCGATGAAGTTGGTGAATCCTTGCTGAACCCAACAGTCACCACTCTGTCTTCTTGCATGTTGAGCTCAACACGCTCATCAAGACAAAACACAATGGCCAACGTAGGTGTTGTCTCATGTAGTAAGGTACCATCTCTCACTCTACATCTCAACTCCATGTCCAATATCCCAATATTGAACAGCTTGTGCCTCTGTCACCCCATGGGTAACACTGATCAACCAACATATTGGACTATATGCCTCTCAAAGACTCTCCCCAATCTTCCGTTGAAACTTCTGCAAGCCTCGTAGCTTGTCAGTTCTCGCCCCTTGGTAGTCTCTCCTCAATTGTGCAAAGAACTCCATATAGAGTTAAAAGTTGGGACCTCTGAACTCTTTCCAACTCGTATCATCAGTGTCAGGTATAGAGAATGAACTCACACCACCAAACACTGTATCCAAAGTAATAGAAATGTAGTTTGGAGCCCAGTATTGTCTCCAGAAATCTATCTCCTCAATGTGTTCACACCGGAATTTGTGATAATCATCCATCGACAAAGCCTCCAAATGCAAGAATAATCTCTTCCAAGCCATAAACAAACTAAACAACCTAGAGTTGTGCATCCGTCGTAAATCACACTATGAATCAAACTCATGTATGAAGTCATCCAACTCAATACTGCCAACTGTACCCAAATATCTTCTCAAACCCTTGGTGGTCCCATAGATATCGTCCATATCTGACAACAATGGTGTGGGTACACACTCCAAGATATCACCAAGCTCAACTCCGTCACTCTTTGAAACCAAATCAAAGTCTTTTGTGAACCTAAAAGACCAAGGTTGGTACCGCACTCCACTACGGGTGTACCCGATGCTTACCTCAACAGTCTCTTCTTTGGAAACTCCACAAAACTCCATTGTGACACTAATGTATCACCTCCGTAATCGTATAAGAATAGGTCCCTAATTCAAAAACCACAACACAAGATACTCGAGGCACCACAAGGTGCTAACACAAGGGCAACATGAAACTTGCCATCACGATAAGCACTCACCTAGACTACAAGTCCACAAGTTCTATCTTACAGGGGAGAAACATGGATAGTCTGACTGGTTTGCAAATCCATACTCACTATCGGTTATACAGAGGAGCACTAACACTCCAAACAACAAAGCACCAATACAAACAAACATGGTGTACTAACAAGAAACAAAGATGGAGGTATAACAATCACAAGAAACATAAATAACAATACTCCATCTCAAAAACATCCATCAAAAGGGTCAAGCCAATCTAATCCGGACTAACATAGCCTCAAAAGGGCATTAAAAAAAACTAAAACTCAATTCCTGAGGTATTCTGCTCTTTAGATCCATACTTTGACATTGGTTATCCAGCTATATAAGATTTTGCCTTCAACTAGTCTTTTTTAATTCCCTACCTAATGCAATTTTTTTCCCCGCAAAGGGACAATGTTTGAAACTTCTACTGAACTTTAAAAATCTTCAACTCCAATTTCAGACCCCTTAACATCAAAATTTTGCAATTCAGACATTGTTAGACTTGTGCCAAATATTTTTTGCCACATCTTCTATCACCCCATCAAATTTTAGATCAAATGGACACTATATGACAATCTAATACCCAACCGTTCCTTTTTTTCAACCCAAAAATTTCAAAACACCAAATATTGAACTTCAAGCACTTTTGTCCAAAAAAATTTTTGGTCAATCTTATTTTATAGCCCCAAGATAACTATGAACATCGACTCACTTTGTCAATTTTCAGCAGCATTTTCACCCTTGAAAATTCTTGATTTGGATTTACACACTATAATAAAAAATACAGAAATTCAAGATCGATCACATCACGTTGCACAGTCAATAGCAAACAGATCAAATGTATAATATATCTAAAGTCACCATAACACATTCAACACTCCAATAAATCATAGTTTTCATCACATTATCCTATTTGAGTTTTTGAAGTTATCTTTTCTACTCTCAAAACGTCCACAAGGACACTCCGCTCATAACTAGAGCATAAAAAAGAAATTATAGTGGAGCAAAATCCACCTTCAAAGACTCCTGGTTCTCGCACTAGCTACTATCCACCATAGCCACACTCTCAAAGTCTCAACTTGAAAAACTGCACTCCAAGGAGCCCTAATTTGAACTCTACCCCTTGAGTCCTAGGTCTCCTAACGGCACTGTCAGTTCTAACGATAGTTCTAGTGCAAATGACGCTTACTGTACAATCGACTCTATCTGCTATATCCACTCCTAACTAGAGATGCCGTTACATAAGTCAAGATGCCTCCTTCATGATAGGTACTTTTTGTCATTTTTTTCTAAAAGAAATAAATCTCAATTTTTCTGATTTATTTGGAGCAAATTTTTAAAAAGAATTGATTTTAAAGCTTAATCAAGTATAAAATTTAACCCATTTTGTAATAAATGCAAACAATTATTAACATAAAAAGTTGCAAAAATTAAAGTATTCAGGAATTTTTAATTTTTTAATTTAATTTAACCAAAAAATTTGAAGGTTAATACATATTTATTTTAAGTAGGATAAAAAAATTTTCCTTCTTTGCCAAAGAAGTTATTATGACATGCTTTAATATCTATCATATGTAAAAATTTTACACAGTGATCAATGGTACCACTATTGGTATGTAATTCTCTTTCAAATATTTACAGCAATCACATGTAACTTAATGAGAGTATATGTCCTTTAATGTCTAACTGGTGTATATTAGTGTTGTATACACTAAATGAGGGACAAAGAGCCATAAAATCCGAAAGCAAATATCGTAGATACACTAATTATGAAATTGTCTGTAGTGTCTAGATTCAAATGAAATCTAACCATAAATCATCTTAAAACAAATTAACATTTTGTGCGGAGGTTTCTGTATCTCCCCGTGGTTCTTTTAAATATCATAATGTCATATGTGTCAGTTAATGTCATAGCCAATAAGACTGAAATTTCATAGGTGTACGGATAACTTGGAACCCTTAACAGGAACCCGAGAAAGTATAATAACAATAGGAATGGGAAGACCCATCAAAACAAAACATATAACAAGGATGGAACCAATTGCTGATTAACAAATAGGTTAACTTGGATGGATTTGTTCGCGCGCGCTGCAAGGCGCTGCAGAACAATGGCGAGGAACGTCTTGTTGCAGGTGCAGGCAGGGGCTGAGGACAAAGAAAAGCAAAGCGTTAGAAAGCTGTGGATGCTGTGCTGTGCTAGCAGCACATTGAGTGTCAAAACCACATAGCCAAGCATTTGCTGCTACACTGCAGTAGTACTAGTACTTCTGCAGTAAAGAAACTGATGTGAGGCTCAGACAGTCTCAGTGCGATCCATGAACGATGGCGCGCTGTGCTGTGAGCGTGAGGCGCATGATTTCGAGGATCATTGACCAAACAGTGTGCGCGTGGATAAAACTTTTCAACAAACAGAATAGAATAGAGAAGAGCACGTACCAGAACCAGTGATCAAACAGAAGGATGTGATTTCCAGCTTCGGTGCTCTGCGAGGCACTTCTCTCATCAGTGCACTGACTCACAAGGCAGTGTTTAGGTGACGATACTTCATCAGATCACAAGGCCAGTGAGCGCTAGTTAGAGCCACCATGTACATTCGGAACTCTATAGTGAATTTTGAGACGAGTAATTCCCCGCAAACTCCGTTTCTAGCCGCACTGCTGCCAATATCCGAGCTGTTATTCGTGCAATTCCCCCATTCAACAGTACCACAAACTTGTCGGCATTGTCTCAGAACTACAGAAGAGTCAGAATTTCTGTTCGTAGGAGCAGGTAGTTGTATCATGGTAGTCAGACGTTCTCGGGGACTTTCTGCTGCATGGGAAACAGGTTATGCAGACGCAAAAGAGATGTCCACAATAAACTATAATCTCCTTACATACATGTACTGTCGATTGTTGGATCTTCTTGCACGCACGATTTTTAAGAACTTCGAGAATTCTAACCTTGCAACACGGACTTGAATAGATGCTATAGAAACCGGGAAACTTCGTTGATGAAACTATCTTCAATTACAGTACTATTATTTTCACGTAGTTTTCGGAATTAAATAATAACACGATCTAGAAAGTAACAGAAATTAAAAATCTTGCAGCTGCGTGCGTCAGAGTTTACCAACGACTTGATGAATTGTTTGCAAACGGACAAAATTGCAAGGACGGGCGTTGTGACGAATCCATTTTCATTTGGTAACTCCACTGTATATTTGTTTGAATTATATTTGAGATAAGTTTGTTAGTTGATTAGAAAAATTGTGCATTCATACATGTAAGGTTGCAAGTATGTGACATATCATTATTCAAAGTCTATTGTTTTGGTCTTGATAACTTTTGGAACATTTCTATACGTGTTGAAGTGGTGTGATGATAGAAAAGAAAATACGTCATATATTAATTTTAACAAATCATATAATAAAAACAACAAGACAGTGAAATATAGGAACCTATAAATTCGTCATCGCATTTTGGCTACGAAAATCTCAGTAGCATCTCTTTGCGGAGTTTGCCCTACTGACGCTACCAGTAGGTTTCGTCTGTAAGAAATAGACGACGTACTATACGTGGCACATAACTTCAAATCAAAGCAACTCCAAATACATGTAGACCACCTCACGGAGTACCAGGTGTCTGATGTTCACCGGAATGACGAAATTACAGAGCAAGTCCTGCAAACTCCTGCCAAGTAGTTGCTGTCCACCGCAAGTTGCGCAGTCTATGATGGAAATTCTAGAGGATTTCGCGCTAATTCTAGAAAATAAGTCCCAGATTTAAAACTTGGGTTTGTCAATTTCTCTTTTTCTTCTCCCAGTTGTACAGTGATGAATTGCGGGCGGTGAGTTTGATAGCACTATGCATGAGTACTTCTGTTCTTCTACTGTATAGTTTCTCACGTATTGAGCAGGAAAAGGACCCTGATACTACTCAGTGATTTCGGCAGGACTGTCGTAGTAATATGTGAATTAATTCCTTTTGCTTGAGCAAAACGGAAAGATATGACGGTGTTCTGGGTCTTATTTACAGTCAATAACACTGGACCTTGGGGAAGAGTCTTCCAGACTCTGGCTTACACTTGAATGTTCAAGTCTGGAGCATAGTCATCCCGATCTAAATTGGTCTCCCCGATCGAAAGGACTGCATTAAGTAAGGAGACAGCACGATCTGTTACGAGGTGGAGCAGAGAATTTTTTCTGTCAAAGACACAAAATCTTCCAAGGCTGCAAAAAGGAAAGGCTACTGTGATGCATGTTGAGTCATCTAAAATCTACGGGATTAAGACGTCGCTGCTTGCAAAGTAACCTCGCCTTATCCAAGGTATTATCAAAGATTTCACGCCTCCATGTCGCTCAATGATATGCAGTGTGTCAGAAGCCAGTATTGTTTTGACTCTATATAATTGAATGTGTGCAGTTCCAATACAAATCTGAATGTTCATTTGACGCCCTGTATCCTATCGAAGTAAATTTCAGATAGAATGGGACAAGAAACTGAGGCTTCACAGGAAAGCTTCACACAACGGTTGATCGAAGGATCGCAGCCGGAACAACGAAGCTTAGGCATCGTTGACCTGTTCGTAGCGAGAAACGTTTCCTTCGAAACGATTTTGGAGGAAGTCACGAGAATGAGGCTTTTGCACAAACATGCCAAGATGGGAGATGTGACAGTCATCCAACATCTTCGGAATCGTGCAGATGCGAATGCGACCACCGTTGGAGGGGGCCACCACATCTCCCACTACATCTTGCAGCAGCAATGGGGCACAAAGATGTAGTAGATGAATTTCTTCTCGTCGATAATTGGCCAAATCTGAAGGTTGAAGTGGCCACATCAGACGGCATCACGGCCTTGCATTTGGCGGCTTATAAAGGCTATGATTCTATTGTGATATCCTTACTTCAACGGTATGAAAAAAATAGTGCTGCTGATGTTAATGCCCGAGATAATGTGCTCGGCAGAACAGCTTTGCACTATGCAGTAGGAGGAGGGCACCAGAACATTGTCGAGAAACTGATTAGATTTCCTGGTATCCACATCTGCCCAAGAGACTATGTTCAGAACCTTACTCCTTTGCTTATGGAGGTAATGAAGCCCAGGGGAATTTGCAACTTGGTCTTGGTCAGGAAATTGATTGATGCGTGGCCTGACCAGATCAATCATGCAGTTGGTACTGACCCAAAACCTATAGACACCGAACCCTGGCGAGCATTCTGCCCTATTGAATTGTTCACGAGCGACAAGGTTTTACAGAGAGGGTCAGGCCTTTGTCCGAAGAAACAGTCTGCGGATTCCCAACAGGGTAATTCGAAAGAGTACGAGAGGATAGAGAAAAAAATGAGAGAATGGGATGGAAGTTCATCACAGGTGGAAGGGGAAAGAAAGGACACCATGGACAGTTGGAGGCAGAATCAAAGAAACTAGATGAAGAATCGAAATGGTTAATTTTTAAGCGAGTTATCACCGCCGTTGAGAAATTCCAGCGTGGTAACAATCATGGACCGGTACCTGATGTACGAATGTTCGATGGGAGGTCATACGATTTTCCACTTGGCTGCCACACAATGCAGAGGTTCTTTCTTTCCTCCTTTTAAATTGCCCTAGCGCAGATGTGAATATCCTCACAGCCGATGGCCGCGGAATGAGCCCTTTGCACTGCGCCATCAGAGCGGAATCTATGGAGACGTTCGATGTTTTGATATCACACAGAGAAGTGGATGTGAACGCCGTACTGAAAGCGAGAGTTTCCCTCGCGCGGCCACCATGGACGGGATTGACTTTGCATAGCTGGTAGAAAGCGAAGAATTCAGAACCGTACCGATTCTATAAGGCTTCCTGTGAGTCAGACACCCCTCTTCACCTCGCAATTCGTTGTTGCAGTTCCTTGACACTCCGAAAAATGGTCATGAAGTTCTGCAACCATCCCAGGTTCAAGCCCAGCATCTACAACGAATCAGGCGTCCTCCCACTGGATCTGGCGTGGCTGAGGTCGTCATGCAGCTTACAGTTCGGGAATAGCTCGGTTCATCTCCATTCTGTTCTAGACATGCTCGAGCGCCAGCCAGGAAATGAACCTCTGACGAATGACGTCAACGTTGTTAGGGGGAGTAACATTCGGCGCCTTGTTGCAGCCGCCATTTGGAGCAGGTTTCGAGTACAACAGCAGAGCTGTGAGGTTCTTCTGGACTTACAATTGCATGTCCTTCTACTTCTCTATGTACACGATTTTGTGCTGTTTGGGCACAACCATGCTCACCACTCAGCACACCCAGCGCATCACAGGCGGAACTGATTACACCACGTCCGCATCTCTCCGTGTATTCTACGCCAATGAACAAGCTCAACTGGTTGTGCCCCTCATATTGTGTCTAGTATCCGGAGTAGTTGCCTTTGTTGGAGCGGGATATGCCAACCTGCCACCTGACACTAGAAACTTTATGTTAGTTTGCACTATTTGGGGTCTTGTTCT
Source organism: Marchantia paleacea (assembly GCA_014180765.2). NCBI lineage: Eukaryota > Viridiplantae > Streptophyta > Marchantiopsida > Marchantiales > Marchantiaceae > Marchantia > Marchantia paleacea. The sequence continues at coordinate 1,395,593 of MUAA02000030.1, forward strand.
TGTCTTCATACAAGCCGTTCGCCGTATCTTCTTCACGCTGAAGTTTTACCTGGACGTCAAATTGGGGACAAAGACCTGGTTCTATAATTTACAGTATCTGATTTCTTTTCTCTCTAGTCCAAGACTAATCGTTTGTACATTTTTGATACCAAAACCCGTTAACCTTTCCATACCAATAGATCAAAATGACTACTCGAGGGAATGGATATTAGCAATCCTAGCTCTCCACGTATATGGTATAGTGGGCATGACAATCTACTCCATAATATAAGTGAGTAAACTCTCTTATATTATGATGGAGACTCTCTAGTCCTGGTTCATACTCAAATTCGTGAATCTCTGTATTGCACGAACCTAATTCGGAATGCATGTACAAAATCTTGTATTGTAAGTTTTATTCGGTCAATCAGGTTTTATGATATATTCTAGCAGGTGATTTACACATGGTTTCCTTGTTTATTTTTAGGAAGCGAGTGAAAAGAAATAGGTGAGATATGATATATTAGTTAGTGACATGATTATACATTTGATGGATGCAGGTTGTAGACTTTGTCTCTTCAGACGAAACAGATCAAAGTCACACACATCTCGAAGCACTGAATCTCTTGGTTTCCTTAGAAAGGTCACCTCGAAGTGTACAGGATGTTTAATGGCAATCATATGCATGATTACAGGGAATGGGAAAATTTCAGGTGTGATGTTGTTGATTCCAATCGTTACATTATCGGCGTTTCTCAACGTCGTTCGTTGTGATCGAGTGATCAGTTCTACAGATTCTCGTACTGAATTATGTTCTTCACCAAGAAGCCTACTTCAAGTCATCGGCAGCCACAACTTACATATCCCTGAATTCCCCCTGAAGGAGCGAATTATCGAAGATCGTCTAATCGTTCCAATGGACCACCAACGATTATCAACTTCTGTTACTGCCAAACAGATCACAATAACGCGTACATATGAAGACGGGTTGGACTCTGATTGACTTTTCCCCTCGTTACTGTGAATAGCAACATAAGACATATCTCACTTGTGTTCTGAAAAGATCAACTGAATAGTTTCATGGTGACCCCAAGTTTATTTTAGTAAACCCAAATCAATTAAATTTTTCGTATGTTTGATGAACAGATATTAGTTATAATTTCGCATTACCGCCTGATAGGTCTATCAGGCGGTAATTTAGAGTTTACTCAGTGAAGACAAAAAACAATTCATGGATGCCATGAGGGTCTACCTAGTCTACGTGTTTAGTTCGTTTGATTACTTGATAAGTTCGCCTCGTACTCAGTAAGAGAATCCCTTAGTGGGATTATGTTGATCTTTAGTATGTTTATGTCAATATCAAACCGTGAGTTGTGCAGGGCTTTACGACTCGCACCAGCTATTTTCTCCACAGCGATGAGATCCATCCATCTACATCTTCATTATTGACATACGAGTGTGGTATCACTTTAGATGCAGCAGGTGTTCATATGACTCGTTGTCCATTCGGAGGGCAGAGGATAGCTACCCATGATGACATTAGGGATGTGGTGTTTACTATGGTGCGAGAGGGTGGATAACTCACATGGGGAGAACGTTGGTATGCCTTGCAGTCGACTAGGGTTAGGGCAGACCTGTACTTGGTTTGGGAGGACCAGGTCACTGTGGCTGATGTGGTGGTTATCGATCCTACTAGAGACACATTTTCAGAGGGGGTGATCACCCATCATCCAAGATGGGCAACGAGTGGAGCGTTACCAGCCAAGGTCTCCAAGTATCGAGGTATGCAAAGAGGTCACCTCTTTGTTCCTCTAGCTTTGGAGTTATATGGAGCTATGGACACCGACTTCGACATGTTTGTGAGGGAGTGCGCGAGAGCCTCCCATACTAGGCGACATGGGGTATAACTCTCTTTAGATTACTGTATAGCCTATTTTAGGCAACGTGTTTCCATTGCTCTACAGATAGTACTAGCTGATGAAATCCATAGGAGAGCAATCACGTTAGGTGATGATTCTTGGGATGCTATATTGTTTGTAGACCTTTTGACTTGGATAGTTCACATATCTTACGAGTTGTAGTACATATTTCCCCGTGTGATACTATTGGGGTCTAGCATCATGTTACTGGTTTGGTTCATCCTTGTAAGATTTGATGGGGTCTTCCCATCCCTTTTGTTATTATACTTTCTTGGAATTGAGATTATCTATCTATTTTTAGTGTAAGATTTTAACAATTCATGGATGCCATAAGTTCGTAGTCTGATGTGGTTGTTGATATGTCAACAAGGGAGCATTGCTGGAATTCAAGCGAGGAATTCTCGGCGACCCGCTTGGACGTTTATCCAGCCGGATAAACGTCCAAGCGGTCCTGCAAACTTGACCAACTTGTGCTCATGGACTGGCATCTTTTGCAGTAACTGAGGGCGTGTGGTGGCTCTAGTACTCTCGGAAGAACGGCTCACTGGTACTCTAAGCAGAAGTTTGGGCAGCCGGACTTATCTCGTTCATCTTAATCTTGCTTGCAATATACGTTTTGGGAAATTGTAGCAAGCTCCGTTTGTTGGCTGTCTCGCACAACATGCTTACTGGGAAGATACCTCACGAGCTCCAGGATACCTCCAGAGGTGGGCAGACTGTCGACTCTGCAAGAACTGTCACTCCGGGAGAACCAATTCTACGGAGTTGTAGCTAATTCGCTCGGTACTTGCTCCAAGCTTCGACCTGTAGCTGCGTCAAGCAACAACCTGTCTGGAAGTATACCATCCGAACTTGGAAAGCTTGACAGTCTGCAGGAATGACATCTTTCCAACAATTCACTAGCAGGGGTATATCAACTTCTCTCTGCAACTGTTCGTCGTTGAAGATTCTGGCCCTCAACGACAACTTCCTCAGTGGCAAAATCCCCAAGGAGATTTGGAAATTGCATTCTTTACCGGAGCTCTTGCTCAGTGAAAACCAGTTGAAAGGTTCAATACCAATCTCCATTTTCAACTGTACAGCTTTGGAATACATTTATCTCAAATCCAACACATTGGAAATTGAAATTGCGCCTGAGATTGGTGATCTGAAGAAATTACTCATATTATCCTTGGGAAACAATCGGTTTCAGTTCTTTGGAACGGTGTGTCGAATTGAGGCAATAGGACGTTGTCTGGACGTAGGAGGCAACAGTCTATCAGGAGCATTGCCCCACTCTAGGCAAAGTCTTCTGCCTGAGCTCGTGGTTCTGACGTTGAGTCAAAATACGTTTGAGGGGGAAATTCCAAGTTGGGTCTGGAAGCTGAGTAAGTTACAGGTATTGATTCTAGGGCATAATCGCTTCAGTGGAAAGCTTCCGACAACGTTCCATGAACTTGACGGCTTCAAAACAACAACTACGGAGGAGGCTGGAGACGGACCGACTATGAAGTTCGCCGTTGTAAGTTCTTATGGGATTACCGTGGAGTTTTCAACGTATGTGTGGAACAAAGGTCGTTCAGAAGCGTTATCTTGCATACTAAGATCTTTGCCTTCTTGGACCTCTCCGGGAATCAACTAACAGACAATATTCCATCAGGATTAGGTATATTGAACGAATTCAGGAGCCTCAACTTGTAAGAAATGGTTTGAGCGGAAGGATTCCGCCGGATTTACCGAACATGACCTCACTCCAATCCCTCGACTTATTTAACAACTTCTAGCGGAAGCATTCCCGATAGTATTGCCACGATGGATCAGCTGTCAGTCGTGAGACTTTCGTGGAACGATCTTTGGGATGGCATCCCATCAAACTCAATGGACTTCCGATCAAACATCAAATTTCTTGATATGCTTGCTTCTTTCCACTATAACATTAGTATAAGTAACAGTTCTTGTTAATTATATTACTCATGACACAATTTCATAGAGGGTGATCAACCTTCTTGAGTACGGGCAGCAAGTGGACCGGGAGCAGCCAATGTCTCCAAGTGGAGAGAGTTCATATTTTTATTCCTCTAGCTTTGGAGTTATATGATCTATGGACATCTACTTCTACATGTTGGTGAGTGAGTGCACGAGAGCTACATTCTAGGCGACATAGGGCACGAGAGCAATCCATAGGACAGCAATCACGTTAGGTGATGCTTCTTCAGATGCATGGACATTGCTTTACTTTGAGAGCGTCTTGTTGTATAAGAACTCTCCTAGCCCTCGTGTGAGTCGGTACTCTCTCTTTCTTCTCATCATCACTCTACATTCGAATTCATTGTAGCCGGTAAACTCTAATGGAAGAAGATTATGGTATTCAACAATAATTTTGATCAAAACACAAATTCGAGTTGTAAGCTATTCTCCATTGAACCTTATCTATCAAGATCCTTACGAAACACTCACAATTGATCCAAATTTTCTATATGGTCCAAATTTCATTTTCCAACTTCAAATCATCACAATGGATTGACAATTTGCTCTATCGCCTTCATTCTTGAGTCCACATCGTAGCTCTTCCCATGAACCATGCCCTCCAATCTTGAATTCTCCCTAAAACTCCTCAAAACCCCGGAGAACTCGATCAAGTGTTCTCATTAGTTCAAATTCCAAGACCAATGGAAATGAAGAGTGTCATTTTGTGGGGCCAAATTAGCCACGTACTAATTTAGAGTTTTACAACTATCTTTAACACATTATTTAGCCATCATATAAACACTAATAAAGAATCAAAATAACAACTCGAAATCAGCGAAGTATGAATAGATTAACAAAAGGGACCTCGGAGTTTATAACTTGAGAATAATACTCCTCGCCAAAATTCCTAACAATCGACTCCCTATGGCTTGCCTTTGGTAAAAAATAGTGATGGATTGGAACCCATGTGTTGAAAGCCATCACTACTAGCAAGTTCAGATCCATAACGCATATATCAAATCAAAATGTATACTGTTAAGTCCCAAATCGCGCCGTAGGAAACAACTGGTAGAATAATTGGGTTTGGAGAGTTTATCACTTGTTGCATAAAGTTATCTCCAAAGTGATATACTAACCATGACCAAAAGTGATCACGATGTACATATCGGATGTTGATCACAAATGGATTGGGCATAGATACATCTAGAGGAATATGTTGTACTCTATTCATGTCCCATGTTGGCTCCACTTCTATCATATAAGCTCCTTAGTCAGCAAAGCGATGTTGTGGACTTCACCCATTTCCTTGTCACCCCGACCATGCTTTATATCTGATAAGGTCCAAGATAATATCTCTTGGAGCTTTATCCACATCCTGGCCCTAGGAAGTCAATCCAACCGTGGGCTCTCAACAGCCTTATAATGAGTCGTCGGTCATCTTGACCTAAAATATCGTCATCATAACAACAGCTCTTCTCATAGTAGCCGTGTCACAACACGACATCCATCCCCCCTAAACTTGTTTATTCTCCGGTGTGCACCAAAGATTTAACCAAAGTAAGTGCGGCATCATATTAGGTCAACCTGATCTTCTGCTCCAGTTTGATCTTCCCATATGACTCATCTTCACCAAAAAGGTCAAACTCCTCGTCAAGTTGGCCAAGGTTGATCTTCTTATCCCAACTTTTGAAGATCTTGATTCATTTCCTTGCACTAGTTAGCTTCAGCTTTGTACCATCTAACTCTCTTAGTGAATAAGTGTCATGAACATTGATCACCACATATGGCCCAAACCACATCTTTGAAAACTTCGTCAAGGTGCTATGTTGGTTATCCAAACTATTGTCATACACCAACACCCAATCACCTTCTTTAATCTCCTTTGGTCTCAGCCTATGACGTTTGTCAAATCTATCCTTGTTTCTAAGATGTGACTCTCTCCATTGTACCTCCTCCGTTCTCCTCTCCAGTTGTCAAATACGTATCGCCAAAAGATCTTCTCATATTATCCTTCCAAGGCAACACACTCCATGTGGAAATGTTTTCCTCTATTGGCATAATTGGCTTTTGGCCTTGCATTAACTCTGCTGGCATGTAGCCGGTCATAGAGCTATAGGTTGTACGATCAGCCCATAATGCAAATGGTAACAAATGAAGCCATTGTCCAACCTTCCCCCTACATCACTTCACAATTGCTTTGACAATAGGTGGATGACCCCGCTCACTCTTCGCATTCCCTTCTAGATTATAAGCAGTGATGAGAGACAACTGGACTCCACATCTCTCAAAGAAGTCACGTGCCTCTTGAGCATTCAACTCCCCTCTATCAGCGGTTATCTTCCCAACACATCCATAACAACATTTGCAAACCTCTTCCGTTGTTTTGTATAGTAGCGCTCTCCCCTCCACTTGACTTGATAGATCCTCCCTCGTTAATACCATATACCTCATCTACCCTACTCCCATTGGCATGACGACCAAATCCACAACCCACTTGTAATGGATAGCAAGTGGATATGTAGGATGCAAACCATCATAGTGTCGGATTCTAAAATATATCTTACATGTCTCACAAGTCTCCACAAATCCCACCACATCCTTGTAGATGTTTTTCCACCAATATCTCTCTTTCAATTTCATGAAAGTGGCATATATATCGCTATGGCCTGGCCATAAGCTATCATGAAACTCCCGCATCAACTCTTATTGAGCCTCCTTTCCACAAATCACACGTTGTGGCATGCCACTCTTCCGCTTCGGTCTCTTCCATATGTATCCATCTTATAACATGTAGTTGTAGGCTTTCCTCCTTACATGTTTGAACTCGTTATCACTGTCCTCCAAAAATAACTCCAAATTTTGTGTTATTCCTTGCTGATGGGCCACAAAATAAAATGTCGTTCCTACATCATGAGTATCATCAATCATCTCTTCTTCTCCCTCATATCTAGCTCTTGACAACATATCTGCCACCTTGTTATCATTTTCTGCCACATGCTTGAACTCCAGATTAAGTGTCTTGATGTATGTTATCCACCTCAACATTGTAATATTTGGTGTATCTCCAAGAATACATAACAAAGTATAATAACAAAAAAGATGAGAAGATCCCATCAAAGCGTACAAGGATGGAATCAAACCAGTAATATGAGCTAGGCCCCAACAGTACCACACAAGGAAATATGCCCCACATCATCTAAGATATCCGAACTGTCTAGGTCAAACGGTCTACAAACAACATGAGCATCCGAAGAAGCATCACCTAACATGATTGCTCTCCTATGGATTGGACCAGCTTGTGCTCTCTGTAGAGCAATGGAAACATGTTGCCTAAAATAGGCTATACAGTAAGCTAAAGAGAGTGATACCCCATGCCGCCTAGTATGGTAAGCCTAATATCTAGTGTATTGCAATTGGTGATCATCCCCTGCAATGGTAAACAATCCGTCTCAACAATCACATGTGCTCTGTCACGACTTATGTGGTGGCATCTCTAGTTAGGTAGGTGCGCGTATGCATAAGCAGATACAGTAGTTAGAGGCGGTTGTGCAATTAGTGTCATTCGTACTGGGACTGTCGTTAGGGCCGACAGCGCCGTTAGGGGTTATAGGGCTCAAGGGGTAGAGTTCGAATTAGGGCTCCTTAGAGAGCAGTTTTCGAAGTTGAGCCTTTGAGAGAGTGTGGCTATGGTGGATAGTAGCTAGTGCGGGGAACACAGGTCTTTGAAGCACAAAGTGGGTTTGGCTTGACTGTAATCTCTCTTTTATGCTATGGTTATGAGCGCAGTGTCCTTGTGGATGTTTTGAGAGTAGAAAAGATTACTTCAAAAATCTTTTTAATTTTCAAAAATATTTTCGATTGTGGTACACTTGTGTTGGTGTATGACAATCTATGTGTTGTGATGTTTGATGTGACAGGGATGTATGTTGTGATGCGATATGTATGTCACGACAGCTCCAATTAGATAGTTCCTTTCCGACTTCATGGCTGTAACAACACCCCACAATTCCTTCTTCACCTAAGGATAACTTTGTTGTCTTTCACTTAAGACCTTGGCTCCAAACCTCACAGCATACCTACTTTTTTCATCTTCGTCATCTTGCCCCATAGCCCATCCTATGGCAATAGCACTGGTATCCACTGTCAATATCACTGGTTTGTTATCATGATATTCTATCCTTCACAAAACCAAAGGCGACGACATACACTTCTTCAACTTACTCATGGCCTCTACATGTCTATTCTCCCATACAAACTTCT